>CM075267.1:1090000-2397500 GCA_037678475.1 x Bolboschoenoplectus mariqueter | reverse complement strand
GGTTCCTTTTTAGCATGAGGAAAACGAACTCCCAGCTTTGTGATTTGTGCTAGCTCGCCTAGTTCTTGAATCACAGAACCACTCTCATTTAGATAAATTTGGGTTAAAGTCTGAATGTTTTTCATGTTTTGCACCCCTGGAGGTAGTACCAAGAAACCATGGCGTAATTTGAGAAAGGAATCACGGTAACTTCTTCCACCATAAAAGTGAGTTAGGTTCTGTAATTTTACAATACCAGATGGCAACTCCCTTATATTCGTGTCCCTTATATCTATTGTCTCCAAGTTTTGCAACTTTCTTATTTTAGGAGGGAGTCGGCTAATATTGGTTCCTCTGAGGCTCAAGTACTTGAGTTGGAACATCCTACACAAGTACTTGAGATGACCATTTCTTATCTCTCTGTTCCCTTCTAAATCTAATACTCTTACCAACCTCAGTTGTTTTGATTTAATCCACTTGTTTGGATTGCCAAAAATAGTTAACGAACGAGTATGAGCTAAGTTTAAGTTTATGCTTGGTGCCAGATTATCCTGTCCAGTAGATTGAACAGATAATCTTCGAATCTTATCATGGATCAAATTGTATTCGCCGCCTACTAGAGACACAAAGTTCTCTTCGAGCGACTTCGACACAATGATTTCTAGCATCATGTCATGGACACGAACACTTTTTATTTCACCAATGCTACTGATACCTATTGGTATGACCATGTTTCTATTAACAAGCTCATAAAAATAGCTTTGTGCGACCTTCTCCGCACTCAAGCCACGCTTTCTACAAACAAAGCCTTCAGCAATCCATCGCCTCATCAAACTTTTTCTCCGAATCTCGTAATCTTCAGGGTACATGCTTAGGTATAAAAAACAAGTCTTTAGGTAATGAGGCAAGTGTTGATAACTCAAGGATAAAATTTTTCTCATTCCTTCAAGAGTGGGATTAGTTTCTAGCTCTGAACCTAAAGAGTTGAGTATGGTTTCCCACTGCTCGGGTTGTTTTGGTTTGCTAGCCAATAAACCGGTTATACTATTAATTAATTGCTAGAGGCATGCCTCCACATTTTTTCAAAATGTTATTTGAAACTCGCTCCAATTCACCACTTGGGGACTGATTAGTACCAAATATTCTCTTATAAAACAGCTTTTTGGAGGTTCTAAATCTAAAGGTTCCATTTTACAAACACAGGGGTCGTGATCCCTTGAGCATTCATTAGCAACGGATTCAATTCGTGTAATCACTGTTATTCTAATACAATTCGTGCAATCGGGGAGAGGAACTTTGAAGTTCTCCCATGCCGATGCAGTCCATATATATTTTATTAGGTTAATTTTAGAAGGGTTGGGATTTCTTAATAATGCTTTATTTTGATAGTGAAAAATGTTATGGAGATAATGATACTTTGGTCGATACGGACTTTATTATATGCATTGAATGAATTATTATATATGTTAATAGTTTTATTATATATAATATTTTTATTATTTAACTTAAATATCATCAATATGCATAATAACTCATTTAAGTTATATAATAATATTACTGTATAAAATAAATCTTCATAATAAAGTTATCAATATGCATAATAATTCATTTTAGTTACATAACGATAATACTGTACAAAATGAATTTACATAATAAAATCATGAATATTAATAATAACTTATTTAATGTGTATAATTAAGTCCGTATCAATAACGATATTAACAACTATATTTGTGTATTAGCTCACTTTGACAATATTCAACTGCCACATGGACAGATGGTAGGCCAGCTCTCCTTCAAAAGTTGAATGGAGGCCAGTGGTGAATAAAAAATGTGACGTGCCATGACGTTTCGTGTAAAAACACAGTGTGTTCCGGTCACGCGACGTGACTAAAAATATTTTTTTCACGTGACGTGTCAAAAATTATAGAGTAAAAATACATCACGCCTATGGCACGATACGCATAAGACACATCATATTTAGGCACGCCATGTCAATACATGACGTGACGTGACACATATAACACGTAACTTTTTTTTTTAATTTTATCTTTTCATTGAAAAAATATTAAAAATTATTTAAATTTGTGAAAAATAATAAATTTTATTGTGAAGTGTTGGAAAATATTAAAAAAAAATTTTATGGTAAAAAATATATTTCATATTTATATTGAAAATTAAAAAATATTTGAAATAATTAATGTATGACTTCACATAACTACGTAATGTGTCATAATATGACGTGCCTAAATAATTTTCTGTGACGTACCAATTTTAGTTGAAAGAAAACACATCACACGGCACACGAGACATATCACGTAATAGACATACGTGCCATGACTTGCCCGTGACGTGACTAATTACGGTGTGTCATTTTTTAAACTCTAGAGGCCAATGACCTAGGCCATGATGAGCCTTTCTAGTTCTAGTTTTTGAGAAAATGTATCATAATTTCTAGTTCTAGTTTTTGAGAAAATGTATCATAAAACTTATGAACTCCAAGGTGGATAAAAATTGATGTGTCAAATGAAATTAAATGTACATGAAAATGCATTGCATAATACCAGTCCACCATTGGGTTGAGTGACAATGCTGATGACGACTTCATTTCAAGACAACAATGGTTACTTCATAACTAATATAGAATTTCAAAACAAGGAGATTACTGAGATAAGTTATATACAACTAATTTACAATTCCAAAATAAGGGAATTACTGAGATGAGTTATATATACAGAACCATCCTAGAAAGGTTATCTTTTACTTCACTCTAACGAGATCACATCCCATTTTTTGAGTAAAACATGTACCTCCATTTGACCTGACACAGAAAATCTGGACGGCACCAAGAGGAAAGAACTGTGTAGTTCACCTTCCTTCCACTCCTTAATAGAACCAATTTGTGACTTCAATTGCACCGAACTCGTACTCATACCAGTATCAGAATCAGTACCAACCATAAGTTCATATGACAAAACATTCTTGCAGAGATGGGGCAGATTGATGCAATACAAGGAGAGAGCATTCCCAATTTTCAGGAAGGGTTCATTAACAAGCAAAAACAGATTTTTATCGGGTCCAGATAAGGTAGAATAAGGATCCCCTTGCTTAAACATTATAGTACAGGATTCACCGAAATGAAATGACTGTGAGGGAACCTGTGGTCTTCTAGAAAATGTCCCAGCTATTCTCCTACAATATTACGCATAAACAAATAAAGGAATCAAAATAATAAGGTTTGATTTTGTAGATAAAATCTTCATCAGAAAAATGGAGAAATCAAGATTTAAGCTATTAAGGTTTGCATGAGACAATTGATTTTAGTAAGCTGAACTATAAGCCGTTTAATTTCCGATTGAGACCAGTATAACTGTGCTGTACCAACCAATACCTGGTATCCACCGCCAATCCACAATATTTATCCAGGCATCACAGTGCTTCTGGTTATCATTTTGTTAACATGAAACTGGATTAGTTGTACTAATACCAGGACAACACAGAGTACCGACCAAGCAAAAAATTGCACCTCAAAAGGCCCTGCGAGTACAGCCTGGAATTGCACATGAAGACGGGCTGAACTCACACGTATCAGCGTGCACTTCCCTTTGTGAGTAGAAAACTGGCTTGCAGTAACCCAAGTAGGCATAAATGCAAGGGAGATGTACTGATTCCATAACCTTCTCTAGTGCGATATTACAGGACAATAGAGGAAGGGTGCAAATGTGGCACTTGTCTTGTAATTTTGACCAGCACGAGGGACACGCCACGTGACCATTTGTACACTACCAAAAGTAGGTGAATTTGCTCAGTTTTTTCTTTTGCAATATAAGGTAAAACAAAAAATGCTTTAGGTTGTACCAAATTTAATTAAAAATTTGAACCGAAACAAAAAATGCTTTAGGCTGTACCAAATTTAATTTAAAATTTCAACTGCAATTCCTGTTTGCAAATTAAACTTGCCTTTTACTGGATTTACAAATTAAACACACAAATTAAGAATATCAACCACAAATCTCTTACATTTGTGTGGTCATCCAATGTTAATTCTTTGAACTAACTACAAATGACATCATGAGTTGTTGGAATAAAAATCAATCAACAAATGGAAAAAGAATTGGATAGATATACTTTTCACCTTTTTACCAACTGACTTACTTTCTAACCAGTGCAATCAAACTCAGAATCCAGCGCGCAGATATATTTTCCATGCATAATGCAAAGATTGGGTTGATATTTTCCAGGTATCCAAACAAATAACTGGGTATCAGTTAAATTTGAGAATCCAAGGAGCTGCTTGCAAATAGTGCAAACATGTCGGTATTGTTACAGAGAAAATCTTTAGTAACCTTGAGCATATTCAACACCAAATCAAGGTGAAAACAATTGTACATATATCATTCAAAAAATTAGGTACAAATTGTTTGCTACTTTAAGAGAAGTGAAATAAGTGTTCCCTGTAGCAATTTCATCAGAGCATAGAACCTTAGAACCCAGAATAAAATTGGATTAGGTTGTATTAATACAATAGAACACAACTCCCATGGGTATTCTGTATGGTAATTATCATTTCCAAATACGACACAATACTTAGTTATCACAATATCACTTACCAGTTGAATTTCCAAATATCAGGAGTTCTATGCAAAAGTGCAAATGATGAAAACTATTGGTTCAGTTTATTGAGCTATCATTTGATAACTTAAGGAATAATCCGCACAAAATTGAGATTAAAAATAATAATAGTAACAAAGAATCACACTTAGGTCTAGGTCGTTCAATTGTTGAAGCTGAATTCGTTCACAAGCTATTGAGAAATTATAAAAGGAGGGAGAGATAAATTTCCAGAAAAAGAGAAACCTGATAAAGTGGGGGGCGCAAGGGATCGAAGCAAATGGAGCAGTCGAGTAAGTCGGGATCGATTGTGACTCCAATCTCTTCGCCTCCTCCAGTCTCAACTGTTTGAGGAGGAGGAGGAGGATTGGAAGTCTCTCCTCCTCTGATCACCTTTTGAGACGGAGAACTCGATGTCTCTGCTCCTTCGCTTTGAGTCTTTCTCCGTTTCGCCACTCCTCCGCCTTCCTCTTCGACGTCGTCCAAGGAGAACTTCGCCATGGAAACCTCTCTCACCACGCCACCGAGTCTTTTCTTCTTCTTTTTTTCCTTTTTCTTTTCTTTGACCAAATTACATAAATAACCCCTAAAATATCACTCTTTTATCATTAGTCCTTACAATTTCAACATTATCAATTTAATCCTTAAAATATTATCTAATTATCATTTTGATCCTTAAAATTTTAAAGATACTAATTTAGTTTTTAAATTTTTTAATTTGTAGCAAGGTTGATACTATTGAAAAAACTTCCAAGGTTGATATAAAGCATGATGGATCTTGTCAATGATAATTGAAATTCCAAAAAAAAAAACATTAATTTGAAAATTAAACTTACAAACTCAATGCTGTCAACATTACAATAAAAGAAGGAAACACATGGCAGAGAAAGTACAGTGCCTTTTATTTAGAAATAAAAAAACGTTACATAATAGCTTCTAGATACTGAACAACATAACACATGGAATTTACTCAATTAAACAGAGCTACACTACGACAACAACTTCCACCATAAAAGTGAGTGAGGTTCTGTAATTTTACAATACCAGATGGCAACTCTTCTATATACGTGTCCCTTATATCTATTGTCTCCAAGTTTTGCAACTTTCTTATTTTTGGAGGGAGTCGGCAAATATTGGTTCCTCTGAGGCTCAAGTACTTGAGTTGGAACATCCTACACAAGTACTTGAGGTTATCATCTCTTATCTCTCTGTTCTCTTCTAAATCTAATACTCTTACCAACCTCAGTTGTTTTGATTTAATCCACTTGTTTGGATTGCCAAAAATAGTTAACGAACGAGTATGAGCTAAGTTTATGTTTTTGCTTGGCATCAGATTATCCTGTCCAGTAGATTGAACAGATAATCTTCGAATCTTATCATGGATCAAATTGTATTCGCCGCCTACTAGAGACACAAAGTTCTCTTCGAGCGACTTCGACACAATGATTTCTAACATCATGTCATGGACACGAATGCTTTTTATTTCACCAAAGCTACTGATACCTATTGGTATGACCATGTTTCTATTAACAAGCTCATCAAAATAGCTTTGTGCGACTTTCTCCGCACTCAAGCCACGCTTTCTACAAACAAAGCCTTCAGCAATCCATCGCCTCATCAAACTTTTTCTCCTAATCTCGTAATCCTCAGGGTAGACGCTTAGATATAAAAAACAAGTCTTTAGGTAATGAGGCAAGTCTTGATAACTCAAGGATAGAATTTTTCTCATTCCTTCAAGAGTGGGATTAGTTTCTAGCTCTGAACCTAAAGATTTGAATACGGTTTGCCACTGCTCACGTTGTTTTGGTTTGTTAGCCAATAAACCGGCTATACTATTAATTGCTAGAGGCATGCCTCCACATTTTTTCAAAATGTTTTCTGAAACTAACTTCAACTCAACACTTAGGGACGGATCATTTTTACCAAATATTCTCTTGTAAAACAACATTTCAGAGGTTTTTAAATCTAAAGGTTCCATTTTATAAACACGGGGCTCATGATCCCTTGAACATTCATTAGCAACAGATTCAATTCGTGTGGTCACTATTATTCTACTACCATTCGTGCCATGGGGAAGAGCAACTTTGAAATGCTCCCATGCTGATGCAGCCCATATGTCATCAAGAATGATAACGTACCTCTTATTTTCCAAGTATTCTTTTAATTTGTTGATGAGCGTGGGTGGATCCCAGTTTTCTATATTTTTGAGAAATTCTCTTGTATCCATTTGATCCCCAATTTCTCCGTCCACGTTTTCTCGAATCTGTTGAGACATAAAAGTTACCTAATTAAAAAATTAATTCATAGAAAAAGTAAAAGCTAGTATAGATATAATGCATCTCCATAAATTACTCACGTGGTGGACTTGTCGGAGTATATCTGCTAAAAGCAGTTTAACGTTGAATCGTTGAGAAATAGCTACAAAAGCTCGGCATTCAAAGTTTCCGGCCTTCACTTCGGGACTTTCATATGCCATTTTTGCCAGTGTGGTCTTGCCCAAACCGCCAAATCCAACAATAGAGATGACTGTAAGTCGAGGTCGGTTTTGATAATCCCTTAACCAATCGATGATTTTATCTCTACACTCATCAAAACCAACAGGTTGGACTTGTTCGGGATACAGGGCTTGGAGCTGAGGATATGGGGTCAGTGAATCACCAGCACGAGAGGTTATCATGGATGACGGACCGGCAGGTGCATGATATCGCTGCTGCCTCTCACTCACTTCACGAGTGCGTTTTCTAAGATCTTGGATCTCGACGGCAATCTGGTGGCGCGCTTTTATTGTCCTCAGCACAAGAGCACTCTTGCGAATTATACCAGAAAGACCTTCCCCACAGGGTTTATTGACACGGTATCTAAACTTGTCGATGCAATCCTCGGCATCGTAAGCCATCTCCCGCACGTGCTTCATCCAAACCTTGACCAGGTTGTCGCAATCCTCATTTTGTGCCTGTATGATAAGGAAAGCGTTCATGCTCTCTAGCTCGTCCTTGATGCACTGAATCTCGCTCCTCACCCCTCTTAGTAGCAGGGTTTCATCGGCCAGGATAGAACCCAGCTTGCCTAGGAGCCCTTTCACGGTACCCTCAGCAAAACTCACAACAGCTCCCTGATCCATTTCTCTCTCTCTATCGCTCTCTCTCTGAAAACCTTGACAGTATGTGGCTGCTTTGTTGCACTCTTTCTATCTCAATCTCTATATAAATAGTGTAGGATAGTTATAATTCGACACATCTTGAATTGCACGGTAAGAATTATAATGGTAGATCAATGCGGGCATCTGCTTTAAAACAGATTCTTTCTGTCTTTTTATTTCTTTTTTATTCTTTGCTCAAAGGTGCGGCCAAATCGGACATTGAATTGTTCGTGGAGAATAGTATTCCATCAAAATGGAATTAACTTTGCTTAAAGGTGCGCCAAATTAATTTGTTGCAACTGTTTTATTATGTTTCATGTAATAGAATAAGCGTACATATTTTTACAATAAATTCACTTCTTGTAATATATATTTTTGAAAAATATCAATCAAATTAAAAAAATAAAAGTATAGATGTATTTGTGTTTAGTTGGATAGAATGTGTATCAAATTTGAGTCAACCAGCTTCAAAATTAGATCCATCATCTTTCATTATAAATTCAATAAAATTTCATCATTAAAAAGTTTAAATTATATTTGATGAAAAACTAAACGGTCTTCAAATTAATTCAAATTTGATACATGTCATGTCTAAAAAATTAAAAACACATTTATAATTTTATTTTAATTTAAATGATATTTCTATAAAATACATACCATATAATTAAGAGTTGAATATACTATATATTCTATTTTGAAATAAGGGCTTATGTTAATCTCAATATTTATTTATTTTTTCAAATATCTTTTATGAGATTTAAACATGCGTCTCTGCATAAAGAAATGAGACATATTATCATTGTAGTAAACCTATCAAATTGGCTTCAAACGACAAGTTCAATTTACTCGATAAATTATTTATATAAAATCTTGTAAGGATATAAAAAGTTTCTATTTTTAGCGTTCTTTATGTATTTGTTTCAGATTTTTTGTTTAAAATGACCTATTGTAATATTCAAATATTTATTATTTTATTATTATTTTAGAACCATCTTAAACAATCTGAAAAAATAGTTAAAATCTCTAAAAAAATAAAATTTTGTTTTTCTATAAGATTTTGATATGAAGAATTTATTGAGTAACTTGAATTTGTCTTTTGGAGTCATTTCGATAGATTTTTTAGTTAAGCTCACTAAGAGTATTGGTGAGTTTAAACTCACGCTAGCTTTACTCATATATATATAAAGAAAGGATCCAATGTTCATGATCGTTGATGACACATCAATAATCATAAAATTAAATTTCAAATAACTATTTATTAAACCCTTAAATAACAAAATTAATTTGATTGAACATTTTGTATATATCATATACTATATATGTATACAAAAAGTTACACCATTTCAACTTTATTTTAATATGCATCAATCATTAACGAAGAAATGTTCTTATATATAGGGTTAATTATGGAATGGAACATAGAGAGCACTGCTCTTATATATTTTTTTCAAAAAAATGTTCCCAAGAGAGAGATTCTTAAGCAAAGGTGGAATGTTATTTAATTTTATGAACTCCAAGTTTTGTATTTCTCCAGCTTTTGTCTAAGATAGTAGGAGATCAGGAGATGGTATGCATATGAGCAACTACAGGAGAATCCATATATGTAGTTATTAAGTTTCAATTTAACCCATGAGATGGTGACACATATATTAAAAGATTTGAATGTTGAATTATTCTAACTAGAATTAGTTGGTCCTTCATATAACTTACAAATTATTATATCAATTCATATCTAATAAATATTATCTTTATTTTAGTCCCTATAAATTTGCTATATATAATATTTTTAGTTCTTTATATATTTCAGTATATATTACATAAAATAAATACATGTGTTAAAAATAATTCCATTCTCGAAATTACTTGAATTAAACCTCTGCATAAAATATGATTTGACGCATTAACTATCAGAAATGAATACGTGTTAGAATTATAATGGTAGATCAATGCGGGCATCTGCTTTAAAACAGATTCTTTCTGTCTTTTTATTTCTTTTTTATTCTTTGCTCAAAGGTGCGGCCAAATCGGACATTGAATTGTTCGTGGAGAATATTATTCCATCAAAATGGAATTAACTTTGCTTAAAGGTGCGCCAAATTAATTTGTTGCAACTGTTTTATTATGTTTCATGTAATAGAATAAGCGTACATATTATTACAATAAATTCACTTCTTGTAATATATATTTTTGAAATATATCAATCAAATTAAAAAAATAAATTATAGATGTATTTGTGTTTAGTTGGATGAAATGTATATCAAATTTGAGTCAATTAGCAAATTAGATTGATCAACTTCATTATAAATTCAATAAAATTTCATCATATATTAAAATTTTAAATTATATATTTGATGAAAAAATAAATGATCTTCAAAATAATTCAAATTCGATACATGTCATGTCCAAAAAATTAAAAACACATCTATCATTTTTTTAATTTAAATGATATTTCTATAAAATATATACCTTATAAGAGTTGAATATACTATATATTCTATTTTGAAATAAGGGCTCCCATTATTCTCGACATTTATTTTTTGAAATGTCTTTTGTGGGATTTGAACATGCGTCTCTGCGTAGAGAGTTAAGACATATTATCATTGTAGTAAACTTATAATGATAGATAAAGACTTGCTAATCGCTTTGCAAGTTTAGTATCACAGGATTAACTTGCTGGATACATAGCGTGATGCCTTGGATGGAGAGAGAAGAGGAAACGGATATTTTAAGATTCCGTACTCTATTCATATAAAAAACAGTGTTGTAAAAGTCGGCCGTCAAGACCGATTAGTCGGAGTCGGTCGGTAAATAGTCACGTATAGTGTATTCATAATGCATTTTGCATTTAAAGCCGATTAGTCGACCAAAACCGATTAATCGGCTTATTAATTTTTCAGACTATACTTGAGTCATATCTTTTTCATTCAAATTGTAATTTTTATGATTTAAGACTCCATATAAATTAGACTTTACAAACTTTAGTTTGATATGTATTTTTACTCAATTGGACATTGATAAAATATTTCATATTTTTTGAATTTTAATGATTAATTTGCATAATATTTTCTTTGTAAAATCAGTCATGAAAAGGACATAATTCTACTATTTTTTTTCCAATTGACGAATAGACTTTAAAAGTCTTAAATTTTTGAGATATTTAATGTTAGTCAAAATTTGTAAGGTATAATTATTTTTATCACAACTAGTAAATATAATATTTCTTTTAATTGGATGTCTAGAGAGTTTATTTTATTTTTCTTGGAAGTAATTGGTTTTTATTTGCGCTGTACATGCTTCACAAATATAGATTTTCAACAACAAGTACTTCAGTTTTATTTTGTCGTTTCTTACTTGATTCTGAATTTTTAAAACCTCTATCTAATTTAGAAAATAAAAAATAAAAAGTGTATTTGTATACTATTTTATTTTTTTCAAGAGGACTAAAGTATTGTAAATTAAAACATTTAAATTTTTATTTGTCAATTCTAAGATAAAATCAGTAAATAAATTCTTATGAAGTAACTTATTTTTATTTGAATTATTAATTTTTTGTATCTTAAATTACAAACGTTAAATTGTCCACAAAAATCCGATTAATCGACCACATAATAATTAATTGCTTGGTGGCACCCCTCCGTCTATTATAGTTTTATCATTCTTTACCTAATAAATAAAGTAACTGAAAATATATAATTCTTTCATTTTCAAGTACAACAAAACTCAGCAACTATATATATCCTTCCTTTTTTTCAAATTTATTAACTACCAGATATGTTCAATAAGTATTATATATATATAGAGTAAAGGTAGCGTGAGCTTAACTCAAAAAACTATTGAATCGATTTCAAATGATAAATCTAATTTGCTCAATAAATTCTTTATATTAAAATCTTGTAGAATACAAAAAAAAAAATTCTATTTTTAGAGTTTTTTAAATATTTGTTTGAGATTTTTTTCAAAATGACCAATTCCAATATATAAGCAATCATTATTTTATTATTATTATGGAACCATTTTAAAAAAAATCTGAAAAAAAATAGTTAGAAAACTCCAAAAATGGAAAATTTCAGCAGTACCATTTGAAGTCGTTTCAATAGTTTTTTTATTGAAGTTCATGCTAGCTTTACTCTATATATATATATATAGTAAAACTAGCGTGAGTTTAAGTTTACTAAGGGATTTGGTGAACTTAACTAAAAAAATCTATTAAATCAACTTCAAATAATAAATCTGAGTTGTTTAATAAATTTTTCATATCAAAATCTCGTATGATACCAAAATTTTCTATTTTTTTAGAGTTTCCTAGCTATTTTTTTGAATTTTTTTTGAAAATAATCTATTCTCATATAAATACATTCATTATTTTATTATTATTTTGGAATCATTTTCAAAAATCCCAAAAAATAGTTATAAAACTCTAAAAATAAAAAAATTTTGGTATCCTATGAGATTTTGATATGAAGAATTATTGAGCAACTCGGACTTGTCATTTGAAGTCGATTCGATAGATTTTTGAATTAAGCTCATCCTAGCTTTATTATATATATATATATATATATATATATATATATATATATATATATATATATATATAGTTGAGGCTATGGGGATATGCATATATATAGCACAAAGTCAAGTGCGCTACTTCATCAGAATTGTTCGATCATGCATTAAGATTTGTGCCATTAGAGACGTTGGACCTAGGGTTGAGTAGAGCTAGCGTGAGTTTAAGCTCATCAAAGGAGTTGGTGAGGTTAACTCAAAATTCATCATATCGGTTTAAATTTTCAAATTCAAGTTGGTGAATAAATTCTTTATATTAAAATCTCATAGCATACCGAATTTTTTTTTATTTTTAGAGTTTTCTAACTATTTGTTTCATATTTTTGAAAATAACTTATTTTCGACATTTTTTATCTTATTATTATTTTTAGAGTCATCTTAAAGAATCTAAAAAAAATAAGTAGAAAAATCCTAAAAATAGAAAATTTCAGTATTTTATAAGATTTTGATATGAAAAATTTATTGAGAAACTTAAATTTATCGTTTGAAGTCATTTCGATAATTTTTGAGTTAAGTTTATCAATGGTCTTGATGAACTTAAGCTCACCATAGCTTTACTCTTTATTGAGAAACAAAAAGACCCAGAAAAACTTTGCATCATACTTTAGTAAGGAAACTAAATTCAAACTTCAAAAACTTGATTTATGCAAAAGCCATTTTATTATTCAAATTTTATTAGAGAAAGTAAGTAAACTCACAAGATTAGCTTCACAAAAGTTCTTACTAAAGATGAGACCATAAAAATTTATAGACCAACAATCGTCATCTTTTGAATTTACAAATGGAGTAAAGATTTTTCATCTACAATTTCCTCTCTCCTTGAATCTTACTAAAAAGTATCTTTTTCCTTCATATTGTTTAGTAAAACCCAACTTGGCCCGCTCAAATTACTTTGTGGTAGCAATTAATAATTACTAGTATTTCACTATTTTTAAAGAATATTCAAAATAGAAATGGTTAAACAATATCTTGAAATTATCTACAAAGAAAGAACATAGGCGAGCTACAGATACAAATCTTATAATAGTAAAAGTTCAAAGAAACATTCAAAGAATATCTTTGAGACACTATTATCAACAAGTGCACAAACATGTCACCAAAATTAAGGACATGTTTGTTACTGAGAAAATATAAGAAAAACAAATATGTTGGGGTTTTCAGATTGTTCATTAATGTTAATATATCTATTTCAACATGCTAACTAAATCTTTGGAACCCAAATTGTGGTTTATTAGGTATGCATGAAATTCTACTAGAAGGAATACATGTGGTTTACAGAACCCAAATTGTGGTTTATAGAAGTCGAGAGCTATAAGAACCAAGTAAAAGCCCCACTGTTTCATAATCTTCTCCGGTTAGGAAGCAATCTTTTTCGTAAATACAAGGCAAGATCAATTCATGATGGTCAGCAAGCAATTCCATCGCGTCGGGCAACGGAATACTATCAAACAGGGATTCATTTCAAGAAAAGAAAATATTCTGCTGAAAATCCACATTCCCTCCTGGACATTATATTTTGCAATGACACTATAGAGATTCCTGGATTAACAATTGACTCAAACACACAAACTCTGTTCTGCAATTTACGAGTGTTGGAGCAAACCTGTCCTCAATTTGGAAACTACGTCACCGCATACATTATATTTTTCTGCAGTTTGATTAGAATGCCAGATGACGTATCGCTACTTACTAAGAGAGGTATCATTGTGCACCAGCTAAACAATGATGCTGAGGTATGCGACCTTTTTAGGATGATTAGTGAATGTGTTGTCTCTAGCTTCAATGGTGACAATTATCTCAAGCTTCTTTATAACCAAATTGAAGCACACAGCCAGAGTTGGAAACCTTTGTTAAGGGAATTTCTTAGCCCAATTACTTCAAAAGTTTACTGTTGGACCCAGATAAGTGAGTCCTCTTAATCAATGATGACCGCATCTCAAAAAATACCTGCCTATTTTACAGTTTTCTTTCTTTTTTTCTTTCTTTTTATTTTGCTGTATTTCCATAAATATAATTTTCGCAGCACTTGTATAATACGAGATTGAGTATAAAGGGATAGAGCAGACCGAAAAAATTAATCTATCATAAAATGTAACATTAATAAGAAAAAAATAAAGAAAGAACTTAAATAGATATAGATTAGGAGCAATGCTTTAATAGGGACTGGTGCTATTAAATGAAAAAGGGCTGAGTTGGTATTTCACATGTTAACCGAATTAGCACGGTAACTCCCAGTATAAACCAAAATGGAAAGCTCTCTCCTACCAATTTGTAATGAAGTTTCCCGAAGTTCTTTCCTTTGGGGAAAAAGGGGGGAAAATTGAAAAACCACAAAAATTGATCCTTCATCACTAGATATACTATATATTCTATTTTGAAATAAAGCTTCTGTTAATCTCAATATTTATTTATTTTTCAAATATCTTTTATGAGATTTAAACACGAGTCTCTCTACGGAGAGATGAGATCTATTACCACTATTATCACTATAGTATCACAGGATTAATTTGCTGGACACATAGTGTGATGCATTGGATGGAGAGAGAACAGGTAAACAGATATTTAAGATTCCTTACTATATTCATATAAAGTAAAAAAGAGACTTGCTTCAGTACACTAAAAAAAGTGAACGGTCAAAATAATTTTGATTAGATGGCTATGATTCAATTTAAAATATTAGTGTTTAAGAGTGCAGAGAATATTTTACCATGCATAATAGAAGATATGTAATTATAGATTTGTTACCAAACATAATAAAATCAAGTATATTTATTTTTTCTTATAATACCTTTACTTGATCAAATGGTCCAAATTAATTCAAGTTTTTTCTCCACAAAAAAGTGATATATTGGAGACTCACCCGATAAAAAAAAGGTGATAGTTGGGTAAAGTCGGTCTAATGATCATGAACCCTGCTTTAGCCTATTATTTCAATTGTTGTTATAAGGACTTGCCGAAGTTTTAATGTTATGCCACTAATTTTATTTTTTATTTAGTTTAGTTGAAGTTGTTGTAACAAGGAGCGAGCATGGCAAGAACTTTTATTTAGCTATGACCGTCATTTCAATTTTGTTAAACTCTTTTCTATCATGATGATTTAATAAAATATGGCATTTATTTAATTATGTTATTGGTAATGTATGTGATGTGTATATACACCTTACGTATGATTACGTGGCGGGTTGTCTCGGGGTGTGACAAGAATATACAACAATTATTTCTCTATGGTTTACCCCTTGTTTGGATAGAGGGTAAACAGGAGGAATCGAAGGGGAGGGCATGAAAACTTAATGACACCGGGCTCGTGTTGTTTTAGAAATGATGCTATTCATGTAGCACCTCCTCTGCCTTCTCAATATCCCCTTTCTTGCACAGCCCATCTATAAGAGTATTGTAGGTCACGACATTGGGCTCATGTCCTTTTGAAACCATGCTATGCTGCACCTCCTTTGCCTTCTCCATTGATTCCACCTAAATTGCTTGGTTGGATATTTAATAGGAGGGAAATGTGGAAACATCCTAGAGCTTATATTTTTGTTTTATGGCAGAGAAACTATGGCATTGGATGTGAATTCTTAAGAAGGATACCTTGGGAAATATGTACATCTTCATATGGGCTCTAGAGAACAGTTTGATGAAATTCAATCATGACTTCTGAGATTTACTGAGGGTCTTCTAGACAAAGTTTATACTTGTTTTATTTGTTTCTGCTGCTTTATAACATGAAAAACTTAATCTATATCTATTCAAGTTCTTTCTTTAATTTTTTTTATTGATGTTACATTATATGATAGATTCATTTTTTTCAGTCTGCTCTATCACTATATACTCAATCTTGCATATACAAGTGCTGCGAAAATCATATTTATGAAAATACAACAAAATAATAAAGAAGGAAAGAAAGAAAACTGTAATAGGTAGGTATTTTTTGAGTTGTCATCATTGATTAAGAGGATTCACTTGTCTGGGTCCAACCATGAACTTTTGAAGTGATTGAGCTAAGCAATTTCCTTAATGCGGGTCTCCAACTCTGATAGTATGCTTCAATTGCGCTACAAAGAGGCATTAAGTAATTGTCACCATCGAAGCCAAAAACGGCACATGTGCCCCAGCCATAGTTCATTTCTCTGATAAAAAAATTGAACTCAATAAGATCACTACCTTCACTTCTCTCATAATTTGGGTAGATTTTTCCAAGTATGAGTGCAAAGTCAAAATTAAATGGAAACTCTATCAAGACACTAATTGTCATGGATCCATCTCAATTCTCCATCATCTCTACCCATCCCCAACCCACCATATTTTATAAATAGGATAATAATATCCTATTTTTAAATTGGGAAAGAGCTTTTTTTTTTATAATTTTACTCGTGGACCAAGACATATTAACTTTGATTTAATTTTAACAAATAAAAGAGCTTAATAGTCAAAGATAGTAGGATCATTAATGATGATTGACTAAATTTGACGGGGAATATTAATTTTTTTTTTTGTTGGCTCCATATCATTTCATCTTTTGTGAAGTGTATGACACAGGTAGAAATCAGATAGGATAGCATGTGATGTACACAACTTAATACAAACATCTATCAAAATTATATTAGAAAATATTGTTTTATTAGGAGGATTGAAAGCGTAAAGTCCTAAAATTTATTCAATACACCATTCAATCAAATAAAAGAATGAATAAAGCTAACCTGCTACATTAATTTTGCAGCTTGGCAATATGACACAAGAAGAAAATGGATCTTGTCATGCTATCGTTTGATGGCAAAGAACAACAAAAGAATTTTTATTTGCTATAAGTTTTCTCTCACCGTTTCCTCTTAATTAGGAAAAAAAGAACTTGAAGTCTACTATTTTTAATGGTGGGAGTCATGCCTTCTCTCTCTTAATTGAAGCAAATATTGCTCTGCTCTTTTTATAGAACGTAATCATGCAATACACATGGATATAGCTGGGATTGCGGGGAGAAATTTAAGCTTTTCAATTTTACTGTTAATCTTCTATATAAAGTGTAATGGACTGATTTGTATAAATTGATATCATTATTTTATTACAAATTAATGTAAATCAAAACTTCAGGAAACAAGATCCTCAATACACATCTTTGAGAGCAGTCACTGCTACCCCTTTGGTACACCAATTGAACTTGTGGAAAAATCATAACCTATGGATAAGGTGGCAAAGGGGGAAGGAGAGATGGGATATACATTGTCCTCGGCATTGCAATTATTACCTTCTCTTCTTGATCTCTATCAATGACACCGATCTTGCTCCCTAAAATTGGTTAAAAATGATTATGTATTAGTTAACTAATTAAAAAAATAGAACATATTCATGAAATGAAGCGTTGGAAAACGAGAGTTCACCAGTTGTTGATTTTGCTTTGTCATATATTGTGCTTTCTTGTATAGTATCTGGTTGAGCATTAGAGAGAACATCTTGTGCCTTTGTCGCAGGTATTACTTTCCCGATGACACCGAGGAAGATTGTTAATGTTACAAGCCCGGTGCATGCCACTATTGCCCTCATTTTTTTAAACTTAGTAGTCCTGATATGTGTTGAGTATTTTGACATTAGTTTGCTTTGAATTTATTCTGTTTATAAGATTATGAATATCTTATAGGCTGTACCTAAACTAGTTAATATCTTGTAGCCTACAATTTTTATAGCACAAATATCTCCAATTTGTCCTTCTGAAAAATAATAGGTTACACATGTACTCCTTTTAATAGAATTTCATGCATACCTAGTAAACCTCAAAATTCTATCCATATATATTTGGGTTCCGGAGACTTAGTTAACATATTGAAATAGAAGTATTAATATTAATGAACAATCTGAATACTCCAACATATTGGTTTTTTTTTTTTATATTTCCTTAGTAACATACATGTCCTTAGTTTTGGTGTGTGTTTGTGCCCTTGTCGATAATAGTATTTCAATGATGTCTTTTGAATTTTTTTTTGAACTTTTACTATTATAAGATTTGTATCTGTAGCTCGACGATGTTGTTTATTTGTAGATAAGTACAAGATATCGTTGAACCATTTTTGTTTTGAATTTACTTTAAAAATAGTGAAATATGCGCAGTTATTGTTGGCACAAGTAATTTTGGGAGGACAAAGTTGGTCTTTACTAAACAATACGAGGGGAAAAGATACTTTTGTCTATGATTCAAGGGAAAAGGAAATTGTAGTTAAAAATTCTTTACTCCATTTGAAACTTCAAAAGATGACAATACTTGGTCTATATATCTTTATGGTCTCATTTTTATTAAGAACTTTTGTGAAGCTAATTTTGAGAGTTTAGTTACCTACTTTCTCTAATAAAAATTGAATAATAAAATGGCTTTTGCATAAATCAAGTTTTTGAAGTTTGAATATAGTTTGCTTACTAATGGATGATGCAAATAAGTTTTTCTCGGACATCTTGTTTCTCAATGAAAATGCATTTTTCATGTGTTATGAAGGTTCAATGATGATGTAACCAAGATAAAAATGGAGATCTAAAAAATAAATTTCTTTGTTTAGAGCCCGATAAGATTGTCAGTGGTATGCAAGTGCTCTCTGTTCTCCTTCCCAGTGCTATGGATTTTATTGTAAAAATAATGACAAATTAGAATGAATATTGTTCTGCTATGTCTATTTCATAGGGATGCATGCATCACGGAGACTTTACAAGAGTATGTCCATTCTATAATTACTGCTCAAGCATGCTTAATCGAGTTCAGTCCTTCAGTGCTGGTATGATTGCCTTCTATGATGCTATCTCTCTCTCTGTCTCTCTCTATCTCAATATAAAAAAAAGAAAAGAATAAAACTATTGGCAGAGTTGTGCTGAAAGTCATTGACATTTATATTTGGGCTCCAGAGAACTTCCCAAGTTATAGTATTATCAATCTGCTGAGGGTCTTCATAACATATATTCTGTATTTCTTAACTTTGTGTGATTCTTGAAATCAATGCCTCGTAATATGCTACTTTTTCTATGGAGGATTGTGGAGTATTTGATCTGGTTTTGTTCTTTTCCGAGTAGAGATTTGTTTTTGTTCTCTTATCGATATCAAGTCATTTCTCCCATCTTTGAAAATTTAACCAAAGGGTTCAATATTTAAGCTAGATGTTATATTTTAGCTTATTATTATATACTGCTATATGTAGTCTAGTACAATAAATATCTCCTTTTATATTTTCAGTGTATTGATTCGTGGACAAGATCAGAATTGGGGACAAGCAACCTGCTGCAGTGGTTGTGACATTTTACTGGATCAGGAATTTTACTTTCTAATCGAAACAGTTAGCAAGCAATTAGAAACCCAATGAAAACATTTGCCACCTACTATTTTGTCCCTGTTGGACAATTCTTTTTATTGTCGGTTGCAGTTATTGACACAATACTACATTACATCGGGAAATATTTTTGAATTGGAAAATTTTAATATTTTTCTGACACCTACCGAAACTATGAGAACTTGTCATGTGATATCAAAATTGTGAGAATAAACCTAACAAATGGGGCTTAGAATGAAAATTTTTTCTGTAAAAATGACAACTCACTTAGCAAAACCAGATCTAAGACATTGGAAATTGGAAAAAGGAACAAGTTAGCTCAAGACCAAATTAGTCTGGTAACGGAGAAGAATCTACTTTTTGTTAACAAAACCAGATCTCATATTAAATAAATTGCATGCATATTTTTTTCTTTTTAATGATTATGACTTATGAAAAACAAGTAAAATATTGATTGACCAGTAAAAAAAATTCAATGCCTAAAATTATTTTTTTGTATTTCATATTTTGTCGATTTCTGTTTGACCGATAGATTAGATAAGAGTTATATGGAATGTTCTTTAAGAATCTTGTACTCTTGAACTTCAAAAGAATGTTACTTTTTTAGCCTTGATAAAAAGTATAATAAATATACTTTAAACTTTGATATTGATCCGTTGATAAAGAACAATTGAATTTAAAACATTTTATTCAGTATTATTATTGAGGTTAGAAATTTTGTTATTCAGTATTAAATTTTGTCCTAGGTTTATAATAATTTTTAGGGTGTGAATCCTACAATAGAAATACCAATTCAAAAAAAAAAGAATCCTAGAATAGAAAAGAAAATTTTGTTGCTATCTAGAAACAACGTTAATATTGTTACATATTGTGATTAAGTATCCATTAAAATGTTACATTATAAATTATAAAGAGGTACTTATTATTACTAAGGAAATTTTATATAGGTTTCTCAAGTACAAAGTTAACATTTTTTTCACTTCCAAAATTATACAAGAATTACTATTTAAATTTACAATGTTTACTGCTTCCGAATAAAAAGAATAGTTAATTTGTATACAACGAAATTCGAATGAAATTTTCTGAATGACAAAAAATCACTACACTATATCTTGGATTATAACAACAAAAAGATTGAACCAATAAAAAAGATCGAACCTATTCAACAAATTAAATTCGGCATTTATTATATTTATATAGTTGCTGAGTTGGTCGGGGTTTTCTCTTGTGTTCTGGCAGTTGTGCAGGGGGAGCAACTACATGCTCTGATATACCACCATGAATTGATGCTTGTCCCTTTCACTACTAGAAAATTGATTTTATTCAAGGGTAGAAAAGGGGCCAGAAGCATTGGTAAACTGTTGTATATAGACATGTCTGTGGGTTTATGCATGTTTAGCACCGACGAAGTAGGTCTCCACGAAAATACCCTTTAAATTCATGGGGCCGACGAATATACTTTATTTCGTGTGTGGTCTTATATTAGATTCGTGGACTTTTCCATGTTTAATTGTTGTCCTAATCAGCAAACTTTAGCATGATTTTCATGAGTAAAGAGGGAATAATTTCATGGGCTTACTTGTGTATCATTATATTCATACAAATATTTTTTTTTTGCCAAAAAAATGCACGCCCAATACTGACATGAGTATTTTGTGAGTATTATTTCATGGTTATATACATGTCGTGATTTTTACTGCACTATATTTGCATGTATAGACCGATAATTTTTTTTTATTTTTAACAAGATCATTGTTTTATTCACACCATCCAGAATCATCATTAATCAAACCTATACCCATATGTATCCACACCCACAATAAGCAAATTCCACAAATAACAATCAACAAAAACTTAATAAGCAATATATATCACATACATATTAAAATAAAATACAAATTTCATAATTAAACCACTTGTGTTATATATTAAATTAAAATAAGTTAGTCCCTACTAAGGGACCCAAATACTAACCAAAATATTAGGTAGCAGTGCTAAAGTTCTCAAAATATCACCATATCAATTAACAAAAATTATACCCCCATATTCAGTTTTCCAAAGCTATACCCTAAACAAAAGAATAACCAAGTTTCATTCACTTTTGTTACATAAAGCACTACTTGAATAAAGATTTGAATAGAATTATGAATTGTCCTTACCCGGAACATTGGCATATGCATCCCTAAAAGTTCTCCATGAGGATGTTCAGGAACAATACCTTGACTCTAAATTTGAAACATGCCAATAATTGTCTTGCTATTTCTCAATGAAGTATAATGCTGAAGTTAAATTTCATAGATTTTTTCTAGATTGTAACATTTGCAGTTTTCATTAGGTTTACTTGTTTATTTTCTAATTTCCAGACATAAACCTTATGTCTTTTCACTTTTAAACCCTCTAACAAAAGATGACATGTTTAAGCTCTATACTGAAAATTTTGAAAAACATAGAAATATACCATTGATTTCTTCCTTGTAAATTAGGCATGTGCATCTGAAGTATCCCTCCAATTTGTAGTTGAGAAGTGGCAGCTTGAGCCTAAGTTAAAAGTGCACAATAAGAAGGTAAGAATTGTTATGCTATTTTTATCAAAGCATCCCTGTTGTAGTTAAATTTGGGATAATTGGCATAATTTATATCCTTTGCAACTTTGTAAATTGTACTTGTCTTTTTTTTTGTTCCCATTTCAAAACTTTTTTTTTTTACTTTTTATACACTTTAGCTAATAGACATTCAACAACCTAGAAAATAAAGCAACGTAGATTTATATGTAGGCAACAAGCAAATTTGAGTAATTATAAGCATAAGCGACAATATAGACAACAAGCAAATTTGAGTAATTATAATATACAAATGTCAATATAGGCAGCACGTAAGTTTGAGTAATTATAAGATGTAAGTATCAACATAGACAACAAGCAAGTTTGAGTAAACCTGAACCAAGGAGAAAAGGTAAAGCACTTGGCTAAACCTGAATCAAAAAGAAAAGAGATAACAGTTGGGTACACCTGAACCAAGGAGAAAAGAGGTAGCGATTAGTAATCTCGGATTAAAAAATGCTCTCCATACTTGAGAAATTTAGGAAGGCGATTGAGTAATTAAAACTACAAGAATGAAATGGAAGAGAAAGAATGAAAATAGTAGAGAAAATAATCTCAGTTAGGCACTAACTTTCAAATTGAAAAAAAATTGGTTATGAATTCTTTTGTTGTAAAACATATACCAGAAAATTTCATGAAGAGAGGTCCAACAATAGAGCAATGTATCTCATCAAGGGCCTGCAAATTAAAAATAAAGTAAAATTTTAATGCATAACAACCAAAAAATAATCCCAATAAATGTATTTCTTGATTTGAGAAATGTATGCCCTGTAGAGATTGAAACAATAATTCTTTACCATCATCATTTTGCAATACAATAACAACTTTTGCAGCTCTAAACCCTTGTTATTAAGAAATTAAATAATAACGGAATTGTTATTAATGAAAGTAAACAACAAAAAGGGAGAATTGTCAATCTATAAAACTGTCAAGCTCAAAATCTGAATAAAAAGCTTGAGACCTGAATAATGACACCACGGGTGGTCTCAATCTACTGTGATGGGCCCATCTCATTGATCTTCACTTGGTGGTGCCTTGCATTGTCTCTCCGATCTTCATTTTGATGGAGCCATTGAACCACGTCAGTATCCCGGTCAAGTTTGTAAAGAGGTCCATTTCGACCACAAGCTCGGCACATGATTTTTAGGTTGTAAGAGCTTCGAGGTGCGATAAACGGGCTAGACACTGGCGGAAGAGAGGCTTTGCACGGCAGCTTCACATGGTGGTCAAATTCATCCATAAGCTCGATGTGGTGAAGGAGAAGGCATCAATGGAAGAGAGAAATGGAATAGACGGAAAGGAGAGAGAGAGTTAACCTTAGATGATCCAGAGAGGCTGGGATATCTTCTCTCTCCTATCAACTAAGGAATCAGGCCCCCACCTTTTTCTTTTCGTGGCAAAAAGAATTGGTAGTTTTGAGCGTCAATAAATATGTCGGCTCCCCCACGAATATAACTTTATGTTGCTGTAAGATTTTGTATTTTACGTGGGTGTCTTTGGACCCTCGAATTTGTTTTCGCTTACCCACAATTATACTCATAATGCTAGTAGTGTTTTCGACTGCACGATGCCGCATTTGTACATTGCAGCAACTCAATTTATAATACAATTTGAGAGATGGAGAAAGAAAATGATGAAATGATGTATTATTGAATTATTCTGATTCTCAAATTACAATTCTCAATCTTATACATGGCTTAACTAGCCCTTACCTATTACTATATCTTTGAATTTTCCCATTAAGGCTCTACTAGCCGTTGTTAAATTTCCTAATCTATCCTATTACACTTGATTTGCCATTGATTAAATCTGAGATCAATCATCCCCCTTATTTCTAACACTCCCCGTCAAATTAGGATTGTAGATATCAATCAATCCTAACTTATGTTTTTTCTTCAAATAGTTCTGGATCTAAAACTTCTGTAAAAATATCCGCTAATCGATCTCCACTTCACACGAATGGAGTTTCTGTCTCTTTGGATTGGATCTTCTCTCAAATGAAGTGACAATCCGTATCTATATGTTTTGTGCGTTCGTGAAACACTGGATTTAAAGCTATGTGCTTTGCCGCTTGATTATCACAAAATATTTTCATTGGCGAATGATTTGTGATCCCTAAGTCTGTGAGTAGATGCTTAATCCAACTTAATTCACTTGATGTTAATGCCATAGCTCGATATTCCGTCTTGATACTTGATCAAGATATGGCATTTTACTTCTTGCTTTTTCATGTGACTAAATTCCCGACTACAAATATACAAAAGTCCATAGTTGATTTTCTATCAAAGCTTCTTGCCTAGTCTGCATCGGAATAGCCACAAATTTCACTAAAACCATTATTTTTCATACACACCCCTTTACCGGGTGTATCTTTTAAGTATCTTAAAATTTTATTTACTATGTCTAAGTTTGGAGTTCAAGGTGTATGCATAAATCTATTAACCTGGGTAAATAAAGAATGAGAGCTAATTAAGTTTGCCAGTCCATATGTGTGAAGATTGTTTCAAACCATAGATTGATTTCTTTAACCTACAAGCTAAATTAGGATCTTTTTCCTTTTCATGACCAGGTGGAAGGGTTATGTATACTTTTTCTTTAAGTGTGTTCTTGAAGAAATATATTTTTTACATCCGCGTGGTACAAATCCCACTTGTTATTTACCACTAAAGAAAAATAAAATCCTAACAGTATTCATTTTAGTAACAGGTGCAATTGTTTTGGTGTAGTCAATATTATATGTTTGGGTATACCCTTTTGCTACCAATTTTGTCTTGTACCGTTCTATGGTACCATCATTATTGTATTGAATCTTATAGACCCATTTCACCCTATGAGTTTTTTTTTTTTGATAACTGTACAATTACCCATATTTTATTTTTTTTCTAAGGCTTTAAGTTATTCTTCTATGGCCTTACACCATACCGGTTAGTTTAATGCTTCACTAAAATTTTTTGGTTCTTCCTCTTTCCAAATTGAGGTTAAGAAGGCTCTATGATTTGGTGAAATATTTTCATAAGAAATAAAGTCTTGTATTGAGTATTGTACTATATAAGTAATAAAATTTTTAAATCTTGAGAAAGGTTGACTTACCCTTGAAGACCTCCTTACCAATGGTTCTTCTCTCACTTCATTTTCATTGTTATTTTCTTCCACTTCTTCTTCTTGATTATTTGGTTGGGTTCTAAGATCATCATTTTGTATATCTTCTTGGGCAATTTATTGTGGTAAAACCGTAGTATTTTGATCAATGATATAGATATTTATTGTATCTTTTTTATCCTTAAAATAAAATTCATTTTCAAAAAATACAACATCTCTAGAAATATATAATTTTTTATTCATAGAATCATAACATTTATAATTCTTTTTATTAGATGAGTAACCTAGAAAAATTTATCTTAATTGACGCATAATCAAACTTATCCTTTCTTTTGTTGTGCACAAAACTTACACATTCAAATATTTTGAAATGGTCATAACTATTCTTTTGTTGATAAAGATGTTGACATACAAAAAAAAATTGTAAAATTTCCCCCAAGTTAAATAATGGCGCTCAAAATGTCATTGAGAATAGACCCCTATGTCTCGATAAATTAAAGGCCTTGATAAAGTGCAACCCGTGATCAATAGTAACCCTCTCTCTATGACATTCATGATCTAATTGATCATATGGATGAAATATATGGTGCACTTAAGAAAATAAAAAAAGTGCTTATGCTATATGGATCCTAGATCAAATATCTAATGATCTAGATTAATTAAGAGAATATCAGAATGAAATGGAAATGGGCTTTCCCTATATAAGTGCTACGTGTTCATAAAAATAAAAGTTCATATGTCACTTGGGCATTTAATCATAACAGTCGGTCAAATATCTAGTGGTGTATATCAATGAAGAAATTGAAATGGAGATGATGGTGCATCATATCATTGGAGAGGATCCATAACAAATGAATCAGGGCAAGTAAATTGACAGATGGTGCAAATATATTGTTGACATATAAAAAATATGAATGAAATTAACTTTGGACTTTGGCACACCCCTCTTGAAAAATGTTAATATAGACTGCCAAGTGATATGTCGCTCGGTTGTGACAAATTAATCCAACCCTCATGAAGTGCATAGTCAAAAGGCCTCAAATCCGAGGGTCATGTTGGTGAAACAAAATGTATGTTCGGATAACTATTCCTGCATGGCACTATTATTCATTGATGCGCCTTTAATTCAGAATATACATTTGTGTCACAATCACGCTTCAATTAAGAAAAGGGTTATGGTCAGATATTCGTTGATCCACACAACGATTTACAATGGAATGAAATGCATCAAATAAATGAAATGAGTCCTTGTCTCTAATATCCTAATAGCATGTGAAATGTGTAATCATGGTAAATAGGAACCGAAGGATAAATTAAATAGAGAAACAAGGATTTTGTGTGGGCCAATATGGTATGATTTCTCTCATGATACCATGCAATATTTAAAGAAAATTAGCGCGTAATGCCGTGCAATGCACGGGATTATAATTGGAAATAATTTTCTAATATATTGTAATAAGTTTTGTATTATTAGACCAATTTTTAAATATAAATAATCCAAAAATAACGTCATCTTAACTTCTCACTGAAAAATCTCGATGTATCTTTCTCCAAACCAGAACTTGTTTTAAAGAAAAAAAATTTACCTTAAAAATCTCCATTGCTTTAATTGATTTTGAGAAACAAAGGGAATTGTCACTAAACAGAACAAATCTGCTCAAATCAATTATTCCAAAGAATTATGGATCTATTACATGTTACTTTGGTACCTTTTCGCCAAGCAAAAAACATTACTTATTTTATCCCACCAAGATAAAATAGACAAGTGAAAAAAATCTCACAACATTGGCACCATAGCAATCATTAAATGTTTCAAGTATTCAAACTCTCACTACCTCTATTATTTCAACATAGCTGCTATTACAAATTGTAGGGGGGAGGGTTTTGGGAGCGGAACTCCACAACTCAATATGAATCTTTAGAAAATTTGGTCTATCTAAACTCCTAGGACTTTTTTAATCTTATGTTCAGTCCTCCATTTCCACAAACCGGAACTGAAACAGGAATACTGTAACTATGAAAGATACCACTGAACGGTATCAAAATTATGAAAATTTACAAAAAATAGATCAAAACTAACTGAACCACAAATATATATGCCAGAATTGAGACAAATTAAGCCCTAAAATTTACAGGGAAACTTTAGCGAAATTCCAGTACTTATTAGAGCATCCTCAATTAATATCCATGACCTGCATCTTGCAGAAGATATAACCATTAAATTTTTATTAGATTAATGCCATAATTTCAAGAAATAATTGCTTAGCAATATTATCCATGACCTGCATCTTGCAGAAGATATAACCATTAAATTTTTATTAGATTAATGCCATAATTTCAAGAAATAATTTAACGATGTGTATCAAATTCAAATAATACCTAGCATCCAAATGCAACCAAGAAGGAAGATCCCAGAATATAGATCTCTTGTTCCATATGCCGTCCGGTTTATCTCTGATTTTTTTCCAAACTAGACATTTATGCCCGTCACTACAACGTAAATTTCTTTCCCGATTAATGGGATTGGCGCTTTATGGATCTCAATTGTGCCGTCAAATTTCTTTTTCTTACACCGATAGGGGTGATTAAGCCTAAGAAATTTGCGATATCCTGTATACACGGTCTTCTTATAATTATCCAACCATAAAGAAGTGTCATCCCCACAAATAGGACACGCTTTGGCTCCTTTAGTCCCGCAAACCGATAAGTTATCATATGCAGGGAAATCATTAATTGTGTAGAAAATCATAACATGAAAAAGGAACCATTCTTTCATATTTGCATCAAATACCATCACGCCAAGAACACGTCTATATATCATTACCCGACTGTTAAGAAACTGAAATCAGCAACGGTATCATCAAATACTCTCTTTTCATGCACAATCAGGGAGGAAGATTGTAAACACACAGTAAAATCGGCCATGTGCTGTGACTAATATTTCTGTTACCATAAGGATTCATCTCGTCCGTGCATAGCCCTAATCTCAAATTTCTAGGTTCACCGCCGAAATTAGGGAATGTTCTGTTAACATTCCTCCATTCGGGAGAATCAATGCGATGTCTGAGCATTTCATCTTCTTTTTTGGAATTGGCATGCCACCGTAACAATTTAGCGTCTCTTGTATTTGCGAAGAGACGCCGAAACCTCGGTATTATCGGCAGATACCACAACACTTTCACTGCTGGCCTTTTTTATTTTTAATCTGATCATCGAACGGCTTGTACCGTGAAACCTCACACTTTGGACATTTATCCAGATCACTGTACTGATTTCGGTATGTTATGCAATCATTCAGACATGCATGAATTCTTTCGACTTCCATACTCAAAGAACACAACAGTTTGTTTGCCCTATAAGTCGAATCCGTTAACTCATTATTTTCTGGGAGCATGTCTCGTAAAAGTTCGAGTAAGGATGTAAAACTTTGATCGCTCCATCCATTTTTGGCTTTCAGGTTATCCAATTTAAAAACAGTAGATAATTTTGTAAATTTCGCACAACTTCAAAATAACGGTATGTTAGAATTATTACATAAATTTTCAAAAATTTTGGGATGTCAACAAAATCTGCTACAACCTTAAATCCATGACGAATTAAATGATCTCTCACATCTTTGACATTTTGACATCTTCACAAGTTATGACAATCCCGATAAGGACATAGAATTGTACGGCCACCCTTCCGCCTCATATTTTTCTGGGCAAAATCCACAAATTTCTGAAGTCCTGTTAAATATTCGATTGTATGTCGCCTAATTTCATACATCCAATTAGTACGATTCATCCGCAAAAAAAAATTATTCTTAATTATGTATGCAATATTAGGTTTCAGGGTTCTACATATAAAGGAGCCTTTGGACCGGCCAACCATTCGAACCCACTTTTTGAATATTTTGTCTCATTTAGGATTAGTCAACATACGCTAGGCAATCTGGTGTTTGAGAAAAATCCGACAGTATTTCCCCTCAGCTCCCTAGGTACGCAAATGCACACGTGCATGTACGTATGTACTCGTAGCAACAATTTGGGGAAATGCTGTCAAATTTTTCTCAAATACTAGATTGGCTAGCGTATGTTCACTAATCCTAAATGAGAAAAAATATTCAAAGAGCACTTCCAACGGGGACTATTCGAGATTAACCCTTATTGGGTTAATCTCGAACGAGTACCGACCTAAATGGGTATATAAATTTAGGTAAATTGGTGTATATATGACAATACTATTACATCTCAAATGCTAATAATAACTAATTAATGCATAATAATAATATATGATCCATAAACAATTCACTAATTATAATCAGTATATATAATCAAATATACTAAATAAAAGAATTAAATTAACCTTAAAATAACATGGAAAGGAGGAGGCCGAGTTTAGGGTGTGCGAGCTAGTGCTAGTGCGGTGCCTGTGCTGGTGCCGGGGAGATGCTGGTGTGTCCTGGTGGTAAGAGCTTAACTTAATTGCTAGTGTGTGCTGGTGCAAGTTAATTGAGTGAGACTTTTGACAAAATATGAAATGGGAGTAACAGAGAAAGGGAAGAAGCTCTGGCGAAGGAAAGGATAGTGTATTAAATGAGACTTTTGGCAACAATTATTACAAGAAAATTATTTCTGAAGGTATGCATATTAAGAAAATAAATAATTATTTAGCACCGATATTGAGTGAGACTTTTGACAACAGGTATTACAAGAAAAATGTTTCTGAAGATATGCACATTAAAAAAATAAACAAATATTCAGCATCAGTTACTATATAAAACAGTTGCTGAAGGTCCCACTAGTGGGAGATTTCCCTCGAGGAGTCATTAAAACAAGGAGATTATTGAGAGAAGTTCATAACTAATATAGAATTTCAAAACAAGGAGATTACTGAGATAAGTTATATACAACTAATTTACAATTCCAAAACAAGGAAATAACTGAGATGAGTTATATATACAGAACCATCCTAGAAAGGTTATCTTTTACTTTACTCTAACAAGATGACATCCCATTTTTTGATTAAAACATGTACCTCCATTTGACTTGACACTGAAAATCCGGACAGCACCAAGAGGAAAGAACCGCGCAGTTCACCTTTCTTCCACTCCTTAATAGAACCAGTATCAGAATCAGTACCAACCATAAGTTCATATGACGAAACAATCTTGCAGAGATGGGGCAGATTGATGCAATACAAGGAGAGAGCATTCCCAATTTTCAGGAAGGGTTCATTAACAAGCAAAAACATACTTATATCGGGTCCAGATAAGGTAAAGTAAGGATCCCCTTGCTTAAACATTGTAGTACAGGATTCACCGTAAATGAAGTGATTGTGAGGGAACCTGTGGTCTTCTAGAAAATGTCCTAGCCATTCTCCTATAATATTAAGCATAAACAAATAAAGGAATCAAAATAATAAGGCTTGATTTTGTAGATAAAATTTTCATCAGAAAGATAGAAATCAAGATTTAAGCTATTAAGGTCTGGATGCCACAATTGATTTTAGTAAGCCGTGATATGTACCGTTTAAGTTTCGATCAAGATCAGTATAACCGTTCTGTATCGACCGATACCTGGTATCCACTGCCAATTCACAATATTTATCCACGTATTATAGTATTTCTGGTTATCATTTTGCTTACTTGAAAGTGTATTAGTTGTACTAATACCAGGACGACACAGAGTACCGACCAAGCAAAAAACTGCACCTGAAAAGGCCTTGTGAGTTCAGCCTGGAATTGCACATGAAGACAGGGCGAACTCACACGTATCAGTGTGCACTTCCCTTTGTGAGTAGGAAACTGACTTGCGGCAACCCTTATAGGCATAATTGCAAGGGAGATGTACTGATTCCAGAACCTTCTCGAGTGCGATATTACGGGACAATACAGGAAGGGTGAAGATGTGGCACTTGTCTTTTAGTTTTGACCGACATGAGGGACACGCCACATGACCATTCGTACACTACCAAAAATAGATGAATTTGCTCAGTTTTTGCTTTTGCAATATAAAGTAAAACAAAAAGTGCTTTAGGCTGTACCAAATTTAATTAAAAATTTCAACCGCAATTATTGTTTGCGAATTAAACTGGCCTTTTACTGGATTTACAAATTAAACATGCAAATTTAAGAATCTCAACCACAAATCTCTGACGTTTGTGTGGTCATCCAATGTTAATTCTTTGAACTAACTGCAAATGACATCTGAGTTGTTGGAATAAAAATCAATCAACAAACGGGAAAAGAAATGAATAGATATATTTGTCATCTTTTTACCAACCGACTTGCTTTCTAACAAGTGCAAAAAAACTCAGAATCCAACTGACTTGCTTTCTAACACAAATACTCTTGTTTTAATATTAGCTTATTCTGTAACTATGATAAAATCATTCGACAGTAGTACAGCTAACTGTTATTCATATATTTTCAATGCATAATTCAAAGATTGGGTTGTTATTTCCAGACATCCAAAAAAATAATTGAGTTGAATTTGAGAATCCGAGGAGCTCCTTGCATATAGTGCAAAACATGTAGGTATTGTTACAGAGAAAATCTTTGGTAACCTTGGGCATATTCAGCCCCAAATCAAGGTGAAAACAATTGTACTTATATCATGTTGAAACACAACCTGTTGAAGGTTAATTCAAAATTAGATTAGGATGTATTTTAGACGTATAACATTAATTTCTGTTATAATTAGATTTGTTGCAGCAGAAATATAAGTGGTTTGTAATTGTATTTAATTAGAGCATGAAAGTTAATTAAAAGGTTCTGTTGCTGAGAAACTCTTTCGGACTCCTCTTCTTCTTCTTTACGATCTGCCTTCTCTTAGGTTGGCTAATTATTTTTTTATTTCCGATATTTGGTATTAGAGCCTTAAAGGGTGTAATCCAAAGAGTAGAAGTAAATCTCCCATCGACGAAACATCGAAGCGATGTCTTCAGTCGCAAACATGGTGCAATTCCCCGCTCCTCTGCTTACTGGTAACAACTAAGGCATATGGAAAGTGAAGATGGAGACTACTACTCTGACAAGGTTTGTGGGATAACGTTTATTCCCTTCTAAATCTAAGTTGTTTTGATTGAATCTATTTCTTTGAATTGCCAAAAATAGTTAACAAATGAATATGAGCCAAGTTTATGTTTATGCTTGGTGCCAGATTATCCTGTCCAATAGATTGAACAGATAATCTTCGAATCTTATCATGGATCAAATTGTATTCGCCGCCTACTAGACACAAAGTTCTCCTCGACCGACTTCGACACAATGATTTCTAGCGTCATGTCATGGACACGGATGCTTTTTATTTCACCAGTGAAACTGATATCTATTGGTATGACCATGTTTCTATTAACAAGCTCATAAAGATAGCTTTGTGCGACTTCCTCCGCACTCAACCCGCTCTTTGTACTGACAAAGCCTTCAGCAATCCATTGCCTCATCAAACTTTTTCTCCTAATCTCGTAATCCTCAGGGTAGATGCTTAGGTATAAAAAACAAGTCTTTAGGTAATGAGGCAAGTCTTGATAACTCAATGATAGAATTTTTCTCATTCCTTTAAGAGTGGGATTAGTTTCTAGCTCTGAACCTAAAGAGTGAGTATGCTTTCCCACTGCTCGGGTTGTTTTGGTTTCCTAGCCAATAAACCGGCTATGCTATTAATTGCTAGAGGCATGCCTCCACATTCTTTCAAAATGTTTTTTGAAACTCGCTCCAATTCATCACCTGGGGACTTATCAGTACCAAATATTCTCTTGTAAAACAACATTTTAGAGGTTTCTGAATCTAAATGTTTCATTTTATAAACACGGGGCTCATGATCCCTTGAACATTCATTAGCGACAGATTAAATTCGTGTGGTCACTATTATTCTACTACCATTCTTGCAATCGGGAAGAGCAAATTTGAAGTGCTCCCATGCTGATACAGCCCATATGTCATCAAGAATGATAACATACCTCTTATTTTCCAAGTATTTTTGTAATTTGTCGATGAGCGTACGTAGATCCCAGTTTTCTATATTTTTTAGAAATTCTCTTGTATCCATTTGATCCCCATTTTCTTCGTCTTTCTTTTTTGTCCCGTCCACGTTTTCTCCAATCTGTTGAGACATATAAATGTTACCTAATTAAAAAATTAATTCATAGAAAAAGTAAAAGCTAGTATAGATAAATGTTACCTAATTAAAAAATTAATTCATAGAAAAAGTAAAAGCTAGTATAGATATAAAGCATCTCCATAAATTACTCACGTGGTGGACTTGTTGAAGTATATCCGCCAAAAGCTGTTTAATGTTGAATCGTTGAGAAATAGCTACAAAAGCTCGGCATTCAAAGTTTCCGGCCTTCACATTGGGACTTTCATAAGCCTTTTTTGCGAGTGTGGTCTTGCCCAAACTGCCAAATCCAACAATAGTGATGACTGTAAGTCGAGGTCGGTCTCAATCATCCATTAACCAATCGATGATTCGATCTCTACACTTATCAAAACCAACAGGTTGGACTTGTTCGGGATACGGGGCTTGGAGCTGAGGAAATGGGGTCAGTGAATCACCAGCAGGAGAGGTTATCATGGATGACACACCGGCAGGTGCATGATACCGCTGCTGCCTCTCACTCACTTGTTCAGGATACAGAGTGGCAGGTGCATGATACCGCTGCTGCCTCTCGCTCACTTCACGAGTGCGCTTTCTAAGATCTTGGATCTCAACGGCAAGCTGGTGGCGTGCTTTTATTGTCCTCAGCACAAGAGCGCTCTTGCGAATTATACCAGAAAGACCTTCCCCACAGGGTTTATCGACACGGTATCTAAACTTGTCGATGCAATCCTCGGCATCATAAGCTATCTCCCGCACATGCTTCATCCAAACCTTGACCAGGCGGTTGCAACCCTCCTTTTGTGTCTCTATGATAAGGAAAGCGTTCATGCTCTCTAGCTCGTCCTTGATGTACTGAATCTCACCCCTCACCCCTCTTAGTAGCACGGTTTCATCAGCCAGGATAGAACCCAGCTTGCCTAGGAGCCCTTTCACGGTACCCCCAGTAAAACTCACAACAGCTCCCTGATCCTTTTCTCTCTCTATCGCTTTCTCTCTGAAAACCTTGACAGTACGTGGCTGCTTTGTTGCACTCTTTCTATCTCTATCTCTATATAAATAGTGTAGGATAGTTATAATCCGACACATCATATCTTAAATCGCATGGTAAGAATTATAACGGTAGATCAATGCGGACATCTTCTTTAAAACAGATTCTTTCTCTCTTTTTTTTTTTTTTTTTGATTCTTTGCTCAAAGGTGACACATCATATCTTGAATTGCATGGTAAGAATTATAACGGTAGATCAATGCGGACATCTGCTTTAAAACAGATTCTTTCTCTGTCTTTTTTTTCCCTTTTTTTTTTATCCTTTGCTAAAAGGTGCGGCCAAATCGGACCATTGCTTAAAGATGGAGACAATATTATTCTTTAATTGGTGCAGACCATATTATTCCATCAAAATGTAACTCTGCTTAAAGGTGCTGCTAATTTGTTGCAACTGTTTTATTATTTTTCATGTTATAGAATAAGTGTACATATTTTTACAATAAATTCAGTTCTTGTCATATATATATATATATTTTAAAAAAAATATCAATCAAATTAAAAAATAAAATTATAGATGTGTTCATATTTATTTAGATAGGATGTGTATCAAATTTGAGTCAACTAGCTTGAAATTAGATTGGTCATCTTTCATTATAAATTCAATAAACTTTCATCATATATTAAAAATTTTAAATTATATATTTGATGAAAAACTAAACGGTCTTTACATTAATTCAAATTTGATACATGTCATGTCCAAAAAATTAAAAATACATCTATAATTTTATTTTAATTTAAATAATATTTGTATAAAATATATACCATATAAGAGTTGAATATACTATATATTCTATTTTGAAATAAGGTCTCCCGTTAATTCTGATATTTTTTTTTCAAATGTCATTTACATAATTTGAACATGCATCTCTCCGTAGAGAGATGAGACCTATTATCACTATAGTAAACCTGTAATGATAGACTTGCTAATCGTTATGCAAGTTTAGTATTACAGGATTAATTTGCTGGATACATAGCATGATACCTTGGATGGAGAGAGAAGAGGGAAACAGATATTTTAAGATTCCCTACTCTATTGAAATACAAAAAAAAGGTTATAGTCGGGTAAAGTCGGTCTAATGATCATAAACCCTACTTTAACCTATTATAGCTTTATCATTCTTTACCTAATAAATAAAGTAACTGAAAATATATAATTCATTCATTTTCAAGCACAACAAAACTCAGCAACTATATATCCTTCCTTTTTTCAAAATTTATTAACTACTAGATATGTTCAATAATTATTCGATACCCTATATATACAACATAGATATATATAATGCTTATGAAAATAAAAATGAAAAAAATTAAAACTGTAAACATTGCTTTATATATGGATCAGACAGGGATGTACACTATGTATGTATAATGAAATTTAGAACAAATTTGTCAATTATTGAGTGATTTGAAAAGTTAATAAGTTCTTTTTATTTGTCTTCTAAAATCTTCTATTGATAGTGATTTTCACTAATTTGATACACAATCTATCTAATATTCTAAATTAAGATTCTCAAAAAATGTGATTTTAGACTTGTGGTTAAACTGATTAAAATATTTCTAGATTATCTAATGTTAGAATGTTATAAAGAATGACATTATTAAATGATGATTAAAATAGCAATTAAACCGATTAAAAGTAACTCGTCTCATTTTATTGGATATGCTTGGAATTAGAGAAGCATCTAGCTAGCTAACAATTTAATGAAGTTTCTTATCCCTTCCAAATATCTAGAACTGACAAATTATATAGGATTGATCACCATCAATAATTTGGCATATATATCTATCTAAAGATATATATATATATATATATAGGTTAATTATGGAATGTAACACACACACTCTCTCTCTCTAACTGTTCACTGGTCCGAAAGAAAGAAAAAGGAAAAATAAATTCCTTCTGTTTCACTTCTCCAAGAGAGTCCCCAAATCAATTCTCTACTTCTCTCATTTGCTGCAATAATTAAATCATGAATTAACTGCTGGATATTGCTGGATAGTGAAATAATTAATTAACTGGTCGTGCCCTAAGAAGTGACAACCTTGGATAATCCTGGCTGCAGTTCTTGTCTTCATGGTATAGACGGAATATGCTTAAAGATAGCATTTCGTGATCTGGGTAACTCAATTCTAATTTGATTTATTTTGATTTAATTTATTACTATCTGAATTTCTGAAAAAATATTTCAACATAACATGTCAGGTACACGGTTCAATACAAACTTCTACCCAAATTATATTAGGGAATATTATTTCATTAGGAGGATTAAAAGAATCAAGTCCTAAAATTTATTCAATACACCATTCAATTAAATATAAGGATGAATACTGCTACATGGATATGCATATTGGCAATATGGCACAAGAAAAAAAAAGTAGATCATGTCATGCTATCATTTAATTGCAACGAATAATGAAAGAATTTATGTTATATCAGTACGCACTATAAGGTCTCTCTCAGCTTTTTCTCTTAATTAGAAAAGAAACTTGAGGTCTACTATTTTTAGAAGTTCGGAGTCATGTCTTCTCTCTCTTAATTTATGCAGATATTGATCTGCTTTTTTTATAGGCCATAATCATGCATCATGAATGGACACAGCTATATATGACTGCAGGGAGAAATTTAAGCCTTTCAATTTTAATGCTAATCTTCTTTATAAACTGTAATGGATTGATTTGTATAAACTAATATCCTTCTTTTTATTACAAATTAATGTAAACTGGAACTCTAGGAAACATGATCCTCAATACACATCTTTGAGAACAGTCACTGCAACCCCTTCTCCTGGTACACCAATTGAACATGTGGAAAATTTGTAACCTATGGATATGGTGGCAAAGGAGGGAGGCGAGATAAGATAATGAATGACCTCGGAATCGCAATTATTACCTTCTCTTCATGATATCTATGGATGCCACCGATCTTGCTCCCTAAAATTGATTAAAAATGATTATGCAACTGATTAACTAACTAAAAATACATAACAGGTTCATGAAATTAAGTGCCGGAAAATGAGAGTTTACTGGTTGTTGATTCTGCCATATCATATATTGTGTTTGCTTGTACAGTAGCCAGTTTAGCATTAGAGGGAACATCTTGTGCTTTTGCCAGAGGAATCATATTGCCGGCGACAACAAGGAAGATTGTTAACGCCACAAGCCCCGTGAATGCCACTATTGCCTTCATTTTTTTTAACTTAATAGTCCTGATATGTGTTGAGTATTTTAGCATTGGTTTGCTTTGAATATATTTTGTATTTAAGATTATGAATATCTCATAGGCTATGCCTATAGAAGCCAATATCTTGTAGCCTACAATTTTATAGAAAATCTTGATAAATATCAAAATCTCCAATGGCATATTTATTCTTCTATAGCACAAAATATCTCCCATTTATCCTTCTGAAAAATAATGAGTTACACGTGTGTTCCTTCTAATAGAATTTCTTGCATACCTAATAAACCTCAAAATTCTATCAACATTATATATTTGGCTCCGGAGACTTAGTTAGTATGTTGAAATAGAAATATTAACATTAATGAACAATCTAAAGATCCCAACATATTTGTTTTTTTTTATATTTCCTCAGTAACATATATGTCCTTAATTTTGGTGTGTGTTTGTGCACTGTTTCAATGATATCCTTTGAAGGTTTTTTTGAACTATTGCTATTATAAGATTTGTATCTGTAGCTCGATGATGTTGTTTATTTTTAGATAATTACAAGATATCATTTAACCATTTTTGTTCTGAATTTTCTTTAAAAATAGTGAAATACTGACAGTTATTGTTGGCACAATACGAGTAAAAAAGATACTTTTGAGTAAGATTCAAGGGAATAGGAAAATATAGATGAAAAATCTTTACTCCATTTGGAACTTCAAAAGATGATGATAGTTGGTCTATATATCTTAATGGTCTCATTTTTATTAAGAACTTTTGTGAAGCTAATCTTGAGAGTTTACCTACCTACTTTCTCTAATAAAAATTGAATAATAAAATGGCTTTTGCATAAGATGTGTGATAATTGCACCCCAATCCTACACATCATAAGATTCTAGGCACAGATTCTCAAAATTCTTGACACATATTATGTAGATCAGAGAAAGAATGTTCAAAATTTTCAAGACTCACACTCTCCATTTCATGCATATATACAAGATGTTTTGCACAATAGACTATAGTGTTATGGGCCGTGACAGTCTATTATGAGTTGTGACGCATCTCAAATCATATTGTTATGGCCTATAACCCTTATTATTAGTGCTGGATCATAGGATTCATAAATGGTATAAAGAAGGTGGAGGATAACAAAAATTTCTCTTTGCATAAATTAAGTTCTTGAAATTTGAATGTTGTTTGCTTAATAAAGTATGATGCAAAGTTTTTCTGGGACTTTTTGTTTCTCAATGAAAATGCATTTTTCTTGTGCTTATGAAGACTCAATGACGATGTAACCAGGATAAAAATGAGATCTAAAAAATAAATTTCCTTGTTTGGAGCCCAATAAGAATGTCAATGATATGTAAGCGTTATGTGTTCTCCTTCCTAGTGATATGGATTTTATTGTAAAATTGGTGACATATTAGAATGAATATTGTTCTGTTCTCTCTCTATTTCATAGGGATGCATGCATCACGGAGACTTTTCAAGAGTATATCCATCCTAGTATTAGTGCTCAAGCATGCTTAACTGTAGAGTTCGAATCTGGTCCTTCAATGCCGGTATGATTACCTTATATTCTGCTCTCTCTCTCTCTCTCTCTCTCTATCTCAAAAAAAAAAAGAAGGAAAGAAAAGAAAGAAATTTTTGGCAGAATTGAGCTGAAAGTCATTGAAATTTATATTTGGTCTCCGGAGAACTTCCTTAGTTGTAATATTATCAATCCGCCGAGGGTCTTCGTAACATATGTTCTCTATTTCTTAATTTTGTGCCAATGTCTCGCAAATCTGCTGCTTTTTCTATGGAGGATTGTGGAGTATTTGATCTGGTTTTGTTCTTTTTTGAGTAGAGAGTTGGTTTTATTCTCTTATCTACATCGAAGTCATTTTTTCCGTCTTTGAAAATTTAACCAAATTTGGCTGTGTTTGTAAGTTTGTCGGGATTTTACGGTGCAGGGCAGAATGGAAATTTTAAAAATTCTCAACATGCACCAAAGGGTCTATCCGTACAGTTAAAATCAAACCGAACATGTAATACAAACCAGTTTGTATCTTTGTTTCGCTGGAGTCGAGTGGTATACACTATAGTGGTTGCCTATCTGTACCGCTAAGGCCTTAACGCAGAAGCCCTTCGTTGGTATCCACCCGAAAGCTACTAAGCACCGACGAACTCTTTACTAGCGGAGGTTGAGTCAACAGCACTAAATGCTCGTAACTGTCTTAGACAGTGAAGCGACAGAGTTTCGACGTGAAAAACAACAATGTCTGAAACTTTAGGTGTGCACCTCTTTTTATAGGGCACTAGAAGAGCGGCTGGGCACTCCTACCCCACCCAAAACGTGGATGAGCATGGGTGTGGGTCAGTTTTCGCATCTGGAACTGTGTCCAGGAACTGATGCAGCATGCAACTGCTTTCATAACCAACCTGTCACGACCCGTGATACTTGGTACCACAATAACATCCAATCACTGCCCGTGACAGCTCCGTCTAACGTCCAATTTAGAGAATGATGTTTATCCAATAAATTTTGGGTTAAGTTTGTTATCCTATGACATTGCTCAAGAATCACATGCTTGGTCTAGCTCTTTCTCTCTTTTGGTGTGACCCTACGGGATATATGTCATTTGACAATAGTATAAGAACCATTCCAACCTATAAAATGTGAGCGGCACCAAGTAATGTGCATCACACCTACCAGATGACACATATAATATATGCCATATGCTATCACGATCCTCAAACAACTTTTTTCTTGTGTCAATTTCTTGTCACTGATATCCCTGGTGAATTCAAGGTAAGTTTGTGTCATCCTTGCAAATTCATCATACTCTTGATTCCCGAAATAACATTAGTAATAATGATTAACACTTAATCATATCTGTGCAGTCACTAAATCATTTCATCAAGTGGCCAATGGATACCATCACTCACATAATGACATATATGAGAGACACCAGTATTCTTGATCAATACATTCCCTTCGCACAAGAAATACGTACTGAGATAGAATCTATATGGTTGTCAATTATGGTCAACGTTGGATTATACCCACAAGCACATATTCCTCATGTAGGAAATATACCATCTCATACTTTAGAATTAAAACACACATGAAACATCAATGACACAATTACAATTATGATGTCTCATCTTGGGGTCAAGTCCAATATCATATTTTTAAACATGTATTTGTGTGATTAAGCTGATAACAATTATCATATGGCTTGTGAAACATAATCATCACATTAATCAACACACTAACTTATACTATCCAATTAGTGTTCCTCTCTAATCTACAAGTTAGGGACATTTTAGAATAATTTTTATGTTTAATTATTAAGTTTCACATTTTAGGTCTTCAACCAAAAATATTAATAAATAAAGATAACTCAAGGAACAAAATGAACATATATATCACATATATAAATCATTTAGATTACATGAACTAAATGTATTTGATTTCTAGATCGCTATACTAACAGTGTTTGGGAGAGGGATGATTAGGGAATAAAGTTATCCCCTCCTCTCACAAGGGATAGAGTTATCCCTTAGTTATCCCCAAGTTATCCCACAACCAAACAAGGCAAATGATTCAATATTTAAGTTAGATGTTATATTTTAGCTTATTATTATAAGTTGCTATCAATAGTCTAGTACAATAAATATCTCCTTTTATCTGTGGCCTTTTTCAGTGTATTGATTTGTGGACCGGATCAAAATTGGGGACAAGCAACCTATTGCAAAGTTGTGATATTTACTAGCCTTTGAATTTTACTTTCTAATCAAAACAGTAAGCAATTAGAAACCCATTGAAAACATTTGCCACCTATTGTTTTGTCCCTCTTGGGCAATTATTTTTATTGTCGGCCCCAGTTAATTACAAAACAGTTATTGCACCATCTTAGGCACAATGGGGAATTTTTGTTTTGAATTGGAAAATTTTAATATTTTACTGGCACCTACCGAAACTCTGAGAACTTATTGTGCGAATGTCGAAATTGTGAGAATGAACCTAACAAATATGACTTAGAATGAAAAACTTTTCTGTGAAAATGACAACTCACTAAAACAAAACTAGATCTCGGACCTTGGAAATTGGAAAAAGGAACAAGTTAGCTCAAGACCAAATTAGTCTAGTAATGGAGAAGAATCTACTTTTTGTTAACAAAATCAGATCTCGTAATAAATAAATTGCATGTATAGTTTTCTCTTTTTAATGATTATGACTTACGAAAAACAAGTAAAATATTGATTGGCCGGTAAAAAAAATTCAATATCTAATTTTTTTTTAATTTCAGATTTTGTCAATTTCTGTTTGACCGATATATCAGATAAGGGTTATATGGAATATTTTTTAAGAATCTTGTATTATTGAACTTCAAAAAAATATAACTTTTGTTAACCTTGATAAAAAGCATGATAAATATACTTTAAACTTTGATATTGATCCAATAATAAAGAACAATAAAATTTAAAACATTTTCTTCAGTATTATTATGCAGGTTACAAATTTAGTTGTTTTTATTTGGCTTAGATGTAGCAGTCATAGGTTTATAATAATTTTTAGGGCTGTGAATCCTACAATAGAAATACCAATTCCAAAAAAAAAAATGAATCCTAGAATAGAAAAACAAATTTGTTGCTATCTGGAAAGAAAATTAATATTGTTACATCTTATGATTAAGTATGGCTGATTTTTATGTCAGGAAAAAAAATTCAACGAATTACAAAATCGAAAACGAAATTCACATATTTACAAACCAAGAAAAACCGGACATTGAAAATCCGGCCAAGGAGTAGAACGGATATTAATTATACGGTTATAAGAGATGGACCGGATTCTCAGAAATCAGCTATGAGGTGGAGATAGACCGGATTCTCAGATATCGATTAGACCATATTTTTAAAAAACGGTGCAAAACTCTGATTGTATTGTCAGAGTCCGGCCAGATTTTGCTTCCTTATATAAACCCTTCAACCTAGTAACAAAATTGTCCCTTTCAAACTCTCTCTCTATCTCCCTGCAGTCTCTCTCTCTTTCTGCCTATATTTACCAAAATTAAAAGTTAGAAAAAAATTAAAAATGTTTTATCCGACCTTGCTATAAGAGATACATCACGAGAACTTCATAAAAATGCTAGTATTTTATTTTGCATTGAGTTTATATGTTATTGTATATAGTTTTAAAGAAGAAAATAAATTTTAATAATTATTGTATGTATGTTATCTAGTATTAAAAAGCCTTATACACAATGTAGGTAGTGCGAGATGATATCAATTAGCATTTATGTCGGTGTTTCGATATATTTTTGTGCTACGGGTGCCAGTTACAATCTGCCACCTAGATTTGTTTTTACATCAGAAGTTAATATATCATTTGATTTTTTAAAAAGAATAATACATCAACATTTGGGATTGTTTGAGAATCAGTGTAGACTAAACATCCAAGCCAAGATAAATATCGAAGACAAAGGTAGTTTTTATTTCAATCTAGTACCAATAAATGATGATCGTAGATTATCATCAGTAATTGAACAAATTATTAGATGTTAGATCATGTCAATGTTAGAATTAATTGTGGAAATTATTCCGCATTTTTCTAGCAATACATATGTACCAACTAGTGATAATTTACCAGGAAGCAACACCCAAGCCGAATGAAACCAACTGCAACCATAGCCACAACCGTAACTGCAACGGCAACCAATTAATACTTATTATTCTTATGAATCACAATATAATATACCTCGTGAAAATATTTTCGAACCAGCAAATCCATATTTTAGTGCTATGTTAGATCCCCTGAAGTAAATGAGAATATAAATGAGGCAAACCAAAGTGTCTCAAATTTAAATAGTGAGACCAATCGTTCAATGGATGATGTGTTTTTTCATGGTAACAACGGAGAAGAACCGAATAATTATACTGAGGTGGAAGAAGAATAGTTGAGTAAAGTAGAGGATAGCGATTCGAGCAGTGATAGCAGTAATTCTGAACTTTGCAAAAAAACAAATACTAAAAAGCATAAGCCCATACATTTTCTAAATCGTTCTCGTAGGCATCCGGTTGATACATTCCACCAGGACGCTACAGATGAAACACAAGCAAATGCATACATGTTTAGAGATAATAAAGTATTTGACCATCCCTTGCCTGAAAAAAGAATATTAAGTTCAAAAGATCAATTGGAGAAAGCTGTTCAAAAATATCACATTGAAGAGAATTGACAGTACGTATCAGTGAGCAGCAATAAGAAGAAATATGTTGTAAAATGTGAAAATTCGTTATGCAATTGGCGATTATATGCCACATCCTGAAACAAAAATTATTTTACCATTAAGAAATGTCCCTATATGCACTCATGTTCTGTTGATGTAGCCAGACATGACCACAGACAGATGATCGCATCTTTTATTGCCGATGAGATAAGTGTAGTGCATAGAAACCTAGGAATTTCAATGAAGGATCTACGCTCTATAATTGAAGGTAAATACACAGTACAACCATCTTATAGCAAACTATGGCATGCCAAAGAAAAAGCAATTGCTAAAATTTTTGGCAGTTGGAGTCAAGCGTACGAGCTATTGTTGCATTTATTGAATGCATTTTCGATGACAAATCCGAGATCTAAGATAACAATTGAAGGAGATCAATTAGAACCAGGATATTTTCTATTTAGAAGGACAACCTGGGCATTTGGTGGTGCTGTTGATGGACTAAGATATGTTCGGTCGGTATATGGTATTGACGCTACTTTTCTCACCGGTAAATTCAAAGGTAAACTTTTGGTTGCTACTGGTTATGATGCAAATTCACAATTATTTCCTTTTGCATATGCTCTGGTGGATGAGAAGAATAATAATGAGTGGGGTTGGTTTATGGGTTGGTTGCGAAGAATAGTTATTCCAAGTAGAGGAATGTACACTATCATTTCTGACAGACATAAATCTATTCGAAATGTTTTTCAAAGAGCGGATTTAGGGTGATGTGAGGCCAAAGGTCAAACCAAATAACGATTTTGTACATAGTATATCGTAGAGGTGATAGGATTTTTCTATAGCAATTAATACTTTAATTTACACTAAATTTGGTTGCAAATGCATAACCTTACAAAGTAGTAAAGAGGGGTGTCGAATCCACGGGGACGAGGTTTTAAGTATTAAACCTAACCCGTTTAATTATCTAAGTTAAATCTAAATTGTTTTGGAAGAATTAAAGAAAAGAAAGCAAATAAATTTAACTACAATTGAACTAAAATTGATCTAAGTAGAAATTAATTAGGATTTCCTAGGGATTTGGCTAACCACAATACTATGCCTAATTATTCTATTCACAATTATTATCTATCCTATTATTTTGAGGGTTTCTAGTCCTAAAGTAGCATTATCCACTTTCATGGCTTAATATATAAATTGATTTATTCAAATACCCACTCTCATGGTCATATTATTCTAAACCAATCACAATTAATTCTATGATCAGCCAAAATTTAACCTAAATAATTAGATTTCATCCATCAATCCATCATCTAAATATCTAAATACGGTTTTGGGGTCTCTTGAGAGTCTAAACTTCATCTTTCGATCCATGATTTAAACCCTAAGTATATTTTGTATTTTTCGGGTATTAAAACCTAAGTATCATATATTTGTTATTTCTAATCTTTCTATATTGCAATTATCTAGATGTGACTTTTACCTAAATAATCATAATAATTCCAACTAGGACAACAAGTATAGAAATAGAAAATCAATCATGCACAAGATAAATCAAAAGAATAATAAAAAGAGATAATAATCGTGAAATAAAATATTAATTAAACATAAGTAATTGGGTACAAAGCCTAACCCTAGAAAAAATAGAAATCTAGTAGCCTATCCAAGACATAATAAAATAAGATACAAATTAAAAGAAAGAGATATAACCCTTAGAATTTCGTCTCGAATGGCTAGTCTCTTCTCTACTTCGCACTCCTCTTCGATATTTCAAAATCTAGCCTAACCCTAGCTATTTAAAGATAAACTAAACCTATGCTAACAGCGTAGAGATGGAGTGGAGTAGTGGAGAATCGTGCACGATCGTGTAAAGCCTCTCCATCTAAATTCAGCCAAACCGTCTAATTGCTAAAACTGCCTCTTGTGTTGCAGGTCGCAGCAGTGCTGTAGAGAGCAGTCATCTTCATTTTAACTCTGAGTGCTGCCTTAGGCCACAACCACTAAATCAATTTTGCTTCATGTGGTCGTGCTGTGGCTGGCAGCACAACTGTTGCGGGTCGTAGTAGTGCTGCCTGAGGCATGATTTTGTGCCGTTTGTGCTTCAAATGGTTCAGCCTCCAAAAATTAGTCCAACTGCTCCTCATTTTGCCTGAAATTTAAAAACTAACAAAATTTGTCAATATCTAAATTTTATTTGCATTTTTAAAGTAAATTCTAATTAAATTGGTTCAAATTTATCATAAAACCCTTTTAAAATATGTTATCATTGTGTTCCTTGGATTTTCTTTATTATTGATCTTTTGGGTTGAGGACCCAAAATGTGAGACTTGATAATAGAATATAAAAAATATTCTAAATAATGTCCCTAACTTTAACAATTGGAGAGGACACTAATTGATAGATAAAAGTCGGTATGTGGATTAATGTGATGGTTATGTTTCACAAACCATGTGATAATTGTTATCAGCTTAATCACACAAATACATGTTAGAGAACATGACATTGGACTTGATCCCAGGGTGAAACATCATAATAATTGTGTTAGTGTCATTGATGTTTCACACGTGTCTTAATTCTAAAGTATGAGACAGTATGTTTCCTACATGAGGAATATGTGCTTGTGGGTATTATCCAATGTTGCTCGTAACCAGCACCCATACATATTCTATCTCGGTGTGTATCTCTTGTGTGGAGGAAATATATTTGTCAAGAATACTAGTGTTCCTCGTATAAGTCAGTATATGAGTGATGATATCTATTGGTCACTTGATAGAATGATTTATTAACTGTGCAAATATGATTAAGTGTTGATCATAATTACTAAAGTCATTTTGAGAATCAAGAGAATAATGGATCTGCAAGGATGACACAAACTTACTTTGAATTCATGCGGGATATCATGTGACAAGGAATTAACACAAGGCAAAATATTACTTGAGAATTGTGGTATTATATGGTACATATCATCTGTGTCGTTTGGGCAGATACGATACACATTGCTAGGCGCCGCTCATATCTTATAGATCGAAATGGTTCTGACTCTATTGCCAAATGATATAGATCCCGTTGGGTCACATCGAATGAATGTGAGCTAGATCGAGCATGTGATGCTTGAGTAATCTCATGAGATGATGGACTTAATGCGACGTTTATGAGATAAACATCGATGTCAAAACTGGACTTCAGACGGAAGTGTTACGGGCCATAACACCATTGTTACGGGCTGTAACACATAGATATTACGGGGTGTAACACACAATGTTACAGGTAGTAACACAATGTGTTACGGGCCGCAGTAAGAGTTGTTGTGGGTCGCAATGTGTATACATGTCATGGTATGCATAGGTAGTGTTACGGGCCGTAATAGGAAGTGTTGTGGGCCATAACACTCAGCTAAGTTGGCATGCCGACATCAGAACCGACTTAGGCACGAATATCTATGTATTATGGATCGTAACAGAACTGTTATGGATCGTAACAAACTGGGAAAGTCAGCAAAATCAGCTGGCCGACATCAGGGGTCCAATTATAGTTGCACATGTGGTGTTACGGACCGTAACACATTGACCGACTTGGGTATAACCCATGACAGCCTTGCCTATATAGAGCATCCATTACACCCTAAACACTGATCAGATCAGTGCAGAACAGTGAAACACTGTTATTCTATCGTCTGAAAGTTAGTTTCAAACGTTGAGCGCTGCCAAGGAAGATCTCCCCTAGCAAGGAGTCAGCTGGCATCTAGCAGCTCTCAGGTGGATATCGACGGAGGGTTTTTGTGTTGAAACCTTAACAATGTAACAGGCAACCGCATCAGCGTTTATTGCTAAAGATCCAGTAAAACAAAGGTACAAAGTTATTTATATTTATATTTAGTTTGATTCTAACCACATAAGTAAATCTTTTGGTGTATTAAAAAAAATTTGAAATTCTTGTTTCGCACTTGCACTATAAATCCCTGGGTTATGACACTCCCCAACACTTTGGACATGTCATTAAATTGGCAAACAACACATAGGACATATTTGGAATTTTTGTATTCTTCCCACAATTGTTTTACTTAGAAATCTTTTGAAAAATATCAATCTTAAGGTTTATATCTTAAAATTTTCTTTAAATCTAAAGTTTCTTTCTTTTTCCCCCCTCTTATAATTTAAACCTTTCGGACAAATTTCTTTTTACATTTTAATTTCCAGTGTTCTTTTATTCTATTTTTCTTTTTTTATTTAGACATTTCTGGTAGATTGTTATTGGTTTTTTACGCGGATACAGATGTGGGGCGCATGAATGTACTCGGTTACTTAGCTAAAACATCATTACATTGCAAATTATTCTCCGACTTTTTGTGCGAATGAAAATATGGGGTACATGAATGCACCCGGCTACTCATCGGGTCAAAAATTAGCGGAGTAGAAAGTCTATTTGAATTCTTTTTTAATTTTTGAACACTTTCTTTTTAATTTTTGAAATTTTCCGGGTTTAAAGTATAAATCCTGATTTCTGTGTTCAATCTCATGTAATTTTGTAACATACTGCCAACTATTTGGAAGAGGGGGGACAACCTGTGATCTACCAAACTGTCGTATCATCCGATCCGAGTAGTGATGCTTAATCATCCAAAAATGAATCATCTCAATCAGGGCCAATCATAAGCCCAACTCTGCCATAACTCTAGGGGACAAAACATCTACCTCAGCTTCCAAAAAATCATAAGATGGCTCCCAAACAATGTCTGTATCCCGCAAATCCTTTATCATTTTACGAAAAACACTTAGTTTACCTTTACACCTTGTTTGGCTTGTTGGAGGTGAAAGGAAAGGGAGGTAAATAGTCAGAGGGAATGGAATGGAATAGAAAGGAAGATTAACATATTTAATCTCTTCTTGTTTGGATGACTAATGAGAGAAAATGAATTTAACTTCCCTTTCCTTCCTTTAGCTTGTTTGGTTGATTAAAATTATAGAAGGTTAATCAAATGTCGCAAAGTATGTTTGACTGTTATACCCTTCAAGATCTCAAACCAGAATTAGATAATTTTAACAAAAAGAAAACAAATAACGTAACAAAAAAAAGTAAAAATTCATTAAAATAAATCTCATATTATCCCAATATTTCAAACACTAATCTTAGAGCATCCTTTTGCTTAAAAACAGATAACAAAATTGTTGATCTTACACAGTATCCGTTATCACTAATAATATAGCATTCCAAATGCTTAGTGACACAACTAAACTAGAGAACTAACTATAACTAACTATATATCGTACTCATAAGTAGTTCCTTACATTCTTCCAAAGGACCGCCAAGTAGAGCTCCAAGCATATCAGAATTTTTAATCAAGAAAAGATATGCTGGCATTTTTTTGTTTAAATCAAGACTCAACTCAACAACATGATTCCATATTTGCTTTTCAGATATAGGAAGACGTTGGTTAGATTTCACTAGCTCTTCTGTAGATTTCACGATAGCATTGGCAACATTTTCAATACCCCTTATTATCTCAGCTTGGACTTCTTCTTTTGAAGCTTTGTCCTTCTGCCTCCTCCTTGCTTCAGGAGAATTTATGTTTTCCTCATCAACTCCTCCTAGTGTTGCCTCATTCTGTGACACCAAGCGATCGATCTCTGCTATATTTTCACCCTTGATATCCCCAGTTTGTGCAGCCATTCGTTGTCTCATTTCTGATGGGCTCTCGGCATTATCCCTTGTTGCCCGATCTTGTCCATAAAGCTTCACTAATTTGTCATAATGAAGAATTGGTTTGTTCATCCAATCAGCTGCTTCTGGATGGGACTGAAGGACAAAATGCACATAAGAACTTGTATATATTTTAGTCACATTATAAAGAAATTTGAATATGTCATTCATATATATAAACGTACCTCAATTAATTTAGTTCAGACTTCCGGCTCCGCACTCCACATGTTGGTGACAGGGCTCCACTGAAATCCACTTGATCCATTTCTGAAAATGTCATAGCATGTTCCAAAACCTCTCTTAATATACTTTCATACGATTTTTGACCCTTTCTTTGTCAACCGGTTTTTCAGAAAAAATTTCTTTTAGTTCTCTGAGTATGTTGTCATATGCTTGTATTGTGAATGTCCCCCCAACTCGATTTCCAAGTTCATGCTGATGCAGAAATGCATCAATTATAGCTTCATCCATTGCATGGGACCAAGTAATTGTCTCTCCTCTGCCTCCATTATTTTCGGTGGTTCTTGTTGCATTCTTTCTTTTCCCCATAACTCAAGAGCTGCACTGAGATTGTTAATTATATTATGATTCCAGAATAAAGGATATATACTTCATCAAAAGACATGCATAAACAACTTGTCAACAAAGAATTCAGGATTTTTTTTAGATAAAACAGAGAACACAAACTTATTTTATTCATTTTAGATTAACTAATACAACGATAAAATGCACTGGAAGCAACTAACTTCAAAAACAAAAATGCAACTTAAGACATGCTTATTATTATAGTTATAACTATTAGCATAAGAATGAAATGAAATCACGTATTATAATCCCTCCACATGGCTGCAGCTATTGCATCTCTAACTTGTTCTCCGCTAATCATCTCTTGGGGGTCTTCTCCTTCAACATCATCTACTGGTTCATTTGCTCGATTTGCAAGTTCTGCATCAACTTGAGCAATGATTTGTCTATCAGGATCTTTGTCTATTAAATAGTTGTGTAAGATGCAGCAAGCCACAATTATTTTTTTTGCACCTCTACACTATAAGTTGGTATAGTGGAGCTTGCTATTATCATAAATCGCTTTTTAAGAACTCCAAATGCTCTCTCGATTGCATTGCGTAGAGATGCATGATGAAGATTAAATAACTCACAAGGGTTTTGAGGTGGATTCCTGGAGTACTCCTTTGTATGATAGCATGTTCCTCTATACGGGGTAATCAAGGAACTCCTTGTCATAAATCCCGCATCAACAAGATAGTATTTCCCTGTAGTAAAAATTTAAGTATCAATCTATTACTTGGAAATAACTCCTAAAGAGTTCACTAGTTTGATATGATAACTTTAATTACCTTCTGGTATTTCGAGCGGATATGACTGAGTTAATGCATTTTTAAGTATTTTAGAGTCTGATGTTGTCACTTCCCAACCAGGTAAGACATGTAAATTTTAGATCAAAGGAACAAGTTGCCAGTATATTTTGAGTTGGATATTATTTCCTTCCACGATATCTTGGTGCATCTTCAGGAGAAGCTTTTGCTCGCACGTGTGTTCCATCAATAGCCCCAACAGAGTCCTGTTATTGTATTACTTATCTTAAAAAATAATAAAATATGTTGTTATCTTACTTAAATTAAATCAACAATTAATTTCTTTTACCTTGAAGTAAAGATAGAATTTGTGGTTTGATGATATTTCAACTGGAACTCGTGATCTATCTGATTGTTGGAAATAAATTCCTTCCAACATAATTATTGATTTTAGAACATTATGAAAATGTCGACAGTTTGACTCTCCAGACCGGCAAAAGAAGAAGCAAATTGAACGGTTCCTGATGTTATGACCCACTATGTAGAGGAACTTAGCAACTTGTTCTTCAACACATGAACGACGACTTGCTTTAAGGTCACCTTCAGTTACTAGTTCGTTACATAAATCAACAAAGGCTTTAGGGTTTAGGGTTTAGGGTTTAGCCCGAGGAAGGGTAAGAGGCGAACAATGAGTGGGAAGGCGATCTCCAAGGCGATTTTCAAGACAGCTACACAGGCGACTACATCCAACACTAACCCCCCAAAAACCATTAATGCCTCTCAACTACCACCCAGAGCTCGCCATAACCATCCAGGATCCACCGTACCTCACCAAATCTCGCAGCAGCAGACAACTGCACCTTTGAAGCCAACACACCAACTCCAGCAAGCAAACTACACTAAGGGAGACAATCACATTCAAGGCCTCAGCACTTTCCAACGCAAGCATAGGTTCATAAAACCTCCTCAGCCAACCTCTCAGTGGCAAACGGTCACTTCGAAGAGACGGACCTCACAGCTAAGAAGCCAACGCCACCCTGTCAAACCTCCATTTACTAAACCGGCAAGACGCTCTCGATGTCTGCAGACGGGACATGGTAGGATCAACTGTAAGAATCCTATTAAATGTTACACCCGTAGACACTCTGGACATGGATATGCAGCTTGTACACACTCTCCATTATTTAAAGGGGAACAACACACATCAAGAGCACCACAGTCCAGTGAGAACTGTTGGCAATAATCACTCACAGAAACTCACTTGATCAAGAAGAAAGAAAACAAGAACTAGTTTATCTCTGTAATATATTTCTCTCGATAGATCCAATTATTACAGAACATACATATATATAGAGTTCGGAAAAATAAAAAGAAAACTAACTCTGGCATCTCCCTCCTTTTCTAAAAATAACCGCTATTCCCTCCATCACTCAATTAAACATGCTGTAATTAAAAACACACACCTATTCGTAGTAAATAAAAACACTGGCTAAAAATAAAACAGACTATGACTAAAATACCCCTGCATATTTGAATTACATCTCAACACCCTCCCTTAATTCAAACTTTGTAACACCCAATTTTCTTCTCAGATTCTCCAATGCTGGTAAACACAAAGCCTTGGTTAAAATATCTGCCTTTTGCTCTTCAGTTGTAATGTATTCCAAGCATATTTCTTTTTCTGTCACTAGATCTCTGATGAAATGAAGCTTGATATCAATATGTTTGCATCTTCCATGCTGAACTGGATTCTTGGACATTGCAATAGTTGATTTATTGTCACAAAAAATCACAATGGCCTCCTCTTGCTTCTGTTCAACATCAGCTAGAACCCTTCTTATCCAAACTGCCTGACATGCTGCTGACCCAACTGCTGCATACTCAGCTTCAGCTGTAGACAAGGCCACAGTGGGTTGTTTTTTCGTGTTCCAGCTTACAGGTGCGGTACCAATAAAGAACAAATACCCTAATGTACTTCTTCTATCATCTTGACATCCAGCCCAGTCACTATCACTAAAACCAACAAGGCTTGTTGCTTTTGTTCTTCCATACCAGATTCCCAACTCAACTGTGCCTACTACATATCTCAATACCCTTTTTGCAGCCCCCATGTGATGTTTGCTTGGATTTTGCATGAATCTTGAAATCACACTAACTGAAAAAGTGATGTCAGGTCTAGAGTGAGTTAAATAAATCAAACCTCCAACTAGACTTCTGAATTTCAAACCATCAGCTGCACCAGTACCATCTTCTTTTACCAGTTTCTCTTTGACGTTCATTGGAGTTGTGCAAGGATTGCAGTTCACCATTTCAAACTTTTTAAGCAGGTCTCTTGCATACTTCTGCTGTGATAGGAATATGCCATTTTCTCTCCGGATTATCTCCAAGCCCAGAAAATATTTAAGAAGACCAAGATCGGTCATCTCAAACTGTTTCTTCATCCTTCTTCTAAATTCGGCCACCATTTCTTGATTTGTACCCAGATAGATCATGTCATCTACATAGAGACAAACCATCATGAGTGTGCCATCCTGCTTTTTCTTGACATAAAGACTTGGTTCACTTTTGCTTCTTGAGAAACCTGTATCAGAAAAAAACTGGTCAATTTTACTGTACCAGGCTCTAGGAGCCTGTTTGAGCCCATACAACGCCTTGTGCAGTTTGTACACATGACCTTCTTTTCCCTTGATTTTAAAACCTTCTGGCTGCTCCACAAATACTTCTCAACAATCTCACCATTTAAAAAAGCAGACTTCACATCAAATTGATATACTGGCACACTCCATACAGCTGCAACTGCTAACAAGATTCTAACTGTTTCAAACCTTGCAACAGGGGAAAAAGTCTCCTCATAATCAATTCCTGGCTGCTGCTTATACCCCTTTGCCACTAATCTAGCTTTGTGCTTGATAATTTCTCCATCAGGCCCAAATTTTGTTCTAAACACCCATTTCACTCCAACGACATTTTTACCTTTAGGAGCTTCAACTAAGCTCCATGCCTGATTCCTTTCTATTGAATCAATTTCCTCTTTCATAGCTACTCTCCATTCTTCTTCAATCACTGCTTCTTCATAATTTTCAGGATCAACTACTAATAGCATCTGTGTTGCATTATAGAGATCATCTAATGTTCTGGTTTTCCTACCAGCAACATCAGAAAACTGGCTTCTGTTGCGCCTCATGTACACCCTTACAGGTGTCTGCTCTACTTCATTTCTTTCCTCCTCATCACTCTCAGATTCACTCTCATCATCCTCTTCAATTGTCTCCACCACTTCATTTTCTTCTGACTTTTCTTTCACATCATCCCAAATCCATCTGGCCTTCTCATCAAATTTCACATTTCTTGACACTACTACCTTCTCACTCAAGGGATCAAACAATCTGTAGCCTTTGGTTTGAAGACAATACCCAATAAAAATATACTTTATGGACTTGTCATCAAGCTTGGATCTCTTGTGCTGCTCAACAAAACCATACCCAATGCACCCAAATATTCTTGTCATCAAGCTTCGATCCTGTCTAGGCCTCAAAAGGTGTTATGTCAATAAGTGCTTTGGTTGGTGAAACATTTAGAATGTACACTGCTGTAGCAACAGCTTCAGCCCAAAAACGATTTGGCAGCCTCTTATACTTTAACATACTCCTCCCTAACTCAACCACTGATCTGTTTTTCCTCTTAGCCACTCCATTTTGCTCTGGAGTGTATGGAGTGGTCAACTCATGATGAATTCCCTCCATTTCACAGAAATTAATGAATTCTTTAGACAAAAACTCATCCCCTCTGTCAGTTCTAAGAGTTTTGATATTCTTCCCTGACTGCTTCTCCACTACAGCTTTGAATTTCTTGAAATTCTGAAACGTTTCAGACTTGTGATGCAGGAAAAAAATCCAACTCATTCTGCTGAAGTCATCTGTGAATAACAAAAAATATTTGCTTCCACCAATTGATTCAGTTTGCATTGGTCCACATAGGTCTGCATGAACCAATTCCAACACATTTTCTGCCCTTTTTGCTTGCCCTTTTGGAAATGAACTTCTGGACTGTTTACCAAACACACAACTCTCACAGAATTCAACTTCTCCAATTTCAGGTAAACCAACAACCATCCCTTTTTTGCTTAATTGTTTCAAGCCTGTTGAACTCAGATGCCCAAATCTACAATGCCAAAGGTCTGAGATACTGGTTTCTTGTACTGTTAAGGCTTTAACACTGGTTGTAACTAAGGGAAAGAGCTTATTACCTGACATTTTCACTTCTGCTACAGATTGAGATGTGTTTTCATCTATGATTTTACATAAGCCTTCTTTAAACACAACTGAGTAACCATTTTTGGTCAACTGTCCCACACTCAGCAGATTGTGAGATAAACTTGGAACAAAATACACATCTTTTATCCTGTTCAAACCAATTGATGTTTTGACATTTACAATACCTTTTCCTTCTACTTGAATTTCTTTGTCATCACCCAGCTTCACTTTCAATCTGTGAATCTCATCCAAATCCTCAAAGAACTCTTTCTGTCCTGACATATGGTTTGAACACCCACTATCAACAAACCAAATGTCATTAGTTGCTGTTTGACAGTCAGTGTAAGCCATGAACATACTTGTTTTACCTTCATCCCTCTCACTTTCTTCTTCTTTGGCATAACTGGCTTGTTCTTCTTCCCTCATCTTCTTGTAACACTCAGACTGATAGTGACCAAATTTATCACAATGAAAACATTCTACATGCTTCTTGGTTGAAGTAGGACATTCAGACTGGTAATGTCCAACCTGATTGTAATTGTAACATCTCACCTTTCTACTATTTTCATCAATCGACTTATACCCTGAAGAATCTGAATTTCTTCCTCCTGCACTTGTCCCTCTTCCTCTTCTTCCTCTACCAAATACACTTGATGTTCCTCTACTTCTGCCTCTTCCTCTTCCTCTAAAAAACTGACTCTGTGTATAAAATGCCTTCTCTTCTGATTTCTCTTCTGCTTTCATCAGTCTGGATTCATGGGTCATCAAAGAGCCCATGAGTTCATCAAGGGTGTAAGTTGTAAGATCTTTGGATTCCTCAATGGTTGCAACTACATGGTTGAAATTATCAGTCAGACTTCTCAGTACTTTGCACACTACTGTCTGATCTGACAATTGATCTCCATAGATCTTCATCTGATTCACAATCTTTTGCACTCTTGTCAGAAATTGCTGCATTTTTTCATCTCTCCCCATCTGTAGAGTTTCAAACTCTCTTCTCAGATTTTGTAGTTTGATAACCATTACCTTTGCAGTCCCTTGAAAGGAGTTTTGCAGAATCACCCACGCATCTTTTGCTTTAGTGCACGATGCAATTTTAGGAAAGATGGAGTCATCCATGGCTTGTTGAATCAACATCAGGGCTTTGGCATCACGTTTGTTGGTTTCATCAGGATTTGGATTTGGATTTGGAGTACCACTCTCAACTATATCCCATAACCCCTGCGATTTGAATACAGTGGTCATTTTGACCTTCCAGAAATCATAATTGTCACCATTGAACGAAGGAACTGACAATTGATTAGAACTACTCATTCTTGGCCCTCAATCCCTCGCTCTGATACCACAATGTTGGCAATAATCACTCACAGAAACTCACTTGATCAAGAAGAAAGAAAACAAGAACTAGTTTATCTCTGTAATATATTTCTCTCGATAGATCCAATTATTACAGAACATACATATATATAGAGTTCGGAAAAATAAAAAGAAAACTAACTCTGGCATCTCCCTCCTTTTCTAAAAATAACCGCTATTCCCTCCATCACTCAATTAAACATGCTGTAATTAAAAACACACACCTATTCGTAGTAAATAAAAACACTGGCTAAAAATAAAACAGACTATGACTAAAATACCCCTGCATATTTGAATTACATCTCAACAAGAACAACCCTCCTGGTACACCAATGGATCTTGACTTTTATGATGAACGCCCAGCCAGCCGTGATGTTTTCTTTCCAACAAGGAGACAACTTGGTGAAGGCAATGAGTATCTGCTAAGGGCTGGCCTGATCATGCTGCTGCTTGGAGCCCCCACACCTGATCTACCAGCAGGAATAGCCACAAAACTAACTGAAACTCATGGAGGGACAGCTCAGGAATACGTTGTCCATCCAGCTATAATTGCCCTGTTCATACTACTCTGAAAAGATGCCTTACTGATTCTTGATCTTGTTGACACATGTGCCACATGTGTCAACAAGATCAAGATTCAGTAAGGCATCTTTTCAGCGTGTGCTCATATGCAAAACAAGTGAGAAGATACATAGTTGACATTCTACCACCATCAAGAACAGTATGTGCAACATATACCAGCACAGACCCAACATCAGCTTTACTCTCTTCTGACATGGAACTTTTCTGGCGACAACTAGAAACTACACGGTCTTTGTAATTTGGAGGGAACGGTGCAGATGAATTTTTGCTGACAACACACAAGACATTATAAACACGGCAAGAGAAATAATGATGGAACATAAATCTTGGTTCATGTTCATAGTTGATATGGTTGTCACGAAGCTAAAGAGTCAGAGTTTGTATTGTATATAGTTTTCTCTTCTTTCTTTTCTGTTTTTTCCTTATAGCTTGTATTTGTAAATCAAGATTATACTTGTGATCTTTTTTAATGAAATTTGAGGGTTTGACCCTCATCTTTTTCTCAAAAAAAAAAACAAAGGCTTGAGGGCTCATTCTAATGATATCATGAGTTCTATCACTAACGAGGAACTCATTCAATAATTCTTGACGCACTTCATCTCTTTTGTCTCGGACTTCTTGAGAAATTCGATTGTCAGCTCATTGGTCTAGTACTATCCAATAAACCAGTAAACAGACTATTTGTACTAATTGCATCACATGTAGACGACGGATAATCATGCATATTCGTCTTTTTTCTAAATCTCTAGAAGCGGCCATTTTAACAAAATCTTTAAAAGATAAAAAGGATATGATAATGTATATATAAACGTAAGTACTCTAGTAATATGCGATGAAAATATCTTAGAAATATATATATGAATTCGCTACAGTTGAATGAAAAGAAAATGAAAAATAACAATATATTTCATAAATATAATAAAAACTCTAGAACAACTAGCACCTGCTTCTAACAATATATTTCATAAAAAAATATTTACCTTGCTGAATGCTTGTTCAGTGGAGAAGAAAAAGGCTGCTGCTGTGGTACTTTTTATTGGAGGATAATATATAGACAAAACATAGGGTTTCAATACTGAGGGCAATTCTGTCTTTCCTTGTTAACAAGATTTTGAGCCAATAATCTTTCCTTCCTTTACACCCCAATTTGAGGGAGAATCAGATTTCATATACAGAGGTTAACTCATTACCTCCTATACCCTTCACCTCCATTTAAAATTTACAACCAAACAAGATTTGTTGCTCGATTTTTCCTCCCCTCCCCTCCCCTCCCACCTATTAACCTCGAACCAAACAGGGTGTTAGGATTATCTATGTAACGCAATGGCCCGCGCCACCTCATCCCATAGGCAGATCTTCTATTGACATCCACACCACCAAACTCTAGGAATCTGGTCTGTGATCGGCCTATGGGAAAACGAGTCCAAGACCACATCTACAATAGCATCAAAGGGCCTGCAATGGATGTGCTACCTGCCATCGCGCCCTTGCTCAAATTACGGTACAGACATGCTAATGCCGCAGATCCCCAACTATAAACAGGTGAATCATCTAAATCCTGAAGAAATTGGCAATACATAGCTGGCATGCAATCACCAGAGTTGTCCGAAAGGAGAACAGTCCCGATCAACTCCATGATGTAAGCACCCGTATATGCTCTCACAGTATAGGCATCGACATCGACGGGCAACTCTACAAAAAATATTTCCCTAAACCATCACAACCTGATGTGATACTCAAACATTCTTCTATCCTATGTACCATCACTCTTTGTAATCAATTTATTTTTATATGTGTCAATATTTACAGCAGACCCAACAACATTCTCCAAAAGTCCGCTCCTATCACCGTCGCTCTCACCGGTCACAAGTAGATTGACGATAGGTAAGCCCCACAAAACCGCCACATCCTGCAGTGTAACGGTCATCTCTCCAATCGGCAAGTGGAATCTATGGGTCTCTTGTGTCCACCTCTCAACTAGAGCCGTAATCAGTGCTAGGTCAAGTTCGATTGTACCAATCATGGCTACTTTGTACAAACCCATCTTTATCAGGGTTTCCGACATTACATCATTAAATTTGACGCTCCTTCTGCTCTGCTTCATCTTTAGAACATTGACGGACTACAAAATTTAAACAAAATAAGTTAGTATTGACAAAATTGAAATTTTTTCAAAATTCTAAGTAATGAATATTATCTATCTTCTATATTACCTTCGTAAAGTGTTACAGAAGGATGATTCTTGCTAATCTCTAGCGGGCGGGTTGGGTTCAGTCAGCTTTTCTATGGCACATCTTACTTTTCTTTGCTTTGACTGTGGGACTGACTGGATAGGTATCGATAGTAGAAGGAGAGTGTAGGTAATGGAGGTTTGGATAGGTAAGACTAGACTACGGATGAGTAGGATAGATAATAACAACAAATATACGAATTTGAAATCTAATTACCTACTGTAAATATTGCGAATGCAATGATCATTTTCAGGAATCCGTAAAATATTTGACACCGGTACTTGTTCCACGCCCGCCCCTTACGCATTGGATGGTCCAGCACCATCACCTCCCCTATGATCAAAACAACCGCCGCCTCGTGTTCTTGCCATATTTTCTTACGAAACTATTTTTATAAGAAAATTCATATAAGTTATATTTAATTCAATATCACCTAAAAAATTCTACAAAAATTTATAACAAACTATTTTCTCACAAAACTATTTTTTTATCTCAATTCAATAAAAAAAATCTACACATTCATTTTGGTCAATGTATGCACAAATCAAATACCAATACTCGGATAGTACACCATTTCGTATTATTCATCACAATTCAACATAATTCTTTTTTCATCACATATCCAAATCCAAATCTTTTTTTTTTTGCTTAATCCATGCACAAATCAATACCAACAATAACATCTTACTAAACATTTCTTATTTTCATCACAATTCGACATAATTTTTATCCATCACAAATCAACATCGAAATTTAATAATTTATTTTTTGCTTACAACATGCACAAATCAAATGTCAATACTAACCTCATATCGAACATTTCTTATTTTTCTAAAAATGGCCAAATAACCATATTCATCAGAATTTAAGAAAAAATGTCAATTTACAATAACACCCCTATAATATTTATTTTATAAAATGAACAAAATCGGTAAATTAAATTGTGTAGTCTTCAATACCTCTTCTCAAATGCTCAAGAAACTCCAATAAAAAGGTGTTGTCGGTTGCCACGTTCAAAATCCTTCAAATCGCCGTTGAAGAGGTATAGCCCAAAATAGCCGCCTAGGAGAGAAATGTGAGGCATGTAGAGGTCTGAGGGAGAGAGGAGCGGTTGAGGGAGGGTCCGATTTGTGGCGGGGGTGGGTTTTTAGAGGGGGTTGAGGCTAGGGTTTTCGGGTGAGAGGAGAGGCAGAAGGGAAAAAACGAAAATAGTGAAGAGAGAGAGGGGGGGAAGGGTCACGGCATTAAAAGGGTATCTTAGAACAAGGATTCAAAATCCGGTCTACCCAGTCCAGACCAATCTCTCAAGATATTGTCTGTATTCTCTCTAACCGGATTGTGAGAATACAGTCTGCTTTGGCCCGTTTTTCATTATCCGGTTTACACTCTTTCTCGGATTTCCAAATTCCAGTTTTTCTTGGTTTGTAAATTTGCGAATTTTATTTTCTAATTTATAATTCATTAAATTTTTTTCCCGACATAAAAATTAGTCATTAAGTATCTATTAAAACAGGCCTTACATTATATATTATAAACAAGTACTAATTATCGCTAAGGAAATTTCATATAGGTTTCGTCAAGTACAAAGTTAATAGTTTTTTTCTCTTCCAATATCATACAAGATTTACTCTTTAAATTTACAATGTTTAGTCCTTCCATATTTAAAAAAAGTTAAGTTGTATTCAACGAAATTTGAATGAAATTTTCTGAATGATCAAAAATCACTACACTATATACTTGCAGGGTTGGCCAAGGTTTTCTCTTGTGTTCTGGTAATTGTGCAAGAGAAGCAACTACATGCTCTGATATACCACCATGAATTGACGCTTGTCCCTTTGGACTGCATGATGCAACATTTGTAGTTTGCAGCAACTCAATTTGAAGACCAAATGTGTTTCACCCCTTCAACACCGCACTATGGCATCTTGACAAAAATGCAGGCTATTGTAATATTGCCAGAAATTCAAAACCAAAAGATGGAAAATTACACATTTTGTGTCTCTATTATGATAAGGACTACAATAAATTTTGAGTCTATTTGTAAAGCTGAAGCACTTCATAAATGTGAAAAATCGAGACATCTATCTGAAAATTATTAATCTAGGTTACTATGTATATACAAGTGCTACGAAAATCAAATTTATGGAAATACAACAAACTCTACTTTCGAAAAGTAATGAAGGCTGGTACCTTTTATGGTACTTTTCTCAAAAGAAAAAGGAAATACAGCAAAATAAAAGATGAAAAAAAAAGAAAACTATAGTAGGCATGCATTTTTTGAGATGTGATCATCATTGATTAAGAGGACTCATTCAACCATGAACTTTTGAAGTGATTGAGCTAAGCAATTTTCTTAACACAGGTCTCCAACTACGATAGTGTGCTTCAATTTCACTACAGAGAGGCTTGAGATAATTGTCACCATTAAAGCTAGAGATAGCACATTCATTAATCATCCTGAAAAGATCACATACCTCAGCATCACTGTTTAGGTGGTGCACAATGATACCTCTCTTGGTAAGTAGCGATACATCATCTGGCATTCTAATCAAACTGCAGAAAAACATAATGTAGGTGGTAACATAGTTTCCAAATTGAGGACAGGTTTGCTCAAACGCAAGTAAATTACAAAACAGAGTTTGTGTGTTTTGGTCGATTGTCAACTCAGGAATCTCTATTGTGTCATTGCAAAATATAATGTCAAGGAGGGAATGTGGATTTTCATAAGAATACTTTCTTTTCTGAAAATCAATCCCTGCTTGATGGTATTCTTTTGCCCGGCGTGTTGGAATTGCTTGTTGTGTTGCTTGTTGACCATCATGAAACGGTGGGTGTTTTACTTGGTTCTCATAGCTCTCAGCTTTTGTAATGCTAGGTCTGAAGTACAAGTGACACAGGTGAAGCAAATGAAAAAACTCTTTTGGCCGATTATGCTTTTGAATTGCTTTTGGATAGCAGTGAAGTGCATCTTCCACAGACTCAACAATTTTGTCAATCAGAACTGCTGTATTCATGCTGCTTCCACCTACAATGAGTTCATAGAGCTTTGGTATAATGAAGAAGGGAATTTGGTTCTCAAGGAGTAGAAAATCATGCCAGAGATCCAAAATGTATAGTTTGTCAATGGGATGGGTATCATCTCGGTTATCTTCTCGCACGGTGTTACTTTGAATGATTTCTAATTTTGCTTCATCTTGAGTAAGTTTTTCATTTAAAACTAAATTTGAAATAACATTGTGCACGCTAACATCGAGTCGTCCAATTGCGTCTTCAGGTTCTTGCAGATTTACTGTGTACCATTCTGTCCCCGAAAGGGTGAACAACAAAAAGCATCCATCAAGTAAAAGCATTTTAACAAAGTTATTCTTGTCCAGACTAATCTCATCTGCATAACACATTTTAACCAATTTCTCTAGCTGAATCATTGCTTCCAAGTAATATGGTAAGGTTCTTTTAGGGTTCAAATTGAGAGTGCGATCCAGAAGCTCGTACTTTGTCATTTGCATAGCATGAGCACCTGGAATTCCATGATTGTATGGTCCTATAGAGAGCATGATTGGCTCATACGCATTCTTGTACTTCTGACGAAGATTTTTGTTGGTTTTACAAATTAGGGGTCTACAAATTTCGGGTTCACCACCTTCACTTCTTGACCAGCCTTCATCCTGTTCTTTTGTCATAGATTTGATCAATTGCTCTATGTCAATTATATGTGCTCCAGCCATACTTTGTTTCTCTGATAAAAACTGTCAACTAAGTAAGATAGAATATTTAAATTTGGATAGACTTTTCCAAGTATCATTCAAAGTCAAAATTACAATGAAAACCCTACCAGGACGCTACTCGTCATCTGAAATTACAATGGATTCATCTCAATTCCCGATTGCCTCTACCCATCCCCAACCCACCAGATTTTACAAATAGAATATTAATATCCTACTATTTAATTGTGTAAGGCTTTCTTTTATATTGTAATTTTACTCGTGAATCAAGATAGATTAACTTTAGTTTAATGTAAACAAATAAAAGAGCTTAATAGTCAAATGGATCATCAAAATTACATGACATTTACAATGGTCCATATTTAACAGTCCTTAATGAAATATCAAATAACACTTAAATTACATGAAATTTGAAATACAATTAATGTACAAGTTAAAAAAAATACGTTTATCAACTTTATTCTATTTTGAGAATTTTTTAAAATTATTTCAAAACTATTTAAAAATTGATTATCAAGGTTATCGAAGGATCCCTCCCTTTAATGAGATATATATATCAATCTCGTCAATGAAAATTTACTAAAAATGTATGAGTTCAAACTTGATCCTGGGTTACTGGACTTGTTGCTTCCTCCATCTCCGGTGGTTTCTCTAACCCTTGGTTTTGTTTCTTGTTGGCCTTCTGTTCTCTGCTTTTTCCCCCAAAGTACATTGTATAGACCCAATACCATAAGTACAGCCCCAATTATGCTGCAATTGAAGTAAATTATCACCCAAAGGACAGATTAATTAATGAGACTGCTACTTTAGAAAAGAAAAAGATTCTTTCAATAATGCAAAATGTACAGTCTATGAAGTGTTAAATGTTTGGTAATTTTTGCCAAACCTGTTAAAACAGTGTTATTGTCTAAACACTCTTCGAAATAGTCATAATCCACAAATTGAAATACATGATATAAATTAGCTTTGTTGTCAAATACGTATTCTATTTTGATACTTCCATCTAAAATGAGTATGTTTTCACAGTTAACTGGCTTGAAGTCTTTGCAGTTGGCTACTTCAAAGTTTGAGACATAATATGTCTCTCCTTCTGTTAAAAGGGGTCTGAAGAATTCGTAATTATTCTTGTTTGTTGTTGCATGTATTGAAGATCTCTGAAATTGAAGTAGACAACCTTTTAATCCAATATAAATTAATTTTAAATTTATATGACATAATAAAATTGAAAAAAAGGATAATCATGGTAACATGTATTACCTTCTCATCAACAAAGATGACATTTAAACCGATGCAATCATTTGTTCTTGAGTTAATGCTATCCCATATACAAATTGTACGAATAAAGATAGATGCTTTGCTGCTTGAATGTAATTCATTGATATATATTGTATTATTTTTGGTAGACCTAAAACACAAACATGTAAATATAAATTAATCAATGTATATATGCCAAAATTAACAATAGTTAAATAAAAAGAAAAGTTGATCATGAATAATATTTTAATTAAACAATTTAAAACAATGATAATTTAATAATATTTTGGATCATCATAATCAAACAAACTATCAAATGATAAGGACAATAAACAATCGGTACTAATAGTTTTTTAAAAAATGTACAGAATCTTTGAAATATTAAATACAACGACTATTTATGGACCAACAATTTCTGATTCCAATCATTTAAACTATAAAAAGTCATTTTGCAGTTTAAATTTAAATGTGGAATTTGTCAGATTTAAATTTCAATCATGATATGAAAAGACACAAACATCTAGTATTATTTTTTTTCTTTAGTTTTCTTTTAGGCAAATTAGTTTTGCACAAATATGTTTGCTCACAATACCTTCTGCTTCTACAAATTAAGAATTGCAAACTAAGCGGAACCATATTTTTTGCTTCTATAAAAAAAACTAAAACTAAGTAAAAAGTAAATGATTGGAATGAAGTGGTTGTACCTTTTGGTTAAATAGCAATGTCAATTTCTGTTTGCTTCTCAACAGTAATTGCTTGAGCAGCTGAGAAGTACAATACCCCTTGCTATACTAATTGAAAGTTCCTCAATTCTCCAAAATTAAACGGATTAATTCCAACAACGAAAGGAATTAAGAACAAAAAAAAAGAAGGGACTAATCAGCATACACTTTGATTTTGCATTCCGTTATACTCCTCATCGCCAATCATTATAGACTTCAGAAGAGAAAACAAAAAAATAAATTTGCAAGGAAAGAACTCTTTGACAAATGGTAACCCTAAATCTTGCACAAACATCAGAATTTGAAGAAATAACATGCATATACAAAAATTAGAAAAGAAACTAAAGTTGACTTCGAAGGAGGTGAAACAGGATTGGTCATGTGTTGAAGTTAGAGAGACAATTTAACTAAATCAAATAGTAAGCATGCACCTTAAATTAATCTAGCAAATGAAAAGAACAAAATAATCTTGAAATCTCATCTTCAAAAAAGCAGTTATGTCTTCTTGAGTACACACCACGCCCTTGGAAAACCCACAAATTAATCTGGAAAATGAAAAAGTATACACAACCTTCCAATTTCTTAAGCCCCAAAATTAGAAGAATATCTCGATTAGATGAATGAAAAAAATGCCTATATTGTTTCTATTTTGTGTTTGTATGTGCTTAAAATAAAAGAGAAGCAATTAACTCGATAGCACTTCCCTATTGGGGTTTTCTTTTCAATCATAAAAATATGTGCAGGGAAAAAAAAAGAAATTTTGTAAAAATATTAACTCTAACATTTGAGATCAAACATAAAAACTCAGTATCAATAAAAGAGGAGAAGTGTCCAGTAGAGAGTGGAAAACCAATAAATAGTGGTGGGGCTATCCTCTTAGGAGACAATGGCTGAATCAATTTGTCAGAGGGAGAGCATGAGTGGTGTAAGCAATTGGGAGCAAATTTTTAATACAACGAAAGAATTGGGACACCTCTTTCTGATCTCGGCTACGGTCAACAAATGATGAAATTTCGCGTTGATATTCAACTTCTTTGATAAATGAATAAATAACTAAATAAATTAGTTTACTAAAAGGATGCAATCCCTTTCATATCTACCTTTCTACCACATTTTAACTAAAATGTTTCAATCATTTTGAATAAATTTGCAAATAAATTAACCAAATTCAACAAATGAAACATCAGTGTTCATAAGTATTTTAAAATTTGAAGCCTAATCTTCTCTTTTTTTGCCTTAACAACTCTTGTGAATGTCAAACAAAAAAGAAAACACTTGCTGTATTTATATAATTTATACATCAATATTTTTTCATTTCCAGTTCAGTGCTGATACCAACATGTACCGGTAGACATCTAATATAATTCTTTCCTTAATTTTCTTCCAAGAAAATTAGTTTTACCCACATATGTCTGTTGACAGTACTTTCTATTTCTGTAAAGAATCAAGAACTAAGCGGAGCCATACCTTTTATTTATGTAAAGAAAACTAAAAACTTAAGTGAAGACTACAATAATTGGAATGAAGTGGTTGTATCTTTTGGTTAAATAGCAACGCCAATTTCTGATTGCTTCTCAACAGTTATTGCTTAAACGGCTGAGAATTTCCCCCTTGCTTTTGATCAAATATACTAACTGAACATTTCTGTAATTTTTAGAAAAACTCAGATGAATTCCAACAATGAAAGGATAACTGAGTTAGGGTTTTTTCCTTGTTGATTTGAACTTCAAAATTGAACGAAGAACAAAAAAGGAAGGCACAAAATCAGTATACAATCTGATTTCGCATTCAATTGTTCTCACCAATCATTGTAGACTTTAGAATGAAAAAACTAAAAATAAATTTGTGAGGAAAGAAACTTTCAGATCTAGAAGTTGGGATATGACCTCCAGAGAAGCTCACCTAGAGGTAGAGTCTTTGGGATTGGAGAAGAGAGAGAGAGAGAGAGAGAGACCTGGAGAGCGGAAAGGCTGTAGTAGCTTTTCGTTTGAGTGAGGCATGCAGAATAAAAATCAACGAACAAGTAGAAGGAGAGAGATAAGCAGAGGGCGATGGTGGATTGCTGCATCCGTAACTCAAGATTGCAATGGTGATGTCGAGGCGAAGGTGGAGGATCAAGGGTTATGGTGCGGAGTGGGAGACTGGGAGAGTCCAAAGGTCGGCTCGAAGGGGAAATATGAAAGGGCGGATCAGAGGTGATAGAAAAGGTTTTTTTAACTGATATCGCTAGATGAACGCATCTATTGGAGAGAAATCAGGAGCGTCCAATAAGTTATATCAGATGGTCAGTACAAAGGGATGACGTGGCTGCATAAAATTGCAGATTTTGTCAAGAGTTTTTGTATACTACTATTGATTGGCTAAATTTATTAGGGTATATATGATTTATTGGTGTTTCTATAGGTTCAATATCATTTCATACTTTTGTGAAGCTATACATGATATCTTGGAGCTTTATAGTACATGAAATTTTATCTTACATTCATGACATTATTAAAGCAGATTGTGCACAATATGTAAATGCATAAGAAGATCACAACCAATTTAAATTGCCCAATTGAAAAAATTAGATAGATAACATGTCAGGTATACAGTTTAATACAAACATCTATCAAAATCATATTAGGAAATATTATTTTATTAGGAGGATTGAAAGCATCATGTCCTAAATTTTGGTCAACACACCATTCGATCAAATAAAAGGAGGAATAAATGTAACCTGCTACATGAATATGGAGCTTGGTAATATGGCACAAGAAGAAAATGGTTCATCTCATGCTATCATTTGATGGCAATGAACAATGGAAGGATTTATGTCATATATCAGTGCATGCTATAGGTTCTCTCTCACCTTTCCCTCTTAATTAGCAAAAAAAAAAAAAAAAACTTGAGGTGTTATATTTTTAGACATTGGGGGTCATGCCTTCTCTCTTCTTAATTGAAGCAGATATTGATCTGCTCTTTTTATAGGATATGATCATGCATCATAGATGGATATAGCTATATAGACTGTAGGGAGAAATTTAAGCCTTTCAATTTTAATGCTGATCTTTTGTATAAACTGTAATGGACTCATTTGTATAATATCCTTTTTTTAATTCCAAAGTAATACAAACAGGAAATTCAGGAAACAAGATCCTCAATACACATCTTTGAGAATAGTCACTGCAAACCCTTCTCTTGGTGCACCAATTGAACTTGTGGAAAATTCATAACCTATGGATATGATTGCAAAAAGGGCCAAAGGCAGGATGCGATATTGGCTCTCCTCGGCATTGCAATCATTACCTTCTCTTTTTTATCTCTTTTGATGCCACCGATTTTGCTCCCTAAAATTGGTTAAAAATGATTATGTAATCAGTTAACTAATTAAAAAAACATAACAGATTCATGAAATGAAGCACTAGAAAATGAGAGTTTACCAATTGTTGATTTTGCCTTATCATATACTGTGCTTGCTAGTACATTAGTCGGTTGAGCATTAGAGATAATGTATTGTACTTTTGCAGGAGGAATCATGTTAGCAACTTGATGCATGCCACTATTGCCCTCATTTTTAACTTAATAGTCCTAATGTGTGTTGAGTATTTTAACATTGGTTTACTTTGAATATATTTTATATGTAAAATTGTGAATATATCAGGGGATGTACCTAAAGAAGCAAATATCTTGTAACCTGCAATTTTTATAGCAAAGCCTGCTAAATATCAAAATTTCCAAATGGCGTATTTGTTCTTTTATAGCACAAAAATTCTCCCATTTATCCTTCTGAAAAATGATAAGAGAAATTATTCTTGTAACCCAAGTTTTACATCCTTATTTACATCTAATGTTAAGTATAAATACTTTTCAAAAATATATATTTTAAAATTTAAGTTTTGCACCCCAAGTTTTGCACTCCTTAGCTTTAAATATTCGGGATACAAATAAAGGGTGTGGATAAAAAGTACAGTTATCACTCCTCAAATAATAAATCACACATGTATTCATTATTTCCTTTCTAAAACAGTGACGCATTTAAGAACTCAATGAAAACATTTTCCCCCTACTGTTTGTCCCTCTTGGGCAATTATTTTTATTGTCGGCTCTAGTTAGTTACACAATACTACATAGCACCACCTTAGGTACAATGGGAATTTTTTTAATCGAAAAATTTTAAGATTTTTTTGGCACCTAACTGTCAAAACATATCATGTGAATATCAAAATAGCAAAAATGCGGAGACCAAATTAGTCTAGTAATGAGTTGATGTCAAATAAGAGACCAAAACCAACTCATTATAAGAGAACCCAGCAAATGCGGAGACCGAAACAGATTTTGAGAACAAAAAATAAGATTTGTTGTCTAATAAGAGAAAGGGTATCAAAAATTTCTCATGTCAAATAAGAGACTTATTTGAGATGTACATTGATGTTTGTTTGTTTGTTTGTTTATATGCTCTCTGACATCTGAGATTTGTTTGATTTTAAGAAAGTCTATCAAAATAATGAAGTAGAGGTTCCTAGATACGCTATAATCGAACAATACTTTCGAAATGAACAAAATTGATATGTATCAAAACATAAAAAGGTAACAACTAAAAACTTGAAGCCTGTAAAAAAATATGAGCAGAAGAATTAGTCAAGCAATAACGATATTTGACACTTGTTACTTTTATCATTTTTTTTTGTGAAATAGTATTCATGTATCAAAAAGAGGAAACCCAAAATGAACTGTGTAATCGTTGGTCTCCTTTACCATTGTATGTTAATAGTCAGCCCAAGCTTGCCATAGAACAATTTTGTTATTGATCAAAAAATTTTAGTGACTAATAAATCAAAAATATTAATTTCATGGTGATCTCTTCGTCTATAATATAAATTCAATTGATGACGGAATTAGCTAATTTTTTAAGACTAATTCTGCTATACAGCAAAATTTATATTATAAATGAAGAAATAAAATTAAAATTAACGATTGTGATTCTTCAAAATATAATAATAGCTGAAAATTTTGATCAATAACAGAACTCGTTGCTCGCCCAAACTGAACTTCTTTCAATGATGTTTAGATAAACTTAACGAATCTGTTGGGCTGCCCGTACTTTGCATCTTTTCCAGAAAGTGAACACCACACTTGTTATAGGTGGGCGATGATTCGTATTATATGTATAAAAAAGTTCAGTATAATACAATGCCAGCACATCGGATATTTATATATATTTTCCCCATAATTGAACGCATGAGGTATGTTTGGTACAACATTACTTACATTGTAAGTTTCTTTCAATTTTGTGCTTTTGAAAATGTTCCATTGTACTTCAACACTTTTATAATTTCTGAAAAATTGCAAGTAAAATAGGCCTAATTTTTTTTTTTTGCCTTATTGCAAACAACTCCGTGTATCAAAAAAATCAACTCATACCCAACTATTTGGATATCTTCTATAATTAAGTGGTTTTAACAATTAAAGAATTAGGTAAGTAAAATCTAATTAATAAAGTTTGTGAGCTTGATTATGAATTTCTTGTTCACTTCTTAGACAAACAATTTTGTCATAAAAAGATGCGAATGATTTTAATAAGACTGAGTCTCAATATATATAATACACCATGAAAAAATATGGATGGTCATTATTATTGATTTAATCAGACGGTTTCACTCAAAAAAAAAATTAATCAGATGGTAGTTATTTGATACGTAATTTTCTTGACAAATATATTATTATAATGACTGATTAAATGGACAACATTAATTCTCATCTCTTATTGAACTTATAAGATCTATTTCCATAAATGTGTTCATGATTATTATCATGTTCCAATATTATGCCTTGTTTATCATATGGTCAAAATTAATTTAAAATTGTTTTACTTTGAAATGTGATATCTCAAATCAAATCTCTTTTAATAATTCCTCTTTTTCTCTACTCGGTAACTTCATTTAACAATAATTTTAACCTTTAGATATAAATGAAAGTTCAAGGATCAATTTATTTTTTAAAAAAATCAGAAATTAAAACTTACATTCTTTCAAATGTTTAAGGACTTATTTGGTACAATTTAAAGTTTCAACTTGTCTAATTAAGTACTTATACTCTAATGATTTGATATTATTATAATTAAAGGATATTTATGTTTGTACAATTTGGTATTCGGAGTATTACTTTTGAATTTCAAATCTGAAATTAAATTAACTAGATAATTTGAAAATCGGATATGAATTAGGTGAATATGTTTGGCTTAAGATATGGATGAATAAAAATTGCCACGAGACCAAAAGCAAAACAGCAAAATTAAAGAATAGGTTCTTCAACTAATTCTCTTTCTTGAAAAACAAGCGAGCCAAACTTATTGAATTAAGAGAAATCTCTATACGAAGAAGAGATATAAATTCAAGTCCTGTAAAAAATATTTGAGAAAAAATAAATATCCAACTAACGGGAGTCATTATTTTCAAAAAAGAAAAGAAAAGAGAGAGATCTCTCTAGTCATTGGAGACAAGGAGTTGCCTCGAGGGATAAAGTATAAAGTATAGACAACTATGTAGCATGCATGCAGATATTCTCATGTCTACTTATTCATGGTTCAAACAAATTGGAATTTTGTTTCTTTTTAATTAATTTTTATTAATTATTATTATTTAATGATATTTTTTTACTGAGGTCCTTATAATTTATTTGTCGATCGACTTTAAATTCTATTAATATTTTCACAATAGAAGAATAGATGACAAAGAATTCTAACTAACAAAATTTTCACATTTTACTTATGTTATATGCTTAGTTTTTTTAATAAAACTTGATTGAAATAATAAATTTTGAAGAGCTCAAAAAAATTAAGTACATAAATAATTAAAATTTCATTAAAGCTTATTTTAATAACAATAAATTTTAGGTGATCGACAAATAAATTCTCAAGAACCTCAATGAAAATTAACATAAAACATCGTATGCATAGAATGGATCTTTCGACTTTTTGCTCGGAACTAAATAAATGAATAAGCAACGAAAAGATAAATGCCAATGGGTGATGGTGAAAGAAAGATTAGCATTGTTAATTTCTCTTGGACATTTTTTATTAACGAAATACCACCACAATTGCAGTTTTTATTCATATAAATTAATTTAAAAGGCAAAATATTGGTCTTTATTAAACTTTATGAGCCGAGGATAAAAATAATTTTGTTTTTTTACCTGGCAGAATATATCCTTTTTTTAATTTCCTTGCTCGTAAAGCTTAGCAAAGACCAATTTTAAGTCCTCTTTAATTTCGAGTTCCAGAAGGGGACGAAATCTTGCTCAACTTTTTGAATTCCAAATTAATTAAAGAGGATGCATGATATGACTTAGTCCAATTGGAATTTTATCTGATGATGGCTTTTTGTTATGAATTTTTATGAAGTTAATTCTGAAGATTCACTTTAGTTTTTACTGCCTAATAAAAATGTTGATATTGAAAAAAATAAAGCATGATGGATCCTGTCAATGGTAATTAAAACACCAAAAAAATTACAAAGATTAATTTGAAAATTGAACTTACAAACTCAATGTTGTCAACATTACAGTAAACGAAAGAAATACATGGCAGAGTAGTACAGTGCCTATTATTTAGAAATTAAAAATAGATACATGATAGACTCTAGGTATTGAACAACATAACACGAGGAAATTACTCAATTAAACAGAGCTAAACTATGACAACAAGAATTTTATATAGAAAAGAGAAATTTCAGGCATGGCAGAGATTTCAGCTAAAAATATCCGATTGTGAATTTGAGATCATTGTTGAAATCATCAGGATTAGCCCAATTTTTCAAATGTTCTATAAATCTGTCAAATTTACGATCTTTTGGAACCTTTAGAACAACTTCTTTGAGATTTTGGAGGTACTCTATACCCGAGAAAGCTTCCATATAATCCTGAAATCCCAATACAAGCTTTTCTAGCATGGGTGCAGCCCTTTCGTTGAACCTTAATTCTGGGATTTTGAAGTCTCAAAAATGAAGACTCTTAGAGATGGAAAACCTTCCTCAACAATAACAAGCTCCTCTGCATGGTAGGCGCAGGTTTGGTGGAGACTAATAAGGCTAGGAAGCTTTTGAAGGACCTCAAAAGCATCCTGATTCAAATGTTCGGTTTTATGAAGTTTTAGTTCTGTGAGATTGTTCAGAAAGGAAAACCAAAAAGCTCCAAGCTCCTGAGAAGTGTTCGAGGGGATTTTAACGAGTCCAAAAACTGCAAAGAGTTATCACTTGGATTTTCGAGCCGTAATTCCAATGTGCACAGGGACATGCTTAACTTTGCAAGAATGGAGCAGAATGATTCCCATATCTTCACAGAACTCTTATTTGCAGAGAGAACAACTCCCAGCTTTGTGATCTGGGCTAGCTTGCCTAGTTCTTGAATCACAGAACTCTTATTTAGACGAATGTGGGTTAAAGTCTGAATGTTTTTCATGTTTTGCATCCCTTGAGGTAGTTCCAAGTAATCGTCAGCTAATTTGTAAAAGAAATAAGATATCCTTGAACCACCATAAAGATGAGTTAATTTGTGTAATTTCACAATATCAGATGGTAACTTAATTATATCTGTATCCCTTACACTACTAGAATCTGGAGTATATTCGTGAGAATGTAATAACAAATTGGTGGGTCCGTAGACACAGTCGGAAAAAAAAAGTAGGGGTCCAACAGCACTTTGTTAAATACGTGAGTGTACCCACGTATTAATTGACGCTTGGAAATAGATGCATCTTTCCACGGAACTAATTAATGTTGACTCACGGAAAATAAAATAGCTTGGCTCATATCTGAGTTTAGAGGAGAGATAAAAGATTTAACAAATTACCCCATGCAGTCGATGAATGAATACCGACGATTGTGTTCTCTGAACGGATTAAAATCGGAAGGATTTATATATTGGTGAGTGCACCCACGCATTTATTTTTAACGAAATTTGAAGGTCATTCTGGCATATCTCATTCATCCCTTGAACAAGTACATTAAAACATGAGTACATCAAAACAATAGCTTGCACATTAGAACTAAAGGAAGAAATAACGAGTTATGTCTACAGTTGCATTGACAAAAAATGTAGCTAGCTATCCAAAAGAAGGAAAATTAAATTAAACGTCAAATTATCCAACAAATTCACTTAAGCACGCAAACAAATTATATAACTGAAACATCTTACCATTCTTCTTCATCAAAATCTTCAGCACCATATGATTCGACATCATTACCACGAATGTCTTCATCTGTTCGAATCTGTCCCTACCCCTGGATGTGATGGTAATGTTGTAAATTCAGCCGGGTCCACTGGCTCTAACACTCCTTGTTGAAACAAAGCATTGTCATAATCATCTTGTTCAACTGAGACCGAGATTGGGAAATCCGGTTGTTCCTCTTGATAGAAATCAATGTTCGCATCAATTTCTTGTGCACAAAATTTTTCCTTTCGTTTTGTTTTCATTGCAATCCACCACAGTCGTCTTTCTCGCTTCTCTGATGCATAAGGTAGGTAATAAACTTGAATTGCTTGACATGCTAAAACAAAATTATCATTACCTCGGAGAGTAGATGTGTGTTTTACCTCGACAATACCATGTTGGCGGTCCACCCTAATGCCGTTTGTTATGTCGAACCAATGACACTTAAAAAGAACTAACTTGTTGTCAACTCCTTGATATTCTAATTCCATGATTTCTTGGAGAACTCCATAGTAGTCAAGTTGCTTGTCGTCGGTAGTCTCCCCTTTGACACAAACCCCACTATTAACCGTAGACCTATGTTGGCAATACATTTCGGTGTGAAATCGAAATCCATTGGCATCATATCCATTATAGAACATTGCTTGTTTTAAAGGCTTGAGACCAACTTTACGGATGTTGATGTCACAATCACGATCTACAAGAACCCTTTTATGCAGCCAATCAGCAAACTCTTTTTGTCGAAGTTTGTCCAAGGATTGTGTTCTTGTTACTCGGCCAGTATTCACCATGCACTCATCGAACTCCCTGTAGTAATTAATAATTGTAAAATAGACGTTAGACCTTTTTGATTTTTTTATTGTAGGACTTAATGTAAGATTTTATTAATATAATTTGAAATTTTCTTACATTATGAATGACTGAATCTTTGGACAATTAAGGAGCACATAATTGTGTGCGGCAGCATAATCAGCATCATTTAGAGTCCTCATAGTTCCTCGGCCTACAGCACGCCCGAATGTATCAAATATGGATAATTTTGTGCTAGGATTGTGCTCTTTTTGAACTTTGTATCTTTTTCTTGGAGATAGCTTAGATGTGAAAGCATCTGCAAAGTAGGCCGAGCAATATGTTGAAACCTCTTTTATAAGTGTTGCTTGGACAATAGATCCCTCGACACGTGCTTTGTTGGTGACTCTCATCCTTGAAGTTTTGTTACTCCTGAAAAGTTAAAATTAATTAATTATAAAGCTTCACTTTAAGTGTTATGGATTTAAATTTATGGTTAAAGAGAAAATTGATGGCCTATTTTACCTTTCACATGGATACATCCATCGAAAACTCACGGGCCCACCAATTCTCGCCTCATAGGCAACATGGACAAGTAGATGCTCCATTGAGTTGAAGAAACCAGGTGGGAATATTTTTTCGAGCTTGCATAATGTAACTATTACATCTTTCTCTAGTTGCTCGATACGAAGGGGGTCAAGCTCCTTAGCACAAATTTCTCTAAAAAAAGCTAGAAAGCTCACATAAGGGCCCCCAAATGGAATCAGGAATGAAGTCTCGAAAAGCGGCCGGGAGAAGGCGCTCCATGAATATGTGAAAATCATGGCTTTTAAGGCCGGTGAGTGTGGAAGTGACGAGATTAACACATCTACCACAATTGGCAGCATAGCCATCTGGGAACTTTACTTTTTCCTTTAGCCATTTCAGAACTTGACGCCTCTCCACTAAGGTCAATGCGTATGGGGCTTTTGGCTTTTGCTTGTCCGAAGTTAGATTGAGGTAGGGACGGTTACAGAAGATGGCTAAATCTTCTCGTGCCTTTGAGTTATCCTTGGTTTTATTTGCTATGTTCATTATGCCATACACTATGGTTTCTGTCACATTTTTTTCATGGTGCATCATATCAATGTTATGACGTATCAATAAATTGTGCCAATATGGTAAATCCCAAAATATACTCTTTTTTTGCCAATGATGTGTGGTACCATATCCAGGAATTTGATCTAACCGTGCGGTTTTTCCCCATTTGATGGGTGGTAGCTGGTTAACTACTACCAACAACTCTCGGCCAGTCAATCTTGGTGGTGGTAGATCATTCTCAATCCTTTGGCGTATAAAATTTTTCGTATCTCGCCGAAATGAATGGTCGGATGGCAAGAAGCATCTGTGACAATCAAACCAGCATGCTTTTCCACCATTTGGTAGACGAAACGCCTTCATTTCAGCCATGCAATAAGGACATCCGAGTCTCCCATGAGTGCCCCAACCACTTAGCATTTCGTATGCAGGAAAGTCGCTGACGGTCCAAATAAGCGACACATGCATGATGAAATTTTCTTTTCTTGAGACATCGAAAGTCTCCTTTCCAATCAGCCATGAGCTCTTTAATTCATCGATCAAAGGTTCAAGAAGTATGTCAATATCACGTCCCGGATGCTTTGGCCCGGGGATGACAAGGGTGAGAAACATGCTCTCCTCTTTCATCAACAAACTTTGGGGAAGGTTGTATGGGAAGACAAATACAGGCCAACATGAGTATGGTGCTACACTAGAGTTGTATGGCATGAAACCATCAGTAAATAGACCTAGTCGAACATTACGCAACTCCAAAGCAAAATCCGTGTAAGTTTGATCAAAATGTTTCCACGCCTCCCCGTCAGCAGGGACAAAGATGCAGAGATCTTCCGTACCAGCTGCTGCCAGTTCTGTCACGGTACCACCTCCATTGCTATTTGGGATTATTACTGTACCAGGACACAATGTATCGCATGAGCAAGAATTTCTCTTTGGGTGGCGAGTAATGGGGCTTCAAAAATGATTCGTTGATCTGGGCAACAAGCAGTTAGGGTTAAGACTTTTTTTATCGGTAAATAAGTACCCACACAAATACTTGATCTTTTTTCATGCTACTTAGACCAATTTCGTGCGTACCCATATTGTACGCATCTAATGTCCCTCCAACTGAACCTCATCAATTGCCCTTGCCTTTAAAATCAATTCTTAGTAAACACATCTAAGAAGATAACATTCATTACAACTAACAAGAATTTTCAAGCTAATTAAAACAGATGACTGAGTCCTTAGTTCAAGCTAACCACCACATCATAATCACTATCTAGTTCATACCTCAATTTTTAACTTTTACTAACAGACCTAATTATCACATTACTTAAAACTATAGCATTCTCAACTTCCTTATCCCAGTGTCTACTTAAATCATGCTCAACTACATGGCACTGTCATTTGTGTCTTTGCTTGCACGGACGCTTGATGAACCTTCTCCCCCCTACATCATATCACAAGTCAAATACTCATATAATAGCTTTGATAATTACAAAGAAAAGAATTGAAAAACCAATTTATAAACATGGAAAATTAAAAGATGCTAAGAACTTACACATTGAGGAGGTTTTATTCCTGTTGCTTTGAACAATGATTCCAAGCATGCTTGCTGGTGAGCATGCTGGGCTGCATGTCGTCGTTCGAGCTGTTCAATCTCTTCCTTATGGCGCCTCTCTTGTGCATCCAATGCCTCAGCAAATGCTTGTTGTGCCGTGGCAAGTTGCTCCTCAAGTTTAGAAGTATTATATGTCTGCTTTTGTGCATCTGCTGAGGTTGCTGTACTCCGAGTTGGGTCTGCACGAGATGGACGCGCTGCTAATCCAGATGCACGTGTCCGAGATCGATACCCGATGCCAAACAGCCGTCCACGGTTCTCTCCACCTGCAGCACTCTCCCATGCTTTCTCATGTGGTAAACCATCTTGTTCATACATTTCCTTAATGTCATCAAATATTTTCTGCAAGACAGGACATGATTGTTATCTGCTGAATTTTCAGATTGAAATTTTGTCGGATTTTTTTATCCCAATTCTTCTTATCCTTTATATGACAAAACAACTTGGCCAATTTGGTTTTCTATTCTAATAACGTAATAAAGTCAGTACTTTTCAATGATATAGAAGCACAAAGAATTGACCTACCACAGTGTATTCTGCTTTTTGGTTGACATATTGCTTTCCATTAGGTCCAACCTTCATATGAGTATGGTCAAACACATCTTTAACACCCACTCCATCTCCCTGTTCGGCAATCTACAAGTAAAAAATTGTTCGAGTTAACTTGATGTCAAAACTACAAACTCATAATTTTAATGGGCAATTTTATAGTTTACCTTTATTTCACAGAATTCACTCACACTCAGAATAACAAATTGGAACTTAGTTACAATTTGCATATAGTAAGATTTTGTATTTCCGTGATAAAGTCAGTAATTATTGGTTGTAGCTTCTAAATTCAAACTTGATTGAATTGATCGGTTGTAGTAGGTGATTTCAATAATATTTTGGTGTTGTCTTTTCTTTTTAATGATATATTTTCTACATTCACTCACTTACCAATGCTTGCTTGTGCTTGTAGGTGCTGCGTGACCCTCCTACATGGTACACAATAGGACCATTCTTGGTTCTATTTGCCTTGTTGGTGCTCGATTGGTCTTGCCAGTGTCTGGTGGCCCAGATTTCACAGAGCCCTTGCCAATGTTTGATGTTTTTACACCAGCTTGGTGGCCTCTCCTTCCAGAGCTCTGTGTTGTCCCCCAATTTCTTCCTACAATTCATTCTTGTAATTGTCAGCTCCCGACTGTAAGTATCAGCTGCAATAAACTCAAACACATCGATACACCTAGATAGATCTTGGCCCATTTCCCATGTGTACCTCCTTAAAAATTGGCGAATTATGTATAGCCGTGACTCTACAGGAAAGAGGTTATATGTCCTGTAGGGACCCGGCATGTTCTCCAACGTTAGCAATCGAATCGTTGTGATTATTTTTGTGCACTTGGGATTGGATGTGAACTCACCATCTCCCACCACCACCAATCGAGGCTGGTCCTTAAGACTAATCGGACTTCGAGGTTTGCTAAGGCCCCGTCCCCTGCGTGCGTCTGATCCACTTGCTTTTTTCTTACCATTACTGCTCCTACTTCTCTTCTGCCCCTTATTCTCAGGGTCTATTCTCTGAGCATCATCCTCGATGTTGTCAAGCCCAACCATCACTTGATCCGCGAAAAAACGAAGTGGCTCTAACATACGGTACCTGCTTCGCCCGTCATCTCTCCACTGCTGCTCAGTCTGAGCTTGTTGGTTTCCTTCATTAGTTGGAGTCTCATTCTCAAATTGTAGTCTCTGCTTAGACTGGGGCTCATTCCGAACATCTCCCTCTTTGCCCTCTACCTCATGCTCCTCCTCCAGACCTTCCTCCTCTTCCTCCTCGACAACTACCTCCTGTTCCCTTTCCCAATCTTCCTCCTTATTGAAATACTCATCATCATCCTCACCTTTGACCTCCTGCTCTTCCTTCTCTTCCCCATACTCTTCTTCCTCATGCCATACTCCATTCTATTCCTCGTCCCCCTCTTCCTCATGCTCCTCGCCCTCGACAACTACCTCCTGTTCCCTTTTCCAATCTTCCTCCTTATTGAAATACTCATCATCATCCTCACCTTTCTCCTCATGCTCTTCCTTCTCTTTCTCATGCTCTTCTTCCTCATACCAGACTTCGTTCTCTTCCTCGTCCTCCTCTTCCTCATTCTCCTCCTCCTCACTTCCGTCCTCTTCTTGAACAGGATGCAACATTTTAAATTGCAGTAACAACCTTTGATGTTCCAAGTAGGCCTTTGACATAGCCTGGCTTTTGGTGAGTCGGGCTGGCCTGGCATTAATAGGAGTTGACGGACTAATATTTGCAACCACTCCATGCATTTTTGAATTGGGAGTATGCTCCCCTATGGCATCTCTTTGCAATTCTGAGATGGGAGTGTGGGTGCCTATGGACTCTCCCTGCACCATTGAGTTAGGAGTCTGTTCGCCTACAGACGCTCCTTGCATTTCTGAGTTAGGAGTTTGTTCCTGTAAATATAGTAAAAATAGGTCATAACAAATACTTTGGACAAAATTGCCCTTGCTTCATTTAGATATAATCATTGTGAAGCGTCATTATAAACCGAGCTTTCAAGCTGACATCATTGTAAACATTATTGCTTTTCTCCCCATTCCTTAATATATTTGTAACCTTCATTTAATAATTCAATTGACCATATTACCCTTCTTCTAAAAACAGTAATGGACATGAATAAATCAATTGAAGGAAGGGAAGAACATAAATGATGTTTAGTTTTGATGGTTAAATAGGATATTTTGTTATGGCAAAATTGGAAAGTGTCCAACTAGAGATAGAACAGCCAAATCAGCCTCTTCACGAACAACACATGCCTCATTATAGGAAACTTGAAAGTAAGCTTTGCTTTCTCATCTTAATTTCAACAAGTCATGTTTTCGACAACTATATTTTCTTTTTGTTATTTGCAATAAACTTTACTTGATCATACTTCTGTGTCACTTTTTTTATTTGGATAGTTTTTGACGAGTTTTGCCAAAAATATCATAAAGAATAGATGTACACTTCAATTACCATTCTTTATTTAGGAAAATGTTAATCAGTCTGAAAGTCCTTTTGTCTTTTTATCAAAGATTTGAAATTTTTGAATGAGACCAATGTTTACATAGACTATATATGATGATGAACATTACACATACTTAATTATTTAATTTTGGAACAATTTGAGAGACCGTAAATGTCCAAATTATCAAATAATTGTACCATAAAATAAATTAATGTATACCAGAACTACCCTTGTTTCTAATATCCAACTAGTCAGGTCCTGCACCCAAAGGGCATAGCTAGGTCTTTTAATGCAACATTAACCAACTTGTACATATAACTAATTTGTTTTAAAAAATGAAGAAAGCTTATTAAGCTTTCCAATTTGTTATCAACATGCCATTTTCTTAACTTGTTTCATGCCATTTTCTTAATTAATTAATACACATGCTAACCTGAGTTAGGGGTCGGTTTATATTGCGGTCTTTTTGTTTCTACTTCATTTGTTGGTGCGTCACCCTCGTACTAGACTTTGCTATGTTACCTCCCTTTCTAGCCTTTGCTCTAGACCTGGTCTGTACCGTCCCAAGCGACGGATTTAGCCTCGCTAACCGTCGTCGAGTTACCAATCGGAACTGAGAAACATCATCCTTAGCCATTGAAATGGAACTGTACAAAAATAATAAGTATTGCAATAACTGAAATTAGGACTAAGGACTTTACATTGAAAGAAATCACAGTAAGATTCAAGAAAAAACCAAGCATTCCAGAGAATATCGGTGAGTGACTGTGTAATTGGAAAAAAAAGAGAAGATGGTGGTTGTGTACCTAAGGTGACAGGATTTAATGGAGGCGATGTAGACTGAGGGTGGCAAGAGAGCAACTACCGTCGTTGGGCGTCGGAGAAAGCGTCTCTTCTTGATAGAGAGCGTAGCGGCGATTGAACTGGGATCGTCGGTAGGTGAGCGGGGTTTAGGGTTTATTAATGGCGATGCTTCAACCAGTTGAGAGAGAGGGACAAACGAGAGTGATTCAAATTGGCTAAGTCCAGAATAGGGTTATGTGAAGTCGTCAGTACTGTGTCTCCATATGTACATGTATAAATTATGTGAAATAACTATTTTAAACATCACACGGTATCCAATCATACCCGATCATTTATAACAAACGGATTGCATATAATAGATTGGAATGGACGCCCGTGATTTTCGTGTGATTGCATAGGTCACACGAACTATATTAGATCACACAAAAATGTGAAATAAATTTTAATTTTACAGAAAAGAAACTAACTCTAATAAATTCCAAAAAAAGCATTAAAATCTTCTTTCTACCGAATTAAATCTTACATTACAATGTAGTGTATTTTTATCAAATTTTGATACACCATCAAGGACAAATCTTCCATAACCGTTCAATTTCATGATGATAAATACAATACCTGCAGGTGTTGCATGTAAATGATAATTGGTTGAAAATGATCATCTAGCAATAATTAGTCCAAATAAATCAAAACATTTGTATTTGTTCAAATTTATACCCCCTTCCTTCATACTAAATTTATGGCCGTTCTTTTGTGCAATATTTGATCAATGAAATGGCATACAAGATACACTTATAATGTCATGAGTGTCAAATTGATAATGGCCGTTCGTAATACTTCGATCGACAATGTCTTGTCATGTTACATGCTTGCGTGAATAGGATCGACAATCTCTTGTCATGTAACTTCACATAATATTTCTTTATTAATTTTAAAGAATGTTTCATGATTCAATCAAATATTAATTGAAATAAATTGATTACTTAAAGTTACATTCATATAAATTTAAATATCCATATTCATGTCCATAGGTACCCTAAACACCAAAAACCAAATAAAGATTTTAGTCAACATTGTCATGTTACATCAGTTTAACTCATTTAATTAAATTTATACTTCGATTTTGAAACAATTCTAACACTAGTACAGTATGAAGACATATCAATAATTACTAATTTTACAAATACCATCTATTCGCATTGATATATATGTACAGTGAACAACATATTATAAATAATTATCTTACAAAATTAAATTTTGTATCAATTGTAAAAGATAAAAAAATTTTATGGGATGATAAATTTAATTACTAATACACAATAAATAATTTTATCATTTATTTATAATTGGCAGCTTGAAGTCTGTTGAAATTTGGAGGGAGACCAAACTTTTGTTCCCTCCGAAAATTTCATAGATGCCTGAGACCAAAATTTCTGCTCCCTCCATTGTGCTTGAGGTTCCCTCCGAAAATTTTCTAGAAGCCTCAGCTTCTCATTATTTGTACCAAATAAGTTATATAAAATGATCATCACAGTGGATAACGTTGCATCCAAACTATCATCTAACGGTTGTTACTCCATTCCATTAAGCTGCAATTTTTATCACAACTTGGGTTAGTCTGCCCCCTAATCCCTAATAGAAGAATATAACTCCCAGCCGCTGAACCATTTCTTCTTCTCACGGCTAGGGTTTAACTTCTCTCCATACAAGAGGTATATACCTCTTGTTGTGTTCCTCCTCCTCATCTCTCTCCATCTGCATCCCAACCTTCACAAACCTAATCTCACTCGCCGCATCCAAATCCCAGCCTTCTGAACCCTCTCTCCGACTCACCAACGTTATTCGAACTCTCTCGGCTAGTCTTCTTCGAGGTATTAAATTCTAGATTACAAGCATATCATTGCTTATTTAAAAATTAAAAGATGCATGGTTCCGAGTTACTTCATTAATTTGATTTTTGTTTTGTTCCGAGCTTGTTTGTGGGTTTGGTGACCAGCCACTGGTCTTCTTCGAGGTATGAACTTTGTATTTCACACTCCGAATAGTTACTTGTTCAATTTTGATGTATTAACTTCTACATTACTTAACAACTTGACAGGTTTCATATTCTGACCTTCTCAAACAGGTATGAAACTTCAACCTAAAATGACTATAAAATTGTTGGTTTAATTTGTTACTGCATTGATATGGTTGAAAATATGCTCCACCTTTTTAAAATTGTACTCAATTGTGCATCTAAACCCTAAACTGTGCTCCAACTTATTTTTTCCCAAAATTAATGACCTGCCTGCCAACCTTCATAACAAAAATTAAAGGCGAATAAAATTTTTATGTATCCAACTGATAACCACTATAACCTTAAAAGGCCGAACATATATGAAGCTATATTAATGTACATATAATTTTGTTAACAAACACTTATTTGCATTTAATTCAACATAGCCCTTAATCATATTACGGTTGTGCAGATTGCTATGGCTCGCGATGGAGTACTTAACAGGGGACGAGTACCAAGGTACAGGAACCCAGAAAATGGAATGGCTTTACAAATCCAAGCAGCACAAAAACAATGGACAAGATGATCAAGTCCATGAAGATGAACCTACGGCACCACCACCTCGGCAGGGACGTGGACCAGGAAAGACTCGTCAGGCAGAATTAGATGTCAGCAAGCGTCCAGAACTTTGGCCAGTGGGTCCCGGTGAATTCGACTCTAACCCAGAATGCAAAATGATTGTCAACACAATTGTGAAGCTAGCTCTCACTAACATGCCGGGCCCATTTAGAACTTACAATCTTTGGCCACAGGATTGGAAAAATGTGGTTCATAATGAATTTCTGGTACATTTATTCTATTATACACGCAATTTCTGTCAAGCTTACTACCTACATACTAAGACTATACAATATAATTAACAAAAAACTCTATTTATTTGATTAATGAGATCTTTTCCCTTTACTAATACGATACATAAATATTCTTGCTATCTTTTTAATAATTGTAGGAGATATACAAGTGGCGTGTAGGAGAAAATCTTGGTCATTGCCGTGAGGTAATGGAACAAATATGTAGCAAGAACTACTATGAACATCTTAGAAGGGTACGAAATGATTGCATGCAGAAATATGGAGCTGATACGGACAATTGGAAGCTAGATGTGCCGTACTGGTGCAAGAGTCCAACACATTGGCACGGACTATGTGATATCTGGGCAATCGAGGGTTGGCAAAAACTATCAACGCAGAACAGGCATAATTGTTGCGGGGCTGGAAGGATTGTAACTCACTATTCAGGGTCACGCAGTGCATACAAACATCACAAAACGCTAGTAAGTCAAATACAAGATCAAGCGCTCAATACACTTGCTTTTTATTAATGATTTGTTTCATTCAATCCTGTGTATAGAGTAAAGAACTGAAAAGGGAAGCGACTTGCACGGAACTTTTCTTACACATACATGTAAAAAGGGACAAAGGAAAGAAGAAAGCTAAAGGCAAAGGAAAGCAAGTGGTTCACGAGGACACAACTAATGGACAAGATGTACAGGGCACTGGAAATGAAGGGGATGGGTCTCAAGATAATAGTTCCGGAACAATTACTGATATGAGATTTGTTGATTCAAAATCGCAAGAAATATATGTAAGTTTTAATTTTTAAAACCATTTCTTGAAGTTTTTGTAATCATTACAAAAATATGTACAAGATTTGTAAATGCTAAGACTACATAATTGCATAGGTTACTTAAAACTGCTTAGTTTAAATACTAATAAGGTAATACTACTAAATAAAATTAAATAATCACAAGTGCAAATCTTGCATGCACGTCCCTCTATGTTTTATTTCCCTTGTTATAAATATGACAGTGTAGAAATAAATAAATTGTACTACATACCCAATTCTACGGCAATAATCATAACAAATTGTAAGGATGTCAAAGGAAATAATTTCCTATCATATCCCTATACTCTAAAAACATCTTCAAAATTATAGGAGAGATATAATGAACTTCAGGCTGATCCAACCAATGCAGAGAAGACACCAGAACTGCTCTGGTTACTGGCCAGTGGTGGCCCAAGCCATGGGAGGAAATATGGGTTAGGTAGCAAGCTGACCAATACTGCTGTCCCAGCAAATAACACACGTGCTAGAGCGCAAACTTACTCAACAAGTTCTGAAACCTCTGGAGTCACAGGCCCACAACAACAACTATTCACTATTGAGGAAGTGAATAAGATGATGGAAGATCGTGATAAACGATATGCAGAGGAGCGTGTCGAAAGGGAACAAAGGGATCTGGAGCGCATCAACCAAACCAACTACCACCTATCTCAGCTATATGCATTTGTTGGGATGCAGATGCCCATGCCACCGGTAAGTACATATTCAAATTTTAATTTAGAGGATTTATCCTTTTCAATGCAAGATTTTTTCCTCAAAAAATTCCAATCCTTTGTTCCAAACAGTTACTTGTTTTTCATTTCAAAAATGTCTGTTTGGAAATTATATACTGTTTTGGAACAATGGATAGTTACTTTATCTCTCATACTTGAAAATGAGTAATTTAGTAAACTAAAAAGGCATATCATCAACTGTTAACTTCATTCCAGCACCACAACTGTGGAGCTAGGTTATGTCAAATTATGAAAATTATCTACAAAATTCCTCCAAATATGGTACCACTTGGATAGAATATGATCCAGATTTGGAGGATTATGTTCATTATTCGTTTTTTTCTTACTTAACAATAGTCGATAACAATTATTAATTCTATCTGTTCATAACAAAGGGTCAACAGTCCAATCCGCAAATGTGGGAACCACGAAGTCCCCCAAGCCAACCAATGCAGCACTACCGACAATGAGAACCAAGAAGCCCCCCAAGCCAACCAAGCTAACATCCAACTAGGACTTACGCAGTGGTTTGTAGGTACCGGCTACGATTCAAACTTGATATTCTAAAACTAGTAGTTCTATTTATTTTTTTTGGTTTGCTACTTAGTTCTTTTTGTGAAGGGGTGTACAAAAGTGGAGGATACTTTTGTTTTTTGAGACAGCATTTTTTGATTCTTTTTGTAATGGGGCCATTTTTGGTAATGAGGTATGTTGCCATGCTTCTGGCAAGTAAAATTCTATGTAATGCTGTGGTCATCTTTTGAAAAAGATAGTGTCTAATTTCTTATATTTCAAATACTAGTAAGTTGTTAATTGATGTTGGCAATTATCAAAATTTGATATTTCTAGTTTTATAGTTTCAATGTCTTCTATTATCTATTCTAAACTGGGGGTAATATTTCTATGATTTGGGAAAAAATATAAGAGAGTAATAGATTAATACAGATAAATTGGATGGATGTTCATATTTGGGCATCAAATTATCCAATATCTCTTACATGATCTTGTCGGAGCACCCATGCAAATAAGATGTTTAAAAAGTCCTAATCAGTCAAGAAAAAGTCCTACATAATTAGTACTCACGAAGTTAATCACGTACAAAAAAGTACCCTCCAAAATAAAATAGATCCATTTTAGCGCCATTTTTTATTACAATTTACACATTTTCGTGCATAGTTTAATACGTGCGTACACTCACATATAATAGTCCTAATCATCCACTGAATTATCTCAGAATGGTCAAACGGAGGATAATTATGTATGTGGGCTGTGCCCACCAATGTAATATAAGATCCCACCAAAATAATCAAATGTGACGGTCCCACGAATTAAATAGTTAAATGCGTGGAGATTTCTTGAGAGGGTAGTTACACGTGGGTGCCCCCTCCAAAAAATTAATTTCTGTAGGACTACACACGGAACTGACCTTCATTATACCCACCAATATAATCAAAATTCTAGTAGTGTTATATCTATTGTCTCCAAGTTTTGCAACTTTCTTATTTTAGATGGGAGCTGACTAATATAGGTTCCTCTGAGGCTCAAGTATTTCAATTGGAACATCTTACACAAGTACTTGAGGTGATCATTTCTTATCTTTTCGTTCTCTTCTAAATCTAATACTCTTACTAACCTCAGTTGTTTTGATTTAATCCATTCCCTTGGATTGCCAAAAATAGTTAATGAACGAATGTGAGTTAAGTTTATGTTTATGCTTGGCATCAGATTATCTTGTCCAGTAGATTGAACTGATAATCTTCGAATCTTATCATGGATCAAATTTTATTCACCACCTACTAGAGACACAAAGTTCTGCTCGAGCGACTTCGACACAATGATTTCTAGCATCATGTCATGGACACGAATACTTTTTATTTCACCAGTGATACTGATATCTATTGGTATAACCATGTTTCTATTAATAAGCTCACAAAGATAGCTTTCTGCAACTTCCGCTGCAGTCAAGCCACGCTTTCTACTCACAAAGCCTTCGGCAACCCATCGCCTCATCAAATTTTTTCTCCTAATCTCGTAATCCTCAGGGTAGATGCTTAGGTACAAAAAACAAGTCTTTAGATAATGGGGCAAATCCTGATAACTCAAGGATAGAATTTTCCTCATTCCTTCAAGAGTGGGATTAGTTTTTAACTCTGAACCTAAAGAGTTGAATATTGTTTCCCACTGCTTGGGTTGCTTTTGTTTGCTAGCCAATAAACCGGCTACACTATTAATTGCTAGAGGCATGCCTTTCCACATTTTTTCAAAATGTTATTTGAAACTCGCTCCAATTCACCACTTGGGGGCTTATTAGTACCAAATATTCTCTTGTAAAACAACATTTCAGAGGTTTTTAAATCTAAAGGTTCTATTTTATAAACACGGGGCTCATGATCCCTTGAACATACATTAGCAACAGATTCAATTCGTGTGGTCACTATTATTCTACTACCATTCCTCCAATCGGGAAGAGCAACTTTGAATTGCTCCCATGCCGATGCAGCCCATATGTCATCAAGAATGATAATATACCTCTTATTTTTCAAGTATTTTTGTAATTTGTCAACGAGCATGTGTAGATCCCCACTTTCTTGATCGTTCTTTTTTGTCCCGTCCACGTCTTCTAGAATCTGTTGAGACATATAAAAGTTACCTAATTAAAAAATTAATTCATAGAAAAAGTAAAAGCTAGTATAGATATAAAGCATCTCCATAAATTACTCACGTGGTGGACTTGTTGAAGTATATCCGCCAAAAGCAGTTTAATGTTGAATCGTTGAGAAATAGCTACAAAAGCCCGGCATTCAAAGTTTCCGGCCTTCACATTGGGACTTTCATATGCCATTTTTGCTAGTGTGGTCTTGCCCAACCCACCAAATCCGACAATAGAGATGACGGTACGTTGACGTCGGTTTTGATCATCCATTAACCAACCAATGATTTGATCTCTAAGCTTATCAAAACCGACAGGTTGGACTTGTTGGGGGTAGAGGGCTTGGAGAGGTTATCATGGATGACACACCGACAGGTGCATGATACCATCATCAATAATTTGGCATATAAAATTAGGTGAGCTTAATTTCATTAAGAGATTTGATGAACTTAACTAAAAACCTATCAAATTGGCTTCCAACGACAAGTTCAATTTACTCGATAAATTATTTATATTAAAATCTTGTAAGGATATAAAATTTTTCTATTTTTAGCGTTCTTTATGTATTTGTTTCAGATTTTATGTTTAAAATGATCTATTGTAATATTCAAATATTTATTATTTTATTATTATTTTAGAATCATTTTAAATAATCTGAAAAAAATAGTTAAAAAACTCTAGAGAAAGAAAATTTTGTTGTTCTATAAGGTTTTGATATGAAGAATTTATTGAGTAACTTGAATTTATCTTTTGGAGTCATTTCGATAGATATTTTTAGTTAAGCTCACCAAGAGTATTGGTGAGCTTAAACTCACGCTAGCTTTACTCATATATATATAGAGAAAGGATCCAATGTTCATGATCATTGATGACACATCAATGATCATAAAATTAAATTTCAAATAACTATCTACTAAACCCTTAAATAACAAAATTAATTAATTGAACATTTTGTATATATCATATATATAAAAAGTTCCACCATTTCAACTTTATTTTAATATGCATCAATCATTAATGAAGAAATGCTCTTATATATAGGGTTAATTATGGAATGGAACATAGAGAGCACTGCTCTTATATATTTTTTTCAAAGAAATGTTCCCAAGAGAGAGATTCTTAAGCAAAGGTGGAATGTTATTTAATTTTATGAACTCCAAGTTGTTTAGTTCTCCAGCTTTTGTCTAGATAGGAGGAGAACTGGAGATCGCATGCATATCAGCAAGTAGAGGAGAGCCCATATATATAGTTACTAAATATTAATTTAACCCATGAGACGGTGACACATATATTGAAAGATCTGAATGTTGAATTATTCTAACTAGAATTAGTTGGTCCTTCATATAACTTGCAAATTCTTATATCAATTCATATCTAGTAAATATTATTTTTATTTTAGTCCCTATAAATTTGCTATATATATTATTTTTAGTTCTTTATATATTTCAGTATATTACATTCTTACCCTCTTAAAAATAATGCCGTCCTCGAAATTATAACTTGAATTATATAAACCTCTACATAAATATGATCTGACTCATTAAATATTAAAAAATGAAATACACGTACTGTTAGGTACTATTCAAAAAGGATGTAATTTAAAGGACACACGAATCAAAATAATATATATTGATCCTTCATGTTCATGAGGATTCGAATTAAATTTTCGAATTATATATGGATATTCATTAACAAACACTAGGTACATTAAGAAAGATGGAACCAGGAACAAAGCAACATCGCTCAAGTGTTGCCCAGTGCTATCCCATATTCAAAAATTTATAAAAATATATTTTTCAAAAAAAATTCAAAAATATTATTCAAAATAATTACAAAGTAATGTATTATTTTAATAATTTACCTCACTATATCACAATTCTTGTCTTCATCTCTGGATGGACATTGAGTGTATATTACGGATGTCAATTGGTTGAGTCAGGTTCATATCAGGTAAAAGTTAATTTGTTATTTTTTTTAAGGATCAGACCAAATTCGACATGACACGGATTGAAATTTAAGTTTGAACATGTAGTAGCAATAATAAAATGTTTTTCTTTAGACAAACAAATAGTTGAGCCTAATATTAAAATCTCTTGGCTCGTGTAAATTAAATCAAACTATTTAAAATATATGCCGATGGATGTGAACCCCCCACGTTCGTCTTCAACAGTTTCTTTTTCCTTGGGTTCTAGACTTCTAAGCTGGTAGCTAAGCCATGTAAATGGGCCTAATCTCTTTATTATAATCTATTTTCAAAGCTAATGGTGTTCTAAAATCAGGCCTAAATGCCATTTGCGTAGTAAGGCAGCATCATCGCCTCTCTCTCGCTTAGCCTGTTGTCTCCTTCCTTTGATTGGAATCTCCTCACCCTTAATTCCTCATCCTCTTCGCAGGTGCTGGCTTAGAGAAACCCTACCATGCACCAAAGAAAAGTGTTCTGCCTACCACCGTTGCTCAATCCAAGGTGTTTTGTTATTCTCTCTTCTTTATTATATCTTGATCATCTTCCCTTGGATGAGATCTTGTGTTCCATTTTGTGATCAGTGTGTGTAGCTTGGGCCATTGTAAATGACATTACGGAGTAAACAATGACTCTCCATTACGAAATTATTATCATTCTCTCATTGCCTGCTCTCTTTACTCTTTAGATCACTAAACTCAACAGCAAGTATCAATTAATTTCACTTTGGGCCATTGTAAATGACATTACCGAGTTCTAATCTTTGCTCATTCATATTCATAACCCCTAGAAACTTTGTTTGATGAGGTGATGCAAGTGATGACGAGAATGTAGGTAGGGAAATCTGTACCCCCTTTTTGAATCTCCAGAAAGGGATGAAGACTTGGTCTAATTGGGAATCTCTCTGATGCTTTGTCTGTTTTGTTCAATCAATCTGCACATGCAGCTTTTGAATTGACCGTTTTATTTCGTCCTTTCTAAAGGATACATAATTTTTTTTTATGGTTAAAATACCTTGATTTTGCTCAGGTTGCTAAAATAACTGATGTTTGATTTCTGAAATAACCCTGACGCTTGAATTTGATAATTTCAACTCTTTGGTAATGAATTACTTGTTAAGAACTTTTGTGAACATCTTCAGTTATGATATTTTTTCTGAAATAAGTTTCTGAGCTTGAATTTGATAATCATGCATTTTTTTTGTTGTTGGGGGAAGGGAAGATATTAATTGCGATGCAATTAATACCTAAGTACAAAATAAAATATAAACACCTATTTAAAATATATAAATACCTGAGTCAGAGATATAAACTCCTGAATCACTTATATAAACACCTGATTACATAATACAAACTTTAGTTAAGACTTGTTGGATTGAAATACGTTGAAGTACATGACATATTATTTTTTGCCAAAAATGAAAAATTGGTGGACATGGATGTACTTTTTTTTATAGAAGAATAAAAATTTATTTATAGAGATTTTACGGGGGATTTGATTTAGGATACTATTAGTGTCTGCCATGATACTATTATGCATTCCAAACTATTTGCATATCAAATAAGTTTATTTTTTGAAAATTTCAAAAAAAATAATTAGAAAAATTTAAAAATGGCAAATTTTTTACTTTCTACGAGTTTTTAATATAAAGAAAATTTTGAGCTATTTGAATAGACGTTTTGAATACAAAAATTTTAAATCTGAGCTATTAGCATATCGGTTGATATGCTAACATTAGTACATTAACAAATTATTATTGTCATCGTTATTACTTTTATTGTTATTATTATTAAATTTTCTTGAGGTGCAAATTTATAAACACAAACATCTCACTTGCCTATCTTCCAAACTAAAAATGCTAACTTAATCCGTTCCGAAGTTTAATTCTAAATCTTGACAGTATAAGACTATGCCAATGTTAGACTGCAGCTTCAGCGGCTCTTGCATATAATATTTCTCTATTGACACTCGTAATCTCTTGTCTTATTTGTCTTACAAATAAAGCTTGTAACGCATCACCTACTGTTATTATTTTTATTTTTTCTATTTTTACATTTAGAAACAGAATGAAACTACTTTTATTTATTGAAACCCTCTCAAGAAATGCCATAAGCATGTATTTCTCAGAGTACATTCTTTTTTTTTTCTTTTTTTTTTTTGTGGAGTGTGGCTAAGGGCAGGAGCTCATTTAACATTGGTTATGTACTCATTTTTTTTTTAATTTTTTTTATTTTTATACCTATGTTAGAGGGTTAGATTGTAGCCCTCTAAGTTTGGTTATTCTATTTAATAAGTAAGAAATTTTTTACTTATGTTATGTACTCAGTTTCTTTTTTTTTTTTTAATAAGACTTGGTTGAAACAATAATCTTTGATGAAGAGCTCAAAAAAATTAAGTACATAACATAAATAAAAGAAATTAAAATTTCATGAAGACTTCTTTTTAGTAACAAAAAATTTAAGGTGATAAACGAATAAACTCTCTAGGACCTCTGTGAAAAATTATCATAAAAAAATAATAAATGAATGTTGAGAAATAAACCTCACCTCCCCCTCCTCGAGCTTGTAATTTTCCTTTTATTTTAATAAAAAATTAAAGTAGATTTTCGACCTACTTACTTCAAAAATTAAAAAAATAATGTTAAGAAATAAAACAAAAAGAAAAATATCCTATGCATAAAATGGGTCTTTCACTTTTTGTTCGGAGCTGAAGAAATGAAGAAGCAACAAAAAGAAAAGTTGTTTGGTTGGGTGATTGTGAAAGCAAAGATTACGGTTAGAATTTTAGGTTCTCTTTTTAGTGAGATTCAAGTGAAGTGGAAAATGGCGACGAAATCCTGCTCAGCTTTTTGAATTCCAAAAGAGGATGATATGGCTTCGTCCATTTGGAATTTTATCTGATGACGTTTTTGTTATGAATTTTTATGAAGCAAATTCTGAAGATCACTTTACTTTTTACTGCCTAATAAAAATTCCAAGGTTCATATTGAAAAAAATAAAGCATGCATGATGGATCTTGTCAATGATAATTAGAATTCCAAAAAAATTACAAAGATTAATTTGAAAATTGAACTTACAAACTCAATGTTGTCAACATTACAATACGAGAAAGAAATACAAGGCAGAGAAGTATAGTGCCTATTGTTTAGAAATTAAAAAACATTACATGATAGCCTCGGTACTGAACAACACAACAAGACGAATTTACTCAATTAAATAAAGCTAGACTACAACAACAAGAATTTAATATTCAACTGTGACCCTATCCATGGCAGAGATTTTAGCTACCAATATATATTCAACTGTGAGTTTGGGTTTGTTCAGAGCAGAACCAGACAGTTCTTTTAATTCCTTCATAACTCCGTCAAAGTCATCCTGATCTAGAATCTTAAAATTACCATGTTTCGGAATCTGTAGAGCAATTTCCTTGAGATTGCGGAGGTACTCTATACCCTTTCATTGAACCTTAATGCCGAGATTTTGATGTCATAAAAAATGAAGACTCTAAGAGATGGAAAAGCTTCCTCAATAATAAGAAGCTCCTCTGTAAGATAGGCGAAGACTCGGTGGAGACTAATAAGGCAGGGAAGCTTTTGAACGACCTCAAAAGCATCCTGATTCAAATGTTTGGATTCAAAAAGCTTTAGGTTTGTGAGATTGTTCAGAGAGGAGAACCAATGAGGCAATTTCTCCAGATAACCAAAAAGCTCCAAGCTTTTGAGAAGAGTTCTCTCTTCAATACCCAAGCCATAATTTCCAGAAAGGAGCAGAATGATTCCCGTATCTTCACTTCCTTTTCAGCATCATCAATTAGAGGGAAACCAACTCCCAGCTTTGTGATTTGTGCTAGCTCGCCTAGTTTTTGAATCACAGAACAACTCTTATTTAGATAAATTTGGGTTAAAGTCTGAATGTTTTTTATGTTTTGCACCACTTGAGGTAGTTCGAAGTAATTGTTAGGTACTTTGTAAAAGAAATCAAGGTGACGACTTCCACCATAAAGGTGAGTTAAGTTCTGTAATTTCACAATGCCAGATGGCAACTCCCTTATCAACGTATCCCTTATATCTATTGTCTCCAAGTTTTGCATCTTTCTTAATTTAGGAGGGAGCCGGCTAATGTAGGTTCGTTCCTCTGAGGCTCAAGTACTGGAGTTGGAACATCTTACACAAGTACTTGAGATGACCATGCTTATCTCTTTGTTCCCTTCTAAATCTAATACTCTTACTAACCTCAAATGTTTTGATTTAATCCATTCTTTGAATTGCCAAAAATAGTTAACGAACGGATATGAGTTAAGTTTATGTTTATGCTTCGTGCCAGATTATCATGTCCAATAGATTGAACAGATAATATTCAAATCTTATCATGGATCTAATTGTATTCGCCGCCTACTAAAGACACAAAGTTCTCTTCGAGCGACTTCAACACACTGATTTCTAGCATCATGTCATGGACTCCAAAAACTTTTTATTTCACCAACGTTACTATATCTATTTGTATGACCATGTTTCTATTAACAAGCTTATAAAAATAACTTTTTGCCACCTCCTTTGCACTCAAGTCACGCTTTCCAGTAACAACAAATTAAATAAGCCATTTATTATATTTATATATTTGCTGGGCTGGCCGGGGTTTTCTCTTGTTTTATGGTAGTTGTGCAGGGGAGCAACTGCATGCTCTGATATACCACCATGAATTGACGCTTGTCCCTTTTCGACTACACGATGCAGCATTTGTACATTGCAGCAACTCGATTTAAAGACCAAAAGAGTTTCTCCCCTTCAACACCGCACTATGGCATGTTGACAAAAGTGCAGGCCATTGTAATGTTGCCAGAAATTTAAAAGCAAAGGGTGGAAAATTACACATTTTGAGTCTCTATTATGAGAAGGAACTACAATAAATATGACACCTAGGGTTTTTTTCCTTCTAAAACTGAGGCACTTCATAAATGTGAAAAATCGAAACATCTAACTGAAAATTATTAATCTAGGTTATTATGTATATAAAAGTGCTGCGAAAATAAAAAATTTGAAAGTACAACAAAATAAGAAAGAAAGAAAAAAATAAAATTGTATTAGGGAGGTATTTTTTTGAGATGTGGTCATCATCGATTAAGAGGACTCGCTTGTCTGGGTCCAATCATGAACTTTTGAAGTGATTGAGCTAAGCAATTCTCTTAACACAGGTCTCGGACTTCGACAATGTGCTTCAATTTCGCTACAAAGAGGCTTGAGATAATTGTCACCATTGAAGCTAGAGACAGCACATTCACTAATCATCTTGAAAAGATCACATACCTCAGCATCACTGTTTAGCTGGTGCACAATAATACCTCTCTTGGTAAGGAGTGATACATCATCTGGCATTCTAATCAAATTGCAGAAAAATATAATGTAGGTTGTAACATAGTTTCCAAATTGAGGACATGTTTGCTCAAATGCGAGTAAATTACAGAACAGAGTTTGTGTGTTTGGATCAATTGTCAATTCAGGAATCTCTATTATGCCATTGCAAAATACAATGTCAAGGAGTGAATGTGGATTTTCAGAAGAATACTCCTTTTTTTGAAAATCAATCCCTGCTTGATGGTATTCTATTGCCCGACGCGGTGTAATTGCTTGTTGTGTTGCTTGCTGACCATCATGAAATAGTAAGTGTTTTACTTGGTTCTCATAGCTCTCTGCTGCTATAATGCAAGGTCTGAAGTACAAGTAACACAGGTGAAGCAAGTGAAAAAACTTTTTTGGCCGGTTATGCTTTTGAATTGCTTTTGGATAGCAATAAAGTGCATCTTCCACAAACTCAATGATTTTTTCTGTCAGAACTGCTATATTCATGTTGCTTCCACCTACAATGACTTCATATAATCTTGATATAACGAAGAAAGGAATTTGATTCTCAAGAAGTAAAAAATCATGCGAGAGATCTAGATTGTATAGTTGGGCAATGGGATAGGTGCCTTCTTGGTTATCTTCTTGCATGGAGTTACTTTGAATGGTTTCTAACTTTGCTTCATCTTGAGTACATTTTTCATTCGAAAATGGATTTGAACTGACCTCATGCACGCAAACATCAAGTCATCCAATTATGTCCTTAGGTTCTTGCAAATCTGATGTGTACCATTTTGTCCTCGAAAGGGAGACCAGCATAAAGCATCCATCGAGCAAAAGCATTTTAACAAAATTATTTCTGTCCAAATTGATCTCATCCGCGTAACAAATTTTAATCAGTTTCTCCAGCTAAATCATTGCTTCCAAGTAATCTAGTAAGGTTCTTTCGGGGTTCAAGTTGAGAATACGATCCAAAATCTCATACTTTGTCATTTGCATAGCATGAGCACCTGGAATTCCATGGTTGTATGGTCCCACAGAGAGCATGATTGGCTCATACGCATTCTTGTACTTATGACGAAGATTTTTGTTGGTTCTATAAATTAGGGGTCTACCAATTTCGGATTCACCATCTTCATTTCTTGACCAGCCATGATGATGTTCTCTTGTCATAGATTTGACCAATTGCTCTACGTCAATTATATGTGCTCCAGCCATACTTTGTTTCTCTGATAAAACTGTCAACTAAGTAAGATCAAAATATTTAAATTTGGGTAGATTTTTCCAAGTATATATCATCCAAAGTTAAAATAACGATGAAAACCCTAACAGGACACAGGACACCAATCATCATCTCAAAATTACAATGAATCTATCTCAATTCCCGACTACCTCTACCCATCCTTAACCCACCAGATTTTATAAATAGGATACTAATAGCCTACTATTAAATTGTGAAAGGACTTTCTTTTGTGTTTTAATTTTACTCGTGAATCAAGATAGATTAACTTTGGTTTAATGTAAACAAATAAAAGATCTTAACAGTCAAATGATAATAGGGTTATTAATGATAATTGGCTAAACTTATTGGGGGATATGTTATTTATTGGTCTTTCTATAGGTTCCATATCATTTGATGCTTTTGTGAAGCTATGCATGATATCTTGGTGCTTCATAGTACATGAAATTCGTCTTGCTTTCATGAAATTGTTAATGCAGATATTGCAAAGTATATAAATGCAAAAAAAAGATCACAACCAATTTAAATTGCCCAATTGAAAAATCAGATAGGATAGGATATCATGTACACAGTTCAATACAAACATCTACCAAAATTATATTAGGGAATATTATTTTAGGAGGATTGAAAGTGTCAAATCTTAAAATTTATTCAATACATCCTTCAATCAAATATAAGGATGAATAAAGGTAACCTGCTATATGGATACGGAGCTTCACAATATGACACAAGAAGAAAATGGATCATGTCGTGCTATCGTTTGATGGCAATGCAACGATCATGTGTCTCTTAGTTTTTTCTCTTAATTAGAAAAGAAATTTAAGGTCTACTATTTTTAAAAGTTGGGAATCATGTCTTCTCTCTCTTAATTGAAGCAGATATTGATCTGCTCTTTTTATAGGACATAATCTTGCATCACAAATGGAGACAGCTGTGACCGTTGGGAGAAATTTAAACCTTTCAATTTAATGTTAATGTTATATATAAATTGTAATAGACTAATTTGTATAAACTGATATCCTTTTTTTATTATAAATTAAAGTAAATCGGAATTCTAGAAACAAGATCCACAATACATATCTTTTTGAGAACAATCACTGCTACCTCTTCTCTTGGTACACCAATTGAACTTGTGGAAAATTCGTAACCTATGGGTATGGTGGCAAAGGGGGGAGGTAAGGTACGATATTGAGTCTCGGCATCGCAATTAATACCTTCTCTTCCTGATCTCTATCTATGCCATTGATCTTGCTTCCTAAAATTGATTAAAAATGATTATGTAACTAATTAACTAACTAAAAGAACAAAACAAATTCATGAAATGAAGCGCTGGAAAATGAGAGTTCACCATTTGTTGATTTTGCCTTGCGATATATTGTGCTTTCTCGTGCAGTAGCTGGTTGAGCATTAGAGAGAATATCCTGTGCTTTTGCGGGAGCAATTATATTGTTGACAACAACAAGGAATATTGTTAATGTCACAAGCCCAGTGCATGCCACTATTGCCTTCATTTTGTTTTAAATTAACTTGTTATCTGTTAAGTATTTTAGCATTGGTTTACTTTGAATATATTTTATAAGTAAGATTATAAATATCTCATAGGCTGTGCCTAAAGAAGCCAATATCTTGTAGTCTGTAATTTTTATTGCAAAGCCTAATAAACATCAAATTTTCCAAATGGCGTATTTATTCTTCTATAGCACAAAAATTCTCCCATTTATCTTTCTGAAAATTAATAAGTTATACATGTATTCCTTCTAATAGAATTTTATGCATACCTAATAAACTTCAAAATTCTATCCACATTATATATTTGGGCTCCGGAGACTAAGTTAGCATGTTGAAATAGAAGTATTAACATTAATAAATAATCTGGAGACCACAACATATTTTTGTATTTTTTTTATTTTCTCAGTAACATACATGTCCTTAATTTTGGTGTGTGTTTGTGCACTTCTTGATAATAGTGTTTTCAATGATGTTCTTTGAATGTTTCTTTGAACTTTTACTATTATAAGATTTGTATCTGTAGCTAGGCGATGTTGCTTATTTGTAGATAATTATAAGATATCATTTAACTATTTTTGTTTTGAATTTTCTTTAAAAATCAAGAAATACTGGCAGTTATTGCTAGCACAAAGTAATTTGGAGGGGGGCAGAGTTGGTATTTACTAAACAATATGAGGGCAAAAGATAATTTTGAGTAAGATTCAAGGGAAGAGGAAAATATAGATGAAAAATCTTTACTCCATTTGAAACTTCAAAAGATGATGATAGTTGGTCTATATATCTTTATGGTCTCATTTTTATTTTAAGAACTTTTGTGAAGCTAATGTTGAGAATTTATTTAGCTACTTTCTCTAATAAAAATTGAATAATAAAATGGCTTTTGTACAAATCAAGTTCTTAAAGTTTGAATTTAGTTTGCTTACTAAAGTATGATGCAAAGTTTTTCTGAGACTTTTTGTTTCTCAATGAAATGCATTTTTCTTGTGCTTATGAAAGCCTAATGATGATGTAACTAGGATTAAAATGGTGGTCTGAAAAAGAAATTTCTCAGTTAGGAGCCCGATAAGAATGTCAACGGTGTGGATTGTATTGTAAAAATGGTGACATATTAGAATGAATATTGTTATGCTCTCTCTCTCTTTCATAGGGATGAATGCATCATGGAGACTTTTGAAGAGTATATAAAGAAACTTGAGGAAGAGAAAAGAGAAGATGATGACTAAAAGAATTTTATTGCATTATTTTTGTCTGATTCACAAAGTACAATCAATTATCTTTTATACATGGCTCTACTAGCCATTTCTCTGTTGCTATATTTGCGAGTTCCCTTTTATAGCTATTATAGCTGTATTACTCGTTGTTGTACAGCTATTATAGCTGTATTACTCTATTATAGATAATTACACTTGATTGAATCTTATCCCTTGATCTATGGTGATTAAATCTGAGATCACTCCTCTTTATTTGTAACACTTTCCCCTCAAGTTAGGATTATAGATATTAATCAATCATAACTTGCCTATAATTTCTTCATATGACTTTGGATTCAAGACTTTTGTACAAATATTTGCTAATTGATCTCCACTCCTCACAAAATGGAGTTTCTATTTTTTTGGATTGAATCTTTTCTCGAATGAAGTGACAATCCACCTCTATGTGTTTTGTTCGCTCGTGAAACACTGGATTTCAAGCTGTGTTTCGTTGCTTGATTGTCACAAAATATCTTCATTGGTGAATGATTTGTAATCCCTAAGTTGTCGGTGAGTAGTTACCTGATTCAAGTTAATTCATGTGTCATTGATGCCATAGCCTGATATATATTCCGTCTCGGCACTTGATTAAATTAGGATATTTTGCTTCTTTCTTTTTCATGTGGTTAGATTTTCGCTTACAAATTTACAAAAACTGATTGTTGATTTTTGATCAAAACTTCCGACCCAATCTACATCAAAATAGCCACACACTTCATTAGAATAAGTTAGTAACAGTAGGATTAACATTTAATAGAACACAACTCCCATAAGTATTCTATATGGTAACTATTATTTCCAAATATGACGCAATACTTAATTAGTTATCACAATATCGCTTACCAGTTGGATTTGCAAATATCAGGTGTTCTATGCAAAAGTGCAAATGATGAAAACTATTGGTTTAGTTCACTGAGCTATCATTAGATAACTTCGGGCATAATCAGCACAAATTGAGATTAAAAATAAAAAAAATCACACTTAGGTCTAGGTCGTTCAATAATTGAAGCTGAATTTGTTCACAAGTTTTCCAGAAATTATAAAAACGCTGAAATTCGATGGAGTATTTACACAAACTGGAAAATGAAGGGAGAGATAAATTTCAAGAAAAACATGATAAAGTGGGGGGCACAAGGGATCAAAGCAAATTGAGAAGTCGAGTAAGTCGGGATCGATTATGACTCCAATCTCTTCGCCTCCTCCTGTCTCAATTTTTTGAGGAGGAGGATTAGAAGCCTCTCGTCCTCTAATCACCCTTTGAGATGGAGAACTCGATGTCTTTGCTCCCTCGCTTTGAGTCTTTCTCCGCTTCGCCACTCCTCCGCCTTCCTCTTCGACATCATCCAAGGAGAACTTTGCCATGGCAACCTCTCACGATGCCACTGATCCCTTATAGCTGTCTCCCTCCCTGTTCAGACAAAGAGAGGCAAGTCTTTTCTTCTTCTTCTTTTTTTCTTTTTCAAATCTTGTAGATAACAATTTTAAAGTTTCAAAATTATAATTTAATCCTTAAAATATTATTTGATTATCATTTTGATTCTTGAAATTTCAAAGATACTAATTTAATTTTGAAATTTTTTAATTTGTACCAACTTTGATATTAGTATCAACCTTGATATTGAAAAAAAAACTTACCAAGGTTGATATTGCAAAAATAAAGCATGATGGATTTTGTCAATGATAATTAAAATTCCAAAAAAACGATACAAAGATTAATTTGAAAATTAAACTTACAAATTCAATGTTGTCAACATTACAATAAAAGAAAGAAACACATGGCGGAGAAAGTACAGTGCCTTTTATTTAGAAATTAAAAAAACGTTACTTAATAGCCTTTAGGTACTGAACAACATAACACGAGGAATTTACTCAATGAAACAGAGCTAGAGTACGACAACAAACATTTAATATAGGAAAGAGAAATTTCAGGCATGGCAGAGATTTCAGCTAAATATATTCAGCTGTGAATTTGAGATTGTTCAGATTAGGATTAGCCATTTTTAAATCCCTCACCCATGAATTTTGAAGCCCTTTGAAACTAGAATCCAGCGGTTAAAGTTTCAAGTCATTTGAAGTTCTCTAGAATAAGTTATCACAGTTTTGATACCTAGAAGTCGGAAATTAATATGCTGTTTTGAATTATGTTCTTGCTTTAATTGCTATATGTATTTGAAGAGTTTGATTTGACGTTTAGGGTTTATAAATATCAGATCTGGCCTTACTATAGATATTTTTTTTCTCTCTTTCTCAATATTTGATAAAATAACTATCGATTACACAATCAATTAAGAAACAGGTGACGAAGCTAGGTGCGGACGAAGAGGACGCTAGCACGAACTCGACGCCGTTCTTATTTCGGATTCAAGGTGAACCGAAGAGGAATAGAGCTATGTTAGAGATCATAGATATGGTATAACAATCCATCATATAGGAATATGTATATGATTGTGATGTGAAAAAAATTAGCGATAATAAAACGATCCTTGATGTTATCGGATTAAAAATTTTAATTTTGCACAATTCACATCATGACCTTCAAAACTATTACTAAATTATCAATTTTGTCCTCAACATTTTTTGTTATAATACTTTAATTCTGCAATTATTAACGATCAATAAAAATAAATGAACCGCATTTGCATTTATATCATCATGATATTTTTTATATTTATGAAAAAATATATAAATTTTATTTCAATTAATTTATGATGGCACAACAAGAATGTTACTATTAATTTAATTAATATTTGAGGCCATAAATTTTATATTTCTTTGTATATTATTTATATTGTTTGACAGTTATATCTAAATTAGTCTTAATGCTAAAAGAAGACACTATGATAGATATAATTATTATTTTTTTCAATGGATATTAAATGTTGGATTAGCTTGGTACAAATTAAAAACTTGAATGACCAAAAAGATATCTTTAAAACTTGAAGGACCAAAATGGTAACCTAGTGATACTTTAAGGACTAAAATGATAACCAAGTGATATTTTAAGGATCAAATTATTAATTTTGAAATTTTAAGGACCAAAATAATAAATGAGTAATACTTTAGGACCATTTATGTAATTTATTCTAGGAAAAAATAAAAATAAATACATGAGGTATACTTTTTTTAAAAGTTAGAGTCATGTCTTCTCTCTCTTAATTGAACCACAGATATTGCTCTGCTCTTTTTATATGACATAATCATGCATCACAAATGGATATAAGCATACAGCTATATAAACTATAAAACTGTAATGGACTAATTTATATAAACTGATATCCTTTTTTTATTACAAATTAATGTAACATGTAACTCCAGGAAACAAGATCCTCAATGCACACCTTTGAGAACAGTCACTACAACTTGGTACACCAATTGAACTCGTGGAAAATTCGTAACCTATGGATTTGGTGGCAAAAGGAGCCGAAGGCGAGATGGGACATTGGTTATCATTGGCATCGCAATTATTACCTTCTCTTCATGATCTCTGTTGATGCCACCGATCTGGCTCCCTAAAAATTGGTTAAAAATGATTATGTAATTAGTTAAGGGAAAGTTCATGTTTTGATTCTCAAACTTTTTAAAAAAAATCAAATTAGTCCTTAAACTTTTGTTTGCACCAATTTGGTCTCTAAACTTTTAAAAACGAACCAAATTGGTCCCTTAACTTTCTAAAAAAAAAAACCAAACTACTCATTTTATCATATTTTTTGCTGACATGAATTATTTTATTTGCCATATAGATTTTGTATTTACTGATATGGACAACACTCTCTTTTTTTTGTTTTAAAAAAATAGTAAAAGTAACGTGTTTCATTTAACGATGCTTAATGTTTGTAATGGTGATTTGGATGAAAATTTTTTGTTTAGCATGGAAATTATTGTATGATAAACTAGACGGTTTAATTTTGTTTTTGTTATTGAAGTGGAATAAATTTGATATAAATATCAATTTAGACATGATTTATGATAGTGTGGTGAGTAGTAAATCTAGATGCAAATAAAAAATATATGTGGCAACCAAAATAGTCCATGTCAGTAAAAGATTTATTAAAAAAAGTAGTTTGTTTTTTTTTTTTTTTGAGAAAGTCAAGGGACAAATATAGTCCAATTTTAAAAGTTCAAGAACCCAGTTGGTACAAAAAAAATTCAAAGACCAACTTAGTGTTTTTGAAAAAGTTTGAGGGTCAAAACATGAATTTTTCCATTAATTAACTAACTAAAAAACAGAACAAATTCATGAAATGAAGTGCTGCAAAATGAGAGTTTACCGGTTGTTGATTTTTTCTTATCATGTATTGTGCCTGCTTGTACAGTAGCTGATGGAGCATTAGAGAGAATATCTTGTGCTTTTGCCGGAGGAATTATATTGCCGGCAACACCAAGAAAGATTATTAATGTCACAAGCCCGATGCATGTCACTATTGCCCTCATTTTTTTTAATTTAAGAGTCCTAAAATGTGTTGAGTATTTTAGCATTAGTTTGCTTTGAATATATTTTGTATTTAAAATTATGAATATCTCATAGGTTGTGCCTAAAGAAGCCAATATCTTGTAGCCTGCAATTTTTATAGCAAAGCCTCATAAATATCTAAATTTCTAAATGACATATTTATTCTTCTATAACACAAAAATTCTCCCATTTATCCTTCTGAAAAATAATAAGTTACACATGTATTCCTTCTAATAGAATTTCATGCATAACTAATAAACTCAAAATTCTGTCCATATTATATATTTGGGACCCGAAAACTTAGTTAGCGCGTTGAACATTATAGAAATATTAACTTTAATGAACAATCTGAAAACCCCAACATATTTGTTTTTTTCTTGTTTTTTTTTTAAATTTCCTCAGTAACACACATGTCCTTAATTTTGGTGGGTGTTTGTACACTTACTTATAATAGTGTTTCAATGATGTCCTTTGAATGTTTCTTTGAATTTTTACTATTCTAAGATTTGTATCTGTAGCTCGACAATATTGTTTATTTGTTGATGATTACAAGATATCATTTAACCATTTTTTTTTTGAATTTTCTTTAAAAATAGTGAAATAATATTGGCAGTTATTGTGATGACAAAGTTGGTCTTTACTAAACAATATGAGGGAAAAAGGTGCTTTTGGGAAGAGAAAAATTTTGATGAAATTTTTTTACTCCATTTGGAACTTCAAAAGATGATGATTGCTAGTCTATATATCTTTCTAGTCTCATTCTTATTAAGAACTTTTGTGAATCTAATCTTGAGAGTTTACTTACCTACGTTCTCTAATAAAAATTGAATAATCAAATGGCTTTTGCATAAATCAAGCCTTTGAAGTTTTAATTTAGTTTGCTTACTTAAACTATGATGCAAAGTTTTTCTATGACTTTTTGTTTCTCAATGAAAATGCATTTTTCTTGTGCTTATGAAAAGGCTCAATGATGATGTAATCAGGATAAAAACAAAGATTTGAGAAAGACAAAATCATGTTGTGCTGAAAGTCGTTAACATTTATATTTGGGCTCCTGAGAACTCCCCAAGTTATAATATTATCAATATGACGAGGTCTTCATAACATTTGTTCTCTATTTCTTAACTTTGTGTGATTCTTGAAATCAATGTCTTGCCAATCCGTTGCTTTTTTTATGGAGGATTATGGAGTATTTGATCTAGTTTTGTTCTTTTCCAAGTCACTACTAGAAAAATCGATTTTATTCGAGGGTAGAAATGGGGCTAGAAGCGAGGGTAAATCATCATATATATACATAATTCATGGGTTTATGCACTCTTCAACACCAATGAAGTAGGTCTCCATGAAAATACCCTTTATATTCGTGGGGCCAACATATATAGTACATTTCGTGTGTGATCTTATATTAGGCTCGTGAGTTTTCTCATGTTTAATTGTTATCATAATCAGCAAACTCTGACATGATTTTCGTGAGTGACGAGGGAATACTTTCGTGCGCTTACCCTCATATTATTATATTCATGCAAATACTTCTTTTGCTGAAAAAAATGCATGCCAAATGTTAACATGAATATTTTATGGGTATTATTTTGTGGTCCATTTCATCTCGTGATTATATACATATCATAAATTTTACTGCACTAGTATTTGTATATGTAGACCGATAATTTAGTTTTATTTTTAAAAACATGATCATTGGTTTATTTCACAACATCAAAAATCATCAATAATCAACACTCTACCCATTTCTATCCACACCCAGAAGAAGTAAATTTCACAACTAGCAATCAACAAAAACTTACAAAACAGTATATCACATACATATTAAAGTAAAATATCAAATTCATAATTAAGTCACTTGAATTACATATTAAATTAGAACAAATTAGTCCCTACTAAGAGAACCAAATACTAACCAAAATATTACATACCATTACTAAAGTTCTCAAATATCACAAACCAATTCAACATCCTTTACAGTAAGAACCTGCCAAAAAAATATATGTTTGCATTATTTTCATATTGTTATGCACAATAAACTAAACTGGGTTTAAAATTGGAAAGAAGGACATTTTTTATACTAGTAATATTGATCAACAAATAAACTAGGGTTAAAATTATTCTTCACATATTTCATAAGTTATGTTAAAATTCAAAGTAATTTACATACATTTAAGTCTATAACTTAGAACAATTAAATTACAACGAATGCGAAATATACTTAAGAGAAAAAAGAACGCACTAAGGGTGTGCTCCAAAGGGAGTTAATGAGGCGGGAGGGAGGGGAAGGGAAGGGAGAATTATTGTTCACCTTGCTCCCAAATTTAATTTTTAGAGGTTAAATGAGGTGATTGGAGAGGAATGAGGAGAATCACTCTATTTATTTTTCCAACAATTCTCCCTCCCATTTTCTTTCCTTACTTTCCCTTTCCTTTCAAACTCAAGAACACGGCCTAAGTGATTTGTTGGTAGACTACTGAGAATGGTACCCCTGAATATTCATAATTATATACTAAGTTATAATTTAAGGACTGACAAGTCCTTTAACACATATAGAGCACTAAAAAGTTTTGGAAAACAAGTCTTGTTACCAGTCATGTTATCATATATAGTGGTTAACAAGATCACAAGTTTCCTATTTATTAGATGGTCAATACCAGCAAACTATCACTGAAGGCACATCTTAATTTTATCTACTTATTTTTTGAATCAATTTGTACTTAGTTTGAATTTAGGAATGAAGTGTCAATCCTTATATAACGTGTTGCTAAATTTACATATGAATTACAAAGTAAATATATGGAGAAAGCAAAGAAAAGAATATAATGATGATATACCTAACAAAGGTTCTTAGAAGCTTTAACTTCAAATTGAGAAATGATTCCCTAACTGTCCTTATATTATCTGCTAGATGTTATGTGAGTATAACACATATCTCCTCTAGATGTCCTAGGAAAAATTCTTAAAACTCAACTTCAAAGTATAAGACAAATATATTACGGATGTGTTTGCTCGAGCATTTTGTGTTTGCAATAAATACTTTTTGAATGCTTGCAAAATTTAGACTTGCAGTAAATACATTTTGAATGCTTTTTTGTGTTTGCTCAAGCAAGGTGTCAGAGGTGTTAGACTTGGATCCCCCTGGCTGCTTAGCCTAGTGCTCAATTCTAACTCATACATAAAGAACGTATGTCCAATGAAACGGTAAATACAATGGGCAATTCATTGTTGTAAGCAATCCTATGTTGGCCTAGCAAATACTCTAAAAATGCTCTTTAGACTTCAGTTATTAATTAATTTATTTAGTTAATGGTAGATATTTTGTACAAATATTTTTATATAATATTTTACATTTCAAAAATGAAGTAACTAACCAAAATTGACGATATGGCCAGCAAATGTGTCGACTAGTAAGAATAAGTCCTGCGATAAACATAAATTACCATTTAAATTCATTGAAGCCCCACCAATGACCAAAAAACACAAACCAATTAAAACAAACTCAGGTATCAATTTACTTGGGACAAATTAATTCCATAAATGTACATGGATAACAGAAAATTATGACATTAAATAACCTAAACCAAACATGCTTAAAGAGCAATTTGCAATACTTAGACCAAGGACAAACAATATTTGTAGAAGGTATCACTTGATGTTGCCAAGTATCACCTTCTCGTCCTGCACATGTCTCTAAAGTCAAATTACCACAGAAACAAATTTTCTTCATTAATTTAGCAGATAGTTCTACCTCTTAATTATCAGTGCTAAAAGGCAGTATATACTTTCTACAATAGCTAATGCCATGTTGTGCTTTGGTATTTGTCAATCTATGAATTCTCCATTAGCTTAGTTGCCACCACCCACCTTAATAAAAAGAAAAAAAAAATCAGTAACATAATACTCAAATGACAGAAGAATAAGCACAATCCACACATTGGTACTACCACTATATTGTCAAGTACGTATCTCATTAAGATCATTATGGATGCTGTCATCCATGAAAGTAGCTTTTGAAATCAAATAAGTTTAAAGTAAACTGAGAAATACAAGCAGACATATCATTATTAATCATCTTGCTAGCAATGTATATAATTTAGCATAATTAGCAACAATCAATCTGCATCAACTACAAAAATAAGAAAATTGAATTGGTATTTCTGTATCCTATATTATTTTCTTTAACACAAGTTGACATTAGGCTTTGTCTATTGATAAAGAAGGGTAGAATAAAGTAAGAAAATGAAATATTAATAACCTGATAGAATAATGAAATAAAGTAGCATCTTGGTAGGTGTTAGGTCCCAAGTAATCAAACCAAATCAGATTTGCTTCAGCGGGACAACACACCAGTTATGTAACAGCAGTTCAATGGAACCAAAAGAGCAAAAAAATAGTAGCCAGCAGTACCACTACCAATACACACAATACCCGATTTAGCAACTAAAATCATTGCACAACTCTAAAAGAAATTGTATCAAACACATTCTAAGCACAACTAAGACAACTAAAATAATATAAACAAAATCAAATTTTGAGTCACCGCAATAACACAATAAACTGGAGATACCATAAACTTCATTTTGGTGAAATTAGCATGACCATTTCTTACAATAATTTCAACAAAGGTTCGTAGGCGTGCAGTACAACGAACATTATCAAAAGAATTAATCATCATATTTCATTTATTTCCCAGAACTAATTAGGTTTACAAAAATTGTAATAATTAATGTTTACAAAAAATTGAACTAATTAGATTGTAGTCTTGACCTCACTTACAGTTGTGGGTTTTGTCTATCCCTCTCCAAGTCTTTACTTGACCCAACTTAGCTAATTAATTAGGGCAGAACTTTTGAGATACGGAGTGGAGGATTGGTAAAGGGAAATGTAACAAGGATGAAAATGAGGCGTAGTGGAGACAAAGGAGAGAAATGAAAATGAGAGAGATTGGTGGCGACAGGGTTAGTGGCATGGCAAGAGAGATCAGGGCAATATCGGAGTGGAGAGAGATTTGTGCCGACAAGTTAGGCTAAAAATAAGGGTTAATTTTTTTGTATACCCTTCAAAACTTCTTTAATTTCTTATTTACCCTTCAATACTAAAATTTATTTAATTTATCTCTCAACTCTTGTAAGTTTTTCCTTTTTGCCCATCACACAGCAATTAATGAGTCTACTCTAGTTAAATTGTGAGGAATCATTGGTTTGTTTCTGATTAAAAAGATTAAAGACGAAATTGTCCTTCTCTGTTTCTTTCAGTTGTTATTCTTTTCGAGAACCTTTTTTCCCTTCCTCTTTTCTTTTCTTAATGATTTTTCATTGAACTTAGTAATCAAGAAATGAAATCATCTATTATTCCAAATAAGAAAGCAGAACCGTATTATCCAATCTGGACTATTAGTTAAAATGAATCGACCAGATTTATTTAAAAAAGATCCCTTAAATTTTAAATAAAGCCAATTCGATCCGTCCATTTTGATTCAATGGTCCAAATTAAAATAGTAGGGTCCTATTTTCCCATAATAGCATATACGGACTCCTTTACCAATTCGCAAACAATTGAGCCATACTTTCTCCGTTGTGAACAATCCACCTGTCTTTTGTCATTAGTAGACAAAATGCTATCTCAACAAAAGAGTAGATTTCTTTCTCCCTCTCTAATTCCTATATCACGCATCATCTAGAGCTGTCTGGTTCGCATCACATAGAATTCTCACTTCAAACAGAGAATTATGGGACACCTAGAGCAGTCTGGTTTGTATCACAACTCTCATGCGCACATTCTGGCTGTAAATGGAAGAACCACGCAGGAAACAGTTAAAGGATATCACTTTCCAACCTTCAAGCCACCTTGAACCTCTCATAGGCAAATCCAATTGGGCTGCGCACTTACTCAAATTACTCCATCAAAACACATGATGTGCTTGTTAATCTTTACTATGTTTTTCGTTTTGTCTTTTCGAGTAGTTCTTTAGATAGCAAGTAGTCAGAGTAATACAGTTAGTCAGAGGTGTCCTTAAATGTCTTTTTTCCAATTAAGCTGAAGCTTTTACTAGGCTTCGCCTTTCCTCCCCCCCTGCAGTGTAAAGGAAAACTCTAGCGGAGACAGAGTGGTTGTGAGAGGATTGTGGCTATAGTTTTCTTGACCAGGGAGATTGAGAGGAAAAAAGCGAGAAGAGGAATTAGCTCTTTAGACGTTTGACAATTGGACAAAGAGAAAGGAAAGGATAAGAGTATAATGGGAACAACAAACTTTTATGACTCATGACTGAAGATAATTAACTTTATGGGCAAATAGAAAATAGAAAAAAGACTCAAAGGATATATATATTAGATATAATTAAGAGAATAAGGGTAAATAGGAAACCAAAAGAAGTTTTCAAGGGTATATAGAAAATTGGGAGAAAATGACCAAGTCCAAAAGAGGCTAGATATTTGCTTTGTTCGGTCGAACTCAGCACTAAGTTCCTCCTTTAACTGTAATTAAACAAAAATAAAATCTACGTATGATAAATAATGCACATATTACTTACATGATAAATAATGCAAATATTATTTAAGTTTTAAATGTTAATTTATTGAAAATTTACCTGCGACTTGGAGATGCAATCGGAGTGAATTGTCTTCTTCTTCACCGATTTGCCGAAAACAGATTTCACCCTAGCAGATTCGAAGTGTCCTCTTAGCCTCCCGGTATGCTCGAGCATCCCAATCGTTGATGTCAAGATATCATTTTGACGATACGGAACAAAGTTACCTTGACTGGCTTCTTCGAGCATTTCTTCATGTCGAGAAAGAAATTTACGTTAAAATACAAAGTTATCTTGACTAAATTCTTCAAGCGTTTCTTCATGTCGAGAAAAAAATTTACGTTAAAATGAAATTTTGAGTTTGTAAAATTACGTATCAATCGCTGGAGACCTGTTGAGTCGTCAAATTCTGAATGACGGCAAGTCCCTCGCTGGTAGAGGTCGCTCACGCCGTCAACCATGTGTAGCTTCTCGAATCGACTACAAAGTTGATTGGAGACGGCGAGGACGAGGATGACGAAATTATGTCCGACTCATTCCATCTCTTCATTGCCTCGGCGTAACTAACCGATCCAAGTCTGTGAGGATGGATATTTTTCTTCGCCGCCTCTTGCCCTTTCGCACTTTTTTCTGTTAATAAAATTAAAAGAGATTATTAGTGTGAGAAAAAATTTGACAAATCGAAATCTATTTTATACAATTATTTTTTTATACCTGAAACTCTTCGGATTGCACTTGTTGAACGAACTGGTTCCAATCCTCCGAAGTGATTTTATACAAATCACACGGATGCTACTGATCTGGGGTAGGATTTAAAATGTACTTCCTTACCATCCGGAATTTCCATTCCTTCCAACGCTCGACCATAATTTTTAGAACTTTCGGCTTGTAGCCATCATTCTCGATATGCCAGAAATCCTAAAAAGACAAATATTATGGACAAATTAGGGTTTAGTTTTTAGCGGTTTAACTTTACGATTTAGGTTTTAGCAGTTTACCTTAATTTCGACCCACATGGCATCCTTTACCCTTGGGTTGACATGCTTCCATTCTTTTATTGTGATGGACACCCGATCTCTCGCTATCGCCGCAATATAGTTCCCGAATGTGCTACAGTTCGGGTCCGATAGCGTGCCGTCCTTGGCAAACTCGATTGTCATGTCACCATCATTTTTCGCGATAAGCTTATCGCAAGTAGTTTGTCATCTAACATTTTTCCCTAAACCCCCTAGATCCTCCGGATCCCGTTAGATATCAATCCCAAATTGCAAGCATAATTAAGGTCCAAAATTAATTTATCAAGATCCTCAAATTAATTACAGAATCTAATAATCTAACCAATTGCAAACAAATTAAACCAACAATCTAACCATCATCTAAATTAATCCAAATTAATCCAATAATCTAAATTAATTGCATCAATTAAACCATCTAAACTCGAAAAACTAATTAAACTAATTAAACCATCGAAACCATAAATTAATTGCATAAATTAATTACTTAATCGAATTAATCATCTAAACTAATTGAACTAACAACGTCTAATTTAACTAATTACATATAAAAAAATTAGATTACTAACCTTAGGAGAGAGATCGAGACAAGGACAGGGAGGGACAGGGAGGGAGTGTTGGAATATTTCACCTATAGCTAATAATACCCTAAATTTATCTAATTTGGTTGCAAGTGTACAACCTTGTCAAGTAGTAATTGGGGTGTCGAATCCACAGGGACAAACTCGTAAAATACCGGTTCTTACTAATTCACTAAGCTAGATGAATTAACCTTTGTTGGTTTTCTAAACTAAACCGGATGAAAACAAAACAAATAATAAAATCCTGGGATTTAATTCAATAACAAGAATTAGGGCTTACTTTCCACTAGACTTTAATTCACTTGGTTCGCGTCTTTAAAATTCCAAACAAGTGCGGGTTAATTTATAGGTTTTGGTTATATTAATTAGTTGCAATTCACTGGTAGATACATCTCACAAGCAATTCAACATAACCAAAAATACCCGTCTAGACCTTTTGTTTCACCGTTAGATACTTCACCTCTAGCTAAGTTTTGTTCTCTTGATCCGGGTTCAAGCAAGTGATTGATTAGTCATTTACTCAAAATCTTAAATATACGTATTGCTAGAGTTGGCTAAACAAAGCAATTCATGCCTTTAACAATTCGCAAAAGAACAAATCACAATAATCAATTAAAAACAACAAACCGAGCAAAATTAAAGTACTAGTTTCGAGTTTTATATGCTATCGCCCCTAGAGAGGGAACTAGTCTCTCATAGGGGGACAAATCATCTCAAAAGAGTATCTAGAACGAAAAATGAAAATTTAAAGGAGAGAGAATAAAGAGATAAAACAAAGCAAGAGGAGTCTTCTTCTTTTTCTTCTTCTCCAAGTCATGCGCTAAATCTCTTCAAGCAACCCAAAATCCTTCGAATCTTGCTCCAAAATCAGTTCCTAGATGTGGAGAGTCGTGGAGAGAGGTGAGGAGAGGTCCAGGGCGGCTAGGGTTTCTTGGGAGTTGAGCCTAGACCCTTATATATATTTCCCAAACGAACAGGCCTGTTTGGGCTTTTCAGATGTAAAATAGGGTCGATTTTGCGACCCGCAAAATCGGGGTGAAAAGGTGCTAGCGAATTTGCAGGAAAGACTGTTTCTTCGCCACGAGAAATTGCGACCCGCAATATTTACTGCGGCCCGCAATAATTGTGCAAAATTCCACCAGCAAGCTTCCAGTGTGCTATTTCAATTCCAATTGCGCTCTGGCTTGCTTTTAATGTTTCTCTCTTGCTCTCAAATGCTCCAAACTCCTGAAATCAAACCAAAACATAGCAGTATCTCGAACTTGGTGCAATATTTGACTAAATGATCTAAAAATTATGTAAAATGGTATAGTTTTAGAGATCAAATCCTATCAAAAAGTTTATGCAATTAAGACTTATCAGGGAGGCAGGGACAGGGAGAGAGGCAGGCACAGGGAGGAGAGGGTCGGTGTAGAAGGGTTGGGCACGACGGAGAAGTTCGCCTGGGTTGGAAGCGGCAGAGAAGGGTTAGGCAGAGAGAGAGAGAGGCTGGAAGAGATGGAGAGAGAGAGAGGTAGGGAGAGAGTTGATCGAGAAAGAAGTTAAGGGTTTAGAACTGGAGACATTCGGATGTTTGGGGGCAAAAAATTAGAAATGAAGACATTCAGCACCGGTTATTCAGTAACAACCTTTGCTGAAAGAAACTTTTGGCACCGATTTTTTGAAAATAATCATTGCGGAAGGGTTACTTTTCACATGGATTATTACAAAATAATAGTTACGGAACGTTTACTTTTTGCACAGGTGTTGTACTATTAATCGGTGCTAAAAGTAACCATTCCACAATGGTTATTTTCCAAAAAACCGGTGCCGAAAGTTTACCATATTTTTCTCCTTTTCGGGTAGCATGACATGTGGACCCCACATGTCATGCTACAGAATATGGAGAATAACAAAAATAATACATAAATCACTCAAAATTAAATTACAAATATAACCATAAATTGATACAAAATAAAACATAATTAAATTGATACAAAAATCTAATAATTCCTAAAAGTCACTTAACAATCACATCTAGCCGGTCTTCTTCCATTTCTTTGATTTTCGCTTTTGGTTCCACAATCCATCTTCATGATCTGAACGTAAATAGGTTGCTTCAAGATTATCGTCAATTGGCACAGATTCGATACCAATGGAAAATGGAGGGATTTCGTCGAAATGATCCTAGTCTTCTTCGTCCACGACATCTTCAATCCCAACAATACGTCTTTTACCCGAAAGGACATCATGCCATTTTTTATCGGCCGGGTCAACAACGTAAAATACCTGCTTTGCTTGTTTTGCCAGTATAAAAGGGTCGTCATGATATCCCAATCGGCTGAAATCAACTGATATGAACCCATCTTTGTCTCTTTGGACTCCACATCGGTTCTCAATAAGTTTACAAAAAAATAAAGGGATTCTAAATTTGACGTAATATAGTTCCCATATCTCTTCAATCCAACCATAATACGACATTGAAGTATTTTGATCACCTGATAAAGTTATCAATGTCAATCCACTATTTTGCACAGTGCTCTTGCTGTCATGTTGACTTATGTACCAGGTAAATCCACTCATGTCGTATCCTTGGTAGATGTGTACTGTCACTCTGAGACTATATGCTAGCCATTTCAAAGTTTCACTGACGGTCTGAGATGTCTGGGAATTAACTCTATCTTCGAACCATTTAACAAATGTTACATTGTGCTCACTGGTAACGTATCCTTCACTTCTCAAGGAATTCTGTTGTCGCAACTCCACTAAGTGCTCAATCACGTACGGGGCCACATCGGCGAGGTGTTGCAGGATCTTGAGATGCGCTTTCTATCATAACAAGACCTACTTTGATAAATTTGTACCCAATTGTACCAGCACCTTCGAGTCTACTCTCATGCCGAGATTTGGGGAGGCTAATAAGTTCAACGTCGGCCAGATAATCTGTATAAAATTCAATGACCTCTTTGGCAACATACCCTTCAACAATATTTCCTTCAGGCCGAGACCGGCTTCAAACAGTTCCTTAATTGACTTCAGACACTCCAACAAACTGATTTTTTCTTGCTTCGATAAAGTATAACATGCCGGAGGTAGGCAAATTCATTTTCCACCTTCCTTTGGTGCTAACTTCGGCCGAATCCCCATTTTAACCATGTCTTTTCTAGCTTTAATGTCGTCTTTTGTTTTTCCTTGAATATTCAACACCAAGCCAACCAGACTTTCACTTATGTTCTTAACGATGTGCATCAAATCTAGACAATGCCTATATCTAAATCCGACTAGTAAGGAAGATCCCAAAATATAGACCTCTTCTTCCATATGCCGTTTGGTAATCTTTGACCTTTTTTCGAAACTGAACATTTATATCCTTTACAATGACGTAAACTTCTTTTTTGGTTAGTAGGATTGGCGCTTTACACGATGTTCTTACAATTACCCAATCATAAAGAACAAGTGTCGTCCCCACAAATAGGACATGTTTTGACTCCTTTCGTCCTGCAACTCGACAAATTACCATATGCAGGAAAATCATTAATCATGCAGAAAATCATAACATGAACGAGAACCATTCTTTTCGATTTGCATCAAATACCATCACGCCATCCCTCCACATTCTATCAAGATCTGCAAATAATGGAGCTAAGAAAACGTCTATATCATTACCCGGCTGTTTAGGATCTGAAATCAACAACGACATCATCAAATACTTTCTTTTCATGCACAACCAGGGAGGGAGATTGTAAATACACCATAAAATCGGCCATGTACTATGACGGCTACTTATGTTACCATAAGGATTCATCCCGTCCGTGCCGAGCCTTAATCTCAAATTTTTGGGGTCACTGCTGAAATTAGGGAACGTTTTGTCAATATTCCTCCATTCGGGAGAATCATCAGGATGTCTGAGCATTTCATCTTCTTTTTTGCAATCGGCGTGTCATCGTAACAGTTTAGCCTCCCTTGGATTTGTAAAGAGACGTCGAAACATCGGTATTGTTGGCAGATACCACAATACTTTCGTTGCAGGCTTTTTTTTATTCTTAATCTGATCATCGGACGGCTTGTACCGTGAGACCCCAAACTTTGGGCATTTATCCAGATAACTGTATAGTTGTTGGTATAGTATGCAGTCATTCGGACATGCATGAATTCCCTAACTTTCATACTCAAAGGACAAAACAAATTTTTCGCCCTATAAGTCGAATCCGACAATTGATTATTTTCCGGAAGCATGTCTCGTAAAAGTTCGAGCAAGGATGTAAAACTTTGATCGCTCCATCTATTTTTGGCTTTCATATTATACAATTTAAAAACAGCAGATAGTTTAGTAAATTTCGCACAATCAGAAAATAACGGTATGTTAGAGTCATTACATAAATTTTCAAAAATTTCGGGAATGTCAACAGCTGCAACATCATTAATCATTTCATCCAATTCATTATGTTCCATACACTGTGTACTATCTAAATTTTCGGCATTCTCACCCCTATTTCAGTGCCCGGATCTGAAAATTGTTTAGAGTCGAGTATAGTCGTGCTCAGCCCGGCATTAATCGATTGTTCAGAGCTCTCACCATGCCATACCCATCAGGTGTATCGTTCCTTAAAGCCACGATAAATTAAATGATCTCTCACGTCTTCGACATTCCGAAATCTATGCAAGTACTGACAATCCTGACAAGGACATCGAATTGTACGGTCACCCCTCCGCCTCATATTTTCCTCGGCAAAATCCATAAAATTTCGAAGTCCTATCAAATATTCGATTGTATCCCGCTTAATTCCATACATCCAATTTCTACGATCCATCTACAAAAAAACTATTCTTAATTATGAATACGTGCAACATTAGATTTTAGATTTGAATATAACTGACAAGGCTTCAGGCTGGCCAACCATCCTAACCAACTTTTTGAATACTTTATCTCATTAGTAAAAATACGCCAGCCAGGTACGCAAATGCACACGTGCATATACGTATGTACCCATAGGAATAATTTTGGGAAAATGCTGCTGGATTTTTCTCAAACACCAGATTGGCTAGCGTATGCTCACTAATCTTAAATGAGACAAAGTATTCAAAGAGCAGTCCCAACAGGGACTATTCGAGATTAACCCATATTAGGTTAATCTCGAATGGATACCGACCTAATGGAATATATAAGTTCCGATAAATTGATGCCTATACGACAATACTACTATATCTCAAATGCAGCTAATAACTAATTAATACTATATAATAATATATGATTACAAAATAATTCACTAATTATAAAGTGTATATAATTAATCAAATATATACTAAATAAAAATATTAAATTAACCTTAAAATAGTAGGGAAAGGCAGAGGCCGGGGTCAGGGTGTGCGAGCCAATGGTGGCGTTGTGCTGGTGCTGGTGCGTGTTGGTGGTGAGAGCTAATTTAATTCGCCGCATCTTTGTTTTGGTGAAGTTATTGAGATTTTTGGCAAAGTTTGAAATGGCAAAGAAGCTCTCTGGGGGAGGAGGAACTCATCTATTGAGACTTTCGGAAACGGTTATTAGAGGAAAACAGGTGCTGAATGTATGCATTAAAAAAATAAACAAACATTCAGTACCAGTTACAATGCAAAATAGTTGTTGAAGGTCCAACGGGCGGGAGATTTCCCTCCATAAAAAAAAAAAGAGATTTGGCAACGGTTGTTTAAACAATCGTTTGTGAAAGAAATAAAAAAAGTTTTTATTTTTTTATTTTCTGGGCAGCCTTTCCGCACCGATTTTTCCTTAAAACTGTTGTTGAAGGTATGACATTCGGCACCGGGTTTTTTAGTAAACCGGTGCTGAAAGTCTTTCTTTTTTTATTTTCTAGGCAGCCATTTAGGAACAGTTTTTCATTAACAACTGTTGCTAAAGTTCATATAAATTTCCAAATTGCCACCAGACACTTTCATTAACGGTTTTCCTGAATAACCGTTATTAAAAGAACGTTTACGAAAATTATTTTTGTAGTATTACTTATCGAATTTAATAAGAAGCATTGGATTTTGATTTTATGGAGTTGGACCACTGAAATTTGAAGGGAATCTCTAAAATGCTACTGGAGGGATGCCACTTTCATCTCTGGCGCAAAACTCAAGCAGGAAAGAAGAGAAATTAATATTTTGGACATTTTGCAATACAGTTCTAAAGAGAAGATAATTTAAATTATAAAAAATGCTTAAGATATGGATGTAATAATTTAAAAATTATAGTTTTTTCTTTATCATTTAAGTTGGTCATATTTTAAATTTGATGCAATTTGAAAATTATTTGCTCGTCGATTCATGGTGATGGTCAAACAAATTTCAAATTTGACAACATTTGATTTTTAGATAACCTATATAATATTCTTCAAATTGAATGATTTGGATCATCCATTTGGTACTTGGAATACATTTGAAAGCACTCTCAACTATAGTTGTAACTTTAGTGAATAAGATATGAACTTTAGTTTGTGACCAAAATGCTTCCTAACACATTGAAAATAATGAGTCCTCGATCTAACCAGTTGAAGTTGAAGTATATTACATAGATTACTTAATGATCAAATTTAATCAAATTTATGATTTATTTGGTCATCTATCATATAGAATCTTTTTTGTAAAAACAAAAGGCTAGAAGTAAACAAGTCTTGAACGAAAGGCTAGAAGTAAACAAGTCTTGATGGATCATCAAAATACCATCAAATTAAATTAAATTTATATGGTTGTGTTTCGCATTTCCATGATCTTTTTAAAAAAAATTTCACTACAATCAATCTCCAATCGGTATTCAATCTACTTATTTCAAATTTAACGGTTTTGGTTGTTTGTCACTTGATTGGTGGGCAAATAACATGAAATATTTTTCCAACCTAATGGAGGGATTATCTCCTGAATATTAAATTATTGAGAATTTAATTTTGTAGTTTTTTAGAATTTTATGCTATTTTAAATTTGTAATTTCATTAGTACCGTAATTATTGAGAATTTAATTTGTAATTATTGAGAATTTTATGCTATTCAATCTACTCACTTCAATTGCTGGTTAGATCAATAAATTTGTAATTTCATTAGTACCGTAATGTTATAGTTTACATCAAAACTGTTTGATAGCATAGTGGTTCTTGCTGTGTTCGAATAACGCTGAAGCATTCTATTTTGTCGTTTTTGAAGTATAATATAAATGTTTGTTTTTCAACTACACTTGAACTGAGCACCTCGAGTGGTTGTTGGTACTGTGGGACAAGCACGAAGGTCACAACAGTTCTTAGGATCTTATCCCAATGCAACTTTTTTTTCCAGCTAAGCTTGAAATAGTTTATATTTTAATTGCAACTTGTACAATAACGCTGAAATCTTTTCTAATTTTTTTTTCATTCTTATAAGTGTTATTAAAGATATAACTCCAGTAAACATGCAAATTTTTTTGTAGCTCGATTGGTGTGGCTCAAACCCAAGTTCTAATTTTTTTGTTCTTATTTCATTGAATTTTTTAATTTCAAATACTAATATTATTTTTTTTATATCTAATTGAAATGAAATTTGACTCTTTGGGCTTCTTTTGAAGTTCTATAATAATATCATAGTTATAAATTAATAAAGTTTACATAATTTTTATTTTAATTTTAGAAAAAAGTTTATAATAATTTCTTCTTTTCTGGTATGAAATAAAATAACCACAAAAACATTATTAGTGATATTATGATAAAAATAAATAGCGTCAAGATATTCTTCCCAAGGAATTAAACTTCACTCATTGGTTTTAAAAAACAATTTTTTAAATGCTCATATTTTTTCATTTAAATCCGACTCCAAATGACTCGCTAGAATGTTCTTTTGAAGAACAATACTTTATCATAGTCTTATCAATTATTCATTTTAAATAATTTTTATTTTATTAACAAGTGTTTATAACAATTTCTATTTTTTAAAAAAATAAAAAAGCTAGAAAAGCATCATTCAATGTTTTTACGATAAAACTAAAGAGAGTAAAAAATTATTTCTAATGAATTAAATTTTACTCAAATTGGAATGAAAACAACAATTATTTTTTTTTTCGTTCCATTCAATATTTTTGAAAGATAGTCTCACTTCAAAGTTCAAATAATCAAAATGCTTATAAACATTCAAAGACTTGTTTTACCATGCAAATAATTATAACTAGCCTTAGAAAATAAATCATATTCTTAGTAGTACCTGCTTGAATTGTAATATAGACACTAATATTGTGATATACCAGTTAAAATCGGATGAGAGGAGACATTCAAATATACCCTCCATCCTTCCTTTGACAATTCTGTGGGTAAACCAATGAATATAACGTTCATTAAAATTTAAATTGGTTCAAAGAATATAACATGGGTATGTGATCTACCGAATACGTGGGGGCAATAAATGCTACATTTTCTCTTTCCTGTCAATTAAGGAATTAGGCCCCCATATTTTTCCTTTTCATGGCAAAAAGAATTAGTATTTTCGAGCGTCAATAAATACGTCAGCTTACCCTCATACATAAATTTGTGCTGTTATAAGGTGTTTTAATTTATGAGGGTGTTAGCAGATTCTCGAATTTATTTTCGTTTATCCTCAATTATACTTAAAATTCTAATAGTAAGTAGAATGCTAGTTTTGTTCACTTATCAACATCAAGTCATTTTTTTCCTGACTTTGAAATTTAACCAAAAGGTTCAATACTTAAGTTAGATGTCATATTTTTGCTTATTATTATATATAGCTATTAGTAGTCTAGTACAATAAATATTTCCTTTTATTTGTGGCCTTTTCACTGTATTGATTCATAGATATGATCAGAATTGGGGACAAGCAACCTGCTGCAGTGGTTGTGACATTTTACTGGTGTAGGAATTTTACTTTCCAATCAAAACAGTAAGCAATTAGAAACCCAATGAAAACATTTGCCACCTACTGTTTTGTCCCTCTTGAGCAATTATTTTTATTGTCGGCTCCAGTTAGTTACACAACACTGTTGTTTACCCCCTAAAAAGTGTAACATATAAAAAATATATATATACGTGTGTCTATACAATAAATGGACCAAAAAAAAGGGGAAAATTCGCAATCGCGAAACTGTCATTCAAAATCCAAATTCATATTTTATGAAATTCATGAAATATCGTGTCAAACCCAATCGTGTCAAACCCCAAGTCCAAATCATATTTTATGAAATTCAAATATTTCATAAAATATCATGTCAAAATCCAAATCCAAAAATCATATTTTATGAAACTCAAATATTTCATAAAATATTGTGCCAAAACCATATCCCAAAATCATATTTTATGAAACTCAAATATTTCATAAAATATTGTGCTGAAACCAAGCACAAAATCATATTTTATGAGATTCAAGTATTTCATAAAATATCATGTCAAACCCCAAACCTCAAAATCCAAATTATATTTTATGAAATTACAATGTTTCATAAAATATCAAATCCAAGATCACATTTCATGAAACTCAAATATTTCATAGAAATGTCATACCAAAAATACCAAACCTAAATCATATTTTATGAAATCTAAATGTTTTCATGAAATAATAAACTCAAATCATGCTTTACGAAATTAAAATGTTTCATTGAAACATGTCACGACATTACCACAACAATAAATGTGTTGATATGTCGATGCCACATCAATAAAAATTGGCCGATCATTAGCCCAATCATCAACCTAACCCCTAACCTAAAGGTTTAATTAATTAAACTGAGTGATTAAGCTTAACCTCCTTGTTGACTGGTTATTACAATCATCAGCCTAATTATCAACCTAATACCCTTATAATGCTAACTGTCAAATAGTTAGTTTAATTAATAAGATTATCTTACGTGATGGTTAATGGTCCTATCCAGTCTAAATGATAATTGGCCCCTAAATAAAGAAGAGGAAGGAGAGAAATGCACCTGGAGCTCGTGAACCACACACGAGACAATACCCTTCGATCTTGGTAAGCCAAGCCCAACCAAATGAGCAGCTCAACTCCTTCCCTTCTTCGCTCCTCTCTTCTCCCTTTTCTTCCCGACCGCCTTCTACTCTGAAGATGAGGAACGACCCAGATAAAGGAAATAAGAAATCGGCACGCCACCTCTGAGCGACCTCTCTAGTGTCGTGTGCCGAGGGTGAAGGCGAAGGGTACAGCCAGCAGGCAAGAAAGCCAGACGCCGGTCTAAAGGCCGTCCTACCTATCTGAGGTCATGCCGAAGCCAGAGATTCGATGTTGCAAATCGAAAATTGGACTCGGTGGCGTGTCTTCCTTGATTTTGTGTTGCTTACTGTCTCGCCAATTTGGAGGATGTATCTCTCAACCCATGCACCCAGCAATAGACTGCAGGAATTGGTGAACATAAAACTAGCCAAGTGAAGAGACAAAGGAACAATGCTAACGCAAGTGTGTTTGGCATGAGAAAAAAACGATGAAAAAGGGGGAGTGGAGGCTCTGCAACAAACTAACTTTCTGCTTCTCTTCCTTTCATATAGTAGACAGAAGAAAAAGGGATGAAGAAGTACAACTTCTATTTTGGTGAAAAGGTGAAATCTGAAAAAAAAGGGGTCATGTGATCTTGCCACTTCATCAATCCAAATCACCAATGGAAGCCTTCCTCGGAGCCCTATTTAAACCCCAAAAATAGATCCTCAAAAAAAAAAGACCGGGGAGGAAGAAAAAAGAAAGAAGAAAGAAAAAAAGAAAAGGGGCCCGAACAGGCTAAAAAAAACTAAGAATTCTCGCCAACCTCTCACACTAACTTTTCATCTTTTTCTGAGATTATACACTCCAAAAGCTGAATAACCCATTGCCACTAGTGTAAACACCCACAACCATTCTAGATATAGAGGTTAAAAGGTAGGTTCGGTGCTGAAGATGTGAAGCTCAATGAGAGGCATTGGCTTGACTCTAGGATGGATCGCTAATCCTGGCACAATTAGTACTAGGATTCAGGATAGCACAATCCGTGCTAATTGAACCCTCTTTAGAGCAATTTGAATCCTCACATGGAGTTGTATCTGGGATATTTTGGGCCATGTGAAGATATGTTGGCTTTGCAGTTGTCTCTTTTGATTTGCTATAAAAAGTGAAATTAATACAACTCGTTTTGGTTTATGATTTTTTTTAGACAAGAAAAACATAAAAAAAACTGTACGGTGATGCTGGTTCAAGAGTTCCTTTTTTTTTCTTTGCTAAATTTTTTCTTTCTTCTTTCTGTTACTAGTATGAAGGGACTAAGACCATAAATACTAAGTTTGTCCCTAAAACCTTTGAAGGTAACATTTGAAAACAAAGGGAAAAAAAGAAACACTGACTCACATTTCTAGGGCATTCTCTCTCACAAGCTGATATCCACAACCTGACTATCCTTCTCCAACACAAATTAGCTAACGATAAAAGAATAGGTAACAAAATTGTGTTAGGCCATGGCAAGCTCAGGAAGAGCATTGGCTTGGTGCTAGAACTGGTTCATCAACTCTGGCATGATCATTTGCAAAGCTTGGAGGAGTACAATCCGTGCGCTTGGACCTCTTCTAGGATCATTCCAATCTCTATACCAAATTGTAACTTGATAATTGATAACGTGAAGACGAATCTCAATTCAGAAACTCTTTGCTAATCTTTTTCTATTTCTTGTTTATGGAATGTATAAAACAAAGGACTGTTACAATCCGTACCAGTTTACAAAACTGATCCCTATCCCTTATACAATCCATAGTTAAGGGGTAAAAAGAAAGAAACATTGAGATGGCCTTTGCACAATCCGTGCGAGGCTTTGAAATGTCGAAACACCTGCATCTGCACAATCCGTTTAATGCATGAAAACAGAAACGGGTACAATCCGTGCCAGTTCACAAAACTGATCCCTATCCCTTGTACAATCCGTATTTAAGGGATAAAAAGAAAGAAACATTGAGATGGCCTTTGCACAATCCATGCGAGGCTTCGAAATGTCGAAACACTTGCATATGCACAATCCGTGTAATGCATGAAAACAGAAACGGGTACAATCCGTGCCAGTTTAACACTCAACCCCGTGCACAATCTGTGTGAGGGTAACAAATGAAATGTAAAACTCTTTTAGGGGTTGGGTAGCACAGAAATAAAAAGAGCAAAAACACACTGATGTGACTTCTACACACACAAAATACACATAATGCATCACACTTAAAAAGTTCGAGAGAAGCTCAATCAGCCCTAATTAGGGCATAATTCACTCAGAAAATCGGTGAAAATTCTCCGCTGTTTCAAACTCCACCAAACCTTGCCAGCATATAAATATAGTCAAAATACACCTATGAACCAAATCTCATGATTTTTGAAGTTTCTATAATTTTGTATGAATTTTTGAAGTTCAGTTTGAAAACCGAAAACTGGATCAGCACACATAACAGAAAGAACAAAAAAAAGGGGAGAAACTGTACATTTCTGTAAATTGGTCCATGTTATATTATTTTATATTCTAAAACTCCATAATAAATGGTGCATATCCTCAAAATTTCATAGAGAAATGAGTAGTTTAGGGTCCCCGAATTGATTGAATCAGAAGAATATTAAAATAAGCTCAGATAAAAAAGTTACCAGCACTGTGTACCCTCTTTCCTCCCTCATTTTCATTTTCATGTAAAAGGGTGATTGAAATTGACAATTTTTAAGATTATATACCTATTGAGATCTATGCAAATTCCTAGCTCATTTCAAAGTATGTAAATATGTTCAAAATTCAAATCAAAACTGATATTTAACCAGTTTTCTGCACATCTTCAGTTTACCAGTATCAAGTAGCACTTTTCATCCCTTGTTTTCTTTTTCCTTTTGAATATGAGTGGATGACTAAAATTGATATTCTTTGGGAATACATGCCAATATAGAACTGTATGAGTTTTGAGCATATTTTGAAATGTGTAGATGTGTTAAAAATGCAAATCAAAATGGATAGTTGGTTTAATAGATATATTCAAATTGCTGTACATTTGGAGTACTTCAGCTTAAATCAATTCAAATCCAATTCAAACCAAATCCAAATCAAAGTAAACTCAAGTCAAATCCAAATTCGAAAGATGAGTTAGAAATCAAATCCAAATTAAAATCAAATCAAGACTCATATCAAGTCCAATCAAATCCAAATCCAAATCAAATCAAATTCAAATCAAATCCAAATTTCAAGATCGAATTCAAACTCAAATCAACTTCAAATTCAAACCAAATTTCAATCAAATTTAATTCAAGTCAACCCGAATCATAAACTAGCATAGTACTTCATGTTTATAATTTGGAAGATCAATAAGACAAACAAAGGGGCAAAATCCCTTGTCTTTTGATATTCACCTAAATTATGGACTAGCATAGCGCATCATGTTCATAATCTAGAAGATCGGTAAGACAAACAAAAGGAATCAAATCCCTTGTCTTCTAATACTCAATCGAGACACCAAAGCCAATCAACTCCAATCGTGATACTGAAGTCAATCAATCTCACTCATGACACAGCAGTCAACTAATATCAATCGTGACGTAGCAGTCAACCGACTTAAATCCTGACTGTGAAGTCAAATATTTATTTGTCTCGCCTGTTATTCAATTTATTTGCTTGATCTTAATCAAAGGTTCTCTAGGTTTATAGCCTGAGGTAATTAACAGCGAGGGCTTGCGCTCGCTGGAACTTAAAGTCCCCACAATCACTAAAAAGCCTTTAGGTATGTACTCCAAAATGTACCTGAGGATAACCTTGTCCTTTTTTTTTCTCATCCGCAAAATACACCAAAAATAAGAATGAATATTTTTTTGTGGGAGAGCGGGAAAAAGGGTCACACAACTGTATTAACACCTTAGGCACAATGGGAAATATTTTTGAATTGGAAACTTTTAATATTTTTCTGGCATCTACCGAAACTGTGAAAACTTATTATGTGATATCAAAATTGTGATAATGAACGAAACAAATGTGGCTTAGAATGAAAAACTTTTCTATAAATGACAATTCACTTAACAAAACTAGATCTCTGACCTTGGAAATTGGAAAAAGGAACAAGTTAGCTCAAGACCGAATTAGTCTGGTACCGAAGAAGAATCTACTTTTTGTTAACAAAATCAGATCTCATAATAAATAAATTGCACGCATATTTTTCTCTTTTTAATAATTATGACTTATGAAAAACAAGTAAAATATAGATTAGCCAGTAAAAAAATTCAATATCTAAAATTATTTTTTTGTGTTTCAGATTTTGTCAATTTTTGTTTGACCGATAGACCAGATAAGGGTCATATGGAATATTTTTTAGGAATCTTGTATTCTTGAACTTCAAAAAAAATGTTACTTTGTTAACCTTGGTAAAAAGTACGATAAATATACTTTAAACTTTGATATTGATCCAATGATAAAGAACAATAGAATTTAAAGCATTTTCTTCAGTATTATTATTATGTAGATTACAAATTTTGTTATTTTTATTTGGCTAAGATGTTACAGTCATAGGTTTATAATAATTTTTAGGGTTGTGAATCATACAATAGAAATAACAATTCAAAAAAAAAAGAATCCTAAAATAGAAAAAAAAAATTGTTGCTACCTAGTTGTTACATGTTATGATTAAATATCCATTAAAACACGTCTTACATTATATATTACACAAACAGGTACTAATTATCGGTAAGGAAATTTCATGTAGGTTTTGTAAAGTACAAAGTTAATAGTTTCTTTTACTTCCAAAATTATACAAGATTTACTATTGAAATGTACAAGGTTAACTCCTTCCAAATAAAAAAAAAAGTTAATTTGTATTGAACGAAATTCAAATGAAATTTTCTGAATGATAAAAATCACTACACTATATCTACTATTATAACAATAAAAAAACCAGTAAGAAAGACAAAACCAACAAATAATACAATAAAATAAGCCAAAAGTACCAGAAATTCAAAAGCAAATGGCTGGAAATTGCACATTTTGAGTCTCTATTATGACTTATGAGAGAGAACTACAATAAATATGATACGCAGGGTTTTTTTTCCTTCTAAAACTGAGGCACTTCATAAATGTGAAAAATTGAGATCTAGCAGAAAATTATTAATCTAGATTACAATGTTTATACAAGTGCTGCGAAAATCAAATTTATGGAAATACTGCAAAATAAAAAAGTAGGAATGAAAATTGTAATCGGCAGGTATTTTTAAGATGTGGTCATCATTGATTAAGAGGACTCATTTGTCTGGGTCCAGCCATGAACTTTTGAAGTGACTGAGGTAAGTAATTCCCTTAACACATGTCTCCAACTCTGGCAATGTGCTTTAATTTCACTACAAACAGGCTTGAGATAATTGTCACAACTGAAGCTCGAGACAACACATTCACTAATCATCCTGAAAAGGTCACATACCTCAGCATCACTTTTTAGCTGGTGCACAATGATACCTTTCTTGGTAAGTAGCGATACATCATCTAGCATTCTAATCAAACTATAGAAAAATATAATGTATGCGGTAACATAGTTTCCGAATTGAGGACAAGTTTGCTCAAATGCGAGTAAATTGCAAAACAGAGTTTGTGTGTTTGGGTCAATTGTGAACCCTGGAATCTCTATTATGCCGTTGCAAAATACAATGTCAAGGAGGGAATGTGGATTTTCCGAGGAATACTTTCTTTTCTTAAAATCAATCCCTACTTTATGGTATTCCATTGCCCGACGCAATGGAATTGCTTGCTGACCATCATGAATCGATCTTGCCTTGTATTTACTTAAAAGATTGCTTCCTAACCGGAGAAGATTATGGAATTGTGGGGGTTTTATTTGGTTGTCACAGCTCTCTGTTGGTATAATGTGAGGTCTGAAGTACAAGTGGCATAGGTGAAGCAAATGAAAAAAATCTTTTGGCCTGTTATGCTTTTGAATTGCTTTTGGATAGCTGTAAAGTGCATTTTCCACAAAGTCGACAATTTTTTCAGTCAGAACTGTTGTGGTCATGTTGCTTCCACTTACAAGGAGTTCGCAGAGCTTTGATATAACGAAGAAGGGAATTTGGTTCTCAAGGAGTAGAATATCATGCCAGAGATCTAGAAAGGATAGTTGGTCGGTGAGATAAAATGTATCTTTTCGGTTATCTTCTCGCATAGTGTTGCTTTGAATGGTTTCTATGTTTGCTTCATCTTGTGTAAGTTTTTCATTCAAAACTGAATTTGAAATGACCTTGTGCACGCTAACCTCGAGTCGTCCAATTGTTTCTTCATGTTCCTGTAGATCTGGTGTGTACCATTCTGTCCCTGAGAGGGACATCAGCAAAGAGCATCCATCAAGCAAGAGCATTTTAACAAAGTTGTTCCTGTCTAGATTAATCTCATTAGCATAACAAATTTTAACTGATTTCTCCAACTGAATCATTACTTTCAAGTAATCCGGTAAGGTTTTTTTAGGGTTCAAATTAAGAAGGTGATCCAAAAGCTCATACTTTGTCATTTGCATAGCATAAGAACCTGGAATTCCATGATTGTATGGTCCGATGGAGAGCTTGATTGGCTCATAAGCATTCTTGTGTTTATGATGGAGATTTTTGTTAGTCCTATGAATTAGAGATCCACCAATTCCGAATTCATCACCTTTACTTCTTGACCAGCAATTATTATGTTCTCTTATCATAGATTTGACCAATTGCTCTATGTTAATTGTATGTACTTCAGCCATATTTTATTGCTCTGATAAAAATTGTCAACTCAATAAGGTTAGAATATTAAAATTCGGGTAGATTTTTTCAAGTATCAACAAAATCAAAATTAAATGAAAACCCTATTAAGATACTAATTATCATGGATCCATCTCAATTCTTCATTGGCTCTGCCCATCTCAAACCCACCAGATTTTACAAATAGGATACTAATATCCTACTTTTAAATTGTGAAAGGGCTTTTTTTGTATTATAATCTTACTCGTCCACCAAGATGGATTAACTTTGATTTAATTTTAACAAATAAAAGAGCTTAATTGTCAAATAATAGTAGGGTGATTAATGATAAATTGGCTAAATTTGTTGGGGGATTTGTGATTTATTGGTATTTCTGTAGGGTCCATATCATTTCCTTCTTCCATGAAGCTATGTATGGTATCTTGGAGCTTCACAGTTTATGAAAATTTGGCTTGCATTTATCACACCATTAAAATCAATAGTGGACAGTATGCAAATGCAGAACAAGATTACAACCAATTTAAATTGCCCAATTGAATAAATCATATAGGATGCATGCCATATACACAATTTACTATAAACATCTATCAAAATCGATCTAAAAGCATCAAATCCTAAAATTTATTCAATACACCATTCAAATCAAATAAAAGGTTCAATAAAGATAACCTGCTAAATGGATATGCAGCTTGGCAATATTACACAAGAAGAAAATGGATCATGTCATGCTATCGTTTGATGGCAACGAACGACGAAAGAATTTATGTTATATTAGTTCTGTAAGTTTTCTCTCACCATTTCCTCTTAATTAGGAAATTAACTTGAGGTCTACTATTTTTAAGTTTGAATCATGCCTACTCTCTCTTAATTGAAGCAGATATTGCTCTGCTCTTTTTATAGAATGTAATTATCCATCACAACTAGATACAACTATGATTGCAGGGAGAAATTTAAGCCTTTCAATTTTAATGCTAATCTTCTGTATAAATTGTAATGGACTGATTTGTATAAATTGGTATCGTTTTTTGTCTTACAAATTAAAGTAAATCAAAAGTCTAAGAAACAAGATCCTCAATACACATCTTTGAGAATAGTCATTGCTACCTATTTTCTTGGTACATAAACTAAACTTGTGGAAAATTCATAACCTATGGATATGGTCGCAAAGGGGGAAGGCGATATGGGAGATACAATGTCCTCGGCATCGCAATTATTACATTTCTTCATGATATCTGTCGATGCCACTAATCTCGCTCTCTAAAATTGGTTAAAAATGATTATGTAACTAATTAAAAGAAAGAACAAATTCATGAAATCAAGCACTAGAAAATGAGAGTTTACCAGTTGTTGATTTTGCCTTATCATATATTGTGCTTGTTTGTACAATAGCTGATTGACTATTAGAGAGAACATCTTACGTTTTTGCCGGAGGAATTATATTGCTAAAGACACCAAGGAAGATTGAAGCCCACTGCATGCCACTATTGCCGTCATTTTTTTAACTTAATAATCGTGATATGTGTTGAGTATTTTAGCATTGGTTTGCTTTGAATATATTTTGTTTGCAAGATTGTGAATATCTCATAGGCTGTGCCTGAAGAATATACTTAGATCAATTAGTTACGGTAAATATTTTATCCCAAAATGCATTAAAATATTTTTGAGCATGTTTATATATATTTTTAATCAATTTCGCCTCATTTCTTATGGAAATATCATCAATATTCGCACATAGGCCGTTGGATATATTTATTTATTGTTTATATGTATTTTTTAAGCTAAATTGATTGGTTATGACCTATATTTTACCTCAAATTGTATTAAAATGCATATATTAAAAAAGTTTTTGACCATGCTTATACACATTTTTAATCAATTTGACCTCATTTTTTATTGAAATATCATCAAAATTCACACATAAACTGCGAAATATGTTTATTTATTATTTACATGTATTTTTGGAGCTAAATTGATTAGTTTTGACCTATATTTCAACTCAATTGCATTTCAAATGCTTTTGAATATGTTTGTAAATATTTTTTAATTAATTTGACGTCATTTCTGCTTGAAATATCAACAAAATTCATACATAAATTGCTAGATATATTTATTTATTATTGATATATATTTTTGAAGCTAAATTGATTAATTATGATATATATTTTTGTCTCAAATTGCATTAAAATGTATTTAGAATGCTTCTGAATAAATTTATGCACATTTCTAATCAATTTGGTTTCATTTCTGCTTGAAATATCATCAAAATTCACATATAAGCTACTGAACATCTTTATTTATTATTTATATATTTTTCGGAGTATTATATTAAAATGTATTTTAAACATTTTACTTAATTTGTAGGGGTCTTCGGTACTCTCAACTAAACATTTTTTTTCCATTTAAAGTTATATGATGGTTTCATTTGAAATGTTATTTTTCCATTTAGAAATATAATGTTTTTTTTCAAATTTTATATTTGAAATGTTATTTTTCCATTTAAATGTTACTTTTTCCATTTAAAGTTGTATGATTTGTTTCTAAATGTTAATTTTTCATGTAGAAACACATGTTAAGATAAAGTATGTTTTGTTAAGTGGATTTTTCAGGAATGACCAAAGGCGTGTGGTTATTTTGAAATTTTTGTACTATTTATAATAATTTTTAAAAGATGACATTTTTAGCATACAAATATTGATATTTTTTGTATTATTTTTTTAATTATTTAAATATAGTTAAATTTTATCCTAAAGATAGTAGAAATTTGTATTCTACAATTTTTTTTTTATATAAAGACTTCATTAAACTATTTGGATCAATATTTCAAATATAAAATTTTAAAATTTAACAAACAAACATTTCGACTGAAATGTTTATGAAATCACGTTAGCCAAATTCTTCAAATATTTATGAACTTATAATATAATTAAATATACTACCAATAATATAAATTAACTTAAGATTAAATTTATTATTTAAAGGCGATTAAATAAAATCTTAATTTAAACTTACCAACTACTTCAAAAAATTTTCTTAGTGCACACTGACTTCGTCCTTTCTTTTTTAAATGTTTTTTCTTTTAAAAGAAAAAGAAATTTCATTCGGGGCCCCCTTTAGTAGACAGGCCAGGCCAGTAAGGCCCAAAACCACTTGATGCTTTTAATAAGGCAGCACCAGTACCAGCACCACGGCTTCTCCTCCAGTCTCCCACCTCCTTTTCTTTGATTTGATGATTCAGATCTCCAGACTCCACAGGCGCTGGAGCAGAGAAACCCTAATCAAATTTTAGGTGCACTCCCTCCGCCGCTCAGTCTCAGCCTCTCCTCTCAGATATTGATTAGTTTAATTAAATCTCTTCTTTACTACATTTCTTACCCTTATGAGAATCTCACGTGTTCAATTTTCTTGTACATCGCACCTAATAGAGAGCGCTGTTTGATCTATATCTATTGAAGCCCATCCTTTTTCCTTGTTATCGTAAATTTATATGATTGTTTAATTCTTTGAAGGTCTGTTCTCTCCATTTTATACTCATTTTTACGTATGTGTTTGTTGCCTAAATGTAAATACTTAATTTTCTTTTCACTAAATTTAACCTTGTGGTGTAGATGATGTACTAATCTGCATGTACTTTTTGAAAGTAGTGTGATAATTTGTCTCCATCCACACTAATTCTCAGGCATATTCCTCCAATTTTCAAATTTGCTGCTATAATATGTAATACCTACTTCTAGTTGATCTTGGTCCAACAGACTCGGTATCAGTTATTAATATTCTTCTTTTATATCTTCCCTTGATATAAATTCCTATCTTTTTTCTTGTTTTTTTGGCATCTACTATGTAGTAAAGTATTTAATCTGTTGTTTGTTGCATGCCTTTTTTGGTGTTGGCTTTTTTTCTAAATGTGTTGTATCTATTGTGGTGAGGATCTGATGATGTCATAAGTATAAGAACGGAGATCTGAAAAAAGAATGTTCTCTGTTGAAGCCCGATAAAAATATACAAAACTTTGCCTTTAGGGTTTTGGGTTAATGGTTTACAACATGTTCATCTTTGCACCACTTTTCTTCTTTCTTCTTCTACTTGTCCTCCTCTCTCCTCTTCCTTTTCCTCTCCTCCTTTGTGTGTGCCATGTGTCCCTGTGTGTGTATAGAGGTAAAACAATGAATTTTTAAATAATTTCAAATAAAATTTTAAAAATAGAAAAAAAAATTATAGATATATCTTTGAGCATATAAATTAATTGTGTTTCAAATTTCATACAATTTAAATATTATTTAATACTTCATAAAAAACTATCAAAATTTGATAAAATTTTCTACAGTTCATATATAGAGACAGGAGCAATTCAGCAGGTACATCGTTCATGATGATGGCAAGAGCTTGTGAAGATTTTGGCATCAAAGGCAACAGAAGTTCTTGTTATTTTGAAGAATCATTTCCTCCCGCTTTAAAAACGATTTTTTTTCTCTTTCACTGCTTGATTCATGTTTGAATGTACTTGTACATTAGAATAGATATTATATCCTGTCTTTCTGTTTTGCTCTTCCATTTTCTACAACTAAATAAGGAAGAGAAATTCATATGCAAGGCTCTTGATAAAGGGGAAGGTGCACTTAAAATGATATATATGCTAATTATTAGTAGAGCCTTTGGCACACTTGTACCAGGTACTTGTATGAAGGTACGAGTACTGGTACATAACTATCAACATATAAAACAGCAGGGGCAAAACTGGAAAAAAGTAATTACTTCTGGCTTTTTCTATTTTCCAATAGTTTTTTTCATAAATAGCAATTAAATTCTGATTTGAGTTGTAATATCTTTTTCTTTTTATTCATGTTCTACATTGATGAGCCTAGACTATCACTTGAGAAAAACGGAGTTCGATGTGACGATAAAACAGGATGTGTGCACTGCACTTGGATAATCAAGCCTCAAGTAAACAGTACAGGTTTGCCAATGAGTAGCAGGGGATAACTAGAAAACAGATATTAATTTCATCCTTATATAATCTTATTGCGTTACATGCTTGATCAAAATTGTGAATTGTGCCAGAAACAGAAAAAGAAGAATAATGATTAATCAGGACTAATAGAGAAATATTAACGACTAAATTATACTACCTCAATCTCAACTGGTGAATGGAGAAGAGCATTATATAACCATGATGCTATGATAAGAGGTGTGGACGACAGAAAGGCATGCAGCTCTGGTCGAGAGGTCTCAAGTATAAATAGGAAGCAACCAGCAGTTCTACTAGTAGGAAAAAGAAGGCGGGAACAAATATTTCATTAAAAAAGAAAAGACCCAGCAATTATTGATTTAAGCGAAACAATTTGAAACAAAATTCACTTGAATCTGAGCGAAGGAAAAAGCGCGCGCTTTTGGGCAATTGAGAGGATGGGGATGCAAAAATTGATGATAGAACTCCGACCGTCTCAATTTTTAATTCATTGGACGAGAAGGAAAAATAGAGCAACATATTAATTGATAAAATATTAAATATTAAATTATCTAAGGAAGATATATTTTCTATCATTAAAATCATATTTGAAAACTTTAATTAGTCATGAACGGAGCTATCGGAACAAATAGTTTGGTTTTATAGGAGTTTCACTTTGTGACAAAATTGACTCCCTACTTTTAATTTTGATTTTTATCCTCCTGAATTGTACAATTAATGACAATTACCTCCGAACAGTCAATTATTATATAATTTTCAATTATAAGTACATTGATTGTGTATAAAACTGTATTTAAAATAGAGTAAATTACACAAATAGTTCCTAAAATATCAATCTTTATCATTTCTAAAATATCACCCTTTTATCATTTTGGTCCTTTAAATTTCAAAATTATTAATTTGGTCCTTAAAGTATCACTTACTTATCATTTGGGTCCTTAAAGTTTTAAAGATAACAATTTAGTCCTTCAAGTTTTCAATTTATACCAAATTGACCCTACATTTAATATCCATTGAAAAATGATAATTATACTTATCAAGTTTTTAATTTGTACCAAATTAGTTCTACATTTATATTTATGAAAAAATATAAGTAAATTTTATTTCAATTAATTTATGATGACACCAACATGAATGTTAATATTATTTTAATTGAAATTTGATATCGTGAATACTTATATTTCTTTTCATATTATTTGTATTATCTGATAATTATATCTAAATTAGTCTTAATACTAAAAAAACTCTGTGATAGATATAATTATCATTTTTTCAATGGATATTAAATATAGGACTAATTTGGTATAAGTTAAAAACTTAAAGTACTCAAATGATACTTTTAAAACTTTAAGGATCAAAATGGTAATCAAGTAATACTTTGAGGACCAAATTGATAATTTTCAAACTTTAAGGACCAAATTGTAAATGAGTGATACTTTAGGGACCGTTCGTGTAATTTAGTCTTTAAAATATTTAAGATTAATCATTTTTGTTTTCTAGATAGTTAATAATAGTTTTAAGAAAAGGTTGGTAGTTGATTAATTATTCATAATAGTAAGATGTTTCTTATTTCATTTCTTATTTGATTTTTGTATGCCTTATTTTATATTTTTTTTATAGTAACGATATGTTATTTTATAAATAATTAAGATTGGATAGTTTTACTTACACATGAAAAATAGCAAGCATGTAAAGGATCTGTTATTAACATAAAACTAATATTGAAATTTACATTATATTTTCTCATATAACCGTAAGACAAGTTATATAATTCGTTCAATTATCGCAACAAATAAATGAAATATTTGATATCATGCCACTAATTTCATAATTCAAGTACAACATATACCATTTTCAATCCTGATTTTATTGTTTAGATAAAATGAGTGAGTATTCGTGTTAATGTCTTATTATACAACTTAATTTGTACAATATTTTTATCATTCAACTTAAATACAACTAATCCAAATAATAATCAACTTAAGTTGAATGATAAAATATTATACAAAATAAGTTGCATAATAAAGTTGTTAAAATAAATAATAATTCATTCAACATGAATAACAGGATCGATACCAATAATGATATCAATGATTTTTTTTTATCTGAATGCAAAATAAACACAAATATTACAAGTTTCTTATTTGCATGATGGTGTCAAATTATCAAGATTTTCATTTGATACTAGATCAAGAGGTGAAAAGATCAATGACATAATTAATTCAAACCAGCAATATTTTTTGATGTCTGGATCTTATACTAAACAAACTCAAAATGAAATAAATTTTTGTGCATATATTTTGTTAGTAATATTAAACAAAATCAATCATTCATTTTATGATTTGAAATCATAAAGTTAAATTATATAATAACTGCTGTCATGATGTGACATCAAAATATTGTTAGTGAATCACTTCTCATATTACAATGATAAATTACTTATTGAATTACTAACGAATTTCAAATTTTAAATATGTAAGATTCAAATGTGAATTCAATGAGTAAGATATATCATTTTTAAGATCTATATATGGATCCAATTAGCTGTTATATATATTATTTTGGAATTCATATACATATTTATTCACGCGGATTTGAATCAAATTATTGACTTATAAAATCCATATACATACTCATTCAACAAGTAAGACTCTTTTTAATAAACAATAACATGTGATGCTTTTTTAAGATTATATATGAAATTTTAATTTAATAAATTGACTTCATTCATTGTTAAAAATTAAATGGCCAGTTATGTCAGCAATTATTCATGTTAACGATTTTATTATGCAACTTATTTTATACAATACTTTTATTTCAATTCAAATGCCACTAATCTGAATAATAACTCACTTAAGTTGAATAATAAAAGTTATGTATAAATAAATTATATAATAAAACAGTTAACATAAATAATAACTCATTTAATCTGAATAACAAAGTCGATATCAATGACCGTAAATGTATATCAGCTCCTAAATAGAAAATAAATAACTTTTACTGAAATAAAAGGAAAAAATTAATTTTTATCCAAAATGTCCTAGTGAAATCCTAGTAGCAAATCCTAATATATTTCATAATAATTTGCTGGTTGTGTGGATATGCCTTACAAAAGTAAAAACCGATATAACATGATAATGAGTAGTAAAGCTCGACATTTTTTTTAATAATACATGAGTTATATGTTTGATAAATTAACTTTATGTTTTCAAAGAATAATATGCTTAGTTAATCAGTTATGTACACCCGATAAATTAACGTATGAGTTGATAATTTGATGAAATAATATAAATAATAACCTATAAATTCTGAAAATGATATATTTATTACTTATACTAGAATTGAAATAAAAGAGGAGAACAAGTTATATCAAAACATACAACAATTATAATTTTTCTTAAAATATTTTAGAAAGCAGGATCATAAATATTAATGCGAGATCACAATCTACTCCCCAAATCTCTCCCTCTTGCACAGCTTATTTCTGCACTTCAAAGAGATCGGTTGCGTTAGCCGAAATGATAGAGCTCGACGATAGATTTCTCCTCGACTGTTTCTTTTTTAATTAGTTGTTTTCATCTGGCACCATTTCTTAGTTGGTTTAATCTTTTTCGAATTTGAATTTAATAGTCTCTTTTTTAACTTGCAGTGTTTGGTTTAATCTTTCTTGAATTTGTATTTAATTATCTCTTTTGTGAGATCCGGCTGTCTCTCTTACAGCTTTCTTAAGGATCATCTCCACCTCACTAGTTCACAATCAATGAAATTCGTCAACGGACAACAAGTATCAATGAATTTGTAAATTTGTGATTGCATTGATAATTTTTTTTTCTCCATTTTCGTTATATAGCAAGACCGAGTTATCTACCTTCAGTTTTTGTGCAAGCTATTCGGTGTGACTAATTAATAGAGGAGAATTTATTCTTGGCCAGGTACGATTTTTCTTCCTTTAATCACGTTTTATTATCTTTTCTTTATTTTTTTCTTTCGTCTGAAATTAAAATAAATTTATAAAGTTATAACCACGTGAACTCCTCTGACACTGAAAATTATTGTGATGAACATGTTGCAGGTTATGGTGGCAGAAAACAAGTCGTGCATGATGAATGATTAAACCGCAAGAAACAACATTCTTAGTTGTGGATGAAATTTGTGCCATCAGAGACCAATGAAATAGTTTCTTCATCCGTGATTTACTTAGTTGATTATATCAATCAATGTACTTCTGTAAAATTACATATTGGTTTACATATTTGTTTCAAATAAATGACAATCGCAGCCAATATTGTTCCAATCTTTGAGAATAGTAATTGCTACCCATTATGTTGGTGCACAAAATAAATTTGTGAAAAATTCATAACCTATGGACATGATCGCAAAGGGAGAGGTGAGATATGAGATACAATGGCCTCGACATTGCAATTAATATCTTCTCTTCCTGATCTATGTCGTTGCCACCTATCTTGCTCTCTAAAATTGGTTAAAAATAATTATGTAACTAATTAACTAATTAAAAAAATAGAACAGATTCATCAATGAATTACTAAAAAATGAGAGTTTACTAGTTGTTGATTTTACCTTATCATATATTGTGCTTGTTTGTATAGTAGCTGGTTGTGCATTAGAGAGAACATCTTGTGCTTTTGCCGGAAAAATCATATTGCCGATGATACCTAGGAAGATTGTTAATGCCACAAGCTCAGTGCATGCCGCTATTGCCCTCATTTTTTTTAACTTAATAGTCCTGATATGTGTTGAGTATTTTAGCCTTAGTTTGCTTTGAATATATTTTGTTTGTAAGATTGTGAATACCTCATAGGTTGTGCCCAAAGAAGCCAATATCTTGTAGTTTGCAATTTTTGAGTTGTCTCTACAATTGGTTTACACTCGGATCAATTAGTTATGATCTATATTTCATCTCAAATTACATCAAAATGCATTAAAAATATTTTTTAGCATGTTTATATACAATTTTAATCAATTTGATCTCATTATTTTTTTAATATTATCAATATTCACACATAAACTATTGAATATATTTATTTATTATTTATAAGTATTTTTGGAGCTAAATTGATTAGTTATGACCTATATTTCATCTCAAACTGCATTAAAATGCATTAAAAACGTTTTTTAGCATGTTTATACACATTTTTAATCAATTTGGCCTCATTTGTTATTAAAATATCATCAAAATTCATACATAAGTTGCGGAATATATTTATTTATTGTTTATATGTATTTTTGGAGCTAAATTGATTAGTTATGACCTATATTTCACTTCAAATTACATTAAAATATATTTCAAACGCTTTTGAATATATTTATAAACGTTTTTAATCAATTTGGCATCATTTTTGCTTGAAATATCATCAAAATTTATACATAAACTATTAGACATATTTATTTATTGTTATATATTTTTTTGGAACCTTATATTAAAATGTATTTAAAACGCTTTAGTTAATTTGTTGGGATCTTCGTTACTCTCAGCTGAACATTTTTTTTCCATTGAAAGCTGTATGATTTTTATCATTTGAAATGTTATTTCTCCATTTAGGAAAATAATGTAGTCACTTTTATTCATTGAAATACATTTGAAGAAAAATTATGTTTTGTCAAGTGGATTTTTCAAGAATGACGAGGGGCGTGTGGTTATTTTGAAAATTTTCTACTATTTATAATATTTTTTAAAGATGGCTTTTTTAGCATAAAAATATTGATATTTTTTATTATTTTTGGAATTGTTTTTTAAAATTATTTAAATATAGTAAACACATTTCTAAATATAGTAGAAATTAGTATTCTGCATACAATTTTTTTATATAAAGACTTTAATTTGGATCAAGATTTCAAATATAAAATTTTAAAATTTGACTTTATTAAACTATTTAGCCAAACTCTACAAATATTTATAAACTTATAATATAAATATACTACTAATGATATAGATTAATTGAACGACTTAAATTTATTATTTAGAGGCTATTAAATAAAATCCAAAATTAAACTTGTCAACTATTTTAATAATTTTTTAAGTGCACAATGACTTTGCCCTTGTTTAAATGTTTTTTTAAGAGGAGTGATGATCATACCTCTTATTTGCCGTACCCCTTATTTGTACCCCTTATTTGCAACCTAAGTATTTGAAACCAAAGGTGTAAAACTTAGGATGCGAAACTTAAAATTGGAAAATACGTATTTTTAAAAAGTGTTTATATTTAATATGAATACAATAAAGGTTACAGAACTTGAAGTGTAACAATAATTTCTCTTTTAGAAAAAAAAAAGAAATTCGTTAGAGCCCCCCTTTAGCCAAAAATTTTTAATATAAGCAAAAAAATGTAAGAAAATCACGGGCGAATTGCATAATGTAGGCAAAATGTGACTGGGAGTCACGTTTCTTGGAAGTTGGAAACATTACTGGGAGTCCGCCATGTCTTGGGACCGTTATTGGGAGTAGAGCTCCTAGGCCACGGGACCGTGATTGGAAGTAGAGTGAAAGGATTGTGTTTTGAAAGTTAATTAAATTTATATATTTTGTTTATAAGTATGTAATTTAAATATATTAATGTTCCATGAGTTTTAATATGTTATATCTTATGAATTATTCAACAAGATGCTCTTGATCTTAAATCATAGAACTCATAAGATGACAATAGATAACTCTAAATATGTTCACAAGTCGAGGTGATTAAAGAAAACACTAATCACCAAGATAAGATTGTCATGTTATTTAAATTACACTGAAGTTCTATAAGTTTTAGATAGAAGTTAACATTTAATAACATCAGTTTGTAGAAATAAGCTTGTACATACTGAACAATAACCAAATAGAATAAGATATTATAAAGAATGTGTTATGTGTCATTAATATCTTATTGTGTCTTTAGAGTCTAAGATATGAGATATGTGAATTTCTCATATGAGAATTACATATTGTGATTATCATCTTAAGCTAAATGAATTTAGTGAATAATTCATATATCAATATTAGTGAATTTCTCATATGAGAATTACATATTCATGTGTATGACTTGTATGGGAGAAATTTATATATCAATATTATCATTGTCCCTCAGAAGAGTTATAATATTACTGTACGTCCTTGGTAAAGTGAGATTATATAGTGCACAATATACTTGAGGTAGTTACATATATAATTCACTTGAGAGATCAAAAAACGAATATAATGTAAAAATGACACAGTCCTATGTTTGCCATTAAAAAACTGTCAGAAAATACACACAAATTAAATTATATGAAATTAACAATGTGATTTCATGTGATTTTTATGCCAAAGATTTGAAACCATGAAATTATACCCAATTTCATAATTCACTATATGTGAAAATTATTTCTTGAAATTAAAGAAACAATTTCATGAAATAATCATGTCAAATATTAAGTCATGAAATTATGTTCAATCTCATGATTTAATAAGCCTCAAAATTATTTCTTAAAATTAAAAATAATTAATGAAATAATTATGCCAAAAGCCCCTTTAAAAAAATGTGTGCAAAATATATGCATAAAATCCTAATTATATACAATAAAGAAACAATTTCATATAATTAATTGTGCCAAATTCAAAATCATGAATTTTATTCATGAAAAATGTCCCAAATATTATTCCTTGCAATTAAAAAAATAATTCTTTGGAATAATCATGCCAAATATTAATTGTATAAGATTAATATGCTTAATCATATACAATTAATGAATTAAGTGAAATTAATGCCTAATTTCACACCCAAAAATACCAAAAATATTACCTAAAATAATAGAATCATAGAATATATTTTTTATGATTTTTCAGTAATTTTTCATAGATTTTTACATGAAAAATAAAATTAAAAAGAAAAGGAATAAAGAAAATACAAAAATTAGAGCTCGAGATAATTCTGTGTGCAATTTGGGGGATGCACAACACTCTGGGTGCAAGTTGGGGGTCTCAAACAATTAAACAAACCTCTGGACCCACCTGTCATACACACAAGGCACCTGTTGGGGTTTGAATGAACACAGCACACGTGAACCGACTCACTGACCTTGTGTTTCAGCTCACGTGAACCACGCTCATGAGCTCACCCTCAGTTTTTCGCTGAGGGATGAGTCTCATTAAACCTAACGACTGGGCCCCATTCCTTTACTCCCTCTACATAGGAGCCCCAGAGCTCAGGCGCGCCTCGTCGGCAAAGGAAAAGGTGGGGAAGAAAAGGATGAGCTCGGCTCACACACCCCTTCCCTCTGATAATTTCAAAATCAAAGAGTGGCGCATGTGAAACGAGCTCAAGCGAATAAACCTTCGGATTTGAACCCCTCTCTCCCTCTCTTCTTCCTCTCCGAGCTCCAGAGCTCGGCTAAGGCTTCGAAAATGGAGTCTGGGTGTACAGTGCGAATTGGCTCAAACCATTTTAGGGACTTAATCTACGTCCTAAGGGGAGTTCAATACCACAAACAGCATTGAAAATAGTAAATTGAACAAAGAGAAAATTGAAGGAGAAAGTACCTCGACCTTGAAGTCGACTGGACGATTGGGAGCTCGAGAAGCCAAGCCAACACTTGGGGAAGCTCCAAAACACCTCCACGACGCTGCCTGATGTGCCAATTTGGGATGAAAAGCACTCAATTGACGGGTGCACCACTTGGTGCTTGAGTCTGACTTGGGTGTGGTCAATTGGCACAGCCCGATACTCAAGTGACCAAATTGACACCTTGGACACGATTAGTGGCACTCTAGTGACGTGTCAAGCGCCAGCGAGGCCAAGAAAGATTTGGGATATGCTCTCACCCGAAAGACATGATGCACCAGCCCAAGAAGAAGACAAAGCCAACGGCTTTCTTCTCTCTCCCCAGGCCTGCGCACAGGGACACGTGTGGGCACCTCATGGAGTCGCCTGGGCGCCAATTAGCTGGAGGAATCTTGCAAGGACAAGCCACAGGCCAGCTATGGCCTGCCGGGCTCCATCTCAGCCATTTGATCAAACCAAGGGCTGGGATGATGCCAGCTCAGCCCTCAAGCTCAAACCATACTCTCTGGACTATAAATATACCCCAAGTGAAGAGAATTGAAAGAGAGAGAGCCCCATAGATGAAACTCTGCCAAAATCAAAACTCAACCCAAATTCTACAAAAGAAAGCTCAATTAGGAAGAAACTAGCCTTTGCACAGTTAGGTAAGGGACAGAGGAGCCAAGCCTTGAGCTTGGCTTAGTCCCAATTGAGCTCTAGGAGCCAATCTCACCTTGATGGGTGAGATGGCTAAGCTTTCGCGCTGGAGAGGTGCACATGTGTCTCTCCCATTACAGGGCTCAATTGGTGGCTAAGCATGGGTCTCAAGAGCTCAAATGGTGAATTCCCTCTGGAATTTGACAACACACTTCAACCAATTGGCACATGCCAATTTGGTTTCATGGGGATGGGCACATGTTCATCCCCTTTCTCTCAAGCCCTGTGCACATGTGCAGTAGCAATACAAAGCTCAATAATGGCTTTATACAAGCTGTCATGCTGTCAAATTTCATGGAAAACCAAGGCTCCATGTTTTCTGTGTATAATGTATTTCAATTTGTTATAATGTATGGCACTTTGATTCAAATTGGCTTTGTTTTTCTCTTTTGTCTTTTATTCTACATTTCTTGGCATGCTTGAAAGCTCAAAATCATGATTAAGGAATGAAAAAGCAATAAACATGAATACTCGTTTGAGTCCAGTAGATGTCATCTTTTGTCCAGTTGAGAGATCAATCCATATCTCTCAGTCTGGTTATCAATTTTTCATGAAATTTCACAGTCATATATAGTAGGTTTATATCAACTTACAGTCATATATAGTAGGTTTATATCAACTTACAGTCCAAATTTATAATTTTTAGAATTTTCTGTTAATTGTTATGAATTTTCAAATCTCATCTGTCAAAAAAAAACCCAAAAAGGTCAACCTTTGGTCAAACTGAGAATTTCTTTCTCTGTTTGAGTACAAAACCCAAAATTTCTTGATGAATTCACCTTTATAACACGTCATGTGATGTTTTAAAGGGTCTTAGAATAATTAAACCAAGCTTTAACATATAGGTTGAGCCAAACCAGATTTCCAGCACAAATCTGGTAAGGGCATTTTTGTCCAATTCAATCAAAATTCAAAAATATGCTTTCTGTTAATCTAATTAACTTGAAATTTTATGAGCATTTAGAATAGGTCTTTATGCACTTAATCACATATTTTTACCATTTTTGGGATTTTCTGTGATTTTCTATGAATTTTTGAAATTGGGTCTGTCAAAATTAGAATTGAATCAATTCTGGAATAAATACCAGAAAAGAAAAAAAAATGAAATTAACTTGTGTAAAAGTGAAATACATGTGCAGAACTGATGTAAAACCATTCTAAAATATGTTATTGACCCCACTAAATACATTCCAATATGTAATTTAAGAAAAATATGGCAAAAATCAAAAGAAAACTAAATTGAAATCAATGCCCGAAATAACCCAATGTGCATAAAGGATAATGCACACTCAAATTGATGAAATTGATCATTCAAACATCCTCAAATACACTCAATGATACTTTTGGAGAGACTAATTGGGAAGAAATTATAAGAAAATGCTATAAAACACCATTTGATACCGAACTCCCCGAAACCAGTTCATTACCGAACGGTAAAAATCACAAAATTGATGATTTAAACCCAAATTAAACTTCAAAAACTTGTTAAACATGTCTTAACGATGCTACATGCCAAAGGAATTGAGTCAATTTGTTTGAAATCAGCTTAAATCCTTCAAAATTCCACCTCAGTAATCACCTTGGCCGAAACCAAGGTGGCTACCCCCATTTCCGACGATCTGGGCCGCCACTGATGACGAGACCACCATCATTGGACTCCTCATGCTCTGGCGATGCCAACCATGCCCGCCGATCGGAGATCCGACGCCGGCAGGGCTCTGATCAATGTTGGAGAAGGAAAGTGCGAATATTGATGCATCTCAAAGTACGAATCTTGATGAAATTCAAACAGGCGACTTGTGCCCGTCAGAAAAATAAAAGTTCCCACAATCACCTAAATAATAAGTCCTTGAGCGCACAAACATGCGTAGGGATGTACCTGCACCTTCTTCCCCCATGAGCGAGGACGCCGATGCCTCGCGCGTGGGCCACAAAAAAGGGCCGCACATCTTATTTCACATAATATTTATAATATCATGAGACAAGAACAGATACAAATATTGTGGATCGACGTAGTTATCTATTATCATTTGATTATTGTAATGTAGTGATAGAACCTCTTATAGTCTATAATATGAAATTCATATCATAAGAAAATTAAGATAACGTAGATTCTAATAAAGGTCATACCAACTGAACGGGAAACAACAAGTATTTTGGTATTTTATAAGATGTATATTATGGAAATACATGAGATAAAATATCAGAATAAAATGTCATTTTATGACTTGGTTTAGATATATAATTAATTTATATTAGTTTGTGATTATTATTTGGTATAATGATTGGCATCATTATAAAAATAATATTATTACATAATAATATTGTATAACATAATATTATTATGTCATAAATTAATTAACCGTACAAGAGGGTTTTGTTTGCTGTTTAAAAGTTGCCAGAAAAATACACAAATTAAATTGCATGAAATTAATGATATAATTTCATGTGATTTTTATACCAAAGATTTGAAATTATGAAATTATGTTCAATTTCATAAAATTATTTCTTGAAATTAAAGAAACAATTTCATGAAATAGCCATGTCAACTATTAAATCATGAAATTATGTCCAATCTCATGATTTATTAAATCCCAAAATTATTTCTTGAAATTAAAAAAAAAATATAATTTCATGAAATAATCATACCAAACCCCCTTCAAAAAATATATACACATGTGTGCAAAAAAATATATGCACAAAACCCTAATTATATGAAATCAAGGAACAATTTCATATAATTAAACATGCCAAATTCAAAAATCATGAATTTCATTCATGAAAAATGCCCCAAATATTATCCCTTGGAATTAAAAAATGATTCTTTGGGATAATCATGCCAAAATATTAATTGTATAAGATTAATATGCCTAATCATATACAATTAATGATTTAAGTGAAATTAATGCCTAATTTCACACCCAAAAATACCAAAAATATTACCCAAAATAACAGAATCATGGAATATATTTTCTGTGATTTTTCAGTAATTTTTCATGGATTTTTGCATGAAGAATAAAATAAAATGGAAAAAGGAATAAAGAAAATACCAAAAATCAGAACTGGAGATAGTTCTGGGTGCAATTTGGGGGATGTGCAACACTCTGGGTGCAATCTGGGGAGCTCAAACACGACTTCTGCCCTTGGGACCCGCCTGTCATACACACAAAGTGTTAAAGGCGCTTTGCGTGGACCCAGTACACATGCACCATACCACTGACAGTACGTTTTGGTGCACAAGGACCAAGCCCACAGCCCAACCCTCAGTTTTTCGCTGGGGCTGTGTCTCATTAAACCTGACGACTGGGCCCCTCTCCTTCAGTCTCACTGCCAAGGGGGCCCAGCGCCCAGAGTTATTTTGGCCAGCGAAAAGAAAAGAAGGGAAAGAGAGGTGAGCGCGGTGCAAGCGCTCCCTCCCTCTGACAAGCCCGAAACCAAAGCACGGTTCACGTGCACCCAACCCAAGCGAGAGAAACCTTTTGAATTTCTCTCTCTCTCCCTCCTTTCTTCCTCCTCGAGCTCCAGAGCTCAGTGGAGCTTCGAAAATGGAGTCTAGGTGTACAATGCGAGTTGGCTTAAACCATTCTAGGGACTTAATCTACATCCTAAGGGGAGTTCAATGCCACAAACAGCATTGAAAATAGTAAAGTAAACAAAGAGAAAATCGAAGGAGAAAGTACCTCGACCTTGAAGGTGACAGAGCAATTGGGAGCTCTAGAAGCCAAGCCAACACCTGGAGAAGCTTCAAGACACCTCCACGACGCTGCCTGAAGTGCCAATTTGGGGTGAAAAGCACTCAATTGGCAGGTGCACCACTTGGCACCTCGGTCTGATTTGGATATGGTCAGTTGGCACAACTCAGCACTCAAGCAGCCAAATTGACACGTTGGGCACACTCAGTGGCACCTTGGTGACATGTCAAGCGCCAGCAAGGCCAAGGAATATTCGGGATATGCTCACACCCGAAAGGCATGACACACTGACCCAAGGAAGAAGACAAAGCCAACGGCTCCTTCTCTCTCCTCAGGCCTGTGTCAGGGACACATGTAGGCACCTCAATGGAGAGCTCTGAGCGCCAGTTAGCTGGAGGAATCTTCCAAGGACAAGCCTCAGGCCAGCACAGGCCTGGCTGGCTCAATCCTGGCCACTTGATCAAACCAAGGGCTGGGATGATGCCAGCTCAGCCCTGAGGCTTAAACCATGCCCTCTGGGCTATAAATAGACCCCCAGTGAAGAAGAAAAAAAAGAAGAGAGAGCAACATAGCCAAAACTCTGCCAAAATCTCAACTCCACCAAATTCCACAAAAAAAAAGCTAGCTGAGGAGAAACCAAGTCTTGAATAGCTAGGTAAGAGCCATAGGAGTCAAGCCTTGAGCTTGGCTCAGTCTCAATTGAGCTCAAGGAGCCAGTCTCACCTTGCTGGGTGAGATGGCTAGCCCCATGGCTGGGGAGGTGCACATGTGCCTCCCTCCTTCCAGAGCTCAATTGGTGGCTGAGCTTGAGTCTCAGGAGCTCACATGGTGAGTTCACCATGGATTTTGGCAGCATACTCCAGCCAATTGGCACATGCCAATCTGGTTTCATGGGGATGGGCACATGCTCATCCCCTCTCTCTCTCAAGCCCTGTGCACATGTGCAGTGGCTGTGTAAAGCTCAATAATGGCTTTATACAAGCTGTTATGCTGTCAAAATTCCATGGAAAAACAAAATCCCATGTTTTATATGAATATTGTATTTCAATTTGTTATAATATATGATATTTTGGTGCAAATTGGTTTTATTTTCCTTTTAGTTCTTTCCTTCATGTTCTCTGATGTGCTTAATAGCTCAAGTTCATAATTGAGCAATGGAAAAGCAATAAACATCAATACTGGTTTGAGTCCAGTGAACTCCTGTTTCTGGCCAGCTGAGAGATCAATCCATATCTCTCAGCCTGGTTGTTAATTTCTTATGAAATTTCACAGTCATGTAGATTAGGTTTATACCAACTTACCATATAAATTTTATAATTTTTGGAATTTTCTGTGAATTGTTATGAATTTTACAATCTCATCTGTCAAAAACTCCAAAAAGGTCAACTTTGGGTCAAACTGAGAAGTTCATTCTTCTTTTGATTCAATAATCCAAAATTCCTTGATCAATTCACCTTTATGACACCTCATGTGATGTTTTAAAGGATTTAGAATAATTAAACCAGGCTTTAATCCATAGGTCAAGCCAAATTTGGTTTTAATAAAGCTGAAAGGGCATTTCTGTCCAGTCTGCTAAAAATACAATAATCATACTTTTTTTTCACTCAATTAACTTAAAATTTCATGGGCATCTAGAACAAGTCTTAATGCACTCACTCATCAAATTTTACCATTTTTGGGATTTTCTGTGATTTTCTGTGAATTTTTGAAATTGGGTCTGTCAAAATTGAAATTGAGTTGGCTCTGGACCATTACCAGAAAAGTGCAAAAAATGAAATTAACTCGTGTTCAAGTGAAATTCATGTGTGAAATTGATATAAAACCTTTCTAAAACATGTAATTGACCCAAATGAACATAATCAAACATGCAATTTGAGAAGAATGTGATGAAATCAAAAGGAAACCAAATTGAAAATAAAACCAGAAATGACCCAATGTGCATAAAGGACAATGCACATCTAAATTGATGAAATTGATCATCCAAACATGTTCAAACATACTAAACGACACTGTTTGGAAGGTTAATTGAAAGAAAATTGCAAAGGAAAGCTATGAAATACCATTTGGTACCAAAGCCCCGAAACCAGTTTGGTACCAAATGGCCAAAGTTGCAAAATTGATGGATTAAATTCAAATTAAGCCTCAAAATCTTGATAAACATGTTCTAACGATGCTATATGATAAAGGAATCGAGTCAATTTGTCAAAAATCAGCTCAGATCCCTCAAAATCTCATCTCAGCCAACTTCCCAACCGAAACCAGGTGGTTACCCCCATTTCCGGCGATCCAGGCCGCCGCCGCCGCCGAGACCACCGCCAATGGACTCCCCACGCTCCGGCGATGCCAGCCATGCCTCCTGATCGGAGATCCGACGCCGGCAGGGCCTCGATCAATGTCGGGGAGGATGAGCACGAATATTGATGCATCTCAAAGTGCGAATCTTGATGAAATTCAAACAGCCCAGAGAAGGCTTGATGCGCGCCAGAGATCCAACGGCCCAGTTTAAAAGATGCTTTAAAAACTGAACTTAAGTTCAGATCTTGATGCATGGGCCCAAATCTGACGGCCCATATTAATCTGTTTTGAAAATAAACTTTGAACACCAAATAAAAATGATTTCTCAAGCCCATAAATTATGAAAAATATATCAAAAATCATGATTTCATTTATGAATATTTTTAAGACTATAAAATGTCAATTTTGATTTTATTTTATTTTCTTTTTTTTTTATATATTATAAATAAAAGAAAGTTCAAGATATATGATATATGTATAAAATAAATTCAAAATACCAAATAGGATATTTAAAAATAAGTGAAAATTATGATAAAACAAATTAGCAATTTTCAAAATAATCAAATTATGTTATATTTTGATAAAACAAATCAAAATATTCAAAATAATTAAATTACATTATATTTTGACAAAATAAATTGGAATATTCAAGATAATCAAAATTATGTTATATTTTGATAAAACAAATCAAAATATTCAAAGATGATTGAATCATGTTATGAAACAAATAAAAATGTTCAAAATAATCAAACTTTGTTATATTTTGATAAAACAAATCAAAATATTTAAATATGCAAATATACCCAAATATTTGACCAAATATGTCAAAAATACAAATATGTCCCAATCTTTGACCAAACATGTCAAATATGCAAATATACCCAAATATTTGACCAAATATGTCAAAAATACAAATATGTCCAAATATTTGACCAAATATGTCAAACATGCAAATAAACCCAAACACTTGAGCAAACATGTCAAATATGCAAATATGACCAAACTTTTGACCAAACATGTTAAATATGCAAATAAACCCAAACATTTGACCAAACATGTCAAATATACAAATACACCCAAATTTCTGGCCAAACATGCCAAATATACAAATATGTCCAAACTCTTGATAAAATAGGTCAAATATGCAAATATGTCCAAATCTCTGGCCAAACATGCCAAATATGCAGATAAGTCCAAAACTTGGTGAAAACATACCAACATACCAAATCATATCAAATCGTGTTTCGAGAACATTAAATTGGCAGTGCGCTTCAGGTTTAATGTACCTCATTTTGGAAATCGATAAAGAATTATATGTTCCCGATCCTCCAATTTTCCCAGGTTTCGAATTGGCATAGCGCTTCAGATTCGGGACTTGGAAGGTCAATAGACTGTTTAGGATTATACGTCCTTGTCTTTGACATAAACCTTTTTAGAGATCAAACATCTCTGGTTCTTTGAGTATCGAGTTGGCAGTGCGCTTCACATTCGAACTCCGTGAGATCAATAGGATTATACATCCTCGATCTCTGATTTATGAGAAATTATACGTTTCTCTGACTTTAGATCATACGTCTTTAGTCTTATTATCCAAAGTTATACCTTTGGGTTATTTTAAGTATGCATTATAATAAATTGGAAGGAAGAAATAAAGCCACAAATCTGATCCATATATTTTGATTAGTTTAGCCCATTAATCAGAGGTTCCCGAGGCGAGAGCCGGGGTAATTAACGGCGGGGGCTTGCGCCCGTCGGAAAATAAAAGTTCCCACAATCACCTAAATAATAAGTCCTTGAGCGCATAAACACGCACAGGGATGTACCTGCACCTTCTTCCCCCGTGAGCGAGGACGCCGATGCCTCGCGCGTGGGCCGCGAAAAAGGGCCGCACAGGTTCTGGCACGCCCGGTGGGACCTATCTTTCTCCTCTCATCTCTTGGGCTAAACTAATTAAATATATGGATCAAATAAAAATATATATCATAAATTTTTAATGAAATATGGCTAATTGATTTGTGGAGTTTATGCTTTTCAGGAAATGATGTCTGGAGCAAATTCTCCGTTTGCAATTGCTGTCCCCGTCTCCCTCAACGAGGCGGGCCATATGGTGTTCTCATTTGGGGACTTTCCCCAAATGATCGTTCTTCCTCCTACTCCACCGTCACCGACCCCGACAATGGTCGAAGATGATAGTGAAGAGGTCTCCTTCAGGATCACCCAGAAGGGGATCGACAACAAAATCATGGCGCTTCCTCCCAAACCTCAGCGCCCCAGGAGACACCGTTCTGAGAAGAAAGTCTCCCCGACCCTCTCCACACCGGTGGCCCCAAAGGTCACCAAGAAACGGGCTCTCCAAGCCTACCAGGATGAGCTGGTGGCTGAGCCAAATCTCCCTGTCTCCAATCCCTTCACATCCCTAAGGATTGTGAAAAGGAACTCTCCAACCGCTCGTATCCGGAGCGTTTGGGAGGTTCCACAACCAAAACCTCTCCAAAACCAAAACTTCTCGACCGAGTCGGGAAGACCCTCAGGTCTTAAACAGGTCAACCTAGGTAAGTCTCTGTACGAGACTCACCAAGCTATTAAGGCGCGTAAACAACAGCGTCGAAACAAGCCTCAAGCTTCTGTCTCGCAAAACCAAGGGAGACAGGTCCATTTCCCCCGGGAATCGGGGAACCGCCCATATGAACGGGCACAAGGGACCAAACAAACGTGGATCCCAAAACCTCGTCTGACCCAAACAAGCCAGACACCATCCACCTATATACAGGTGGCTAAGCCCGAAACACGGGCTACGGTCAAAACCACCGCTCTCTCGAAAAATATCGAGAGTGAAAACGTGTTTAATAGGCTGGGGTCAAAGATAAAACCCCAAGCCTCGAGCACGACTGTGTTTGACAGGCTAGGGCCAAAACTAAACCCTAAGCCATTAAAGTCAAGCAAAGGACTGGTTATCACTGTTCCTGATCAGGCCCGAAAGAAAAGGCGGGTCTCTCGTCTGGCACCCTATGCTGATGACGAAGAAGAACACTTCACAGTCTATACTGTGGGGGCGTATGACGAAAGCTCCTCTGACGATCAAGAAGAACGTCACGCCACATATATGGCTGACGATGAAGAAGTGGGCCCATCCCATGACCCACCACCTGGTCGAGATGTCGAGAATGCTCATGCGGCCAGGACCAGAGCCAGGACCAAAAGAGGGCAAAAAGGGGGCCCTCCAACTGACGACGAATCAGCCCACAATGAGGCAGAAATGGAAGACACCGGTGGCTCCGCGAATGACTTCGTCGCCCAACTAAAACGACAGTTGTCTATACGAGAACGAGAAATGGAGGAGTATAGACAGAAAAATGAGCAAGAAATGGGAGAGCTCAGAAAGCAAAATCAAGAGGCTTTAAGCCTGATCAAGTCCTTAAGTGACTTCCTGACCAAAAAGGGGATCACAAATGAAAGAGTGGAAGATGAAGGACCCTCCAAACATACGGGACCTCAACCATCGCAACATCCAAGCTTCAGAGACCCCGACGGTCACAAAGAAGACCTCCCATGTGGAGGAGAGAGCTCTCGAGTCAATATTGCTCGGGGCTCCAACACTCGTATATATACCAACGAGAATCAAGGATTGACTAAGAAGGAGATCCAAGAGATAATTAGTCAACAACTTCAAATAGCGGGCGCAGGATTTACCGTCTCACCCTTGAAACGAACGGGGAGGCCGTACCCAGCCGATTACGACGCTATACCTTACCCAAAGGGGTATATAGTCCCGAAGTTTAAATCCTTCTCGGGAGAGGGTGTAAAAGACACAAACCCAGATCAACACTTGGCCCATTTCATGGCCTCGTGTGGGAATACAGGGAGCAATGATGCCTTGTTGCTGCGTCAATTCCCGCAAAGTCTAACGGGTCCTGCCTTTGAATGGTACTACTCATTAGAAAATGGGAGTATTAAAACGTGGGATGATATGACCGATGCATTCAGGGCAAAGTTCGCGGTCATGACTGACAAAATCAGCATTGCGGACTTGGCCAATACCAGGCCCCAGAAGAATGAAAAAGTTCTGGAGTACATTAGTCGCTGGCGAAACCTCAGCATCAGGTGTGATCGCCCAATAACCCAAAGGGAGGCGGTCGAACTAATACTCAGGAACGTTGACAACTGGATGACACCATTCTTAGGGATAGCCAAGATTACGACATATCAGGATTTGATAAACTGTGTGTCTAGGCTTGAAAATGCACCTCCAAATTCATGGCCCAACTACTCGGGTCAGAGATTCCAAAGAGGAGGGAAAGCCGAGGCCAAGGTAGTCAGTACAAGCAAGTCCGGCGGCAAAAACGCGGCCGCTAATGTCAACACTGTAAACAATGGTGGCTCGTCAAATAAAAATGACGGCGGCAGCAGTGCAAAACCCGTATATGGAAGCGGGCAGCCTCTTAAAAGTCTGGAGGAATTGAAGGGCAAGCCTTATTCATTCAAAAGGGATAAAGTCGCGCGACTCTTCAAAGATGCCTTGAAGGATGGGCTCCAATTACCTAAATGCAAACGGCCCGCCGACATGGAGAAATCCAGTGACCCGAACTACTGTCCATATCACAGAGTGCTTGGGCACCCCATAGAAGATTGTTGGGTGTTCAAAGACTGGATAGAAAGGAGGTACAAGAATGGCGAGATAACACTGGCTGATAGTATCCTCCAAACGCCAGCCCCGCATGAGCAGGTGAACGCGGTCTCTCATATAGAGATCAATATTGAGGATTCTTCGACCGAACCTTGGAGTATCCACCTGTCCCGGAAAGCAAAGAAACTCCTCAAATCCATTCAGAAAGAACCAGGTATTTTGTGGAAGAATGATGTAACTCCCACTATCCCTGAACCACCAAGAAAATCGGTGGCCTTCTACAAGAAAGCGAACAAAAATGGCAGCCGCAAACGGGACAAGAAGCCAGTAAAGCCAAAGGAGTATCCGGAAAAGTCAGAACTCCAGAAGTACATTGATGCGTTCGAAGAATACGAACAAGGTCAACCGATACCGGCCATGCTTCGAGACTTCATTCCTAAACGAATTCTCAACAAATTAATGGGTATAGTCGATGAAGACGAAACCACAGATGAAGGAGATGAGTTCTGGGATGAAGAATGCTGTGTCATCACCCACGTAGAAACTCATGAGGTGAGTGAGTCAGAAGACTCTGATACTCTCCCTTGTCGGGAGGAGCTTTATCTCAACGAGCTTCTCGGGCAAGTTCACCATTTTATGAATGGCAGCAAAAAGACAACCAGCATAGACTCAAAGTCGACAATTCGGAAATTCAAACCCGAAGGCATAAAAGGGCTAGTGGAAGACATGCCCTGTCGAATGAGAAAAGAATGCGAGAAGGGACCTGAAATGAATGCGTTCCTTAGAGTTGGATTTACCCGAGACGAGGGAAACTCATCTTCGGGGCGCCCGAAAGAGGACATGGTGATCATAGTTTCTCATGGGCATCAATCCAGAAATGAGACGTTTCGGCCGGGTCAAGCCCGAAGGAAACCTCCCAATGTCTTTTTAGTAAACATAGATGACAAAGAGATGTTGGAAAGCATAGCATGGCAAGATTGCGGCCACGAAGAAAGGCTGACGATTGAAACCACAAGTGAGGAAAGAGGTGGCGAGTCTCAGGCCGTTTCTACTCAAGCCAGGAACTTCTCCGTTGTAAACCCAAGGAGAGGGTCAATAAACCCTGAATCAAGGAAAGAGGGTAGGCCCGTCGACGGCCGAAAACGCTCTTTTAAAATAGAGAACAGGGAGGAAGGGCAATCAAATCCTCACAAATACACCCGTTCCGCGCCTAACCAAAAAGAATGGTGCCATGCAATACATCATAATAGCGATTCGGAAGAAGACGCACACTTTCCCGGGAGTCTATTTTATCCCGAAGAAGGTAATGAGGCCACTACCTCTGAAAAGGAAAAGACAGAATGTCAGGTCGTTCTGCGTTCGGGCACCTACATCCCTGAACGTCAACCTCCAAAGGAGTCCGACCGAAATGTCGCGAAGACCAAAAGTACAAGCAAAGAACCAGAAAATGGCCTACCCACCCGTGAAAAGTCAAAACTCACGGTAGGAGATTACAATGTGCTGGCGCATCTCCGTAAGATCCCAGCCTTGCTTAGTGTCTTTGATGCATTGATGATGTCGAAGGATATGCGCGACATATTAATATATGCGCTCCAAAATCCTGAGCAATTCCAGGCCTACTTTGCTGAAAAGCAATCACATGAGACGGCATACGTCAACAGCCGTTCAACGGGTATCCATTTCACTGATGAAGACCTGTTGACTGGCACCGCCGATCACAACCGGCCGTTGTATGTAACTGGCGACTGTGAGGGACAAAGATTGAATCGCATTTTGGTCGACTCGGGATCATCAATAAACATTATGCCCTTGAGGATCCTGAAAACCTTAATGCTGGACACCAAACCATTGTCGAATGAGAAAGTGACCATTCATGGGTTCAATCAACATTCCCAGAAAGCCATGGGTGCGGTGACCCTAACGCTCCAATTCGGGGGCCTGATAACCTCGACCAAATTTTATGTCATTGACGCCGATACGTCATATAAGGCCTTACTCGGTCGCCCCTGGCTGCATGAAAACCGGGTAGTGCCATCAACTCTTCACCAATGCATGAAATACATGAAAGACGGAAGGCAAAAAAGGATAAATGGGGACATCAAGCCGTTCGGGGTCCATGAAATTGGCCTTAGCGACGCCCGTTATTTCTTAACGCAGGAGGAGAAGGATCAGCATAAAGCGCTGATGGAGTCTCTAAGCTCCGTCTTACAAGGAAATGGCTTGGAAATGCAAACAAGCCAAACCAAATCCACGCCCAATCTGGTGTCATCTCATGATAAAAAGGCACCAACTTTGAGTAATAAACCCATTTATGGGTTGTCCTCTGATGAAGAGGAAGACAAGAAGGAGCGAGTGTATGGTGTCACTCCCTTATTTGGCGCATCTTCTGATGAAGAAGATGAGAAGATCTCGACGCGCCGGGTTATCCCGCTATACGGGGCCTCAACAGACGATGAGTCAGAAGAGGAAGCTTCTATAGATGGAGAGGTGTATGAATCGGAAAGTGGATCAGAAGAAGAAATCCTATTTCACGTCAAACCGACATACAACTTCGAAACTGACGAGAGCCATGAATCGTCTTTAAGGGTTGAAAAGGTACCCGAAAGACATTACAAGGACCTTTCTCCCAAAGAAGTGAACCAAATCCAGAAGTTGCGGACGTTTGTTGTTCCTTCTAAGGTCGAACGCTTGCCAGGGAAGACGGTCACTCATAGACCAATCAGATTCTACAAAATCGATGCAATCAATCCTGGTGATAACGCCCTTATCCACGAGTGGAGTGGCTTATTGTCAGAAGACTCCGATGACGGGGAAGTCAATATCGAGGCGTCCCGGTATTTCGGGAAGAATCAGGGCCAACTGATGGAAAAGGCCCGGTGTCCTCAAACCATATCAAAATCCAAGATGTATTACTTTGAAAGACTATGGAATGGCTCAACTAATACGGTCAGGGGCCTGGATGACAAGATCAAATACACCCGCGGTTTGGGATACAACTCTGAGTCAGAAGAAGACGGGGATCCCGACGAACGGTGTCGAAGTTTCTTCAAGAACCGCAGAGTTACCTGTTATATGGTATCTGAGGAGCCAGAAGAAGAAGACTTCATCCTGGTGGCTAAAAACGCACCAAAGGAGTTGGAGGACGGCGCGCCAAACACCATTGACGAGTTGGTGGAAGTTAACCTCGGGACAGATGAAGACCCTAGGCCAACCTTCATAAGCGCATCCCTTCCCCAAGAGAAGCGGGAACCTTTGAGGGCCTTGCTCCAAGAATATGTTGATTGTTTCGCATGGAGCTATGAAGAAATGCCAGGACTGGATCCCAAAGTTGCAGTCCACAAACTCAAAATTGACCCAAGTATAAAGCCGGTCAAACAAGCACCGCGACGAATGAGAATAGAACTTGAAGAAAAGGTCGTGGTCGAAACCAAGAAGCTTATTGATGCAGGCTTTGTGCGGGAAGAAGAAACTCCCGATTGGGTGGCTAGCATCGTTCCCGTAAAGAAGAAGAACGGGCAAATACGCATATGCGTCGACTTTCGGGACCTGAATAAAGCTTGTCCCAAAGATGACTTTCCTTTACCGGTGACGGAAATCATCATCGACCATACCTCGTCCTATGAGGTATTCTCTTTTATGGATGGGTACGCGGGGTATAACCAAATCAAAATGGATGAAGAAGACCAGAAGCATACGGCCTTCCGCACTCCGATGGGTATTTATTGTTACAAGGTTATGCCTTTTGGCCTCAAAAATGCCGGGGCCACATACCAGCGAGCCATGACGAAAATATTCGACGACCTAATTCATAAGATTGTCGAATGCTACGTGGACGATTTGGTCGTAAAGGCGACGTCCTATGACGAGCATCTCATAAATCTCAAGGTCGTGTTTGACCGTCTGAGGCAACATGCGCTGAAGCTAAACCCGTTAAAGTGCACCTTTATGGTTTCGTCGGGGAAATTTCTTGGGTTTGTTATTCGACACCGGGGAATAGAAATAGACCCGGGTAAAATCAAGGCAATACAAGAATTGCCGCCACCCAGGAACCTTAAGGAGCTTCGCTCGCTTCAAGGCCGCTTGGCATACATTAGGCGATTCATAGCCAATCTATCGGGTAGGATACAACCTTTCACCCGATTGACCAAGAAGGATGTCCCGTTTAAATGGGACGAAGCCTGCCAACAAGCCCTAAATGACATCAAGGGCTATCTCCTCAAACCACCAGTGCTGGCAGCTCCAATACCAGGAAAAGAGCTGATATTGTACACGACGGCCTTGGATGGATCTCTCGGGGCCTTATTAGCGCAAGAAAATGAACAAGGGAAAGAAAACGCCCTCTATTACTTGAGCCGCATGCTGGTAGGGGCGGAATACGCCTATACACCGATTGAAAAGCATTGCCTGGCATTGGTGTTCGCTGTGAAGAAGTTGCGACACTACATGATAGCCCACAAGGTCATCCTCATCTCAAAGATTGACCCCTTAAAATATCTCATGACGAGACCCATGCTTACAGGCAGGTTGGCAAGATGGGCCATAATCCTGACCGAGTTTGATATAACTTTCGCGCCACAAAAGGCCATAAAGGGGCAAGCGATGGCTGATTTCCTAGCGGCCCATCCAATACCCGACGACTCTCCTTTGGCATGCGAATTTCCAGATGAAGAAGTCTTTCATATCAAAGATGAAACCCCAAGTTGGGAAATGTACTTTGATGGGGCATCATCAATACGGCCCACCGCGGGCCCAAACATCCCGCAAATACGGGCCGGGATAGGCTTAGTCTTCGTAACACCGGAAGGAGGAATCATGCGTCATGCCTTAGCATTGACCGAGCCTTGTACAAATAATGAGGCTGAATATGAAGCGCTCATAGCCGGGTTAGAGCTTGCGCGGAATATGGGGATTAGAAAACTCCATGTGTTTGGTGACTCCCAATTGATAATAAATCAAATCACCGGAGCATACAAGGTACTAAAACCAGAGTTGGTGAAGTATCACGCTAGGGTTTTGGAATTAATAGATGAAATTCCCGAAATCCTATTCAAGAAAATCTCGAGAGCCACAAACGGCAAAGCTGATGCACTCGCTCGGGTGGCTAAAGAATTAGGCGAACCTGACGACGGAAATGTGCAAATTGTTGTCAAAAATCGACGACCCCTGTCCTCATGCTTCACGGGGACCAAAGATAAAATCCAGGTGGCTATGGCCGAAGAAATGGAAAGTGACCTGGAAGATGTCATGGTGACTCAGCCGAATGACGATTGGCGCCAACCTTTCGTTGAATACTTCAAATACGGGGTTCTCCCGAATGAGAAATCAGCGCGAGAGCAACTCAAGAAGAGAGCGCTTCGCTACGCCTACGTCAATGACACCTTATACAGGCGATCATACGACCAAATGTGGCTTCGCTGTGTGTCAAACTCAGAAGTCCACCAAATCATGAAGGAAGTTCATTCGGGTTTATGCGGAGCACATCAGCCGGGACCCAAAATGCGACTTAAGATAAAGCGCATGGGCTATTATTGGCCCACCATGGCACGCGATTGTATCGAGCATGCCAAGAAGTGTCACATGTGCCAAATACATGGCACGTTCATACATCAACACCCAAACCCGTTACACCCGACTGTGTCATCTTGGCCGTTTGATGCATGGGGTACTGATGTAGTCGGGCCCATTGACCCGCCTTCCTCCAAGGGTCATAAGTTTATCTTGGCTGCGACCGATTACTTCACCAAGTGGGCCGAGGCAGTCCCGCTTAGGGAAGTGAAGGCAATCGATGTCGTGAATTTCTTCAAAAACCATATCCTATACCGATTTGGGACCCCGAGGAGAATCATTTCTGATAACGGGGCCGCGTTCAAAAGTGCTAAAGTATACGCACTTGCGGAAAAGTTCAAGATTGATTGGAAATATTCTTCCATATACAATCCCAGAGCAAATGGTTTAGCAGAGGCCTTCAATAAGACCTTGATAAAAATCATGAAAAGGACGTTGAAAGGAAATCAGCGCGACTGGCATGAAAGGCTACAAGAAGCGCTTTGGGCATATCGAACCACATGTCGAACCCCCACTCAAGCGACACCATATTCCCTGGTGTTTGGTGTCGAAGCTGTCCTGCCGCTTGAGGTGGAACTCCCGTCCTTAAGGGTGGCGCTCCAGAACGAAATGTCGTTAGATGAGCAGAAGCACCTCAGGCTCGATGAACTCGACGCTATGGATGAAAGGCGAATCATAGCCCAACAAAACTTGGAAATATACCAAGCGAAGATGGCACGGGCCTACGACAAAATGGCCCGCTCAAGAACTTTTCGTCAAGGGGAATTAGTACTTGTTCTCCGAAGGCCCATAATTGGCCGGCATGTCGGCCCAAAGTTTTCACCTAATTGGGAAGGCCCATATGTGGTTGAGAAGGTGTTTGACGGAGGGGCATACCAACTCATAGATCATAAAGGCGAAAGACCATTACCTCCTATAAACGGGCGGTATCTTAAGAAATACCATGCATAATACACCAAGAAGAAAGGTGGCTAAACCCATACACCAAGAAGAAAGGTGGCTAAACCCATACACCAAGAAGAAAGGTGGCCAAACTCAAACACCAAGAAGAAAGGTGGCTAAACTCATACGCCCAAAAGAAAGGTGGCTTAAAGTCCCGGGGTAAAAGGTATTTATCCATGTCCCGCCGGGTGCAAATCGGCCTTGTCGCCTTGAGCCGTTAATCAAGGGGCGTGGATGGTGTCCACTGAAGAAATACCACAAACAAAGTTGTCCCATCGGGCATAAATCGGCCTTGTCGCCTTGAGCCGTTAATCAAGGGGCGTGGATGGTGTCCACTGAAGAAATACCACAAACAAAGTTGTCCCATCGGGCATAAATCGGCCTTGTCGCCTTGAGCTGTTAATCAAGGGACGTGGATGGTGTCCACTGAAGAAATACCATAAACCAAAATGTCCCCTCCGGGCATAAATCGGCCTTGTTGCCTTGAGCCGTTAATCAAGGAACACATGTGGTGGCTAACACAAAAGCTACCAAAACCTCTGACAGGCCAAAAAGAAAGGTTTTGTCCACATCGCCGGATGAAGTCGGCGCCCGAACTTTGGAGCCACTAAAGCGGGGAAATGGTTTTGGTATTTGTGCCTCCAATACAATTACCACTGTGTTTGCCCATTTGATACAGAATAAATATGAAAATGAGCAGCGTTACGATTTGTCGCTTTAAACAAATCATTGCTGAATAAAACATTGCCTTATTAATTAATAGTAAGGCAGAGTATTGAAGGCATAAATAAAAAGCCCTATAATGAATGAAACCTTCTTATCCTTATGATAAGCTCGGATAATTTATCAGGGCGAAATCCCCCTCCAAATACATAAATAAGTATGCGTGGAGAATGAGTGAAATGTGAGGATTCCACACTTAATAATGAGTGGAGAGAATAGAAAGGATCCACATTAAAAAATGGTTTTGCCAATTTGTACCATAAACAATTGACACTGGTATGTTCATCTGACCAGTCATAAAGAGATGAACAGGCTTTTTATCTTGTGCCTAACAAAATAACAAAATACCAAAATGCCGATAATAATATAAATCTTCCCAAAACATATACTCAATCCATGCATTATACAAAATACAATAACAAACCTAAGCTCCTCAAAAATAAATAACTAAAACCATGTCCAAAACAAACAAAATGCCAAAAATACAAACAAATGCCACCCTAAAGGCTAGGATAGCGACTACGCAGCTGGGCCAAGAACCCGTCGATCCGGGTAAACAAAGAACAGGCGGCGGTAAAGTGACGCTCCTCGTCAGCCACTAGGTCGTCTACGCTAGCTCGGGCGGCCTCATAATCATATGAGTAGTCACGAAGAGTAGAGAAGGCGGTGTCTACCAAACCCTCCATGCCCTTGATCTCACTCTTGAGTGACTGGGTCTGATCAGCTAGGTGGCTAGAAGCCCTGTAATCAGCCCCAGAAGCTAGCATACCTGCACTGAAAGCCAGGTGACATGTAAGCTGATCCTGGAGACCCCTGAGGCGGTGACGAAGTGAGAATAACTCCGACTCGGCACGAGACACCGATGTCGCGAGAGTCGAGAGAGTCTTTCGTCTCTCCCCGAAAGCCCAGGCCAAACGCTCGCGGGTTATACAAGACAAATGCTCTTGACAGGGGACGATCAAGTCGTCAATCACCCCCTGGAAATCAGGAAAGTTCCCGGAAACAGGGACCAAATCCAAAACGCGAAGGTCCAATGAACGGTGGGCTCGAGTAGAGTTGCTAAGGGAACATAGCTTCTCCAACAGATGCCGCATCTCCGATACAGAAGGACCTACAAACCAAATCAATGTCATCACATGCAATATAAACATGAAATCCAAAGTGAGGGATATAAGAGCACGTACCATCGGGAGAAATGTCACCCGAGGGTCTCTCCTCCTCAAGGTCCACCTCGAAGTCTTCTTCGGGAACGACGTTGAATCTTGCATCGAGCTCAACCTCTGGCTCTGCCTCAATCTCTTCGTCAGGCTCCTCTTCAATATTGTCGTCGTACCCGACATCAGACCTATCGCCGAACTCTGTGCCGGTCGCCTCGGCAATGACAAAATCTTCAGGGTCTGAATTAAAAACAAGAATAAGATCCCCGAAGGGAGAAATGAAGAGAGTAAGGTATTGTGAGATGGTGAAATGACAATGGAATTATACCTGAGTCACTAATCATGATAGGCTCCTGAAGGACAGCCAAATCTTCCGCTTCCCTCAACGGAGAAACTCTCGCAGGTGAAGCAAATTCTCCGCCGAGAGCTGGTGCTAATGGACTCCCAGCGTCCCCTTTTGTTTCAAAGAAAAGTGAAATAAGCAAGGGAAATTATGTGAAGGACATTTAGTAGAATATTCTGAAAGAAAAATCATACCTACGACCGCCTCGTCCCCCAAGACGGTGGGTAAGTTTTCCTTGGCCTCCGTTGTAGAAGGGTCGGCGCTCTCAAAGCCTGGAAACAAATCAAGGAGAATATAAGGGAAGAACGATCATTTCCCTGAATGCAAAGGACCTTGCAAATATAAGTACCTGGCAAACCCGCTCGAAAAATAAAGAGCTCCTCCAAGACGGAGTCAGGTGCCTCTCTGTCGGTCGACCCTCCTGCAATTTTTCCGACATCAGTATATCATAAAGAAGTCACATAAGAAACTTCAAGGATACAAATACAGTAAACAAAAGAGGCCATAAATAATATCACCTGTCTGAGAAGCGGTAGGAGAATCTAATGGCACCTTGCTGTCGAAGCCCTGAAAATCAAGTAAGGCGCGAGAAGAGGAAGAGGAAGGAGATCTCCGCCGCTTCTTTTCATTTTTCTTTTTGTCCGGCAGTGGACAAGTCACACGTGCCATATCGGCAGGGAGTATCGCCTGATATGCAGAGATAGTGTGAGTATACCACCTATGATACATGGCGGTAAAAATCACCTCTGAGCGTGAAGCCCGAAGCATGGTAAACTGGGAACCCGTACCCACGCGAAGTATGGAAGACCAACATCTACTCAAACCTTCCAGGTCTGCAGAAAGCGACTCGGGACGGGAAAGCAACTCGGGAATGCCCTGGTCATATCCAAACTGATGGGCACAACGGTGAGGAGAGTATGGCTCCAAGATAATATGCTCACCGATGCGTAGAGGTAAAAAGCCACACCGAATGCTAATGAGGTGCTCAGTGGCTGCCGAATCCTCTAAAATCCCCTGAACCAACCTAGACCGTGGAATGTCCACAACAAGTCTATCTGAACCTCTGGGCATCCTACGCGAAAAAGCGCGTACCTCAGATCTCTGGAGTGCCCCTCGCGAACGGAAGAAACGATAGCGAGCATCTTTTGGAGAAAGGGATGATGCCGAAGCACAAACTATGTCGGACAAATAGGGTAGTATAACCCGTATCTCCTGAGAAAGGACAGGAGTATAAAGACCCATCCAGTGTGCATGAAGCCAACCACTGATGAAATGAAAGGGGATGACCTCCCCACTGAAAGAAGGATCGCGAGAGGAAACTAACCCGCGAAGAGATCGATAAATGTTGGCCAACGCCGGGATAGCCAGGGAAACCCTATGTCCCCGAGCCAAGATGTTAGCCACAACAAATGAAGAAGGCCTGATCCTGCCAACTGGAGAACTGGGCAAGACGAAATAGCACAGCCACCATGATAGAAAGGCAGTCAATAATGTTTCCTCGTCCACAATCCTGGTAGTAATGGACCCCAAGCCTGGTTTGGACCCCCTATGCACAATACCAGTCGATAATCCTACTCCCAAAGGATCGCAAGGATCAGCAAAAGAGGTACGAGGATGTGTCGGGGCATCGGCAAAGTAAGAAACCCACTGGCCCAAGGAGACACCCTCTCGGTCCCCTAAAATCTCATGATAAATCTTATATACCTGACGAAGAGACGCCGGGTACATTGGAGTCCCGTCTGGCCTCAGGCTGAGGAGATCCACTCCACTGAGGCAATGCTCATCATACGGAAGGCCATAGATCGGCAACCCTGATAACTGGGAGAGGTCCCATAGGCTCAAAGTCATCTCACGATCCTCCGTGAATAAGGTGTTCGTGACATAGCTCCAGCGCTCGGCAAATGCCCGAAACAAGGATATGTCCTGGGTGTATCCAAAAAGCGAGAGGTACACCGCCTCATAAATCCCCGCTTGCTTGAGCATGCTTTCCTCTGTAAGCAAGGTGAACTGGACCCACTCCACTTGTCGGGGGCGCCTTTCTAAAGTCCCGCGGAGCACACGCTTGTCGTCCCAAGGACACGCCCGATATGATGTCATCTCCGTGCCCAGAAGGTGCAAAGGAGGCGGGCTAGTCGTCCCGACACTTGGGCTCAACACCCTCACTGTACACGGAGTATACTCTCTCATGACGAGGTTGTTCCCTATCATGTTGTATGTGCCAGTGTGATCAGGGCCTTGGGGTGTCCAATCTGCTGGGTCTTTCATGAGAGGTGGAAAATGACCCGGCGAATATAAAGGCATAGGACCCTGAAAGGAAGCCATAATATCCTGCGAAAAACACAAAATAAAAGATGATAAGCCTATGAAGTAATATAAATCTTTGCAAAAGGAAAAGAGGAAAATCCGGCAGCATCTCCCCTGTACCGGGGGCAATCCTGATTTTTCAAGGGAGCAACGAGGCATGTGCCCAGTGCTTTAATAAGAGAAAGGACATGTGCCCAATCTCATTTTTTTTCAAAAAGCAAAATAACCAGCCAATAAAACGAGAGACAGGGAGGCACATGTGCACCAATCCCTAACTTGAAGAACAGGGACACACCCTTGTTTCCTCAAGGCTCTTAAAAAAAAAGAGAAAGGAAAGACATTGGCACCAGAACAGGCCTCTCGGCCAGCAAAGCCTCATGACCAGTTCTGGTGGGTGGCTCTTTGTTTGCTGTTTAAAAGTTGCCAGAAAAATACACAAATTAAATTGCATGAAATTAATGATATAATTTCATGTGATTTTTATACCAAAGATTTGAAATTATGAAATTATGTTCAATTTCATAAAATTATTTCTTGAAATTAAAGAAACAATTTCATGAAATAGCCATGTCAACTATTAAATCATGAAATTATGTCCAATCTCATGATTTATTAAATCCCAAAATTATTTCTTGAAATTAAAAAAAAAATATATAATTTCATGAAATAATCATACCAAACCCCCTTCAAAAAATATATACACATGTGTGCAAAAAAATATATGCACAAAACCCTAATTATATGAAATCAAGGAACAATTTCATATAATTAAACATGCCAAATTCAAAAATCATGAATTTCATTCATGAAAAATGCCCCAAATATTATCCCTTGGAATTAAAAAATGATTCTTTGGGATAATCATGCCAAAATATTAATTGTATAAGATTAATATGCCTAATCATATACAATTAATGATTTAAGTGAAATTAATGCCTAATTTCACACCCAAAAATACCAAAAATATTACCCAAAATAACAGAATCATGGAATATATTTTCTGTGATTTTTCAGTAATTTTTCATGGATTTTTGCATGAAGAATAAAATAAAATGGAAAAAGGAATAAAGAAAATACCAAAAATCAGAACTGGAGATAGTTCTGGGTGCAATTTGGGGGATGTGCAACACTCTGGGTGCAATCTGGGGAGCTCAAACACGACTTCTGCCCTTGGGACCCGCCTGTCATACACACAAAGTGTTAAAGGCGCTTTGCGTGGACCCAGTACACATGCACCATACCACTGACAGTACGTTTTGGTGCACAAGGACCAAGCCCACAGCCCAACCCTCAGTTTTTCGCTGGGGCTGTGTCTCATTAAACCTGACGACTGGGCCCCTCTCCTTCAGTCTCACTGCCAAGGGGGCCCAGCGCCCAGAGTTATTTTGGCCAGCGAAAAGAAAAGAAGGGAAAGAGAGGTGAGCGCGGTGCAAGCGCTCCCTCCCTCTGACAAGCCCGAAACCAAAGCACGGTTCACGTGCACCCAACCCAAGCGAGAGAAACCTTTTGAATTTCTCTCTCTCTCCCTCCTTTCTTCCTCCTCGAGCTCCAGAGCTCAGTGGAGCTTCGAAAATGGAGTCTAGGTGTACAATGCGAGTTGGCTTAAACCATTCTAGGGACTTAATCTACATCCTAAGGGGAGTTCAATGCCACAAACAGCATTGAAAATAGTAAAGTAAACAAAGAGAAAATCGAAGGAGAAAGTACCTCGACCTTGAAGGTGACAGAGCAATTGGGAGCTCTAGAAGCCAAGCCAACACCTGGAGAAGCTTCAAGACACCTCCACGACGCTGCCTGAAGTGCCAATTTGGGGTGAAAAGCACTCAATTGGCAGGTGCACCACTTGGCACCTCGGTCTGATTTGGATATGGTCAGTTGGCACAACTCAGCACTCAAGCAGCCAAATTGACACGTTGGGCACACTCAGTGGCACCTTGGTGACATGTCAAGCGCCAGCAAGGCCAAGGAATATTCGGGATATGCTCACACCCGAAAGGCATGACACACTGACCCAAGGAAGAAGACAAAGCCAACGGCTCCTTCTCTCTCCTCAGGCCTGTGTCAGGGACACATGTAGGCACCTCAATGGAGAGCTCTGAGCGCCAGTTAGCTGGAGGAATCTTCCAAGGACAAGCCTCAGGCCAGCACAGGCCTGGCTGGCTCAATCCTGGCCACTTGATCAAACCAAGGGCTGGGATGATGCCAGCTCAGCCCTGAGGCTTAAACCATGCCCTCTGGGCTATAAATAGACCCCCAGTGAAGAAGAAAAAAAAGAAGAGAGAGCAACATAGCCAAAACTCTGCCAAAATCTCAACTCCACCAAATTCCACAAAAAAAAAGCTAGCTGAGGAGAAACCAAGTCTTGAATAGCTAGGTAAGAGCCATAGGAGTCAAGCCTTGAGCTTGGCTCAGTCTCAATTGAGCTCAAGGAGCCAGTCTCACCTTGCTGGGTGAGATGGCTAGCCCCATGGCTGGGGAGGTGCACATGTGCCTCCCTCCTTCCAGAGCTCAATTGGTGGCTGAGCTTGAGTCTCAGGAGCTCACATGGTGAGTTCACCATGGATTTTGGCAGCATACTCCAGCCAATTGGCACATGCCAATCTGGTTTCATGGGGATGGGCACATGCTCATCCCCTCTCTCTCTCAAGCCCTGTGCACATGTGCAGTGGCTGTGTAAAGCTCAATAATGGCTTTATACAAGCTGTTATGCTGTCAAAATTCCATGGAAAAACAAAATCCCATGTTTTATATGAATATTGTATTTCAATTTGTTATAATATATGATATTTTGGTGCAAATTGGTTTTATTTTCCTTTTAGTTCTTTCCTTCATGTTCTCTGATGTGCTTAATAGCTCAAGTTCATAATTGAGCAATGGAAAAGCAATAAACATCAATACTGGTTTGAGTCCAGTGAACTCCTGTTTCTGGCCAGCTGAGAGATCAATCCATATCTCTCAGCCTGGTTGTTAATTTCTTATGAAATTTCACAGTCATGTAGATTAGGTTTATACCAACTTACCATATAAATTTTATAATTTTTGGAATTTTCTGTGAATTGTTATGAATTTTACAATCTCATCTGTCAAAAACTCCAAAAAGGTCAACTTTGGGTCAAACTGAGAAGTTCATTCTTCTTTTGATTCAATAATCCAAAATTCCCTGATCAATTCACCTTTATGACACCTCATGTGATGTTTTAAAGGATTTAGAATAATTAAACCAGGCTTTAATCCATAGGTCAAGCCAAATTTGGTTTTAATAAAGCTGAAAGGGCATTTCTGTCCAGTCTGCTAAAAATACAATAATCATACTTTCTTTTCACTCAATTAACTTAAAATTTCATGGGCATCTAGAACAAGTCTTAATGCACTCACTCATCAAATTTTACCATTTTTGGGATTTTCTGTGATTTTCTGTGAATTTTTGAAATTGGGTCTGTCAAAATTGAAATTGAGTTGGCTCTGGACCATTACCAGAAAAGTGCAAAAAATGAAATTAACTCGTGTTCAAGTGAAATTCATGTGTGAAATTGATATAAAACCTTTCTAAAACATGTAATTGACCCAAATGAACATAATCAAACATGCAATTTGAGAAGAATGTGATGAAATCAAAAGGAAACCAAATTGAAAATAAAACCAGAAATGACCCAATGTGCATAAAGGACAATGCACATCTAAATTGATGAAATTGATCATCCAAACATGTTCAAACATACTAAACGACACTGTTTGGAAGGTTAATTGAAAGAAAATTGCAAAGGAAAGCTATGAAATACCATTTGGTACCAAAGCCCCGAAACCAGTTTGGTACCAAATGGCCAAAGTTGCAAAATTGATGGATTAAATTCAAATTAAGCCTCAAAATCTTGATAAACATGTTCTAACGATGCTATATGATAAAGGAATCGAGTCAATTTGTCAAAAATCAGCTCAGATCCCTCAAAATCTCATCTCAGCCAACTTCCCAACCGAAACCAGGTGGTTACCCCCATTTCCGGCGATCCAGGCCGCCGCCGCCGCCGAGACCACCGCCAATGGACTCCCCACGCTCCGGCGATGCCAGCCATGCCTCCTGATCGGAGATCCGACGCCGGCAGGGCCTCGATCAGTGTCGGGGAGGATGAGCACGAATATTGATGCATCTCAAAGTGCGAATCTTGATGAAATTCAAACAGCCCAGAGAAGGCTTGATGCGCGCCAGAGATCCAACGGCCCAGTTTAAAAGATGCTTTAAAAACTGAACTTAAGTTCAGATCTTGATGCATGGGCCCAAATCTGACGGCCCATATTAATCTGTTTTGAAAATAAACTTTGAACACCAAATAAAAATGATTTCTCAAGCCCATAAATTATGAAAAATATATCAAAAATCATGATTTCATTTATGAATATTTTTAAGACTATAAAATGTCAATTTTGATTTTATTTGATTTTCTTTTTTTTTTATATATTATAAATAAAAGAAAGTTCAAGATATATGATATATGTATAAAATAAATTCAAAATACCAAATAGGATATTTAAAAATAAGTGAAAATTATGATAAAACAAATTAGCAATTTTCAAAATAATCAAATTATGTTATATTTTGATAAAACAAATCAAAATATTCAAAATAATTAAATTACATTATATTTTGACAAAATAAATTGGAATATTCAAGATAATCAAAATTATGTTATATTTTGATAAAACAAATCAAAATATTCAAAGATGATTGAATCATGTTATGAAACAAATAAAAATGTTCAAAATAATCAAACTTTGTTATATTTTGATAAAACAAATCAAAATATTTAAATATGCAAATATACCCAAATATTTGACCAAATATGTCAAAAATACAAATATGTCCCAATCTTTGACCAAACATGTCAAATATGCAAATATACCCAAATATTTGACCAAATATGTCAAAAATACAAATATGTCCAAATATTTGACCAAATATGTCAAACATGCAAATAAACCCAAACACTTGAGCAAACATGTCAAATATGCAAATATGACCAAACTTTTGACCAAACATGTTAAATATGCAAATAAACCCAAACATTTGACCAAACATGTCAAATATACAAATACACCCAAATTTCTGGCCAAACATGCCAAATATACAAATATGTCCAAACTCTTGATAAAATAGGTCAAATATGCAAATATGTCCAAATCTCTGGCCAAACATGCCAAATATGCAGATAAGTCCAAAACTTGGTGAAAACATACCAACATACCAAATCATATCAAATCGTGTTTCGAGAACATTAAATTGGCAGTGCGCTTCAGGTTTAATGTACCTCATTTTGGAAATCGATAAAGAATTATATGTTCCCGATCCTCCAATTTTCCCAGGTTTCGAATTGGCATAGCGCTTCAGATTCGGGACTTGGAAGGTCAATAGACTGTTTAGGATTATACGTCCTTGTCTTTGACATAAACCTTTTTAGAGATCAAACATCTCTGGTTCTTTGAGTATCGAGTTGGCAGTGCGCTTCACATTCGAACTCCGTGAGATCAATAGGATTATACATCCTCGATCTCTGATTTATGAGAAATTATACGTTTCTCTGACTTTAGATCATACGTCTTTAGTCTTATTATCCAAAGTTATACCTTTGGGTTATTTTAAGTATGCATTATAATAAATTGGAAGGAAGAAATAAAGCCACAAATCTGATCCATATATTTTGATTAGTTTAGCCCATTAATCAGAGGTTCCCGAGGCGAGAGCCGGGGTAATTAACGGCGGGGGCTTGCGCCCGTCGGAAAATAAAAGTTCCCACAATCACCTAAATAATAAGTCCTTGAGCGCATAAACACGCACAGGGATGTACCTGCACCTTCTTCCCCCGTGAGCGAGGACGCCGATGCCTCGCGCGTGGGCCGCGAAAAAGGGCCGCACAGGTTCTGGCACGCCCGGTGGGACCTATCTTTCTCCTCTCATCTCTTGGGCTAAACTAATTAAATATATGGATCAAATAAAAATATATATCATAAATTTTTAATGAAATATGGCTAATTGATTTGTGGAGTTTATGCTTTTCAGGAAATGATGTCTGGAGCAAATTCTCCGTTTGCAATTGCTGTCCCCGTCTCCCTCAACGAGGCGGGCCATATGGTGTTCTCATTTGGGGACTTTCCCCAAATGATCGTTCTTCCTCCTACTCCACCGTCACCGACCCCGACAATGGTCGAAGATGATAGTGAAGAGGTCTCCTTCAGGATCACCCAGAAGGGGATCGACAACAAAATCATGGCGCTTCCTCCCAAACCTCAGCGCCCCAGGAGACACCGTTCTGAGAAGAAAGTCTCCCCGACCCTCTCCACACCGGTGGCCCCAAAGGTCACCAAGAAACGGGCTCTCCAAGCCTACCAGGATGAGCTGGTGGCTGAGCCAAATCTCCCTGTCTCCAATCCCTTCACATCCCTAAGGATTGTGAAAAGGAACTCTCCAACCGCTCGTATCCGGAGCGTTTGGGAGGTTCCACAACCAAAACCTCTCCAAAACCAAAACTTCTCGACCGAGTCGGGAAGACCCTCAGGTCTTAAACAGGTCAACCTAGGTAAGTCTCTGTACGAGACTCACCAAGCTATTAAGGCGCGTAAACAACAGCGTCGAAACAAGCCTCAAGCTTCTGTCTCGCAAAACCAAGGGAGACAGGTCCATTTCCCCCGGGAATCGGGGAACCGCCCATATGAACGGGCACAAGGGACCAAACAAACGTGGATCCCAAAACCTCGTCTGACCCAAACAAGCCAGACACCATCCACCTATATACAGGTGGCTAAGCCCGAAACACGGGCTACGGTCAAAACCACCGCTCTCTCGAAAAATATCGAGAGTGAAAACGTGTTTAATAGGCTGGGGTCAAAGATAAAACCCCAAGCCTCGAGCACGACTGTGTTTGACAGGCTAGGGCCAAAACTAAACCCTAAGCCATTAAAGTCAAGCAAAGGACTGGTTATCACTGTTCCTGATCAGGCCCGAAAGAAAAGGCGGGTCTCTCGTCTGGCACCCTATGCTGATGACGAAGAAGAACACTTCACAGTCTATACTGTGGGGGCGTATGACGAAAGCTCCTCTGACGATCAAGAAGAACGTCACGCCACATATATGGCTGACGATGAAGAAGTGGGCCCATCCCATGACCCACCACCTGGTCGAGATGTCGAGAATGCTCATGCGGCCAGGACCAGAGCCAGGACCAAAAGAGGGCAAAAAGGGGGCCCTCCAACTGACGACGAATCAGCCCACAATGAGGCAGAAATGGAAGACACCGGTGGCTCCGCGAATGACTTCGTCGCCCAACTAAAACGACAGTTGTCTATACGAGAACGAGAAATGGAGGAGTATAGACAGAAAAATGAGCAAGAAATGGGAGAGCTCAGAAAGCAAAATCAAGAGGCTTTAAGCCTGATCAAGTCCTTAAGTGACTTCCTGACCAAAAAGGGGATCACAAATGAAAGAGTGGAAGATGAAGGACCCTCCAAACATACGGGACCTCAACCATCGCAACATCCAAGCTTCAGAGACCCCGACGGTCACAAAGAAGACCTCCCATGTGGAGGAGAGAGCTCTCGAGTCAATATTGCTCGGGGCTCCAACACTCGTATATATACCAACGAGAATCAAGGATTGACTAAGAAGGAGATCCAAGAGATAATTAGTCAACAACTTCAAATAGCGGGCGCAGGATTTACCGTCTCACCCTTGAAACGAACGGGGAGGCCGTACCCAGCCGATTACGACGCTATACCTTACCCAAAGGGGTATATAGTCCCGAAGTTTAAATCCTTCTCGGGAGAGGGTGTAAAAGACACAAACCCAGATCAACACTTGGCCCATTTCATGGCCTCGTGTGGGAATACAGGGAGCAATGATGCCTTGTTGCTGCGTCAATTCCCGCAAAGTCTAACGGGTCCTGCCTTTGAATGGTACTACTCATTAGAAAATGGGAGTATTAAAACGTGGGATGATATGACCGATGCATTCAGGGCAAAGTTCGCGGTCATGACTGACAAAATCAGCATTGCGGACTTGGCCAATACCAGGCCCCAGAAGAATGAAAAAGTTCTGGAGTACATTAGTCGCTGGCGAAACCTCAGCATCAGGTGTGATCGCCCAATAACCCAAAGGGAGGCGGTCGAACTAATACTCAGGAACGTTGACAACTGGATGACACCATTCTTAGGGATAGCCAAGATTACGACATATCAGGATTTGATAAACTGTGTGTCTAGGCTTGAAAATGCACCTCCAAATTCATGGCCCAACTACTCGGGTCAGAGATTCCAAAGAGGAGGGAAAGCCGAGGCCAAGGTAGTCAGTACAAGCAAGTCCGGCGGCAAAAACGCGGCCGCTAATGTCAACACTGTAAACAATGGTGGCTCGTCAAATAAAAATGACGGCGGCAGCAGTGCAAAACCCGTATATGGAAGCGGGCAGCCTCTTAAAAGTCTGGAGGAATTGAAGGGCAAGCCTTATTCATTCAAAAGGGATAAAGTCGCGCGACTCTTCAAAGATGCCTTGAAGGACGGGCTCCAATTACCTAAATGCAAACGGCCCGCCGACATGGAGAAATCCAGTGACCCGAACTACTGTCCATATCACAGAGTGCTTGGGCACCCCATAGAAGATTGTTGGGTGTTCAAAGACTGGATAGAAAGGAGGTACAAGAATGGCGAGATAACTCTGGCTGATAGTATCCTCCAAACGCCAGCCCCGCATGAGCAGGTGAACGCGGTCTCTCATATAGAGATCAATATTGAGGATTCTTCGACCGAACCTTGGAGTATCCACCTGTCCCGGAAAGCAAAGAAACTCCTCAAATCCATTCAGAAAGAACCAGGTATTTTGTGGAAGAATGATGTAACTCCCACTATCCCTGAACCACCAAGAAAATCGGTGGCCTTCTACAAGAAAGCGAACAAAAATGGCAGCCGCAAACGGGACAAGAAGCCAGTAAAGCCAAAGGAGTATCCGGAAAAGTCAGAACTCCAGAAGTACATTGATGCGTTCGAAGAATACGAACAAGGTCAACCGATACCGGCCATGCTTCGAGACTTCATTCCTAAACGAATTCTCAACAAATTAATGGGTATAGTCGATGAAGACGAAACCACAGATGAAGGAGATGAGTTCTGGGATGAAGAATGCTGTGTCATCACCCACGTAGAAACTCATGAGGTGAGTGAGTCAGAAGACTCTGATACTCTCCCTTGTCGGGAGGAGCTTTATCTCAACGAGCTTCTCGGGCAAGTTCACCATTTTATGAATGGCAGCAAAAAGACAACCAGCATAGACTCAAAGTCGACAATTCGGAAATTCAAACCCGAAGGCATAAAAGGGCTAGTGGAAGACATGCCCTGTCGAATGAGAAAAGAATGCGAGAAGGGACCTGAAATGAATGCGTTCCTTAGAGTTGGATTTACCCGAGACGAGGGAAACTCATCTTCGGGGCGCCCGAAAGAGGACATGGTGATCATAGTTTCTCATGGGCATCAATCCAGAAATGAGACGTTTCGGCCGGGTCAAGCCCGAAGGAAACCTCCCAATGTCTTTTTAGTAAACATAGATGACAAAGAGATGTTGGAAAGCATAGCATGGCAAGATTGCGGCCACGAAGAAAGGCTGACGATTGAAACCACAAGTGAGGAAAGAGGTGGCGAGTCTCAGGCCGTTTCTACTCAAGCCAGGAACTTCTCCGTTGTAAACCCAAGGAGAGGGTCAATAAACCCTGAATCAAGGAAAGAGGGTAGGCCCGTCGACGGCCGAAAACGCTCTTTTAAAATAGAGAACAGGGAGGAAGGGCAATCAAATCCTCACAAATACACCCGTTCCGCGCCTAACCAAAAAGAATGGTGCCATGCAATACATCATAATAGCGATTCGGAAGAAGACGCACACTTTCCCGGGAGTCTATTTTATCCCGAAGAAGGTAATGAGGCCACTACCTCTGAAAAGGAAAAGACAGAATGTCAGGTCGTTCTGCGTTCGGGCACCTACATCCCTGAACGTCAACCTCCAAAGGAGTCCGACCGAAATGTCGCGAAGACCAAAAGTACAAGCAAAGAACCAGAAAATGGCCTACCCACCCGTGAAAAGTCAAAACTCACGGTAGGAGATTACAATGTGCTGGCGCATCTCCGTAAGATCCCAGCCTTGCTTAGTGTCTTTGATGCATTGATGATGTCGAAGGATATGCGCGACATATTAATATATGCGCTCCAAAATCCTGAGCAATTCCAGGCCTACTTTGCTGAAAAGCAATCACATGAGACGGCATACGTCAACAGCCGTTCAACGGGTATCCATTTCACTGATGAAGACCTGTTGACTGGCACCGCCGATCACAACCGGCCGTTGTATGTAACTGGCGACTGTGAGGGACAAAGATTGAATCGCATTTTGGTCGACTCGGGATCATCAATAAACATTATGCCCTTGAGGATCCTGAAAACCTTAATGCTGGACACCAAACCATTGTCGAATGAGAAAGTGACCATTCATGGGTTCAATCAACATTCCCAGAAAGCCATGGGTGCGGTGACCCTAACGCTCCAATTCGGGGGCCTGATAACCTCGACCAAATTTTATGTCATTGACGCCGATACGTCATATAAGGCCTTACTCGGTCGCCCCTGGCTGCATGAAAACCGGGTAGTGCCATCAACTCTTCACCAATGCATGAAATACATGAAAGACGGAAGGCAAAAAAGGATAAATGGGGACATCAAGCCGTTCGGGGTCCATGAAATTGGCCTTAGCGACGCCCGTTATTTCTTAACGCAGGAGGAGAAGGATCAGCATAAAGCGCTGATGGAGTCTCTAAGCTCCGTCTTACAAGGAAATGGCTTGGAAATGCAAACAAGCCAAACCAAATCCACGCCCAATCTGGTGTCATCTCATGATAAAAAGGCACCAACTTTGAGTAATAAACCCATTTATGGGTTGTCCTCTGATGAAGAGGAAGACAAGAAGGAGCGAGTGTATGGTGTCACTCCCTTATTTGGCGCATCTTCTGATGAAGAAGATGAGAAGATCTCGACGCGCCGGGTTATCCCGCTATACGGGGCCTCAACAGACGATGAGTCAGAAGAGGAAGCTTCTATAGATGGAGAGGTGTATGAATCGGAAAGTGGATCAGAAGAAGAAATCCTATTTCACGTCAAACCGACATACAACTTCGAAACTGACGAGAGCCATGAATCGTCTTTAAGGGTTGAAAAGGTACCCGAAAGACATTACAAGGACCTTTCTCCCAAAGAAGTGAACCAAATCCAGAAGTTGCGGACGTTTGTTGTTCCTTCTAAGGTCGAACGCTTGCCAGGGAAGACGGTCACTCATAGACCAATCAGATTCTACAAAATCGATGCAATCAATCCTGGTGATAACGCCCTTATCCACGAGTGGAGTGGCTTATTGTCAGAAGACTCCGATGACGGGGAAGTCAATATCGAGGCGTCCCGGTATTTCGGGAAGAATCAGGGCCAACTGATGGAAAAGGCCCGGTGTCCTCAAACCATATCAAAATCCAAGATGTATTACTTTGAAAGACTATGGAATGGCTCAACTAATACGGTCAGGGGCCTGGATGACAAGATCAAATACACCCGCGGTTTGGGATACAACTCTGAGTCAGAAGAAGACGGGGATCCCGACGAACGGTGTCGAAGTTTCTTCAAGAACCGCAGAGTTACCTGTTATATGGTATCTGAGGAGCCAGAAGAAGAAGACTTCATCCTGGTGGCTAAAAACGCACCAAAGGAGTTGGAGGACGGCGCGCCAAACACCATTGACGAGTTGGTGGAAGTTAACCTCGGGACAGATGAAGACCCTAGGCCAACCTTCATAAGCGCATCCCTTCCCCAAGAGAAGCGGGAACCTTTGAGGGCCTTGCTCCAAGAATATGTTGATTGTTTCGCATGGAGCTATGAAGAAATGCCAGGACTGGATCCCAAAGTTGCAGTCCACAAACTCAAAATTGACCCAAGTATAAAGCCGGTCAAACAAGCACCGCGACGAATGAGAATAGAACTTGAAGAAAAGGTCGTGGTCGAAACCAAGAAGCTTATTGATGCAGGCTTTGTGCGGGAAGAAGAAACTCCCGATTGGGTGGCTAGCATCGTTCCCGTAAAGAAGAAGAACGGGCAAATACGCATATGCGTCGACTTTCGGGACCTGAATAAAGCTTGTCCCAAAGATGACTTTCCTTTACCGGTGACGGAAATCATCATCGACCATACCTCGTCCTATGAGGTATTCTCTTTTATGGATGGGTACGCGGGGTATAACCAAATCAAAATGGATGAAGAAGACCAGAAGCATACGGCCTTCCGCACTCCGATGGGTATTTATTGTTACAAGGTTATGCCTTTTGGCCTCAAAAATGCCGGGGCCACATACCAGCGAGCCATGACGAAAATATTCGACGACCTAATTCATAAGATTGTCGAATGCTACGTGGACGATTTGGTCGTAAAGGCGACGTCCTATGACGAGCATCTCATAAATCTCAAGGTCGTGTTTGACCGTCTGAGGCAACATGCGCTGAAGCTAAACCCGTTAAAGTGCACCTTTATGGTTTCGTCGGGGAAATTTCTTGGGTTTGTTATTCGACACCGGGGAATAGAAATAGACCCGGGTAAAATCAAGGCAATACAAGAATTGCCGCCACCCAGGAACCTTAAGGAGCTTCGCTCGCTTCAAGGCCGCTTGGCATACATTAGGCGATTCATAGCCAATCTATCGGGTAGGATACAACCTTTCACCCGATTGACCAAGAAGGATGTCCCGTTTAAATGGGACGAAGCCTGCCAACAAGCCCTAAATGACATCAAGGGCTATCTCCTCAAACCACCAGTGCTGGCAGCTCCAATACCAGGAAAAGAGCTGATATTGTACACGACGGCCTTGGATGGATCTCTCGGGGCCTTATTAGCGCAAGAAAATGAACAAGGGAAAGAAAACGCCCTCTATTACTTGAGCCGCATGCTGGTAGGGGCGGAATACGCCTATACACCGATTGAAAAGCATTGCCTGGCATTGGTGTTCGCTGTGAAGAAGTTGCGACACTACATGATAGCCCACAAGGTCATCCTCATCTCAAAGATTGACCCCTTAAAATATCTCATGACGAGACCCATGCTTACAGGCAGGTTGGCAAGATGGGCCATAATCCTGACCGAGTTTGATATAACTTTCGCGCCACAAAAGGCCATAAAGGGGCAAGCGATGGCTGATTTCCTAGCGGCCCATCCAATACCCGACGACTCTCCTTTGGCATGCGAATTTCCAGATGAAGAAGTCTTTCATATCAAAGATGAAACCCCAAGTTGGGAAATGTACTTTGATGGGGCATCATCAATACGGCCCACCGCGGGCCCAAACATCCCGCAAATACGGGCCGGGATAGGCTTAGTCTTCGTAACACCGGAAGGAGGAATCATGCGTCATGCCTTAGCATTGACCGAGCCTTGTACAAATAATGAGGCTGAATATGAAGCGCTCATAGCCGGGTTAGAGCTTGCGCTGAATATGGGGATTAGAAAACTCCATGTGTTTGGTGACTCCCAATTGATAATAAATCAAATCACCGGAGCATACAAGGTACTAAAACCAGAGTTGGTGAAGTATCACGCTAGGGTTTTGGAATTAATAGATGAAATTCCCGAAATCCTATTCAAGAAAATCTCGAGAGCCACAAACGGCAAAGCTGATGCACTCGCTCGGGTGGCTAAAGAATTAGGCGAACCTGACGACGGAAATGTGCAAATTGTTGTCAAAAATCGACGACCCCTGTCCTCATGCTTCACGGGGACCAAAGATAAAATCCAGGTGGCTATGGCCGAAGAAATGGAAAGTGACCTGGAAGATGTCATGGTGACTCAGCCGAATGACGATTGGCGCCAACCTTTCGTTGAATACTTCAAATACGGGGTTCTCCCGAATGAGAAATCAGCGCGAGAGCAACTCAAGAAGAGAGCGCTTCGCTACGCCTACGTCAATGACACCTTATACAGGCGATCATACGACCAAATGTGGCTTCGCTGTGTGTCAAACTCAGAAGTCCACCAAATCATGAAGGAAGTTCATTCGGGTTTATGCGGAGCACATCAGCCGGGACCCAAAATGCGACTTAAGATAAAGCGCATGGGCTATTATTGGCCCACCATGGCACGCGATTGTATCGAGCATGCCAAGAAGTGTCACATGTGCCAAATACATGGCACGTTCATACATCAACACCCAAACCCGTTACACCCGACTGTGTCATCTTGGCCGTTTGATGCATGGGGTACTGATGTAGTCGGGCCCATTGACCCGCCTTCCTCCAAGGGTCATAAGTTTATCTTGGCTGCGACCGATTACTTCACCAAGTGGGCCGAGGCAGTCCCGCTTAGGGAAGTGAAGGCAATCGATGTCGTGAATTTCTTCAAAAACCATATCCTATACCGATTTGGGACCCCGAGGAGAATCATTTCTGATAACGGGGCCGCGTTCAAAAGTGCTAAAGTATACGCACTTGCGGAAAAGTTCAAGATTGATTGGAAATATTCTTCCATATACAATCCCAGAGCAAATGGTTTAGCAGAGGCCTTCAATAAGACCTTGATAAAAATCATGAAAAGGACGTTGAAAGGAAATCAGCGCGACTGGCATGAAAGGCTACAAGAAGCGCTTTGGGCATATCGAACCATATGTCGAACCCCCACTCAAGCGACACCATATTCCCTGGTGTTTGGTGTCGAAGCTGTCCTGCCGCTTGAGGTGGAACTCCCGTCCTTAAGGGTGGCGCTCCAGAACGAAATGTCGTTAGATGAGCAGAAGCACCTCAGGCTCGATGAACTCGACGCTATGGATGAAAGGCGAATCATAGCCCAACAAAACTTGGAAATATACCAAGCGAAGATGGCACGGGCCTACGACAAAATGGCCCGCTCAAGAACTTTTCGTCAAGGGGAATTAGTACTTGTTCTCCGAAGGCCCATAATTGGCCGGCATGTCGGCCCAAAGTTTTCACCTAATTGGGAAGGCCCATATGTGGTTGAGAAGGTGTTTGACAGAGGGGCATACCAACTCATAGATCATAAAGGCGAAAGACCATTACCTCCTATAAACGGGCGGTATCTTAAGAAATACCATGCATAATACACCAAGAAGAAAGGTGGCTAAACCCATACACCAAGAAGAAAGGTGGCTAAACCCATACACCAAGAAGAAAGGTGGCCAAACTCAAACACCAAGAAGAAAGGTGGCTAAACTCATACGCCCAAAAGAAAGGTGGCTTAAAGTCCCGGGGTAAAAGGTATTTATCCATGTCCCGCCGGGTGCAAATCGGCCTTGTCGCCTTGAGCCGTTAATCAAGGGGCGTGGATGGTGTCCACTGAAGAAATACCACAAACAAAGTTGTCCCATCGGGCATAAATCGGCCTTGTCGCCTTGAGCCGTTAATCAAGGGGCGTGGATGGTGTCCACTGAAGAAATACCACAAACAAAGTTGTCCCATCGGGCATAAATCGGCCTTGTCGCCTTGAGCTGTTAATCAAGGGACGTGGATGGTGTCCACTGAAGAAATACCATAAACCAAAATGTCCCCTCCGGGCATAAATCGGCCTTGTTGCCTTGAGCCGTTAATCAAGGAACACATGTGGTGGCTAACACAAAAGCTACCAAAACCTCTGACAGGCCAAAAAGAAAGGTTTTGTCCACATCGCCGGATGAAGTCGGCGCCCGAACTTTGGAGCCACTAAAGCGGGGAAATGGTTTTGGTATTTGTGCCTCCAATACAATTACCACTGTGTTTGCCCATTTGATACAGAATAAATATGAAAATGAGCAGCGTTACGATTTGTCGCTTTAAACAAATCATTGCTGAATAAAACATTGCCTTATTAATTAATAGTAAGGCAGAGTATTGAAGGCATAAATAAAAAGCCCTATAATGAATGAAACCTTCTTATCCTTATGATAAGCTCGGATAATTTATCAGGGCGAAATCCCCCTCCAAATACATAAATAAGTATGCGTGGAGAATGAGTGAAATGTGAGGATTCCACACTTAATAATGAGTGGAGAGAATAGAAAGGATCCACATTAAAAAATGGTTTTGCCAATTTGTACCATAAACAATTGACACTGGTATGTTCATCTGACCAGTCATAAAGAGATGAACAGGCTTTTTATCTTGTGCCTAACAAAATAACAAAATACCAAAATGCCGATAATAATATAAATCTTCCCAAAACATATACTCAATCCATGCATTATACAAAATACAATAACAAACCTAAGCTCCTCAAAAATAAATAACTAAAACCATGTCCAAAACAAACAAAATGCCAAAAATACAAACAAATGCCACCCTAAAGGCTAGGATAGCGACTACGCAGCTGGGCCAAGAACCCGTCGATCCGGGTAAACAAAGAACAGGCGGCGGTAAAGTGACGCTCCTCGTCAGCCACTAGGTCGTCTACGCTAGCTCGGGCGGCCTCATAATCATATGAGTAGTCACGAAGAGTAGAGAAGGCGGTGTCTACCAAACCCTCCATGCCCTTGATCTCACTCTTGAGTGACTGGGTCTGATCAGCTAGGTGGCTAGAAGCCCTGTAATCAGCCCCAGAAGCTAGCATACCTGCACTGAAAGCCAGGTGACATGTAAGCTGATCCTGGAGACCCCTGAGGCGGTGACGAAGTGAGAATAACTCCGACTCGGCACGAGACACCGATGTCGCGAGAGTCGAGAGAGTCTTTCGTCTCTCCCCGAAAGCCCAGGCCAAACGCTCGCGGGTTATACAAGACAAATGCTCTTGACAGGGGACGATCAAGTCGTCAATCACCCCCTGGAAATCAGGAAAGTTCCCGGAAACAGGGACCAAATCCAAAACGCGAAGGTCCAATGAACGGTGGGCTCGAGTAGAGTTGCTAAGGGAACATAGCTTCTCCAACAGATGCCGCATCTCCGATACAGAAGGACCTACAAACCAAATCAATGTCATCACATGCAATATAAACATGAAATCCAAAGTGAGGGATATAAGAGCACGTACCATCGGGAGAAATGTCACCCGAGGGTCTCTCCTCCTCAAGGTCCACCTCGAAGTCTTCTTCGGGAACGACGTTGAATCTTGCATCGAGCTCAACCTCTGGCTCTGCCTCAATCTCTTCGTCAGGCTCCTCTTCAATATTGTCGTCGTACCCGACATCAGACCTATCGCCGAACTCTGTGCCGGTCGCCTCGGCAATGACAAAATCTTCAGGGTCTGAATTAAAAACAAGAATAAGATCCCCGAAGGGAGAAATGAAGAGAGTAAGGTATTGTGAGATGGTGAAATGACAATGGAATTATACCTGAGTCACTAATCATGATAGGCTCCTGAAGGACAGCCAAATCTTCCGCTTCCCTCAACGGAGAAACTCTCGCAGGTGAAGCAAATTCTCCGCCGAGAGCTGGTGCTAATGGACTCCCAGCGTCCCCTTTTGTTTCAAAGAAAAGTGAAATAAGCAAGGGAAATTATGTGAAGGACATTTAGTAGAATATTCTGAAAGAAAAATCATACCTACGACCGCCTCGTCCCCCAAGACGGTGGGTAAGTTTTCCTTGGCCTCCGTTGTAGAAGGGTCGGCGCTCTCAAAGCCTGGAAACAAATCAAGGAGAATATAAGGGAAGAACGATCATTTCCCTGAATGCAAAGGACCTTGCAAATATAAGTACCTGGCAAACCCGCTCGAAAAATAAAAAGCTCCTCCAAGACGGAGTCAGGTGCCTCTCTGTCGGTCGACCCTCCTGCAATTTTTCCGACATCAGTATATCATAAAGAAGTCACATAAGAAACTTCAAGGATACAAATACAGTAAACAAAAGAGGCCATAAATAATATCACCTGTCTGAGAAGCGGTAGGAGAATCTAATGGCACCTTGCTGTCGAAGCCCTGAAAATCAAGTAAGGCGCGAGAAGAGGAAGAGGAAGGAGATCTCCGCCGCTTCTTTTCATTTTTCTTTTTGTCCGGCAGTGGACAAGTCACACGTGCCATATCGGCAGGGAGTATCGCCTGATATGCAGAGATAGTGTGAGTATACCACCTATGATACATGGCGGTAAAAATCACCTCTGAGCGTGAAGCCCGAAGCATGGTAAACTGGGAACCCGTACCCACGCGAAGTATGGAAGACCAACATCTACTCAAACCTTCCAGGTCTGCAGAAAGCGACTCGGGACGGGAAAGCAACTCGGGAATGCCCTGGTCATATCCAAACTGATGGGCACAACGGTGAGGAGAGTATGGCTCCAAGATAATATGCTCACCGATGCGTAGAGGTAAAAAGCCACACCGAATGCTAATGAGGTGCTCAGTGGCTGCCGAATCCTCTAAAATCCCCTGAACCAACCTAGACCGTGGAATGTCCACAACAAGTCTATCTGAACCTCTGGGCATCCTACGCGAAAAAGCGCGTACCTCAGATCTCTGGAGTGCCCCTCGCGAACGGAAGAAACGATAGCGAGCATCTTTTGGAGAAAGGGATGATGCCGAAGCACAAACTATGTCGGACAAATAGGGTAGTATAACCCGTATCTCCTGAGAAAGGACAGGAGTATAAAGACCCATCCAGTGTGCATGAAGCCAACCACTGATGAAATGAAAGGGGATGACCTCCCCACTGAAAGAAGGATCGCGAGAGGAAACTAACCCGCGAAGAGATCGATAAATGTTGGCCAACGCCGGGATAGCCAGGGAAACCCTATGTCCCCGAGCCAAGATGTTAGCCACAACAAATGAAGAAGGCCTGATCCTGCCAACTGGAGAACTGGGCAAGACGAAATAGCACAGCCACCATGATAGAAAGGCAGTCAATAATGTTTCCTCGTCCACAATCCTGGTAGTAATGGACCCCAAGCCTGGTTTGGACCCCCTATGCACGATACCAGTCGATAATCCTACTCCCAAAGGATCGCAAGGATCAGCAAAAGAGGTACGAGGATGTGTCGGGGCATCGGCAAAGTAAGAAACCCACTGGCCCAAGGAGACACCCTCTCGGTCCCCTAAAATCTCATGATAAATCTTATATACCTGACGAAGAGACGCCGGGTACATTGGAGTCCCGTCTGGCCTCAGGCTGAGGAGATCCACTCCACTGAGGCAATGCTCATCATACGGAAGGCCATAGATCGGCAACCCTGATAACTGGGAGAGGTCCCATAGGCTCAAAGTCATCTCACGATCCTCCGTGAATAAGGTGTTCGTGACATAGCTCCAGCGCTCGGCAAATGCCCGAAACAAGGATATGTCCTGGGTGTATCCAAAAAGCGAGAGGTACACCGCCTCATAAATCCCCGCTTGCTTGAGCATGCTTTCCTCTGTAAGCAAGGTGAACTGGACCCACTCCACTTGTCGGGGGCGCCTTTCTAAAGTCCCGCGGAGCACACGCTTGTCGTCCCAAGGACACGCCCGATATGATGTCATCTCCGTGCCCAGAAGGTGCAAAGGAGGCGGGCTAGTCGTCCCGACACTTGGGCTCAACACCCTCACTGTACACGGAGTATACTCTCTCATGACGAGGTTGTTCCCTATCATGTTGTATGTGCCAGTGTGATCAGGGCCTTGGGGTGTCCAATCTGCTGGGTCTTTCATGAGAGGTGGAAAATGACCCGGCGAATATAAAGGCATAGGACCCTGAAAGGAAGCCATAATATCCTGCGAAAAACACAAAATAAAAGATGATAAGCCTATGAAGTAATATAAATCTTTGCAAAAGGAAAAGAGGAAAATCCGGCAGCATCTCCCCGAAACCAAGGTGGCTACCCCCATTTCCGACGATCTGGGCCGCCACTGATGACGAGACCACCATCATTGGACTCCTCATGCTCTGGCGATGCCAACCATGCCCGCCGATCGGAGATCCGACGCCGGCAGGGCTCTGATCAATGTTGGAGAAGGAAAGTGCGAATATTGATGCATCTCAAAGTACGAATCTTGATGAAATTCAAACAGGCGACTTGTGCCCGTCAGAAAAATAAAAGTTCCCACAATCACCTAAATAATAAGTCCTTGAGCGCACAAACATGCGTAGGGATGTACCTGCACCTTCTTCCCCCATGAGCGAGGACGCCGATGCCTCGCGCGTGGGCCACAAAAAAGGGCCGCACATCTTATTTCACATAATATTTATAATATCATGAGACAAGAACAGATACAAATATTGTGGATCGACGTAGTTATCTATTATCATTTGATTATTGTAATGTAGTGATAGAACCTCTTATAGTCTATAATATGAAATTCATATCATAAGAAAATTAAGATAACGTAGATTCTAATAAAGGTCATACCAACTGAACGGGAAACAACAAGTATTTTGGTATTTTATAAGATGTATATTATGGAAATACATGAGATAAAATATCAGAATAAAATGTCATTTTATGACTTGGTTTAGATATATAATTAATTTATATTAGTTTGTGATTATTATTTGGTATAATGATTGGCATCATTATAAAAATAATATTATTACATAATAATATTGTATAACATAATATTATTATGTCATAAATTAATTAACCGTACAAGAGGGTTTTGTTTGCTGTTTAAAAGTTGCCAGAAAAATACACAAATTAAATTGCATGAAATTAATGATATAATTTCATGTGATTTTTATACCAAAGATTTGAAATTATGAAATTATGTTCAATTTCATAAAATTATTTCTTGAAATTAAAGAAACAATTTCATGAAATAGCCATGTCAACTATTAAATCATGAAATTATGTCCAATCTCATGATTTATTAAATCCCAAAATTATTTCTTGAAATTAAAAAAAAAAATATAATTTCATGAAATAATCATACCAAACCCCCTTCAAAAAATATATACACATGTGTGCAAAAAAATATATGCACAAAACCCTAATTATATGAAATCAAGGAACAATTTCATATAATTAAACATGCCAAATTCAAAAATCATGAATTTCATTCATGAAAAATGCCCCAAATATTATCCCTTGGAATTAAAAAATGATTCTTTGGGATAATCATGCCAAAATATTAATTGTATAAGATTAATATGCCTAATCATATACAATTAATGATTTAAGTGAAATTAATGCCTAATTTCACACCCAAAAATACCAAAAATATTACCCAAAATAACAGAATCATGGAATATATTTTCTGTGATTTTTCAGTAATTTTTCATGGATTTTTGCATGAAGAATAAAATAAAATGGAAAAAGGAATAAAGAAAATACCAAAAATCAGAACTGGAGATAGTTCTGGGTGCAATTTGGGGGATGTGCAACACTCTGGGTGCAATCTGGGGAGCTCAAACACGACTTCTGCCCTTGGGACCCGCCTGTCATACACACAAAGTGTTAAAGGCGCTTTGCGTGGACCCAGTACACATGCACCATACCACTGACAGTACGTTTTGGTGCACAAGGACCAAGCCCACAGCCCAACCCTCAGTTTTTCGCTGGGGCTGTGTCTCATTAAACCTGACGACTGGGCCCCTCTCCTTCAGTCTCACTGCCAAGGGGGCCCAGCGCCCAGAGTTATTTTGGCCAGCGAAAAGAAAAGAAGGGAAAGAGAGGTGAGCGCGGTGCAAGCGCTCCCTCCCTCTGACAAGCCCGAAACCAAAGCACGGTTCACGTGCACCCAACCCAAGCGAGAGAAACCTTTTGAATTTCTCTCTCTCTCCCTCCTTTCTTCCTCCTCGAGCTCCAGAGCTCAGTGGAGCTTCGAAAATGGAGTCTAGGTGTACAATGCGAGTTGGCTTAAACCATTCTAGGGACTTAATCTACATCCTAAGGGGAGTTCAATGCCACAAACAGCATTGAAAATAGTAAAGTAAACAAAGAGAAAATCGAAGGAGAAAGTACCTCGACCTTGAAGGTGACAGAGCAATTGGGAGCTCTAGAAGCCAAGCCAACACCTGGAGAAGCTTCAAGACACCTCCACGACGCTGCCTGAAGTGCCAATTTGGGGTGAAAAGCACTCAATTGGCAGGTGCACCACTTGGCACCTCGGTCTGATTTGGATATGGTCAGTTGGCACAACTCAGCACTCAAGCAGCCAAATTGACACGTTGGGCACACTCAGTGGCACCTTGGTGACATGTCAAGCGCCAGCAAGGCCAAGGAATATTCGGGATATGCTCACACCCGAAAGGCATGACACACTGACCCAAGGAAGAAGACAAAGCCAACGGCTCCTTCTCTCTCCTCAGGCCTGTGTCAGGGACACATGTAGGCACCTCAATGGAGAGCTCTGAGCGCCAGTTAGCTGGAGGAATCTTCCAAGGACAAGCCTCAGGCCAGCACAGGCCTGGCTGGCTCAATCCTGGCCACTTGATCAAACCAAGGGCTGGGATGATGCCAGCTCAGCCCTGAGGCTTAAACCATGCCCTCTGGGCTATAAATAGACCCCCAGTGAAGAAGAAAAAAAAGAAGAGAGAGCAACATAGCCAAAACTCTGCCAAAATCTCAACTCCACCAAATTCCACAAAAAAAAAGCTAGCTGAGGAGAAACCAAGTCTTGAATAGCTAGGTAAGAGCCATAGGAGTCAAGCCTTGAGCTTGGCTCAGTCTCAATTGAGCTCAAGGAGCCAGTCTCACCTTGCTGGGTGAGATGGCTAGCCCCATGGCTGGGGAGGTGCACATGTGCCTCCCTCCTTCCAGAGCTCAATTGGTGGCTGAGCTTGAGTCTCAGGAGCTCACATGGTGAGTTCACCATGGATTTTGGCAGCATACTCCAGCCAATTGGCACATGCCAATCTGGTTTCATGGGGATGGGCACATGCTCATCCCCTCTCTCTCTCAAGCCCTGTGCACATGTGCAGTGGCTGTGTAAAGCTCAATAATGGCTTTATACAAGCTGTTATGCTGTCAAAATTCCATGGAAAAACAAAATCCCATGTTTTATATGAATATTGTATTTCAATTTGTTATAATATATGATATTTTGGTGCAAATTGGTTTTATTTTCCTTTTAGTTCTTTCCTTCATGTTCTCTGATGTGCTTAATAGCTCAAGTTCATAATTGAGCAATGGAAAAGCAATAAACATCAATACTGGTTTGAGTCCAGTGAACTCCTGTTTCTGGCCAGCTGAGAGATCAATCCATATCTCTCAGCCTGGTTGTTAATTTCTTATGAAATTTCACAGTCATGTAGATTAGGTTTATACCAACTTACCATATAAATTTTATAATTTTTGGAATTTTCTGTGAATTGTTATGAATTTTACAATCTCATCTGTCAAAAACTCCAAAAAGGTCAACTTTGGGTCAAACTGAGAAGTTCATTCTTCTTTTGATTCAATAATCCAAAATTCCCTGATCAATTCACCTTTATGACACCTCATGTGATGTTTTAAAGGATTTAGAATAATTAAACCAGGCTTTAATCCATAGGTCAAGCCAAATTTGGTTTTAATAAAGCTGAAAGGGCATTTCTGTCCAGTCTGCTAAAAATACAATAATCATACTTTCTTTTCACTCAATTAACTTAAAATTTCATGGGCATCTAGAACAAGTCTTAATGCACTCACTCATCAAATTTTACCATTTTTGGGATTTTCTGTGATTTTCTGTGAATTTTTGAAATTGGGTCTGTCAAAATTGAAATTGAGTTGGCTCTGGACCATTACCAGAAAAGTGCAAAAAATGAAATTAACTCGTGTTCAAGTGAAATTCATGTGTGAAATTGATATAAAACCTTTCTAAAACATGTAATTGACCCAAATGAACATAATCAAACATGCAATTTGAGAAGAATGTGATGAAATCAAAAGGAAACCAAATTGAAAATAAAACCAGAAATGACCCAATGTGCATAAAGGACAATGCACATCTAAATTGATGAAATTGATCATCCAAACATGTTCAAACATACTAAACGACACTGTTTGGAAGGTTAATTGAAAGAAAATTGCAAAGGAAAGCTATGAAATACCATTTGGTACCAAAGCCCCGAAACCAGTTTGGTACCAAATGGCCAAAGTTGCAAAATTGATGGATTAAATTCAAATTAAGCCTCAAAATCTTGATAAACATGTTCTAACGATGCTATATGATAAAGGAATCGAGTCAATTTGTCAAAAATCAGCTCAGATCCCTCAAAATCTCATCTCAGCCAACTTCCCAACCGAAACCAGGTGGTTACCCCCATTTCCGGCGATCCAGGCCGCCGCCGCCGCCGAGACCACCGCCAATGGACTCCCCACGCTCCGGCGATGCCAGCCATGCCTCCTGATCGGAGATCCGACGCCGGCAGGGCCTCGATCAGTGTCGGGGAGGATGAGCACGAATATTGATGCATCTCAAAGTGCGAATCTTGATGAAATTCAAACAGCCCAGAGAAGGCTTGATGCGCGCCAGAGATCCAACGGCCCAGTTTAAAAGATGCTTTAAAAACTGAACTTAAGTTCAGATCTTGATGCATGGGCCCAAATCTGACGGCCCATATTAATCTGTTTTGAAAATAAACTTTGAACACCAAATAAAAATGATTTCTCAAGCCCATAAATTATGAAAAATATATCAAAAATCATGATTTCATTTATGAATATTTTTAAGACTATAAAATGTCAATTTTGATTTTATTTTATTTTCTTTTTTTTTATATATTATAAATAAAAGAAAGTTCAAGATATATGATATATGTATAAAATAAATTCAAAATACCAAATAGGATATTTAAAAATAAGTGAAAATTATGATAAAACAAATTAGCAATTTTCAAAATAATCAAATTATGTTATATTTTGATAAAACAAATCAAAATATTCAAAATAATTAAATTACATTATATTTTGACAAAATAAATTGGAATATTCAAGATAATCAAAATTATGTTATATTTTGATAAAACAAATCAAAATATTCAAAGATGATTGAATCATGTTATGAAACAAATAAAAATGTTCAAAATAATCAAACTTTGTTATATTTTGATAAAACAAATCAAAATATTTAAATATGCAAATATACCCAAATATTTGACCAAATATGTCAAAAATACAAATATGTCCCAATCTTTGACCAAACATGTCAAATATGCAAATATACCCAAATATTTGACCAAATATGTCAAAAATACAAATATGTCCAAATATTTGACCAAATATGTCAAACATGCAAATAAACCCAAACACTTGAGCAAACATGTCAAATATGCAAATATGACCAAACTTTTGACCAAACATGTTAAATATGCAAATAAACCCAAACATTTGACCAAACATGTCAAATATACAAATACACCCAAATTTCTGGCCAAACATGCCAAATATACAAATATGTCCAAACTCTTGATAAAATAGGTCAAATATGCAAATATGTCCAAATCTCTGGCCAAACATGCCAAATATGCAGATAAGTCCAAAACTTGGTGAAAACATACCAACATACCAAATCATATCAAATCGTGTTTCGAGAACATTAAATTGGCAGTGCGCTTCAGGTTTAATGTACCTCATTTTGGAAATCGATAAAGAATTATATGTTCCCGATCCTCCAATTTTCCCAGGTTTCGAATTGGCATAGCGCTTCAGATTCGGGACTTGGAAGGTCAATAGACTGTTTAGGATTATACGTCCTTGTCTTTGACATAAACCTTTTTAGAGATCAAACATCTCTGGTTCTTTGAGTATCGAGTTGGCAGTGCGCTTCACATTCGAACTCCGTGAGATCAATAGGATTATACATCCTCGATCTCTGATTTATGAGAAATTATACGTTTCTCTGACTTTAGATCATACGTCTTTAGTCTTATTATCCAAAGTTATACCTTTGGGTTATTTTAAGTATGCATTATAATAAATTGGAAGGAAGAAATAAAGCCACAAATCTGATCCATATATTTTGATTAGTTTAGCCCATTAATCAGAGGTTCCCGAGGCGAGAGCCGGGGTAATTAACGGCGGGGGCTTGCGCCCGTCGGAAAATAAAAGTTCCCACAATCACCTAAATAATAAGTCCTTGAGCGCATAAACACGCACAGGGATGTACCTGCACCTTCTTCCCCCGTGAGCGAGGACGCCGATGCCTCGCGCGTGGGCCGCGAAAAAGGGCCGCACAGGTTCTGGCACGCCCGGTGGGACCTATCTTTCTCCTCTCATCTCTTGGGCTAAACTAATTAAATATATGGATCAAATAAAAATATATATCATAAATTTTTAATGAAATATGGCTAATTGATTTGTGGAGTTTATGCTTTTCAGGAAATGATGTCTGGAGCAAATTCTCCGTTTGCAATTGCTGTCCCCGTCTCCCTCAACGAGGCGGGCCATATGGTGTTCTCATTTGGGGACTTTCCCCAAATGATCGTTCTTCCTCCTACTCCACCGTCACCGACCCCGACAATGGTCGAAGATGATAGTGAAGAGGTCTCCTTCAGGATCACCCAGAAGGGGATCGACAACAAAATCATGGCGCTTCCTCCCAAACCTCAGCGCCCCAGGAGACACCGTTCTGAGAAGAAAGTCTCCCCGACCCTCTCCACACCGGTGGCCCCAAAGGTCACCAAGAAACGGGCTCTCCAAGCCTACCAGGATGAGCTGGTGGCTGAGCCAAATCTCCCTGTCTCCAATCCCTTCACATCCCTAAGGATTGTGAAAAGGAACTCTCCAACCGCTCGTATCCGGAGCGTTTGGGAGGTTCCACAACCAAAACCTCTCCAAAACCAAAACTTCTCGACCGAGTCGGGAAGACCCTCAGGTCTTAAACAGGTCAACCTAGGTAAGTCTCTGTACGAGACTCACCAAGCTATTAAGGCGCGTAAACAACAGCGTCGAAACAAGCCTCAAGCTTCTGTCTCGCAAAACCAAGGGAGACAGGTCCATTTCCCCCGGGAATCGGGGAACCGCCCATATGAACGGGCACAAGGGACCAAACAAACGTGGATCCCAAAACCTCGTCTGACCCAAACAAGCCAGACACCATCCACCTATATACAGGTGGCTAAGCCCGAAACACGGGCTACGGTCAAAACCACCGCTCTCTCGAAAAATATCGAGAGTGAAAACGTGTTTAATAGGCTGGGGTCAAAGATAAAACCCCAAGCCTCGAGCACGACTGTGTTTGACAGGCTAGGGCCAAAACTAAACCCTAAGCCATTAAAGTCAAGCAAAGGACTGGTTATCACTGTTCCTGATCAGGCCCGAAAGAAAAGGCGGGTCTCTCGTCTGGCACCCTATGCTGATGACGAAGAAGAACACTTCACAGTCTATACTGTGGGGGCGTATGACGAAAGCTCCTCTGACGATCAAGAAGAACGTCACGCCACATATATGGCTGACGATGAAGAAGTGGGCCCATCCCATGACCCACCACCTGGTCGAGATGTCGAGAATGCTCATGCGGCCAGGACCAGAGCCAGGACCAAAAGAGGGCAAAAAGGGGGCCCTCCAACTGACGACGAATCAGCCCACAATGAGGCAGAAATGGAAGACACCGGTGGCTCCGCGAATGACTTCGTCGCCCAACTAAAACGACAGTTGTCTATACGAGAACGAGAAATGGAGGAGTATAGACAGAAAAATGAGCAAGAAATGGGAGAGCTCAGAAAGCAAAATCAAGAGGCTTTAAGCCTGATCAAGTCCTTAAGTGACTTCCTGACCAAAAAGGGGATCACAAATGAAAGAGTGGAAGATGAAGGACCCTCCAAACATACGGGACCTCAACCATCGCAACATCCAAGCTTCAGAGACCCCGACGGTCACAAAGAAGACCTCCCATGTGGAGGAGAGAGCTCTCGAGTCAATATTGCTCGGGGCTCCAACACTCGTATATATACCAACGAGAATCAAGGATTGACTAAGAAGGAGATCCAAGAGATAATTAGTCAACAACTTCAAATAGCGGGCGCAGGATTTACCGTCTCACCCTTGAAACGAACGGGGAGGCCGTACCCAGCCGATTACGACGCTATACCTTACCCAAAGGGGTATATAGTCCCGAAGTTTAAATCCTTCTCGGGAGAGGGTGTAAAAGACACAAACCCAGATCAACACTTGGCCCATTTCATGGCCTCGTGTGGGAATACAGGGAGCAATGATGCCTTGTTGCTGCGTCAATTCCCGCAAAGTCTAACGGGTCCTGCCTTTGAATGGTACTACTCATTAGAAAATGGGAGTATTAAAACGTGGGATGATATGACCGATGCATTCAGGGCAAAGTTCGCGGTCATGACTGACAAAATCAGCATTGCGGACTTGGCCAATACCAGGCCCCAGAAGAATGAAAAAGTTCTGGAGTACATTAGTCGCTGGCGAAACCTCAGCATCAGGTGTGATCGCCCAATAACCCAAAGGGAGGCGGTCGAACTAATACTCAGGAACGTTGACAACTGGATGACACCATTCTTAGGGATAGCCAAGATTACGACATATCAGGATTTGATAAACTGTGTGTCTAGGCTTGAAAATGCACCTCCAAATTCATGGCCCAACTACTCGGGTCAGAGATTCCAAAGAGGAGGGAAAGCCGAGGCCAAGGTAGTCAGTACAAGCAAGTCCGGCGGCAAAAACGCGGCCGCTAATGTCAACACTGTAAACAATGGTGGCTCGTCAAATAAAAATGACGGCGGCAGCAGTGCAAAACCCGTATATGGAAGCGGGCAGCCTCTTAAAAGTCTGGAGGAATTGAAGGGCAAGCCTTATTCATTCAAAAGGGATAAAGTCGCGCGACTCTTCAAAGATGCCTTGAAGGACGGGCTCCAATTACCTAAATGCAAACGGCCCGCCGACATGGAGAAATCCAGTGACCCGAACTACTGTCCATATCACAGAGTGCTTGGGCACCCCATAGAAGATTGTTGGGTGTTCAAAGACTGGATAGAAAGGAGGTACAAGAATGGCGAGATAACTCTGGCTGATAGTATCCTCCAAACGCCAGCCCCGCATGAGCAGGTGAACGCGGTCTCTCATATAGAGATCAATATTGAGGATTCTTCGACCGAACCTTGGAGTATCCACCTGTCCCGGAAAGCAAAGAAACTCCTCAAATCCATTCAGAAAGAACCAGGTATTTTGTGGAAGAATGATGTAACTCCCACTATCCCTGAACCACCAAGAAAATCGGTGGCCTTCTACAAGAAAGCGAACAAAAATGGCAGCCGCAAACGGGACAAGAAGCCAGTAAAGCCAAAGGAGTATCCGGAAAAGTCAGAACTCCAGAAGTACATTGATGCGTTCGAAGAATACGAACAAGGTCAACCGATACCGGCCATGCTTCGAGACTTCATTCCTAAACGAATTCTCAACAAATTAATGGGTATAGTCGATGAAGACGAAACCACAGATGAAGGAGATGAGTTCTGGGATGAAGAATGCTGTGTCATCACCCACGTAGAAACTCATGAGGTGAGTGAGTCAGAAGACTCTGATACTCTCCCTTGTCGGGAGGAGCTTTATCTCAACGAGCTTCTCGGGCAAGTTCACCATTTTATGAATGGCAGCAAAAAGACAACCAGCATAGACTCAAAGTCGACAATTCGGAAATTCAAACCCGAAGGCATAAAAGGGCTAGTGGAAGACATGCCCTGTCGAATGAGAAAAGAATGCGAGAAGGGACCTGAAATGAATGCGTTCCTTAGAGTTGGATTTACCCGAGACGAGGGAAACTCATCTTCGGGGCGCCCGAAAGAGGACATGGTGATCATAGTTTCTCATGGGCATCAATCCAGAAATGAGACGTTTCGGCCGGGTCAAGCCCGAAGGAAACCTCCCAATGTCTTTTTAGTAAACATAGATGACAAAGAGATGTTGGAAAGCATAGCATGGCAAGATTGCGGCCACGAAGAAAGGCTGACGATTGAAACCACAAGTGAGGAAAGAGGTGGCGAGTCTCAGGCCGTTTCTACTCAAGCCAGGAACTTCTCCGTTGTAAACCCAAGGAGAGGGTCAATAAACCCTGAATCAAGGAAAGAGGGTAGGCCCGTCGACGGCCGAAAACGCTCTTTTAAAATAGAGAACAGGGAGGAAGGGCAATCAAATCCTCACAAATACACCCGTTCCGCGCCTAACCAAAAAGAATGGTGCCATGCAATACATCATAATAGCGATTCGGAAGAAGACGCACACTTTCCCGGGAGTCTATTTTATCCCGAAGAAGGTAATGAGGCCACTACCTCTGAAAAGGAAAAGACAGAATGTCAGGTCGTTCTGCGTTCGGGCACCTACATCCCTGAACGTCAACCTCCAAAGGAGTCCGACCGAAATGTCGCGAAGACCAAAAGTACAAGCAAAGAACCAGAAAATGGCCTACCCACCCGTGAAAAGTCAAAACTCACGGTAGGAGATTACAATGTGCTGGCGCATCTCCGTAAGATCCCAGCCTTGCTTAGTGTCTTTGATGCATTGATGATGTCGAAGGATATGCGCGACATATTAATATATGCGCTCCAAAATCCTGAGCAATTCCAGGCCTACTTTGCTGAAAAGCAATCACATGAGACGGCATACGTCAACAGCCGTTCAACGGGTATCCATTTCACTGATGAAGACCTGTTGACTGGCACCGCCGATCACAACCGGCCGTTGTATGTAACTGGCGACTGTGAGGGACAAAGATTGAATCGCATTTTGGTCGACTCGGGATCATCAATAAACATTATGCCCTTGAGGATCCTGAAAACCTTAATGCTGGACACCAAACCATTGTCGAATGAGAAAGTGACCATTCATGGGTTCAATCAACATTCCCAGAAAGCCATGGGTGCGGTGACCCTAACGCTCCAATTCGGGGGCCTGATAACCTCGACCAAATTTTATGTCATTGACGCCGATACGTCATATAAGGCCTTACTCGGTCGCCCCTGGCTGCATGAAAACCGGGTAGTGCCATCAACTCTTCACCAATGCATGAAATACATGAAAGACGGAAGGCAAAAAAGGATAAATGGGGACATCAAGCCGTTCGGGGTCCATGAAATTGGCCTTAGCGACGCCCGTTATTTCTTAACGCAGGAGGAGAAGGATCAGCATAAAGCGCTGATGGAGTCTCTAAGCTCCGTCTTACAAGGAAATGGCTTGGAAATGCAAACAAGCCAAACCAAATCCACGCCCAATCTGGTGTCATCTCATGATAAAAAGGCACCAACTTTGAGTAATAAACCCATTTATGGGTTGTCCTCTGATGAAGAGGAAGACAAGAAGGAGCGAGTGTATGGTGTCACTCCCTTATTTGGCGCATCTTCTGATGAAGAAGATGAGAAGATCTCGACGCGCCGGGTTATCCCGCTATACGGGGCCTCAACAGACGATGAGTCAGAAGAGGAAGCTTCTATAGATGGAGAGGTGTATGAATCGGAAAGTGGATCAGAAGAAGAAATCCTATTTCACGTCAAACCGACATACAACTTCGAAACTGACGAGAGCCATGAATCGTCTTTAAGGGTTGAAAAGGTACCCGAAAGACATTACAAGGACCTTTCTCCCAAAGAAGTGAACCAAATCCAGAAGTTGCGGACGTTTGTTGTTCCTTCTAAGGTCGAACGCTTGCCAGGGAAGACGGTCACTCATAGACCAATCAGATTCTACAAAATCGATGCAATCAATCCTGGTGATAACGCCCTTATCCACGAGTGGAGTGGCTTATTGTCAGAAGACTCCGATGACGGGGAAGTCAATATCGAGGCGTCCCGGTATTTCGGGAAGAATCAGGGCCAACTGATGGAAAAGGCCCGGTGTCCTCAAACCATATCAAAATCCAAGATGTATTACTTTGAAAGACTATGGAATGGCTCAACTAATACGGTCAGGGGCCTGGATGACAAGATCAAATACACCCGCGGTTTGGGATACAACTCTGAGTCAGAAGAAGACGGGGATCCCGACGAACGGTGTCGAAGTTTCTTCAAGAACCGCAGAGTTACCTGTTATATGGTATCTGAGGAGCCAGAAGAAGAAGACTTCATCCTGGTGGCTAAAAACGCACCAAAGGAGTTGGAGGACGGCGCGCCAAACACCATTGACGAGTTGGTGGAAGTTAACCTCGGGACAGATGAAGACCCTAGGCCAACCTTCATAAGCGCATCCCTTCCCCAAGAGAAGCGGGAACCTTTGAGGGCCTTGCTCCAAGAATATGTTGATTGTTTCGCATGGAGCTATGAAGAAATGCCAGGACTGGATCCCAAAGTTGCAGTCCACAAACTCAAAATTGACCCAAGTATAAAGCCGGTCAAACAAGCACCGCGACGAATGAGAATAGAACTTGAAGAAAAGGTCGTGGTCGAAACCAAGAAGCTTATTGATGCAGGCTTTGTGCGGGAAGAAGAAACTCCCGATTGGGTGGCTAGCATCGTTCCCGTAAAGAAGAAGAACGGGCAAATACGCATATGCGTCGACTTTCGGGACCTGAATAAAGCTTGTCCCAAAGATGACTTTCCTTTACCGGTGACGGAAATCATCATCGACCATACCTCGTCCTATGAGGTATTCTCTTTTATGGATGGGTACGCGGGGTATAACCAAATCAAAATGGATGAAGAAGACCAGAAGCATACGGCCTTCCGCACTCCGATGGGTATTTATTGTTACAAGGTTATGCCTTTTGGCCTCAAAAATGCCGGGGCCACATACCAGCGAGCCATGACGAAAATATTCGACGACCTAATTCATAAGATTGTCGAATGCTACGTGGACGATTTGGTCGTAAAGGCGACGTCCTATGACGAGCATCTCATAAATCTCAAGGTCGTGTTTGACCGTCTGAGGCAACATGCGCTGAAGCTAAACCCGTTAAAGTGCACCTTTATGGTTTCGTCGGGGAAATTTCTTGGGTTTGTTATTCGACACCGGGGAATAGAAATAGACCCGGGTAAAATCAAGGCAATACAAGAATTGCCGCCACCCAGGAACCTTAAGGAGCTTCGCTCGCTTCAAGGCCGCTTGGCATACATTAGGCGATTCATAGCCAATCTATCGGGTAGGATACAACCTTTCACCCGATTGACCAAGAAGGATGTCCCGTTTAAATGGGACGAAGCCTGCCAACAAGCCCTAAATGACATCAAGGGCTATCTCCTCAAACCACCAGTGCTGGCAGCTCCAATACCAGGAAAAGAGCTGATATTGTACACGACGGCCTTGGATGGATCTCTCGGGGCCTTATTAGCGCAAGAAAATGAACAAGGGAAAGAAAACGCCCTCTATTACTTGAGCCGCATGCTGGTAGGGGCGGAATACGCCTATACACCGATTGAAAAGCATTGCCTGGCATTGGTGTTCGCTGTGAAGAAGTTGCGACACTACATGATAGCCCACAAGGTCATCCTCATCTCAAAGATTGACCCCTTAAAATATCTCATGACGAGACCCATGCTTACAGGCAGGTTGGCAAGATGGGCCATAATCCTGACCGAGTTTGATATAACTTTCGCGCCACAAAAGGCCATAAAGGGGCAAGCGATGGCTGATTTCCTAGCGGCCCATCCAATACCCGACGACTCTCCTTTGGCATGCGAATTTCCAGATGAAGAAGTCTTTCATATCAAAGATGAAACCCCAAGTTGGGAAATGTACTTTGATGGGGCATCATCAATACGGCCCACCGCGGGCCCAAACATCCCGCAAATACGGGCCGGGATAGGCTTAGTCTTCGTAACACCGGAAGGAGGAATCATGCGTCATGCCTTAGCATTGACCGAGCCTTGTACAAATAATGAGGCTGAATATGAAGCGCTCATAGCCGGGTTAGAGCTTGCGCTGAATATGGGGATTAGAAAACTCCATGTGTTTGGTGACTCCCAATTGATAATAAATCAAATCACCGGAGCATACAAGGTACTAAAACCAGAGTTGGTGAAGTATCACGCTAGGGTTTTGGAATTAATAGATGAAATTCCCGAAATCCTATTCAAGAAAATCTCGAGAGCCACAAACGGCAAAGCTGATGCACTCGCTCGGGTGGCTAAAGAATTAGGCGAACCTGACGACGGAAATGTGCAAATTGTTGTCAAAAATCGACGACCCCTGTCCTCATGCTTCACGGGGACCAAAGATAAAATCCAGGTGGCTATGGCCGAAGAAATGGAAAGTGACCTGGAAGATGTCATGGTGACTCAGCCGAATGACGATTGGCGCCAACCTTTCGTTGAATACTTCAAATACGGGGTTCTCCCGAATGAGAAATCAGCGCGAGAGCAACTCAAGAAGAGAGCGCTTCGCTACGCCTACGTCAATGACACCTTATACAGGCGATCATACGACCAAATGTGGCTTCGCTGTGTGTCAAACTCAGAAGTCCACCAAATCATGAAGGAAGTTCATTCGGGTTTATGCGGAGCACATCAGCCGGGACCCAAAATGCGACTTAAGATAAAGCGCATGGGCTATTATTGGCCCACCATGGCACGCGATTGTATCGAGCATGCCAAGAAGTGTCACATGTGCCAAATACATGGCACGTTCATACATCAACACCCAAACCCGTTACACCCGACTGTGTCATCTTGGCCGTTTGATGCATGGGGTACTGATGTAGTCGGGCCCATTGACCCGCCTTCCTCCAAGGGTCATAAGTTTATCTTGGCTGCGACCGATTACTTCACCAAGTGGGCCGAGGCAGTCCCGCTTAGGGAAGTGAAGGCAATCGATGTCGTGAATTTCTTCAAAAACCATATCCTATACCGATTTGGGACCCCGAGGAGAATCATTTCTGATAACGGGGCCGCGTTCAAAAGTGCTAAAGTATACGCACTTGCGGAAAAGTTCAAGATTGATTGGAAATATTCTTCCATATACAATCCCAGAGCAAATGGTTTAGCAGAGGCCTTCAATAAGACCTTGATAAAAATCATGAAAAGGACGTTGAAAGGAAATCAGCGCGACTGGCATGAAAGGCTACAAGAAGCGCTTTGGGCATATCGAACCACATGTCGAACCCCCACTCAAGCGACACCATATTCCCTGGTGTTTGGTGTCGAAGCTGTCCTGCCGCTTGAGGTGGAACTCCCGTCCTTAAGGGTGGCGCTCCAGAACGAAATGTCGTTAGATGAGCAGAAGCACCTCAGGCTCGATGAACTCGACGCTATGGATGAAAGGCGAATCATAGCCCAACAAAACTTGGAAATATACCAAGCGAAGATGGCACGGGCCTACGACAAAATGGCCCGCTCAAGAACTTTTCGTCAAGGGGAATTAGTACTTGTTCTCCGAAGGCCCATAATTGGCCGGCATGTCGGCCCAAAGTTTTCACCTAATTGGGAAGGCCCATATGTGGTTGAGAAGGTGTTTGACAGAGGGGCATACCAACTCATAGATCATAAAGGCGAAAGACCATTACCTCCTATAAACGGGCGGTATCTTAAGAAATACCATGCATAATACACCAAGAAGAAAGGTGGCTAAACCCATACACCAAGAAGAAAGGTGGCTAAACCCATACACCAAGAAGAAAGGTGGCCAAACTCAAACACCAAGAAGAAAGGTGGCTAAACTCATACGCCCAAAAGAAAGGTGGCTTAAAGTCCCGGGGTAAAAGGTATTTATCCATGTCCCGCCGGGTGCAAATCGGCCTTGTCGCCTTGAGCCGTTAATCAAGGGGCGTGGATGGTGTCCACTGAAGAAATACCACAAACAAAGTTGTCCCATCGGGCATAAATCGGCCTTGTCGCCTTGAGCCGTTAATCAAGGGGCGTGGATGGTGTCCACTGAAGAAATACCACAAACAAAGTTGTCCCATCGGGCATAAATCGGCCTTGTCGCCTTGAGCTGTTAATCAAGGGACGTGGATGGTGTCCACTGAAGAAATACCATAAACCAAAATGTCCCCTCCGGGCATAAATCGGCCTTGTTGCCTTGAGCCGTTAATCAAGGAACACATGTGGTGGCTAACACAAAAGCTACCAAAACCTCTGACAGGCCAAAAAGAAAGGTTTTGTCCACATCGCCGGATGAAGTCGGCGCCCGAACTTTGGAGCCACTAAAGCGGGGAAATGGTTTTGGTATTTGTGCCTCCAATACAATTACCACTGTGTTTGCCCATTTGATACAGAATAAATATGAAAATGAGCAGCGTTACGATTTGTCGCTTTAAACAAATCATTGCTGAATAAAACATTGCCTTATTAATTAATAGTAAGGCAGAGTATTGAAGGCATAAATAAAAAGCCCTATAATGAATGAAACCTTCTTATCCTTATGATAAGCTCGGATAATTTATCAGGGCGAAATCCCCCTCCAAATACATAAATAAGTATGCGTGGAGAATGAGTGAAATGTGAGGATTCCACACTTAATAATGAGTGGAGAGAATAGAAAGGATCCACATTAAAAAATGGTTTTGCCAATTTGTACCATAAACAATTGACACTGGTATGTTCATCTGACCAGTCATAAAGAGATGAACAGGCTTTTTATCTTGTGCCTAACAAAATAACAAAATACCAAAATGCCGATAATAATATAAATCTTCCCAAAACATATACTCAATCCATGCATTATACAAAATACAATAACAAACCTAAGCTCCTCAAAAATAAATAACTAAAACCATGTCCAAAACAAACAAAATGCCAAAAATACAAACAAATGCCACCCTAAAGGCTAGGATAGCGACTACGCAGCTGGGCCAAGAACCCGTCGATCCGGGTAAACAAAGAACAGGCGGCGGTAAAGTGACGCTCCTCGTCAGCCACTAGGTCGTCTACGCTAGCTCGGGCGGCCTCATAATCATATGAGTAGTCACGAAGAGTAGAGAAGGCGGTGTCTACCAAACCCTCCATGCCCTTGATCTCACTCTTGAGTGACTGGGTCTGATCAGCTAGGTGGCTAGAAGCCCTGTAATCAGCCCCAGAAGCTAGCATACCTGCACTGAAAGCCAGGTGACATGTAAGCTGATCCTGGAGACCCCTGAGGCGGTGACGAAGTGAGAATAACTCCGACTCGGCACGAGACACCGATGTCGCGAGAGTCGAGAGAGTCTTTCGTCTCTCCCCGAAAGCCCAGGCCAAACGCTCGCGGGTTATACAAGACAAATGCTCTTGACAGGGGACGATCAAGTCGTCAATCACCCCCTGGAAATCAGGAAAGTTCCCGGAAACAGGGACCAAATCCAAAACGCGAAGGTCCAATGAACGGTGGGCTCGAGTAGAGTTGCTAAGGGAACATAGCTTCTCCAACAGATGCCGCATCTCCGATACAGAAGGACCTACAAACCAAATCAATGTCATCACATGCAATATAAACATGAAATCCAAAGTGAGGGATATAAGAGCACGTACCATCGGGAGAAATGTCACCCGAGGGTCTCTCCTCCTCAAGGTCCACCTCGAAGTCTTCTTCGGGAACGACGTTGAATCTTGCATCGAGCTCAACCTCTGGCTCTGCCTCAATCTCTTCGTCAGGCTCCTCTTCAATATTGTCGTCGTACCCGACATCAGACCTATCGCCGAACTCTGTGCCGGTCGCCTCGGCAATGACAAAATCTTCAGGGTCTGAATTAAAAACAAGAATAAGATCCCCGAAGGGAGAAATGAAGAGAGTAAGGTATTGTGAGATGGTGAAATGACAATGGAATTATACCTGAGTCACTAATCATGATAGGCTCCTGAAGGACAGCCAAATCTTCCGCTTCCCTCAACGGAGAAACTCTCGCAGGTGAAGCAAATTCTCCGCCGAGAGCTGGTGCTAATGGACTCCCAGCGTCCCCTTTTGTTTCAAAGAAAAGTGAAATAAGCAAGGGAAATTATGTGAAGGACATTTAGTAGAATATTCTGAAAGAAAAATCATACCTACGACCGCCTCGTCCCCCAAGACGGTGGGTAAGTTTTCCTTGGCCTCCGTTGTAGAAGGGTCGGCGCTCTCAAAGCCTGGAAACAAATCAAGGAGAATATAAGGGAAGAACGATCATTTCCCTGAATGCAAAGGACCTTGCAAATATAAGTACCTGGCAAACCCGCTCGAAAAATAAAGAGCTCCTCCAAGACGGAGTCAGGTGCCTCTCTGTCGGTCGACCCTCCTGCAATTTTTCCGACATCAGTATATCATAAAGAAGTCACATAAGAAACTTCAAGGATACAAATACAGTAAACAAAAGAGGCCATAAATAATATCACCTGTCTGAGAAGCGGTAGGAGAATCTAATGGCACCTTGCTGTCGAAGCCCTGAAAATCAAGTAAGGCGCGAGAAGAGGAAGAGGAAGGAGATCTCCGCCGCTTCTTTTCATTTTTCTTTTTGTCCGGCAGTGGACAAGTCACACGTGCCATATCGGCAGGGAGTATCGCCTGATATGCAGAGATAGTGTGAGTATACCACCTATGATACATGGCGGTAAAAATCACCTCTGAGCGTGAAGCCCGAAGCATGGTAAACTGGGAACCCGTACCCACGCGAAGTATGGAAGACCAACATCTACTCAAACCTTCCAGGTCTGCAGAAAGCGACTCGGGACGGGAAAGCAACTCGGGAATGCCCTGGTCATATCCAAACTGATGGGCACAACGGTGAGGAGAGTATGGCTCCAAGATAATATGCTCACCGATGCGTAGAGGTAAAAAGCCACACCGAATGCTAATGAGGTGCTCAGTGGCTGCCGAATCCTCTAAAATCCCCTGAACCAACCTAGACCGTGGAATGTCCACAACAAGTCTATCTGAACCTCTGGGCATCCTACGCGAAAAAGCGCGTACCTCAGATCTCTGGAGTGCCCCTCGCGAACGGAAGAAACGATAGCGAGCATCTTTTGGAGAAAGGGATGATGCCGAAGCACAAACTATGTCGGACAAATAGGGTAGTATAACCCGTATCTCCTGAGAAAGGACAGGAGTATAAAGACCCATCCAGTGTGCATGAAGCCAACCACTGATGAAATGAAAGGGGATGACCTCCCCACTGAAAGAAGGATCGCGAGAGGAAACTAACCCGCGAAGAGATCGATAAATGTTGGCCAACGCCGGGATAGCCAGGGAAACCCTATGTCCCCGAGCCAAGATGTTAGCCACAACAAATGAAGAAGGCCTGATCCTGCCAACTGGAGAACTGGGCAAGACGAAATAGCACAGCCACCATGATAGAAAGGCAGTCAATAATGTTTCCTCGTCCACAATCCTGGTAGTAATGGACCCCAAGCCTGGTTTGGACCCCCTATGCACGATACCAGTCGATAATCCTACTCCCAAAGGATCGCAAGGATCAGCAAAAGAGGTACGAGGATGTGTCGGGGCATCGGCAAAGTAAGAAACCCACTGGCCCAAGGAGACACCCTCTCGGTCCCCTAAAATCTCATGATAAATCTTATATACCTGACGAAGAGACGCCGGGTACATTGGAGTCCCGTCTGGCCTCAGGCTGAGGAGATCCACTCCACTGAGGCAATGCTCATCATACGGAAGGCCATAGATCGGCAACCCTGATAACTGGGAGAGGTCCCATAGGCTCAAAGTCATCTCACGATCCTCCGTGAATAAGGTGTTCGTGACATAGCTCCAGCGCTCGGCAAATGCCCGAAACAAGGATATGTCCTGGGTGTATCCAAAAAGCGAGAGGTACACCGCCTCATAAATCCCCGCTTGCTTGAGCATGCTTTCCTCTGTAAGCAAGGTGAACTGGACCCACTCCACTTGTCGGGGGCGCCTTTCTAAAGTCCCGCGGAGCACACGCTTGTCGTCCCAAGGACACGCCCGATATGATGTCATCTCCGTGCCCAGAAGGTGCAAAGGAGGCGGGCTAGTCGTCCCGACACTTGGGCTCAACACCCTCACTGTACACGGAGTATACTCTCTCATGACGAGGTTGTTCCCTATCATGTTGTATGTGCCAGTGTGATCAGGGCCTTGGGGTGTCCAATCTGCTGGGTCTTTCATGAGAGGTGGAAAATGACCCGGCGAATATAAAGGCATAGGACCCTGAAAGGAAGCCATAATATCCTGCGAAAAACACAAAATAAAAGATGATAAGCCTATGAAGTAATATAAATCTTTGCAAAAGGAAAAGAGGAAAATCCGGCAGCATCTCCCCGAAACCAAGGTGGCTACCCCCATTTCCGACGATCTGGGCCGCCACTGATGACGAGACCACCATCATTGGACTCCTCATGCTCTGGCGATGCCAACCATGCCCGCCGATCGGAGATCCGACGCCGGCAGGGCTCTGATCAATGTTGGAGAAGGAAAGTGCGAATATTGATGCATCTCAAAGTACGAATCTTGATGAAATTCAAACAGGCGACTTGTGCCCGTCAGAAAAATAAAAGTTCCCACAATCACCTAAATAATAAGTCCTTGAGCGCACAAACATGCGTAGGGATGTACCTGCACCTTCTTCCCCCATGAGCGAGGACGCCGATGCCTCGCGCGTGGGCCACAAAAAAGGGCCGCACATCTTATTTCACATAATATTTATAATATCATGAGACAAGAACAGATACAAATATTGTGGATCGACGTAGTTATCTATTATCATTTGATTATTGTAATGTAGTGATAGAACCTCTTATAGTCTATAATATGAAATTCATATCATAAGAAAATTAAGATAACGTAGATTCTAATAAAGGTCATACCAACTGAACGGGAAACAACAAGTATTTTGGTATTTTATAAGATGTATATTATGGAAATACATGAGATAAAATATCAGAATAAAATGTCATTTTATGACTTGGTTTAGATATATAATTAATTTATATTAGTTTGTGATTATTATTTGGTATAATGATTGGCATCATTATAAAAATAATATTATTACATAATAATATTGTATAACATAATATTATTATGTCATAAATTAATTAACCGTACAAGAGGGTTTTGTTTGCTGTTTAAAAGTTGCCAGAAAAATACACAAATTAAATTGCATGAAATTAATGATATAATTTCATGTGATTTTTATACCAAAGATTTGAAATTATGAAATTATGTTCAATTTCATAAAATTATTTCTTGAAATTAAAGAAACAATTTCATGAAATAGCCATGTCAACTATTAAATCATGAAATTATGTCCAATCTCATGATTTATTAAATCCCAAAATTATTTCTTGAAATTAAAAAAAAAATATAATTTCATGAAATAATCATACCAAACCCCCTTCAAAAAATATATACACATGTGTGCAAAAAAATATATGCACAAAACCCTAATTATATGAAATCAAGGAACAATTTCATATAATTAAACATGCCAAATTCAAAAATCATGAATTTCATTCATGAAAAATGCCCCAAATATTATCCCTTGGAATTAAAAAATGATTCTTTGGGATAATCATGCCAAAATATTAATTGTATAAGATTAATATGCCTAATCATATACAATTAATGATTTAAGTGAAATTAATGCCTAATTTCACACCCAAAAATACCAAAAATATTACCCAAAATAACAGAATCATGGAATATATTTTCTGTGATTTTTCAGTAATTTTTCATGGATTTTTGCATGAAGAATAAAATAAAATGGAAAAAGGAATAAAGAAAATACCAAAAATCAGAACTGGAGATAGTTCTGGGTGCAATTTGGGGGATGTGCAACACTCTGGGTGCAATCTGGGGAGCTCAAACACGACTTCTGCCCTTGGGACCCGCCTGTCATACACACAAAGTGTTAAAGGCGCTTTGCGTGGACCCAGTACACATGCACCATACCACTGACAGTACGTTTTGGTGCACAAGGACCAAGCCCACAGCCCAACCCTCAGTTTTTCGCTGGGGCTGTGTCTCATTAAACCTGACGACTGGGCCCCTCTCCTTCAGTCTCACTGCCAAGGGGGCCCAGCGCCCAGAGTTATTTTGGCCAGCGAAAAGAAAAGAAGGGAAAGAGAGGTGAGCGCGGTGCAAGCGCTCCCTCCCTCTGACAAGCCCGAAACCAAAGCACGGTTCACGTGCACCCAACCCAAGCGAGAGAAACCTTTTGAATTTCTCTCTCTCTCCCTCCTTTCTTCCTCCTCGAGCTCCAGAGCTCAGTGGAGCTTCGAAAATGGAGTCTAGGTGTACAATGCGAGTTGGCTTAAACCATTCTAGGGACTTAATCTACATCCTAAGGGGAGTTCAATGCCACAAACAGCATTGAAAATAGTAAAGTAAACAAAGAGAAAATCGAAGGAGAAAGTACCTCGACCTTGAAGGTGACAGAGCAATTGGGAGCTCTAGAAGCCAAGCCAACACCTGGAGAAGCTTCAAGACACCTCCACGACGCTGCCTGAAGTGCCAATTTGGGGTGAAAAGCACTCAATTGGCAGGTGCACCACTTGGCACCTCGGTCTGATTTGGATATGGTCAGTTGGCACAACTCAGCACTCAAGCAGCCAAATTGACACGTTGGGCACACTCAGTGGCACCTTGGTGACATGTCAAGCGCCAGCAAGGCCAAGGAATATTCGGGATATGCTCACACCCGAAAGGCATGACACACTGACCCAAGGAAGAAGACAAAGCCAACGGCTCCTTCTCTCTCCTCAGGCCTGTGTCAGGGACACATGTAGGCACCTCAATGGAGAGCTCTGAGCGCCAGTTAGCTGGAGGAATCTTCCAAGGACAAGCCTCAGGCCAGCACAGGCCTGGTTGGCTCAATCCTGGCCACTTGATCAAACCAAGGGCTGGGATGATGCCAGCTCAGCCCTGAGGCTTAAACCATGCCCTCTGGGCTATAAATAGACCCCCAGTGAAGAAGAAAAAAAAGAAGAGAGAGCAACATAGCCAAAACTCTGCCAAAATCTCAACTCCACCAAATTCCACAAAAAAAAAGCTAGCTGAGGAGAAACCAAGTCTTGAATAGCTAGGTAAGAGCCATAGGAGTCAAGCCTTGAGCTTGGCTCAGTCTCAATTGAGCTCAAGGAGCCAGTCTCACCTTGCTGGGTGAGATGGCTAGCCCCATGGCTGGGGAGGTGCACATGTGCCTCCCTCCTTCCAGAGCTCAATTGGTGGCTGAGCTTGAGTCTCAGGAGCTCACATGGTGAGTTCACCATGGATTTTGGCAGCATACTCCAGCCAATTGGCACATGCCAATCTGGTTTCATGGGGATGGGCACATGCTCATCCCCTCTCTCTCTCAAGCCCTGTGCACATGTGCAGTGGCTGTGTAAAGCTCAATAATGGCTTTATACAAGCTGTTATGCTGTCAAAATTCCATGGAAAAACAAAATCCCATGTTTTATATGAATATTGTATTTCAATTTGTTATAATATATGATATTTTGGTGCAAATTGGTTTTATTTTCCTTTTAGTTCTTTCCTTCATGTTCTCTGATGTGCTTAATAGCTCAAGTTCATAATTGAGCAATGGAAAAGCAATAAACATCAATACTGGTTTGAGTCTAGTGAACTCCTGTTTCTGGCCAGCTGAGAGATCAATCCATATCTCTCAGCCTGGTTGTTAATTTCTTATGAAATTTCACAGTCATGTAGATTAGGTTTATACCAACTTACCATATAAATTTTATAATTTTTGGAATTTTCTGTGAATTGTTATGAATTTTACAATCTCATCTGTCAAAAACTCCAAAAAGGTCAACTTTGGGTCAAACTGAGAAGTTCATTCTTCTTTTGATTCAATAATCCAAAATTCCCTGATCAATTCACCTTTATGACACCTCATGTGATGTTTTAAAGGATTTAGAATAATTAAACCAGGCTTTAATCCATAGGTCAAGCCAAATTTGGTTTTAATAAAGCTGAAAGGGCATTTCTGTCCAGTCTGCTAAAAATACAATAATCATACTTTCTTTTCACTCAATTAACTTAAAATTTCATGGGCATCTAGAACAAGTCTTAATGCACTCACTCATCAAATTTTACCATTTTTGGGATTTTCTGTGATTTTCTGTGAATTTTTGAAATTGGGTCTGTCAAAATTGAAATTGAGTTGGCTCTGGACCATTACCAGAAAAGTGCAAAAAATGAAATTAACTCGTGTTCAAGTGAAATTCATGTGTGAAATTGATATAAAACCTTTCTAAAACATGTAATTGACCCAAATGAACATAATCAAACATGCAATTTGAGAAGAATGTGATGAAATCAAAAGGAAACCAAATTGAAAATAAAACCAGAAATGACCCAATGTGCATAAAGGACAATGCACATCTAAATTGATGAAATTGATCATCCAAACATGTTCAAACATACTAAACGACACTGTTTGGAAGGTTAATTGAAAGAAAATTGCAAAGGAAAGCTATGAAATACCATTTGGTACCAAAGCCCCGAAACCAGTTTGGTACCAAATGGCCAAAGTTGCAAAATTGATGGATTAAATTCAAATTAAGCCTCAAAATCTTGATAAACATGTTCTAACGATGCTATATGATAAAGGAATCGAGTCAATTTGTCAAAAATCAGCTCAGATCCCTCAAAATCTCATCTCAGCCAACTTCCCAACCGAAACCAGGTGGTTACCCCCATTTCCGGCGATCCAGGCCGCCGCCGCCGCCGAGACCACCGCCAATGGACTCCCCACGCTCCGGCGATGCCAGCCATGCCTCCTGATCGGAGATCCGACGCCGGCAGGGCCTCGATCAGTGTCGGGGAGGATGAGCACGAATATTGATGCATCTCAAAGTGCGAATCTTGATGAAATTCAAACAGCCCAGAGAAGGCTTGATGCGCGCCAGAGATCCAACGGCCCAGTTTAAAAGATGCTTTAAAAACTGAACTTAAGTTCAGATCTTGATGCATGGGCCCAAATCTGACGGCCCATATTAATCTGTTTTGAAAATAAACTTTGAACACCAAATAAAAATGATTTCTCAAGCCCATAAATTATGAAAAATATATCAAAAATCATGATTTCATTTATGAATATTTTTAAGACTATAAAATGTCAATTTTGATTTTATTTTATTTTCTTTTTTTTTATATATTATAAATAAAAGAAAGTTCAAGATATATGATATATGTATAAAATAAATTCAAAATACCAAATAGGATATTTAAAAATAAGTGAAAATTATGATAAAACAAATTAGCAATTTTCAAAATAATCAAATTATGTTATATTTTGATAAAACAAATCAAAATATTCAAAATAATTAAATTACATTATATTTTGACAAAATAAATTGGAATATTCAAGATAATCAAAATTATGTTATATTTTGATAAAACAAATCAAAATATTCAAAGATGATTGAATCATGTTATGAAACAAATAAAAATGTTCAAAATAATCAAACTTTGTTATATTTTGATAAAACAAATCAAAATATTTAAATATGCAAATATACCCAAATATTTGACCAAATATGTCAAAAATACAAATATGTCCCAATCTTTGACCAAACATGTCAAATATGCAAATATACCCAAATATTTGACCAAATATGTCAAAAATACAAATATGTCCAAATATTTGACCAAATATGTCAAACATGCAAATAAACCCAAACACTTGAGCAAACATGTCAAATATGCAAATATGACCAAACTTTTGACCAAACATGTTAAATATGCAAATAAACCCAAACATTTGACCAAACATGTCAAATATACAAATACACCCAAATTTCTGGCCAAACATGCCAAATATACAAATATGTCCAAACTCTTGATAAAATAGGTCAAATATGCAAATATGTCCAAATCTCTGGCCAAACATGCCAAATATGCAGATAAGTCCAAAACTTGGTGAAAACATACCAACATACCAAATCATATCAAATCGTGTTTCGAGAACATTAAATTGGCAGTGCGCTTCAGGTTTAATGTACCTCATTTTGGAAATCGATAAAGAATTATATGTTCCCGATCCTCCAATTTTCCCAGGTTTCGAATTGGCATAGCGCTTCAGATTCGGGACTTGGAAGGTCAATAGACTGTTTAGGATTATACGTCCTTGTCTTTGACATGAACCTTTTTAGAGATCAAACATCTCTGGTTCTTTGAGTATCGAGTTGGCAGTGCGCTTCACATTCGAACTCCGTGAGATCAATAGGATTATACATCCTCGATCTCTGATTTATGAGAAATTATACGTTTCTCTGACTTTAGATCATACGTCTTTAGTCTTATTATCCAAAGTTATACCTTTGGGTTATTTTAAGTATGCATTATAATAAATTGGAAGGAAGAAATAAAGCCACAAATCTGATCCATATATTTTGATTAGTTTAGCCCATTAATCAGAGGTTCCCGAGGCGAGAGCCGGGGTAATTAACGGCGGGGGCTTGCGCCCGTCGGAAAATAAAAGTTCCCACAATCACCTAAATAATAAGTCCTTGAGCGCATAAACACGCACAGGGATGTACCTGCACCTTCTTCCCCCGTGAGCGAGGACGCCGATGCCTCGCGCGTGGGCCGCGAAAAAGGGCCGCACAGGTTTATTTGAGAAATAAGAGAGAGAGAAATGGACTAATTTGCAATTGTGCAAATTATCATTTAATTCCTTAATATATTATAAATATGAAGAAGGATAAAGAGTCATTAGCTTAACACCCATTATTTCTCTCTCTCTCTCCTTGAGGCCGGCCAAAAATAGAAGAAGAAGAGTTTTCTTCTTCTTCCTCTAATTTCTCATATAATCTTATAATTTTGGATCACCAATACCAAAAGGAGTAAGTTTTGATTGAAGCTAGGTGGTTGTATCTAAGTCTCAAACTTTGAAACTCTTTTATCAAGAGTCTAAGTTTGTTGTTTAAGTTCAAAATGAACCGAGAAGCGACGTGCAACAGAAGAAGGCTCGACAAGCGACAACAACACGAGAAGAGCTTCGAGAGAGTAAGGTCGGTATCCTACAACTTATATAAAATTAAAATAATATATATATATATATATATATATATATATATATATATATATATATATATATATATATATATATATATATATATATATATATATATATATATATATATATATATATGTCTACGTATATGTATGTATATATATATATATGGCATATATTATAAGACAAATATATACATAGAATATTGTCAAATATGGAGCCAAAAATACTAATGAATATTAAATAAACAAATTTGGCAATTTATTTGTGCATTTCGATGATATTTGAAATAGAAATGCGGCCCAACTGATTTAAAATTCGCTTAAACATGCTCAAATGCAATTTTGACGAATTTCAACGCAATTTGGGTGAAATATAAGTCATGACTGTCAAATATCGACACCAAAACACTAATGAACATTAAATAAACATATTTGGCAACTTATTTGTGCATTTCGATGGTATTTGAAACAGAAATGAGCCAAATTGATAAAAAATGTGCTTAAACATGCACAAACCTGTCTTGAAAGCATTTTAATGCAATTTGGGGTGAAATATAAGTGATAACTGTTAGAAATCGACCCAAAAAAACTAATGAATATTAAATAAACATATTTGGCAACTTATTTGTGCATTTCGATGATATTTTAAGCAGAAATGGGGCCAAATTGATTTAAAATGCGCTTAAACATGCTCAAATGCATTTTGGACGAATTTTAATGCAATTTCGGGTGAAATATAAGTCATAACTGGCAAACGACCCAAAAACACTAATGAATATTAAATAAACAAATTTGGCAACTTATTTGTGCATTTCATTGACATTTGAAGGAGAAATGAGGTCAAATTGATTAGAAATGTGCTTAAACATGCTTAAATCTGTTTTGAAAGGATTTTAATACAATTTGGGCGGAAATATAAGTCATAACTGTCAACTATCGACCGAGAAACACTAATGAACATTAAATAACATATTGGACAACTTATTTGAGCATTTCGATGGTACTCGACGCAGAAACGAGGCCAAATTGATTAAAAAGGTGCTTAAACATGCTCAAATTTGTTTAGAAAGCATTTTAATGTAATTTTCTTTGAAATATAAGTCATGACTGTCAAATACCGTCCCAAAAACACTAATGAACATTAAATAAACGTATTTGATAACTTATTTATGCATTTTGATAATATTTGAAACAGAAACGAGCCCAAATTGCTAAAAAAAAATGTGCTTAAACATGCTCAAATCTGTTTTGAAAGATTTTAATACAATTTGGGGTGAAATATAGGTAATAACTGTCAGATATCGACCCATTAACACTAATTAACATTAAATAAACATATTTGGCAACTTAGTTGTGTATTTCCATGATATTTGAAGCAGAAATGGGGCCAAATTGATTTAAAATGCGCTTAAAGATGCTCAAATGCATTTTGGACGAATTTTAGCGCTATTTGGGTGAAATATATGTCATAACTGTCAAATCTCGAGCCAAACACACTAATGAATATTAAATAAACAAATTTGGCAACTTATTTGTGCATTTCGATAATATTTGAAACAGAAATGGGGCCCAATTGATTTAAAATGCGCTTAAACATGATCAAATCTGTTTTGAATGAATTTTAATGCAATTTCGGGTTAAATATGAATCATAACTATGAATTATCGACCCAAAAATGCTAATGAACAATAAATATCATATTTGGCAACTTATTTGTATATTTCGATGATATTTGACGAAGAAATGAGGCCGAATTGATTAAAAATGTGCTTAAACATGCTCAAATCTGTTTTGAAAACATTTTAAAGTAATTTTTGTTGAAATATATATAAGTCATGACTGTCAAATCTCAAACCAAAAACACTAAGGAATATTAAATAAACAAATTTGTCAACTTATTTGTGCATTTCGATGATATTTGAAGCAGAAATGGGACCCAATTGATTTAAAATGAGCTTAAACATGCTCAAATGCATTTTGGACGAATTTTAACACAATTTGGGTGAAATATAAGTCATAACTGTCGAATATCGAGCCAAAAACACAGATGAATATTAAATAAACAGATTTGGCAACTTATTTGTGCATTTCGATGATATTTGAAGCAGAAATGGGGCCCAATTGATTTAAAATGCACTTAAATATGCTCAAATTTATTTTGGTCGAATTTTAACGCAATTTGGGTGAAATATAAGTCATGACTGTCAAATATCGAGCCAAAAACACTAATGAATATTAAATAAACAAATTTGACAACTTATTTGTGCATTTCGATGATATTTGCAGCAGAAATGGGGCCCAATTGATATAAAAAGCACTTAAACATGCTCAAATGTATTTTGGACGAATTGTAATGCAATTTGGGTGAAATATAAGTCATGACTGTCAAATATCGACCCAAAAACACTAATGAACATTAAATAAACAAATTTGGCAACTTATTTGTGCTTTCGATGATATTTGAAACAGAAATGTGGCTCGATTGAGTTAAAATGCGCTTAAACATTCTCAAATCTGTTTTGAAAAGATTTTAATGCAATTTTGGATTAAATATGAGTCATAACTATCAATTATAGACCCTACAACACTAATGAACATTAAATAACATATTTGGCAACTTATTTGTGTATTTCGATGATATTTGAAGCAGAAATGGGGCCCAATTGATTCAAAATGCGCTTAAACATGCTCAAATGCATTTTGCAAGCATTTTAACGCAATTTGCGTGAAATATAAGTCATAACTGTCAAATATCGACCCAAAAACACTAATGAACATTAAATAAACATATTTGGCAACTTATTTGTGCATTTCGATGGTATTTGAAGAGGAAATGAGGCCAAATTGATAAAAAAATGTGCTTCAACATGCACAAACCTGTCTTGAAAGAATTTTAATGCAATTTGGGGTGAAATATAAGTGATAACTGTCAGATATCAACCGAAAAACACTAATGAACATTAAATAAACATATTTGGCAACTTATTTGTGAATTTCGATGATATTTGAGGCAGAAATGGGCCAAATTGATTTAAAATGCGCTTAAACATGCACAAATCTGATTCGAAAGCATTTTAATGCAATTTTGGGTGAAATATAAGTCTTAATAGTCAAATATCGACCCAAAAAAACTCATGAACATTAAATAAATATATTTCGCAACTTATTTGTGTATTTCGATGATATTTGAAGCAGAAATAGGACACAATCGATTTAAAATGCGCCTAAATATGCTCAAATGCATTTTGGACGAATTTTAACGCAATTTGGGTGAAATAGAAGTCATGACTGTCAAATATCGAGCCAAAAACACTAATGAAAATTAAATAAACAAATTTGGCAACTTATTTGTGCTTTCGATGATATTTGAAACAGAAATGTGGCTCGATTGAGTTAAAATGCGCTTAAACATTCTCAAATCTGTTTTGAAAAGATTTTAATGCAATTTTGGATTAAATATGAGTCATAACTATCAATTATAGACCCTACAACACTAATGAACATTAAATAACATATTTGGCAACTTATTTGTGTATTTCGATGATATTTGAAGCAGAAATGGGGCCCAATTGATTCAAAATGCGCTTAAACATGCTCAAATGCATTTTGCAAGCATTTTAACGCAATTTGGGTGAAATATAAGTCATAACTGTCAAATATCGTGCCAAGAACACTAATGAATACTAAATAAACAAATTTGGCAACTTATTTGTGCAGTTTGATGATATTTGAAGCAGAAAGGGGGCCCAGTTGATTTAAAATGCGCTTAAACATGCTCAAATCTGTTTAGAAAGGATTTTATTGCAATTTTGGGTTAAATTTAAGTCATAACTTTCAATTATCGAACCAAAAACACTAATGAACAGTGAATAACACATTTGGTAACTTATTTGCGTATTTCAATGGTATTTGAAGCAAAAATGAGATCAAATTGATAAAAAATGTGCTTAAACTTGCACAAATCTTTTTTGGAAGCATTTTAATACAATTTGAGGTGAAATTTACGTCATAACTGTCAAATTTCGACACAAAAACAATAATGAACATTAAATAAACAAATTTGGCAACTTATTTGTACATTTCGATGATATTTGAAATAGAAATGGGGCCCAATTGATACAAAATGCTCTTAAACATGCTCAAATGCATTTTGGACGAATTTTAATGCAATTTGGGTGAAATATAAGTCATAACTATCAAAACTCGAGCCAAAAACACTAATGAGTGTTAAATAAACAAATTTGGCAACTTATTTGTGCATTTTGATGATATTTGAAACAGAAACGAGGCCAAATTGATTAAAAATGCGCTTAAACATGCTCAAATCTGTCTTGAAAGCATTTTAACGCAATTTGGGTGAAATATAAGTCATAACTGTCAAATATCGAGCCAAAAACACTAATGAATATTAAATAAACAAATTTGGCAACTTATTTGTGCGTTTCGATGATATTTGAAGCAGAAATGGGGCCCAATTGATTTAAAATGCGCTTAATGATGCTCAAATCTGTTTTGAAAGGATTTTATTGCAATTTTGGGTTAAATGTAAGTCATAACTATCAATTATCGAACCAAAAACACTAATGAATATTAAATAAACATATTTGGCAACTTTTTTGTGCATTTCGATGGTACTTGAAGCAGAAATGGGCCAAATTGTTTAAAAATTTACTTAAACATGGTCAAATCTGTTTTGAAAGCATTTTAAGGCAATTGTCGGTGAAATATAAGTCATAATGATTAAATATCGTCCCAAAAACACTCATGAACATTAAATAAATATATTTCGCAACTTATTTGTGTATTTCGATGGTACTTGAAGCAGAAATGAGGCCCAATTGATTTAAAATGCGCTTAAACATGCTCAAATCTGTTTTGAAATCATTTTCATGCAATTTTGGTTGAAATAAATGTCATGACTGTCAGATATCGACCCATTAACACTAATGAACATTAAATAACATATTTGGCAACTTATTTGTGCAATTCGATGGTACTCGAAGCAGAAACGAGGCCAAATTGATTAGAAATATGCTTAAACATGCTCAAATCTGTTTTGAAAGCATTTTAAGGCAATTGTCGGTGAAATATAAGTCATAATGGTCAAATATCGTCCCAAAACCACTCATGAACATTAAATAAATATATTTCGCAACTTATTTGTGTATATCGATGGTACTTGAAGCAGAAATGAGGCTCAATTGATTTAAAATGCGCTTAAACATGCTCAAATCTGTTTTGAAAGGATTTTAAAGCAATTTTGCGTTAAATATAAGTCATTACTATCAATTATCGATTCAAAAACACTAATGAACATTAAATAACATATTTGGCAACTTATTTGTGCATTTCGATGGTACTTGAAGCAGAAACGAGGCCAAATTGATTAAAAAGGCGCTTAAACATGCTCAAATCTGTTTAGAAAGCATTTTCATGTAATTTTGGTTGAAATATAAGTCATGACTGTCAAATATCGACCCAAAATCACTAACGAACATTAAATAAACATATTTGGCAACTTATTTGTGCATTTCGAAGGTATTTGAAGCAGAAATGAGGCCAAATTGATAAAAAATGGACTTAAACATGTACGAATCTGTTTTGAAAGCATTTTAATGCAATTTTGTGTTTATAAAAGTGATAATTGTCAGATATCAACCCAAAAAAACCAACGAACATTAAATAAACATATTTGACAATTTACTTGTGTATTTCGATGATATTTGGAGCAGAAATGTAGCCCAATTGATTAAAAATAAGCTTAAATATGCTCAAATCTGTTTAGAAACCATCTTAATGTAATTTTGGTTGAAATATAAGTCATGACTGTCAAATATCAACCCAAAAAATACTAATGAACATTAAATAAACACATTTCAATGGTATTTGAAGCAAAAATGAGACCAAATTGATTTAAAATGCGCTTAAACATGCTCAAATCTGTTTTGAAAGGATTTTAATGCAATTTTGGGTTAAATATAAGTCATTACTATCAATTATCGATCCAAAAACACTAATGAACACTAAATAACATATTTGGCAACTTATTTGTGCATTTCGATGGTACTCGAAGCAGAAACGAGGCCAAATTGATTAAAAAGGCGCTTAAACATGTTCAAATCTGTTTAGAAAGCATTTTCATGTAATTTTGGTTGAAATATAAGTCATGATTGTCAAATATCGACCCAAAAACACTAATGAACATTAAATAAACATATTTGCCAACTTATTTGTGCATTTCGATGGTATTTGATGCAAAAATGAGGCCAAATTGATTTAAAATGTCCTTAAAAATGCTCAAATCTGTTGTGAAAGGATTTTAAAGCAATTTTGGGTTAAATATAAGTCATTACTATCAATTATCGATGCAAAAACACTAATAAACATTAAATAACATATTTGGCAACTTATTTGTGCATTTCGATGGTACTCGAAGCAGAAACGAGGCCAAATTGATTAAAAAGGCGCTTAAACATGCTCAAATTTGTTTAGAAAGAATTTTAATGTAATTTTGGTTGAGATATATGTGATAACTGTCAGATATCGACCCAAAAACCCTAATGAACATTAAATAAGCATAATTGGCAACTTATTTGTGCATTTCCATGATATTTGAAACAGAAATGGGGCCCAATTGATTTAAAATGCGCTTAAACATGCTCAAATCTGTTTTGAATGGATTTTAATGTAATCTTGGGTTAAATATGAGTCAAAACTATGAATTATCGACCCAAAAAGACTAATGAACATTAAATAACATATTTCGCAACTTATTTGTATATCTCGATGATATTTGACGCAGAAATGAGGCCAAATTGATTAAAAATGCGCTTAAACATGCTCAAATGCATTTTGGAAGCATTTTAATACAATTCGGGGTGAAATATACATCATAACTGTCAAATATCGACCCAAAAACACTAATGGACATTAAATAAATACATTTTTCTATTTATTTGCGTATTTCGATGATATTTGAAGCAGAAATGAGGCCCAATTGATTCAAAATGCTCTTAAACATGCTCAAATGCATGTTGGACGAATTTTAATGCAATTTGGGTGAAATATAAGTCATGACTGTCAAATATCGACCCAAAAACACTAATGAATATTAAAGAAACAAATTTGACAACTTATTTGTGCATTTCGATGATATTTGAAGCAGAAATGGGGCTCAATTATTTAAAATGCGCTTAACATGCTCAAATGCATTTTGGACGAATTTTAACGCAATTTGGGTGAAATATCAGTCATAACTGTCAAATATCGAGCCAAAAACATGAATGGATATTAAATGAACAAATTTGGCAACTTATTTGTACATTTCGATGATATTTGAAATAGAAACGGGGCCCAATTGATTTAAAATGCACTTAAATATGCTCAAATGTATTTTGGTCGAATTATAACGCAATTTGGGTGAAATATAAGTCATGACTGTCAAATATCGACCCAAAAACACTAATGAACATTAAATAAACAGATTTGGAAACTTATTTGTGCATTTCGATGATATTTGAAGCAGAAATGTGGCCAAATTGATTTAAAACGCGCTTAAACATGCTCAAATGCATTTTGGACGAATTTTAATGCAATTGTGGGTTATAAGTCATAATGGTCAAATATCGACCCAAAAACACTCATGAACATTAAATAAATATATTTCGCAACTTATTTGTGTATTTTGATGATATTTGAAGCAGAAATGGGGCCTGATTGATTTAAAATGCGCTTAAACATGCTCAAATACTTTTTGGACGAATTTTAACGCAATTTGGTTAAAATAAAAGTCAGAACTGTCAAATATCGAGCCAACAACACTAATGAATATTAAATAAACAAATTTGGCAACTCATTTGTACATTTCGATAATATTTGAAAAAGAAATGAGGCCCAGTTGAATTAAAATGCGCTTAAACATGCTCAAATGTATTTTGGTCGAATTTTAACGCAATTTGGGGGAAATATAAGTCATGACTGTCAAATATCGACCCAAAACACTCATGAACATTAAATAAACATATTTGACAACTTATCTGTACATTTCGATGGTACTTAAAGCAGAAATGATGCCAAATTGATTAAAAATGTCCTTAAATATGCTCAAATCTGATTCGAAAGCATTTTAATGCAATTTTGGGTGAAATATCGACCCAAAAAAACTCATGAACATTAAATAAATATATTTCGCAACTTATTTGTGTATTTCGATGATATTTGAATCAGAAATGGGACACAATTGATTTAAAATGCGCCTAAATATGCTCAAATGCATTTTGGACGAATTTTAACGCAATTTGGGTGAAATAGAAGTCATGACTGTCAAATATCGAGCCAAAAACACTAATGAATATTAAATAAACAAATTTGGCAACTTATTTGTGCTTTCGATGATATTTGAAACAGAAATGGGGCTCGATTGAATTAAAATGCGCTTAAACATTCTCAAATCTGTTTTGGAAAGATTTTAATGCAATTTTGGGTGGAATATAAGTCATAATTATCAAATATTGATCCAAAAACACTCATTAACATTAAATAACATATTTGGCAACTTATTTGCGTATTTCGATGATATTTGAAGCAGAAATGAGGCTAAATTGATTAAAAATGTGCTGAAACATGCTCAAATGCATTTTGGAAGCATTTTCATGTAATTTGGGGTGAAATATAAGTCTTAATAGTCAAATTTCGACCCAAAAACACTAATGAACATTAAATAAACATATTTGCCAACTTATCTGTGCATTTCGATGGTATTTGAAGCAGAAATGGGGCCAAATTGATTTAAAATGCGCTTAAACATGCTTAAATGCATTTTGAACGAATTTTAATGCAATTTCGGGTGAAATATAAGTCATAACTGGCAAATATCAACCTAAAAACACTAATGAATATTAAATAAACAAATTTGGCAACTTATTTGTGCATTTCGTTGATATTTGAAGGAGAAATGATGCCAAATTAATTAAAAATGTGCTTAAACATGCTCAAATCTGTTTCGAAAGGATTTTAATACAATTTGGGGTGAAATATAAGTCATAACTGTCAAATATCGAACATGAAACACCAATGAAAATTAAATAAACATATGTGGCAACTTATTTGTGCATTTAGATGGTATTTGAAGCAGAAATGAGGCCAAATTGATAAAAAATGTGCTTAAACATGCTCAAATCTGTTTTGAAAGTATTTTAATGCAATTGTGGGTGAAATATAAGTCATAACGGTCAAATATCGACCCAAAAACACTCATGAACATTAAATAAATATATTTCGCAACTTATTTGTGTATTTCAATGATATTTGACGCAGAAATGGGGCCCAATTGATTTAAAATGCGCTTAAACATGCTCAAATGCATTTTGGACGAATTTTAACGCAATTTGGGTGAAATAGAAATCATAACTGTCAAATCTCGAGCCAAAAACACTAACGAATATTAAATAAACAAATTTGGCAACTTATTTGTGCATTTTGATGATATTTGAAACAGAAACGAGGCCAAATTGATTAAAAATGTGCTTAAACATGCTCAAATCTGTTTTGAAAGCATTTTAATGCAATTGTGGGTGAAATATAAGTCATAATTATCAAATATCGATCTAAAAACACTCATGAACATTAAATAAATATATTTAGCAATTGATTTGTGTATTTCGATGATATTTGAAGCAGAAATGGTGCCCAATTGATTCAAAATGCTCTTAAACATGCTTAAATGCATGTTGGACGAATTTTAATGCAATTTGGGTGAAATATAAGTCATAACTGTCAAATATCGAGCCAAAAACACTAATGAATATTAAATAAACAAATTTGGCAACTTATTTGTGCGTTTCGATGATATTTGAAGCAGAAATGGGGCCCAATTGATTTAAAATGTGCTTAAGCATGCTCAAATCTGTTTTGAAAGGATTTTATTGCAATTTTGGTGTTAAATGTAAGTCATAACTATCAATTATCGAACCAAAAACACTAATGAACATTAAATAACATATTTGGCAACGTATTTGTATATTTCGATGATATTTTAAGTAGAAATGAGGTCAAATTGATTAAAAATGCACTTAAACATGCTCAAATGTATGTTGGAAGCATTTTAATGCAATTTGGGGTGAAATATAAGTGTCAAATATGAACCCAAAAACACTAATGAACATTAAATAAACATATTTGGCAACTTATTTGTGGATTTCGATGGTATTTGAAACAGAAATGAGGTTAAATTGATAAAAAAAATGTGCTTAAACATGCACAAATCTATTCTGAAAGGATTTTAAAGTAATTTAGGGTGAAATATAAATGATAATTGTCAGATATCAACCGAAAAACACTAATGAACATTAAATAAACATATTTGGCAACTTAGTGCATTTCGATGGTATTTGAAGCAAAAATGAGGTCAAATTGATAAAAAATGTGTTTAAACTTGCACAAATATGTTTTGAAAGCATTTTAATGCAATTTAGGGTGAAATATAAGTGATAACTATCAGATATCAACATAAAAACACTAATGAACATTAAATAAATATATTTGACAACTTATTTTTTCCAAATCCACCTCTATATCTCGATTGCTTGACAAAAGAGGTGATAGTATGAAGCCACTTCATTATTTTTAATAGTAGCCGTCAGATCAAATGCTTTCACAGTTTAGATTAGATCGCTACATGCCTTCTCCAGTTCTCTGATAGCGGAACTACTTTAAAGGAAAAAAAAAACCCAGCGAAAAAAAAATAGAAGCGTCTTCTTTCTACCAAAGGTCGCCTCTTTCTTCTGTTCTGTACAATCTAACCCACAGAAGTCCGAAGAAGCATTTCTCCTTCGCCTTCTCTTCATCGCTCTTTTCAAACTCCACCTCTATATCTCGATTGTAATATGAAGATTTGGAGGAAACCAGTTCTTCAACCCTGGCACTTCACACGCTATCCTCTCCTTTCCTCTATGAAGGCTTATTGCTCAAAGCACGAACTAGAAATCTCAAAGGTTCTTTCCTTGCAAATTTATTTTTATCTATTTACTATTCTGAAGCATGTTCTGATTGGCGAGTGTTAGGTTACTCGGGCGATTTGGGAATAGTCATGGCGAATTTTGACTGTCAAGAGGTTGGAGGAAAGAGACGAAGCTCAAGGCAACAAGGACAAGCAGAACGGTCAGGAAGGAATTAAACGCCAAGTCACTGACAAAGGGTCCCGCAGGAATTAAAAGAATTACAAGGGCCAACTGGAAAGCTAATGGAGAGGAGCAACTGGAGAACTTGTCACCTCAACAATTAGAAGAGGAGTTTACCAAATTAAATAGAATTTCTTATTATAGAATCATTATATATAGGGTAAGAATTGTATAGATCCAATTTTAATGAATGAATACAACAATTTCAGAGTTCATCTTCTTCTTCCTTTCTCCTGGCTCCGCTATTAGCAACTCTCTCTCTCTCTCTCTCTCAAAATTCTCTCTCAAGATCTTTTCTTTCTCTCTCTTTCTCTCAATTAGACTTAGTATCTTCTTGATTGTTATCAAGAACGTTACAAAGTGGTATCAGAGCCACTCAATCGCATCTGGGCACTTCTGCTCACCTATCAGCACGATGCCTCGTTCTAGAACTAGCAATTGGGAAGGTTCTAGTGAGGATTGTTCTCACTTATCCACTGCTATGGATCAATTATTTGAAGAAAGGAAAGAAGACAAGGCTTCCATTGAAGAGAAATTCGCAATCCTCCTTTCAGAAAGTGCGAAAACCAATGAGCGTGTTAATAGCCTTGAAGGTCTCATGAAAGATTTCTTACAGTGCCAACTTATCCTTCCGACTCCTGCTGGTGGTGAATCAGCTTCGCAGATCATTCTTAACCATGCTCAAACTACTCCCAAGACACCAAAATCTGGCACGAGAAAACCTCAGGAAGAAGGCCGGTGTGGATGATTCTTTTCTAACTAGTGAATTGAGGAAGGGCAAAGATGTCAAAGAACAGGATTTCCCAAGCCTGAAGTGTCAAAATTCTAAACCAAGAATTGAATTTCCGAACTTCAGTGGTAATGGTAATGATGTTATTGATTGGTTAGAAAACTGTGAGTATTATTTCGACCTTTGTCAGACACCCGAAATGTACAAGACCAGACTCGCAGTCATACACATGATAGGGGATGCCAGAGAATGGTTTAGGTATTTTGAGATTGATAGTCCTCACCCTTCTTGGCCAATTTTAGCTGAAGAAATCATAGATCATTTCAAGGGTGATAATTCAAAAAATTCAATTGTAGAATTTAAACTCATTCACCAGACTGGTAAGGTTAGTGAGTATATTCAACGACATGTGAAGGCTAGGGCAGATTCATTACCAGAACCAGATTAATAGATGACGAATTTTATATAGATAATTTTATTGGCAGCCTTAAAGATGAAATCCAAGAAGATATTGTTTTGTTTGCACCTACCACCTTGTAACAAGCTTTTCAGGTTACTAAGCAAATTGAGGCTAAGCAAGAAGGACAAGAAAGAAGAGCCAAGTTTGCTCATAAGAATTCCCAGTCTGGTAAACTTTCATAAAGGCAAAGATAGCTCTGACAAATTTGGTAACTCAAATGTCCAAAATTTCAAATCTGTGGATACTTCCAATTCAACCAAGACTCTGACTCTTGATAAAAAAAAAAGAGCACTAGGGCTTTGTTTCAAATGCAATGAAAAATTTTATGCTGGTCATAAATGTGCTGTCAAAGGACTTCATGCTCTCAGTGCTGAAGTAGAAAACAAATTTGACGAGCATAGTACTGATGAAGATTATCCCATTCCTGAATTAGAACCAACAGAATGTCATAGGCAAGAAGAAGAACAAGCTGTTATAACTATATGTGAATGTCATAGGGAAGAAGAAGAACAAGCTGTTATAACTATATGTGCACCTCAAGTCAGAAAGAATAATAGGACTCTAAAATTCAAAGGCTACATTGATACCATTCCTATTTGTGCTTTAATTGATAGTGGTAGCACCCATTCTTTTATTAACCCTGTGATTGTTAACAACTTATCCATACCAACTATCAAAACTTCTCCTTTAACCGTTAGAACTACTAGCGGCAATAAAATAACTACTGACAGCTTGTGTGTAGCATTGAAGTTTCAACTGAAGGAACATGAGTTTGAAGGGGATCTTAGAGTATTGGATGTATGTATGATGTCATTTTGGGAATGGACTGATTATCAACCTTTGAGTCAATGCTCATAGACTGGTCTAATGGTCTCATCAGCATGAATGACAAGGGCAAAATAGTCCAATTGCAAGTAGAAGAAGTGACAGCTGAGGTTAGGCTTTGTCAACAGAAATTGGATCTCTCTAAAGAGGACAGAAATTACAGTCAGGTTCTTGTTGCCCAATTGTTTGTCGCTGAAGAGGTAAAGCAAGGTACGAGCAAGGTACATAGCCCATTACTGTAAAGGTCATAGATGAATTTTCATATATTTTTTCTGAACCTACATATTTACCTCCAAAAAGACCTATTGACCACCAAATACCTCTACTGCATGACAGCAAACCAATTAGTATCAGACCTTACATGTTCTCTTATTTCCAAAAATTAGAAATTGAAAAGATTGTAGAGGAACTATTGAAGAATTCATTTATACAGCCTTCTACTAGTTCCTTTGCATCACTTGTTTTGCTGGTAAAGAAAAAAGATGGCTCATGGAGAATGTGCATAGATTATAGACAGCTCAATGATATAACCCTTAAAAATAAATACCCAATTCCTATCATAGATGACTTATTAGATGAACTCAAAGGGGCTAGGTATTTCTCTAAGTTGGATTTAAGGTCAGGATACCACCAAATCCGGATGCATGAGTCTGATATCCCAAAGACTGCATTTAGGACTCATGAAGGGTTGTATGAATTTCTAGTGATGCCCTTTGGTTTGACCAATGCCCCTGCCACATTCCAGTCTCTTATGAATACTATTTTTAAACCTTACTTAAGGAAATTTGTTTTAGTATTTTTTGACGATATTTTAGTATTCAGTAAGGATGAACAGTCTCATGTGGAGCATCTTAGACAGGTATTTCTCAGAATTAACAAGCTTTTTGCCAGATTTAGTAAGTGTGAACTTGGTGCTGAAAGGATTGAATACTTAGGCCATATCATTAATCAAGATAGGGTAGCTACAGATCCAAATAAGATAGCTGATATGAAAAATTGGCCTGTACCCAAATCCGTCAAAGAACTTAGAGGTTTCTTGGGTCTTATTGGTTATTACAGAAAAATTGTTAGGGGTTATTGTATTATTAGCAAACCATTGACAGACCCTATTAAAGAAAAAATTCTTTAACTGGAGGTCAGAGGCTCCGAAGCTTTTGACCAATTAAAATTGGCCATGTCTCAAGCTCATGTCCTTTACCAGATTTCTCTAAACCATTTACTGTGGAGACTGATGCTAGCAAGGATGGTATAGGGGCGGTGCTGATGCAAAACAGGGGACCAATTGCATTCCTTAGTAAAAAATTGGGTGTTATGAGTCAGGGTTTATCGAGTTATGAAAAAAGAATTGTTGGCCTTACTTACAGCAGTAACCAAATGGAGACATTATCTCATTGGGGGTACTTTTGTAATTAAAACTCACCAAATAAGTTTAAAACATTTACTGGAGCAAAGGATCAATACAGCTGTGCAACATAAGGGTTTGAGTAAATTATTGTGGTTGAACTACATAATAGAATATAAAGAGGGTATTGAAAATAAAGTGGCTGATGCTCTCTCTAGGAAAGATTTGACCAGTTATGTGGAGATTGCAGATTTAGTAGCATTTTCTGAATTGATTCCAAGTTAGGTGCAAGAGATTCAAGACAGCTACCAAGGGGATGCATGGATAGAAGGACTCAAAAGAAGTTAGAAAATGAAGGAAGCGACCAAACTGAAGGAAACAACCAACACAAGCTCACACTTCATCAAGGCATCTTGAGATACAAATCAAGGATCTGTATAGGCAGCCATGGCAACTGGAGAGTCAACCTACTCAGAGAAACACATGACTCAGCCTTAGGAGGTCACTCAGGGTTACTGCCACATACCAGAGATTGAAAAGCATGTTTTATTGGCCCAACATGAAGGAGGAAGTGCACACTTACATCAACTCCTGTGAAGCCTGTCAAATAAATAAACCCGAGTTGGTATATTATCCTGGCCTCTTACAACACCTTCCTATACCAGAAGAAGCTTGGAGTAGTGTGGCTATGGATTTTATCACAGGACTACCTAAATCAGAGGGCAAGGAGGTAATTATGGTGATCGTGGATAGGTTTACCAAGTATGGACATTTTATTGCACTTTCACATCCCTACAAAGCCTCAGGCGTGGCTCAAACCTTCCTAGACAATGTTTACAAACTGCATGGACTTCCCACCAACATCATATCAGACAGGGATCCTGTGTTTACCAGTGAACTCTGGAAAGAACTGATGGCCAAATTAAACATCAAAATTAAATATGAGCACAGCCTACCACATCTTGGATATGGTAAAACAATCTCTCCAATAATTCTATGTCACTGTTGTAGCCCAATATATAATGTTGTTGATTGGATGGATTGAGCTGAGGGGAAGAGAGAGAGAGGTTTTTGTAATTGCAATATAGACCTATTATTAGAGGGATCATTTGACAATAGTTATTTTGATAATCTTGATAATGAATTATCCAAAAATTTAAATAAAATTGAATACTGAGAAGTAAATTGGGGCAACTAATTTACAGGCTCCTTTTAGCAAGCCACTCAAGATGGTATATATGTTTTTGCTCCTAGCCATGCCTGGGGTTACCACTTTATGGATTTTTTTCAGTTGATTTAGACATTATATATTTGGGCTTCAGACACTAGGCTTGTTGAAACGGAAGTATTAACATTAATGGACAATCTGAAGACACCAATATATTTGCTTTTCTTATATTTCCTCAGTAATATATATATATCTTTGAATTTTGGTATGTGTTTTTGCACTTGTTGATAATAATGTTTCACTCATGTCCTTTACAAGTTCCTTTGAATTTTTGCTATTACAAGATTTCTATTTATAACACTGTGATGTTATTTATCAGTAGATAATTACAAGATATCATTTAACATTTTATATTTTGCATTTTCTTTAAAAATAGTGAAATACTGACAGGTATTGTTGGCATAAAGTAATGTTGAGAGGATAAATTAAGTTGGTCTTTACAAAACTATATGAGAAAAAATAGATACTTTTAAGACCACGTTATGGCATTCTGACAAAAGTGCAAGTCATTGTAACATGCCGGAAATTCAAGAGTAAAAGGTGGGAAAGTGCATATTTCGAGTCTCTATTTGAGAAGGAATTACAATAAATATGACCCCTAGTGTTTTTTTTTTCCTTTTAGAGTTGGGGATCCATAAATGTGAAAAATCAAGACATCTAGTTGAAAGTTATTAATCTAGGTTACTATGTACATACAAGTGTTGCAAAAATTATATTTATAGAAATACAGTACGATAAAAAAAAATAATGAAAGAAAACTGTAGAAGACGGATATTTTTTGAGATGCGGTCATCATTGATTAAGAGGACTCGCTTCTCTGGGTCCAACTATAAACTTTTGAAGTGATTGAGCTAAACAATTCTGTTTGTTGTTTAAAAGTTGCCAGAAAAATACACAAATTGAATTGCATGAAATTGATGATATAATTTTATGTGATTTTTATACCAAAGAATTAAAATTATGAAATTATGTTCAATTTCATAATTTACTATATGTGAAAATTATTTCTTGAAATTAAAGAAACAATTTCATGAAATAGCCATGTCAAATATTAAATCATGAAATTATGTTCAATCTCATGATTTATTAAATCCCAAAATTATTTCTTGAAATTAAAAAAGTAATTTCATGAAATAATTATGCCAAACACCCTTAAAAAAATATATATACACATGTGTGCAAAAAAAAATATATGCACAAAACCCTAATTATATGAAATCAAGAAACAATTTCATATAATTAAACATGCCAAATCCAAATTCAAAAAAAAAATCATGAATTTCATTCATGAAAAATGCCCCAAATATTATCCCTTGGAATTAAAAAAAATAATTCTTTGAAATAATCATGCCAAAATATTAATTGTATAAGATTAATATGCCTAATCATATACAATTAATGATTTAAGTGAAATTAATGCCTAATTTCACACCCAAAAATACCAAAAATATTACCCAAAATAACAGAATAATGGAATATATTTTCTGTGATTTTTCAGTAATTTTTCATGGAATTTTGCATGAGAAATAAAATAAAATGGAAAAAAAGAATAAGGAAAATACCAAAATCAGAACTGGAGATAGTTCTGTGTGCAATTTGGGGGGTCTACAACGATTTGGGTGCAATTTGGGGATCTCAAACACAAACTCAGCCCTTGGGGCCCACCTGTCATACACACAAGGTATTTGTTGGGGTTTGAATGAGCACAGCCCACGTGAGCCAACTCGCTGACCTTGTGCTTTGGCTCACGTGAACCGCGATCATGAACTCACCCTCAGTTTTTCGCTGAGGGATGAGTCTCATTAAATCTGACAAGCGGACCCCACTCCCTTTGTTTCGCTGCCAATGGGCCCCAGCGCCCAGGCGACGCTTCAGCCAGCGAAAGAAAATAAAGAAAAGTGAGATGAGCGCGGTGCAAGCGCTCTCTCCCTCTGACAGGTTTGAAATCAAAGCACGGTTCATGTGCACCCAACCTAAACGAGAGAAACCTTTTGAATTTCTCTCTCTCTCCCTCCTTTCTTCCTCCTCGAGCTCCAGAGCTCAGTGGAGCTTCGAAAATGGAGTTTGGGTGTATGGTTCGAGTTGGCTTAAACCATTCTAGGGACTTAATCTACACCCTAAGGGGAGTTCAATGCCACAAACAGCATTGAAAATAGTAAAGTAAATAAAGAGAAAATCGAAGGAGAAAGTACCTCGACCTTGAAGGTGATTGAGCAATTGGGAGTTCGAGAGGCCAAGCCAACACCTGGAGAAGCTTCAAGACACCTCCACGACGCTGCCTGAAATGCCAATTTGGGGTGAAAAGCACTCAATTGGCAGGTGCACCACTTGGCACCTGGGTCTGATCTGGATATGGTCAATTGGCACAACTCAGCACTCAAGCAGCCAAATTGACACGTTGGGCACACTCAGTGGCACCTTGGTGACATGTCAAGCGCCAGCAAGACCAAGGAAGGTTCTGGATATACCCTCACCCGAAAGGCATGATGCTCCAGCCCAAGAAGAAGACAAAATCAGCAGATTCCTTCTCTCTCTCCAGGCCTGTGCACATGGACACGTGTAGGCACCTCAATGGAGAGCTCTGAGCGCCAGTTAGCTGGAGGAATCTTCCAAGGACAGGCCACAGGACAACACAAGCCTGACTGGCTCAATTCTGGCCATTTGATCAAACCAAGGGCTGAGATGATGCCAGCTCAGCCCTGAGGCTTAAACCATGCCCTCTGGGCTATAAATAGACCCCCAGTGAAGAAGAAAAGAAGAGGAGAGAGCAACATAGCTGAAACTCTGCCAAAATCAAAACTCCACCAAATTTCCACAAAAAGAAAACCCAGCTGAGAAGAAACCAAGTCTTGAATAGCTAGGTAAGGGACATAGGAGTCAAGCCTTGAGCTTGGCTCAGTCCCAATTGAGCTCAAGGAGCCAGTCTCACCTTGCTGGGTGAGATGGCTAGCCCCATGGCTGGGGAGGTGCACATGTGCCTCCCTCCTTCCAGAGCTCAATTGGTGGTTGGGCATGAGTCTCAGGAGCTCACATGGTGAGTTCACCATGGAATTTGACAGTATACTCCAACCAATTGGCACATGCCAATCTAGTTTCATGGGGATGGGCACATGTTCATCCCCTTTCTCTCCCAAGCCCTGTGCACATGCGCAGTGGCTATGTAAAGCTCACTAATGGCTTTATACAAGCTGTTATACTGTCAAAATTCCATGGAGAAACAAAATTCCATGTTTTATATGAGTATTGTATTTCAATTTGTTATAATACATGATATTTTGATGCAAATTGGTTTTATTTCCTTCTCTAGTTCCTTCTTTCATGTTCTCTGATGTGCTTGATACCTCAAAATCATAATTGAGCAATGGAAAAGCAATATACATCAATACTGGTTTGAATCCAGTGTATTCCAGTTTCTGTCCAGCTGAGAGATCAATCCATATCTCTCAGCCTGGTTGTTAATTTTTCATGAAATTTCACAGTCATGTAGAGTAGGTTTATACTAACTTAAAACCTAAATTTTATAATTTTTGAAATTTTCTGTGAATTGTTATGAAATTTACAATCTCATCTGTCAAAAACTCCAAAAAAGTCAACTTTGGGTCAAACTGAGAAGTTCATTCTCTTTTGATTCCAAAAATCCAAATTTTCTTAATAAATTCACCCTTATAACACCTCATGTGATGTTTTAAAGGGTTTAGAATAATTAAACCAGGCTTTAACACATAGGTTAAGCCAAATTTGATTTTTAACAGATCTGAAAGGGCATTTTTGTCCAGTCTGGTAAATATTCAAAAAACATGCCTTCTGTTTACTCAATTAGCTTGAAATTTCACAGACATATAGAATAAGTCTTAATGCATTCACTCACCAAATTTTACCATTTTTGGTATTTCCTGTGATTTTCTATGAATTTCTGAAATTGGATCTGTAAAGAAATCAGAATTGGGTCAATTCTGAAATAAATACTAGAAAAGAAAAAAAAATGAAATTAACTTGTGTATAAGTGAAATTCATGTGCAAAATTGATATAAAACCTTTCTAAAACATGTAATTGACCCAAATGAACATACTTAAACATGCAATTTGAGAAGAATGTGATGAAATCAAAAGAAAACAAAATTGAAAATAAAACCAGAAATGACCCAATATGCATAAAGGACAATGCACATCTAAATTGATGAAATTGATCATCCAAACATGTGCAAACATGCTAAACGACACTGTTTGGAAGGTTAATTAGAAGAAAATTGTAAGGAAAAGCCATGAAATACCATTTGGTACCAATGCCCCGAAACCAGTTCGGTACCAAATGGCCAAAGTTGTAAAATTGATGGATTAAACCCAAATTAAGCCTCAAAATCTTGATAAACATGTTCTGACGATGCTATATGACAAAGGAATCGAGTCAATTTGTCAAAAATTAGCTCAAATCCCTCAAAATTTCATCTCAGCCAACTTCCCAACCGAAACCAAGTGGCTACCCCTATCTCCGGCGATCCAGGCCGCCGCCGAGACCACCACCAATGGACTCCCCACGCTCCGGCGATGCCAGCCATGCCTCCTGATCGGAGATCCGACGCCGGAAGGGACTCGATCAGTGTCGAAGAGGATGAGCACGAATATTGATGCATCTCAAAGTGCGAATCTTGATGAAATTCAAACAGCCCAGAGAAGGCTTGATGTGCCAGAGATCCAACGGCCCAGTTTAAAAGATGCTTTAAAAACTGAACTTAAGTTCAGATTTTGATGCATGGGCCCAAATCTGATGGCCCACATTAATCTGTTTTGAAAATAAACTTTAAATACTAAATAAAAATGATTTCTCAAGCCCAAAAATTATGAAAAATATATCAAAAATCATGATTTCATTTATGAATATTTTTAAGACTATAAAATGTCAATTTTGATTTTATTTTATTTTATTTTTTATATTATAAATAAAAGAAAATTCAAGATATATGATATATGTATAAAATAAATTCAAAATACCAAATAGGATATTTAAAAATAAGTGAAAATTATGATAAAACAAATCAACAATTTTCAAAATAATCAAATTATGCATATGTTGACAAAACAAATCAAAATATTCAAGGATGATTAAAATATGTCACAAACAAATCAAAAATATTTTAAAATAATCAAATCATGCTAAAAGAAATAAAAATGTTCAAAATAATCAAATTTTGATAAAACAAATCAAAAATATTCAAAAATGATTGAATTATGTTATATCTTGATAAAATAAATCAAAATATTAAAAAATGATTAAATATGTTATATTTTGATAAAACCAATCAAAATATTCAAAAATAATTAAATTATGTCATGTTTTGATAAAACAAATCAAAATATCCAAAAATGGTTAAATATGTTATGTTTTGATAAGATAAATCAAAATATTCAAAAATAATTAGAATATGTTATGTTTTGATAAAACAAATCAAAATATTCAAAAATAATTAAATATGTATACTTTGATAAAACAAATCAAAGTATTCAAAAATAATCAAATCATGTTATATTTTGATAAAAACAAATCAAAAATATTTAAAAATAATCAAACCATGTTATATTTTTGGTAAAACAAATAAAAAATACTCAAATCAATCAAATCATGTTATATTTTGGTAAAAGAAATCAAAAAATGTTTAAAATAATCAAATCATGTTATATTGTGATAAAATAAATAAAAGCATTCAAAATAATCAAATAATGTTATGTTTTGATAAAACAAATCAAAATATTCAAAATAATCAAATAATGTCATATCTTGATAAAACAAATCAAAATATTCAAAGTGACCAAATTATGTTATATTTTGATAAAACAAATCAAAATATTCAAAATAATCAAATTACATTATATTTTGATAAAACAAATTGAAATATTCAAAATAATCAAATTATGTCACATTTTGATAAAACAAATCAAAAATATTCAAAAATGATTGAATCATGTCATAAAACAAATCAAAAGGTTCAAAATAATTAAACTTTGTTATATTTTGATAAAACAAATCAAAATACTTAAATATGTAAAATATGTCCAATCTTTGACCAAAACACGTCAAATATGCAAATATACCCAAATATTTAACCAAATATGTCAACAAATACAAATATGTCCAAATATTTGACCAAACATGTCAAATATGCAAATAAACCCAAACATTCGACAAAATATGTCAAATATGCAAATATACCCAAATATTCGACCAAATATGTCAAAAACACAAATATACCCAAATATTTGACTAAACATGTCAAATATGCAAATATACCCAAATATTTGACCAAATATGTCAAAAACACAAATATACCCAAATATTTGACCAAACATGTCAAATATGCAAATATGCCCAAACTTTTGACCAAACATGTCAAATATGCCCAAACTTCTGACCAAACATGTCAAATATGCCCAAACTTTTGACCAAACATGTCAAATATGCAAATATGTCTAAATCTTTGACCAAATATGCCAAATATGCAAATATGTCCAAATCTCTGGTAAAATATGCTAAATATGCAAATATGTCCAAATCTCTGGTCAAATATGCCAAATATGCAAATATGTCCAAATCTCTGGTAAAATATGCTAAATATGCAAATATGTCCAAATCTCTGGTTAAATATGCCAAATATGCAAATATGTCCAAATCTCTGGTCAAATATGCCAAATATGCAGATAAGTCCAAAACTTGGTAAAAACATACCAACATACCAAATCATATCAAATCATGTTTCGGGAACATTAAACTGGCAGTGCGCTTCAGGTTTAATGTACCCCATTTTGGAAATCGAATAAAGAATTATATGTTCCCGATTCTCCAATTTTCCTAGGTTTCGAATTGGCATAGCGCTTCAGATTCGGGATCTGGAAGGTCAATAGACTGTTTAGGACCACACGTCCTTGCCTTTGACATGAGCCTTTCTAGAGATCAAACATCTCTGGTTCTTTGAGTATCGAGTTGGCAGTGCGCTTCATATTCGAACTCCGTGAGATCAATAGGATTATACGTCCTCGATCCCTGATTTATGAGAAATTATACGTTTCTCTGACTTTAGATCATACGTCTTTAGTCTTATTATCCAAAGTTATACCTTTGGGTTATTTTAAGCACGTATTATAATAAATTGGAAGGAAGAAATAAAGCCACAAATCTGATCCATATATTTTGATTAGTTTAGCCCATTAATCAGAGGTTCCCGAGGCGAGAGCCGGGGTAATTAACGGCGGGGGCTTGCGCCCGTCGGAAAATAAAAGTTCCCACAATCACCTAAATAATAAGTCCTTGAGCGCACAAACACGCGCAGGGATGTACCTGCACCTTCTTCCCCCGTGAGCGAGGACGCCGATGCCTCGCGCGTGGGCCGCGAAAAAGGGCTGCACAAATTCCCTTAACACAGGTCTTTGAAGCTAGAGACAACACATTCACTTATCATCTTGAAAAGGTCGCATATCTCAGCATCGCTGTTTAGCTGGTGCACAATGATACCTCTCTTTATAAGTAGCGATACATCATCCGGCATTCTAATCAAATTGCAGAAAATTATAATGTATACAGTAACATAGTTTCCAAATTGAGGACATCTTTGTTCAAATTCAAGTAAATTTGCAGAACAGAGTTTGTGTATTTGGGTCAATTGTCAACTCAAGAATTTCTATTGTGCCATTGCAAAATACAATGTCAAGGAGGGAATGTGGATTCTCAGAAGCATACTTCATTTTCTTAAAATCAATCCCTTCTTGATGGCATTCTGTTGCCCGACTTGTGGAATTGCTTGTTGTGTTGCTCGTTGACCATCATAAAACAGTGGGTGTTTTATTTGGTTCTCATAGCTCTCGGCTACTGTAATGCAAGGTCTGAAGTATAAGTGACATAGATGAAGCAAATGAAAAAACTCTTTTGGCCAGTTATGCTTTTAAATTGTTTTTGGATAGCAGTAAAGCGCTTTTTCCACAAACTCAACAATTTTTTCAGTCAGAACTGCTATGGTCATGCTACTTTCACCTACAATGAGTTCATAGAGCTTTGATATAACGAAGAAAGGGAATTTGGTTATCAAGGAGTAGAATATCATGCCAGAGATCTAGAAAGGATAGTTGGTTAGTGAGATAATATGTATCTTCTCGGTTATCTTCTTGCATGGTATTACTTTGAATGGTTTCTAACTTTGCTTCATCTTGTGTAAGTTTTTCATCCAAAACTGAATTTGAAATAACCTTGTGCATGCTAACCTTAAGTCTTCGAATTGCTTCTTCAGGTTCCTGTAGATCTGGTATGTACCATTCTTTCCCCGAAACGGACATGAGCACAATGCATCCATCGAGCAAGAGTATTTTAACAAAGTTGTTCCTGTCTAGATTAATCTCATCAACATAACAAATTTTAACCGATTTCTCTAGCTAAATGTTCTAAGTAATCCGATAATGTTTTTTTAGGGTTCAAATTAAGAATGTGATCCAGAAACTCATACTTTGTCATTTGCATATCATGAGAACACGAAATTCCATGGTTGTATGGTCTGATGGAGAGCATGATTGGCTCATAAATATTCTTGTGTTTATTACGGAGATTTTTGTTGGTTCTATAAATTAGAGGTCTTCCAATTTCGAGTTCATCAGCTTCACTTCTTGACCAGCAGTAATCATGCTCTCTTGTCATATATTTAACTAATTGCTCTATGTCAATTGTATGTCCTCCAGCCATACTTTGTTTCTCTAATAAAAATTGTCAACTCAATAAGGTTAGAATATTTAAGTTAAGTTAGAATTTTTCAAGTATCAGTGCAAAGTCAAAATTAAATTGAAACCCTATCAGGATACTAACTATCATGCATCCATCTCAATTTTCCATTGCCTCCACCCATCCCCAACCCACCAGATTTTTACAAATCGGATACTAATATCCTACTTTTAAACCATGAAAGGGCTTTCTTTTGTATTATAATTTTACTCATGGATCAAGATAGATTAACTTTGATTTAATTTTGACAAATAAAAGAGCTTATTTTATAAAAAAAGAAAACAAATAAAAGATCTTAATACTTGAGTAATAGTAGGGTTATTAATGATAAATTGTGTAAATTTGTTGGGGGATACGTGACTTATTGGTGTTTTTGTAGGTTCCATATCATTTCATCCTTCCGTGAAGCTATGTATGGTATTTTGGGGCTTTACAGTTTATGAAAATTTGTCTTGCATTTATCATACCGTTAAAACTGATAGTGGACAGTATGCAAATGCAAAAGAAGATTAAAACTAATTTAAATTGCCCAATTGAATAAATCATCTAAGATAGCATGTTATGTACACAGTTTAATACAAAAATCTATCAAAATCAATTTAAAAGCGTCAAGTCCTAAAATTTATTCAATACACCATTCAATCAAATAAAAGGTTGAATAAAGATAACCTGCTAAATGGATATGGAGCTTGGTAATATTACACAAGATGAAAATGGATCCTCTGATGCTATTGTTTGATGACAATGAACAATGAGAAGATTTCTGTTATATTAGTGCTATAAGTTTTTTCTCACCATTTCCTCTTAATTAGGAAAAGAACTTGAGGTCTATTAATTTAGCACCTTCTAGATAGTAAAGTATTTAGTTTGTTGTTTATTGCATTCTATTTTTGTGTTTTATTTTTATTTAAATATGTGTTGTATTTATTGTGGTAAGGACCTGATGATGTGAAAAGTATAAGGACGGAGATCTGAACAAGAATGTTCTCTGTTGCAGCACAATAAAATATTCAAGAACTTTGGCTTTAGAGTTTTCCGTTAAAGGGTTTATAACATGTTTATTGCTGCACTACTCTTCTTCTTCTTTCCTCTTCTATTATCTTCTCCTCCCTCTTTGTGTGTGCATGTGTGTATGTGTATGCTTCCATAAAATTTGTTGCAGCTTGTTGTTCGGTGTGTGTGAGCCATGTAAAGATTTATATGGGCCCAAGAGAACAGTTCTAAAAAAAAATCGTGATATTTTACCGAGGGGATCTTCACAAAGCATTTTATACTTCAGTTCTCATTGCCTGCTGATTTTTGTAGCTGCAAATTTTCTTTTGTATCTACTGTATTTCTGTGTTTTGCTTGATAACATTTTATTAATTTTGGTGTTCATTAAATTTGTCACTTGAGATGTCAATAATGCATTAAAAATGCACGAACTATTTGATAAAACTGTCATGATTTCTCTTTATTATTGCTGCCATTAAGGCACAATAATAATCCTTCTTTGATTTTTAAATGTTGTTATTGCTTGCATGCTTATTTTTACCTTTTACTTTTCTCGTTGTTGTTATCTTGTTGGGTTGAGGGCTAGCTTGATGCTGAACCATATGCATGGGCCTTTTCTAAATGTTTGTTATTCTTTTAATCTAAATTACTGGCCTGAAAAGATGTGGTAAAACAATCTCTCCAATAATTCTCTGTCACTGTTGTAGCCCAATATATAATGTTGTTGGATGGGTGGATGGATGGAGCTGAGGGAGAAAAAAAAGAGAGGTTTCTTCAATTGCAATATGGACCAATTATTATTAGAGGGATCATTTGACAATAGTTATTTTGACAATTTTGATAATAAATTTTTTAGAAATTTAAATAAAATTAAATATTGAGAAGTAAATTGGGGTAACCAATTTACAAACAGGAGAGATGCTCCTTTTAGCAAGCCACTCCCCATCTATAAGGTATATATGTTTTTGCTCCTAACCATCCATGGGGTTACCACTTTGTGGATTTTTTCTAACCTGTGGATTTTTTCCGACTCAGTTGGTTTAGACATTATATATTTGGGCTTCAGACACTTGGCATGTTGAAATGAAAGTATTAACATTAATGGACAATCTGAAGTCACCACTATATTTTCTTTTCTTATATTTCCTCAATAACATACATGTCTTTCAATTTTGGTGTGTTTGTGTGCTTGTTAATAATAGTATTTCACTCATGTCCTTTGAAAGTTACTTTGAACTTTTGCTATTACAAGATTTGTATTTATAACTCTGCGATGGTATTTATTTGTAGATAATTCCGAGATATCCTTTAACATTTTTTATTTTGCTTTTTCTTTAAAAATAGTGAAATACTAGCAGTTACTTTTGGCATAAAGTATTATTGAGAGGACAAATTAAGTTGGTCTTTACAAAATTATATGAGAAAAAATAGGTACTTTTCAGAGCATGCTACACATGCTGACAAAAAGTGCAAGCCATTGTAACATGCTAAAAATTCAAGAGTAAAGGTTGGAAAGTGCATATTTCGAGTTTCTATTTGAGAAGGAACTACAATAAATATGACCTCTAGTGTTTTTTTTTCCTTTTAGAGTTTGGGGAATCCATAAATGTGAAAAATCAAGACATCTAGGTGAAAGTTATTAATCTAAGTTACTATATACATATAAATGTTGCAAAAATCATATTTATGGAAATACAATAAGATAAAAAAAAAACAATGAAAGAAGACTGTAGAAGACGGATATCTTTTGAGATGCGGTCAACATTGATTAAGAGGACTTGCTTGTCTGGGTCCAATTATGAACTTTTGAAGTGATTGAGCTAAGCAATTCCCTTAACACAAGTCTTCGACTCCGATAGTGTGCTTCAATTTTGCTACAAAGAAGCTTGAGATAATTGTCACCATTGAAACTAGATACAACACTTTCACTAATCATCCTGAAAATGTCACACACCTCCGCATCACTATTTAGTTGGTGCAAAATGATGCCTCTCTTAGTAAGTAGCGATATATTATCTTGTATTTTAATCAAACTGCAGAAAAATATAATGTATGTAGTAACATAATTCTTGAATTGAGGACAAGTTTGGTCAAATGCAAATAAATTGCAAAACAAATTTTGCGTGCTTGGGTCAATTATCAACACAAGAATCTCTATTGTGCCATTGCAAAATACAATGTCAAGGAGGCAATGTGGATTCTCATAGAATACTTTATTTTCTTAAAATCAATCCCTGCTTAATGGTATTTTGTTGCCCGATGCGGTGGATTTGCTTGTTGTGTTGCTTGTTGACCGCCATAAAATAGTGAGTATTTTACTTGGTTCTCATAGCTCTCGGCTGTTGTAATGTAAGGTCTGAAATATTAGTGACATAGGTGAAGCAAATGAAAAAACTCTTTTGGTCGGTTATACTTTTGAATTACTTTTGGATACCAGTAAAGCGCTTTTTTCACAAACTCAACAATTTTTTCAATCAGAGCTATTATGGTCATGCTGCTTCCACCTACAATGAGTTTGCAGAGCTTTGATATAACGAAGAAGGGAATTTGATTCTTAAGGAGTAGAATATCATATTAGAGAGATAGAAAGGATAGTTGGTCGGTGAGATAATATGTATCTTTCCGGTTATCTTCTCGCATGGTGTTATTTTGTATGGTTTCTAACTTTGCTTCATCTTGTGTAAGTTTTTCATTCAAAACTGAGTTTGAATGATAAAAGCTAACAAACAAAAATTACAACAAAACTATTGCAAGGATCATTTGCAGGGTATCAAATAACAAAAATAGAACAAAAGAAATAAAATTAATATTGTTAATTTGAATAACAGAAATAAGCAACAAATTTGAATAATGAAGCAACATGTTACATAATAAATTGATTAACTTAAATAACAAACGGAACAATTTGAATAATAAAATATAATATTTAATTTGAATAATAAAGCCAACAAGGTGCATGATAAAGCAATTAATGTGAATAATAAAAATAGACGGAAACAAAGTAATTATTTTGAAAATAGAGATAGGAAAAATGAAAAAAAATGAGAGCGGTAGATGAGAAAAAGGAGCAAGAGTTGAGAAACGAGAGTAAGTGAGAATGAGATGAGAGAGCAGAGGGGGGGCAGAGAGAGGGAGATGAGAGAGCGAGGGGGGGAGAGAGATGAGTGCAACGTGAAAGAGAGGGAGGAGAGAGGAGAGAATGAAGCGATCGTGAACTGACGTTGAACAAAAAAATAAACCGGACCGGTTAAATAGTATCGACACTCGTATCGACTACGGTATCGCTGAAACATTTTCCTATTTCATTTTCTATTATAATTTGACTGTGAATTCTCTATTGTTCTTCTTTTAACTCTTTCAAGATTTATTGGCCGTATAGCAGCAAGTTGGTAAGATAGGCCACGATGCAACAAATTGTTAAATTTTACTGGTACATGTACCCCTTTTTTCTCAGTTTGATTTTGATTGAAAATTTTCTTCTCTTGACAGAATCTATTTTATTTTGTTCATGTAATATTTTTTTACACCAGTAATTTTCTTCATTGAGACTTTGGAGATGATTTATCCAAATTGAAATTGCTTCATTGATCATGTAAATTCATGTTGACTAGTACACATTTTGGTTCTTTTGAAATGATATGGTATTGATATGAAAAGTGACATTTATGGATTTTATTTAAATTATTGAATATTTGCACATATTCAAATTAAATTTGTAATTGTTGGGTCTTGTCTTACTTTCTTTCCTTTTCTTGTAACATTATTTAAGGAATTTTTTTAATTGATTGATAATTGATATAGTTTGAATTGTAAAGTTACAAATATTAAAGGGAAATACATCAAGCAATATTATTTGACATTTGGTGAGTTGATTAAATATATAGATGAAATTAAGGTAATTATTCTGCCAAATAAAATAAGAATGTTTTTATATCTATTGTTGCCTTGGTACACATGCAATGTATATAAATTTTATGGAGAGGAGGATAACCCTTACAATTTACCTAATGTCTGGAGAAGAATCTCTGCTTGATCAAAACAGTAATTGTTATAGTAAAAACAAGAGCCATGGCAACAGAAATTATCTTGATTGTTTGATTACTGATGAGAACCTCAGGTGGATGAAGATGTTCGCCCATTTAGTTCTCTTCATCCCTATGGATCAAGTGGAATTTGTGTGCTTGAGTTGAGCAACAGTTTAATGCTGAGCACTGTCCATCAAGGAAAAGAAGCTACTGCTTGTCAATGCTGAGGTGACTTTAACTTCCTTTTAATTAAATTTAATATTTAAGGGAGATTTTTAATTGAGTTCCTTTTCTTTTTTTAAATTTATCTGTTATTTGAAATTTTTGCCCATTAAAAAAATAAGCACGCATTTTGAAAACCTAAATTTAGCTATCCAGACATGGTATCAAGACAAGGTATCACATAAAAATTGATTTTCTAAGTTTTGCATGCAAGCACTAAGCTAATCATTTCATTTTTTTTGCCTCAAGTATTCTAGAACAGTTGCAAAATAAAGAGATAGCTTCATGCAACATTGGTGGAGCCAACATGACAGCTATTGGTCTGAGTGATACTTCAAAGATTACAATTAAAGATCTGAAAGAATTTTCTAACTTCGATAGCAATAAGGTACCAATGCAGTACTCAAACTTATTTTAATGATTACTTGTAACTTTTTGTTAAATGACAAATGACTACCTGTCACCTTGTGTAGTGTGGTCTTTATGAAGTCGTCAGTACAATTAGTAGAATTTACTATGATTAACACAATAGCCTGTTGTATGCAGGTTTCGGCTGGTGCAAGACTGGTCCCCTTGAAGCACTGAACAGATAATACTGGCGTCGCAAGTGTGAGAAATTTTATTCTGAAGGGTGTCTCTGGTACAATCTGGTTAAGCTCAAAGCTGCCTTATTTATCTCCTTGATGTAATGAGTATTTCCTGAAGCTTTTGTCTATATTTCTGTTTGTTGAATAAAGAACAAAACTTTGTTATTTTCTATGTTCTATGTGTTGATATATGTTTTGGTCTTATATTATTTATTTTGTACAAGAGTATATAAGTTTATTGAAGTCAAGACAACTGGCAGCAGTTATATATGTTGGTATCATTTGCTTGGTTAATTTTATTTGCTAAAGTTTATGAAAGTTCAAAACTAATCTACTTTATTTTCATTTATGAACATTGTTGTGTAGTTATTTTTTTTCATTGATCTCTTTTCTTTAAGAAAAATATGTCAAATTTAATTTGTTTGCTCTCACATGATATGTTCCCGTTGCCATGCACGGGAAAAATACTAGTAAATTGTAATAGACTAATTTGTATAAACTGATATCCTTTTTTGTCTTACAAATTAAAGTAAACCAAAACTCCAGGAAACATGATCCTCAATACACATCTTTAAAAATAGTCATTGCTACCCCTTTTCTTGGTAAACAAACTGAACTTATAAAAAATTCAGAACCTATGGATATGGTCACAAAGGGGGGAGACGATATGGGAGATACAATGTAACTGGCATCACGATTATTACCTTCTCTTCTTGATATCCACCGATGCCACTGATCTTGCTCCCTAAAATTAAATAAAAATGATTATGTAACTAATTAACTAATTAACTGATTAAAAGAACATAACAAATTCATGAAATGAAGCGCTAGAAATTGAGAGTTTACCGGTTGTTGATTCATGCCACTATTGCCCTTATTTTTTTTTTAACTTAATAATCCTGATATGTATTGAGTATTTTAGCATTGGTTTGCTTTAAATATATTTTGTTTGCAGGATTGTGAATATCTCATAGGCTTTGCCTAAAGAAGCCAATATTTTGTAACCTGCAATTTTTTGAATTGTCTCGAGGATTCATTTGAACTCGGATCAATTAGTTATGATCTATATTTTATCTCAAAATGCATTAAAAATGCTTTAGAGCATGTTTATAGACATTTTTAATTAATTTGATCACATTTTTTTATTGAAACATCATCAATATTCACACATAAGTTATTTTTTATTAATTTTGGTGTTCATTAAATTTGTCCCTTGTGACGCCAATAATGCATTAAAATGCACGAACTATCCAATAGAACCGTCATAATTTATCTTTATTATTGCTTCCATTAAGACACAATAATAATCCTTCTTTGATTTTAAATGCTGATATTGCTTGCATGCTTATTTCTACCTCTAACTTTTTTCATTGTTGTTATCTTGTTGGATTGATGGCTAGCTTGATACTGAACAACATCCGTGCCCTTTTCTAAATGTTTGTTATTCTTTTATTCTAAATTACTGGCCTCATGATGAAAATAAATAATAACACCATACCTCCAATTCTATATCACAGTTGTAGCCCAATATATATAAAATGTTGCTGGATGGATGGATGGATGGAGTTGTGGGAGAGAGAGAAAGAGACATTTTTGTAATTGCAATATGGACCTATTATTATTAGAGGGATTACTTGACAAGGGTTATTTTGACACTATGGCGTGCTGATAAAAGTGCAGGTCATTGTGACATGCCAGAAATTCAAGGGTAAAGGATGGGAAATTGTACATTTTGAGTTTCTATTTGAAAAGGAACTACAATAAATATATGTCCCCTACTGTTTTTTTTCCATTTAGAGTTCGAGGATTTCATAAATATGAAAAATTGAGACATCTAGATGAAAGTTATTAATTTATATTACTTTGTATATACAAGTGTTGCTAAAATCAAATTTATCGAAATACAACAAAATAAAAAAGAAAGAAAGAAAGAAAACTATAGTAGGTAGGTATTTTTTGAGATGTGGTCATCATTAATTAAGAGGACTCATCTTTTTGGGCCCAACCATAAACTTTTGAAGTGATTGAGCTAAGCAGTTCCCTTAACACTGGTCTCCGACTCTGATAGTGTGATTCAATTTCGCTACAAAGAGGCTTGAGATAATTGTCATCATTGAAGTTAGAGACAGCGCATTCACTAATCATCCTAAAAAGGACACATACCTCGGCATCACTATTTAGCTGGTGCACAATAATACCTCTCTTGGTAAGTAGCGATACATCATCTGGCATTCTAATCAAACTATAGAAAAATGTAATGTATGCGGTAATGTAGTTACCGAATTGAGGACATGTTTGCTCAAATGAGAGTAAATTGCAGAACAGAGTTTGTGTGTTTGGATCAATTGTCAATCCAGGAATCTCTATTGTGTCATTGCAAAATACGATGTCAAGGAGGGAATGTGGATTTTCAGAAGAATACTTCCTTTTCCTTAAATCAATCCCAGCCTGACGGTATTCTGTTGCCCGACGTGATGGAATTGCTTGTTGACCATCATGAAACAATAGGTGTTTTACTTGGTTCTCATAGCTTTCGGCTGCTGTATTGTAAGGTTTGAAGTACAAGTGACACAGGTGAAGCAAATGAAAAAACTCTTTTGGCCGGTTATGCTTTTGAATTGCATTTGGATAGCAGTAAAGTGCATTTTCCACAAACCGAATAATTTTTTCTATCAGAACTGTTGTGGTCATGCTGCTTCGACCTACAGTGAGTTCATAGAGCTTTGATATAACAATGAAGGGAATTTGGTTCTCAAGGAGTAAAAAATCATGCTAGAGATCTAAACTGGATAGATGGTCAATAGGATAATATATATCTTCTTGGTTATCTTTTCGCATCGTGTTACTTTGACTTGTCTCTAACTTTGCTTCATGTTGAGTAAGTTTTTCATTCAAAACTGGATTTGAAATGAACTTGTGCACACTAACCTCGAGTCTTCCAATTGTATCTTCAGGTTCCTGCAGAGATGGTGTGTACAATTTTGTCCCTAGAAGGGATAGTAGCACAAAGCATCCGTCTAGTAAGAATATTTTAACAAAATTGTTCCTGTCTAGATTAATCTCTTCTGCGTAACAAATTTTAACCGATTTCTCTAGCTGAATCATTGCTTCCAAATAATCTGGTAAGGTTCTTTCAGGGTTTAAAATAAGAATGCGATCCAGATGTTTGTACTTTGTTACTTGCATAACATTAGTACCTGAAATTCCATGGTTGTATGGTCCCACAGAGAGCATGATTGGCTCATAAGCACTCTTGTGTTTATGATGGAGATTTTTGTTGGTTCTATAAATTAGACGTTTATCAATTTCGAGTTCATCACCTTCACTTCTTGACCAGCCATGGTCCTATTATCTTGTCATAGATTTAACCAATTGCTCTATGTCAATTATATGTGCTCCAGCCATACTTTGTTTCTCTGATAAAAACTGTCAACTAAATAAGGTCAGAAATTGGGTAGATTTTTCGAAGTATCATGCAAAGTCAAAGACAATGGAGACCCTACCAGGACACTAATTTGTCATGGATGCATCTCAATTCTCAACTACCTCTACTTATCCCCAACCCACCAGATTTTACAAAGTAGATATTATTATCCTACTGTTACATCATGAAAGGGCTTTCTTTTATATTCTAATTTTACTCGTGGATCAAGATCGAATATTAACTTTGGTTTAATGTAAACAAATCAAAGAGATTAATAGTCAAATGATAGTAGGGTTATTAATGATAATTGGCTAAATTTATTGGGGGATATGTGATTTATTTTGTAGGCTATGTTTCATTTCATGCTATTTTGAAGCTATTTATTATATCTTGGATACAGTACATGAAATTTCATGTTGCGTTCATGACATTGTTAAAGCAGATAGTGAACAATATGTAAATATAGAAAAAGACCACAACCAATTTAAATTGCCTAATTGAAGAAATTAGATAGGATAGGATGTCATGTACATAATTTAATACAAACATCTACCACAATTATATTAGGGAATATTGTTTTATTAGGAGGATTGAAAGTGTCAAATCCTAAATTTATTCAATACACCATTCAATAAAATATAAGGATGAATAAAGTTAACCTGATACATGGATATGGAGCTTGAGAATATGGCACAAGAAGAAAATGAATCATATCATGCTATCATTTGATGGCAATGAATAATTAAAGGATTTCTGTCATATCAGTACACGCTATAAGTTCTCTCTCACCTTTTTCTCTTAATTAGAAAAAAAAGAACTTGAGGTCTACTATTTTTAAAGTTGGAGGCATGCCTTCTCTCTCTTAATTGAAGCAGATATTGCTCTACTCTTTTTATAGAACATAAATGTGCACCACAAATAAATACAGCTATGACTGCAGGGAGAAATTTGAGCCTTTCAATCTTAATACTAAAATTCTGTATATAATATAATGGACTGATTTGTATAAAATGATATCCTTTTTTGTATTACAAATTAAAGTAAATTAGAACTCCAGGAAACCAGATCCTCAACACACATCTTTGAGAATAGTCATTGCTACCTCTTTTTTTGATACATTAATTGAACTTGTGGAAATTCATAACCTATGGATATGGTCGCAAAGGGGGAAGGTGAGATATGAGATACAATGGCCTCGGCATTGCTATTAATACCTTCTCTTCATGATCTATGTCGATGCCACCTATCTTACTCCCTAAAATTGGTTAAAAATGATTATGTAACTAGTTAACTAATTAAAAAATATAACAGATTCATGAAATGAAGCACTGGAAAATGGGAGTTTACCGATTGTTGATTTTTCCTTGTCATATATTGTGCTTGTTTGTATAGTAGCTGGTTGAGCATTAGAGAGAACATCTTCTGCTTTTGCCGGAGAAATTATATTGCCGATGACACCAAGGGAGATTGTTAATATCACAAGCATGGTATTTACCACTATTGCCCTCATTTTTTTAACTTAATAGTCCTGAAATGTGTTAAGTATTTTAGCATTGATTTGCTTTGAATATATTTTATTCATAAGATTGTGAATATCTCATAGGCTGTGCCTAAAGAAGCCAATATCTTGTAGCCTGCAATTTTTTGAGTTGTCTCGAGGATTGGTTTGTACTTGGATCAATTAGTTATGATCTATATTTCACCTCAAAATACATTTAAACGCTTTATCTCTGCACCACTTTTCTTCTTTCTTCTTCTTCTCCTCCTCTCTCCTCTTCCTTTTCCTCTCCTCCTCCTTTGTGTGTGCATGTGTGTGTATGTGTGTGTGTAGAGATAAAACAATGAGATTTTAAATAATTTCAAATAAAATTTTAAAAATAGAAAAAAAATTATAGATATATCTTTGTGCTTATAGATTGATTGTGTTTCAAATTTCATATAATTTAAATATCATTTAATACTTCATCAAAGACTATCAAAATTTAATAAAATTTTCTATGGTTCATATATCGTTATCTTTGATAGAATATCATTCTAATTAAATTACTGGCCTCATGATGAAAAGATGTGATAAATATCTCCAAAACTATATCACTGTTGTAGCCTAATATATAAATATATAATGTTGTTGGATGGATGGATGGTTGGAGTTGAGGGAGAGGAAGAAAGAGAAGTTTTTGTAATTGCAATATGGACCTATTATTATTAGAGTGATCATTTGACAATAGTTATTTTGACAATCTTGACAATAGATTTTCCAACAATTTAAATAAATTGAATACTGAGAAGTAAATTGGGGCAGCCAATTTACAAATAGGAGAGGCCCTTTTGAGCAAGCCACACCCCATCTATAAAATATGTATGTTTTTGCTCCTAGCGATGCAGGGGGTTACCATTTTGTGGATTTTTTTTTCTGATCTGGGGATTTTTTTCCGACTCAGTTAGTTTAGATATTATATATTTAGGCTCCAGAGACTTGGCATGATAAAATGAAAGTACTAACATTAACATTAACGGACAATCTAAAGTTACCAATATATTTGTTTTTCTTATATTTCCTCGGTAATATACATGTCTTTGAATTTTGGTGTGTGTTTGTGCACATGTTGATAATAGTGTTTCACACATTTCATTTGAAAGTTCCTTTGAACTTTTGCTATTATAAGATTTATATTTATAGCTCTGCGATATTATTTACTTGTAGATAATTACAATATATCATTTAACATTTTTTGTTTTGCATTTTCTTTAAAAATAGTGAAATACTAGCAGTTATTGTTGGCATAAAGTAATATTGAAAGGACAAATTAAGTTGGTCTTTACTAAACTATATGAGAAAAAATAGATACTTTTAAGAGCACACTATGCTGTACTGACAATAGTGTAGGCCAGTGTGAAATGCCAGATATTCAAGAGTAAAGGATCGGAAATTGCACATTTTGAGTCTCTATTTGAGAAGGAACTACAATAAATATAACCCCCTGTGTTTTTTGTTCATTTAGAGTTCGGGGATTTCATAATTGTGAAAAATCGGGACATCTAGTTGAAAGTTATTAATCTAGGTTACTATATATATACAAGTGTTGCTAAAATCAAATTTATGAAAATACAACAAAATAAAAACGAAAGAAAAAAAAGAAAACTATAGTAGGCAGGTATTTCTTTTGAGATGTGGTCATCATTATTTAAGAGGACTCACTTGTCTGGGTCCAATCACGAACTTTTGAAGTCATTGAGCTAAACAGTTCCCTTAAAATAGGTCTCCGACTTTGACAAATATTACATTTTTGAGAATAGGTTTGCTCAAATGCAAATAAATTGTAGAACAGAGTTTGTGTGTTTGGGTCAATTATAAACTCAAGAATCTCTATTGTGCCATTGCAAAATACGATGCCAAGGAGGGAATGTGGATTTTCAGAAGAATACTTCATTTTCTTTAAATCAATCCCTGTTGTATGGTACTTTGTTATCCGACGTGATGGAATTGCTTATTGTGTTGCTTGCTGACCATCATGAAATAGTGGGTGTTTAACTTGGTTCCCTTAGCCTTTGGCTGCTATAATGCAAGGTCTAAAGTACAAGTGACACAAGTGAAACAAATGAAAAAACTCTTTTGGCCGGTTATGCTTTTGAATTGCTTTCGGATAGCGGCGAAGTGCATTTTCTAAAAACTCAACAATATTTTCAGTCAGAATTGCCGTATTCATGTTGCTTCCACCTACAATGAGTTCATAGAGCTTTGGTATAATGAAGAAGGGAATTTGGTTTTCAAGGAGTAGAAAATCATGCCAGAGATCTAGAAGGTATAATTCGTCAATCGGATTGGTATCTTTTCAGTTATCTTCTCGCATGGTGTTAGTTTGAATGGTTTCTATCTTTGTTTCATCATGGTGTTACTTTGAATTGTGTCTTTAGGTTCTTGTAGATCTATTGTGCACCATTCTGTCCCTAAAAGGGAGACCAACAAAAAGCATTCATCAAGCAAAAACATTTTAACAAAGTTGTTCCTGTCCAGATTAATCTCATCTGCATAATAAATTTTAACTGGTTTCTACAGTTGAATCATTGTTTTCAAGTAATTTGTTAAGGTTCTTTTGGGGTTCAAATTGAGAATGCGATCTAGAAGCTCGTACTTTGTCATTTGTAGAGTATGAGCATCTAGATTTTCATGGTTATATGGTCTCACAGAAAGCATGATTGGTTCATATGCACTATTGTGTTTAATGACAGAAATTTTTGTTGGTTCTATAAATTAGGGGTCTACCAATTTTGGGTTCACCACCTTCATTTCTTGACCAGTCATGATCATGTTCTCTTGTCATAGATTTGACTAATTGCTTTATGTCAATTGTATGTGCTCTGGCCATACTTTGTTTCTCTGATAATGACTATCAACTAAGTAAGATCAAAATATTTAAATTTGGATAGATTTTTTCAAGTATCATTCAAAGTCAAAATTACAATGAAAACCTCACGTGGATATTAATTGTCATAGATCCATCTCAATTCCCAACTACTTCTACCCAACCCTAACCCACCAGATTTTACAAATAGGATATTAATATCCTACTATTAAATTGTGAAAGAGCTTTCTTTTGTATTATAATTTTAATCTTGGATCAAGATAGATTAATTGTGGTTTAATGTAAACAAATAAAAGAGCTTAATAGTCAAATGATAGTAGGGTTATTAATTGGCTAAATTTATTGGGGGACATGTGATTTATTGGTGTTTCGGTAGGTTCCATATTATTTCACGTTTTTGTGAAGATATGCATGATATCTCGGAGCTTTACAATACATGGAATTTCGCCTTGCATTCGTGACATTGTTAAAGCAGATAGTGGATAGTATGTAAATGCAGAAGAAGATCACAACCAATTGAAATTTCCCAATTGAAGAAATCAGATTGGATAACATGTCAGCTACATAGTTTAATACAAACATTTACCAAAATTATATTAGGGAATATTGTTTTATTAGGAGGATTGAAAGTGTCAAGTCCTAAAATTTATTCAATACAACATTGAATCAAATATAAGGATGAATAAAGTTAATCCGCTAGATGGATATGGAGCTTGGTAATATGGCACAAGAAGAAAACTGGATCATGTCATACTATCGTTTGATGGCAATGAACAATGAAAGGATTTATGTATATCAATACACGCTCTAGGGTCTCTCTTAGCTTTTCCTCTTAATTAGAAGAGAAACTTGAGGTCTACTATTTTTACAAGTTGGGAGTCATGTCTTATTTCTCTTAATTAAAGCATATATTGATTTGCTCTTTTTATAGGACATAATCATGCATCACAAATGGATACAACTATATATGACTAAAGGGAGAAATTTCTGCCTTTCAATTTTAATGCTAATCTTCTGTATAAACTATAATGGAATAATTTCTATAAACTGATATCCTTCTTTTTATTATAAATTAATGTAAACTAGAACTCCAGGAAACATGATCCTCAATACACATCTTTGAGAACAGTCACTATAACCCCTTCTCCTAGTACACCAATTGTATATGTGGAAAACTCATAACCTATGGATACGGTGGCAAAGGGGGAAGGCGAGATATAAAATTGGTTGTCCTTGGCATCGCAATTATTACCTTCTCATCTTGATCTCTGTCGATGTCATTGATCTTGCTCCTTAAAATTGGTTAAAAATGATTATACAAGTAATTATCTAACTAAAAATACAGAATAGGTTCATGAAATTAAGTGCTGGAAAACGAGAGTTTACCTGTTGCTGATTCTATCTTATCATGGATTGTGCTTTCTTGTGCAGTAGTTGGTTGAGCATTTGAGAGAACACCGAGGAAGATTGTTAATATCACAAGCTCGATGCATGCCACTATTACTCTCATTTTTTTTAACTTAATAGTCCTGATACGTGTTGAGTATTTTAGGATTAGTTTTCTTTGAATATATATATTTTGTGTGTAAGATTATGAATATCTCATAGGTTATGCTTAAAGAAGCCAATATCTTGTAGCTTGCAATTTTTATTGCAAAGCTTGATAAACATCAAAATTTCCACATGGCGTATTTATTCTTTTATAACACAAAAATTCTCCTATTTATCCCTCTGAAAAATAATAAATTACACGTATTCCTTTCTAAAACAATGAGGCAAGAGCTTGCCTCTACTCAAAAAGAGGAAACCCAAAATGAACTATATTCATTGGCTCCTTTACCATCATTGTATGTTAATAGTTGATGTGTTGTGGGTAGCTTAACAAAATAAATCCTAGTGCAGACACAATTTGGTCACAAGCACACGACCTAACCATGTAGTACATTGGGTTGCCGATCCACAGGAAGGACCAAAGAAGTACTGGTACACTAACCACAGGAAGGACTAAAGAAAGACCAAATAAGTTGTATAATAAAATCATTATTATGAATAATAACTCATTTAATCTAAATAATAAATTCAATATCAATAATGATATACGTATATTAACTCCCATTCTCATATTCATATCTCAACAAAAACAACTGTCACTGCAACAAATAATGCTTGTTTCAACACTAAAGAGATGCCATGTCTACTGTCCAAAGAGAGGAGAGTTGAAACGATATAAATCTAAGTTTTTGGGCTGATCTCTTTCCATCTCTCCAAAAATCTATAATCTATAATAATATATAGAAATGCTTGACAAAAGAAGTGATATTATGAAGCCACTTCATTATTTTTAACAGTAGCCGTCAGATCAAATGCTTTCACAGTTTAGATTAGATCGCTACATGCCTTCTCCAGTTCTCTTTAAAGCAAAAAAAAAAAAAAGAAGCGTCTCCTTTCTACCAAAGGTCGCCTCTTTCTTCTGTTCTGTACAATCTAACCCACAGAAGTCCAAAGAAGCATTTTCCTTCGCCTTCTCTTCATCGCTCTTTTCCAACTCCACCTCTATATCTCAATTGTGATATGAAGATTTGGAGGAAACCAGTTCTTCAACCCTGGCACTTCACACGCTATCCTCTCCTTTCCTCTATGAAGGCTTATTGCTCAAAGCACGAACCCGAAATCTCAAAGGTTTTTTCGTTGCAAATTTACTTTTATCTTTTTACTATCTGAAGCATGTTCTGATTGGCGAGTGTCAGGTTACTCGGGCGATTTGGGAATAGTCATAGCGAATTTTGACTGTCAAGAGGTTGGAGGAAAGAGACGAAGCTCAAGGCAACAAGGACAAGCAGAACGGTCAGGAAGGAATTAAATGCCAAGTCACTGACAAAGGGTCCCGCAGGAATTAAAAGTACAAGGGCCAACTGGAAAGCTAATGGAGAGGAGCAACTGGAGAACTTCTCACCTCAACAATTAGAAGAGTAGTTTACCAAATTGAATAGAATTTCTTGTTATAGAATCATTATATATAGGGTAAGAATTGTATATATCCAATTTTTATGAATGAATACAACAATTTCAGAGTTCATCTTCTTCCTTTCTCCTGGCTCCGCTATTAGCAACCCTCTCTCTCTCTCTCTCTCTCTCTCTCAAAATTCTCTCTCAAGATCTCTTCTTTCTCTCTCTTTCTCTCAATTAGACTTAGTATCTTCTTGATTGTTATCAAGAACGTTACAGCGAGAGCAAAGAAATGGAATCAGTGATGTGGAGTAAATTTGCCGCTTTTGTTTTAATGAAAGGCCAAAAATTTAACAACGATTTGTGCCATTCTTTTTGTATTAATTTAAATTCGAAGTGGAAGGAGGTAAATCAAATTTTTAATTTCAATATCCTATCAATTTTGAGGATTAAGTTTTCAATTTTGGGGATCAAAGAATTGCAATTAAATTACTATATTTTAACCATGAAAATTGTCTATATTCTTTTCGCATTTGCTAGATCGATTCCTGTGAATCTAATCAATAAAATCTCAATAATTTCTCCATAACAAGGCATATGGTTTGTAACTGTTGTGTCCAACAGTTATCTTTTTTTTGTCTTTGCAGATGTTTGTTTTAAACTTAGGATTGGGATCCAGTGTTAGAATAAAATTATGTTCTCAAGTATTATAAATAGTTCTGTTTTTGTAATATAGAAGAACAATTGTTAATTAGTAGGATTTCTCAATATAAAGCGGCTATCATATCTTAAGATATATAACATACGACAAAGACAAAGACAGGATATATGAGCAATGCCACCTAAAGATTGGGACAAAGTCAGTAGAGAAGAATTGTCAAGCACAGATATCAAATCTGAGAGGCACACTTTCTGTAGGATAAAGGGTTATAAAGGCAACAAAGTGGAGCTGTAGATTGAAGAGATTGGATCCTGAGAGAATTTCACAAGGATGGTAAAGTATTCGTGTTTATTTATTAGTTCATTTTTTCCATTTCATATTGAAAACTTTGAAATATATGGAGACACGTTCTTGCTCAAGAAGCAAGAACTTTGTGACAGAATAATTTTACTCAAATATCAGCAATAACTTATCAAGAAGATACTGATACGTTTGGACAAATATCTTTGTGATAAGTAACTATTAGTTTTGCTCCAAACAACAACTCATTTCAACTCACTCTAATATAAATCTTACAAGCTCTCAAATATGTTATTGCAAAATCAAGTTGGCGAAGATGAAGGTGGCCATAATGAATTGCAAATTAGTTTTAGGAGTAATACTTTGGTTGTTCAAGAATTTGCCTTCATGTTCTATCTTTCTTCGTGGATTGTAATCTTTTGAATTTTTTTTAAGGTACACAATACCATGTAACCAATGCATTTCGCGGAAAAGCTTGCTGAGCTTACTTCACAAACTACATTTTTTTTATTAGGGACCTAAATCTTCCATTTGCTGCTAATCTCACTATGTTGTCTGAATCAGTATTCATTTGGGGTAAATTATGGATGGTTTGACTGGATTTGATATTGAATGAGCGTTTGGGCTATATTTTATCAGGTGTCGATATGGACGGGCGAAAGGATGAGGTGGCACTATAACTACAGTGACCTGTCATTGACTAAAATGATGAAGCGCTGCTGACATCAACCTTCATAACCAACTATTGGCTGCTGGAGTCATTTATAGGTTCTTCAGTTCATTCTCTGAACCATCCAATGGAGTTATGTATTGTTTTATTTATCTCTTATCAAGTTATGCATCATTGACATGCAGTTCCTTTCTTTCAATGAATTTTGAGGACAATTTCAATTAAGAAATCTAAATCGAGCATCGGGGTGATACTGATACTTTTGTCATATCTTATATTTTATTCGAAAACTTATTAAATTGCCGAGTTATTTGCAAACACAAAATAATAAAGAAAATCTCTATTATGTTACCTAATTGGTTTCATAATCGATCACTCCAAATTGAAAGTCAAAAAGTATGTTTTAGTGATCTTGGTTTTAGTTCTACCAGTTATTCACTTCTGTTACTTTTATTTTTATCTTGACTGTACATATATATAAAAAAGATTAATTTCTCAAGTACTCTCTGATTGAACAAAATAATAAAGTCAGTTTATGTTGATTTTAGTTTTTAGTTTTTACATCTACTAGTCAAGTGCCCACGCGTTGCAATGGGAGAACACTATTTTTCTTGTAAACTAACAATTTCTTAAAAACTTCTCACTAATATGCAAATTTTTTAAAAGTTGATTACATCCCACAAACTATCATGGTACAAATATGAGTTCTATCATTTACAACTAAATAAAACTGTAATGTTGAATTTGAACCCAAATACATGTAATATAGATAAGCAAAAATCAAGTCCCAAAAAAAACCTTCAACTAGAGATCTTGAATCTTGTACCAACATAAAGCCCTAAAGAAAACCTTCATCTCTAACGAAGCAAGCACATTCCAATTGTTTTTTCCAAAAAAAAAATAATAATAATAATAACACCAAAAGCAAGCATACAAAACTGGTAATTTTCAGCTGTAAATCGTAATCTTAGATTCTGTATAAGTGTATTTATTTTTCAGATAATCATTGACAGATAATCATTAACAGATAATTTTATTGTTTAATGATGCATTTATTAATTTTTACCTTATGACTGTTAGTGGACACCTTGCCCAAACCTGTCAAAAAATGCATGATGCCCTTGTATTTTTAAAATATTTCTTTGCTATCTTTTTTTGTACAGTATATGGTGAGAAGTCCGTAATTCGAAAAGATCTCAAGGAGCATAAATTTCAGTAAAATTTAAATACATGGATTTAGATTTAGCACATTTAGGCCTCATCTTGTACAGCACATACTTGTGTCTCTGATTTTGTACAACTGTATCTATTGAAATAATCATTAACAGTTAAGAAAAGAAAAATTGGTGTCATAAAGAAACTCTTATTTATAATGATTTTAATAAAATAATAGCACATCAAGCAAGCACATAGAACTGGCAATTTTAAGCACTAATCGAAATCTTATATTATGTACAAGTGTATTTATTTTTCAGATATAATCATTAACAAATAATCTCTCTGCTTGTATCTAGCACCAAAAAATGCCAAGAGCCCTTTTATTTTTAAAATCTTTCTTTGCCTTTTTTCTGTTTCTATTGAAATTATCATTAACATTAACAATTAAGAAAAAGGAAAATAGTGATATATATTAGATATTAAATTCAAATATAAGATATGTAGGTGTCATACATAAAGAAACTCTTATTTATAAGGATTTTCATAAAATAATAGAACATCTCAAATAGTCTAACGGATGGATTTATAGATTTAGAGCATTTTCAGATACCATCTTTTTAATATTATTTGCTCACTGTATTGGTAATCATAAATGAAAATAAGAGTAAGAACAAACTGAAATCATGAAGGTATGAAGATAAAACTTCACATATTTATTAGGATATTTATTAGTGTTTTAAGATGCTTAAAAACTGAAACTGATTTGCTTCTCATAAATCGATTTGATATGCTTTTCATTGTTAAGAAGCAACATCAATCTTAGTAATATTTTCCTAAGTCATTTCTTTTGCTGATATATACAACATTGTAGTTGAACTAATTATTATGCTTAGAAAATTGAACCTGATTTATATAGAACATTCCAGTTTTGCACTCCAAACATATATAACTTCCAATTTTGGTACAACTGAAATGATTAACATTATTTAATGCAAATAGATGCCACAACATGATTTAAAAAAGAGAAAGAATTGAAACTCGAACCTTGTCAGTGACAAAACAATAAAGTTACTGCTACCAAGCTTCAAAATCTCAGAATTTATCTTGTACGTTATTAGCATATCATTCATCCAGAGAACAAAGGAAAAGAAATAAAAGATAGAGAGTCAAAAATATGTATACTATAACATGAGTTTTGGGAAAATCTAACGTTCTCACTCCAGAATAATAAGCTCTTGAGGCGAAATGTGGTATGCTGGTTGTAAGGCCCAGTCCCCGAGTGGGTTTTAGGGTCATGAGTCGAGACAGGCCCTTACGAAGCCTGTGCTTGTTCTAGTTCGAAAATTCTAGATCCTCTCCCTTTTGGGAGGGGAAGCAGGTAGTGGTCCAAACGGATGATCTCAGCTATTTTGTCCATTGGAGTAATGGGCCTGAACAGCCATGGGCCCAGGCAGAGGGGATGTTATGGGCTTAGGCCGAGATAAGGAGGCCCTATCATCAGCCTTCGAGCTTTCGTTGCCTCCTTCGAGACGGCGGAAGTTATATTTGTGGTTTTGTTACGACTTCATGTTGCCAATCATGCCTTGTAAACTTCTCATGTCAGGGCCTATGGGCATGGAGGTGGCCTTCAATCTTGTAGTTCCCTTGCTTGATGATCTTCGTGTGTCGATGTCTTCCAGCGTCGAAGCAGCCTTCGTACTTCACAGTCCCCCTACTTGATGATCTCCGTGTGTCGATGTCTTTTGATGTGGAAGCAGCCTTCGTGCTTCGTAATCCCCCTGCTTGATAACCTCCGTCTGTCAATGTCTTCCGGCATTGAAGCAACCTTCATGCTTTGTAGTCCCCCTGCTTGATGATCTCCGTATGTTGATGTCTACCGGCATCGAAGCAGCATTCGTGCTTCGTAACGAGACGGGAGGGACTATGACATCATCCGAGGGATCTTCTCCTTTCCATCCGCAACTAGAATTCTACAATAACGTCGTTCCCCTTTTTTGCTTGCTTGAAGGTTTCGAGGGAAGTTTTTCATGGGTGTAAATTTGGCTTTTTGGTCCCTGTATTTCTCAAAGTTTTTCAGTGCACTCCTTGTCGCTTCGTTTTTTGGGTCCATCTATTATCTCCTAATTGGCGCCTCGATTTGTACGCCCTTCTATAAATAGCTTGTTCCATTCTGTTCCATCTTGTTTCTTTAGTTTCTCTCCTTTTGCTTCCCCGTGATGTTTGAAGAGCGATTCCTCGTCTTTTGTCATCCTTCATGTTAGAGTTTATAGCTCCCTTCGAGGTACATGTCTAATCTGAGGCTCATTCTCTTCTCTCATAATTATGGGTGTCTTACTGATCTTGTGGGTTTCGTTATTAGCACAATGAAGTAACTACCTTTGGTTTGTTATGTTTGTATGTTTCAGTATGTCTACCTCGAAGCCTAGACAATCCTCGGTAAATTCTTGTTCCAGTTTATCATATGTACCTTTAGATAGTTCGAGTGATGACGACGATTCTCTCGAGGATCCGTCTTATGATCCCAAAGGAGATTTCGGGTCAAGTAGCTATGTAGATAGTCCCTAGGTCAGACCTGAACTATTGATATTGCCTCGTACCCGACGATCTCGCAGTAGGGTCCGTAGATCACATTTGGCTACCAGCACCACATCTTGGTTTTCTCTTATATCTTTCCTCAACCAAACCAGTCCCCATAGTCCTTCCCTCGTGTTACCGAAATTGTGTATTTGAGTTCACCTGAAAATTCCCTTTCCATGGATTAGACTGCACTTGCAGCCGAATCGTCTGATTCCTCAGATGAAGACCACTAAGTTGTCAATTCTCAGAAACTTTTCAATATACCAAGGGTAATGGATCAAATGAAAGAGGATAGGTCTAGCAATCAACTGTTAGTTTCGGATCGAGACAAGGGTTCAGACTCAAGTTCGGTGAGCTCAAGGGAAATGGAAATTCGATTGAGGATTGAGGAAATATGTGAGGGAGGGAGCGCTCCCCCGCTGAGTTCTTCGATCGGTGGGAAACCCTTCAATGTTATGGTGTCCCAATTTTGGGATTTTGAGAAGGCTCGAGGAGCTAGGGAGCGCTCTCGAGTCGAGAAGAAGGGGAAGAGAGTTGCTAAGCTTAGGGGAACAAAACTGGTCGAGATTGACCCTGACCATCTGAAGGACCAAACTTGTAAGGGAAGTTTTGAACCGAGGCGTACTCTCAAGTGCTAGCTCGAGAATTAGGTTTAAAAGGTTCGCTTGTCATTCCCTTCGACGACGATCTAGTGTCAGACTCAAGCAAGGGGACAACCCTCTATCTCAAATTCACCCGATGCGGCCTTTGGATCCCCTTTTCCTCTTTTCAACTGGAAGTTTTGCATGTCCTGATTGCTCACCGAGTTAGATAAATGCCGTGGCTTGATGCACTGTTAGTTCCTTCAAGGCCTTTTTTGACAAGTATAGGGAGGCTTTCAAAGGAGTTCCCATTGGTCCTTTCAGTTGAACTCGAACTAGATATGTGTAAAAACCCTCGAGGACTTTTTTGAGAAGAAACTAAATAAAGTAGACAATTGGAATAGTGGCTTCTTCTACCTTCCCCTCTCTCGGGAGTTCGGGGATTGGGTGAATACCATTCAGACGGAATGGAACTACTCTCTCGATTGTCCTGTGGCCAGCGATCTCACTTCTAACGAGGGAAAAATCATTCACATCGTCAACCAGATAATTAGCCGTTGGGTTTCTTTGCTGGTTGTTTTTCTGATAACATTTACCTTTACCTCGTAGTGAAGTAGATAACGCTTATTGCTAATGTGTGTTTCTTTCTTTTATTTTCATTATTTGTAGAACTATGTTCTTTGCCCATGATGTTTTCCTAGGCATTAAAGAGTTGAAGAGCAGGTTAGGAGCCCAGGCGCACGGAGTGTCTACCTCGGTGGGAGGTACAGTTCTCATTCCCCTGAAGAAGAAGCCTTCATCGGCCAGTGATTCCCTCTCGAGGCTGGATAAGGGGATCTGCAACGACATTCTCCTGAGATGGTAAAGGATAGGTCTTCTTTGTGCGCTGGTTGTGTTCGACTAAATGAAGGAATATTCAAAGGAGGTTCCTTGTTGGGAAGGTTGGTATAGTTCGTCGACCCCCTCTTCTTCCCCGGATTCATCTTCGTAAAGGTTACGGTGGACCGGTGTATAATTTTGACCCTCTTGCCTTACGGAAGGCCTTAGCTCCCCTCCTAGTGTCTATGGTGGTGGGGCATTAATAGGGCGCGAATAGAGGATTAGGATTGAATGGGTAGGGTGTATATCCTGAGAAAAAGGGATAGAAAGTGGAAGGGTTTAGGGTTTAGGGTTTACAGTTTATTTAAATTCGCATGCTTACACTTAAAATATTTTGCAGATTGAGTGGAAGTTAGCATTAGTTGCATATACAGTCAAGTTAATTGTTACTAAACCATCAAAGAAGATTAGGAGATTTTTCTTCCGGACATGTCGAGCAGACTTGGAGGATGTCGGACAGGTGCGTCGAATTTAAAATTTAATCTCTCATTTTTAATTTATTTTAAATTTAAATACTAATACTTAAAAATATCACGTAGGTACATCGCATGCATAACTTGCTCAAACAGAATGACCTCCCTCGAGATATCGACTCATAGCAGGACAGTGGAGACGATGAGTTCTCATTGCCAAACTCGCCTATTCCTGATTATCAATACACTTCCTGACGTGAGTACATCCATCCTCCACCACACGTACCACCACCGGATCCTACTTATGGAGTCGATGAGCCAACTCATGTTCATGCATAGTCAAGTGCGTTGTATTTTGATTTTGATTTTGATTTTTTATATATTTAAATTAAAATATTAAAAATTAAAATGTCGGACAGGTGACAGTTGACTTCGATACAACACGTACCATCATCAGGTACTGATGATGTCGGTCCGTCAAGTGGATGTATGGCCAAAAAAATAAGAGGAGAGCGTAAGGGTCGAGTAGTGCCACCGTCGAGATACACGCTAGGGTGATTTACCGTTCTATTTTGTTTTGCTTATTTTGATGTATGGTTTGATGTTTTATGTAGACTTGGAGATTGTTATTTGGATATTTTTGTTTAGATGGCTATTATGTAAAAAATACATAACGACATAACCACACATGCAATTTAAATTTCATTAATACATATCGATATAACGACATATGCAATCCAAATTTTAAAAATACAACGACATAACGCAATTAAAATAAAAAATACAAAATGACATACACAATTCAAATTATAAGTACATAACGATATACATTACTTTCCATGACTTGACAATCCCTTGAACAAGGAACGAATATTTCCTCCAATTGATTGAGGTTTTTACGTCTGCTACCCTATCCGGAATTATCTGCAAGTTCGAAAATTATTAAAATATGTATTTCAAATTGTTATTAGAATATTTCAACTTGTATACCTCTGACATGTAAGTTTACTGGCCTTGATACTTTACTCACTGAATGACGTGCAGGTTGAGACCGTTGTTGAATGCTAGATTGCTCTAAAATAATAAAATAAGATAATTTATTTGAGTCATGATAAATTAATCTTAAAATTGTATTACACAAAATAGATATGTACCTGGAACAAATTCATTATGTCTATTATCAGCTTCTGCAGTTGAACTGAATGAATGGCGTGCGGATGGATTAGGTTATTCGTCATCGGCGAATGCCCGACATTTATTTTTAGCGGGTCCTCTACCACCACATTTGGAGCATCTATATCATTGCTTCCGTTGCTTGTCCATCTCATCCATTCCCATTGGAATTCGATGATGTTTTTGTCTTCCTCGTTTAACCTTGAGACCATCTCATACAATTATCGGACCATTATAAGATGACCATGCCTCCTCACATGGGAAATGCAAAGGTTCTCATGTTTTGAAAAGATTTTCCATGCTATAATAGGTCAAGACAAAATTATTTATGTTGAAATTCCTATCAACAAGGACAGCTATCACATGAGAACAAGGGATTTGTGTCAGATCAGGTTTCTGACATGTGCATGCCGATCGGTCCGAAAATATCAATTAGACATTGTATTTGAAACATTTTTGTTTCTCATCCTTTCATTCCCATGTAGTTACCTCAAACATGTAAAGTGCCAAACTAACTATTTTTATCTTTATTGGTTGTGTTTTTCATATGCGTTTTTCGATTTTAGCCCTTACATATGGAGACCAGTGTTTTCCTTCTGCCATATTCGCAGCAGTATGTTCTCTTCTATTAGCAAACCACTCCATAGTTTTGTAGAATGTTTCTTCGATCAAAGAAGCAACCGGTAAGGCACAGGCAGCCTTGTACACTTTATTTAACGATTTTTGTCTGTTTGTTGTCATGATTCCCCACCGATTACCTTCATCATAACTAAGTGCCCACAAGTCAAAGCGTGTCGGCTCATCCTTTCTTTTTTGAGGATCCTCACTTACTTTTGCAATATCTAGAATATATCGGTGAGCCCTTGCACTAATGTTTTTCAACTCTTCCATTGCTTTTTCAAATTTTCTTTTCTTTTTTGCCTTCGCTGCATCTTTAAATTTCTTATTCACATCTTCATTGTGAAACTTTTTATGTATATTATCCACGATATATCGTGAACAAAATCGATTTATTCCTTCACCTTTGGCCTTAGAAAAACCTAAATCAAATCATTTGAAAACATTTTGCATAGACTTGTGTCTATCGGAAATAACAGTATATGTTCCAACTAGTGCAACAACATACTTACGTAATCACCTCATAAACCAACCCAACGATTTATTGTCCTCATCCACTAGAGCATATGCAAAGGGAAATAACTGTGAATTCGCGTCATATCCAGTGGCAACTAATAGTTTACCTCTGAACTTACTTGTAAGAAAAGTACCATCAATACCGAAAACAGGTCAAACATATCTTAATCCTTGACGAACCCCACCAAATGACCAAGCTGCCCTTTTGAAAAGATAATATGATGGTGAGGACGAGTATCCTTCAATAAACGAATCTCTTTCAACATATACCTTCATATCTGCATTGGTTTTTGCATATGCATTTAGTAAATGAGGTAGAAGTATATAAGTATCGGTCCAACTATCAAAAATATTGGCGATTGTTTTCTCCTTAGCATGTCAAACTTTATTATAAGATGGTTGTGCCGTAAATTTACCTTCAATTACAGAGCGTAGGTCGGATATTGAAATGCCCGTATTTCTGTGCATTGCCTCACTTATTTCGTTAGCAATAAAAGAAGCAGTCAATTGTCTGTGATCATGTTTGGCCACGTCTGCATAACAAGAGTGAATAAATGGACATTTTCTTATTGTAAATTTTGACCCATCAAAAGATGTGGCATACAATCGCCAATTACGTATTGTATTTTCACATCGTACAACGTACTGTTTTCTATTGCTGCTTACTGATACGTATTGTCTGTTCTCTAAAATGTGATATTTTCTAATAGTTTTTTTGAATTCCGATTTACTACTAAATATTTGATTTTTAGCTAAATGGTGTTCGGATACTTTCTTATCACCAAATGTATATGAATCAACTAATATTTCATCGGTCGTGCCTTGGTGAAATGAATTAACTCAGTGTCTATTGGAATGATTAAGAAAAGGTATGCGCATTGGTCTGTATGTACCGGCTCTTTCAATAGTTTCAGAATTACTACTTCCACTACTCGATTTGCTTTCATTTTCCTCTGCTTTCCTCACTTCTTCTGCTTCCCTCACTTCTTTTGCTTCCACTTCGGTATCATCATCCGGTGATTCTCTATTATAATTATCAAAATACTCTTCATCCATTGAACACACCGTTTCAAACTTTATCTCACTTTCATTAGAATTATTTATAGCCTTGTTTACGATAGGGGATTTGACATAGAGGTAAAATGATGATCTATTGGTTTTAATTTCATTGGTTCAGAAATGTTCTGTTGGGGTATATAATATTGTGATTGATATAAATAATAAGGGTTCATCGGCTGCTATTGGTACTGTGATATATTATGCGGTCGGTACTGCGGTATGTTATGTGGTTAATACTATGGAATGTTCCAATTGGTTTGAGTACTACTCCTAGATAAATTATCACTGGTTGGGACATATGCGTTACTAAAAAAATGAGAAATGATATCCACAAATAATTCAATCATTGATATCTTGCATCTAATGATTTGTTCAATTGCTGCTGATAATATGTGATCATCAAATATTAAAACCGGACTGAAATAAATAGTATTATTTTCTCCAACATCTATCTTGGCTTGAATTTTTAGTTGGCACTAATTTTCTAGTAATCCTAGATGCTGATATATTAATCTCTTTAAAAATTCGAATGATACATTCGCGTCTGATGTAAAAATAAATCTGAACAGTTGGCTATAATTGGCACTCATAGGACCAAAGTATATAGAGCCACCAACATAAACACTAGAAAATATCTTCTTACCCTACATATAAATCATTGTATTACAGATTTTTCTACTAACAAAATAAATTTTTAGTAATATAATAAATTATAACCTGACTTTGAAGTTCAGAATGTCTTCAGATTGAAGATTCGAATTGTCTTTTTTTTTTAATATAGAGAAGAGAGAGAGGAAGAGATAATAGAATATGTTTTTAAACGATTCTCCGAAGATATATTTATAGGAGATAAAATAAGGCTATACTCTTAGAATGTGACATATTAAGAATTTCGGACAGATATGACTAAAGCAAAAGAAAAACAAAAGCAAAAGAAAAAACGTGGAGCATGCTGTCGGCCAGTTTGCGTGAGAATACCGCACTCTGAAAATGTGGCCTCCCTGAAAGGAAGACGCACTCTGAAAATGCTGCTCCTCTGAGAGGCTGCACTCCTAGACTACGATTTTTTTTATTGTATAAATTTTCGAAAATATTTTCTTATTTTATAATTTAATTTGATTTTTTTTTCACGTATAATTCACCCCGATGGCCGTTCATGGGAGAAGAGCCGATTTAGATTCCTGAGGCATCGCGAGAGCAGACAGTGCGTGTCACAAGGGCAGGAAGGAGCACGTCGCGAGATCAAGGAAAGGAAGAATCACAAAGGCGTGTCACGAGGGCAGGAAGGAGCACGTCGCAAGAACAAGGAAAGGAAGAACCACGAAGGCATGGGGGTCGGAGAAACGCTGTGAAAAGAAGAGAAGATATTGAGGGGAAGAGTGATCTGGTTTGGGCCAACTGGGCCGAGAATGTAAATGGATTAGTAAAATGATCTCATCCTGTGATGAACGGCTCAGATGAGGGAGAACAATTTATCAAGGGCTCACATTCAAATTTGTGACAAATAAACATTTCAAATCTCAAATTCTTATCTTCTTTTATTAGGAGTAGGGGATTATATTTTGGCGATGCTAAATCAATTCTTAAGTGCACAGTAATAGTTCAGTTTTTTTACTTTGCAAAACTGGAGGTTTATTAAAGGTACATTGAGGTCAATTTGATCAAATTAAGCCTTAAATATATAAAATTTGTGAAATTAAGGATTTGTTGCGCCTTGCGAAATTATACTAACTTGATTTACTAGATTCTAATACACGTTATTTTGGTGCATGTTACATTTATTTTGCAAGAAGACCATATTATTGCAAAAAACTGTGTAAATGATTGATTTTATTTTTCTTCTATTTTTTCTATTGTAGATGAGTTATTAGTGAATAAAAAGTAATCAATTTCTTATTTGTTTTTTTCAAGTTGTCTTCATGCCTCCTTTTGGATTAGTTATTTCAATCATGTAATAATCAATATTGAAATTTATTAAATGAATTGGTTTATGTACATTACAATCAAAATGAAAAGTTAATATATCATTTTGTGTAAGATCAAAATATCTATGTTAAAAGTTGGTTTTATTTCCAAAACATGATTGATTATAAAAAAATAGTTTGCAAAATAACCTCAGCAAACTATTCCTTGCACAGGTTACATGCTAGTTAATACAATACCTCATCCCCGCTGCTCCCAATAAAAATTTCTGAACCAAACTCCAACTACTTCCGTAAAAACTCAACCCCGCGTTATTTTAATGAGCCAAATGCATATTCTACCATTGGGGGAGTCAAGATATTTGGATTGTTGCCTAGCGTACATGTTGCATATAAAATATTAACTTTCTAAGAGCAAAGATATATCACTAAATCAAAAGGATTTAGGATCCGATATCAATTGAACTTGGCAATATCAACAGAATTTAGCAAATAATAATTATAACAATAATTTTTCATCACAAACAATATTAGCATTTGAAAATTTTGCAACTGGCAATCCTTCTTTATTTAAATATTTAATTATCTAGCCATTCATCCATAAACTATAACATCCGCAAAAGAATGGACTTTTTGTTTATTTATTAAAAAAACAGAGGCAGATTAAAGATTTAGCAATAGCAACAACCATACACCATAGCTTGCTGCATGAAGTGTGAATCTAAAGACTCCACAATCTCATTTCTAGTGCCTTTAATTTGCCCGTGAAGCACAAAAGGTGATTTGCTAAGCGAGAAGTGAACTGTTGGTGGAAGGAGGTGCGGATTTCGGAGTAAAAGGAGTGTATTTGTGAAGGGGGTCAAGGTGGTTCACTAATTCAATAGTAGGAGGGTTGAAGGTCGGCCAAATAAATAAGAAGCAATGCTTCCCTTTCAAGCTAGTCATGGCGGGAATGAGAGAAGGCGGGATGAAAAATTCCACCAAAAACATCTCAACGGCGAATAAATTGAGAACAAAAATTAGAAAGTTTTCTATTTTTGCTGGTGAAATTAGCGCGCGAGGGAGAAAATTGACGGGTGATAGTATAATCCGAGTTACTGCACTGCTCTTTTAGTCAGTCTCCTTCCCTCTGCGGAGAATTTCCAAGTTAGAGATAATGCACATGGATTTTGGATTAGAGAGGATAGAATTTGGGTATCGAGTAATCAAGGCGGCTCCTATTTTCACCGATGGGATGGGATGACTTCTTTTTTTTCTTCAACGGTTGCGCCAAGAGCAAAGTGTGATGATAGAACATTCCTTGTGGACCCAACAATACATTGAAATGGTCCAATGGGAAATAAAAATACCAACCACAAAAGGAATTTCAGAAATCCGGTTTGGCGAGTGAATGATGAGAAAGTAGACGGGGAAATCTGTAACCCTCTAAAGGGATGAAAACTTGATCTAATTGGGAATCTCTCTGATGCTTTTTATGTTTTCTTCATTCAAAATTTATTCTTTTGTAAAGCAAACAAATTTTTTTTTCTGCGGTCCAAATATCTGGATTTCGATCACGTTGCTAAAGTAATTATGTTGGATTTAAGAGCTTTTATCTTTCATCTTCGGTTATGATATTTTCTTCTTATATAATCATGCATTCTATCTATTGTTGTGAAGGCCTCATGATGTTGATGATGTAATTGGTATAAGAACAGACCCTCCATTTGATAAGTGAATTAAAATTAAAACGGAGTAAATATTAAATCACTTTAAATCATTAATATTTGATAGTAGTGAAGTAAATAGTTAAGTAGTGAGAGTAAAAATATTAAAAACTATGAAATTTTGTGATTTAACTTTACTCCAGCTCTATAGGTGCTTTAACTTTTTACTCCATCTTAAATCACTTCCTTTTAGTGCATTAAAGCACCTTAAAATACTCAAATCATTTCTACTCCACTTACCAAACAGAGTGAGAGATTTTAAAAAAATGTGTTCTCCGTTGAAGCCCAATAAGAATGTACAACAATTGTTTCTCCAAGGTTTACTTACACCTTGTTTGGATAGACGGTAATGTGAAGAATGGAAGGGAATGGAATGGAATGAAATTAGGCTAGTGCGTCCTTTAGAAATGATGCTATCCAGCACCACCTCTGCCTTATTGATATCCCTTTTCTTGCACAACCCATCTATAAGAGTACTGTAAGTCAAGGCATTGAGCTCATGCGCTTTTGAAACCATGCTATGAAGCACCTCCTTCGCCTTCTCCATTGGTTCCGCCTCAATTGTTTGGCTAGATATTTAATAGGAGGGAAAATGTGGAAAATTCTGACAGCTTATATTTTTGTTTTATGGCAGAGAAACTGTGGCACTGGATGTAAATTCTTAAGAAAGATACCTTGAGAAATATGTACATTTTAATATGAGCTCCAGAGAACAGTTTGATGAAATTGAATCATGAATTGTGAGATTGATTGAGGGTCTTCTCGACAAAGTTTATACTTGTTTTATTTGTTTTTGGTGTTTTATAATTTGAAAACTTCATCTATATCTGTTCAAGTTATTTCTTTATTTTTTTTCTTATTACTGTACTTTTTATGATAGTTTCATTTTTTTCAGGGTCTGCTCTATCCCTTATATGCTCGATCTTGTATACTTGTATGTTGTTTACATGTAAATTTTCTTGTTAAACTGCACGTTTTGTTAGAAAGTAGTATGATAATTTCTCATAGGCAATCCTCCAATTTTCAAATTTACTACTATAATATGTCTATCTACTTTTAGATGATCTTGGTCCAGCAGCCTCAGTTTCAGTTATTGATATTCTTCGATTGTTATATCTTCCCTTGATAAAATTTCCTTTTTCCTTGTTAATTTAGCACCTACTACGTAGTAAAGTATTTAATTTGTTGTTTATTGCATTCTATTTTTGTGTTTCATCTTTATTTAAATATGTGCTCTATTTATTGTGGTGTGGATCTAATGATGTGAAAAGTAGTATGCGGAGATCTAAAAAAGAATGTTCTCTGTTACAGCCCGATAAAATGTACAAGAACTTTGGCTTTAGGGTTTTCTGTCAAAGGGTTTATAACATGTTTATCGCTGCACCACTCTTCTTCTTCTTTCTTCTTCTATTATCTTCTCCTCCCTCTTTGTGTGTGCATGTGTGTATTTGTATGCATCCATAAAAGTTGTTGCAGCTTGTTGTTCGGTGTGTGATTGCTTGCTGTTTTGCTTGATAACATTTTATTAATTTTGGTGTTCATTAAATTTGTCCTTTGAGAAGCCAATAATGCATTAAAATGCATGAACTATTAGATAGAACTGTCATGATTTCTCTTTATTATTGCTGCCATTAAGGCACAATAATAATCCTTCTTTGATTTTTAAATGTTGTTATTGCTTGCATGCTTATTTCTACCTTCAACTTTTTTCGTTATTGTTACCTTGTTGGGTTAAGGGCTAGCTTGATGCTGAACCATATGCATGGCCTTTTCTAAATGTTTGTTATTCTTTCAATCTAAATTACTGGCCCCGTGATGAAAAGATATGGTAAAACAATCTCTCCAATAATTCTATGTCACTGTTGTAGCCCAATATATAATGTCGTTGGATGGATGGATGGATGGATGGAGTTGAGGGAGAGAGAGAGAGAGGTTTTGTAATTGCAATATGAACCTATTATTATTAGAGGGATCATTTGATAATAGTTATTTTTACAATCTTGAAAATGAATTTTCCAAAAATTTAAATAAAATTGAATATTGAGAAGTAAATTGGGGCAACCAATTTACACATAGGAGAGGCTCCTTTTAGCAAGCCACTCCCCATCTATAAGGTATACATGTTTTTGCTCCTAGCCATGCATGGGGTTACCACTTTGTGGATTTTTTCCCACCTGTGGTTTTTTTCCGACTCAGTTGATTTAGACATTATATATTTGGGCTTCAGACACTAAGCTTGTTGAAATGGAAGTATTAACATTAATGAACAATCTGAAGACACCAATATATTTGCTTTTCTTATATTTCCACAGTAACATATATATCTTTGAATTTTGGTGTGTGTTTGTGCACTTGTTGATAATAATGTTTCACTCATGTCCTTTGAAAGTTTCTTTGAACTTTTGCTATTACAAGATTTGTATTTATAACTTTGTGATGTTATTTATCTGTAGATAATTACAAGATATCATTTAACATTTTCTATTTTGCATTTTCTTTAAAATAATGAAATACTGACAGGTATTGTTGGCATAAAGTAATATTGAGAGGACAAATTAAGTTGGTCTTTCCAAAATTATATGAGAAAAAATAGATACTTTTAAGAACACATTATGGCATTTTGACAAAAATGCAAGCCATTGTAACATGCCAGAAATTCAAGAGTAAAGGGTGGGAAAGTGCATATTTCGAGTCTCTATTTGAGAAGGAACTACAATAAGTATGACCCCTAGTGTTTTCTTTTTTTTTCCTTTAAGAGTTCGGGGAATCAATAAATGTGAAAAATCAAGACATCTAGCTGAAAGTTATTAATCTAGGTTACTATGTACATACAAGTGTTGTAAAAATCATATTTATGGAAATATAATAGGATAAAAAAATAATGAAAGAAAACTGTAGAAGACAGATATTTTTTGAGATGCGCTTATCATTGATTAAGTGGACTCGCTTGTCTGGGTCCAACTATGAACTGTTGAAGTGATTGAGCTAATCAATTCCCTTAACACAGGTCTCCTACTACGATAGTGTGCTTCAATTTCGCAACAAATAGGCTTGAGATAATTGTCGCCATTGAAGCTAGAGACAACACATTCACTTATCATCTTGAAAAGATCGCATATCTCAACATCGCTGTTTAGCTGGTGCACAATGATACCTCTCTTTATAAGTAGCGATACATCATCTGGCATTCTAATCAAATTGCAGAAAAATATAATGTATACAGTAACATAGTTTCCAAATTGAGGACAGGTTTGCTCAAATTCAAGTAAACTGCAGAACAGAGTTTGCGTATTTGGATCAATTGTCAATTTAGGAATTTCTATTGTGCCATTGCAAAATACAATGTCAAGGAGGGAATGTGGATTCTCAGAAGAATACTTTCTTTTCTTAAAATCAATTCCTGCTTGATGGTATTCTATTGCCCGACGCGGTGGAATTGCTTGTTGTGTTGCTTGTTGACCCTCATAAAATAGTGGATGTTTTACTTGGTTTTCACAGCTCTCGGCTACTGTAATGCAAGGTCTGAAGTACAAGTGACATAGGTGAAGCAAATGAAAAAACTCTTTTGGCCGGTTATGCTTTTGAATTGCTTTTGGATAGCAGTAAAGCGCTTTTTCCACAAACTCAACAATTTTTTCAGTCAGAACTACTATGGTCATGCTGCTTTCACCTACAATGAGTTCATAGAGTTTTGATATAACGAAGAAGGGAATTTGGTTATCAAGGAGGAGAATATCATGCCAGAGATCTAGAAAAGATAGTTCGTCGGTGAAATAATATGTCTCTTCTCGATTATCTTCTTGCATGGTGTTACTTTGAATGGTTTCTAACTTTGCTTCATCTTCTGTAAGTTTTTCATCTAAAACTGAATTTGAAATGACCTTGTGCATGCTAAACTTGAGTCTTCCAATTGCTTCTTTAGGTTCTTGCAGATCTGGTGTGTGCCATTCTATCCCCAAAAGGGACATGAGCACAATGCATCCATCGAGCAAGAGCATTTTAACAAAGTTGTTCCTGTCTAGATTAATCTCATCAACATAACAAATTTTAACCGATTTCTCTAGCTGAATCATTGCTTCCAAGTAATCCGATAATGTTTTTTTAGGGTTCAAATTCAGAATACGACCTAGAAACTCGTACTTTGTCATTTGCATATCATGAGAACACGGAATTCCATGGTTGTATGGTCCGACAGAGAGCATGATTGGCTCATAAATATTCTTGTGTTTATGACGGAGATTTTTATTAGTTCTATGAATTAGAGGTCTACCAATTCCAAGCTCATCACCTTCACTTCTTGACCGGCAATGATCATGTCCTCTTGTCATAGATATCACTAATTGTTCCATGTCAATATGTACTTCAGCCATACTTTGTTTCTCTGATAAAAATTGTCAACTCAATAAGGTTAGAATATTTAAATTAGAGTAGATTTTTCCAAGTATCAGTACAAAGTCAAAATTAAATGTAAATCCTATCAGTACACTAACTATCATGGATCCATCTCAATTCTCCATCGCCTCCACCCATCCCCAACCCACCAGATTTTACAAATCAGATACTAATATCCTACTATTAAATTGTGCAAAGGCTTTCGTTTATATTATAATTTTACTCATGGACCAAGATAGATTAACTTTGATTTAATTTTAACAAATAAAAGAGCTTGTTTTATAAAAAAAAACAAATAAAAGAGCTTGATACTCAAGTGATAGTAGGGTCATTAATGATAAATTATCTAAATTTTGTGCGGCCCTTTTTCGCGGCCCACGCGCGAGGCATCGGCGTCCTCGCTCACGGGGGAAGAAGGTGCAGGTACATCCCTGCGCGTGTTTGTGCGCTCAAGGACTTATTATTTTAGGTGATTGTGGGAACTTTTATTTTCCGACGGGCGCAAGCCCCCGCCGTTAATTACCCCGGCTCTCGCCTCGGGAACCTCTGATTAATGGGCTAAACTAATCAAAATATATGGATCAGATTCGTGGCTTTATTTCTTCCTTCCAATTTACTATAATATATGCTTGAAATAGCCCAAAGATATAACTTTGGATAATAAGACTAAAGACGTATGATCTAAAGTCAGAGAAACGTATAATTTCTCATAAATCGGAGATCGAGGACGTATAATCCTATTGATCTCACGGAGTTCGAATATGAAGCGCACTGCCAACTCGATGCTCAAGGAACCAGAGATGTTTGATCTCTAGAAAGGTTCATGTCAAAGACAAGGACGTATAGTCCTAAACAGTCTATTGACCTTCCAAATCCCGAATCTAAAACGCTATGCCAATTCGAAACCTGGGAAAATTGGAGAATCGGGAACATATAATTCTTTATCGATTTCCAAAATGAGGTACATTAAACCTGAATCGCACTGCCAGTTTAATGTTCTCGAAACATGATTTGATATGATTTGATATGTTGGTATGTTTTTACCAAGTTTTGGACTTATCTGCATATTTGGCATATTTGACCAGAGATTTGGACATATTTGCATATTTGAAATATTTTATCAACAGTTTGGACATATTTGTATATTTGGCATGTTTGGCCAGAAATTTGGGTGTATTTGCATATTTGACATGTTTGGTCAAATGTTTGGGTTTATTTGCATATTTAACATGTTTGGTCAAAAGTTTGGTCATATTTGCATATTTGACATGTTTGGTCAAATGTTTGGGTTTATTTGCATGTTTGACATATTTGGTCAAATATTTGGACACATTTGTATTTTTGACATATTTGGTCAAATATTTGGGTATATTTGCATATTTGACATATTTGGTCAAAGATTGAGTCATATTTGTATTTTTGACATATTTTTGACATATTTGGTCAAATATTTGGGTATATTTGCATATTTGACATGTTTGGTCAAATATTTGGACATAATTGTATTTTTGACATATTTGGTCAAATGTTTGGGTATATTTGCATATTTGACGTATTTGATCAAATATTTGGGTATATTTGCATATTTGACATATTTGGTCAAATATTTGGACATATTTACATCATTAACATATTGAGTTAAATATTTGGGTATATTTGCATATTTGACATGTTTTGGTCAAATATTAAACATATTTGACATATTTAAATATTTTTGATTTGTTTTATCAAAGTTTGATCATTTGTTTTATGACATAATTCAATCATTTTTGAATATTTTTTATTTACTTTATCAAAATGTGACATAATTTGATTATTTTGAATATTTCAATTTTTATTTTATTAAAATATAATGTAATTTGATTATTTTGAATATTTTGATTTGTTTTATCAAAAACATGACATAATTTAATTATTTTGAATATTTTGATTTGTTTTATCAAAATATAACATAATTTGATTATCCTTGAATATTTTGATTTGTTTTATCAAGAAATAACATAATTTGATTATTTTGCAAATTTTGATTTGTTTTATCAATATATACATATTTTAATCATTTTTGAATATTTTTTATTTGTTTTATATAACATAATTTGATTATTTTTAATGTTTTGATTTGTTTTATCAAAGTTTAACATATTTAATCATTTTTGAATATTTTGATTTGTTTTATCAAAATATAACATGATTTGATTATTTAAAATATTTTTTTGATTTGTTTATGACATATTTTAATTATCTTTGAGTGTTTTGATTTGTTTTATCAAAATATACATAATTTGATTATTTTGAAAATTGTTGATTTGTTTTGTCATAATTTTCACTTATTTTTAAATATCCTATTTGGTATTTTGAATTTATTTTATACATATATCATATATTTTGAATTTTCTTTTATTTATAATATAAATAAAAATAAAATAAAATCAAAATTGACATTTTACAGTCTTAAAAATATTCATAAATGAAATCATGATTTTTTATATATTTTTCATAATTTTTGGGTTTGAAAAATCATTTTTATTTGGTGTTTAAAGTTTATTTTCAAAACAGATTAATATGGGCCGTCAGATTTGGGCCCATGCATCAAGATCTGAACTTAAGTTCAGTTTTTAAAGCATCTTTTAAACTGAGCCGTTGGATCTCTGGCGTGCATCAAGCCTTCACTGGGCTGTTTGAATTTCATCAAGATTCACACTTTGAGATGCATCAATATTCGTGCTCATCCTCCCCGACACCGATCGAGGCCTTGCCGGCGTCGGATCTCCGATCAGGAGGCATGGCTAGCATCGCCGAAGCGTGGGGAGTCCATCAGTGGTGGTCTCGGCGGCGGCCTGGATCGCCGGAAATGGGGGTAACCACCTGGTTTCGGTTGGGAAGTTGGCTGAGATGAGATTTTGAGGGATTTGAGCTGATTTTTGACAAATTAACTTGATTTCTTTGTCATATGGCATCGCCAGAGCATGTTTGACCAGTTTTTGAGGTTTAATTTGGGTTTAATCCATCAATTTTGCAACTTTGGCCATTTGGTACCAAACTGGTTTCGGGGCATTGGTACCAAATGGTATTTCATGGCTTTTCCTTGCAATTCTCTTCCAATTAACCCTCCAGACAGTGTCGTTTAGCATGTTTGAACATGTTTGGATGATCAATTTCATCAATTTAGATGTGCATTGTCCTTTATGCACATTGGTTCATTTCTGGTTTTATTTCCAATTTATTTTTCTTTTGATTTCTGTACATTCTTCTCAAATTGCATGTTTAAGTATGTTTATTTAGGTCAATTGTATGTTTTGAAAAGGTTTTATACTAGATTTGCATGTGAATTTCGTTTGTATGTAAGTTAATTTCATTTTTTTTCTTTTCTGGTATTTATTCCAGAATTAACTCAATTCTAATTTTTACAGATCCAACTTCAAAGATTCATAGAAAATCACAGAAAATACCAAAAATGGTAAAATTTGGTGAATGAATGCATTAAGACTTATTTTATATGTCTATGAAATTTCAAGCTAATTGAATAAACAAAAAGCATGTTTTTTGCATTTTTACCAGACTGGACAGAAATGCCCTTTTAGATTTATTAAAAATCAAATTTGGCTTAACCTATGAATTAAAGCCTGGTTTAATTATTCTAAACCCTTTAAAACATCACATGAGGTGTCATAAAGGTGAATTAATCAAGAAATTCTGGATTTTTGAGTCAAAAGAAGAATGAACTTCTCAGTTTGACTCAAAGTTGACTTTTTTGGAGTTTTGACAGATGAGATTGTAAAATTCATAACAATTCACAGAAAATTCCAAAAATTATAAAATTTATGTGGTAAGTCATTATAAACCTAATCTACATGACTGTGAAATTTCATAAGAAATTAACAACCAGACTGAGAGATATGGATTGATCTCTCAGCTGGACAGAAACTGGAATATGATGGACTCAAGCCAGTACTGATGCTTATTGCTTTTCATTGCTCAATTGTGGTTCTGAGCCATCAAGCACATCGGAGAACATGAAAGAAGGAACTAAAGAAAGAAATAAAACCAATTTGCACCAAAAAAAAATCATATATTATAACAAATTGAAATACAATACACATATAAAACATGGAATTTTGTTTCTCCATGGAATTTTGACAGCATAACAGCTTGTATAAAGCCATTATTGAGCTTTACACAGCCACTGCACATGTGCACAGGGCTTGAGAGAGAAAGGGGATGAACATGTGCCCATCCCCATGAAACCATATTGGCATGTGCCAATTGGTTGGAGTATACTGCCAAAATCCATGGTGAACTCACCATGTGAGCTCCTGAGACTCAAGCTCAGCCACCAATTGAGCTCTGGAAGGAGGGAGGCACATGTGCACCTCCCCAGCCATGGGGCTAGCCATCTCACCCAGCAAGGTGAGACTGGCTCCTTGAGCTCAATTGAGACTGAGCCAAGCTCAAGGCTTGACTCCTATGTCTCTTACCTAGCTATTCAAGACTTGGTTTCTTCTCAGCTAGCTTTTTTTTTGTGGAATTTGGTGGAGTTGAGATTTTGGCAGAGTTTTGGCTATGTTGCTTTCTCCTCTTTTTCTTCTTCTTCACTGGGGGTCTATTTATAGCCCAGAGGGCATGGTTTAAGCCTCAGGGCTGAGCTGGCATCATCCCAGCCCTTGGTTTGATCAAATGGCCAGGATTGAGCCAGCCAGGCCTGTGCTGGCCTGAGGCTTGTCCTTGGAAGATTCCTCCAGCTAACTAGCGCTCAGAGGTCTCCATTGAGGTGCCTACACGTGTCCCTGACACAGGCCTGGGGAGAGAGAAGGAGCCGTTGGCTTTGTCTTCTTCCTTGGGTCAATGTGTCATGCCTTTCGGGTGTGAGCATATCCCGAATATTCCTTGGCCTTGCTGGCGCTTGACATGTCACCAAGGTGTCACTAAGTGTGCCCAACGTGTCAATTTGGTTGCTTGAGTGCTGAGTTGTGCCAATTGACCACCCCCAAATCAGACTTGAGTGTCAAGTGGTGCACCTGTCAATTGAGTGCTTTTCACCCCAAATTGACACTTCAGGCAGCATCGTGGAAGCATCTCGGAGCTCCCCCAGGTGTTGGCTTGGCATTTCGAGCTCCCAATTGCCCTGTCACCTTCAAGGTCGAGGTACTTTCTCCTTCAATTTTCTCCTTGTTTACTTTACTATTTTCAATGCTGTTTGTGGCATTGAACTCCCCTTAGGATGTAGATTAAGTCCCTAGAATGGTTTAGACCAAATCGAACCATACACCCGAACTCCATTTTCGAAGCTCCACTGAGCTTTGGAGCTCGAGGAGAAAGAAAGGAGGGAGAGAGAGAAATTCAAAAGGTTTCTCTCGCTTGGGTTGGGTGCACGTGAACCGTGCTTTAGTTTCGGGCTTGTCATAGGGGGGGGAGCGCTTGCACCGCGCTCACCTTTCTTTCCCTTCTTTTCTTTTCGCTGGCCAAAATAACTCTGGGCGTTGGGCCCCCTTGGCAGTGAGACTGAAGGAGAGGGGCCCATTCGTCAGGTTTAATGAGACACAGCCCCAGCGAAAAACTGAGGGTTGGGCTGTGGGCTTGGTCCTTGTGCACCAAAACGTATTGTCAGTGGTATGGTGCATGTGTACTGGGTCCACGCAAAGCGCCTTTAACACTTTGTGTGTATGACAAGCGGGTCCCAAGGGCAGAAGTCGTGTTTGAGCTCCCCAGATTGCACCCAGAGTGTTGCACATCCCCCAAATTGCACCCAGAACTATCTCCAGTTCTGATTTTTGGTATTTTCTTTATATATTTTTTTTATTTTATTTTATTCTTAATGCAAAAATCCATGAAAAATTACTGAAAAATCACAGAAAATATATTCTATGATTCTGTTATTTTGGGTAATATTTTTGGTATTTTTGGGTGTGAAATTAGGCATTAATTTCACTTAAATCATTAATTGTATATGATTAGGCATATTAATCTTATACAATTAATATTTTGGCATGATTATCCCAAAGAATCATTTTTTAATTCCAAGGGATAATATTTGGGGCATTTTTCATGAATGAAATTCATGATTTTTGGATTTGGGATGTTTAATTATATGAAATTGTTTCTTGATTTCATATAATTAGGGTTTTGTGCATAGATTTTTTTGCACACATGTGTATATATTTTTTGAAGGGGTTTTGGTATGATTATTTCATGAAATTATTTTTTTAATTTCAAGCAATAATTTTGGGATTTAATAAATCATGAGATTGAACATAATTTCATGATTTAATATTTGACATGGCTATTTCATGAAATTGTTTCTTTAATTTCAAGAAATAATTTTATGAAATTGGACATAATTTCATAATTTCAAATCTTTGATATAAAAATCACATGAAATTATATCATTAATTTCATGCAATTGAATTTGTGTATTTTTCTGGCAACTTTTAAACAGCAAACAAATTTATTGGGGGATATGTGACCTATTGGTGTTCTTGTAGGTTCCATATCATTTTATCCTTCCGTGAAGCTATGTATGATATCTTGGGACTTTACAGTTTATGAAAAATTGTCTTGCATTTATCATACCGTTAAAACTGATAGTGGACAGTATGTAAATGCAGAAGAAGATTACAACTAATTTAAATTGCCCAATTGAATAAATCATATAGGATAGCATGTTATGTATACAATTTAATACAAACGTCTATCAAAATCAATTTAAAAACATCAAGTCCTAAAATTTATTCAATACACCATTCAATCAAATAAAAAGTTGAATAAAGGTAACTTGCTAAATGGATATGGAGCTTGGCAATATTACACAAGAAGAAAATGGATCATCTGATGCTATCGTTTGATGGCAATGAACAATGAAAAGATTTGTGTTATATTAGTGCTATAAGTTTTCTCTCACCATTTCCTCTTAATTAGGAAAAGAACTTGAAGTCTACTATTTTTAAAGTTGGAGTCATGCCTTCTCTCTCTTAATTGAAGCAGATATTGCTCTGCTCTTTTTATAGAACATAATCATGCATCACAATTGGATACAGCTATGATAATAGAGAGAAATTTAAGCCTTTCAATTTTAATGCTAATCTTCTGTAGCTCTATCTCTATCTCTACTCTTATATGAAGTGTGTAATTGTTCTAATCCGTCAATGGCTCAGATTAAATGATCTGATTTGTTAATGGTTCATCTCTCTTTCCCCCTCTTGCTCGCAGCCTCTCTCCCTTCCTCTCCCACACAGAGTGATCCACTTCTCTCTCTCCCTCTCTCTTGCTGCCCCCCTCCTTCGCTCCATTGTTCGCAACCTCAAATCAGTTCTCCTCCCACAAAGGTTTGCTGCCCTCTCTCTCTATCTTCCTCTTAGTCGGTCGCACGCTATCTCCTTCTGTCCATTCATCTTCTCAATTACAGCTCTCAGATGGAGAAGACTTGGTGTCGAGATGATTTTCTCTCAATCAACGTGCTTGGCTTGCCTATCTCTTCTTCCCATTGTTCAGGGTGGAGGCCTCTGTAATTGGTTTTCACTGATCTTATCTTCTCCAAATTTTCATTTTTTTTCTTTATTTTTGAATACCATTTATCGTCGTGAATTTGGCAATTGGTCAGTTGATTTTGTATTCTCTTTCCTATCCATTACTCATCACTCTAACTCTAAACTAAACAAGATTTCAACCGATCACAAACCACAGAAGCAGGCATACTACCTCAAGGTATCAATCTATCTATTTTTCTCTCAACTTAATTAATTGCTTCTTTTATTTCTCCTCAGATTTATTGCTTGATTATTTAACATTGCTTAAATAAGTTTTCTTAAAGGCAAGAGAAAGTGAAAGAAATCCTCCAAAAGGTAAGTTTTTTTTTTAAACAATGCTGATTATTTCATTGGGATATCAATATCGATACCAATATTGATACCGCTACAGAGTTGACCAAGTCAACTCTCTTTTGCGCAATCCACATATCACACTCCGTCTCATCTGATTCGCTCTTTTTGTTTTGATCAATCCACACGTTTCTCCGTATTCTAAACATTAATGTAATTAACTTGAAGAATAAACCAAACAACATAAATAATAAACAACCTAACATGAATAAAACCAACATAGCCATTAACTTGCATAATAAAGCCAACAACTTGAATAATAAACCAATTAATGTGAAACATAAAATAACAAAAAGTCACGTCAATCTGATCAGTACCAGTAATGAATCTAACTTCCTAGCTAGTTCCAAATTGTCAATGACCTTTAAATTTATTTTTCTAATCGATCTAGCTACTCTTCCCAAATGTATATCTTTCAATTGTTCAAAATAAGCAAAATTAAAAACGATATTGACAGACGTCAAATGAAATGAATTTTTTTTTCTTTTTCAAAGTCTAAATCAATAGTAGAACTGCTCTATTGATCGTTTGCAGGACATTGAGTAATAAATATTTGAAAAAGAAAAAAAATGTCGGCATTACTTAAAAATAATAAATTGATTAACTTGAATAACAAAAGAAATAACATGAATAATAAAACATCTAACATGAATAACAAAACAAAGCAATCAATTTGAATGATAAAAGCTAAGAAACAAAAATTGCAATAAAACTATTGCAAGCATCATTTGTAGGATATCAGATAACAAAAATAGAACAAAAGAAATACAATTAATATTGTTAATTTGAATAACAGAAATAAGCAACAAATTTGAATAATAAAGCAACAAATTTGAATAATAAAGCAACATGTTACATAATAAATTGATTAACTTGAATAACAAACGAAACAATTTGAATAATAAAGCTTCTTACATGAATAATAAAATATAATAATCAATTTAAATAATAAAGCCAACAAGTTGTATAATCAAATAATTAATGTGAATAATAAAAATAGACTGAAACAGAGCAATTATTTTGAAAATAGAGACGGGAAAAATGGAAAAAAAAATGAGAATGATAGATGAGAAATAGGAGCAAGAGTTGAGAAACGAGAGTGAGCGAGAATGACATGAGAAAGCGAGGGGGGGGGGAGAGGGAGATGAGAGAGCGAGGGGGAGAGAGAGAGAGAGGTGTGCAACGTGAAAGAGAGGGAGGGAGAGCGGAGAGAATGAAGCGATCGTGAACCAACGTTGAACCAAAAATTAAACCAGATCAGTTCCATAGTATCGACACTCATATCGATTACAGTACCACTGAAACATTTTCCCATTTCTTTTAACTCTTTCATGATTTATTGGCCATATAGCAGCAAGTTGGTAAGATAGGCCACGATGCAACAATTGTTAAATTTTACTGGTACGTTTACCCCTTTTTTCTCAGTTTGATTTTGATTGAAAATTTTCTTCTCTTGACAAAATCAATTTTAGTTTGTTCATGTTATAATTTTTTACACCAGTAATTTTCTTCATTGAGACTTTGGAGATGATTTATCCAAATTGAAATTGGTTCATTGATCATGTAAATTCATGTTAACTAATACACATTTTGGTTCTTTCGAAATGATATGGTACTGATATGAAAATGTCATTTATTGATTTTATTTAAAATTATTGAATATTTGCATATATTCAAATCAAAATTGTAATTGTTGGGTCTTGTCTTGCTTTCTTTCTTTTTTTTGTGATGTCATTTGAGAAATTTTTTTAATTGATTGATAATTGATATGGTTTGAATTGTAAAGTTACAAATATTAAATGAAAAAACATCAAGCAACATTATTTGACATTTGATGAGTTGATTAAATTTATAAATGAAATTAAAGTAAATATTCTGTCAAATAAAATAAGAATGTTTTTATATCTATTGTTGCCTTGGTACACATGCGATGTATATAAATTTTTCGGAGAGGAGGATGACCCTTACAATTTACCTAATGTCTGGAGAAGAATCTCTGCTTGATCAAAACAATAGTCATTACAGTAAAATCAAGAGCCATAATATGGCAACAAAAAGTATCTTGATTGTTTGATTACTGATAAAGAACCACAGGTGGATGAAGATGTTCCTCCATTTAGTTCTCTTCATCCCTATGGATCAAGTGGAATTTGTGTGCTCGAGTCGAGCAAAAGTTTAATGTTCAGCACTACCCGTCAAGGAAAAGAATGAAGCTACTGCTTGTTGATGCTGAGGTGACTTTAACTTCCTTGTAGTTAAATTTAATATTTAAGGGAGATTTTTAATTGAGTTCCTTTTCTTTATTTAAATTTATCGGTTATTTGAATCTTTTTAACTATTAAAAAAATAAGCAACTCACTTTGAAAACCTAAATTCAGCTATCAGAACATGGCATCAAGACAAGGTATTTTTCAATCCTTCAATGCATGAAGTTCAAGCTATCAAGACAATGTATCATACAAAATTTGATTTTCTAAGTTTTGCATGCAAGCACTAAGCTAATCATTTCATTTTTTTGCCTCAAATATTCTAGAATAGTTGCAAAATAAAGAGAGAGCTTCATGCAACATTGGTGGAGCCAACATGATAGCTATTGGTCTGAGTGATACTACAGAGATTACAATTAAAGATCTGAAAGAATTTTCTAACTTCGATAGCAAGGTACCAATGCAGTACTCAAACTTATTTTAATTATTTACTTGTAACTTTTTGATAAATGACAAATGACTGCCAGTCACCTTGTGTAGTGTGGTCTTTATGAAGTCGTAATTACAATTAGTAGAATTTACTATGATTAACACCAGTCACCTTGGTGCAAGACTGGTCTCCTTGAGGCACTGAACACATAATACTGGCATCGCAAGTGTGAGAAATTTTATTCTGAAGGGTGTCTCCGGTACAATCTGGTTAAGCTCAAAGCTGTCTTATTTATCTACTTGATGTAATAAATATTTCCTGAAGCTTCTGTCTATATTTCAGTTTGTTGAATAAAGAACTAGATTGTTGTTGTGTTTGAATTGATAAACTTTGTTATTTTCTATGTTCTGTGATGATATATGTTTTGGTCTCATATTATTTATATTGTACAAGAGAATATAAGTTTATTGAAGTCAAGACAACTGGTAGCAGTTATATATGTTGGTATCATTTGCTTGATAAATGTTATTTGCTAAAGTTTATGAAAGCTCGAAACCAATCTACTTTATTTTCATTTATGAACATTGTTGAGTAGTTAATTTTTTTCATTGATGTTTTTTCTTTAAGAAAAATATATCATATCTAAGAAAATTTAATTTGTTAATTTGTTCTTACATGATATGTTCCCATTGCAATGTACGGGCAAAATACTAGTAAATTATAATGGACTGATTTGTATAAACTCATATATTTTTTTGTCTTACAAATTAAGGTATACCAGAACTTTAGGAAATAGGATCTTCAATACACATTTTTGAAAATAGTTATTGCTACCCTTTTTCTTAGTACACAAACTGAACTTGTGAAAAATTCATAACCTATGGATATGGTCGCATAGGGGGGAAGTGATATGGGAGAAACAATATCTTCGGCATCGCAATTATTATTTTCTCTTCCTGATATTTGACAATGCCATTGATTTTGTTCCCTAAAATTGGTTAAAAATGATTATGTAACTAATTAACTAATTACAAAAATAGAACAAATTCATGAAATGAAGTGCTGGAAAATGAAAGTTTACCAATTGTTGATTTTGCCTTATCATATATTGTGCTTGTTTGTACAGTAGCTGGTTGAGCATTAGAGAGAACATCTTGTGCTTTTGTCGGAGAAATTATATTGCCGACGACACCAAGAAAGATTATTAATGTCACAAGCCCGGTGCATGCAACTATTGCCCTCATTTTTTTTAACTTAATAATCCTGATATGTGTTGAATATTTTAGCATTAGGTTGTTTTGAATATATTTTGTTTGCAAGATTGTGAATATCTCATAGGTTGTACCTAAAGAAACTAATATCTTGTAGCCTGCAATTTTTTGAGTTATTTCGAGGATTGGTTTGTACTCGAATCAATCAATTACGGTCTATATTTCACCTCAAAATTCATAAAAAAATGTTTTTGAGCATGTTTATACAAAACTTTAATTAATTTGATCTCATTTCTTATTAAACTATCATCAATATTCACACATAAACTGTTGGATATATTTATTTATTATTTATATATATTTTTGGAGCTAAATTGATTAGTTATGACCTATATTTTATCTCAAATTGCATTAAAATGCATTTAAAAAGGTTTTTGAGCATGCTTATACACATTTTTTTAATCAATTTGATCTTATTTTTTATTGAAATATCATCAAAATTCACACATAAATTGTAGAATATATTTATTTATTATTTAGATGTATTTTTGGAGCTAAATTGATTAGTTATGATCTATGTTTCATCTCAAATTGTATTAAAATGCATTCCAGACGCTTTTGAATATATTTATATAAATATTTTAATCAATTTGACATCATTTCTACTTGAAAAATCATCAAAATTCACACATAAATTGCTGAATATGTTTATTTATTATTGATGTATATTTTTGAAGCTAAATTTATTAGTTATAACATATATTTTACCTCAAATTGTTTTAAAATGTATTTAAATATTTCTAAACAAGTTTATACATATTTTTAATCAATTGGATCTCATTTCTGCTTAAAATATCATCAAAATTCACATATAAACTACTAGATATATTTATTTATTATTTTTATATTTTTTCGAAGTCTTATATTAAAATATATTTAAAATGTTTTAGTTAATTTGTAAGGGTCTTTGGTACTCTCAGCTGAACATTTTTTTCCATTTAAAGTTGTATGATTTGTTTCATTTGAAATGTTATTTCTCCATTTAGAAAAATAATGTAGTCACTTTTATTCATTGAAACACATGTTAGATAAATTATGTTTTGTCGAGTGGATTTTTGAAGAATGACCAAGGGCGTGCGGTTATTTTGAAAATTTTCTACTGTTTATAATAATTTTTTTAAAGATGACTAAATATTGATTTTTTTATTATTTTTAGAATTTTTTTTAAAAACTATTTAAATATAGTAAAAAAAATTCCTAAAGATAGTAGAAATTTTGGAAAATTGGGTATGTACCCATTGAAACTTTGCTAAATGGAAAATTTCTATCAATTCTTTAAATTGGGGTATTTTCCCATGAAAAACTCAATTCATTGGTTACCTACCCATATAATGATTTGTCTTAATTAAATCAACATAAAAATTCAATAAAAAAATATTAAACCAAAAAAATGAAGCTATACATGTCTGTCATTGAGAGAACCGTGATGATTTATCTTTATTATTGTTGCCATTAAGGCACAATAATAATCCTTCTTTGATTATTACATGCTGCTAGTGCTTGCCTGCTTATTTCTACCTTTTACTTGTTGCATTGTTGTTACGTTGTTGGGTTAATGTCTAGCTTGATGCTGAACCATATGCATGGCTTTTTCTAAATGTTTGTTATTCTTTTAATCTAAATTACTGACCTCATGATGAAAAGATATGGTAAAACAATCTCTCCAATTCTATGTCAGTTGTAGCCCAATATATAATGTTGTTGGATGGATGGATGGATGGATGGAGCTGAGACAGAGAGAGAGAGAGAGGTTTTTGTAATTGCAATATGGACCTATTATTATTAGAGGGATCGTTTGACAATAGTTATTTTGATAATCTTGACAATGAATTTTTCAAAAATTTAAATAAAATTGAATATTGAGAAGTAAATTGGGGCAACCAATTTACACATAGGAGAGGCTCATTTTAGCAAGCCACTCCCCAATAAGGTATATATGTTTTTGCTCCTAGCCATGCATGGAGTTACCACTTTGTGGATATGGTAAAACAATCTCTCCAATTCTATGTCACTGTTGTAGCCCAATTTATATTGTTGTTGGATGGATGGAGTTGAGAGAGAGAGAGAAAAAGAGGTTTTTGTAATTGAAATATGGACCTATTATCTTTGAGGAGGGATAACTTGACAATGGTTATTTTGACAATTGTGACAATAGATTTTCCAAAAATTTAAATAAAATTGAATATTGAGAAGTAAATTAGGATTGGTAAAAACACACGGGAGAGGCTCTTTGTATCAAGCAACTCCCTGTCTATATGGAATACATGTTTTTGCTCCTAGCCATGCATATCGGTTTACCACTTTATGGATTTTTTTCTGGCTCAGTCGGTTTACACTTTATATACTTGGGATCCAGAGACATCGGCATGTTGAAACGGAAGTACTAACATTAACATTAATGAACAATTTGAAGGTCCCAGACATATTTTTTTTTCTTATATTTCTTCGGTAACATACATGTCTTTGAATTTTGTTGTGTGTTTGTGCACTTGTTGATAATAGTATTTCACTCATGTCCTTTGAAAGTTCCTTTGAGCTTTTGCTATTATAAGATTTGTATTTATAGCTATGTGATGTTATTTATCGTAGATAATTACAAGATATGATTTAATATTTTTTGTTTTACATTTTCTTTAAAAAAAGTGAAATACTAGCAGTTATTGTTGGCATAAAGTAATATTAAGAGGACAAATTAAGTTGGTCTTTACTAAAGTATATGAGAAAAAATAGATACTTTTAAGAGCACATTATGGTGTGATGACAAAAGTGTATGCCATTGTGACATGCCAGAAATTCAAGAGTAAAGGGTGGGAAATTGCATATTTTCAGTTTCTATTTGAGAAGGAACTACAACAAATATGACCCCTAGTTTTTTTTTTTCCATTTAGAGTTTGAGGAATTAATAAATGTGAAAAATTGAGACATTTAGTTGGAAGTTATTAATCAAGGTTACTATGTATATCCAAGTCTTGCTAAAATCAAATTTATGAAAATACAGCAAAATAAAAAGAAAGAAAGAAAGAAAGAAAACTATTGTAGGGAGGTATTTTTTGACATGTGGTCATCATTAATTAAGAGGACTCACTTGTCTGGGTCCAACCATGAATTTTTGAAATAATTGAACTAAGCAATTCTCTCAACACAGGTCTCCAACTTTGATAGTGTGCTTCAATTTCATTACAAAGAGGTTTAAGATAATTGTCACCATTGAAGCTGTAGACAGCACATTGACTAATCATTCTGAAAAGGTCGCACACCTCAGCATCACTATTTAGCTGGTGCACAATGATGCCTCTCTTGGTAAGTAGCGATACATCATCTGGCATTCTAATCAAACTACAGAAAAATATAATGTATGTAGTAACATAGCTTCCAAATTGAGGACAGGTTTGCTCAAACGCGAGTAAATTGCAGAATAGAGTTTGTGTGTTTCGGTCAATTGTCAACTCAGGAATCTCTATTGTGCCATTGCGAAATACAACATCAAGGAGGGAATGTGGATTTTCGGAAGAATACTTTCTTTTCTTAAAATCAATCCCTGCTTGATGGTACTCTATTGCCCGACGTGACGGAATTGCTTGTTGTGTTGCCTCGTATTTACTAAAAAGATTGCTTCCTAATCGGAGAAGATTATGAAAGCGTGGGGGTTGTACTTGGTTCTCATAGTTCTCAGCTGCTGCAATGCAAGGTCTAAAGTACAAATGACATAGGTGAAGCAAATGAAGAAAATCTTTTGGCCGGTTATGCTTTTGAATTGCTTTTGGATAGCAATAAAGTGTATTTTCCACAAACTCAACAATTTTTTCTGTCAGAATTGTTGTGGTCATGTTGTTTCCATCTATTGTGAGTTCATAGAGCTTTGATATAACAAAGAAGGGAATTTGATTCTCAAGGAGTAGAAAATCATGTCAGAGATCTAGACTAGATAGATGCTCAATGGGATAATATGTATCTTCTTGGTTATCTTCTCGTATGGTATTACTTTGACTACTCTCGGACTTTGCTTCATGTTGAGTAAGTTTTTCATTCCAAACTGGATTTGAAATGACCTTGTGTGCGCTAACCTCGAGTCTTCCAATTATATCTTTAGGTTCTTGCATATCCGGTGTATACAATTCTGTCCCTAGAAGGGATCGTAGCACAAAGCATCCATCGAGTAAGAGCATTTTAACAAAATTATTTCTGTCTAGATTAATCTCATCTGCATAACAAATTTTAACCGGTTTCTCCAGCTGAATCATTGCTTCTAGATAATCCGATAAGGTTCTTTCAGGGTTCAAATTAAGAATGCAATTCAGATGCTCATACTTTGTCACTTGCATAGCATGAGTACCTAGAATTCCTTGGTTGTATGGTCCAATGGAGAGCATGATCGGCTCATAAGCATTCTTGTGTTTATAATGGAGATTTGTGTTGATTCTATAAATTAGAGGTTTATCAATTTCGGGTTCACCACCTTTACTTCTTGACCAGCCATGATCATGTTCTCTTGTCATAGATTTGATCAATTGCTCTATGTCAATTATATGTGCTCCAGCCATATTTTATTTCTCTGATAAAAGCTGTCAATTAAATAAGATCAGAAATTTGGTAGATTTTTTCCAAGTATTATGCAAAGTCAAAATTTCAATGAAAACCCTACCAGGACATTAATTTGTCATGGATCCATCTCAATTCTCAACTACCTCTACCCATCCCAACCCACCATATTTTATAAATAGGATATTTGTATCCTACTGTTAAATTGAGGGAATATTAACTTTGGTTTAATGCAAACAAATAAAAGAGCCTAATAGTCAAATAATAGTTGGGTTATTAATGATAATTGGCTAAATTTATTGAGGGATATGTGATTTATTGGTGTTTCTATAGGCTCCATATCATTTCATGCTTTTGTGAAGCTATGTATGATATCTTGGAACTTCACAGCACATGAAATTTCATTTTGCATTTCATGACACTGTTAAAAGCACATAGTGGACAGTATCTAAATGCAGAAGAAGATCACAACAAATTTAAATTGTCCAATTGAAGAAATCAAATAGGATAGGATGTCATGTACACAGTTTAATACAAACATCTACCAAAATTATATTAGGGAATATTATTTTATTAGGAGGATCGAAAGTGTCAAGTCCTAAAACTTATTCAATATACCATTCAATCAAATATGAGGATGAAAAAAAAGATAACCTGCTATATGAATATGGAGCTTGGCAATATGGCACAAGAAAAAAATAGATCATGCCATGCTATCATTGATGACAACGAACAATGAAAGGATTTCTATCGTATTAGTACATGCTATAAGTTTTCTCTCACCTTTTCCTCTTATTTGAAAAAAAAAATTGAGGTCTTCTATTTTTAACACTTGGAGTCATGTTTTCTCTCTCTTAATTGAATTAGATATTGCTCTGTTCTTTTTATAGGACATAATCATGCACCAGAATTGAATACAGCTATGACTACAAGGAGAAATTTAAGCCTTTAAATTTTAATGCTAATCTTCTCTATAAACTATAATTGACTGATTTATATAAACTGATATTATTTTTTGTATTACAAATTAAAGTAAACCGGAACTCCAGGAAACCAAATCCTCAATACATATCTTTGAGAATAGTCATTGCTACCCCTTTTCTTGGTACATAAACTGAACTTGTTGAAAATTCATAACATATGGATATGGTGGCAAAGGAGGAAGGCGAGATGGGAGAAACAATGGCCTCGGCATCGCAATTATTACCTTCTCTTCCTTTTCTCTATTGATGCCATCGAATTTTCTCCCTAAAATTGGTTTAAATATGATTATGTAATAAATTAACTAATAAAAAAACAGAACATATTCATGAAATGAAATGCTGGAAAATGAGAGTTCACCGGTTGTTGATTTTTCCTTATCATATATTGTGTTTGCTCGTACAGTAGCTGGTTGAGCATTAGAGAGGACATCTTGTGCTTTTGCCGAAGGAATTATATTGCCGACAACACCAAAGAAGATTATTAATGTCACAAGACTGGTGCATGCCACTATTGACCTCATTTTTTTTTAACTTAATAGTCCTGATATGTGTTGAGTATTTCAGCATTGGTTTACTTTGAATATATTTTGTTTATAAGGTTGTGAATATCTCATAGGTTGTGCCTAAAGAATACAATATCTTGTAGCCTGCAATTTTTTGAGCTATCTCTAGGATTGGTTTGTACGGATCAATTAGTTATGACTTATATTTTATCTCAAATTACATCAAAAAGATTAGAAGTGATATAATTTAAACATCTTTATATGTATTTTTAGAGCTAAATTGATTAGTTATGACTTACATTTCATCTCAAATTATATTAAAATGCATTTAAAACGCTTATGCACATGTTTATACATATTTTTAATCAATTTAGCCTCATTTCTGCTTGAAATATTATCAAAACTCATAAAATTACTGATATTTATTTATTATTTATATTTTTTCAGAGTCAATTTTAATCTTAAATTATATTAAAATGTATTTAAAACGCTTTAATTAATTTGTAGGGGTTTTCATTACTCTCAGCTGAACATTCTTTTTCCAGTTAAAATGATATAGTTAATTTGTATCATTTGAAATGTTTTTTTTCTCCATTTAGAAAAATAATGTAGTAACTTTTATTCATTGAAACATATTTTAAGATAAATTATGTTTGGTCGAGTGGATTTTTCAAGAATGACCAAGGACGTGTGGTATTTTGGAATTTTCTACTATTATAATATTTTTTTAAAGATGACATTTTTGACATACAAAAGTTTGTACTTTTTCTATTATTTTTAAATTATTTTTGAATACTTATTTAAATATAGTAAAACTTTTTTCCAAAGATAGTAGAAATTTGTATTCTAAAATTTTTTTATATAAAGACTTTATTAAGCTATTTTAAAAAATTATCTAAAAATGATTTCAAGGGAAAATTCATGTTTTAGTCCTCAAACTTTTTCAAAATAATCAAGTTGGCCCTTAAACTTTCAAAAATGGACTAAATTGAAGACTTAACTTTCTAAAATAAATCAAATTACTTCTTTTATTATATTTTTTGTTGACATGAATTATTTTATTTGTCACATAGATAAAAATTTATAATATAAACATAGTACTAATGATATAGATTAATTTAATGACTTAAATTTATTATTTAAAATTGATTAAATCTTAAATTAATTTTTTTTTTGTTATAAGGACTCCCGTTAACCCCCTCCATTTATTTTTTTAAATATCTTTTATGAAATTTAAACCTAATCCATTATCACTGTGCTAAATCTGCGATTCATCTTAAAATAAACTTATCAACTAGTAAATTTTTCAAGTACACACTGACTTCGTCCTTTCTTTTTTAAATGCTTCTTTTTTAAAAAAGGAAAAAAGAAAATTCATTCAGGGGCCTACTTTAGTAGACAGGCCAGGCCAGGCCAGTAAGGCCCAAAACCACTTCATGCTTTTAATAAGGCAGCACCAGTACCAGCACCATCGCTTCTCCTCCAGTCTCCCACTTCCTTTTCTTTGATTCGATGATTGGGATCTCCACACTCCACAGGCTTTCCCTCCAGAAACCCTAGTCAAATTTTAGGTGCTTTCCCTCCGCCGCTCAGTTTCAGCCTCTCCTCTCAGGTATTAATTAATTAGATCTCTTCATTATTACATTTCTTTCCCTTATGAGAAACTCTCGTGTTCAATTTTCTTGTACATCGCTCCTAATAGAGCGACGTTGTTTGATCTGTTGTTTATTCCATGCTCTTTTTTTTTTGTTTTTTTTGCTAATTTGTATGAATAAACCATGGAGATTTTGTTTGATGAGGTAATGCAAGTGATGACGATAATGTAGACAGGGAAACTGTACCCCCCTTTTTTTGAATCATTCAAAAAGGGATGAAGACTTAGTCTAATTGGGAATCTCTCTGATGCGTATGAATTTTCTCTCTAATATTTCTAGTTTATAAAGCAGCGACTTAGTTCTCTGCAAATACCTGTATTTTGATCGAGGTACTGAAATATTTATGGTATTCTCTTCTTGCATAATCATGCATTCTGTTTGTTGTTGTGAAGGGATGATATGATGTAATTGGTATATGAATGGAGATTTGAAAAAAAAAATGTGTTCTGTTGATGCCAAATTAGAATGTACAACAAGTATTTATCCATGGTTTACACTGTGGTTCGGATAGAGTGCAATGGGAGGAATGTAAGGGGAGGGCATGAAAGCTTCATGATATCGGGCTCATGTCCTTTAGAAATCATGCTATCCAGCACTTCCTCTGCCTTCTCAATACCCCCTTTCTTGCACAACCCATTTATAAGAGTATCATAAGTTACGGCATTGGGCTCATGTCCTTTTGAAACCATGCTATGCAGCGCCACCTTTGTGTTCTCCGTTACTTGCACCTCAATTTTTTGGTCGGATAATTAATAGGAGGGAAATGTGGGAAATTCCTAAAGCTTATCTTTTCATTTTATGGCAGAGAAATTGTGGTAGCGGATGTGATTTCTTAAGAAGGATACCTTGGGAGTCAGGACATGTACATTTTCATATGGGCCCCAGAGAACAGTTTGATGAATTTCAATCATGAGTTTTACCGAGGTTCTTCACAACAATGATGTCTCTACTTGTTTCATTTGTTTCTGGTGCTTCATGACTTGAAACTTGATCTATATCTATTCAAGCCCATCCTTTTTCCTTGTTAATGTTACTTTTTATGATTGTTTCATTCTTTGAAGGTCTGCTTTATCCATTTTATACTCATTTTTATGTATGTGTTTGCTGTCTACATGTAAATACTTGATTCCCTGTTCACTAAATTTAACCTTGTGGTGTAGATGATGTACTAATCTGAATGTACTGTTTGAAAGTAGTGTGATAATTTGTCTCCATCCACACTAATACTCAGGCATATTCCTCCAATTTTTACATTTGCTGCTATAATATGTACACCTACTTCTAGATGATCTTGGTCCAGCAGCCTCAGTATCAATTATTAATATTCTTCTTTTATATCTTTCCTTGATATAAATTCCTATTCTTTTCCTTGTTGTTTTATCATCTACTTTGTAGTAAAGTATTTAATCTGTTGTTTGCTGCATGCCTTATTCGGTGTTTGCTTTTTTTTCTAAATGTGTTGTATCTATTGTGGTGAGGACCTGATGATGTGATAAGTATAAGAACTGAGATCTGAAAAAAAGAATGTTCTCTGTTGAAGCCTGATAAAAATATACATGAACTTTGGCTTTATGGTTTTGGGTTAAGGGTTTACAACATGTTTATTTCTGCACCACTTTTCTTCTTCGTCTTCTTCTTCCTTTTCCTCTCCTCCCCCTTTGTGTGTGCATGTGTGTATGTGTGTGTGTATAGAGATAAATCACACAAGTCGAGTGCAGATTTGTTCCCATAGAATTGTAGCAGCTTGCTGCCTGGTGCAATTTGAGCCATGCACATTTTTATATGGGCTCCAGAGAACAGTGTGTTGAAAAAAGTTATGATATTTACTGAGGGCCTTCACAATGTATTTATACTTCTTTTCTTTATTGCCTGCGAATTTTTTTGTAGCTAAAATTTTGCGTCCATTGAATTTCTTTTTGTTTTGCTTGATAAAGTTTCATTCCGCTTTTCACCAAATTTGACCCTTCTTTGATTTTCGAATGCTGCTATTGCTTGCCTGCTTATTTATACCTCTTTTGTGTTGTCGTTGCCTTCTTGGATAGATGGCTTGATGCTGCAATACATCTGTTGCCTTTACTAAATGTTTGTTATTCTTTTATTCTGATTACTGGCCTGATGATGAAAAGATATGAGAAAAGAATATCTCAAATTCCATGTCACTGTTGAAGCCCAATATATAATATTGTTGGATGAATGGATGGAGAGATGGATGGATAGAAGGAGAAGAGAGAGAAAGAGAGATTTGTAATTGCTATATGGACCAATTATATTAGAGGAAGGATCACTTGACAATGGTTATTTTGACAATCTTGATAATGGATTTTATAAAAAAAAAATTCAAATAGAAAATTGAGAAGTAAATTGAGGTAGCCCTTATTTACACAACTTCACATCCTCTGTAGTAATTTAGGTGTTGTGGGCAAAATCTGGACCGTTCAGGCTCCTTTTAGCAAGCCACTTCCCTTCAATAGGGAATATGTGTTTTTGCCCCTTGTCTTTTGTGGGTTACTACCTTTTGGATTTTTTCTGAGTTGGTTTACACATTATATATTTGGGCTCCGGAGACTTGGCATGTTGAAATAGACTGGCATTAGCATTAATGAACAATCCGAAGGCCAAACATATTTGTTTTCCTTTTTTTTTTCTCAGTGATATACTTGTCCTTTGAATTTGAGTGTGTGTTTGTGCCCTTCTCATAATAGTGTTTCACTGATGTCCATTGAAAGTTTCTTCAAACTTATTACTATTATAAAATTTGTATCTAGAGCTTTGTGACATTATTTATTCATAGAGAATTGCAAAATAGCATTTAACCATTTCTTTTATGAATTTCTTTTAATAGTGAAATACTAGATTATGTGAGCCAATGAAAAATTAGATGGTCTTTGCTAAAGTAATTTTGAGAGGACAAAAAAAGATGGTCTTTACTAAACTATGTGAGCCAAGGAAAAATAAGATGCTTCTTGTTTTTTCAGAAAGTATCGTTTTTCCTTCCCTCAAAAAATTTAGAACCAACATTAAGTTCTGTTAAACTTGAGCTAACATGTTTGTAAAACTATCTTAGATTCTTTTTACTGAGATTCAAGTGAATAGGAAATTGTGGACTGAAATTTTTGTTACTCATTTTTGAGCTTCAAAAGAGGATGATAAGTTGGTCTAATTATCTCTTTGGTGTCTTTTCTATTAAGAAGTTTTTGAACCTACTTTGAGAGTTGAATTATCTTTCACTGCCTAATAAAAACTGAATGAAGAATTGGCTTTTGTGTGGACCAAGCTTGTGGAGTTTCAATTTAGATTGCTAACTAAAATGTGATGCTAGGTTTTCGCTTCTCTAATAATTTTTTGGAGCTCGATTTCAGAGTGATTTGAGTGTGATATAACACTTTCAATTTAGAACTTGCTTTTGATAAAATCAATTTAGAACTTGTTGTTAAAGCATGTTATAACGTATTTTTGGGACTTCCTTTTTTCTTCTGTTAAAATGCAATTTTCTTTTATGAAGGCTCAATTATGATGTAACCAGGATAAGAACAGAGATCTGAGAAAAACGGTTTCTCTGTCGAAGCCTGATAAGAATGTCAGTGGTTTGTCTTATGGAAGTGCTCTGTGATCTGGAGCTCGGCTCCTCGCCAATTGATCCCTAGCTCCATTCCAGTTGTATGGATTTTATTGTGAACTTGGTGACATATCAGAATGAATACTATTATGCTCTCTCTCCTTTGAGGAGATGCAAAGGGACTTTCCAGGAGGTTTACCCATCCTAGTACTGATTTGGCATCTGGTGAAGTACTTCACTTACAGGGGGCAAAATTCCAAACCCCCCCCCCCCCCCCAACTCTAGAGGATATGGGCTCTCCTAGTACTACTGTCCAAGCACTCTTAATTGTGAAGTTCTGATGGGATCTGATGCTTTGGTGCCGGTATGATCGCATTATACTCTCTCTCTCTCTCTCTATCTCTCACACACAAAAGAAAAGGGAAAGAAAGGAATGAAAAAGTTGTGCTGCAAGCCATTGACATCTATATTTGGGCTCCAAAGAATAGTGTTTTTAAATATTATTGATCTGCTGAGGGTCTTCATGACATATGTTCTCTGTTTGTTTTATTTTTGTGATTCTTGAAATCATTATCCTCCAAAATCTGCTATTTTCTCTAAGGAGAATACTTGTATTTGATTTAGTTTTGTTCGTTTCTGTGTAGAGATCTGGTTTTGTTCTGAATCTCCCCTTTTGCAAGTACAGCTCTTATTGGCATCAAGTCACTTGTTTCTCGTCTTTGAATATTTAACCATAGAGTATAATATTCTTGTAAGCTGTTATCTTTTAACTAATTATTATATATTGGTATCAGTATGATTTCATGATGTGTTCCATGAGTTCTCGCCTGCTGCAGTAGTTGCAAATTGGGGCACAACTACTGAGTGAGATCTGAATTGTTTGATTTGATTCTGTAAGGATCTGAAATTTGTTTCCGGAGGAAGTCTCATTGAATTGTGCATGTCTGATCTTACACCAGATGGATCAGTATTTATGTTGTAGTTATCACTGGTACATGGCATGTAATTTTTACAGAGAACATTGTGTTTCTATGGTAACTCCTTTCTTTGCTGGATTTCATCTGAATTATTTGTTTTCATCTGGATTTTCATTAGAACTGCATTTATTATTTGTCAACTTTTCTTATCATCTAGTATAATTTAGTGCAAACTTATGTTAATATATTGGGTCAGATTCCTTTGTTTGGTAGTCAGAAAGCCATCATTTATTTATAGGCAGAGTTGACAGCGAAGCTTTGGTTTGGTTTTGTTGCCATCTCCAAAGTTCAAATTGCTATCTCATGGTTTGCTTTGGTTTGGTTTTTATATGCATAATCTCGACTCAATTCAGTTTCTCAGATAACAATTTCTAGGTTCTTCATATTTTCGTTAGTTCTTTAGTTTGAAAGTCTATTATCCTTTATTTATCTTTTCATATTAACTGTAACCTTTATGACCTAAAAAATTTAATTGGTTCCCCTTGAAAGGGTTAAGTGATCCTATTAACAAAATAAAAAAGAAAACAATTGTTACTTCCATCTCACAGTTAATATGAAAAGAGAAAAGCATATCCGTAAGTTAACAATTGTAGGGATTCATATCTGCTATTATTCCAAAATTCAAATAGAAAAGCAGGGTCCATTGTAGGAATCTAATATAAAATTCGTGTACCTCTTCTTCTCCATAAGTTCATTCGATCTTTGTTTAATTGATGAGAAAGGAAGGCGAGCATTTCAATTTTCAAATCTCTCTTTCCTTTCTTCTTGTTCTATCTAATCTAGTATCGTCCTTCTTTTTGTTAGTATTTTCCAGACGGATTTAAATACTAGTAATTTGTAAATTCCATCTCTTTATCACGAAGAGAGAAACACAAGAGATGAGGAGACGGCATGAAATTGAGAGAGATGGCTTCGAGCTCTGACGTAATCGCACCCGTTAATTGTACTTTAAATATATTTATATTATTTTTAAAAAATATTTATATCTAATGATAAAAGTATTTATATTTTATATTTTTAGAACTAAAAATTATACAAGTTGTTTTTATTCTTATGTAATAAAGTTTTTAACTTTAATTTTTTTATGTGATCAATAGTTTTTATACTAACTATAAATATTTATAAATTCATATATAAATAAATTATCTATTTAGTATAAATATATTTAGTGTGTAGATAAAGGATGTAAAAATAATTTCTCAAGAGAATAATAGGATTCTGTTTTTTTTTCCTATTCAGAATAATAGCGGATATGGACGAGAATTGGTGCTGAATTGCTAACAAGCAATTAGAGATTGTGGTGTCAGCGACCCGCCACACAGGCTGGAAATTAAGTGGTGGTCACAGGAATAGAATTTTAATCTGATGGTGACTGAATAGTTCACAATAAATAAATAAATAAATAAAGCAATAAATAAAATATAAAAGTGGGGCAGTTGGGCAGCTTTTATTTGGAAGAAAGGAAATGAAATCTGGGAAGAATACTGTTTTGGGGAAGGCTCGTCATGTGGGTTTTGTACCTCGCATGAGCCCCACACTACATAGTTTGTATTCGACAAGCTCTTTAAAATAAACTATCTCCTTTTCTCTGTGGCCTCATCCCTGTGCACATTTCATGAACCGGGTCAGAAAATGGGGGAAGAGACCCGCTACACTGATTGTCACATTTTAACTTGTGCAGGAAGATTAGTTCCTAATCAAAACAGTGATGCATTTAAAAACCCAATAAAAACATTTGCCACCTTCTGTTTGTCCCTCCTGAGCAATTAATATTTTACTCTCTAAATCAAGATTTTTATCCTCTCCATTCTCCAGTTACCTACACAACATTCCAGATCACCACATTAGGTCATAATGCTGAGGAGAATAATCATTTTAAAATTTATTCTTCTTTATTTTTATAATAATTGAACTGAGTTGGTTATTTTGTGAAACTGTAATTTAATAAAATGAAAAATTATTTCTGCACCTTAACTATTACACTTCTTACTTACACATCAAAAATATTGTACTAAATAGTTAATTTATTTATATCTGAATCCGTAAGTATTTATAATTAGTATAAAAAATATTCATTACTTTTTCTTCCATGAGTGATTAAAAAATTTAAATTAAAAGTTTTGTTATATAAATAAAAATACAGCTTGTAAAATTTATAATACCAATAAAAAAAATTTGTTATTAAATATAACACTTTCTTTATTTCAAACACATATAAATACATTCTGAAAAAATTATAAACACATTTGAAATATAAATAAAAGATACAATTATCACTCTGCGCAATAAATATAACATGTGAAAGGCAAAAAAATGCTTGGAATGGATATCTCCTGTGTCAGTTGTAATGGAGAGGAATCAGTCCGAGGTCAAAGGAATAAGACTTGAGAATATAATATATATATCCTACGAAAGCATATTCCAAAAATTTTATGATTGCTCTGCCCAAGATAGTACGAACTTTTGTTCTTAGTTAGTTAACTACCTATCTCTATAAAAGTGCCACTAACACTAACTCGAAGAAATAAAAATTTTGTTAAGTTCATAGCAAGATGAAAAGATAGAATGAAATTTAGATATCACTATCAAGGGGCTAACTAGCCATTAATGTATTAACAAAAGTATTTAATACGTAGGTACAGTACGAAATATACGTATTCGAGCACGGCTAAAATACGAGGTACGTACTTGAACGTGCCGTATTTCGCGTGTTATGTATCGTATTTATATAAGTATCGTGTTAGATGATAAATATACTGAATACAGTACGGTATAGCAAGTTCAAATGTTCAATTGGCGTGTGGAACATTTAGACACATTTATAAAATTAAAAAAAAATTGTTACAATGTGTTTTAAATAGTTGTTACAAGCATATTTTTAAAAAATATTATTATAAAATATTTTTCCACCATTCTATAAAAATTTTCCTATTTTCTCATTTTTTTTATTATTTTTCGAATTTTTTAATATTATCAACAATTAAAATCAAAAATTTAAAATAAAAAAGTTAAAACACATCCAAATACCTATAAGCATATACAGACACAGCGTATCAAAATGTGATGTGTCGTTAGAAGTATTGTTCTTAGTATTATTATAAATAAAAATGCGGTACAATACAGTGCGTGTTAATTTTATACGCCGTGCATGCCTCATACATACAAACAAAGTACGACACGTTTATAAATCATTGCCAGCAATGAACAAAACGATTTTATCAAGGATTAATTTGGGGAAAAAAAGAAACTTTCTTTTCATTATTAACCATATGTTTGTTGTTAATTTATTTATATATTTATTTATGGAGCAACTTTCTAGATGATCCCAAGCAAAAAAGACACAAGTGGTTGCATTTAATTTCGGCGTTTAATATTAAATGCTAATTGTACAAACTGCTGATGAAACTGCTAGTGTCTGAAATTATGCGACTCAAAACTGTGCTCAGCATAAATGTCATTGAAAATTTAAGTAGGAACAAATTATAACTATTTGAAATTATGGAGCATATCTGACCATGTTTGTCTTTAATTTCATGTTGTTTACGTTGTAGCGTCATGAAACTAGTTTCACATTTTTCAAACTTATTATGTGTAGATTCATCAAAAGTTGTGCACTGCATAATTGTTATTTGAAATTTTTGCATCCACAACTTAATTGTATAAACTATGGAGCATATCTAAGAGTGTGCTATACATAACTCTTGTTATCACTTTCTTCATTTTTGTTTTAATTCCTGATAAACAAACAGTAGCATTATTAGTTCACCAGAGGAATCAAATAACAGCCTCACCTATGTGCTCCAGCAGCTCAATGTACCAAGTATATAGTACTTCAAGGGTCACCAGACAATGAGTTATTTGCTGCCAGTAATTACCAATACTGGTACTGGTACATTGTGTACATGTATAGGAAGCCCAGAAACCAGAAATGTCAACCTTACACTTATCAGATAATTGCATTTCAATCTAGCATTTCATGAATCCAGAAGTCTCATACTTCAGATCAGCATGAAAGAGAGTCAGCAAACTTCAATTTTATCACTTTTTAGATAAAATGGGATTCTACCAAGTAGTGTATAAGGTCTTGGCCCGAAAGAATTGTGGGATGGGAACCTGATAAGTTGCTAAAATGGATTTACCAAGTTTTTCTGGTACACGGATGAAGTATTGGATCTCACTTATACTGTTATACAGTACGGTACGGTACAGTTCTTTTCATTTCATTTAAAATCTGCTCTTTGTGAGCATTGATTAATTGCAGCTTCCATTTCGCGCTTACACAATAGCTCTTCTATTATTTGGTATTTACTGACTTACAGCTGTAATAATAGTTGAGCTCTCTTCAGATGGAAGAAGAAAATGGTTGTTCTGTACCAAAGGTGAAGACTTGAACTCACTAATATATGAAAAGTCCGACTTTGTTTGGTTTTTAGGTGAGTAAATCTCTTATCTCAAAAAAAAAAATTAAGAAATTTAAAATATTTCACGAAAGGAATCTCTTGAAGCGGACTACTATTTACCTATTGCTAGTGACAACACTGTACATCCTGATATTTGAGGTCGGTACCATGCCTTTACAGGGCAGGTACATCCAGATTTTCTCATACTAAAATTTTGCATCACACAGATCGTAACAGGGAAGATGAAACTTGTACTAAGTGTAACTAACGAGTTTGTTTATATAGGATAAAGCAGGAACGAAACGGAGCTGGTTTAAGTTCAAATGAGGTGCAACACCTCCAGTTAAAATTTGGTGGTGTACAATGATAAATCCTGCAACAGAAACCACCCTTAAATGCTAAATTTTTTTTTATGGTGGGCATTAATTTTTCATTCCCTACATGTATCACATTCATACTTATCAGTAACAGTATTATTTATTGATAAGATATAATTATTCTGATGGCCCATTCATAAAAATTTAATTTTTCATTTATATTTTTCTTTCTTTTTCAAACTTCTTTGGTAAAAAAGGCTGATTGTAATAAATAAATTACCATTTTTTTTCTTTTTGAGTACAATAAAATTACCACTATGTAACTCCTCTTGGAATTAATATCTCATTAAGGCAAAAATACTCGCAAAATTTCTCTAAGCACTAATAATCCTCACAACCAAATTGTGAGCACATTCTAGACCGTTTGATTTCATGGAGATTTGCATTGTACAAATCAAGAGAAAGATCAAACCGCTAGTGATGTATAGCATCATCATCATGTATTATTTATAATCTTTTTAATATAAAAACTCTTGTTAATCCCGACATTTATTTCTTTATAAATGTATCTTACGAGACTTAAACCTACGTCTGAACTAAGACCTAACTTACGGTTCTTTTGATCTTAATTATAATTAGAGAGGATATTAATTAATTAATGCAACTATTCTTTTGATCTTGCCAAAAAGGTGGTAACTTCACCTCCCAATTACATCAAATTGAAGAACTTCACCAGCTTTTTTTTCTTTTTCTCCCAACAAATAAACAAATAACCCCCTCAAGTTCAGAAAAATACCAAAAAGAAAAGAAAACTTGACAAAAGAGGAAAGAACAAAAGAGGAAAAAGAATCAAATACCACCCGCCAAAAGAAATGGTTCATGACTCCAGATTCGTCCCCGGCCGCTGCTCCGGCTCCTTCTCCGCGCCAGCTCCGTTCGCAGCCTCACCCTCGGCTGGAGGAGGCTGAGCCGGCGGCGGCGATGTAGCTGCCACGGGAGGAGGTGGCGCCACGTGGCGGGGTCTGGGGACAGCCACATCCATTCTCCCATCCACACACGACGCACACTTAGTTTCCACCCACGCTTCCAAATCATAGCGACCGTACCCGAAAACCGTTCTCCTTCCGAAGCAAACCCGTCCCATGAACACGGCCAAGGCACCGAGCACAGTGATCACTGCCAAGGCGACGATCAACGGCCCGAAAGAGGTCCCTCCGTAGGATCGGTGAATCACGACCGTTGGTTGAGGCGGAGGCGGAGGCGCAGCAGTAGCAGCAGTAGACGGGTCCATTACAGCACTCGAGAGAGTAGAGACTAGAGAGAGAGAGAGAGAGCTCTCACTTCTCTGAGAAGAGAAAAGATTTGGGGCTTTTTGAGTAAAGCGATCGTGGGGTTAGAGAGAGAGAGAGAGAGAGAGAGAGAGAGAGAGAGGAGATCGGAGGTAAAAAGGTTACTTACATGAGGTTACTGTTTTCTGAGCAGCGCTTATTTTCATTTTGAACAGCCCAGGTATCTCTAAAATGACTAATTTACCCCTCTTTTATTTTTATAATTTTGTTATTGGTGGGGAATAGGAGATTTTTTTTAATAACTATTACTTTAACAATTTGACAACAAATTTTAAAATAATTTTTAAAAAAATTTAAAAATAGAAAAAAATTTGTAAACATGTTTTTGAAGTTATAAATTGATTGTGTTTGAAATTTCATATAATTTAAGTATCAATGATATTCTATCAAAAATTATTAAATATGTATTGTTGAAAATTTTATTCAATTTTGTTAGTCTTTGGTGAAATATCAAATAACATTTAAATTATATAAAATTTGAAACATAATCAATCCATAAATTTAAAAATATGGCTTTAAATTTTATTTATTTTTAAAATTTTATTTAAAATTATTTAAAAATTTATTATTAAAATTATCAAATAAATAATTATCAATAATCTCAAGTCTCCAATTTTGTCAAAAAGAAAGAGACTTTCCTTTTTTTCACTGTGCCACATCAACCGGCTCCACATGCATTTCTTTCAAGCGCCTTAAAAAGAAAAAAAAATTACATAGGGTTAAATTTTTTTAACTATGTAAAGTGGAATTTCTAACGAACCATGTGAGTTAAAAACAAATTGGTATTCCTCTAATGAATTAAAGAGGTGAGAATGGTGTGTTTTGTTTGTTTGTTGGCTTGAGTTGGAAACTATAGAGAGAGAGAGAGAGAGAGAAGGGTTCAAATTCAATTGAGATTAGGGTTTAAGAAAGAATAGTGTGACTGCGTTGGTGGGAGAAAATAAAAAAATAAAATGGCATTTTAGAACTTTTGCTTATTTAATTGTTAGTACCTAAATTTGTCTGAAAATGATTTTGGAAGGGACTTAGATAATGAGGGGAGATGCGAGCTGATACAACTCCCCCAATTTGTGCTTCTTATTGGGCCTATTGCCACGTCATCTAATAGGTGGATTTTGGAAATTTATGAGAAGAGAAGTTATGACAAATTATTGTATTTCTATAACATTATTATCTTTAAAGTATGTGACTTAGTTGATGCTCAAAATTGTATATACTAAGTGTTAGTGTCAGTGAATATTGCACGTGAAAAAATTATAACGCATCAAAATTTAGAATTTTTATTTATTTATTATTAAGTTTTAGATATGATGTTACTGATTGAGGCTTTCGACCATTATATCATTTTTCAAATGATTATAGCAAATAAAAACATAACAATACAAAAAGAATTAGTTCTTTAATTTAAGTTGTTACGTGAGCGTCTAAATATAATGTTAAGTGTTGTGAAAGCAATTTGTTAGCTTGATTTTAGAAGCACTAGACGTGCTTAAAATTATTTTTTTTTCAAAGTTTATTATAATTTTGATAAATTATATTCATTGAACAATCTATTTTTGAAATGCACTAAAAAATTTTACATATATCAAATGATCTTTTAAAACATCTAATTGTTTCAATTAGAATTTGATTATTATTATTATTATTAGTACTCGTTGATAAATGCATTGAAGAAGGGTAAAATTATGTACAATTTAACTTATTCAAGGGATTAGTATTAAAGGAATTATCATTCCACCAATTTCATGTGTTTCAAATGAAGTGTTTAATGATAATGATAAAAAAAAATATATAATAGCATGATCCTTGTTTTTTTATATCAAGAGGAGAATTTGGGTTAGTAAAATCAACATAATTTAGTACTTGCTAAATTTCTAAATGATATATGAATTTTGTAAACTATACTATAAATGAATAGTGGTCAAGACAATTACTACATAGTTAAGTAATATGTTGTTATTTATTTTTATATAAGCCTGAATATGTCAAATTGATATTGAATCATCATTCTTTGACAACTTTATTTTGTTAAACTAAGCTTGGTGTTTAATTTTTTTTTATGAAAAAAGTATGTCTAAAAGTTCATCCAAAAAATTAAGTAAATTACACAAGTACTTAAAATATAATAAAATCAAGCAAATATGTCTAGCTCAAGTACTTGTACATAGTTACAAATCATATATAATGCTAGCATAATGATTTAGTTGTGGGTCACAAAAATCAATATTCCTATCAAATTTACAATCATTCTAAGTTGCTAACATACCTGATTGGAATATCATTTTATTCTCTTATAAGTGTTATGATATTAAATTTTGTAGATAGTTTGCAATTCCTTTATTAAACAACTATAGAAAAGTGTACTAAGCATAGTCCTTAGTTTGAAAAGGGTCCAAAAGAATAAACATATAGAGATTTTCAGTAGCCATTCAATCTATAGCAATCCCTGTGCATGTATGTGACATTCCTGGATAATTTTCAAAAAGGTCCTTGTCTTCTCTTGGCTATATATTTTACATTGTATTTTAATATTAATAGTTATAGTGTTGTTGTCATAACTCATAATTTTTGTACTTAATAGTCAGAGATTAGGCAGATACATCCTCCAGCCTGTGTAAGACACATGGAATATTATAGAACAGATGCCACAGGAGATCCAGGAAAGGAATAAAGTTGGTTGGTGGTTTTTAAAAGTCTTTACTGGAGATTGTACTAAAAGGATGTAGAAATCTTTGCATTTTATAATTATGAGATATTTTCCGGGATATGTGCTAAATTTTTGAATAGTGATAAAGCATGTTGGCATTAGTGGATAATTATGAAGAGGTTGCTAGAGAGAAGTGAATTTATGAAATTTTTTTTTGCAGAAAGACCCAATTTTTAGGATGTATTTTATTCATTCAATGTTTTTTGTTTATAAATTTATGAAATTGGGTAGACAAGTAAAATTCACTAAGTTACTTGACAATGATTATTTTTATAATCTCAAAAATAAGTTTGAAAAATTCAAATAAAATTGAAAATTAAAAGGTAAATTTGTAGAATGTTATTGAACATATAGATAGGTTAATAATAAAATTTTTATATAATTTAAGTATTAGTTAGAAATATATCGAGCACTGTTAATTTTGAACTATTATAATTTTATATCATATGATGTACAATAAAATATATATCAATGCTCATAACTTTTATTGACATGATATGTAAATGATATAAATTATGTTTGTAATATTGAATTTTAAATATAATTTGTTTAAAGGCCGTCAATGTTATCAAATTATAAAAATATAAAATTATCAAAAAATCCCCCCTCTAATTGGAATTGCACAAAAAATAAAAGGACAAAAACCTACATTTATGTGCTACTTGACTACTTCATAGTGCCTAATATTTTTCAAACTCGTTGTCATGCAAATCCAGAAATACAATTTGTAATTTCAAGATCTTTTCTATGGACAAATAAATGTGTTTTTCTTTCAAGGGCAGAAGTACAAATATATAAAAACATGGGGGGCTACTAAAGAAGATAACTTTTTTTTTTTTGCTAAACCTCGAAATGGGTCAGAGTAAATATTCCAGAATTAGACAACATGCAACACCACTAGCAGTAGAAGATCACAGAATAAATCAGTACAAATGGAGCATCAATGAAACCAATCAAAATAATTAAATAATGGAATAATCTAGATTCTGAAGATGTTAATAAAAAATAAAATAAAATAAAACAAGGAGGAGAATTAGGAAAATTTTCTGATAAGTGTATTACCCCTCCACAAAAACCCACAAAACAGACACAAATTACAAAATAGATAAATGCAATACAGATTTTTGTTCAAATAAAAAAAAAGGGCAATTTTATATATTACCCCTCCACAAAAACTATAATGAAATACCCCTCCTCCAAAATTCTTTTCCAAAATACCCTTATTGACCCCCACTTACCTTTATAGTGTTTACAAACTTTCATCAATTTTTTTTAAGGAGAGATTTATATCATATGCTATTTATCTCAAATTTAAAGTGAAGTTGAGAGTACAATTTTATGAAGAAAAATGTTATGGAGATATCATTATTGATACCGTCATCGATACCGACTTTATTATATACATTACAAGAGTTATTATGCATATTAATGGCTTTATTATGTATAATATTTTTATTATTTAACTTAAATACCATCAATATGTATAATAACTTATTTAAGTTGTATAATGATAATACTATATAAAATGAGTTGTATAATAAAGACATTAATATGCATAATAACTGATTTAATGTGTATTTTTCTTATGGCAATAATCAATCTATTTAGTCAAATGAACTTTCTAAGATACAAACTATTTATATATAGAAGCTAAATCAAGAAAAAAAGATATCACTAAAATACAAAATCTTATTATATGTACACCAGGGAGATGTATCCATATTTGCTAAACCGAATTTCATTTATAAAAATATTTGCAAGATATTTGATGTAATTAAAGTGGACTATAATTAACTATATATAAAATTTATCAATATCAATATGCTGATTAAATTTTGTTTTTTTTTATCATTTACTATCATGATACCTTAAAATTATAGTGGACTATAATTAACTTAGTTTCTCTCCACTATAGGATTATGGATGATCAACTTTGTTTTATATTTTTATTTTATTTTGAGCGAGAAACCAATGATAATATGTCTAATTAAGCATCATATAGTTTATTTTTGTGGACTTTGTTAATGTTGTTATAACATTATTTTTCTATCCTTTACTGAGAAGTATTATGTTGTTATTATTTTTATAATGATAACATTAGTATGTTGGATGATTTTAGAAAAGTAGTCATATTTAAACTTGTTCAAATATTAGAAATTCTATAATTAATGGATACTTGACAATTATAAAGCACCTATGCACGTTTAATTTTCAAAAAGAAAATAAATTAATAAATTCTTTGTAAAATTGTTAAATAAAATATAAATAGAAGTATATAACTAATTGTAAAAAATCTTCTTAATATTGAAAAACATTAGAGGTAAATAACAGAAGGCAAAGAGAGAAGAAAATAAATGAGGGAATTAGAAGGGTAATTTGGAAAATATTTTAGAGGGAAAGATATTTTGCATTAGTTTTTGTTAAAGAAGGATAAACTATAAAATTGCCCCCAAAAAAGTAGAAGTTGATATCTTAACAACTAATATTTTAACAATTTTAACAGTCATTTTTCAAATAATTTCAAAATAAATCTTAAATATTTTAAAAAATAGAAAAAAATTTACAAACATATTTTATAACTTATAAATTAATTGTATTTTAATTTTTATACAATTTTAAGGTCATTTGATATTCCATCGTTATATAACCTATATAAATCTTGAATAAATTTACTACAGTTAGAAATAGTAACTAATCTAATCCACTAATTTTCAACTACTCTTTCATCAAAACTATTCATCTCTATTTCGGCTCTAGAGAAGTTTAATCCATTCTAAATTCATTCAATTTTCCTCTGTCTCTCACACACTAACACTCATCTTCAGTCAAATTCTCATTTTACAACAACTCTTTTTTTTTAAATGTTGGCGGTGACTGCCAATAGTTAATATAACTCCTCTTGACCAATAATATTCAAAACCTTATTCTAAACCTATTCAGTTATCCTCCTTGAGAAATTTCTCATAAATTTCTGTACTTTGTGTTGTCTATTATAATGTTCTGAAAAATAGCAAAAATTATAGCTGGCTATGGAATAAAATTGTTTTTTTTTTCAAATGAATATTTAGTTAATGGCACTATAAAATTATAATTTGTGTGTTACCGTTTAAATAATGTTCAAACACCTCCACATGCTAATAACGTATATACAAATTCAGCATAAGCATTTTGTTATTGGACTTCATTCTTTATTGTTTCTTTGGTTTTAGCGAATTCTATGAATATTTAAAATTATATGAATATTTAAAATATTTGAGATATAAATAAAAAATACAGTTATCGCTCGACTAATTAAAAAATCTCAAAAGCCAACCATCGAGCACAGATTACCCGCTTTTTTTTTGAAAGTTGGAGGGAAATAGGGAAATGCCCGGACGGAGCACGTCGCCGTGGGGTCCCCTCCCGCACCAACCTGTACTTCTCCTATCCTCCAAAGCGCCTCCCACCTTGCCAACTTCTACTCCACCATCCTCCACCACATTGCCACCTCGCCACCTCCTTCCCCTTCGCTCTCTCCATGCACACCTTCTGACCTCTGGCCTCCGTCCCCGGACCCACCTAATCAACCACCTCATCCACCTCTACTCCCTCTCCACTGACCTCATCACTTCCTCTCTTCGTCTCTTCTCCCAATCCTCTCCCCACCGTGACTCGGTAGCGGCCACTTCTCTTCTCCCCGCCTATGCTTCCTCTAGCTGCCTTGATCTTGCCAGACAAATCTTCGACTCAACCCGAGTCTTTGCTCGTGATACTGTTATTCATAATTCAATGATATCAGCCTACACTAGGGCTCAGGTCGGAGATCGGGGTGTTTCTGTCTTCCGTCATACGTTATGTGATGGGTTCCAGCCAGACGGTTATACATATACTTCGGTTTTGAGCGCCGCACACTCAATTTTGAATCTTTATCTCGCGCAGCGTCAGATTTTGCATTGTTCTGTGTTGAAGTCTGGGATAGGGAGAGTGGTTTCGGTGTGCAATCCTTTAATATCGTTGTACATGAAGTGTGATGGTGAAGTCTCAGAACATGCTCGTTTATATTAAATTTTAGACCGTTGAAAGTTTCATATAATTTTGATTGTTTTTTATGAAGCATTAAATAATTTTTAAATTATATGAAATTTGAAATACAATCAATCTATAAGTTATAAAATATAAATTTTTTCTATTTTTAAGAATTTTTATAGTTTATTTTGAATTTATTTGAAAAATAATTGTCAAGGTTGTTAAAATATTAATTATCAAAGAATCCTCTTCCATAAAAAAAAATGATTGCTTTAAGTAATGCTACAAACTTGGCTCAAGAACAATGTTAGCATAATTTTATTTATGAAGAATATATCATTATCTTTCTATTACTTGGTACAAAATCATTTATTTCTTTCATCTACTATATACAGATCAATATATACATGCAAGATAATATTATCTCAAGTGCTTTAAAAGCAAACAGAAGATTAATTAGTCACACATGAACGGGTTCACATCCGGTGCCATGCTTTTTTTTTCTATGGCATAAGTTTGTCATAATGTTTTTTGATTTATGATGTATGGGATCCACTAAAATATAAATAAAAAATTACTTTTTAAAACTAAATTTAGTTCGTTTAAATCAAATCAGATCATTTAAAATCTATGATAGTAAATATATCATAGATTTTTATTATAACAGATACAGACCCACACATGAACAATGCATAATCACTATTTCACAAAAATACTAAAAAGTTTGCATCTAAAACAATATACTACTAAAAAGTTTGATACATTTCACAAAAATTCAGCATAACACATATTCTCATTGCCAACAAAATATAATAAAACTAAAACATAAAATGAGTAAAGAGCTTTTTAAGATGATCTTGATTTTTAATATAAATTTTAATCGCAAACTAAAATCAGATGAAATAAAATTTAATTTCTTAATATAACTTAATTGAATAAAAATTTTGAAGTTATCAAATGTAAAAGTACCCCAAATAAATGAAATAAAATTCAAAATTAATGAACCCAAATGAAATATAATTTCTGAAAACTTAATTAGACATTAAACAAGTTAAAATATGGTGTTGAAATAATAAGTTTGTCATTGTAATAGAATGACAAATTGAATTTTTCACAATAATTCTCAACTATATCCTTCTTGTGCACTTTGTCTCATCTTTTGCCATTTTTCTCTCATCATATCTTGCTATCATGTACCAATATCGTTGATCAACAATGATACATAATCGACTTCGTACATTTCTCATTTAGTGCAAAAATGGAGAAATAAAAATTATAACAGAGAAAAACTAAATTAGACTTGATACATAATTTAAGATAATACAATTAGATAATAGTTTCATAAACACTCAATTTATATTGTTTTTCTTTAAAAAATTGTCAAAAAATACACACAAAAATTTTAAGAGCTGAACTGGAACATAAGTGTTCAATGCCATATTAGTCCCACGATCAGGGATTACATCATCGTAAAAGGTATAAATACAAAGCCTTCAGTCTGATCCTAACCTAGTGACATTCTAGCAGTTGTGCTTTAGAAGTGAACTCATGCTACTGGACTGTTCACCGGCTTTATCTTTTTCTGGTCTTTGGCCAAATAAAAGCCTTGTAAGTCCCAACCTAAAGACCAAACCTTTCGAAACAGGTCATGCTTAAATAGCTAGACCTGCGCTTTAGCCGGATAAAAGCTTCGTAAGTCTCAACCCTAAGAAATAAGCCTCAGAAATCCCCTGAGAATGCTCTCAGAAAATATTGTGCCAAAACCCAGCAAAATATGTTATGCGTAAATAAGTTATGCTTAAACAGTTAGACATGGGACTTGAAAGCTGATGAAATTTCTATAAGACACAATTCTGTGGACAAATATGTTAAAACCTCGCAAATATTCAAATAAATATGCACAAACCTCAATTTTATGAAATTAAATATAATTTCATAAATTGATGATGTCAAAACCTCTTCAAAATGTATGCAAAAAAAAATATATGTATAAAACCCTAATTATATGAAATCAAGAAACAATTTAACCATGCCAAACCTAAAATCATGAATTTTATTCATGAAAGATATCCCAAATATTATTTCTTAGAGCCAAGAAATAATTTCTTGAAATAATCATGCTAAATATTAATTGTATAAGTTTAATATACCTAATCTTGTATAATTAGTGAATTAAGTGAAATTAATGTCTAATTTCACACCCAAAAAATACAAAAAATATTATCCAAAATAATAGAATCATAAAAGAAATTCTCTATGATTTTTCAGTGAATTTTCATGAATTTTTGCATATAAAATAAATTAAAAGGCAAAGAAATAAAGAAAAGACAAAAAAAAACAGAGCTGAAGACTTTTCTGGGTACAACTTGAGGAATCAACAGTGTTTTGGGTGCAATATGGGGGTTTCAAGCATTAAAATAAGCCTTTGGACCCATATGTTATACACACAAGGCAAGAGAAGAGCTTTGGGTGAACTTGTTGCACACAGACTATTACATTGACAATACATTATGGTGCACATGAGCCAAGATTGTAGGCTCACCCTCAGTTTTTCGCTGATGGATGAGTCTCATTTAACCCGACAGGTAGGGCGCTCCCTCTCAGTCTCACTGCCAAAGGGCCCCAGCGCTTAGCAGTCTCCCTCTTAGTCTCATTTCGGCGATGCACTCTCTTCCTCTCTTTGACAAGTTAAAAAAATCAAAGAATGGTGCATGTAAACCAATTTCAAAAAAACAAAACCCCTGATTAAATCTCCATTTCCCTCTTCTTCTTCCTCCTGAGCTCTAAAGCTCAACCGAAAATAAAAAATGGAGGAATAGTATATATTACAAGTTAAGCTAAACCGTTTTGAGGATCTAATCTACATCTTGAGAAGAGTTCAATGCGATAAACATGATTGAAAAATAATAAAGCAAAAAAAGAGAAAATTGAAAGAAAAAGTACCTCAATCTTGAGGTGGAATGAGTAATTGAGAGCTTGAGAAGCTAAATCAATACTTGGAGAAGCTTCAAGGCACCTCAACAATATTGTTTGAGATATCAATTTGATGTGAAAAATGTTTAATTGATGGGACCAATAAGGTGCACTCGTATGTATTTGACTTGAGTTCATTGAGGCAAATAGAGGTTAAGAAAAGTTAAACCAAGCTTTGAACATGTTACAATAAGGAATTGATTTAAAAATGTGTTAATATAGGTGATGTGTCAAACCTGATCGGGATAAGGTCAAACATGCCTTGGATACTCCTAGCGCTCTCCCAACGACTTTGGGACACGTGGTAAGCCTTGATAGGCTCTAATCATTCAGAAAAACAGAAAGAATCTCAAGGACAAATCCCATGCCACGTAGGCTAACAAACTGATGCCTGACCAACTAAATCATGGCCGTTTGGTCAAATCAATGGTTAGGATGATGTCAGTTCAAATCTCAAAATCAAACCATGCTCATGAGGCTATAAATAGACCCCTAGAGCAAGCAATTAAAGACTCTCATACCCCCATAAGCTTTGACAAAACTCAAGTTCCAAACGAGCCTTTTGTTCTTGGCCAGATCCAAAACCCAAGCTCCAAAGCTTCTTTGATTAGGTATAGCTCTAATTAAGTTTCATTGATGAAGAAAAAAAGAAAAAAATAGTGGATGAACTAGAGATATCCTCCATTTTTTTCATTACATTTGTTTAGTTGGCATTAGCCATGGATGAATTTGGGATATCCTCTCGCTTTTATTTTCATGTACTGTTAGGGAAGTGGAGATATCCTCTCCATTTGCTAGAAATTGAGAAAATGAAAATGAAATTGAAAATTTCTATTTTTCTCAATTTGACCAAAGAACTAGGGATATCCTCCATCTCTCTGATTTGAATCAATGAGACTCAATTATAGGTGTTATGCTACCCAAATTTTCAAAATTTTATGTAAGAAGTAAGTAAAATTCATGTAAGTTCATGTTTAATGATATCAATTGATGATTCATGTAAGTTCATGTTTAATAAAAAAAAGGTTTTTTGATACTTAAAATCACGTTTGAGCAAGTGTGAAATATAATTGCATGCAGGTACACATGCATCTCATATTCATTTTTGATCCAGATTAGAGATCTGTCCAGATCTTCTGATTTGATCATCTTTTGATCTTGAGACTTTGCTACCATGTGTTTAAGATCCCTGTGAGCTCACTGCTCAATTTTTTTTAATTTTTTAGAATTTTTTGTGAATTTCTACGAATTTTTAAAGTTCATCACCTCAATCGAGTTCAAAACAACCAAACCTCAGTCAAACTAAGTAAAAATAAATGATCTGATGAATAGATCTTCACTTTTTTTTATATTTTATCCTTTGAGTATTAGATGAGATGATTTTCAAGGATTTTGAATAATAAAATCAGATTTTAATCCAATGATTAAACCATTTGAACATATCTGATACCGTTCTAGGGGCATTTTTGTCCAGTTTAAAAAATCCAAAACTTTGATCTTTGATACTTCAATTGATCTGAAATTTCATGAGCATCTAGAATATGTTTGCATACATTTGATCCCAAAAGTTTATCAGTTTTGGAATTTTATGGGAGTTTCTATGAATTTTGAATCTCAGCATCCCAAAAGCTTGCCTCTGATCAACATCCAGTCTACAGAACTGACTTCTCTGACTAAATCTTTTTTTTTTGATATTTTTGAACAAAATTTGTTCAATAAAGATTAAATCATGTCATAAATACATGAACACAAATCCTTTCCAAATGTTGGGATTTTTGGAGCTTAATTTCTGTTTTTAAATGAATTTCTTCTCAGTACCAGTTTCTGAACTGGTACAACATGCACATGTCGCTGTTTTCACTATATTTCTTTGCATTTTTATATATAAATCATACTATAAATATCAAGCATGTATAAAGCAATCAAAAACACAAATTTTAATTCAAGTTTGATAATTTTCTACATTTTCTCTAATTTTATATGAATTTTCAAATTTAAAATAATTTAAATTCAAATCAGAGTTGACTATTGGTTAACTCAACACAAATTCAAATAAATATGGTTAAAACAAGACTTACAAGATGTAAATAATGCTCAAACATTATTAACATCATATGTGAGTAATTACACAGCTTCAAAAATCCCAGAAAACTGGTACCGAATGTACTATATGCATAAAGGACAATGCACACCAAAATTATTGAAATTGATTGTTCAAACATGTTTAAAAGTGCTCAAACATGCTTTCTAAAAGACAATTTGCAAGAAAATCAATTCAAAACGCGCAAAATCAAGCATCGGTACCAAATTCAATTGAATATAATTAGTATTGATTGGTGAAACAGCTGGACTAACGAATGAAACTCCAAACAAGTTTAAAAAACACCATAAACATGATAAAACGATGTTAAATGTTAAAGGAATTGAATTAATTTGCTCAAAAATAGCTCAAATTTATCAAAATTCCTTTCTCAACCGTATCTCGGCCAAAACCGAGGTGGCTACCACCATTCCCGACAGTCTACGCCGTTGCCGATGAAGTGACCATCACTATTAGACTTTCCTTACTTTGACGATGCCAAGCATGCCTTCTGATCAGAGATCCGACGTCGGCAAGGCCTTAATCACTATCGGAGAAGAAAAGTACGAATATTAATGCATTTCAAAATACGAATCCTGATGAAATTCAGACACTCCTTCACAGGCCTAATGTGCGCCCTTGATCCAATGGCCCAGTCTATAAGTTGTTTTAAAAACTAAAGTAAATTGTAAATCTTGATACAAAGGCCCAAATCCAACGATCTAAATTGATCTGTTTTGAAAACAAGCTTAAAACATTAGATAAAAAATATTTTTTAAACCCCAATAATCATGAAAAATATATCAAAAATCATGTTTTCATTTATAGATATATCCGAGACAATAAAATATCAATTTTGATTTTATTTTATTTCAAAATCATATTTCATACATGTTATTTTGGAATAAATAAACAATTATAAAATAAAATTGACATTTATTTGATAAATGAATAATTTGTCAAATTAAAAATGATTCCATATATATATATATATACACAATGTTTAAAATATGGTTAAATATGTCATTATGTCCAAACATATCAAATATGTAAATATAATCTAATCTTTGACCAAACATGTTAAATATTTATATATGTCCAAAACACTGACCAAACATGTCAAATATACAAGTAAACTCAAATGTGTAAATATCTTAACCAAATATGTTATATGCTTGAGATTTTACAAGAATTGTTCATGTTCAGGTAAAATTATCAAAATATCTCCGAATGTTTTATGGTGGTCAAATGTTGACCGAAATTATCAAATACCCCAGAATACCTTAGGGTGGTCAAATGTTGACCAAATTATCAAAATACCCCTAAATGTCTCATGACGGCTAAGTGTTAACCAAAAGTGATCAAAATACTGTTTGCTGTCAAAAAAAAAAATATAATACCAAAAATACACACAAGTTAAAATACATGAAATTAACAAATATGATTTCATGTGATTTAATGCCGAAATTTAAAAATTACGAAATTATGCCCAATTTTGTAATTCACCACGTACGAAATTTATTTCTTAGAATTAAGAAACAATTCCATGAAATAATCATGCCAAATATTAAATCATGAAATTATGCTCAATTTCATGATTTATCACATATGAAATTTATCTCTTAAAATTAAGAAATAATTTCATAAAATAATTATTATATGAGATTAATGTCTAATCTCATATGATACACAATGGTGAAATGAAATTAATGTCTAATTTCATTCCCAAAATGCCAAAAATATTTTTAAAAATTATAGAAAGGCATTCTATGATTTTACAATAATTTTCATGATTTTATTATAAACAATTTCATGAAAAATAATTTAGAAATGAGAAAAGACAAATAAAATAGCAGTTGGGGAAATTTTTGTGTGCAATTTGGGAGCATAGAACATACTTGGGTACAATTTGGAGAGCCAAAGAATGGCTCCCCACTTCTCTCCAGCGAAAAACAGAGGGTGATCTCGGTTCATGTACACCTACACTCAATGTAATGCTTCGGCTCACGTGAACCGAGACCACACAAAAGGAAGAAAGAGTATGTGTCTCATTTAATATGACATATGGGACCCCAACCCACTCTCCCACTTACATTGGACCCCACATGGATTTTTAAACACAAAAAAAATAAAAAAACAGAGGAGGGGCTGTGCCACTGCCACTGGACCCCACATGGCAGACCCTTCTCCCTCCTCTCCTCCCTCCTCTCTTTCTTCCCCGCACGAACCAGGTTCGGCCAGCGGCTGGCCGGAAGCGAGGCGACGACTCCGGGGCGTTTCACGGCGATTCCTCTTAGCCCCGGGTAGAGCTTGGCGAGGAGAGTTTGGGGAAGCCGTCAATTTCAAAAATAGATGAATGAACGAGGGAGAAATCGGGTACGAAACTTATCTCGGTGAAGATGTCAAATGAGCAAATTGGCGGCCAATAGCTCAAATTGAATGGTCTTGAAGCATCTCAAGGGTGTCACGATGATGTTCAAAGTATATATTTGAGGTTTGGAACGCTCAATTAATGGGACCACCGATTCACATTCGGGTGTAAACCGAAAAAATCTTAAATTGGCAAAATTAAGATGTGAGAGTTTGGAAAATGCATAAAACATGTAAATGCAACATGTTTGAGACCGGTTGACACGATAAACAAGTGTTAGAGAGGCTTCAATTTAATTGGAACACGTTAAGCCTCAAACCGCCACCGGGAGACACCAAACCGTGCCTTGGATGCTCATTTCCGAGAGCCAGCGTACCAATACACGTGTTGGGCTATGATAGGTGAAGCATCTCTGCGAAAGAAACAGAAGGAATCTTCCAGAAATGAGCTGTTACACCTCTTGAGCCCGGTTGGCTCAATTTCGGCCATACGATTAATTCAACGCTCTAGATCAAATCAGAGCTTCCCTGGAGTGTTGTCCTAGCTCTTGGGTTCTAAATAGATCCCCAGAGAAGAGAAATCAGAAGCCAATACCCCCCCATAAGCTCAAGCTTGGCCAAAGCCTTGCCAAAACCGAAATCAAGCCTTAAACCCTCTTCTCTCCAAATAAAGCTCTGTTAGAATAGTTGTTGTAATTGATTGAGACACAAAGGGGCCAAGCCTTGAGCTTGGCTTGGTCTCAATTGAGCTCTAGGGGCTAGTCTCACCTTGATAGGTGAGATAGTCAAGCTTTCGGGTTGGAGATGGTGCATATGTGCCTCTTCCCTTACCGAGCTCAATTGGTGACCAAGCATGAGTCTCAGGTGCTTACTTATGCGTATTTTCTATGAAATTTGATAAACACACGATAACCGATCGGCACATGTTGATTTGGTTTAATAGGGATGGGCACATGTTCATACCTCTTCTCAAACCCTGTGCACATGTGCAGTGGTTATATAAAGGCTCAAAACAGCTTAATACAAGCCGTTATGCCGCCAAATTTCATAGAAAATAAAACCCCCCATGTTTATGTGATGTTATATGTTGATATGTTATGTTAAATGCAATATTATATGAAGTTTTGATCAAATCTGGCTTTTTATCTCTCCTTGATCTTTTATTTTGCATTTTAAATATGTTTGGATGCTCAAAATCATATTTGAGTAAAAGAAAAGCAATAAATATGCATGCTGATCTGATTCCAGCAAAGGGGCATTTCTGTCCAGTTGAGAGATCAGTCCATATCTCTCAATCTGGTTGTCCATTTTTCATAAAATTTCACATACCTGTAGAGTAGGTTTATATTAACTTACATTTCTAATTTTATAATTTTTGGAATTTTCTGTGAATTGTTATGATTTTTCAAATCTCATCAGTCCAAAAAATCTTAAAAGTCAACTGATGGTCAAACACCAAACTCAACATCAAAAAAAAAAAACTGATTTAAATAAAAAAAAATATAGCCTGATAAAGGGTGATTGTTTATTTGACTTGGATTTCTTTTTTAGTTGATTAGGATGTGTGAATTGCTTGAAAAAAAGAAAAAAAAAAAGAAAAAAACAGAAAACAGAGCTGGCACAGATCTGGCATGTGCCTTATCTGGCCAGTTCAAAGATCAGCTAATATATCTTGATTTACTCACCCATTTGATCTGAAATTTTGCAAGAATATAGAGTATGGTTTCATAGACATGTTCCCAAAATTTCATATTTTTTTGAATTTTCTGTGATTTTATATGAATTTTTAAAGTTGGGTCTGTCAAAAGGAAAAAACTGGGTTGGTTCTGTTTTTTCCTTTTCTGTTTTTTTTCCTTTCTGATTTTTTTCGTTTTTTTCTCCAGAAATAAAAAATGGTGAAATTGACCACTCAAATATACTGGAACATGGTTAAATATGTTTTTTAGAAGAATCAATTGAAGAGAAAAACAATGATAGATGCATGAATTTCCAATCGGTACTAAATCCGTTTGAGCCTATTCGGTACCGGTCGGTGAAACTCACATATTCGGAGATTTAAATTAAAATCAAATTTCACAACTTGTTTGTTATGTTTTAACGACGCTACAGATCGAAGGAATTGAACCAATTTGACAAAACGAGCTCAAAATCGACAAAAAACCGATTCCCCACGAGTTTCCAGCCCTAGCCGAACTGGTGGTGCTATTTCCGGCGATCGCCGGAGCTAGTGGCCCCGAGACCAAGACAGTAGTGTTCTCCTCCCCGAGACGACTCCGGTGGTTCCCCCTGATCGACGATCCGACGCCGGCAGAGTTCCGATCAAGCAAGAATACGAATATTGATGCATATGAAAGTGTGGATATTGATGAAATTTGAACTCAAGCATATGGGAGGGAAGTCGCACGGATCTTGATGCCATCTGACAGCCCAGAAAAATTCAAAGTTTGGATCTTGATGATCTAGCTTTAAATCAAAGGCTCACATTAATCTGTTTCAAAAAAATAGATTTTAAATATTAAATAAAAATAATTCCTTAAGACCAAAAATCATGAAAAATACATCAAAAATCATGGTTTCATTTGAAGATATTTTTGAAATAATAAAAAGTCAATTTTGATTTTATTTTTATTTTAAGAAAAATTCAAAACATATAAAATGCATATCATCTTGTACAAATATTTTTCTTATATTTTGATAAAACAAATCACAATACTCAAAATAACCAAATTATGTTATATTGTGATAAAACAAATCAAAATATTCAAAATAACCAAATTATGTTATATTTTGATAAAACAAATCAAAATATTCAAAATAACCAAATTAGTTATATTTTGATAAAACAAATCAAAATATTCAAAATAATCAAATTATGTTATATTTTGATAAAACAAATCAAAATATTCCAAAATAATCAAATTATGTTATATTTTGATAAAACAAATCAAAATATTCAAAATAATCAATTTATGTTATATTTTAATAAAACAAATAAAAAAATATTCAAAATAATCAAATTATGTTATATTTTGATAAAACAAATCAAAATAATCAAAATAGTCAAATTATGTCATATGTTGATAAAACAAATCAAAATATTCAAAATGATCAAGTTATGTTTTGATAAAACAAAATCAAAATATTCAAAAATGATTAAATTATGTTATAAAACAAATCACAATATTCAAAATAATCAAATTATGTTATATTTTAATAAAACAAATCAAAATATTCAAAATAATCAAATTATGTTATATCTTGATAAAACAAATCAAAATATTCAAAAATGATCAAATCATGTTACATTTTGATAAAACAAATCAAAATGTTCAAAATAATCAAACTTTGTTATATTTTGATAAAACAAATCAAAATATTTAAATATGTCAATATGTCCAAATATTTGACCAAACACGTCAAATATACAAATAAATCCAAAATCTTTGACCAAACATGGCAAATATGCAAATATACCCAAATATTTGACCAAATATGTCAAAAATACAATTATGTCCAAATATTTGACCAAACATGTCAAATATGCAAATATACCCAAATATTTGACCAAATATTTCAAAAATACAAATATGTCTCAATCTTTGACCAAATATGTCAAATATGCAAATATACCCAAATATTTGACCAAATATGTCAAAAATACAAATGTGTCCAAATATTTGACCAAATATGTCAAACATGCAAATAAACCCAAACATTTGACCAAACATGTCAAATATGCAAATATGACCAAACTTTTGACCAAACATGTTAAATATGCAAATAAACCCAAACATTTGACCAAACATGTCAAATATGCAAATACACCCAAATTTCTGGCCAAACATGCCAAATATACAAATATGTCCAAACTGTTGATAAAATATTTCAAATATGCAAATATGTCCAAATCTCTGGTCAAATATGCCAAATATGCAGATAAGTCCAAAACTTGGTAAAAACATACCAACATATCAAATCATATCAAATCATGTTTCGAGAACATTAAACTGGCAGTGCGATTCAGGTTTAATGTACCTCATTTTGGAAATCGATAAAGAATTATATGTTCCCGATTCTCCAATTTTCCCAGGTTTCGAATTGGCATAGCGTTTTAGATTCGGGATTTGGAAGGTCAATAGACTGTTTAGGACTATACGTCCTTGTCTTTGACATGAACCTTTCTAGAGATCAAACATCTCTGGTTCCTTGAGCATCGAGTTGGCAGTGCGCTTCATATTCGAACTCCGTGAGATCAATAGGATTATACGTCCTCGATCTCCGATTTATGAGAAATTATACGTTTCTCTGACTTTAGATCATACGTCTTTAGTCTTATTATCCAAAGTTATATCTTTGGGCTATTTCAAGCATATATTATAGTAAATTGGAAGGAAGAAATAAAGCCACGAATCTGATCCATATATTTTGATTAGTTTAGCCCATTAATCAGAGGTTCCCGAGGCGAGAGCCGGGGTAATTAACGGCGGGGGCTTGCGCCCGTCGGAAAATAAAAGTTCCCACAATCACCTAAAATAATAAGTCCTTGAGCGCACAAACACGCGCAGGGATGTACCTGCACCTTCTTCCCCCGTGAGCGAGGACGCCGATGCCTCGCGCGTGGGCCGCGAAAAAGGGCCGCACAAATACCTCTGAATGTCTCAGGATGGCCAAATGTTGATCAAAATGATCAAAACACCCCTGAATACCTCAAGGTGGTTAAATATTGACCAAAATGACTAAAATGCCCTCTAAATGCCTTAGAGTGGTCAAATGTTAACCCAAAATTCACAAAATACCCTTGAAAAGTCAAATATGATCAAAATCGTGTCCAAATCTTGGTAAAATATACCAGCATATTAAATCATGTTAAAACAAGTCCAGAGAACATTAAATTGACAGTGTTCTTTAGATTTAATGTTTCTTTTTTTGAAAATCGATAAAGAATTATACGTTCTCGATTCTTCAATTTTTCATGTTTTTGAATTGGCATAACGCTTCAAATCTACGGCTTGGAAGGTTAACATATTGTATAGGATCATGCGTCCTTGTTTTTTTGACGTGAACCTTTATAGAAATCAAACATCTCTGATTCTTTGAATATCGAGTTGGCAGTGCATTTCATATTTAAAACTTGTGAGATTAATAGAATTATACATCCTCAATCTCTGATTAATAAGAAATTATATGTTTCTTTAACTTTAGATTATATATCTTTAGTCTAATAAATGACCAACTTAGAATCATAAATTTTGATTGTCTAGGTCTTCTAAATATGATAGAACGATAAAAAAATAGCAAAAAAAATAAAACAATAGTAATAAAAATATATGGTAAACGTAAAAATAAATAAACATAAAAATTACAAATAAAGAATATATAAATAATATACTTCTTCCTATTTTAAAATAAAACAATTTTCAAATGTGCATGCATGTCAATTTATACATAAAAAGGAAGTATAATAAAATTAATATATATATTTACTTTCTCTAGCGCTTTAATCAAAGGCTCTCGAGACGAGAGCCGATGCCTCGTGTGTGAGTCGCGAAAAAGAGCCACACATACATATGAACTTGTCAATCAAAATGAATAGCATAAAAAAAATTGAGTTCGTATGTTAGAAAAAGAAATACAATTAAGTTAACTCGGGTTTAGTGATAAAAAATATATTTTAAGTTTATCATATAATTAGTACTATTTCATAGTTCACATATATAATTGACGAAAGCAAAATTTTTAATAAAAATTTTTATAATTCAAAATTCAACTGCAAGAATAAAAAAAACGATCTAAAAATCAAATCAAGACATTAATTTAATTTTTCTCTAAAGTACAGAAAATACTATATAGTAATAATAGGTCATGTAACTTGCCAAATTTTGTATAGAGTTATTTCAAAAGAAAAATTATCAAATTAATCTTAATCAGTGAGAAAAGAAAATATGACATGTCTATATAAATATGTAAAAAAAGAAAAAAGACATCGGATTAAAAAAAATAAAATCACTGTTATATATTACTGTTCCTAAGTACTATATAGTAATAATAAAACATTTATATTATTACAGATGTCGCACATTTTCAAAACATCACACAGAAAACACCTCCTCCTTTTTTGTTTATCATTTGGTTGAGTTTCTATTTCCCAAGCCCCTATCTGTTATGTGAGCTGTTTGGACACGTACTAATTTCAACTGTTCTGACACAAAACCAGGTACTTAGGAGTTTCGTTTGGTACTTCTCATCTTCTTCCAGCATAAGGTGGAAGGGATCTTTCTAAAGAGCTCTTCTTCTACTCTATTCTAGCCTTTACTGATGGTGTTTGGTATCTCCATTATAGAAGCAGAAAATATCTATTCTTTAATGAAACTTAAAACATCAATATATTTTTTAAGAAAAAGATACAATGTATATATAAGATGAAATATATAGTAATTTTATTATATTAGTATATTATTAACATCATTATTAATACAATAATGTTATGTTTTATTAAGTATGGAATCATTTGCTTAAATTTATTACTATTGTTATATTTAATTACTTGTAAGGTATCCTTAAAAAATAATAAAGTGAATTATGACGACCACAACAATTTACGGAATTATTTAGGACGGGATATTATGATATGAGAATCTATAAATTAATTTTTTAGTTGTAACGTGAGAAATATTGTGGAAATTGCATTTCATTTTAATATTCAACATTAGTACTAACTTTTTTTAATATTATTTAAATGAAATAACTATTATTTGTCATTAAATATTTGAAACAAATGGCAAAATTGTTAAAAATATTAAAAGAAGGTGAAATTATTAAAAATAATAATGAAGAAAAAGAATAATTTATTAGTGTAATTGGAATAAAATAACTAATTAAGTGATTTTTTTATTAACAGAATTAACTTTTTACTGCAAATATTTAACATCCATATATAAAAATTGGTTGGAAATGAACCGTTGGAATATATCATAGAAATTGTGATGAAAAATTATTAAAAAAATGTGGTAAACTAGAAACGATAATTTCCAACTCGTCTTGACAAGATTAGTAGTTTATTGGGTTGTTTTTCCATAGACCATGGTGAGCGTATCTCTTTGTGCTTTTGTTTAGGTCAGATTCAAGTAGCTGTACTATCTAGGTTGTTTAATTTCGTATCATTATTTCCAAGGATATATATACAAAATTGTTGCATTTTGTTCTTTTAGGTTGTTGGAGACTATATAGGCAGCTTATTTTCTTTATATTATCTTTCCGTAATCATGCATTTATATACAATTTGTTAGTATTTAATTAACATCAACAATTATGGCGCTAATAAGCAGCAATCAGAGACCACGCATAAATGTTCTTTTTTTCAAATTAATAACTATTCAATAAACTAATTAGTATATTACCTTAGTGAACTAAAATGTATTTCATTAATCATATAAAAAAAGGAATTTCATTAATGAATTAGCATTATTGTATAAACTGCTTTATGCATCAATTGTTGTAAAGTTGACAAAATTCATCAATAATATCAACATCTCGTCTTTCTTTTCTCGATCGAACCTTTACATTTACACAATCAATTCCATTTTTTCCTCAAGAAAAGAAAGAAAAGAAAAATTTTAAGAATTCAGTCCAACAATCCATCACATTTTCGTCAACCGAATTAACGGTAAGGAAAAACTTTAGTTTCAATGTAATTGTGCTAAAACTGTCCAGTAGAATAAATGTTTTCTCTTTTTATTTTCTTCATTTCTTCACTGTAAAAGGTCCCGCTTACATATGCAAATTTGAACAGCTTCAACCTCACCGCTAGCCTGATCAGTCTCATTTCAATTCCTTCATATTTATCGTGAGCGAGCACACCACTGTTCGGAATGGCAAAGCAGATTACAATGAAACAAATGCTGATTTTTACTACAACATTAAGCAATTTGTTTCCTTATTCCTTCACAATTTCAAGCTGAAACTAATGAGAACCGTCATTTTATCATGTTTAGAAATGTCAATTGGTAACTCTACCATACATCTAGGAATTAGTATTATCAATGCTGTATAAGCACAACTTTCCAAATTACATTGTTGAAATTTTATATAGGAAGATCTAAAAACAATTAACTTGATCGTAATTATCGATATTTAAAGTCTTGTTCATGTCAGTTTTCTCCATCATCTTGTTTTTTATTTATTTTTTGTTTAAAATTGGTTAACTTTGATTAAATGACATTTACAGTTCCTAGGGCCAAGAGACAATATAATTTAGGTTAAATATTAATCTACGTTTAGTTCAGCTATTTATACACTTTAGAATTGTGGAAGAAGTCCACATTTGCATGATTATAATTCTAATCATGTTTCTCACCAGTTTCATTACTTAATGTGGTGCCAAAGTAATGAGCAAATCAAGCAATAACTTGATGTGCTCTTCATCACCTAATTAAATGATCATGTGCAAGTAATGAAATTGAGAGAGCAAACTGTACCACCAACTAATCATGAGTTTATTATATCATTTTTTTGTGGGGACAAACCCTAACTGTTAAATTAAAGAACACTTGCATGCTCATATAATTTATCCAACCATGAGATGGATCTAAATCCAATTGCTCCTCTTCAGAAATGATGCCAGATAGCTAGAGCTATATATCTATATAAGGCCCATTTGTAGTCTGATAATGACATATGGTACCCTTATGGGCTATATAGTGGGCCTTAATTAATTCAAGCACCATGACTCCTTAATATTACTGATAATTAAAAAAAAATTATAATTAAAAAATTATTCTTGCACCTTAAATTATAAATTATTTATATATTTGTATTCAATGTTAAATATAAATATTTTTTTTCAAAAATATGTATTTTAAAATTTAAGTTAAAAATTTTGTTGAATAGTTTGAAGTATCTGACGTACAAATAAAAGGTGCGGATAAATGATGTAGTTATCACTCCTCAAAAAATAAATAAAGAATGACAATACAATATTAGTATATTACCCGTCTCCAGTTCACTAAACTGTATTAAATACCAAACAGAATTACATGTAAATATATTTATCCAGCATATGTAGTTCAGTGATGTCATGATATACACAACTGGAATTCTGGAAATAACAACACAAAACCAATAATTACAGCACCTTATATGTCCCATGCTTGTAGTTTAATTTGTACAAAAATCTCAAAATAATTATTGCATACATTCAATATTTATGGTACATCAAATCCTTATGGTACATATATTTAAAAAAATTAATATCATTCAAATTAAAAAAATTAAATTGTAGATGTATTTCTAATTATTTAGAGATGATGTATATCAAATCTGAATCAATTTGAAATTTTATTAATCATTCATGATAAAGTCATTAAAATTCTATCGTTAAAAACTTTAAATTATTTGATGAAAGACTAAATGTTTTTCAAATTGATCCGAATTTGATACTTGCCCTATTCAAATAATTAAAAATACACTTATAATTATAATTTTTTAATTTGAATAATATTTTTTAAATATATATATATATACCATAAGATTTAAATGTACATTAGAAATACCTCTTAATCTTTATTACTTAGGTAATCCATTAATTATTTTAAATACATTATGCCTCTTTGAGCGTCTTGCCTTGTGGACCATTTTTCCTGATGTTCATTCGGTACTCATTGAACGTCATCGGTTGATAAAGTGGCGGCGACTCCGGCGATAGCAATGCCGGAAGAGGACCCAACGGCACGTCACTTCTCGGGTTGTAGAATAGCGCAAGGGACAACCGATCATGCTCGGCATTAACCACCACCCGGTGCTCCACGCTTTTAAATATACCGTTGCTCAGAACCTAATTAATTAATTAATGAATATTATTGAAATTAATTAGTGAATATCTCTGAAGATTAATAACATATTTTGCTCAAGGAAAAGATGCATGTTAAATCTCAACTCAAAAATTTGCATTAATTTAAAATCTCATATGTGACTCAATTTTATATTAGATGATGCACAAAATTAGTTTGTATTTGATTCTGATACTATAAAAAAATTAATGATGCTTTTCCGGGTTTCTCTTTGTAAAAATAAATACTTATTGAAGAAAAAATATTTTCTGGAAATAAGATAAAATCTTTATAAAACAAATTCTATACTCAACAAAATTTAAACAGGAATAAACTTCCTTTTAATTAGAATGTTAAAGACATTTATAAAAGATAAACAACACGATTAATTATATTTAAATCATGAAAAAAAACACAAAAATATCATATTATTTCAAAAATTATATTGAACGTTAGACAATAGGAACATCAAATATATTTCATCTTTAAACAAGAATTAAGAGACAATCACATTATAATATTATATGAATTATCTGAAATAAGATATATAAATGACGATGATGAAATATAATCATTATATTGACGTGGCATGGCTGAAAAATGGACAGGTGGGCTATGTGACATGTAGCTAGTGAGTACATACGTTGCAATTGCTCACATAAAAGAACACTATAATAATTAATTAGATATAGGATCATTTCAATTTGAAAGGCTGGGAATCGTTGTTAATAAAAAAGGTATAAGAAATTAAAAATAGCACGTGGTATTAATTCAACTGGATTTCCAAACTTTGTACACATCCTTATCAAAAAGTGCATGATTAATTTTATTTTGTCGTTATATATATATATATATATGCGCGTGCAACTCCCATTAATTCTTGTTATATCATTAGCTGGAAAGTTTTACTTTGAAAATATGGATTGCTTATTTTTTTTCTTTGTGTATATATATATATATATATATATATATATATATATATATAGAGTAAAGTTAACCTGATTTTGAGTTCATCAAGTTTTTTGATGAGTTTAATTCAAAAAATGATGGACATGACTTTAAACGACAAATCTAAGTAGCTCAATAAATTACTCATATGAAAATTTTGTAGGATACTAAAATTTTCTATTTTTAGAGTTTTCTAACTATTTTTTCAGATTTTTGGAAATGATTCTAAAATAATAATAAAATAATGAATGTTTTTATATGAGAATAGGTCAATTTCAAAAAAATCTGAAAAAAATAGTTAGAAAATTCTAAAAATAGAAAATTTCGGTATTCTACAAGATTTTCATATGAATAATTTATTAAGCAACTTGGATTTGAAAATTTAAGTCAATTCAATAGGTTTTTGAGTTAAGTTCACCAAAAGTGTTGGTGGGCTTAAACTTACGCTAGCTTTACTCTCTCTATATATATATTATAGTAGGTTTTGGTATGATTTGAAGACAATTCTGATAATGCTTTTTTAAATCAATTCAAATAAAATTGAAAATTAAATATTAATTTATAAAAATGTTGCTTCATATATCCACATAGTAACAATTCAATTTTTGTAGTTTGAATTTTTTTAAATTTGCATGTAAATTAAAACTTAAAATGAAGACAATTAAATTAATTTATGTAGTTTCAATTTTGTAAATTTGCATATATTAACATTAAGTTATTAATTTCAAATCGTTGAAAAATTCAACTCACTAGTATATATATACCAGTCATAGTTGATATCATGCAAATTTCTTCATTTCAATTTGCATCAAGACAATAATTCATAAAAGAAATTAATTATTTTGGTGTTGCTTTTGACCATACATACAAGTTATATATAAAAAATTGAGGAACATATTTCATAATATAATTTTTATGTAATTAAATGATTACGAACATATTTTACTTTTGTTAAATATTCTTTATTAAATTTAGTAGTAGAATAATAATAAAATTTTAAAGTACCAAGTAAATAATTCAACCAGTGTACACTATTTTGAAAAATAAATCCAACTAGTCTACACTACTTTGAAAAGGAAATCCAACCAGCAGTGTATACTATATATACGCTACTTTTGAAAAGAAGTAGAAAAAAAACAAATAATAAATAACTAATCCAATTTTTAACGAGAAGACAAACAAGAAATAACCTTTTGGGAATAAAAATTAAATTAATAGAAAGCAATATATTTACGTGCCCCATTTTATTTGAGGTCTTTCATTAATGGTGCACCTTTGCATCATTGCATGAATGTTGGAAGGTCGGAGAATATATAATTAGTATGACACCACCAATAGTGAGTAGGGTCCTCCAATTAAATTGCATCTATAAACCTACCAAATTATATATAGGGACACATGTATGCATATCCACTTGGGTTCCAATTATGGAAAAAAAAGACCGATGTGACCTGTCTGAACATGCATCTATACTGCATGTATACACTTTAAAGGAAGGATTCCTTACAACTCTTATGTTGATAATGACAATTAATTTTAAAATAATTTTAAAAATAGAAAAAAAGTTTATAAATATATTTTTTTAATTTATAGATTGATTTTCTTTTAATTTCATATAATTTAAGTATAATTTGATATTTCATCAAAGACAGTTAAATATGGACTATTGTAAAAATCATGTAATTTTGATAGAGTATCAAATAATGTTTAAATTGTATGATTTTTGAAACACGATTGATTTATAAGTTAAAGAATATGTTTATAAAAAATTTTCTATTTTTAAATTTTTTTGAAACTATTTGAAAATTCATCGTCAACATTGTTCAGGTAATAGTTTTCAAAGGATCCCGATCCATCTTTTAATTCCTTCATATTTTTTAGGGGGGGGGGGTTGATTAACTAGAAAGTGAGAGGAAACAATTTTTTGGTTCCCACTATGTTCATATTTTGTTATATATATTCTCAAGATGAGGGATCACTTAATAATAATTGTTTTAACAATTTTGATAATAACTTTTCAAATAAATTTGAAAAAAAACTTAAAAATAGAAAAAATTTATAGACATGTTTTTGAATTTATAGATTAATTGTATTTCAAATTTATTATAATTTAAATGTTATTTGATATTTTATTAAGGACATTAAATATAGATCGTTACAAATGTTATGTAATTTATTTAATGACCTTTCATGTAATATCAAATAACACTTAAATTGTATTCAATTTGAAACACAATAATTTATTAATTTATAAATTTAAGATATGTCTATAATTTTTTTTTCATTTTTAAAATTTATTTCAAATTTTTATAAAAATTCACTATCATAATTGTCAAAATAATTATCCACTATCAAATGACCCCTCCGCTATTTTCAAACGAATCCAAGTTTCCAGTGCCAAGACCACCACACATGAAATGATCTCAGCCATATATTGATCTCTACTATCAGAACATATGGTGCAGAAACAAAAGAACAAAAGGAAAAAAATGAAATGAAATGAAATAAAACTTGCATGCATGCCATGATCTCTGATCTCGTATAGCAATTAAGTGAAGTAATTAAGTACCCAGCAGAGAGGGATATAATCAGTGATGAGAAATATATATATATATATATATATACCGACCTGAATCTGATCGCCGACATTTACGATTAAGGCGTTAGGAGTGGGCTTCACCGTCACCCATTTTCCATCTTTCGTCACCTGGAGACCAGCGACACATTCGTCTGCCAACAAAACCGTCAGCCCACCGGGATCCGAGTGGGACGAGAGGCCGAGTGTCAGATCTGGCTGAGGGCATTTTGGGTAATAGTTCACCCTCAAGTGCATGTCTATCTCGTCTTCGGAGCCAAACTCCTCCTGTAGTCGCTCTGCTTCCAACCCTAACGCGATTGAGAGCGCCCTCATCAATATTTTGCAGAGCTTCACTAGTTCGGCCGAGTACTCTTGTGTCGTCTCTCTGCAATTAATATACATTAATTATGCAATTAATGATGTAATACATAAATCTATCTAAATAAAATAGGAGATTTTCATATATACTACAGTTTTATCATGTGTGTTAACAAGAATATTAACTTAAAACATATATAGAAGCACAGTTCAAAGTCAATGATCTTATTGGATCTTTATAACAAGCAATCATATTAACAGTCTACTATATAGCATGCATGATATATACAAAATTTGAGCATGTTTTTAGTTTCTGATCAAAGGAGTGTTCATACCTGCATGAGATAGGTTCATCCGGCCACATGTCATCACGAGTCCTCTTATGTGCCGGGAGAAGGCTAAGGAAGAAGTAATCGCCCCAATCGAGAATTGCACCTTTCTTGACACCAACCCGACTCCCATACCCCTCATAGGTTAGAGGATAGTTCGCATACACTTGCTTCTTCTCCATTGGTAGCCGGAAGAACCCTCTCCAAGCATCTTTGATTTTGTTGACCGTGTCTATGCTCACTCCATGGTTTACGACTTGGAAAAAGCCCCATTCACGGCATGCCATGGAGATGGCTTCGACAATAGCCTGGTATGTATCTGAACTGCTGCTTGATAGCCCTGCTAGATCAATCAGAGGGATTCGAGATAGTATCTTGCGATCTTCACCATTTACAGCTTGTTTTGCATGATCAAGTGGTCGTTCGTTTGGTGGTTTTATGTAACGGTCAGGTATCTTCTCGATACCTGTCTCTGATATGGCTTGGACAGGTACGACTGGCTCGGGCCATTGTTGCATGCTAGCCATGGCTCAAGTGTAGCTATTCAGTACTAAAAACCTTACACCTTATCTTAAGAAAGATGATTTGGTTCAGGCCTTGGCACAAAAATAATGTTATACATCAGTACATATATATACCACATATCTAGGATTGATGTTTTAGGGTGTTTATAGGAATATGATGAGGTGCACTCATTTTTATTAGGATTTTCAAAAGGGTTAAAGTTTACTTTTGGTGCATTTTTTTTCTATTATTATACTAATATTATATATATGGAATAGGATAATTCTGGGGCACATATATCCAATTAATATTTGTAGTACATTCATTTGATATCTTCAAAAATATTGTAGAAATTAAATTTTCACGTTGTAGAAGTGTTTTCTTTATTTAGATTTGGATAGCACGTGCATTGAATTCTAAATCGTTTTGTAATTTTATTGGGTTAGCCATAAAACAATTCTTGTTTAAATTCAGTCATTACGAATTTTAAATTATATTTGATGGAAAACTAAAATGACTTTTATATACGTTGATCCAAATTTATTTGATATGTGTCTAATTTTAATGATGAAAATATATCTAAATTTTAATCTTTTAGTTTAAATGCAATATTAAGGTACGGACGTAGGATAAACTATATAATATATAATAATTAATCTGTCTTCAAATTATTGGGATACATAGTACAAAGTTAAACATCACATTATATTTTAATTTTACAGAAAATAATAGCAGCGCCTTTATATGAAATTATTATATATACAAGATAAATGCAACAATTAGATAGGAGGAGCTACATCTGGCACTAAATTTCTTATGGAAATTAACAAAGCTGTCGACTCTATACACGTAGCAAATTTGAAACATACAATCATATATGTAATTAACTAATAAATTAATGCGGTGATGCCAATCCGAATTTTGAATATATATGCCACTGCCAACCATGCATAAGATAAAAAGGGAGATAGTGCAAAGACTATAATTACTCTCCATTTTATTTGAACGGAAGACACCAGTCTTTAATTTCAGAAATGCTCTATATATTCAAATTGCATATTTGGAAAATTTCCATCCCTCAAATTTCAGAAAATTTATTTATCACATCATTAATTTAGTATTGTTTATATATTAATTTCAAAATACCTTCATCCTGATGCAATTGTTAATTGGCTATTTCTAATTAGAAAATAAAGTAATCTTTTACAATTATAAGAATAGAGATGTTAATTTATACAATATTTAGTAAGCACTTTATATCTCTGAAATTATAATTATAAATGTTACATCAGATTTAACAAGTTATTTACAAAGGAGATGAAGATGCTCTTATACCGGATTAATTTACCAGTGCTTATCTATTTATGCATGCATAGACAGCATAGTGCAGTCTGGAATTAATATCTGCTGCTTGATTTGTTACAAACCATATGCTATTTTCCATTTACATGAAAATGGAGAGGATCCAAATTAATAGTTCAAGAGACTATAAAAATTGCTTCTCAATAAAATATAAGAGAAGGACAACAAAAATTGCAACAGCCTGTGACCTCTCTCTCTCTTTCTGTTAGCTTCTTGATGAAGATGTAGCATGGGCTATTTTGAAGAGTATATATATATATATATCATGGGGGCAAGACTTTGCTTCACTATCTATATAGATCGGTTATTTTAAAGATCTTCAAAATATATATTTTTTTTAAAATTAAATAAAATTGATGATTAAAAAAAATTAACTTTATACATAGATCAATATATATATGTGTTGTTGGCTAGCAAGTATATGTAAGTAGTCTAACAAATTAACTAGTTTTTTCTTATTAATTTGATGATACATTAAAGATTGTTAATTTAATTCTAGATCATTGACATTTTAGATCACTCATATATGATTGAAAATACACATAGTCTCATCATATTTTATCCATATAATTTGTAAATAATATATATATATATATATATATATATATATATATATTTTGTTTATAATTTTGATGTTTAAATTTAATTTTACTTTTCAAATTTGTCAAAATAAATAATTCTCAAGTGATATTTTCTTACTTAATACATATATATCTTATATATTGGTATCTCCTTTTGTAAAGTCAAAGATATCTGCGCAACAATATTTATCTACATAATTGACCCATTTTACAAATATGTGGTGCAAAGTCCAATTGCTGATAGCTATACCAAACGATTCTCTTTTTTTTTTTTGTCTCTATATATTTTTCTTATATAATTATTTTTTGAGATAAAAATAGAAGCAACTTAAATATTTCAAGAGATTTCTCACTATCAAATTTCAAATATAATTTTTTAACCAGAAAACATTACTTTCACGACTGAAATTAATTAAGACGGGTTCTCTTTTTCTCATAAAAATTAGTATTTAAAATTTCATGAATAGAAAAAATCAGCATAATGGCTAATATATATAGAGTTTTGGTTAATATGCTTCCATAAGTATTTCGGCTCGAAATACTTACGGGTCAAATTTCAAAATCTCGTGTCCGAAATATCAATTTAAGTAGCTCAATAAATTCTTCATATCAAAATCTTATAGAATACCAAAATTTACCATTTTTAGATTGTTTTCAACTATTTTTAATGTTTTTTTAAGGATGATCATTTTTTGACATTCAAATATTAATATTTTTCTATTATTTTTAAGGTCATGTTTAAAAAATCATTAAAAATAGTTTCAAAATCCTAAAAATGGTAAATTTTGATATTCTACAAGATTTTGACATGAAGAATTTATTGAGCTACTTAAATTGATAGAACTCATGAGGTATTCAAGAAGTATTTAAGAATATGCTCTTGATCTTGAATCATAAAACTCATAAGATGACAACGTATAACTCTAAATATGTTTATAAGTCGAGGTGATTAAAGGGAATATTTATCACCAAGATAAGATTGTCATGTTATTAAAAGTACACTGAAGTATTATAAGTGTTGGATATGAGTTATCATTTAATAACATGAGTATGTAGAAATATGCTTCTACATACTGAACAATATCCAAACAGAATAAGATATTATAAGGAATGTGTTATGTGTCATTAATTTCTTATTGTGTCTTTAGAGTCCAAGATATAAGATATGTAAATTTCTCACATGAGAATTACATATTGTGATTATCATCTTAAACTAAATAAATTCAGTAAATAGTTGATAATTCATGTGTATGACTTGTGCGAGAGAAATTCATATATCAATATTATCATTGTCCCCCAAAAGAGTTATGATATTATTGGGTGTCCTTAGTAAAGTGGGATTATATAATGCACAATATAACTAAAATAGTTATATATATAATTCACTTGAGAGACCAAAAAACGAATATAATGTGAAAATGACACAGTCCTATTTCACATAATATTCATAATATCATGAGACAAGGATAGACACAAATATTGTGGATCGACGTAGTCATCTATTGTCATTTGATGACTGTAATGTAGTGATAGAACATCTTACAGTCTATGATATGAAATTCATATCATAAGAAAATTAAGATGACGTAGATCCTAATAAATGTCACGCCAACTGAACGTAAAACAATAAATATTTTGATATTTCATAAGATGTATATTAGGAAATACATATAATAAAATATCAAAATAAAATGTCATTTTATGACATGGTTTAGATATATAAGTAATTTATGTAGATTTGTGATTATTATTTGGTATAATGATTGGCATCATTATAAGAATAATATTATCACATAATAATATTATGTCATAAATAAATTAACCATGCAAGAGGGTTTGTTTGAGAAATAAGAGAGAGAAAAAGATTAATTTGTAATTGTACAAATTATCATTTAATTTCTTCATATATTATAAATATGAAGAAGCATGAAGAGTTATTTTTTTTGAAGACCTACTATCTCTCTCTCTTTCCTTGAGGCTAGCCAAACATAGAAGAAGAAGAGTTTTCTTCTTTTTTTCTCTATTTTCTCATATAATCTTGCAATTTTACATCACCAATATCAAAAGAAGTAAGTTTTGTTTGAAACTAGGTGACTGTATCTAAACCTCAAACTTTGAAACTCTTCTATCAAGAGTTCTTAGTTTGTTGTTTAGATTCAAGATGAACCGAGAGACGACGTGTAAGAGAAGAAGGCTCAACAAGTGACAAGAACGCGAGAAGGGATTCGAGAGAATAAGGTTGGTATTCTATAACTTATATAAAGTTAGAATAATATATATATATATATATATGGTATATACTATAGGACAAGTAAATACATAAGATTTCATATTTATTACAAAAATAAACATTTGTGTTGTTGTCAATTAAAAAAAATTACTTTCGTTGTGCAACACGTAAATAAAACTAACAATAATATAAGACTAACTAAATCAATTAATCCGATCCAAACACAACCTGACTCGCTTGATTTGTATTCAAAATTCACATCTTAATTACCCGTAATCCATAGTTATCCAAATAAAGAAAAAAATCCGACACCTGAATCAATATGTATTCATAGTGATCTGAAACTCGATAAGATCCAAAAACCGCACGAACCGAGTGATATAGTTATTTCAACCCATAAGTGCATCGGACCCGAAATTAATCGCTCCCGAAATAATTTGAGTCCGGTACCTATCTAAAATCTGAAAGTAATCTAAATCTTAGTTTATCCGACCCAAACGCAATCCAACTCGGCCAATTTGTCAGGTATAGTTATGATTGTAACATAAAAATTGTTTCTGAAAATTTATTAATTTCCCTACCAATAATCCATAAATTTATACTTACTAATTGTAAGTATTAAAAATTAAGTTAAAAGAACACGTTGCTAAATGCTAATAATTAATGAAACATGAGTGGTTTGGAATTCTCTGTTTACAAGGCGTCATCTCCTGTGTAATAACAACAACATGACACCAAACATTTTTAATGCATGATTCTACTCTGGTTATATATATATATATATATATATATATATATATATATGTGTTAATTTTTCCGTCCCTAGATATCATAATTTATATATACGCACGTTCAATTTGAATTCTAAGGCCGGAATGCCTTGTTGAAGCTAGCTGTAAGTTAGCCAGCTAGCCGTGCATATTGTAAACAAAGAGTATATATATATATATATATATGTATGTATGTATATGTATGTACGTAGTTCTAGATAGTATAAACGATGTCAAATCAAAATATAAAGCTATATATATTCCCCTTATCTTAATTTACTTATGTTTCTAATTTGTATTTTACCCTCTCCAATTGCGTACGTCTATATAAGCCCATCATAACTTTGCTTTTTTTTTGCACTTTTGCGTTGAAAGAATACAAAGTTACTTTCTTCTCATCAAAATAAAAACTTTCACAATATCCTTTCTTCATGCATCCTTCCACACAATTTCCTTCCATCACTAAAATTTCATTCTCACTCTCCAAAGTCCAAACCAACAAAAGAAAACTAAAATTGCCATATATACTTGTGGGGTTCCTTCTAGTTTGAAGAAGTATACATGTATAGTATTATTTTTACTAGTTAAGGATGAGAGAAAAGTTGTAAATTTGGTCTTATGACTCCATTCAATTAAAAGGATAATTAATATGGTAGTACAATACTTTCTACTTTCTAGAAATTTATGTATTCCATTCGTTTTGTGTATATATAGAGTTTTGCTAATATGTTTAATCCATTTATATATCGAATGAAATTTGACGGTTTAAATTTTGATTTTTTTTTTACATTTGAAATGATAATTCAAGTAACTCAATAAAAAATTTATATCAAAAATCTAATAAAATACAAAAAATTTACCAAATTCTTCTACTATTTTTTAAATATGTTTAACAGAGATAATTAAGTTGTTTGTAGGTGTTTGAGATTTATGACATCGACACATGGATCACGCATACCTATGAAGTTGTCAAGGTGTGATTTGCAGCAAAATGGGAAGGGACCCACACCACAACAATCAATAGGAAAAGAACAAATATATTGAGCAATTAAAATACTGACAAATGAATAACTATTTGAAAATGATTCGGTAATTAATCTCAATAAATTCTTTATATAAATATAATGAACTAAAATATAAGAGATATTAGATGTGTACGGATTTTAAGTTTGTGGAGTGGGCAATCTAATACATAATATTATTTATGGAACAATTTTAATGAAAAAATAACATTAAGATTTGTATTAAACGGTTCAAAATTATCCACTTCAACGTAATATATATTAATGGGAGGAGATCCACAACTATTACTTTGACAGTCTTAACAACAAATTTTAAATAATTTCAAAAAAATAGAAAAAAATTATAAACATATTTTTTAACTTATATATCGATTGTAATTCAAATTTTATATAATTTAAGTATTATTTGATACTCTATCATAGTCAATTAAAATTATATGATATTTACAACAGTTCATATTTAACGGTTTTTGATGAAATCTCAAATGACCCTTAAATTAAATAAAATATGAAATTTAATCAATCTATAAGTTAAAAAATATATTTATCATTTTTTTGAAAAATTTTAAAAATTATTTAAAAATTTGTTAAAATAATAATTATTAGGATCATCTCACTATATTAATTACTACAATATTGAATGTGAATGCTACCTATCAATATAATATTCGAGTATATATGGCCCAATCCAACCCACGTCAACTCATGAATATGATTGGATAAGAATTGGCACTTTGTCTGCTCACATAGGATCTAAATTAATGGAGTTAATAGGCACGTGCGCCTAATATATATTGATTTGATGTTGGTACAAAGTTATCTTTTGTGATGAAGTTTCAACAAAATTTTAACATGTTACTTGAAAATATTGATTGAGTAGTGATTAAGTTTTACGATGTTGATGGTTATTACATATGCTGATAAAAATTGTGTGTGGATGATTAATCATACATTTGACTAAAACAATAATATATTTCAATATATATAAGTTATAATTTCAATTTTTTTATAAAAGTGATCTTAAAAATCACTGCTAATTTTATTACTAAATAGAAACACATGTTCATATCATCTGAAATCAGATTGATCACATCAGGAGAAATAACATCACAAGTACCTCATGTCCAAAAAATAGAGGATAGAATTAGAGATGTTATATTTAAAATATATTTTGGTTAAGTCTCTTGAAATATAACTTTATTTCTATCTAATCAGATCAACCAAAAGAAAATACAAATAAATATTTTGCCCCATTTCCTGGTATTATCCTGCAACTGAAGAAAACTTTCTTAAAGTAAAGCAACATGGTATCAGTATTAAAGCTAAGAACACCATAATCAATTATTCACCATCACAACACAACACTCTTTTGACAGTTTAAAAATAGGTGATCCACTGTTTCTTCCTTATGATAGAAAGGAAGATAAGCAGTTATCATCCTAGCCCCTTTTTCTTAAATTCAAAATCTAATACATGTATAATTAGACATGATTTGATGAGTAAGAAGGCTTATATTGTAGACATGATTTGTCTGATTGTATCTGTATATATTTCATCCACTTTCAAATGTATATATGCAAGTTCTACGCAGCCAAATATATATAATTATAAGAAATTATTTTCTCAGTTGATGTAGAACTATATGGAATGTTAACGCTACAGTAATTTATATTTTTGTCATTGTCAACTAAGAAGGCTTTCCAGATAGAAAAAATGGTACACACAGATCAGCAAGAGACCACAAATTAATTAATATTGGAAAAATCTCTTGCACCAATAATAACTAATCCACGTGTGTTGATTAATTTGCAAATGGATATGGCTAGCTATAGATATATAGCTCTTACTTTAATTTCAAGTACAATTGAAAGTTGAATACTAATATAAAGGTGTATTCTCTATGACTATGTCTAATGGTGTGTTTGTATATAGGCCACTTTAAGTTAGTGCAGACATGACAATCAATGAACAAATGCAATGATAAATATATGAGAAAGTTGTGATAATGATATAGCTCATGTATATAGGCAATACATCCTATTTAAAGAGAGGCAAATTTAGAGGCATGCATGAGCCTAAGGTAGGTAGGTCCATGATATATATGCATAATGTTGGTACTTTTGAACCCAACTATATATTATACAATTAATTCTATATCAGATTTTTTTTTCCTTCATGAATGATGATATTTTGTTTTCATGTATATAACTAAAGTTTATGCAGCTTTTTTTGTTAAAAAATTGATGCATCATTTTGAAATAGCATACATATTTTTTTCTGCAAGTGTATATATATATATTTTTTTTATAAAAGTGGACAAAGCCCATCAGTTTCATTGAAACTGAGAAATTACAATGTTTTTAGACGTACCAAAGATCAGTACCAACTAATAAATCCTAAATGAAATCCTAGGAAATTAGATATTATTACAACAGTCTTAAAACTATATATGATAATAGCTATCACTTTTCTTGTTATATGACTAGAAAATGAGATCTTAATTGATGAAAAACATTAATTGATGCACATAATATATTGTGAATCATTTAAAAATTCTAGTCTAGTATTAAAAAAAAAACTAGCAAAACTCCTAAAATATGAAAGTATGTGGGTTATTACTGTTTCTATAATATTAAATAATCAATAATTTGATATGTATTTTGGTTTTTTATTGCATTTTTTGATCATTGTTGGTCCAATTGATACTATTGCATATTTGTTCTATCAATGTTCAGTAAATATGAAATTATATATGTTTCCGTTTCGCTGCATTTCGGAATCAATATTATCCGTCCAGTTCATACCATTGCATTAATTTCTTCTATATATCAAAAACTCTTACCATATAATAATTTCCCAATATTCCATTTTTATCATCATTCCCTTTAGTTGGTTACTTTTTAAGAATTATCCCAACATCAGCCCAATTAAGTCCAATTCTCATTTTATTACTGTTCATCACTAATTTAATTTCATCCTAATGTTGAAGCCCAGTATTCTTCTAAAGTCTAAAATTTCCATTTCATGTCTCATTTTCTTGTTTGGTTTGGCCTACAAAGGTAAGCACCCAACAGGACCTTTTCATTTGTTTATTTAAATATTAATTTTTTTATCCTTTCTCTCTCGGCCCACAACTAAGCCTAGTAGCTTTCTTCTATTTTTATGGAATTTAATTTGATATTTATTATGCAATTCAGTCCATCTGACAAGTGGATATTATGAATTTCGGTGCAAAATCCCTCAAAATTTATTAATTTGACATTACAGTCTTTGAAACAGATCTGAATTGTACCAACACATAAGAGAAGAAATGGTATCGACTGGTACCAGTGTCAAGAAGAATCTGATATCCAGAACTGTACCAGCACAAGGATCTGGTATTAAAAAATAGTAAGTATCAAAGAAGCTATAGTTTGGTATTGGTGTAATAGGTACCAGTTAAGATATTTTTCTTCTAAATCAAAATGATAAGAGATTAAGAGAGGAGGTGAAGACACATGGAGAAGGAAAAAAAGGACTTGGAGTGCTTTATAATTTCTGATGGAGATTTCTTAACAATTATTAAACTGACAATCTTGACAGTGAATTTTTAAATAATTTCAAAACAATTTTTAAGAAGTTTTTATATACATTTTTTAATTTATAGATTATTTCAATTTTTATATAATTTATAGATCACCTGATGTTTCATCAAAAATCATTAAATTTAAACCTTGCAAATTTAATGTAATTTTGATTATTTTTTATGGAATATGAAATGATACATAAATTGCATTAAATTTAAAACTAAATCGATTTATAAGTTATGAAATAAGTACATTATGAAGATATTGTACATTACAACATGACAATGTAGAAAGCTATTGTAGATTTGTAATGCATATTTTATGTTTGAATCTAATCCAAATCTTTAGATATTGATCCAATAACATTAAAATGGATCCAAATATCTTTAAAAAGAGCTCACCATGTCTTGACACCATTATTCAACACAAAAGAGTAATACCAACAACATTTAATACTTAGTATGTAAAAAATGGACCTAGACATCTCTAGAAAAGTTACTATTGGAAAATTAAAAAAATAATGATTTCTTAGACTAACATCTAATAATTAAATAGCATGTAGGGCCCACGATTGTTAATAGGAAATAAATAAAAGAGGAGAGATCCAATGTCCATAGTTATTGGTGTCACATCAATGATCATGAAATTAAATTTTAAATAATTATTTGTTAAATTTGTAAATAATAAAATTAATTAATTGGACATTTTGTATATATCATACTATATAGGTACACAACAAATTACACCATTAAAACTTTATTTTGATTTACGTCAAACATTAACAAAAATCAACGGAACAAATTTTGTGATTTAATTCACTCTTTTGATGACTATTAAAATAAAGTTAAAATTCATATTTTTTTTATATATATATTATTAAGATATATTAAAATATATCTAATAATATATATATATATATATATTAAAACATAAATAATAAAATAAACATCATGAGCACCAAGGTTATTGATCTCTTCTCTAAATAAAATAAGGCCAACCTTGAATTATGAAAAGAAAAACAATTAAAACCTAAGCTCCTTCTTCACATGGGATCCAAATTAAATTACAATAATTACTGCATTAAGAAAAAATGTGCATATAAGGTAGACAAAATGTACATATCAATAAGCTATTTTTTGTCTTAAATCTGAATAATTCAATCGGAGCCGATTCCATCAGATTCATCTCCCTCCATTTCTCTTAAACTGGAGCGGACCAGTCCTCAATAATTTCGCCTAGCAAAGCTGCAAAGGTCATGCAACCAGATGGAAATGGAGGCTCCATTTTTTTTACAATTCCTGATATAGGAAGGAGCCCGACTTCTCTGATTTCAATCAATGGAGATCATTAATTTTTTTAATTTGACTAATAATACATTCAACAAACAATCACCGCCACAGCTCACAAGCTTATGAGAAAACGGCGCGAAAATAAAGATCTAACGCCGTTTGAATTATCAGTTTGATAATCTGTGGGACCCATTCGTCAGTGGAAGTCACTCGTGAACTATCTATACGCCGGGTGCATTCTCTAGAAGTACGGGATCATTATTGGTCCGCTTTTTCCAGGCGACTCCGTCTAGGCGCCCCACCCATGCCCCATCCTACAAATTATCCCTGGACCCAGTATTTATTTAATACGATGTGCACCAAGTATTATTTATTTATTGCAGTTTGAATTTTTTTTTCTCATCATGAACTCGTTATAATAAAAAAATATAGTAAATTACACAATGGTCCTTAAAGTATCGTTTTTTTATTATTTTAGTCCTCAAAGTTTTACAAATATCAATTTAGTCTTTAAAGTATCACTTAGTTATCATTTTGATCCTTAAAGTTTTAAAGATATCAATTTAGTCCTTCAAATTTTTAGTTTGTACTATTTAATATCCATTGAAAACAATAATAATTATACCCATCATGAAAAAATGATGATTATACCTATCAAGTTTTTAATTTATACCAAATTGGTCCTACATTTATATTAATGAAAAAAATATATAAATTTTGTTTCAATTAATTTATGATGGTACAAACATGAATGCTAATACTAATTTAATTGATATTTGATGTCATGAATAATTATATTTTTTTTATATTATTTATATTATTTAATAATTATGTATAAATTAATCCTAATTAAAAAAACACTATGATAGGTAAGGATTTTTAGGAGGTGAAGGGTTGGGTGGCATGGTTATTTGATTTGTTTTAGGGGAGCCAGCTTGAGGTTGAGGGGATTTTTTCGATGGATATTAAATATAGGATCAATTTGATACAAATTAAAAATTTAAAGGACTAAAATGATATTTTTGAAACTTTAAGGATCAAAATGATATTTTTGAAACTTTAAGGATCAAAATGATAACCAACTAATACTTTAAGGATCAAATTGATAATTTTCAAATTTTAAGGATCAAAATGATAAAAGAGTAATATTTTAGAGACCATTTGAGTAATTTACTCTAAAAAATAATGATAATTGAGCCAGAAAATATTAATGTAAGCTTATAATACAATTTAATTATCTCAATTATGACAAATAATATAGGATCAGAGTTTTTTTTGGTCAAGAAGTTCTTGTTAAAAGATAGTGAAAATTTTGAAAGATCTTAAACTTTGGCTCAGTTGATCATAGAATTTAATAATTTATTTATTATATTTATAATATTTTGGGACCACCCTTCACAAAATTTTATTAATACTTTCCTGACTATATTTTTGTAAGATATCTAATTTTGATTTTGTAGAAAAATAACTATACATAAATTAAGAATTCATAAATATTTAGAATAAATAACTAAGCAAGCCTAAAAATTGCGAGGTTAAACTATAAATAACAACAAATTCTAATATTTCTTTTTTATTAAAAATGACAATTAGTCAATTTAGAAAATTCTAAAGTCATATGTAGTTGCTTACTAAATAATCTAGTTAAGATATTTACATCACTAGCAATAAGTAGGGAATTTAATATTTTTATATTAGGTTATGAAGATATATAATCTAGAATTAGCCAATCTATTTTTATATTAGTACTAAGAGTCCACAACTTTCACATTCTTGTGGAAATAAATTCTTTCACGTTTATTCATAAATTTTACAAAAAACAATTAAATTTATTTAGGTCAAACAAATTCATAAAATTATGATAATGCTTTTAATTTTAAATATTGATTACTTATAATGACAACAACATATGACCACTTGTAATCAATTATCTTTCTTTTTTTTTCATTTGTAGTAGCCACAATATTGGATGCAAATAGTGCACATTGAATGAGATTATAATTTTAATATATTATATTGTGTCCTTTTTTTCTTGACAAAAATATTTTTGTTCAAAACTTTCCAAAGAACAAAAATTGGAAGCATGAATTGGCCACATGTACATTATATATTATAAATATTCAATAATAGAAATTTCCTGGCTACCTGTACATAAGAAATCAGTCTTAATATCCATTATAGAAATAAATAAATCAAAAGAAAGCATCAATTTTCAAATTTTCTTAATTAGTAATAGTAAACTTAGATAATTATTCCTGCCCAAGAAAAAGTGAGCTATTATTTAAGGGAGTTGATCCACAGATACAGTTGTCGATACCGTTATCGATACGAGCTTTATTATATAAATTTTGTACGGTATTGTCATTATTCAACTTTTTTTTTTAAATAAGGGTTTCCGTTAGTCCTGGCATTTATTTTTTTTCAAATGTTTTTTGCGGGATTTGAACATGAATATCTCCGTAGAGATACAAAATCTATTACCACTATGCTAGGCTTGCAGTTCATGTTATTATTCAACTTAAATGAGTTATTATGCATATTAGTAGTATTTAAAGTAAATAATAAAAATAGTGTATAAAATAAAGTTTGTAACATATATAACAACTTAGTTAACGTATATAATAAAATTCGTATTGATGACATTATATTAATAGGGAAGGGATCCCTTGACAATAAATATTTTGACAACCCTCACAATAACATATATAACAACTTAGTTAACGTGTATAATAAAATTCGTATTGATGACATTATATTAATAGGGAAGGGATTCCTTGACAATAAATATTTTGACAACCCTCACAATCATTTTTCAAATAATTTCAAGATAAATCTTAAAAAATCTTAAAACTAGAAAAAGATTTACAAACATATTTTATAACTTATAGATTGATTGTGTTTTAATTTTTATATAATTTAAGAGTCATTTAATATTCCATCATTTGTAGTAAATTTTAAATCATTGAAAGTTTTATATAATTTTGATGGAGCATCAAATGACCCTAAAATTGTATGAAATTTAAAATATATTTATAATTTTTTTCTATTTTAATATTTTTTAAAATTTATTTTGAAATTATTTGAAAAATAGTTATCAAAGTTATCAAAATATTTATTGTCAACATATCCCTTCCCTAATGGTATCTTTGTAACATTTTCCATTATTATTTATTAATTAGACCAGGTCCAGGGACCAATATCTCTGGCCCAACCTCCTCCGTCTCCTTCCTTCCACGCTTTTTTTACTTCACCATTCCCAAGTCACAAGCCCTGCTTCAAGTCCATCCCCCACAAAATCCAACAAAACAAGATCACCTCTCTCTCTCTTTGTGCTCGGTCTCGGAGAAGAAGACAAAACGAAGAAGAAGAGGAAGAAAAACGACATGGCTTCGGCCACAACAGAACCTCTCCTCTCCTCTTCCCCTCCTTCCCATTCCCCTTCTCACGCCATCTCAATCAAAAACCTCCACTTACCTTCTCCTTCCTCCGCCCCCTTTTTCTCCTCTCTTACCCCTCTCCCCGAAAACTCGGAGCTTCCCTCTTCGCCTTACCCTTCCTCCCCTTTCTCTTCCTCTCCTTACCCCTCTTCTCCTTCCCTCAAATCGCTTCTAATCTTCGGCCCTTCCCCTTCCGACGAAGGTACAGCTACAAACCCTAACCTCCCCCCTCCGCCTCCCCCTCCCCCTCCGCAACCCCACACCCCTCATTCTCCTTCCCTCTTTGGCTCTGCCGATGACACCTGGCTCGGCAACCCCTTCTCCTCCAAGGGGAGATTCTCGCACCTCCATCGCTCCCGCACCGCGCCGTGCATGTCCCCTCTCAACAATTTACCCTTCCGGCAACACGATGCCAAAAGCCAGGACGCTGATATGGCACCCAAGGGGCCCTCAGTCGTGCGAAGCGCCTTCATTTTTCTGGCATGTTACCTATTCTTCGGCGTCATTGTCTATGCTATCGCGCCCGGTAATTTCTCCGCCTCGACGGATTTGACGCATCCGGTCGTGGATGCGCTGTATTTCTGTATTGTGACCATGTGTACGATCGGATACGGCGATATCACGCCCGCCACACCCTTTGCCAAGGTTTTCTCCATTCTGTTTGTGATTATCGGATTCGGGTTTGTGGATATTTTGTTGTCAGGCATGGTCTCCTTTGTGCTTGATCTGCAGGTATGCTTTCAATATGATTTATTTCTTAGGAATATACCACAGAAAGAATTGAACTTTAGTGGAATTGATTCTTCAAATTAAATTTTTCCCATTTTCCAACCGGTATAGCAAAAACGTCTCTTTCAATTAAAATGGGCTATAAGCTTTTTATGTAGTTATTTGTTGGCAGTTGGCACTTCCAGCAGTTGCCTTCTGCTAAATTTATAATATTGAACATAGTTTTGAAAGATTATTAGTAATGGAAAAGGACCAAAGTTCGCAACTTTGAAAATCTTTACATTTCGTTTGCTTCACCGTTGTATCAGAAGATACCATGACTCTAATCTCCGGTGAAAACTGTATGGGTACAACTTATTTTGTCCTGTTGGAATTCATTGAATTTATTTGGTAAATTCACATAGAAAGTTCAAAAATGAATATGAACCAACAAGTACTTATTGACATGTTTCTTGATCCTTGAATAGACAGCTGAAGTAGGGTTGGTTCTTAGCAAAAGCCGATTAATGTGACTATTGCAAATTCTCAGCACATCAAATTATGTAGTCTAATAAACATGTTTTTTAATCCAAATTTGCATAGAATTGTGGATGGATAATCATGTTTTACAATAAGGTGTACTCACTTGCTGGTGCTTCGTTTATCTGAACTGTTACTCTCTCTGAAACCTCCAGGAATCCCTTCTCTTAACAGCAGTTACAAAACCAAACCACCCTCATCGCCATGATCTGGCACGTCGATACATTGTAGATGTCAAAAAGGGCCGCATGCGCATCCGTCTCAAGGTTGGTCTTGCTCTTGGTGTGGTCATCCTCTGTGTGGGCATTGGTGCTATAGTTCTCTGCTTCATTGAAAACCTCAATGGTCTCGATGCACTATACCTATCTGTTATGTCAGTAACAACAGTTGGGTATGGTGACCAGGCGTTCAAGACAATGCCGGGAAGGCTATTTGCATCAATTTGGTTGTTGGTCTCAACTCTTGCAGTTGCGAGGGCATTTTTGTACCTGGCTGAGATGAGAATTGAAAAGAGGCATCGAACAATTGCGAAATGGGTTTTGTCAAGGGACATGACGATTTCTGAGTTCCTGGAAGCTGATATTGATCATAATGGCTTTGTCACGTAAGTAAAATAAGTCTCATCTTTTATTTAATTTATTTGTTACTTATATATCATTTACTGAATAACCACATCATATAAATAAGTTATTCTAAAGCATCACTTGATTCTGGATTTTCCTTTAAGGTTGAAAGTTCCCCGCTTTGGTTCTTTTCGTTAATTTTTTTAGCTATGCCCTTGACATCATCATCAGATGTGCAATTTGGACTTTGATCCATGGAAAATTGCTAAGGAAAATTATGAAGCAGTTAATTCTAAAGAATTATTGCAACTTTGTTAACCACATGTTTTGTGATTTCATTGTTATAGTGCCAAGTTTGGGCTCATATGCCTATAATTCTGATAAAAGTGACAGCATTAATGATAGTAATTGCAGTGATTAGGACAAAATATAGCAAACTTGGGCTTATATAGTATATTAATGTTACGTTTTGTATAAAAATGACAAAGTAATGATAGAAATTACAGTGATTAGGACAAATAATCTAATTTGGGCAGGTATAATATATGCATGCTACAATTTGTGTAGAAGTGACAGGACATAGGAGTAATAAAAGAAATTGCAGGGAATAAGACAAACTATATAATGCTTCTTCTTTAAGGACAAATAGGAGAATAACACGTGTTTAGGACAATTTCTGTAGTTTCATCCTGAAGCTTCTTGTTTTAGTTCATTTTATTGTCTTTTCTTTTTGAATTTTACGCAAATTCAAGAGCATAAAACAGACAATTCATCACCTGAGGGCCAACTTTGGGTCCACCTATAGTTGCTTTGCTCATGTAGGGCATATTGAGCACAAGTTAGTTTGCTTTTTGTTCAATCAATTCAAATCAAAAGATATGACGGACTGCTTTTGATCTTGTAACAATTGATGTAGACCAGCGTCAGTGCACTCCTTTTTTGACGTGACTTCTTATATGCTTTTGTTGTTGGTACTTTTTTGCCGTTGTGTGTGTATGCGTATGTTTTTTTTTTTGGGATACTTGTATTGGAGCTTATTGCAATTATTTTTGTTTGTGAAACATTTTCAGGAAATCAGAGTATGTAGTGTATAAGCTAAAGGAGATGGGGAAGATATCAGAAAAGGACGTCATGCTAATATGTGAACAATTTGAAAGACTTGACAACACCAAATGCGGTAAAATCACACTTTCTGCTCTGATTGATAGCCATCATTTAGATACAAGTAGAAGTTTTTCGAGCGATAACAACTCAGCAAAGCATAATTTGTGTTAATTTAGATTCATGAAATCATTGGAAACAAATGTATATCTGGGGGCCAATGTCAGGGTAAGAATCGAATCTATTTCGTTAAACTTTGTTCATGTATATATAGACCCCTGTGTTTGTATAATCCGCAAACATGGTGTTAGGTATCACGTAATTTACACTTTACACGGTTATTCTCCATAGTTTAGATGAGGAGGGGTTGTGTAAATGAATGATTGAGGGTCTTCTTTGTAGAATATTAGATGCAATAGTGCTTTATACAATTTTTAGAAATCTGGGACCACATTTAAATATGTCTTTCTGTTGTTTTCATCGTGACATTAGGTGATTTATCAAAAGAAAATATGACTAAAGCAAAAATATCAACTCTCATTAATTTATAGCAAATTATTGTTTAAGAATTTTCAACAACCAGAATTTACTCTGGTGTGGAGAATTTACCAAGTATTTGCAAGAAAAAGACCTCCCCAGAGCTTTGTTCCATAAAAGAGTCAAGGACTAATGACCACAAATTTAGAAATAATAGCCACTAATAATTAATGTCCAGTTGTTGTATAAAGATAACCCAACAGTCGCAGTCATCTTTACTTTTAATCAAGTATGGTGGGAATATATGTTCTGAAAATTATTTAATCATTGCAATATATCTTTCTGAGAAGCAGGCCTTTTAAGTCTGTACCCAAAAAAATATATATCTCTCTCACGATTAAAATTAGCGAGCTTTTAGGAGCATGGAATTTTTCAGTGTTTTTAAAAACCGTCAAATTAGTGATAAATTTAAATTGTTCAATAAATTTTTCGTATCAAAATCTTATAGGATATTAAATTTTTTAATTTTTTAAGTTTTTTAATTTTTTTTTCAGATTTTTAAAAATGATTCTAAAATAATAATTAAATAATGAATTTTTGTATATAATAATAGACAATTTTTAAAAATCTGAAAAAAATATAGTTAGAAAGTTTTAAAAATAGAAAATTCTGATATCTTATAAGATTTTGATATAAAAAATTTATTGAGCAACTTGAATTTGATGTTTGAAATCGATTCGACGAATTTTGAGTTAAGAGCAATTTGAATTTGTCTGCTGTTCAAAGTAAGTTAGCTTTACTTTATATATATATCACTGTTAATGTACTAAAAATATTGATCAACTGTTCTGACCTCTTCTAGCATTGAACCTTATTATATAATCAAGTGGAAGAGGAACATACATTTTGATCTTTAAAATTGAAGTTGCACAGAAATGCTAAAAAGGTACCAAAATAACATTACAAAAAGGGATTTAAAAAGCTTCCAGTGGCTTCTTGTTATTTTCTGGTACTGGTGGAATCAGAACCTTATAAACAGAAGTGAAATCAGCAAATGCGTTTGGGGCTGTTCATACATGGATAGTACTTAGTAGGATACAGATCCACCTATATTAGGTTACCAAATTAGAATATCTTATTTTTCTCTCTTTTTATTATCAAAATGTTGACTGATTTGAGTTGTTCAATTCATGAAAAAACTGGTATAATCCAATGATAAGTAAATTGAACCATTAAGCAGTCTAGTTCAATTTAACACAAGATTGACAGGAGATTATGGCATTATCAATTCAAGGGTGGATCCAAAGCAGTAAAGAAGCCCAGGCATTCAGATATGAATACAAAATATACATTCCTCAGTCCAATATTAACCAAGTCTGGATACAAATAAAGAATGGGCTATACTTCTATAAACCTTAAAAAAAAGATACTGGTATGCTAGTATGCTGCTGATTTTTTAATTTAAGTTCAGGTACTGATTTGGACTTGTCTCTGCGTATCACCCTAGGCATTACGCTAGTATTTCTTGTTATAATAACAGCAATATTACTTTATATTTTTTGAGTGTATACTTTATATTATTCAACTTAAATGAGTTATCATTTAGATTAATGATATTGACTTGAATAATAAAAATATCATAAAAAATAAGTTGCATAATAAAATCGTTAACATGAATAATTACTTAATTTATAAAAATAATAAAATCGATATCAATGATGACAGTATCAATGATGATATTTCTTGAACATTTCTCTAAACCTTTTTGAAGTTGTGATAGTAAACTTTCCACATCTTTCCATTGAAAATTAAGCAGCTTAAAGAACACACAAAAGATAATTATCAGTTAAAACAGAAACAAGATAAAAATCAGTTTTTGATCCGATGATAAAAACAGTATTTTTTTGTTTTGAATAATTTAATTAATGGATGTCCATTTATAAACTCTCAAAATTCATAAATATCTTGAGTTGATCTCTTCTTTCATTGAATGCTATTGAATGAGATGTTTCTTTTTTCTAGCCTATTGTAGCTACCCACTAACCTATTTGCTGACTCGATCGGTTGATTTATTATTTTTATTTTTTTGGAGTCGCTACCCGATTTTCACCGGGAAAATTATAATACTAATTTTTATTTTAGCCCATGGATAAGTTGGATTAATGCATTGGTTATGAATGCGGAAGGTGTTAGACACCGCACTCACTCAAATAAATTGGTCTCTACTAATTTGACCTTAAAGAAAAATCTAATAATAATAAAAATACAAAGCATAAAATAGAAAAAAATGAAATTAAATAAAAATTAAAAAAGCTAGAGTTGATAATATAAATATAGAGTTCAAAAGAATTCAAAAATGAAATAATGTTATGCATGAAATGAGATAAGAATGTAAGATGAGAAAAATTTTTACTGATGTATTGGTAATATGAGTTGAAAAATAATTTTATATATTATCCTAGAAATGCATATGAAAATGGTGTTATGGAGTTAGTAATTCTCATGGCTAGGTTGAGTGAATACTTATCTGAGTGCCTAATCTGAAAATTTTGAAGTAATCATCCAAATTGTTAATTTAAGGTGTCTACACCTATAAATAGAGGCTTTGTAAATTTATATGAGACAACAAGAAAATATATAAATAAAATATTTCTCCCCTTTATATAATATTTCTTCTTTGTGTGTGTCTTCTTTATTCTTCTCAATTTATAACACATTATCAGCACGAGAGCTCTGCCAGTTCGAGATCCAAGGTAAATTTTGTTATATTTTATTTTAATTTCATTTCAATAAATAATACCTCTGATAACAAATAATATTTATTTTATTATAAAATAAAAATAAATAAATAAATTGTGTGGTAGCATTTCATATTTATCATACTTTTAATTTTGTTATTCTCTTTTGTTATAATTTTTTTTGAGATATGTTCATCTTGAAATAAATAAATAAATAAATAAATAAAATAATTAAGATTTGCAATATGGTTCATACTAATTTTTGTACAACATGTAAATCCTTTTTTTTTCAGTAATTTAATCTTCATGGCATGCAACACCGTTTATTTTTTTTTTTTACTTTTGTGATAGTATCATTATGTCGAATCTTGCAAAACTTGAATTTGTGGCTCTTGACATTACGGGAAAAAAAATACTTATCATGGATGTTAGATGCTAAAATTCATTTAGATGCAAATGACCTTAGAGATACAATTAAATAAAATAATATAACATCTAATCAAGATAAGGCTAAAGCTATGATATTTCTTCGTCACCACCTCCATGAAGGATTAAAAGCTGAGTATCTTATGGTAAAAAACCCACTTATTTTATGGAATAATTTAAAAGAAAGATATGATCACCAGAAAACTGTAATTCTTCCAAAAGCTCATTATTAATGGATGCATTTGAGATTGCAGGATTTTAAAACTGTGAGTACAATTCTGCAATGTTTAGAATTAGTTCTCAATTAAAATTATGTGGAGAAAAAATTACTGATGAGGATATGTTAGAGAAAACATTCTCCACTTTTCATGCATCCAATGTACTCTTACAACAACAATATCTGAAAAAAAAAAGGTTTCAAGAAATATTCCGAGTTGATTTCTTGTCTCCTTGTAGCTGAACAAAATAACGAGCTGTTGATGAAAAATCATGAATCTCATCCTACTGGTTCTGCTCCATTCCCTGAAGTGAATGTAGCAACACATAACAATAATAATTTTGGACAAACTCGTGGACGTGGCCGTGGACATGCTCGTGGTCGAGGCCGTGGCCGTGGACAAGGTCGAGGTTATTATCGTAGTGATCATTTCAAAAATAAATCTTTCCATCAGAAGTGGAAAAATAATGAAGAGAAAAATGAGAAAGGGAAAAGTGGGTTAAATACCAAACAAGAGAATTCATGCTATCGTTGTAGTGGTAAAGGTCATTGGTCACGTACCTATCGTACGTCGAAGCATCTTGTTGACCTATATCAAGCATCACTGAGAAATAATGAGAAAAAGATTGAGATCAATTTTGCTTGTGAAAATGATCTTGATATCAGCCAAATTGATGTCACTCATTTGGATGTTGCCGATTTTTTAACTGAAGAAAGTAAAAACTAATCGGTTGATCAGTGATAATAATATCCGAAATAAATAAACCAATAAAAGTTTATTTTTGTTTTTATTTTGCAGTAATATTGATTGTATTTTTCTTTTATAAAAGACAATATAATTTTTCATTATAATTGTTATTCTTTGGTATTGATTTATTTTTGTTTTTATGTTTTAATAAAGAATGAATATTCATATGGTTAATAACGACAACAATAATGAAGATATATGTCTCGTCGACAGTGCAACAACTCATACCATCCTTAAAGATAAAAAATATTTCTCTTATTTAGTAATGCAAGAAGCCAACGTTACTACTATTTCGGGCAGTACAAAATTAATTGAAGGCTCTGGAAGAGCTATTTTGTTATTATCTGGAGGAACAAAATTTTATATTAAAGATGCATCATATTCTACCAAGTCTCAAAGAAATTTAATAAGTTTTAAAGATATCCACCGAAATGGATATCATATTGAGACAATAAACGAAGAAAATGTTGAATATCTTTGTATTACTAGTGTAATCTCAGGTACGAAATGCATATTGAAAAAAATGCCTGCATTTTCCTCCGATTTGTATTACACATATATTAGTACAGTTGAAATACATGTTATTGTAAACCAGAAGTTTACAAATCAAAATATATTTATAGTTTGGCATGACTGGTTGGGCCATCCTGGATCAATAATGATGTGAAAAATAATAGAGAATTCATGTGGATATTTATTAAAGAACCATAAGATCCTTCAATCTAATGATTTTTTATGTGCTGCTTGTTCTCAAGGAAAATTGATGGTGAGTTGCAATAATTGGATGCAATAACCTCTATTTGGCATGATTAATCATCACCAGTAAAAATACAAAATGAATGTCTCACATTTTTAGAACGCATACAAGGTGATATTTGTGGGCCAATTCACCCACCATGTGGACCATTTAGATATTTTATGATTTTAATTGATGCATCAACAAGATGATCACATGTATGCTTATTCTCAGACATTCAATGATTATTGTATGTCTATTGGAATTGATATTGAACATCATGTACCTTATGTTCATACACAAAATGGACTTGCAGAGTATAAAGAGATTACAATTAATTGCAAGACCATTACTTATGAAGTCTAAACTTTCAATATCTTGTTGGAGATATGCTATTTTACATATAGCAACACTAATTCGCATCAGCCCAACTAGTTATCATAAAACTGCCCCTTTACAATTGATTTTTGGTCACGAACCAAATATTTCCCATCTAAGAATTTTTGGATGTGTAGTATATGTTCCAATTGCTCCACCACAACACACTAAGATGGGACCTCAAAGGAGGTTGGGAATTTATGTCGGATTTGAATCTCCATCTATAATAAAATATCTAGAACCATTGACAGGAGATTTATTCACGGCTATATTTGCCGATTGTTATTTTGATGAATCAAAATTCCCAACATCAGGGGGAGAAAATAAGCAGCTGAGAAAAGACATTAGTTGGAATGAATTGTCATTATCTCATCTTGATCCTCGTACTAAAGAATGTGAACTGGAAGTTCAAAAGATAATTCATTTATAAAGATTAGCTACTCAATTGCCAGACGCTTTTACAGACTCAAAGAAAGTGACCAAATCACATGTTCCAGTTGCTAATACTCCGATAAAAGTTGATGTCCCAGTTGGACAAACTAATGAAATTATAACACGCATGAAGCGTGGAAGACCAATCGGTTCCAAAGATAAAAATCCTCAAAAAAGAAAAGGAGCAAAAAGTGAAAATGGCCAAATTGAGGATATAATACTTTTAGAAAAGACTTTAGAAGATAATCAAATTATAACAAATATTGAAGTTCCAGCAGAAATTAAGGTACCTGAAATATGTGAAAATGAAGAGATCTCGATAAATTATGTAGTTAATGGAATAAGATGGAACCGAAATGAAATTGATATGAATGATGCTTTTGCATATAATATAACGCTAAATGTAATAGATAATGAGAATCATGAACCAAAATATGTTTAAGAATGTCGACAAAGAGATGATTGGCCAAAATGGAAAGACGCAATTGAGACATAATTAAATTCTCTTGAAAAACAAAAAGTTTTTGGGCCTGTAGTCCCTATACCTAAAGGCATAAAGCCAATAGGATATAAATGGATATTTGTGCAAAAACGAAATGAGAGAGGTGAAATTATAAGATATAAAACGCGACTTGTTGCCCAAGGATTTTCGCAAAGACCTGGAATTGATTATAAAGAGACATACTCACATGTGGTTGATGCAATAATTTTTCGGTATTTAATTAGTCTGGCATTATATGAAGGACTTGATTTACGTTTGATGGATGTTGTTACAACCTATTTATATGGTTCACTTGATAGTAATATTTATATGAAAATCTCTGAACGATTCAAGATGCCTGAAGCTACAATTTAAGTTCTCGAGAACATTATTCTATTAAATTAAACAAATCTTTATATGGATTAAAGCAATCTGGACGCATGTGGTATAACCATCTGAGTGAATATTTATTGAAAGAAGGATATAAGAATGGTCCAATTTGTCCATGTATTTTCATAAAAAGATCTAAAAATAAATTTGTTATAATTGCAGTCTATGTTGATGATATAAATATTATTGGAACTCCAGAAGAGCTTTCAAAAGCAATAAATTGTTTAAAGAAAGAATTTGAAATAAAAGATCTTGGAAGGATAAAGTTTTGTCTTGGTTTGCAAATTGAACATTTGAAATTGATGAAGAACTAATTGGTCCCGAAGGACAAAGTTTTGTCTTGAATAAAGATCCTTTTAGACCACGAGAAATTGATGAAGAACTACTTGGTCCTGAAGTATCATATCTTAGTGCAATAGGAGCACTTGTGTATCTTGCTGGACATACAAGACTTGATATATCATTTGCTGTTAATTTATTGGCAAGATATAGTTTTTCTCCTACGCGAAGGCATTGGAATGAAATTAAACATTTACTTCGCTATCTGCGAGGTACAATGGATATGAGCTTGTTCTTTACAAATGTTTCCAAATTGGATTTAGTTGGATATGCAGATGCAGGATATCTGTCTGATCCACATAATGATCGATCTCAAATAGGTTATTTATTTACTTGTGGTGGAACAGCCATTTCATGGCGATCTGTGAAACAAACTATAAAGCCACATCATCTAATCATGCAGAAATTTTAGCAATACATGAAGCAAGCCGAGAATGTGTTTAGTTAAGATTTATGATTCAGCACATTCGTGAGACATGTGGCTTGTCTTCCGAAAAAATGATCCCGACGATCTTATATGAAGATAATACTACATGCATTGTTCAATTAAAAGAAGGATACATTAAAGGAGATAGAATGAAACATATTTCACCAAAAAAAAATTTCACTCATGATCTTCAAAAAAATGGTGTTATTAATGTTCAACAAATTTGTTCAAGTGATAATCTAGCAAATTTATTCACTACAACACTTCCTACTGCAATATTCGAGAAGCTAATTCGCAATATTGGAGTTCGTCGACTTAAAGATCTTGATTAATATTGTCATGAGGGGGATATAATACGCACTGCACTCTTTTTCCCTTAACCATGTTTTTTCCCACTGGATTTTCCTGGTAAGATTTTTAACGAGGCAGTATGTAATTGCATATTAATAAGAATATTGTACTCTTTTCCCTTCACTAGATTTTTATCCCATAGGGTTTTTTCTAGTAAGGTTTTAATGAGGCATATTCTTATATAATGGACATCCAAGAGGGAGTGTTTTGAATAATTTAATTAATGGATGTCCATTTGTAAACTCTCAAAACTCATAAATATCTTGAGTTGATCTCCTCTTGCATTGAATGCTATTGAATGAGATGTTTCTCTTTCTAGCCTATAAATAGAGGCTTTGTAAATTTATATGAGACAACAAGAAAAATATATGAATTAAAACATTTCTCCTCTTTATACAATATTTCTTCTTTGTATTTGTCTTCTTTATTCTTCTCAATTTATAACATTTTTCATATAAAAAATGACATATTTAAAATAAAAATAAAAAAATTTATAAATATTTAAAATTGATAGTTCTAATTCTCACCTTTTATCTTAAAAAACAGAAATGTCAGAAGCAAAGTTTATAATGGAGAAATGTGCAACAATGCAACAGAGTTGGAAAGCCAACAAACAATCACTAACAAATAACAAATAATAACAATGCTTCAGTTCTTCTCCAGTAGGCAGTTGACTGGAGAGTCCATTCTAAATGGGAGGTTGAGATTGAAGATTGAATCTGATCGTCATAAAATTCAGACAACACAAACACAACATGGACAGAATGAATTACACAGTAGCTATTTCAGTCACATTCAATATTGACTTTTCAATATAAAGCTATTATAAGGTAGGAGGTACTGCTATTGGAGAAAATTTAGCAGCCATTGAAAAAAAATTAAAGCTGGTCAAAGAAATTATTGTTCTTTCTCTCAGCAAATGTCAAGTATACCTGTTTTCAAATAAAATTTGGTTTACTCTCCACAAGTGAGTTAAGCAATTTAAGTTTGAGGACAATCGCCAAAGAACTTTTGTTTTCCTGTTTTCGTCCCCAAAAAATACATCTAAAATTTTTAGTGTACATTCAATTTTTATGATATAGATATATTTCTGATTATTTAAATAAAATATGTATTAAATTCGACTTAATTTAAAATTTAATTAATCATATTTATCATGAAATCATTAAAACACCATCATTAAAAATTTTAAATCGTTCGACGGAAAAATAAATATTTTTTAAATTGATCCAAATTTAATATATTTATTATTTAAATAATTGATAACAAATCTATAATTTTAATTTTTAAATTTAACTAATATTTTTTAAAAATATTTATTATAAAAATTGAATATACATCACAAACACTCTTTTATTATAAGTGTAATTTAAAATCAAATTATATTCTAAATTGTACATATACAATTTGTTATACATCACATCTAAATCGTCCTCTCAACTGAAGTACCACGTGTAATCCACGTGGGTTGTTATGGATATAAATCAAGAACCCTCTTAATGGTATGGCATAAAGTTGAATTATAATACCTCAACTGTGCCTTATAAACAGTGATGTGCGGTGAACCTAACTCGTTGGATTTGTATCGTGCGGTCTTCAATTTGATCAGTGATGTCATGCTCTAACGTGATGGTGTTTGTAATATTTACTGTGCCCCTGGCGTATTGCATTCTCCTTCCCTCTGTCATTGATTGTCTGATATTAATGCAACAGACTTGATAGTGTGGTTCCTTGACAAGTTATGGGCTATTATTTGTTGGGATGTGGCTCTGTGCGTTTTTTTTAGAAGCAATTTTTGCTCATTTCTTCTCCCATACCCCACTACCTGTGTTCCTGTTGTTGGTTCATCTGTTGTAAAGGTTCATTCAGCCCCCCCCCCCCCCCCCCCCCCCCCCCCCCCCCCGCGTCTCTGCTCATGCTGTTGGTCGATTCGTTGCAAAATTAATACATTGTACTGCGCTGTGACTGTTCCCTTCTTTCCTTCCTTTATTCATTCAAAAATGAATTCATAATTTCCTCAGTGTTATACACAGACTGCCCAAATTACAGCAGATCAAACTCGCTAATAAATAACGCAAACGCCTTATATTAATAAATCTACTGGTAACTAATTAATTACCTACAAATCTTCCTTTATTTCATAGAAGTTATGTTTGCGGCAGAGCCGCAACTATTTTTCTAGTTATATAAATAAATCAGAACCTCTTAATGGTATGGCATAAAGTTGAAGATACATTAATAATTAATTATTTTGAAATTTTCAATTTGTATTTTTACAATTCAACAAATAAAATATACTATATATTGTATACATATTGTATACACAAAAATGATGAAAATTTATACAAATTTTATCATTTATCAAATGACATAAAATCTAAAGCAATTCATAAACAAAACATTAGATGATTTTTAAATAACATGAGAATTGATGTGCAACCCATCTACACATGTTTATAAATATTTTTTTCTATTTCTACAATTTTTTCAGAAAAAAAATGTTATTAAAATTATCATATTTTGATTGTCATAGAATAGGATCCCACCCATAAAATTGTGTATATTTATTTGAAACTCTAGAGTGGATTTGGCATTTTAATTAATGTAATGCTTATGACTTGTGAACCGCATATTGTTTATGAACCGCAGGTCTAACACAATAATGATAGATATTGCATCTTTATAAAGAGACGTAGATTTAAATTCTGTAAAAAATATTTGAAAAAAATGAATGTTCAGATTAACGAAAGCTGTTATATAAAAAAAGAAAAAAAAATGCTTATGGCTTGTCCAGCGTTTAAAAACTGCACCAATTGCTCTTAAAAACTGCCACATCTATCTTGGTTGGTTTCCAGAAAAAGTCTTGTTCTTGCTCCTCTCTAATTGCTCAAATTTCTAACATAATTCCCAAAAAAAAAGAAAAAAAAAGAGATTTCAAACTTGTTACAAGCAAAGCAAATTGGCAATGGAGACTCCTAGCGCTAACGGTGTACCGCCACGGCACGTACTAGTTTTCCCCTTCCCATTGCAAGGTCACATGAACTGCATGCTCCATTTGGCCAAGATGTTCATCTACTCTGGATTCCACATCACGCTTCTCCTGACAGATCACAATCTCAGTCGATTACGCGACAACCCATCATCACTTCCTGACATCCCCCGACTCCGGCTGCTATCCATCCCTGACGGCTTACCCAGAGACCATGCACGGCAAGTAGACGGGTTCTTGGAGCTCTTGGATTCTCTTGAAACAAGGGCTAGACCCTTGTTCAAATCTCTGTTGCTTGATCTTTGCAAGAAGGATGTAGATGTAGATGCTGATGGTTTTCCTGCCGTCACCTGTGTCATCGGTGATGGCATATTGCCTTTTATGATAGATGCATCTGAAGAGGTGGGTGTTCCGGCAATTGCCTTCCGAACGGTCAGTGCTTCGAGCTTTTGGGCTTATTACTGCATCCCTCGGCTCCTACAATGCGGCGAGATTCCATTTAGAGGTACTTCAAAGTTCAAACTTATGATACTGGTAGAGGACTATGTCCAGCAAAATTGGTAATTGACTAGAATTGAAACTAGATTAAAAAAAAATGGTATCTGAAACCAAAAGGTTACGTGCCATTTAGTTAAATTGGATGTTTTGAGATAAATAGGAAAGATGAATGACTGGTATGGAAGCTGTAGAGAGATTTAATGTGTGATTAATATAATTTTTTCTTTTATTTATTTATTTACTTTTTTTTTTTTAAAGATGGAGTGGATTGGGATGAGCCAATCAAGGGTATCCCAGGGATGGAGAGCTTTCTACGCCGGCGAGACTTACCAAGTGTATGCAGACTAGCAAAGGACCCGGCAGACAAAATGCTACAGTTTCTGGCCATGTGTACTGCTCATAGTAAAAGCACTCGGGGCCTTATCCTCAACACTTCGGACACCTTAGAATCTATTTCTCTGGAACAAATCCGTACACAGATTCCCATAACATACACAATCGGACCCCTCCATGAGATGGTCCAGACTTGCCGGTCCCAAGCCGATGCGCGTGCACATGACAAATCTGTCAGCTTGTGGCACCAGGACCGCACGTGCGTGACATGGCTGGATGAGCAGCCGCATCAATCAGTTGTTTATGTCAGCTATGGTAGTCTCGCTGTAATGTCACGAGAAGACCTAATTGAGTTTTGGGTTGGGCTGGTCAACAGCGGTCGACGCTTTCTATGGGTGGTACGGTCCGATTTGCTTGGAGGAAAAGAATGGACAGAAATTAGGGATTCGCTTCCAATTGACGTCAGGGAAGGGACAGAGGAGAGGGGATGTATTGTCAGCTGGTCCCCTCAAGTAGAGGTGCTGGCCCACCCAGCTGTCGGTTGCTTCCTGACACATGCCGGGTGGAATTCTACACTTGAGAGCATAGTAGAAGGAGTGTCGATGATATGCTGGCCTTTCTTCGTAGATCAACAGATCAACAGTCGGATCGTTAGTGAGGTGTGGCGGATTGGACTTGACATGAAGGATGTGTGTGAGAGAACAACCATTGAAAAAATGGTAAGAGCAGCAATGAAAGGTGAAATTGCTGATGACATTAGAAATAATGCACATGGTCTAGCAAAAATGGTTAAAAGTAGTGTAATGGAAGGAGGCAGCTCATGCCAGAATTTCCAAAGACTGGTACAGTACATTAAGTCCTTGTGAAATAGAAAGTTTGTGTAACACTGGGAGCAAAGACACATAGGAGAGGGTAATATTGCAAAATACAAGTATTTACCAATGTATACATTTCGTATTCATTGCTTTCTGTAACTAGTTTCTTAAAGCAACATCTAAATGGATGCATCTGAAATCCAAACTTCAGTTCTGAAATCTATGAAAAATCTGTGCTGCCATCATATTCTTTAAACATCCAAATAACCCGGATTGATTGACACCTAAGATATAGTTGGACCAGTAATGAAAATATCAAAGACAGAATCAGACATCTCCCTTGTGGCTTAAATTGGATGTACCCATCAGCATTAATTTTACTCATTGAAGAATAGCATACGGTTCTGATCAATGTGCACTACTCTTCTTCTATAGTGTCTCATCACTACTGCACCAAAATTTCACTAGTTGACATCATGGAATTATCATCTTCTTGTCTCCTCAACAACCATTCCACAATCACTATCCTCATTCCTCATCCCTTCAGATATTTGTCGACATCACGACCTCATCATGCCATTCTGTCTCCTCAACTACTATTTCATAACCTCCACCGGTTAAGCTCATAGATCATCACTTATTCTCACTCCCAACTATCTTTTCTTGGAGCATCATTCTGACCTCATCATTTCTCACCAACATCTCTCCCTCAAAAATCTCATCAAAAATATCTAAAGCACTCACTTTATCATCCTGCTCTAATGATGCTGGATTTCAAAGACTACTCTCATCTTTAATCATGACATCGTCTGTTGATAACGGGATTTCATTAAGTTCTCCTCTCTTCTCAACTAAGATCTCATATCACAAAGCTCCTCCCACATTTCTAATTCCTTTGGTAGATTATCAACCACACTGCCTCTGTTTAGCTGAATAAAGAAGATCAAAAGCAGAACAGAAGGAAGTTATCAACGTACAAACTAACAAAGAATGTGAAAGCATATACACTTTCTAATGATATAATAATTCTAAAGGAACACCTGGAAAAGGAATTTGGATAAAAATAATAATTCTAATGATATGTCTATTCTGATCCAGATTGGGCCGGAAGTTTCAATCGAAAATCGACAATTGGTTTATGCACATTTGTAGGCAGAAATTTAGTCACATGGAAGAGTAAGAAATAAAATGTTATGGCTCGATCGAGCGCTGAGGCAGAATACCGAGCCATGACATCAACTTCTAGTGAGTTAATTTGGATCAAATAACTCTTAGCAGATATATGCATCATACCAAGTAGTCCTATGAGAATGTTTTGCGACAATCAAGCCGCAATACACAGCTTTGAATCCCGTATATTTCATGAGAGAACAAATCATATTGAAGTCGATTGTCATTTTGTTCGAGAGAAGGTTCAAGCTAAAGAAATTCAAACTCCGTTTGTATGAAGTGAAAACCAATTGACCAATATTTTCACTAAGTGACTTGAGCCAAAACCATTTGATCAAATAATAAGCAAGTTGGGGCTAATCAATATTTACACCCCAACCTGAGGTAAGTGTTAAAAATATAACTAAAATATAATGGGCTTTTTTGGGCCTCAAAGCTTGTAACCTTATTATCATTGGCCCATTAGGTAATTAGGGAGCAACTAGAAAAAAATCACACAACCTTATGCTAGAAATAGAAATTAGAACGTCAGAATACCGTTGGAGATTCATGTATATATACTGATATACTTCGTAAAATCAGAAAATGATATAAGAAAAATCACTATTCATCATTCAATACTCTTTCTCAAAAATTCTACAACTTGCATCCTTTAATAACTAGGACCTCAAGAGAAGGAACTATCCATTCACTTAATGAAAGAGATGTTATTATCTCTGTGCAAGCAATTTTTAGGAACTGTAGAGATGTCAGTTGTAAGTTGTGAAGTAAGGATTCATTAAGCTCGCCTGACAAAGTTAATCTAGTCAGGGAAGGGAAAAATGGAAGCGTACTCAACTCTTTACAGTTGTTTATCAGTAATTTGGTGAGAGAAGATGACAGTGTTTGAGGAAGAAACTGGAGCTCATTGCAACACACTATTTTGAGTGCATTAAGTCGACAAAACTCACCATGTTCTACTCCATACCACTATTTTGATCGCAGTTGGTATGTGCTGCAGTGGACCAATCTAACGTTAGAACTTCTAATATATTCTTACTTTGCAAATTTGCTATAAAAATTGCAGGCAACAAGATATTGATTTTTTTAGGCACAGCCTATGAGATATTTATAATCTTACAAACAAGATATATTCAAAGCAAACCAATGCTAAAATACTCAACACACGTTAGGACTATTAAGTTAAAAAAAAATGAGGGCAATAGTGACATGCACCGGACTTGTGACATTAACAATCTTTCTTGGTGTCGTTGGCAATATAATTCCTCAAGCAAAAGCACAAGATGTTCTCTCTAATGCTCAACCAACTATTGTACAAGCAGGTACAATATATGATAAGGCAAAATCAACAACCGATATACTCTCAATTTCCAGCGCTTCATTTCATGAATCTGTTTTTTTAATTAGTTAATTAGTTATATAATCATTTTTAACCAATTTTAGGGAGCAAGATCAGTGGCATCGACATAGATCAGGAAGAGAAGGTAATAATCGCGATGCCGAGGCCATTGTATCTCCCATCTCACCTTCCCCCTTTGCTACGCATTCCATAGGCTACAAATTTTCCACAAATTCAATTGGTATGGCAAGAGAAGGGGTAGCAGTGACTATTCTCAAAGATGAGTATTGAGGATCTTATTTCCTAGAGTTCCGATTTACATTAATTAATTTGTAATAAATAAAAGGATATCGATTTATACAAATCAGTCAATTACAGTTTATATAGAAGATTAGCATTAAAATTGAAACGCTTAATTGTCTCCCTGTAATCATAGCTGTATCCATTTGTGGTGCATAACTATGTCCTATAAAAAGAGGAGCAATGTCTACTTCAATTAAGAGAGGGAAGGCATGACTCTAACTTTAAAAATAGTAGATCTCTATTTTTTTTTCCCTAATTATGAGGAATAGATGAGAGAAAACTTACAGCATTGATATAACAGAAATCCTTTCATCATTCTTTGCCATCAAAGGATAGCATGAGATCATTCATTTTCTTCATGTGTCATATTGCCAAGCTTCATATCCATATAGCAGGTTACCTTTATTCATCCTTTTATTTGATTGAATGGTATATTGAATAAATTTTTGGACTTTGATGCTTTCAATCCTCCTAATAAAATAATATTCCCTAATATGATTTTGATAGACGTTTTTATTAAACTGTGTACATGACATACTATCCTATCAGATTTCTTCGATTGGGCAATTTAAACTGGTTGTGATCTTCTTCTACATTTGCATATTGTCCACCATATGCATTAACAATGTGATAAACACAAGACAAAATTTCATGTCCCGTCGAGCCCTAAATATATTATACATAGATTCACAAAAGCATTAAATGATACGGAACCTACAGAAACACCAATAAATCACATATCCCCCAACAAATTTAGCTAATTATCAGTAATGACCCTATTATCATTTGACAATTAAGCTCTTTTATTTGTTAACATTAAATCAAAGTTAATCTTTCTTGGTCCACGAGTAAAATTATACTATGAAATAAAGCCTTTTCACAATTTAAAAGTAATATATTAGTTAAGTATTTGTAAAATCAGGTGGGTTGGGGGCTTTTCATTTAATTTTTACTTTGCACTAATACTTGGAAAAATCTACCCAAATTAAAATATTCTGATCTTATTGACTTAACAGTTTTTATCAGAGAAATAAAATATGGCCGGAGCACATATAATTAACATAGAGCAATTGGTCAAATCTATGACAAGAGAACAGAATCATAGTTGGTCAATAGGTGAAGATGATGAATCCGGAATAGATCGACCTCTAATTTATAGAACCAACAAAAATCTCCGCCATAAATATGAGAATGCTTATCAGCCAATCATGTTCTCTGTGGGACCATACAACCATGGAATTCCAGGTGCCCATGCTATGCAAGTGACAAAATACGAGTATCTGGATCGTATTCTTAATTTGAACCCTGAAAGAACCTTACTAGATTATTTGGAAGCAATGATTCAGCTGGAGAAACCGGTTAAAATTTGTTACGCGGATGAGATTAATCTAGACAGGAACAATTTTATTAAAATGCTCTTGCTCGATGGATGCTTTGTACTACTATCCCTTATGGGGAGAGAATTGTACACACCAGATCTGCAGGAACCTAAAGATACAATTGGAAGAGTCGAGATTAGCATACTTACACACCAGGTCATTTCAAATTCAATTTTGAATGAAAAACTTACTCAAAATGAAGTAAAGTTAGAGATCAAGCAAAATAACACTATGCAAGAAGATAACCAAGAAGATACATACTATCCCATTGACCATTTATCCAGTCTAGATCTCTGGCATGATTTTCTACTCCTTGAGAATCAAATTCCCTTCTTTGTTATATTAAAGCTATATGAACTCACTGTAGGTGGAAGCAACATGACCACAACAGTTCTGACAGAAAAAATTGTTGAGTTTGTGGAAAATGCACTTTACTGCTATCCAAAAGCAATTCAAAAGCATAACCGGCCAAAAGAGTTTTTTCATTTGCTTCACCTGTGTCACTTGTTCTTCAGACCTTGCATTATAGCAGCTGAGAGCTATGAGAACCAAGTAAAACACCAACTGTTTCATGATGGTCAACAAGCAACACAACAAGCAATTGCATCACGTCGAGCAACAGAATACCATCGAGCGGGGATTGATTTTAAGAAAAGAAATTATTCCTCTGAAAATCCGCATTCCCTCCTTGACATTGTATTTTCCAATGACACAATAGAGATTCCTAGGTTGACAATTGACCTAAACACACAAACTTTATTCTGCAATTTACTCACGTTTGAGCAAACATGTCCTCAATTTGGAAACTATGTTATCACATACATTATATTTTTTTGTAGTTTGATTAGAATGCCAGATGATGTATCGCTACTTACCAAAAGAGGCATCATTGTGCACCAGCTAAATAGTGATGCTGAGATGTGCGATCTTTTCAAGATGATTAGTGAATGTGTTGTCTCTAGCTTCAATAGTGACAATTATCTCAAGCCTGTTTGTAGTGAAATTGAAGCACACTCCCAGAGTTGGAGACCTGTGTTAAGGAAATTGCAAAGCTCAATCACCTCAAAAGTTTATGGTTGGACCCAGACAAGTAAGTCCTCTTAATTAATGATGACCACATCTCAAAAAATACCCGCCAACTACATTTTTCTTTCTTTCTTTTTATTATTTTGTTGTATTTCCATAAATTTGATTTTAGCAATACTTGTATATACATAGCAATCTAGATTAATAACTTTTAGCAAGATGCCTCGATATTTCACATTTATGAATTCCCTGAACTCTAAATGGAAAAAATAAACACTAGAGGTCATATTTATTGTAGTTCCTTCTCAAATAGAGACTCAAAATGTGCAATTTCGCACCCTTTATTCTTGAATTTCTGACATGTCACAATGGTCTACAACTTTTGTCAACACGCCGTAGTGTGCTCTTAAAAGTATCTAGTTTTCCTCATATAGTTTAGTACAGACCAACTTAATTTGTCCTCTCAATATTAATTTATGCCAACAATAACGGCTAGAATTTCACTATTTTTAAGGAAAATTCAAAACAGAAAATGTCAAATGATATCTTGTAATTATAATTATCTACAAATAAACAACATTGCAGAGCTATAGACAGAAATCTTACAATAGCAAAAGTTCAAAGAAACTTCTCAAGGACACGAGTGAAACACTATGATCAACAAGTGCACAAACACACACCAAAATTCAAAGAGATGTAAGTTACTGAGGGAGAGTAAAACTAGCGTGCTCCTAGAAGCACCTGACCTCTTAGTGCTCCTCACTCAAAATCCATCGAATCGGATTTAAACAATAAATTCAAGTTGCTCAATAAATTCTTCATATTAAAATCTTGTAGGATACTAAAACTTTCTATTTTTAAAGTTTTTTAACTATTTGCTTCATATTTTTGAAAAAATGTCTATTTTTATATGCAAAAATTCATTATTTTATTATTATTATTATTGTCATGTTAAAAAATCAGAAAAAAAAATAGTTAGAAAACCCTAAAAATAGAAAATTTCAGTATCCTATACGATTTTGATATGAAGAATTTATTGAGCAACTTGAATTTTTCGTTTGAATTCAATTTTATTGGTTTTTGAGTTAAAAGCACCAATGAGCTTCGTGCTCCTAGAGGCACCCTAGCTTTACTCTACTCAGGAAATATGAGAAAAACAAATATACTGGGGCCTTCAGATTGTCCATTAATGTTAATGTTGAAATCCACAAAGTGGTAACCCCATGCATGGCTGGGAGCAAAAACATTTGTACCTTATATATGGGGAGTGGTTTGCTAAATGAGCCTCTTAAGGATGGCAATATGGCTCATGGCTCGGCAAACCTGCCTGGACCCGCCTGACCTGCGCAGCTATCGGGTAGGGCAGGGCCAGGCCATCCTCCGAGCCCGGGCAGGTACAGGTATGGCCTAGGCCCGTCCGCCCAACGCGGGATATTGATAACATGCATATTGTTTCTATTGTGTATAAATAGATATATGAAATATTTAATAGAAGCCAATATTGATAAACATAAACCATGATTTTAGTGTAGCAATTTTGATTGTTTGGTTGATATAATCATATTAACAATTAGAATTTCATCACAAAATATAAATTGCTATATATGGATAAATGAACATATGAATTATTTGATTGAAGTACTAATATTTTGTTGGGAGTTTCGATACTAATATTTATAAACATAAATTATAGTTTTAGTCTAAAAATTTAGAAATTTTGATTATTTGGTTTATATTGAAAAGTAGAACTTTATCAAAAAATATATAAAAATTTGCAGTTATACTCCACTTATACTTTTGTAGATTAGGTGGACACAAAATAATAATTTCTGGCCTTGAACAAACTCAGTTTTTTTTATATTTCTCTTTTTATTGTTAGTTAATCAACATATAATAAATATATTTTAAATTTATAAAAAAAGAAATTTTTTTCTCTTAAAGCAAGAGTTGATTATACAATATAAATAAATACTCGTTATACATTCAGAAGTTATCAAATGATAAACAATTAGTCGTAGCAATCAAATTCTACTAATTTGTAAAATTTGAACCAAATTTATGCGTAATTCAAAAATATTATAAATTAGGTCTTAATCTCAAAATATGTAATAATATGTACGTTTTGTTTATATTTTTTGTAGTTTGGGTTCAAACAAAATAATAAATTCTAGACTAAAATGAGTTCATCAGTTATATTTCTCATTTCTTTTTATGGGTAACAAACTCATCAAATTAATTGAACTTTTCATTAAGATCATACTTAATTCAGTTCAAATTATATAGCTTAATGGGAAGCTTGCAAAATAATTTAAATAAGAAAGCTTCCTCTAACCTGGCAGAACAAGACCCTTTATGTATCAAAATAAGACTATTTGTATCAAAATAAAATTATTTTTGTATTTTAATGACTGTTTTAATTTTTTAATTGAACATAGTTATATTATTGAAAGGTATAAAATGATTGGGGTTAAAATCAGGTGAAAATAGATAATAAAACAATTACAAGCGGTTGGGCCGGGATGAAAAGTTGCATGGGCAGGATGGACATAAGGTTTTCGAGGACGGGTTGGGTTCCGGGTTTGGCATAAACATAAACCATGATTTTAGTGTAACAATTTTGATTGTTTGGTTGATATAATCATATTAACAATTAGAATTTCATCACAAGATAAAAATTGCTATATATGGACAAATGAATATATGAATTATTTGATTGAAGTACTAATATTTTGTTGGGAGTTTCGAAACTAATATTTATAAACATAAATTATATTTTTAGTCTAAAAATTTAGAAATTTTGATTATTTGGTTTATATTGAAAAGTAGAACATTATCACAAAATATATAAAAATTTGCAGTTATACTCCACTTATACTTTTGTAGATTAGGTGGACACAAAAATACTTATTCATGACAGGTTCAAAAATACTCCACTTATACTTGGCAGTATGACTGGAAGGTTATTCATGACGGGTTCAAAAATATTTATTCTTTTGAGAAGAATGGGGTGAAGATAACTTTGGGTCCTTCCAAGTTTAGAAATATCTCCAAACCAACACTTGGAGAGGGTAGTTTCTTTATTTCAAAATCTGAATTTAGTGAAGCTTTGGAAGAATCTAAGGTAGCATATGCACTTGTGTTAAAAGAAGTTAAAGATGAGAATCTGAAAATTCTAGAAAAATTAGTACCTTTACTTCATAAGTTCAAGGAGATTATCTTGGAGGAAATTCTAACAGGCTTACCTCCTATGAGGGATGTGCAACATTGTATTGATTTTGTACCCAGTGCAGTTTTGTCGAACAAAGCGGCATACCGAATGAACCCGACTGAAAATGCCGAACTTCAGTGGCAAGTTGATGAGCTTTTGAGCAAAGATTTGGTACAGGAAAGCATGAGTCCCTGTGCTATTCCAGCACTTCTTGTTCCAAAGAAAGACGGATCTTTTCGCATGTGTGTGGATAGTAGAGCAGTCAACAAGATCACTATCAAGTACCAATTTCCCATTCCATGACTTGATGACATGCTAGACTAACTCCATGGCGCTAGTGTGTTTTCAAAGATTGATCTTCGAAGTGGCTATCATCAGATCCGTATGAGACCCGGTGATGAGTGGAAAACAGCCTTTAAAACGTGTGATAGGCTGTATGAGTGGCTAGTAATGTCATTTGAACTTTCTAATGCTCCTAGTACTTTTATGAGACTAATGAATCTTGTTTTCAAACCGTTTATTGGCAGGTTTCTGGTGGTATATTTTGATGACATTCTCGTGTATAGCACGGGTCTGGAAGAGCATCTAAAGCATCTTCGTAAAATCTTTGAAGTGCTGGCTGAACAAAAGCTCTACATCAACTCAAAGAAGTGTGAGTTCATGACCAATAGCTTGGTGTTTTTGGGCTATGTTGTCTCGGCTGAAGGAATTCAAGTGGATCCCTCCAAGATCAAACCCATTCTCTCATGGCCAGCTCCAACTACTATTCATGAAATACGGAGTTTTCATGGACTGGAATCATTTTATCGTCGGTTCATTCGAAATTTCAGCACTCTCGTCTCGCCAATCACCAAATGCTTGAAAGGTGGTGTCTTTAGATGGACGAATGAGGCTCAAAGGAGTTTTGAACTCATCAAGGATAAAATGACAGAGGCTCCTGTGCTTGCTCTGCCAAATTTTGAGAACATTTTTGAGCTCGAATCTGATGCATCAGGTGTGGGAATTGGTACGGTACTCAGCCAAGATAGGCAGCCTATTGCTTTCTTTAATGAATTGGTGTGGTACTCGGTGTATGACAAAGAGTTCTATGCAGTTGTGCGAGCACTTGGGCATTGGAGACATTATCTCATCTCCAAGGAGTTCATCCTCTACTCCAATCATGAGGCGTTGAAATACATCAATGGGCAGCACAAGCTCAAACCGAGGCATGCACATTGGGTAGAATTTTTACAAGCCTATAATTTTCATATCAAGCACAAAAGTGGGGTTTCTAATCAGGTGGCAGATGCTTTGAGTCGAAGGCATTCCTTGCTGTCCATGTTGCGAGCAAATGTTCTAGGCTTTAAAGAAATTAAAAGGTTGTACGAAGAAGATGAGTTCTTCAGCAAGGTAATGGAGGAATGTGCAAAAGGACCATACAAGGAGTTCGTGTTGCATGACGGATTCCTCTTCAACAACAATCTTTTGTGCATTCCAAATTGTTCTTTGCGCTGGAAAATTAGTGAGGAGGTTCATGATGGGGGATTAAGTTGTCACTTCGGGCGAGATAAAACCATTGCTTTTACTTAAAGACCATTTCTATTGGCCAAGAATGATGAAGGATGTACATCATTACATTTTGTTGTGTCGTATTTGCCATCTTGCAAAGTCAACCTCTTAAAATGCAGGACTTTATACCCTACTTCCAGTCCCTAAGACACCATGGGAAGATGTGAGCATGGATTTTGTTATGGGGCTACCACGAACTCAGCGCAGCAAAGATTATGTTATGGTAGTAGTTGATCGGTTCTCAAAAATGGCTCACTTTGTGCCCTGTTCTAAGACCATGGATGCAACCAATGTAGCTGACCTTTATTTCAAGGAGATAGTGAAGTTACATGGCATTCCAAAAACCATAACTTCTGACCATGACCCGAAGTTTGTTGGGCATTCTTGGCTTACCCTTTGGAGGAAGTTGGGAACCAAATTGTAATTTAGTTCAGCCTATCACCCTCAAACAGATGGGCAAACTGAAACGGTTAATCGTAGTTTGGGAAATTTATTGAGGAGTTTGGTGGGAGAAAACATTCGGCAATGGGATCTTGTTTTGCCCCAAGCTGAATTTGCTTACAACCGATCTTGTAGCCGAACAACTGGTAAGAGCCCGTTTGAAGTTGTGTATGGTTGCAATCCTGCTACTCCACTTGATCTTTCCTTTGGCCACAAACCAGAGCTATAGTGCAGATGCAGATGCATGTGTCAAGGCTATTAAAGAGATGCATGACCAAGTTATAAGAAGGATTGAGAAGCAAAATCAAAAGTACGAGAAACAAGCAAACAAGCATCGCAAGGCTGTGATTTTTAAAGAAGGAGATCTTGTTTGGGTGCACTTGAGCAAGGAGCGCTTTCCTCCTGTACGGCATGCTAAGCTAAAACAGCATGGTGATGGACCTTTCAAGATTGTGAAGTGCATGGGCAACAATGCATACAAGGTTGAACTGCCAGGAGATTATGGAGTGTCTGCCACATTTAATGTGAAGGATCTTACTCTGTATCATGGTGAAAACGAACCGAACTTGTGGACCAGCTCTTTTCAACCAGGGGAGAATGATGCCGACCAGATCATGGTGAATATGGATCTGGACTCGAGTCAAAAATCAGCTTAGTTCTCTGAATTGTGTTCTGGGCAGACTTGACACATTGTAGTATTTTGCCCGTAACTTATTCATAGTAGTACTAATTGAGGTGATTCAAAATTCTGTAGAAATCTTAAAAGAAGTGCTACAACTTTTATATTTTGCGTTTTCCTAGAATCAGAAGGAATCAAGGTCAAAATGCTGTGCCAACGAGACGTGATCTGTCTGGAGACATCTATCATTAATTATTTATGTGTGAGTTATATTTAGAGATTATTAGGGTCAAAAAGAGAGTTAATATTATGATGGTTTTGTTCTTTATATTGTGAGTTTCTAAGAGGTGGTTAAATGGGTTTTGGTGATAATAATGTTAGTTAAGAGTTATATTAATGTTTAAGTGACTTTTGGGAATATGTAAGGCTATAAAAGAAGCCAAACTTTATTTTGTAAGGGCAATTGATGATAATTACGAATTTTCATATTGAGTTGAGGTTATCTCCTCCTCTTTCTCTTTTGAGTTGAGTTTTTTCTCATTTAGAGTGAACCCTTAGTTGAGCTTGCTTTATCCTCGAACAATTTTGTCCCGAACGACATCACAAAGGCCTGGCCCAATAGAGTCTCATATAATTTTACCTTAGATTCAAGCTCAAGGATTTCGGTTCTCAAAGCCTCAATTGTGTCTTTTTTTCTAAGTAAAGCCATATTTGACTCATTAAAAAGAGTCATCAACCTAGTTTCATTGTTTGATATTAGACCATCACTCAAGGTAGTACTTATATCATCAATCATCTCATCACCATTGTTCAATTCGACTATTGGTTTATTAAAGTCAAATTCAAAACATACCTCACTTGTGAAGCTTGAGGGAGATGGCATGACAACACCACTTGACTCGCCAGACTGGCTCTTCTTGTCCTTTGATTTGGCAATGTTTTTTAAAATCTCAATTGTGCTCTCATCGGTGATGTTTCTACTTGAGATGATGGCATCCACATCCATTGCAGGTAATACCACCATCGGTGATGTTTCTCAATTGTGATCTCATTTGGTTCTTCAAATTCGGGAAGAGCTTGAAGCAATTACGAATGGTGTGCCCCTCTCTATGACAAGCAAAACACACCAGCTTCTTGTTCTCGGAGATTCGCTCGTTGTTGTACTTGCTTTCAAATTTGAGCATCCCTTGGAACATCTTGGATAGGAGAAGGGGATCATTGGAGGTTTCTTGATCAATCTTTTGGATAAAGGAATCATTTGAGGTACGGTTATAATTTGAGGAGTTGTAAGAATTAGAATTTTGGACAAGGAGAGCTATTATTTTGGTTTTATGCTTTTCTCTAGCTTGTCGAAACTTTTCTTCAAAACGCTGAAAGTGTGTGCAGAGCTCGTCCGGTGTGAATGAGTCATTTGTGCCTTGCATTGCTTCTAAAGCATTCACCAATGACTCCCATCTCGGTCTCCTTAACATAACACGTAACAATTTTCCTACAATCTTATTATTAGATAAAGGTTCATCCAATTCAACAAATTCATTTTGATATACATTAGTCTTGAATACATATCCTCAATAGACTCACCGTCTTCCACACGAAAATTTTCAAATTTGATCTCTAAACCCATTATTTTGGTCCTTTTAACTTGGGTGCTACCCTCATATCGGTTCACTAAGGCCTTCCACATTTCATGTGCATTATTGAAATTACCGAATAACATAGCAATAGATTCATGTACCGAGGTAAATATTGCATTAACCGCACTATTATTTTCTTTTTTTTCAATTGGAACCGCAGTCAATTTGTTTGTGGTATTGCCATATTTTGGTACATAACCATTTTCTACAATATCCCAAATTTCAAGAAGACTAAGGTAATTCATCATACATTTTTTCCAATAAATAAAATTCTTGCAATTTTGTCCAAAATTTGGGGGTTCTTTCACATGTCTTTAGGGCGTCACATTAGATAATTACTCAAATTAAGTATTCCTTAATACGAGAATTTCTGCTTTTATACCACTTTGTTGTCCCTAAATCACGCATAGAGGGGTGAATTGGGATTTATACCAATTTTTGGCTTAATCAAAATTCAACTAATTCTCGAATTTAAATAATAGTAAAATGAAAGTAAATAAAGTAAAGAAAGAAAAAAGAACACGAGAATTATTAACGGAGTTCGGACAAATCTTGATCCTACGTCTCTAAGACATTGCTACCAACAAGGTGGTACGTACACCTTTCTTTGCCCCATAAGAAAGGATTACAACTTCCAACCGGCGATCCTTTACACAACAAACAAGCGGTCTCGGGCATTAATAAAGGAGAGAAATTCTCTCAAAAGTTCAAATACAAAGATTGCACTCAATGTAGCACTCTAACACAATTAATCTTACTAATTGGTGAAATGGATTTGAGGCTAAAATGATTGCTATTAAAGCTTAAAGACAAGGGCTCTAATGGAGTAGTTCTCTCAGCAGAGAAGAAGAGATTTTATAAAAGAAGGGCTTTTCAAGTACGTCTAGCACCTTCCTATTTATAATAAAGAAAAAAGAAAATAAAATCTGGACAGAATTCATAACAACCATAGTTATTGAAAAACAACATCTGACAATTGTTTTTAACTTGCGACGGCTACAAACCATTGCTAATGGTTATTCTAAAAATCGATTTCTTTGAAATCTTTAATAAATGCGAAGCTAGATCGTAGCCTCTAATTTCGTCTTTATTTATTTTCCGAACATTTGAAACAGTCGTTATAACTGTTACATAAGCATTGCAACTGATAGTTCAATTTTGGGTTTAAGCTAAATCATTGCAACTCTAATATAACCATTATAATGGTTTAATCATAACATATGTTTTTCGTCTGATGTACACAATCCTTATAACTATTATATAATTTTTATAATTAATAATTCAATTTTCACAACCGTTATAACTGTTATATAAACACTATAACTATTAGTTCAATTTTTGCAACCATTATAATTGTTAGTTCAATTTTTATAATTGTTACAACTGTTAGTTCATTTTTGGACAGTTTTGTTATTTAACCTCAAATTTAATTTAACAATTATCTGTTCTAAACTATATAATCCTAAATTATTCTTGATTTATTCTTGCACTTGTTTATTATGTTTCTATTGCAATCTTGATCGCATAAACATACAAACATCTTACAAAAAAAGGAAACTGTAAGATTCATATTATATTGTTTTGCAAATTGTCAAACATAAAATTGCTTACAACAACACTCTCAGCTCCTCCCCATTCACTGGTTCTAGGGTTTCGAAGGTTGAGGTTTTTTGCACAATCGGCTAAGCAGGTCTGTTTCTCTGTTGTTCTAGCCATTTGTGAGGAGTTCGTTCTGGTTTTCTTTGGCTATTGCCTCTATTGCTTGCTGGTGACTGGTTTGTTGGTTTTGTTGGTATTTTTCACTGTTGCAGTTCTTGGTTTTCTGCACAGTTTTGTCGTTTGCTGTCTTTGCTGTTGCCAATTGGCTTTGGTGGCGCAGAGGCACTTTGTGGTGGCCTCATGGCTCTTGTATGGTTTTGTGTGATCTCAGCTTCTTAGACCTGCTCTGGTATTGCTGGTTTTGTTCTTTGTGGTGCTGGTATGTGCTGATTTTTTTCTGGATCTGGTTGTTGCGCTGGTTTGTGCTAATTTTTTTGGTTCGCTGATAAGAACAGATATTGTTTGTGTTGCCGGTTTTCTGGTATGGATGGATTTGCTTTTTATTCTGGTGTTTTGAGGCTGGACCTCTTGTTGATTTGGGTTGTGTTGGTTGTACCAGTATGGTAGCCACACGGTATTTTGCTGCTGATTGTCTGGTGTGTGGTACCAGCAAGCGTGGCTCTAGGCACTCGGTTGCCTGCTGGTATTTCTTGGTAGGACCCTTTTCTAGAGTTCCTGCTCTAATACCAAGAAACAAATTGAAAGATGTAATGGAAAAGGAGAAGATGATGATTTAATGTGTAATTGCATTATTCTGATTCTCAAATTACAAAATCAATTCTATTTGTAAGTCGCTCTCATATACTTGCTATATTTGTAGATTTGTGCTATCTTTGCTAATTGCTATTATGGCTCTACTAGCTGTTGTGGTTTCCTAATCTAGCCTATTACAGATAATTACACTTGATTAATTTATAGCCTTGATTAATGATGATTAAATTTGAGATCAATCAGCCCCGTTATTTCCTATATTTCCAACACTAACAAATAATATAGAGCGGGAATCCATTGACAATTATTATGTTGACAATCTTGACAACTAATTTTCAAATAATTCTAAAAAACCTTAAAAATAAAAAAAGTTGATAAACATATTCTTGAACTTATAGATTAATTTTGTTTCAAATTTCATATAATTTAAGTATTATTTAATACTCCATTAAAAATCAGTAAAATTATATGGCATTTACAATAGTCTATATTTAACGATTTTTTATGGAATATCAAATAACCCTAAAATTGTATGAAATTTAAAACACAATCAATTTATAAGTTCAAAAAATATGTTTATCAACTCTTTTTATTTGTGTGAATTTTAAAAATTATTTCAAAATTATTAAAAATCGATTGTCAAGATTGTAAAGATAATAGTTGTCAAATAATCCCTCCCATATTAATAACAATACTTCGGTTCTTCTCCAGTTCGAAATTGACTGGAGACTCCATTCTCAATGGAAGGTTGACATTGAAGATTGAATCTGATCTTGTCATAAAATTCAGACAACACGACATGGACAGAATGAATTACGACAACTATTTAGTCACATTCAATATTGACTTGTCAATTTAAAGCAATAATAAGGTAGGAGGTACTGCTATTGGATAAAATTTAGCAGCCATTGAAAAAAAAAATTAAAGCTGGTCAAAGAAATTATTGTTCTTTCTCTCAGCAAATGTCAAGTACACCTGTTTTCAAATAAAATTTGGTTTACTCTGCACAAGTGAGCTACGCTATTTAAAATTGAGGACAATCGCCAAAGAACTTTTGTTTTCATGTTTTCGTCCCCAAAATATTAACTTTTGGAATATTTTTGACATACATTTAAGTTTTATAGTACATTAAAATTATAAATATATTCTTAATTATTTAGATAAAATATTTATCAAATTTAAATTAATTTAAAATTTAATCGGCCAGTTATCATAAAGTGATTATAAATCTGTCATTAAAAATTTTAAATTGTTTGATGTAAGACTAAATATTTTTCTAATTGACTCAAATTTAATACACACCCTAACATGAATAATTAAATAATTAATAATATATCTATAATTTTATTTTTTTAATTTAAATAATATATTTTTAAAATATATACCATATGATAATTTAAAAAGAGCGGATCTAACTCTAAAATGTACGTCTACAATTATAATTAGTTGTAAATCACATCTAGATCGTCCTCATAATTGGAGTACCACGTGTAACCCACGTGGTTAGTTATATATATAAATCAAGCACCCTCTCTTAATGGTATGACATAAAGTGGAGGATACATTAATACTTAATTATTTTGACAATTCAACAAAATATATATATATATATATTGTATACATATAATATACACAAAAATGATGAAAATTTATACAAATTTTTTCGTTTATTAAATGACATAAAGTCTAAAAATAATTCATAAACAAAACATTAGATGATTTTTAAATAACATGAATATTGATGCACAACCAACCTATAAAGAAACAATATATTTACAAAAAAAAAATTCTTCTATTTCTACATTTTTTTTAAGAAAAGATTGTTATTAAAATTATCATATTTTGATTGTCATAGAATAGGATCCCACCATAAAATTGTGTTTATTTATTTGAAACTCTAGAATGGATTTGGCATTTTAATTAATGTAATGCTTATGATTTGTGAATCGTAAGTCTAATACAGTAGTGATAGATATTGTATCTTTACGAAGAAATCTAAGTTTAAATTTCGTAAGAAATATTTGAAAAAAAAAATAACTATCAGAATTAAACGGGTGCCCCCTTATATTAAAAAAAAATGCTTATGACTTGTCCGGCGTTTAAAAACTACACCAATTGCTCTTAAAAACTGCCACATCTATCTTGGTTGGTTTCCTGAAAAGTCCTCTTCTTGCTCCTCTCTAATTGCTCAAATTTCTAACATAATTCCCAAAAAAAAAAAGAAAAAAGATATTTCAAACTTGTTACAAGCAAAGCAAATTGGCAATGGAGACTCCTAGCGCTAACAGTGTACCGCCACGGCACGTACTAGTTTTCCCCTTCCCATTGCAAGGTCACATGAACTGCATGCTTCATTTGGCCGAGATGCTCGTGTACTCCGGATTCCACATCACGCTTCTCCTGACAGATTACAATCTCAGTCGATTACGCGACAACCCGTCATCACTTCCTGACATCCCCCGACTACGGCTGCTATCCATCCCTGACGGCTTACCCGGAGACCATGCACGGCAAGTAGACGGGCTCCTGGAGCTTACGGATTCTCTTGAAACAAGGGCTAGACCCTTGTTTAAATCTCTGTTGCTTGATCTTCGCAAGAAGGATGTAGATGCTGATGGTTTTCCTGCCGTCACTTGTGTCATCGGTGACGGCATATTGCCTTTTATGATAGATGCATCCGAAGAGGTGGGTGTTCCGGCAATTGCCTTCCGAACGGTCAGTGCTTCGAGCTTTTGGGCTTATTACTGCATCCCACGGCTCCTACAATGTGGCGAGATTCCATTTAGAGGTACTTGAAAGATTAAGAGTTCAAACTTATGGTACTGGTAGAGAACCATGTATTACAGCAGAATTGGGGATTGACTAGAATTGAAACGAGGTACTTTACAAAAAAAAAAAAAGGTATTTTAAAAGGTTAGGTGCCATTTACTTAATTGGGTTGTATTGAAATAAATAGGAAAGATGAATGATTGGTATTGAAGCTTCAGAAATATTTTGTGTATTATTAATATCTTTTTTCTTTTATTTATTGATTTATTTTATTTTTAATTTTGAAGATGGAGTGGATTGGGATGAGCCGATCACGGGTATCCCGGGGATGGAGAGCTTTCTATGCCGGCGAGACTTACCAAGTGCATGCAGACTAGCAAAGGACCCGACAGACAAAATGCTACAGTTTTTGGCCACATGTACCGCTCATAGTAAAAGCACTCGGGGACTTATCCTCAACACTTCAGACACCTTAGAATCCATTTCTCTGGAACAAATCCGTACACAGATTCCGATAACATACACAATTGGACCCCTCCATGAGATGGTCCAGACTTGCCGGTCCCAAGCCGATGCACGTGCACATGACAAATCTGTCAGCTTGTGGCACCAGGACCGCACGTGCATGACATGGCTGGATGAGCAGCCACATCAATCAGTTGTTTATGTCAGCTACGGTAGTCTCGCTGTAATGTCACGAGAAGACCTAATCGAGTTTTGGGTCGGGCTGGTCAACAGCGGTCAACGCTTTCTTTGGGTGGTAAGGTCCGATTTGCTTGGAGGAAAAGAGTGGACAGAAATTAGGGATTCACTCCCAACTGAGGTCAGGGAAGGGACGAAGGAGAGGGGATGTACTGTCAGCTGGGCCCCTCAAGTTGAAGTGTTGGCCCACCGGGCAGTCGGTTGCTTCCTGACGCATGCAGGGTGGAATTCTACACTTGAGAGCATAGTAGAAGGAGTGCCGATGATATGCTGGCCTTACTTCGCAGATCAGCAGATCAACAGTCGGATCGTCAGCAAGGTGTGGCAGATCGGACTTGACATGAAGGATGTGTGTGAGAGAACAACCATTGAAAAAATGGTGAGAGCAGCAATGAAAGGTGAAATTGCTGATGAAATTAAGAATAATGCACATGGTCTAGCAAAAATGGTTAAAAGTAGTGTAATGGAAGGAGGCAGCTCATGCCAGAATTTCCAAAGACTGGTACAGTACATTAAGTTCTTATGAAGTAGAAAATTTGTATAACACTGGTAGCAAAGACATATTGGTCTTGGTAATTTTATTCTATTGAAGAAATAAAAATTGAGTTATATCAGGGGAAGGTAATATTGCAAAGAGAGCTAATGTATAGATACCATCATTGATATCATTTTCAATACAAAATTTATTATTCGGATTAAATAAATTATTATTTATGTTAATGATTTTATTATGCAAGTTATTTGTATAATATTTTTATTATTTAACTTAAGTGAGTCATTAGTTAGATTAATGATATTTGAGTTGAATAATAAAGTACCGTACAAAATAAGTTATATAGTAAAGTTATTAACATGAATAATAACTCGTGTTATATGAATAATAAAATCAGTATCAATAACGGTATCTCCCAAAAAAATTTCTATTGCAAAATACTTGTATTTACCAATGTATACATTTTGTATTCATTGCTTGCTGTAACTAGTTTCTTAAAGCAATATATAAATGGATGCATCTGAAATCCAAACTCCAGTTCTGAAATCTTTGAAAAAAACTGTGCTGCAATCATATTCTTTAAACATCCAAATAACCCAGATTGACTGACATCTAATCTAAGATATAGTTGGACCAATAATGAAAATATCAAAGACTAGTTCACGTCAGGATAAAAATATTGGAAACTGTAAAAATTACTAAAAAAAATAAAAGAGTAATTCTAATGTACATTTAACTTTTAACGTACATCTAACTCTTATGATATAATTAGTACTCTTGCTCTTTGCTCCCTCTTATTAAAAAAATATTAGTTCACAAATAACAGCCTAATTACCCCTGCTCTCTCTTGGTCTTCCCCTCTGGCAAGATCTCCTTTGTCAGTACCAGTTAGTACCGGCACCTAAAAAGGTGCTTCTGCCAGAACAGAAAATGACTGGATTTCTCCTGGCCGGGCTTGGTTTCGCTCTTTCACATTCCCATGTCTGTAGCAGTATTGCAAGTCCTTTTATTGCAGTTCAGGCCAACTTCGTTCACAAGCCCAGAAATACACAAATCAGAGAACCAAATTGTAAGAGAATGGAACTAATCAGTTCAGAACCAGACTTCATTCTTACAGCTTAAATCTGGCAGTAAACCAATCAGCATTAATTTCATTATTGAAAAAATGCATACCATTCTTATCATTTATCAATGGCACCACACTATGCAGCTCTAAAAGTTTTCAGAGAAAGTAAATTAATTTTGCTCTGCTAATACTTTGCTCATTGGTGAAGACTGAAGAGGTATAGTTCATAGTTTTTTAAGCATGCACAAAAGAAAACTAAATAAGGCAAATCGAACCAATTGACCGGAGCAATAGGTTATCTCATGAATTAAAAAAGCCATACAGCCGAACCAGAGGCGGAGGCAGACTTTTATGTAATGGGGGTCAATTATATTTTTTTTTTCAAAATAATGGAGATCAATTTGAAGTACTTATAGCATTTTTTTCTGAAAATACATAGTAACATAACATAAAATCATTCAATTTTGAAGAACGAATGGGGGTCAATTGACCCCCATTCTTTTCAAGGTAGATCTGCCCCTGAGTCGAACCACTCCACAGAAGCATCAGAAAAACAATTGTCAGAATCTAGACTTGTATTAATTAAACATGTCCAAGTTCGACGGCTTTGATTTCTCCAATGCACCATTCACTACCTGCTCAAGACTTATCCTCACACCATCTCCGATTTTCATCGTCATAAACATCCAGATCATCTACTAAGAATATGGACCAGAATATATCGCAAAGTGCACCACTAGTCTGGTCAATAAGAATAGTCCTTCCCCCACAAATTCTCCTGGATTTCTTCATCCCTCTCCTTCATAGAAGCATTTCGTCAAACAGATCGTGTGCACTGCTCCTGTGTGGAAAAAATGAGCGCTGGATTAAGTCAAGTCAAGTCAAAAGAAGTGATACACAAATCCTTTCTTAACTTGCTACCATACGAGAAAGATCCACATGGGCCATGGCCATATCATGTCTCCAGGTAACTGGGATAGACCATGGATTTTCTCATATCTATGTGGCCTGAATGAGCTTGTATGGGGTTGCTACAGAGTATGGGCTAACTGGACCGAGTGCCCGTTGCAATTATGGGTTCTATTATCAGTTCTCTGCTGGTCAAAGAAAACTGAAGCCTCAGTTGTAGAGATGTATAGCCTGGCCTATTACCCACCAGTACTAAGAAGCATAGAAGGAAAATAATACCATCATGAAAAGATAATTGATCACATGAGAATGAAATTTCTTTGAGCTCCTATGTACTCTAGATCTTTGAAAAATCTTTCTTTTATCAATGGGAGACTATTGTTTTACATAGAAAATTCGGGGGTTTAGATGTTCTTAATCTGAATAAGATGAATTAGGAATTATTGGAAAAATAGTGGTGAAAGTATAATATTACACTGTTTCCAAAGAAATTTGGAAAATTATTACTAAAATTACATATAAGGTATTATAATTAAGCATCATTGACCGTCAAATAAGTCTAATTGTACAATTGAGCCTGAAATAACCTCATGGAATAAAGATTATCCAATTTTGCTATTGTGAAATTGCAAGGTTGAAAGTGGGAAAATACTTCCTACACTAATTGACTTTCAGCTAACCATAAATTGTGCAGTTGAGCTTCAATAAAATTGCCAAAGAAAAAGAAGTTCATATATGTTTAAATGATTGCCCCAAAAGGAGTTCAACAAACCACTTCTTGATCCCTAGCGGTTTGAAGATAATATATAATTCGCATCTTCAGTTACATCTATCAAATTCGTAAAAAGAAATTAAAAAGTGAAAACTACATATCCTAGCTCAATCCAACACATTTAACAACCAGGATTACAACTGAATCGGAAACAAACAAAACTTCGGCATGAACTGCTGTGTGCATCTCAGACTGACTGGTATATAAGGTACTGAAACTGTAGACTATAATCCTTATTATAAACATAGATGATGCTGAACACAGGTTGAACGCAATCTTTTTCTTCTGTTAATTTCTTGTACCTCTCAAAGACTCTTGAGCTAAAGGCACTGGAAAAATGGCCTGCAAAAAAAAATAAAAATAATATTTTAATGCTACAATATTACTGCCTCTATAATAAAGTTTCACATGTATCCCTACAAAACATAAAAGTACACAGCTGTTATTGTGATATTGATTAGATGATATGACCTTGAGATATCCATTTGTCCCTTTTATTTGTGCTAAGTCATTTTAAGAATTAGTGTATGGTGTTCCTTGCCAATGTAAACCAGATAAAAAGGAAAAAACAAAAGAAGGAAAAAACTATATAAGGGCAGATGCTCAACCAGTAATCAATTAGACAATTACCCTGACGACACCCAGCTATAAATCAATTGAGTTGGTGCTCCATGCATGGTTACACGCCGTAGTACCTCGTTGCCTTTGCGAAACTCTTCTGCTTCATGTAAGACAAGCACCATCCCCATTTGACAACTAGAAGCTCATCATCACTTATTTTCATTTCCAACTATTTTGTTTTGAAGCATCATTCTGACCTCATCATTTGTCATCAAAATCTCTCCCCTAAAAATCTTAGCTGGATAAAGAAGAACAAAATCATAACAAGCTGAAGTTATCAATGTAGAAAGATAACAAACAATGCAAAAGTACACTTTATTTTGGCACAAGATATATAGACAAGAAGTTTGGTACCTGCTCTGTGTGTAATTGTTATATTTTGATTATCATCTACAGTGGTACCAAATTTCTATGAATAGTCCCCAATTTCAAACTTTTCTGATTTCTCCATTCAGCTTTTAGCAGCAATTGCTCTTCTTCTATAGTGTCTCATCACTCCTGCACCATAATATCACTGGTTGACATCATGGAATCATCATGTTCTTGTATCCTCAACAACCATTTCACAATCACTATCCTCCTTCCTCGTCCCTTCAGATATTTGTCGACATCAGGACCTCATCATGTTCTTCTATCTCCTCAAGTACCATTTCATAACCTTTACCGGTTAAGCTCGTCGATCATCACTTATTCTCACTCTCAACTATCTTTTCTTAAAGCATCATTCTGTTGTCATCATTTATCACCAACATCTCTCCCTCAAAAATCTCATCAGAAATATCTAAACCACTCCCTTTATCATCCTGCTCCAATGACACTGGATTTCCAAGACTACTCTCATCGGAATCCAAGCTTTTAATCATGGCATCGTCTGTTGACAACAGGATTTCATGAAGTTCTCATCTCTTCTCAACTAAAATTTCTTCATCGGTAATCTCCTCCCACATCTGTAATTCCTTGGTAGATTATGAGCCGCACTGCCTCTGTTTAGCTGGATAAAGAAGATCAAATGCAGAATAGAAGAAATTTACCAATGTACAACTAACAAAGAATGTGAAAGTATATATACTTTCTTTCAGCACTAAGAAACTAGACAAATTGCTACCTGCTCTCTAGTTATAATCCTGATTATCATCTTCAATTGACACCTAATTTCTATAACTGCTCTCCCCCGATTCCAAACTCTTCCCCTTTCTCCTCTCAGCTGTTAGCTGCTCTTCCATAATCCTTGGCCTCTCCTGCAACACAAAATCATTTGTTGACATCAGGGCCTCATCATTTTCTTCTGTCTCCTCATCCCTCGTCCCTTCCAATGCCTCCCATGAATTATTTGCCGCACGGCATTTGTTTAACTGTAAAAGGTAAAACCAAAAGTAGGAGCATAAGTCCTAGAGCTAACAATGGATGCAAAACAATTTTATTTTACAATTAGAGAAGTAGAAAAAAAAATAATACCTGGTCTCTATATTTCATGGTTATAACATGATGCCACTCTTCCAACCAATGGCATCTGACAATTGTCATATGCTGAAGCGACTGTGGAATCTCTTCGCTTGATGAGATTTGCACAGAGCGACAATGAACAATCTCCAAACGTTTCAGAGTAATGATGCTACTAAAACCAGCTATGAATTGCAAATACTTGCATCCTTTAATAACTAGGACCTCAAGAGAAGGAACTTTCCATTCACTTAATGAAAGAGATGTTATGCTCTCTGTGCAAGCAATTTTTAGGAACTGTAGAGATGGTAGTTGTAAGTTGTGAAGTAAGGATTCACTAAGCTGGCCTGACACAGTTATTCTAGTCAGGGAAGGGAGAAACGGAAGCGCACTCAACTCTTTACAGTTGTTTATCAATAATTTGGTGAAAGAAGATGACAGGGTTTGAGGAAGAAACTGGAGCTCATTGCAACACACTATTTTGAGTGCATTAAGTCCACAAAACTCACCATCTTCTACTCCATACCACTGGACCCAATTGGGCATATATTTGAACTCTAGTGTTTCAAGTGATTGGAATCCCTTTGTTTCTAAGTTAGGAGAGCAAAACTCACGTCCAATAAACTGGATGTTGTACATCCATGAAACGTAGAGATATTTAAGAGATGGCAAAAACCCAAGAGTAGGTAGGACTTTACAGTTCTCACCACATCCATTTAGACTGATTTTGGTTAATCGTGAGAAGGAAACATCACCAAACCATTTTGGGAATCTAGAACCAGAATAATCGATTATGTTCAACTCTTTAAGCCCAATATTTGGTTTCAGGTACTCGAACACTGTTTCAATATTCCTGAGTTCTAAATCATCATATCGTTCAAGATCTGAATGTGTAGCTCCAAAACTCGACACCTTATAATGATCACAGTTGGTATGTGCTGCAGTGGACCAATCTAACGTTAGAACGTTTAACATATCCTTACTTTGCAAATTGGCCTGCTCAGCACCTTTAGCACTTGATACATTCCTCAATCCTGTAATAGTTAGCTCTCCTTGGAGATTCTTAAGTCCATTCAGCTCAGATATTTCACAATGCCAACTACCTCTTTTGATATTAAACACCGGCAATGTTTGCAATTTTGTTAGCCAACCAATTCCATGAGGCATGCATGTGTTCTTGTCAAAAAAGTTGAGATGACGGAGATTAACCAATTTGGTTATTCCTTGAGGTAGTTCTCGCAAAGGACAGCCTCTTAATTCTAATGTCTGTAAGTAACAGAGATATGTTATAGATTCAGGAAGCTTCGCTATATTGGTTTTTGTGAGGTTGAGGTAACGCAGCTGCTTTAGGTTTCCAACAGAACTAGGCAAGGCCTCAATCCCTGTGTGTCTCAAATCCAAAATTCGTAAATGTCTCAAAAATTGGAATTGTTCATCTGACATATCAATGCCGATACAGTTGTTCCATTTATTAGCTTTGTTTATTATTTGCAATAACCTCAGTTGATGGTACTCTTGCCAGGGACGAAGGTTGACAACCTTGGGGAGATCATTTACAATTATAGAAACATATCTACGATACTTAGAATGAGCACCAGGATTATTCACTAGTGAAATTTGTTGTCCAGCCTCAGCCCTAATAAATTCTTCTGCGGCTAGATTTTGTGCCATTGCATGCAGCAGATCATGCATTATAAAACCCTTTCTCCTTGCATCATTGTATCGATTTTGTTCAATCAAACTTCTTTGCACAAAATCCTCAAAATAATTGTTGGCAATCACTTCTGGTGTCTGACTGATTTTGGGTTCGACAAAATCCAGTGCCAACCATAATTTGGTTACATCGTTCTTTGAGAAAACATAACCTTTTGGGAACAAACTAAACATAGTGAAGAAAAATTTTAGCTTTGGAGGCAATTGATCATAGCTAATCTTAAGTGCTGGCAAATACTCATATCCATAATCCCACAATTCCTTATTCATGATTTCTTTCCAAAACACAATATCATATTTACTCGCGAGCAAACTTCCAATTAATTTGACCATTAAAGGGTTACCATTACAATTTTCCACTATCCTTTTTGCTATTTTTATGAGGTCATCACTTGCATGTAGCCCTCTATGAAAAGCATAACTCTTGAACAAGGAAAACGAACTCTTGTATGATAAAGAACCTAATGAATAGGTACTCATTGTTTGCACCATTCTAGCAACTCCCATATTACGGGTAGTTACTATCACATGGGCAAATCTGGCACTACGCAATGGGGACATCAAGGCTTCCCAAAGGCTCCGATTCTCATTCCAAACATCATCAAGAACCAGAAGGAACCTCCTCCCCATGACTTGCTGACTTAACTCACTTTGGAGACTGTCCAACTGGGACAAGCGGAAAGGTTCCCTTGCAAAAGACTCTAGTATATTCCTTGTTAACCGGAAAACATCAAAATCCTCTGATACAGATACCCATACCATACGGTCAAAATATTCACGTACCTTGAGATGATTATAAACCAGCCGAGCAAGTGTTGTCTTGCCTAACCCCCCCATTCCGGTCACAGCTAGCACAGAAATTCCTGATCTCCTCCCATCATTTTCAGAAAGCAACATTCTAAGAACATGGTTGACATCTTTGCTCCTCCCAAATGTTGCATTTAAATCTACAAGCGATGAACTAGGTGCAATTCGTATTATTTTCTTGGATTTGATTCTGTCAAAAGATACATCATGAAGCCCAAATCTTCTAACATCCTCTATTAATGAATCCAAATCATTTCCTAGTTGCTCTGCTTTTTGAGTTACAACACCTGGAAACACATTTGGATCTGAGCCCAAGCTGCTAACCTGCTTCAGGAACAGATCATGCATCTGGTTGCTTGTTTCACCGCTGGTTTTGGATATATTTCCTTCATGAAGCACCTTTTCTCGCTTGAGCTTTTTGTTGCCCGAGTAAAGGTCGACAAGGAGAACCTCCTTTGCTCTATCAACTACACCATCAACCATACCAATTATCTCTTGAACATAGTCACCAGAGGCAAACTTTCTTTTACGATCAGCTCCAGATTGCTTTGGATCAAGCTCATTCTTGTTGAGCTCTATTTGATTAGGAGAACTTCCAGCAACCTCACCGGAGGATCTACCAATAGATGCTGATTTGGAACGAAGCACCTCATACTCTACTTCTTCAACAATGTCCTCCATGCGATAGGCAAACTGCTTCACTTCGTTTAGAACAAGCTTGGCAGATGGATTTACATAAGGGTCCATCTTTGACCCATCCAGAATGGACTGCAACTCGAGCAATTTCGGGTCCAGCATCTGGAGTTGAGCAAGAGTCAGAGAATCTAGTAAGAAAGCTTGAGGCAAGGCAATGACGGAACAGAGCTTCTTTCTCACCATGTTGATGGTCCATAATATAACATCCTGATCCATGTTGTATGCCAGGTGCTGATCTGCTGTATTGCTTGCTAGGAGCTAAAGAAATTCAACCTTCGACAAAAGGCTTAAACCTGAGAGTGGTTTTGATTATTGATTCGGAGCCGATCTTATAGAAATTGAATCAATCGGGATATAGGAATCAGGTGAGACACTATATTTACCTGGGGATCAAACAAGTATGCTCCGTAATTCCTATCTAGTCTAACTGTCAGATCTGCTATAGGAGATCCAGTAGATCCCAGCTGCCGAGAACAAGAACAGGTGTAAGATCAAATAGGCTTTAGTGGTCAGAAAACAAAATGGAGAGAACAATGAGTTTGCAAGGGGAAAGCTTTGGCTGGCTAATTCTGGTCACAAAAAGAAAAAACAAGAAGAAATTGATCGAGAAATTGGCGCAAGGGAGACTGGTAGAGTACCTTAAGAGAAGAGAGGTGTGGAGTGTTTACTAACTTCGCCGATCGAGAACAATGAGCTTGCGAGAAGGTCGGTCAATGTGAGAACTGAGAAAGACGAGAGCAGATCGCGACTGGAGAGAGGAGGATTAGTTTGACTTTGGTCTTTGGCAAAGCAGGGTTGGGTTTTCTTTCAGTTTTCTTCTTTTTAAGAAAAAAAATTATCTTATGATTAAGCCGGTACTACCTACTAAATTTCCGGCTCTTATTACAACTGGACAATATTTTAAAGGGAGCTAATATGCAGATATTAATATTGATATCATTATCGATATTGATTTTATTATTTATATTAAATAAATTATTATTTACGTTAGCAATTTTATCATATAATATTTTTATTATTCAATTTAAGTGAGTTACTATTTAAATTAATGATATTTAAGTTAAATGATAAAATACTATAAAACATAAATTATATAATAAAATTATTAATTTAAATAATAATTCTTTTAGATAAATAAAAAAATCTATATCGGATTATAGATGACGATATCTCTCAAATATTTTCCTTCATATTTTAAAAACGATTTTCAATGTTCCGCATGGAAAGAAAGTATACCCTTCTCAAATTAGATGAGTACAACTTTATATGTCTGCTAGCCCTATAACTAAACTACAATGAGGCCTTTTAAAATGATGAAGGTTTATAGAACTTGTAGTCTCTTTTGGTGGACAAAATCCACAATAATTTAGTACCCAGAAATGAGCTTTTGAGCTTCTAGATGAAATATACGAAATTAAAGTACACAAATTGGCTCCACCTTGGTGAAAATAAGTAACAACGACCAAACAACACCGCATAAGTTTCGACAAAGAAGGGGGAAAAAAAACAGTATTGATATTTCTCTGAAAGCAAAAGCAAACAAAAAAATGAAACATTACTAAATCGTCACATTTTGCTTATGAAATAATTAAGTTCCCAAGCACTACATAATACGGATCCAGAGAGGAAAGGAAATCAATGATAGTTTTAACTGAAAGTACAATTGATGGATAAAAAGAAACCAACTAAAGCATCATACAATCATCGCTGTTGTCCCCACTAAGATCATATGCATTGCTTTCTTCTCCACTTAACTCGTCATCGCTCTCATCTTCACTCATATCCCCCACCACCAGCGCTTCCAGTGCTTCATCACTCGAACCCCCAGTTCTGTTTAGCTGAGCAATGCAAAACATATATAGTACAGTTAGCAATAACATGTTGTTGTGCTATTAAAGAGCAATGTGCAACAGCTATCCACTAAGATAGCATTGGAGTAAGCACAATAATTCAGCCTCTACATGCTGGTTATGAGTTTTGATTAGTACCCATACTGCTACAGATGACATTGCCGCAATAATGTTCTCGACTAAAAGTAATGCAAAGCAACCATCAAACCCCGAGGTCGACTGAAGACCACCATTAACTCTACTTCAAAAAAAAAAGTAAACAATAAATAAATAAAAAATACAGATTGAAATATAACCATATCGCGGTTAAGCATTAGTCTATTATCAGAAGAAACCTAACATCTACTCCTCACAAATAAGTAAAATATTTCAATAACAGAATGTATAAAATTCATACCTGACTAAAGAATGTGGCGGTTTGTTCTTTCTCCCACTCACGCAGCGCAGGGCAATTCGTAATTGTCAGAACTTGAAGCGACGGTGGGATTCCTTCACTTGAAGAGAGTCTCAGCAAATAGCACCTGACAATGCTCAATTGCCTAAGAGAGGAAATATTACTGATCCCAACTACCATCTGTAGATTTTTACATCCCTTAATTACTAGTACCTGAAGTGAAGTTAAACTCTCATAATTGAGAGAAAAAGACCTTATGTTTTTGGAGGACATGATTTTGAGAAACTTGAGGGATGGAAGTTGCAAATTAAAGAATAATTCTTCACTAAGGTCGCCTGTCAGAATCAAGGAACTAAGTGAAGGAAGCAACGGAACTGCTCTTAGTTCCTTGCAATTTTTTATCACCATTTTGATCAGAGAGGTTGAAAACGGCTGAGGTAAGCACCTTAATTCACGGCAATCACTAATTCTTACAGATTGGAGAGAACAAAACTCATCATTTACGACTCCAGACCATTCCAACCATTTGGGCATGCACATAAATTCCAAGGTCTCGAGAAATCGAAACCCCTTGGTTTCTGGATCACGACAACAGAACTCACGACCAACACGGTGAATATTCCACATCCACTCAATTGAGAGGAATTTAAGGTACAGCAAAGATCCCAGTGTGGGAAGCTCATTGCATCTCCCACAACTGCTGATGGTTATTTTGGTCATTTTGGAGAAAGACACATTGCCTAACCAGCTTGGGAATTTTAAACCAGGATAACCATTTACATACAACTCTTTAAGCCTGTTATGTGGTTGAAGACCTTGAAGCACTTTTTCCTCCAAATTCTTGGCATTAATTGTATCCATACCTTGTCTATGATGGATGTGACAGGCACCTCCAGACCAATCCAATTTCAAGATTTCAAGGTGCCTTTTGGTAGGTAAATGAGCCTCCTTAACACTTTCAATGCTCATCACATTGTGCAATCCGAGGATATGAAGCTCGCCATGAAGGTTCACCAAATCTTTTAACTCAGCTATGTGACAATGCAAATCGCCCCATCCAATATGGAACATTGGCAACGTAATTAGGTTTCTCAACTTGCCAATTCCATGACGAATACACACATCCTTTTGCAAGAAATTCAGATGCCTCAAATTTAGCAAGCAGCTTATACCAGCTGGAAGCTCTTGAAGAGGACATTCTCTTAATTCTAGAGTTTGCAAATAATAAAGAAGGCAGATCGATTCTGGAAGCTTCCTGATGTTGGTTTTCATGAGATTTAGATAACGCAGTTGTTTCAAATTGCCAATGGAGTCGGGTAAGCTCTGGATATTGGTGTGGCTGAAATCAAGAGCTCTTAAATGTTTCAAGTTTTTGAAAAGCTTGTCTGGCATCTCAATGCTGATATCATTGTTGAATTTCTTCATAGCACTCACAATTTGGAGTATTCTTAATTTTCTGGGTTGACATAAGAGGTCTAGGTTGATTCGTTCAGGTAAGTTATTCACCACAATTGATAAAAATCGAACCTCAAAAGGTAAATCCTCCAGCTTCTCAAATTCTTTCCTTGAAAAGTCTTTACCGGCCATGAATTGGGCAAGATCGTGGATAAGGTCATGCATAAAAAAACAATCCACTCTTTGATTGTAGTAATTCTTTTGAATCATTGACCGTTGAACCAAGTTATCAAAATAAGAACCACCAACATCTTCAGCCAACTTTTTTCCATCTAGTTGAATAAAGCCAAGAGAGATCCACAACTTAACGATATTCTCCCTTATAAAAGTAAAATCTTTTGGGAATAGGGAAAAGATAAGAAAACACTGTTTTAAGTCAGATGGCATTTGGTCATAGCTCAATTTTAGTGCTGGCAAAACCTCCATCTCACCTTCTGTTATTTCCCATAGCTCACTATTCAAAACATCCAGCCACACTTCTTCATCAGGTTCATCTTCACCATTAGCAATGCGAAGAGCATTCCCCAGTGCTTTGATGGCCAATGGCAACCCGCCACACTTCCTTACAATTTTCTCACCAATCTCAAGCAAGTTTGCATATTTCTCCAGATCCTGGTGCTCAAACACAATTTGCTTGAAAAGGGACCAACAATTATCAAAAGGTAAAATGCTTAAGGGATAAGATGGCATTGTTCCCATCAATTTTGCCACAGTGTTATTTCGAGTCGTCACAAGCACAACACCAGATCGTGCATAGTTCAAAGGTAACCTCAACTTGCTCCAAGGGTCTTCTCTATCACTCCATACATCATCCAACACTAACAAGAACCTCTTTCCCTTCACTTCCTCCATTAGCCTCCGTTGAAGATTGTCTAAACCTATGGGGTCCCACTTCTTCTTAGTAAAAGATGTAAGTATGCTCCTTGTTAACTTTTCAACATCAAAGTTCATTGGCACACATACCCATGCCATCAAATCGAAAAATTGACCAACTCTAGGGTCATTACAGACCAGTTGGGCAACTGTTGTCTTACCAACACCGCCAAGTCCGGTAATAACTAGTACCGAAATGCCATTATCACTTCCATTAGCATCTCTGGGAAGCAACAGTTGAACAATCTCCTCTTTTTCATTTCCCCTACCATGGATTGTAGACGCATCTACCAGAGAGGTTGTCAAATGCCTCTTCACCTTGTAACGATTTGGCCGCTTTTTGCCATCACTTGGTTTCAAATTTAGGTCACGCCAGTCCTTGGTGATCTCCTCAAATTTCGCTCTAATCATTTTCACTCTTACAGTTAATTCCTCTGGAACAGGAACTGCTATAGAGCTCAAACACAATTCAGAAGCCTCTTTGCCCGAAGTGCGCTTCCGCTTGATGCAATGGCTCATGGATAAGTCATTTGGTACTTGGACAAGAACAAGGTCAGATACCTGAAAAATAAATACTTCATTCTTATTTTAAGTGTAGAAACAGGGAATATATTATATACAGTGGCGTCAACATTTTTGTAAACATTGAATTCCAGGAAATGATTTTGATCCCCAATTCTCCACTCATGCACATCACTATAATTTTGATCAATTTCAACATGCACATCACTATAGTTCTTCTCAGGCATTAATTCAAGCTGGTATTATTAAAAAAAAGTTGTAATTTTAACCTGACTGCGCTCCTCCAGCGACGAAACATCAGATTGGTGGTGGGATCGAAGCACCTCGTACTGATACTCATCGATCACATCCTCTGCATCGTACGCCACCTCGCTCAGCTCGCTCAGTCGGAGCGTTTCCGCGTGCGATGTGATCTCCCTTTCATCCGCATCGCGCAAGATCGCACGGATCCTCTTCATCGTACGATGAAGCCTCCTTAGATCCTTCAGAGTTGGATCACTGGAGCGTCCAGTAGAGGATGAGGAGGCGGAGGAGAAAAGAGAAGAGAGCTTATCGGTGGCCTCTGCTAGTATCCAACTCCAACTGGAATGCATTGCTCTCGCCATTCTCACACTCTCAGCTCCTCCTCCTAATTCCTACAGAGAGAGAGAGAGAGAGAGAGAGAGGCAGTTTTGATAATTGATTTTTTTTGGATTGCTTGAGTTGACTTTGACATTGACTGTGTTAGGACTCACAGAGGTGTTGATCTTCTGCTGCAAGGTATCACTGCATTGTACATCGGACGGATGAATTATAAATATAATTTTTTAAGTTTTATTTATATAAATTTTAATATAATTGAATAAATAATATATTGTACTATACAGTATAATATAGTAGAAGATACGAATCTGATTCTCACAATCATGGTGAACCACACCAATGACAATAAGTGATTGTTTCAGATTCATATCCTCTATTATGTTATACTGTACGATACAATATATTATATGTCTCATCACATCAAAATTCATATAAAACAAATATAAAAAAAAATTAATTCATTTGCCCATAGGTTTGTTTACCCTTAAGTTAACTTCAAGAAAATAAATGGACAAGACACATTTCCGTGAAATCTGCCCAAATCAACTTCATCAAAAAACCCAATTTAATTGGAGCATCCGAAACCAAATACGAATGGGGACCCTTTTGGGTACGAACCTTGGTGTCTAATAATAATGACAAAATTACCATGTCAGCAACCGCGTGGCAAATCACATCAGCAAACCCAGTGTCACTGACAGTACCCCCCACCTCATAGCGAATACACATCGGCAATAAACTCCAGGGATTGAAATTTTGGGTGCATCAAGTTTAACAAGTCAGCTATGAAGCCAGCATTCTGGTCTATACGCACCCAGTTCACCCAAGTTCCCCTTTAAAATAAAAAAGAGGGGGGAGAAAGAAAGATGTACTTGTCTCTCTAAAGCCAGCTAAATGGCTCTTGCTGTGGAGCATGAACACCGGGTGCAGGGAAAGGGAGAGTTACCTTCCCATTTCTTCTTATGCCTTCCCTTTTCCTCCAACGCTTTTCTGAAACTGAGAAGGGAATCAAACTAAACGAAGAAAGGCAAGGGGCACGCCACCTCTAGGTAAGCCGCCAGCGCCGCCTGCAAGAAAGAACAAAGGCGACAGTGAGAGCTTTTAAAAAAAAAGGGGGAGAAGGCGTCGAGCTAGGGGACCGACCTACTCACCTGAAAACGAACTGGAGCTCCGGATCCTCTGCTGCGAGTTTGTGATCACACTCAGTGGCAACCCTTGCATGATCTGACGACGCTCACTCACACAGCAACTGGGAGAACAGCACACGGATCTAGCTGGAACACTCAAACCAGTGGACATGGAGCTGCCAGAGGAGAAAGTCAACACTGATGCAAATACCTGGCTTGAGGGAGTAGACAAGAGGCTCCACAGCAGACCAACCGGCTTTAAATCTGTCCCTTTCCCTCCTTAGGATAGACAAAGAGAAAAGAAGAAAAAATGAGTTTTTACCATTCTTGTGAAAAACTGAAAAGGTGAACCATGTGAAGAAAGGGGGGCTGAAGCAGTGCTGCCACCTCAACAAATCAAGGTTTACCCCAGTGCTTATAAGAACCCCAGAAACCAGCAGTGCCAAAGGAACGACCCGCTCTTACAAGATTTCCAGAAAAAAAAGAACTAAGCAGGCAGCCCCTCCCCTTGGTACCAGAAAAAAAGCTTGGCAACTTTCTACCCAATCAGTTAGATTAGAAGAAATAGAACAGGTCAGTATGCAATGTATTTTGGGAGGCTGAAATATGATGTTGAGTTAACCCACTTCAAGGTTCACTAAATTCTCAATTTTGCTGAACTTAGAGAGGCACAATAAGTGCTTCTGGACCTGATTTGGGTTACTTCAACATATGAGGCCAAGCTATATGATGATATGCAAAAATTAAATGGAAGAGCATGTGAATTGGACTTGTGTCTCTTTTTTTTTCTACTCCCTTTCTTCTTCCTCAGTCTATCCTTCCCTTTTCTGTTTAATTACTGCTGGTTTCTGGCATGAACGAATCAGCCGGCGTAGTAAACACCTAGCAGTCCCTTTCTTCTTGCAAAATTCGGCGCCGAGTAGTAAATAACACAGACATATTATTCAGTCGAATCAAACAATCAAAATCGGAGTCGGCACGATAAGTGTCATACTCTTTTAACCTTTACTCGGTACGATAAGTATTCGAGTGTTATGTAGACCAAAAAAAAACAGAGAAGAAGTTACACGATAAGTGTACTGCCTAATACTCTTACGCCTTGCACGATAAGTGTATAGGTATTGAAAAGGGAAGGGGTCACACGATAAGTGTAGTGTCAGATGATCTTACATCTTGCACAATAAGTGCATAGGTATCAAATCTGAAAATACCCCCCTTTTTCAGGGAATACAGTGTCAAAGAAATGCATCATATGTTTGACAAAAATGAAGTGTCTGTTTTCAGATTTTTATTCTAAGTTTCATCAGAATATCCCCCACTACAGCAATATATGTAGTTTTGAAATGTGTCAGTTACTATTGTTGTTAGACGTCTAATTAAACGCCAAATGAAACAAAGCCATAACACGACCAGTGTAAGTTAAAGAAAATAACAAAAGGAAACACTAAGAATTCGATGGTAGGGCCACCTCCGTACTCCCCTTCCTTGGGCGATCCTTACTAGCACGGGTCACCAGTGCTCTGGCGATGGAGGCGTGAGGAACCGCTAACCCACTTTACCTCCTGGACCCGGATCCGAAAGAGGAAAGGAACATGCCTCTACTGGTGTGAAGATCATCCCGCACGAATCCTGAGGAAGATCCAACACACCAATCTCCCCTGATGCCTCTACGCTGGCCCAATTCAAAAAAAAAGAGAGGGAAATGAAAGGAAGAAGCCTGACACATTTTCTCCAGCCCAAGAAGAATAATAAAAGAAAAGAAGGGAGTTAAAACCCATGTAAAGAAAATGAAGGAGGGAGAGAGGGGTATGCTCAATTTTAAAGAAGGCCTAAAACAGAGAAGTAAAAAAAAAATACTGACAGACAGGTGAAACAAACGATTGTAAAATCCAAATTTCATGAAAATTATTTCTAAAGGAAAATTACTTTATTTTTCTAAAAATTCTATAGAACTAAGATATTGGCAGAACTCTTAAATTCCACCAAAAATTATCAAAGGCATGAAAATAATACGAGTTGACATTTTAAATACAAATTCAAACTTTCAAGAGTAAATGGATATCAAAATAGGCCATCTATTGACTTTGATCAAATTGTTAATTAAGAGACATCTCATGCATGATGAAATCTTCTCAAAATCATGAAAATCCTCAACCCCTTTCTTTTTGTATCTGTGACCGAATTTTGCCCCAAGCTCAAAATTTCACAAAGTTGATCATGTTTTGACTTTGGTCAAAATAATCACATTGATGAACAATTTAGGATGCGGTCAAAGTTCTGATTAATAATTAGAATTATTTTGTATCATATTGATTTGCATATGTTCAACTACACATAATTATCAGTAAACTTTATGGTTTGTTATGCATTAAACCAGCTTGTCAACATACCTATGGTGTTCTCATGCATATCAAAATCCACAGAAATTCGTAAATTTGACAAAAGACTCCAAGAACCTTCAAACTCAAAATCAAACCTCCCAACACTCAAAACTCAAGCCCAAGCCTTCTAAAGCCAAAAGATTAGGCCCAAATCCTTTAAATCCTAAGTCAATCGTAACATTGATGTTAGCTTAGGTCCCAAATCAATCGTGACACTGAAGTCAACCAATCCAAAATCCCAACTCAATCGTGACACCAAAGTCAACCAAATTCCAAATCAATCGTGACACCAAAGTCAACCAAACCCCAAATCAATCGTGACACTAAAGTCAATCAAATCCCAAATTAATCGTGACACCAAAGTCAACCAAACCCCAAATCAATCGTGACACTAAAGTCAACCAAATCCCAAATTAATCGTGACACAAAAAAATCAGTCAAACCCCAAATCAATCGTGACATTGAAGTCAACTTAACCTCAAGTTAATCGTGACTTGGAAGTCAAAAATGAAATCAATGTATGTTCGGTGTGGACTACCGTATAGGCCCTTAAACAAAACAAAATCTCCCTACGTTAGTCATACTATTTATTTTTCTGGCCTAAACTTTAATTATTTCGTCTTACCTTAATCAGAGATTCTCTGGGTTGATGACTCGAGGTAATTAACGACGAGTGCTTGCGCTTGTCGGAAATCAAAAGTCCCCACAATCACTTAAAAATATCTTTATGTGTGTATCCGTTTTAAATAAAACACATCTAAAGACTACCTTGTCTCTTTTCCCCATAAAGCAAAGTGTAGCACGCTAAAAAGGGTAATACAAGGTTGTATAGTAATGCATAACAAAAAATCAACACCTGATCGTTTCTGGTTCGGTTCAAAGTTCAAACCAAACCGAACATGATCAAACCAAAATTTAATTTGATTCACAGAAACACAATCGATTAAATAAAATTCCAAACCGAAACTCCCAACCCAACATTTTAATTTTTAACGGGTTCCTCTGTGATTGGGGGAGTCTCTGCAATTATATCCTCTGCGAAATTATAACATACTTCAAAGCTGGCTCTTTCATTTTTTTAATCAAAAGATAAAGATTGATTATTGAGTTTCCCCCCCAAAAAAAAGGTACCTTCTCTTGAAGTTTTCATTTACATTCAATTAGTATTTAAACAAAATTATTTTTTATCATTGGAGAATAACAAAAATCGGTTCTTTAATTTTTATTTGCACCCAATTAATCAGTGACTCTTAGAAAAGAAAAAGATTGGTCTTTTAATTTTCCTCAAAATAATAAAATTAGTTCTTTAAGGAGGACTAATTGAAAGATTAACTTGGTTTTATTTCAGAAACTTAATAAGGATACGAATGAAAATTCTGAAACTAAAAGGTTTAAGAAAATTTTGGTTGGAAAAAAAATATTTAAAGTAAGTTGGGGATTCGTTGACAATTTCAAAAAAAGTTTGTTTGGAAAAAGTTTCAGAACTAACACTTTAGAGTTTAAATTGACAAAAAATTTAAAACTTGGAACTTTTGAAAATTTGTTGTCTGTTAAAAAACAGACTTTTCAAGTAGGAAAAAAACAGACTATTAATAACGATTAACTTGATATTTTTTTTAAAATTAAATTAAAAAACTTAAAAATAGGAAAACAATTTATAAATATATTTTTACATTTATAAATTAATTATGTTTCAAATTTTATGTAATTTAAGTATCATTTGATATCCCATAAAAGATGATTAATATTATACGAAATTTACAGCAGTTCAAATTTAATCGTCTTTTATGAAATATCAAATGAAATTTAAATTATATAAAATTTTAAATACAATCAATCTTTAATGAAATATAGGGATAAGAATACATCTATAAACCTTTTTTTTATTTTTTAAATTTATTGAAAAAAAAAACATTAATCATGGTCTATTTTTCAAATACAAAAGTTTGGCCCAAAATCACCCAATTTCACCAGTAACTTTGTCTCAGTATCAGAAATTCATATCACCTACACCTGTAAAATATCATCTCTCTCACACACTGATCTCTCCTTCCTTATCTGCTCAACCCCTTCATTAATACCATGGTACCACTGGAGAAAATATAGACTCAAAACAACACATTTCCTTTTCCTTTCTTCAATTTCATCACTATCAGTAAACACTCTTCCTCTCTTGAAGCTTCTTTCTCTCAAGGAAAGCTTTCTCTCAATCAGACTCATGTCAGCGCATCGTCTCCATCTACTCAGACCTTAGAAAGTACATCTCATCTTGCATCCTGCCAAACTCCTACTCAATTTGTCAGAATTATATTCTCACACAGGAAAAGAACAGGCTCAATTTTCAAAGGCGGGAACCGGGAACCCGTTAGAACAGCAGAGTACCAGAAACCATCAGAGCACAAGATCTAACTAGATCATATATATCTGTGTAATTTCCCCTCCTTCCCTTCCCATAATCAACAAAAGAAAAAAGAAAAAAGAAAGAAACTAATGTAGTGTCTTATTTAGCACCGTACAACCGGAACACTCGGTTCCAACAAGCTTAGTTTAAAATCCTGTTTCAATTACTGGTCAATTTTGTGTAGCGATGAGCCGAAAACCAGTCCAGCAAGAGAATAAACTGAGAGGAGCATGGGTGGTTGGACCTGATCCCAACACCCTGTCTTGGAGCATCGAATCGGTTAGAAAGAGATTGTCGTCTCTCATCACTGCCTTATCCGCACCATTTCCCCGAGCTACCTTCCTCGATCCACTAGCCATCACTTCACTCCAGGAACTGGAGCTAAAATTGCTCAATTTGCAATCCTTTCTCAGCAGGATGCATGTTTTGAACGAGCTGGTGGTGACGGTTTTTCTTAGAGATGTGAAGTGTGTCAGTAATTTCATGGAAGACTTGCTAGATGAACTTGAGTATGAGATTTTCGATTTGAGATCTCGAGCTCTTTATAGATTCTCTGGTGCAAATGCGTTGTTTTTTCCCAACGAAACCGATCTAATTAACAACCAGGAGATTAAATTAAAGCAATTTCAAGCCAGTATCTGTCAGGGCAAGAGGAAGTGTGCTTATGTTGAGGAGACACGAGAGATGATTTGTCGAGTAGATGAATTAGTCGGGAGAGAGGAGTTGGCCTTGGTTAGGGATGGCTTCTTAGGTACCCAAATTAACTGTAAGCGAGGGAAGGTGTTTGATGAAGGTGATGTCTTACAATCCGGTGTCGAAGGAGCGGATTGCGGTTTCAATTTGTTGGCTGGTGATTTAACTGTAAAAGCAAAGGAACTTGGAAAGAATTTTGATGAATTAACAAACACTTTTGCTTTGCTTTCTCTTCGTGATCGTGGGCCTCATAATATCATTAACCAGGCGCAAGATTTTACTCCTACGGCAAGACCTCCACCGTCGATCGAGGATGGCAGAGAAATAATTGGGAGGAGAAAAGATTTGAGCAATGTGCTTAAAATGTTACTTTCAGAGAAAGATGGGAGAATTTCTGTGCTAGCTGTGACCGGAATAGGGGGATTAGGCAAGACAACTCTTGCTCAGCTGGTTTATAATCATCCCAAGATACATAACCATTTTGACCTACTTGGGTGGGTTTGTGTATCCCGAAATTTCGATGTTAAAGCCGTGACAAGGAGTATGATAATATCTGTCGAAAAGAGGTATTGCGATTCATCAGAATTGGACAGTCTTCAAAGAAGATTAAGTGATCGAGTCACGGCGAAGAGTATCTTCCTAGTTCTTGATGATGTGTGGAACGAGGATCATAGTCTTTGGGAAGCCTTGTTGTTGCCGTTGCAAAGTGCCCGAGCATGTCAAATATTAGTAACTTCTTGCAACAATGAAGTCGCTAGAACCATTCAAACAATGCCGACGTATCATCTGGGTTATCTACCTTATGAGGATTGTTGGTCCTTGTTCAAAAACTTGGTGCATCAAAGATCAACTCAATATAATCTAGATGTAGATGGTGAGATGGTAGAAATCGGTAAGAAGATTGTTAATAAGTGCAGAGGGCTGCCTTTGGCTATCAAGGCAATTGGAAGTGTTCTCTCGTATCGGGGTATCGACTTTTGGAAAGAAACCTCAAACAGAGAGATATGGGACCTAGATATAGATAATCATTGTGAAGACAGCATGTATAAAATTTTACCAGCTTTAAAGTTGAGCTATGATCAAATGCCCAAAAATCTAAAACTATGTTTTACTATTTTCAGCTTGTTCCCAAAAGGATATATTTTCTTAAAAGATGACCTGACAAAATTGTGGATGTCATTGGATTTGATTGAATTGAACAGCACTAGTGAGCCAGAGGACACCGCCGGCTATTATTTTAATGATCTCGTGCAACGCTCTTTGATTGAGCAAGTTCCACATAACAAAAGACCGAGAGGTTTTGTTATGCATGACCTCGTCCATGATCTTGCGCAATTTGTGGCCGGTGGCGAGTTCAAGAGAGCTGAGGCTGAAAGCTCGAGTATGAGATTTACTGAGAACCATGTATCTGATTCTTGGTATCTGGCTCAAAGCGGTACTCTCGTACTTGCCAATGCATGCGATGCTCAGTATGTATCCATAGTTGTTAATGACCTTCCAAAGAATATCAATCTTCGACCAATGCAACAACATCGATTGAGATTGCTGAAAATAATAAATTTGGCCGATAAATGGAATAACTGTATCAACATTGACCTGCCTGGTGATCAACTGGGGAGATTGAAACATCTACGGGTATTAGATTTTAGCCATACTGGAATTGAAACCTTGCACGATTCAATTGGGAACCTAAAGCAATTGCGTTATCTGAACCTTACGAAGTCAAATGTCAAGAAACTTCCTGATTCTATTTCTTACCTCTATAGGTTACAAACATTAGAACTAAGAGATTGCCCTATTGTAGAACTACCGTTAGGAATGAAGAAATTGATTAATCTTCGGCATCTCAGTTTCTCAGACAAGAATACATGTATGCCACAGGGAATTGGGCAGTTGACAAACTTACAGACATTGCCGATTTTTAATATTAAAAGAGGCAATTGGCATTGTGATATCTCCGAACTTAAAGGATTAATTAATCTCCGGGGAGAGCTAACTATTACTGGGTTGGAGAACGTATCGAGTGTTCAAAGTGTCAAGGATTCTAATTTGCAAAGTAAAAGAAATTTGCTAAATTTAACATTGCAATGGTCCAACGGATTACAATCTGGATGTGATCATTACAACAACCCTAGTTTCGGGGCTGCTAGTTCTTATCATGAACAACATGTCGACTTAATGCCAGAGAAAATCGAGGAGGTGCTTGAGAACCTTCAACCGAATATGTTGCTTGAAGAGTTGCACATAAATGGTTATTCAGGTTATAGATACCCGAGATGGTTAGGTGATGCTTCCTTCTCTCAACTATCCAAAATTACACTAACCGGATGCGGTGACAACTGTGAAGTACTCCCAACCCTCGGTCTGATACCGGCTCTTAAATACCTCTCTATTCAATGGATGTACAGTATCCAGCATATTAGACGAGAGTTCTGCTCTCACAATGCAGAAATCAAGGGATTCCAGTTGCTTCAAACACTAGAGCTGAAATACATTCCCAATTTGGTCGAATGGTCCGGGGTTGAACACGGAGAGTTTTGCCGACTCCACACACTAAGATTAGTGTGTTGCAATCAGTTGCAGTCTCTTCCGGAACCTCTGTCGTCCTCTCTCAGCAAATTATTGATAAATAACTGTGCGGAGTTGAGTGCGCTTCCGTATCTCCCTTCAGTGACTAGCTTAACTCTATCTGGCGAACTTAGTGAATCTTTGCTATACAATTCGCACCTCCCATCCCTTAAACATTTAAAAATCGCTTGCTCTCAGAACATAACACTTCTTTCGCTAAATGGCAAGAGGTTTGCTTTGCTTGAGGTGCTAATTATCAAAGGATGCAAGTATTTGCAATCTATAGTTGGGCTCAGCAGCATTGCTTCTCTGAAACGGTTGGAGATTGTTCGGTGCAGCTCACTGCAAATCTCCTCCAATGAAGAGATTCCGCTGTCGCTTCAGCAGTTGACAGTTGTAAGATGTTATTGGTTGAGAGAGTGGCATCAAACAACAATGGCCAAATTTGAAAACCAGGTAGCACCGGAATATTTTCGTATTTCAAAAGAAATATAATTATTTCAGCACTAATTGTTAGCTCTGACATGCATCCTCTCTTCTTTGTTTCACTTATTCAGCTAGCCAGAAACAGTTTTACAAGCAACTCATTACAAATGTCGGAAGGGAAGAGTGCAGAGGATAGGGAAGATGGATATTAACTTGGAGTGTGATAGAGAGTAATGGAAGCAAGTATTATTGCAACATATAAAAAAGTCCAAGTAAGAGAAGAACATTTGGATTTCATGAAAGAGGAAACACCAAGGATGAGGAAGTGTAGTTAAAGGCTAGATGTAGGTGAAAGATGAAGAACTTGGACTTGGGACAATGTAATCAAGGAAGTCTTGTATCAGCAGCAGGAGGATCAGGATCAGAATCCGGTTGATTCTTTTCATGAGTTCTGAGATCGGTGATACTGTTAATAGGTGATGAGGGTTCGGATGGAACCCCAAAAAAATAGCAGGGAATGAGATCAGTGATGTTATGTTGTTGGCATGATCAGAGGTAACACACCTTCACCTTTTGGATCAGGCACATTTCTATATTTATTAATTTATAACAAATATTAACCAATTTTGCATATGCTGACATACTCAATTGGATCTTATATTAATTCTATATTTATGTATCTCTGTATGTTCTATCTTTTTAAGATATAATCAGCAGGTCTCAATACCACTGCAAAACATGCAAAAAAGGAACCTGATAAAGATAATTAATTAATGCCAATAGGAGCAACCTTGACAAATATTTCATATGGTTTCTCTGAGGGAGAGATTGCAAGCGTTGAATGATGAGTTTAGAAGCCTAGAAGGCAAGAACAGTGTCTTGCTATTCTGTTGGTTCTTTTTTTTTCTTATTTTCTTATATAGATTGCACTTTGGGATCTTGTAATATTTATATTTTTGCACCTAGATAGTGTACCAGGTGCATTAACCATTTAATTTGTTATGAAAATTGTAAAGAAATACAAGTGCTTTATCATCCTTTCAGAATGTATTTTGTGTGAATGAAAACTGTAAAGTGAGAAGAATCATGACAGCATTAGACTCATATTTTCTAGTTTAATGGAATGTGCTACCATACCACTTGCTTTACTCCCAAATTAATACTCAATAGTTTTTATTTGCTTATTGTCTTGGCATGTTAGTTATGTAGTCCGAATCATCTGTCTTCAACATTAATCAGCCATACATAACACCCCACCAACCACAACGCAAATATAGATCTAACTACAATAATAGCTAAAAAGATAATAAACCAAGTGAACCGAATAGGAAATGAAAAGATTACATGAAAATATAATAATATATACAAAAGCTGAAATAAGAAGTCGACGAGAGGACAGGATCCATTATAATTAGTTCCATACAGATAGATGCCTACATGATATATAGAGTTGCCACCATAGACCACCGTCAGATGCCAAGTGGTGGTACTGGTGGCTACATGTTTTGATATATATTCACACATTTTACTATCTATATTTACATAGATACATATTTATATAAACTACCCACCATTTCATCGGGTGTAATGGATCCCACATATCAATCCACTTTATATTTACATCATTTTTAGGCCCAGTTCTTTTTCTTAGCCCTAAGCTGATTGAGTCTGTCCCTCCACAAAGCTGTATAAACAGAATTGTTAGCTAAAAATCAAAGATTATTTGTGAAAGATACAGCATGAAATGCTACGGTATATGGTGCAATGAAGTTCTGAATTTAACTAAACCCTCAAAAAAAGCAGAAATATCATACCAGCATCCTTGTACCGTTCTTCAACAGCCGCAATAAGCATGTTACGTACCAAACCAAACTCCTTGGTCTCAAGGCAAGGTTGGCCATCAGGTCTACATCATCAATGCAATTATTAATGATAAAGAGAAAATGTACTTATCAAGTTCTACAAGGGCATATGAACAACGATGTACCTATCAAGTTCAGTAAATAGTATTCCATCAGAATGAGTTGCCGGTGCAAACTTGGTTTGCTCAACCACTCTCATACCGTCACTGTATACAATCTTCCTGTTCACTTGTATAGGTACCTGAAATTCAAAGTTGTTTTACTTTGCATAAAAGACAGAAACCGCAATATAATACTTCCATTGAACTATTAAATAAATGTAAGAAGAATAGTGTCAAACCTTGCAACGAACAGCGACATTTATTGCATCAGAAGGGCGGCAATCGATAACTTTAGTATCATTGTCATCTCCAATCTAATTAACGAGAAAAGTCAGAACCACAACTTATAAATATTTAAATTAGCATGAATAAAACTATTAAGAGGTGTAGTTCATAAAAAACCTTGTAGAGTTCTAGGAAATTATTACTCTACAGGACAAAGGGGGGGGGAAAGCACCATGATGAATGTTCATCTAAATATGCTTCATAGTGGTCTCTAGCTAAACACCCACTCGTTATCCTAATTTGCAGACAGACCGTGGTTTTGTGATTTGCAAAACAATTAAAAGGGTTATAGAAATGAGATAATGAATGAGGAAAAGATATATATAAGGTTTAACTGTGCGAGTCATATTTTTGGATTACAGACTATGGATATGAGGTTTAGCTTTGCGAGCCATATTATTGGACTACAGATTAGAGGCATAGTGGTCATCGTTCACTCGTCTCACTGAATTCACACTTGCGCTATTTATGGATAGTTCTTGTGCTGCAATCTTTGTTTTCATTCTTTTTGTGCAAATACTGATAAACGGTCATTGTAGAAGACCAAAAAAGTTCCGTTACTTTACTAGAAATGATTCATACCTTGGCAAAGTAAATCTCAGCATAGTATGCATCATCCACACTTTTTGTGACCCGAACCCGTTTCACCTAAGTACAAAAGAATTAAAAATTGTCAATATCATCCATGACCAAAAGAATATACATGAAGTACATACATTTGAAAACAACTCAAACTTACTTCATAGCCCATAATCTCTGTCATCACTTTAAAAACTTCATAAATAGTCGGTCTAGCCTAAAAAAAACATAAGCCAACCAATCATGATCAACAAAGGTCTTTATTTTTCTTTCTTTGAAACTTGATTACCACCATAAAAAGAGTGGATTTGAAGTGCCCAACTAATTTGTTTAAAACTGTTAATCATAGTAGATGAATGTTTTACAAAAGTTCAAATCTCATATTTTACAAAAAAAAAGTCTCAAAGAGCTTTTTTTATCTTTTTTTCCAATTGAAATAAATAATAAATTAGAATCATTTGATTTGTTCAAGAGTAGGTCTTACAAGTTTGACATCTCGAACAGCAGCCATAAGCAGAACAGATGGCAGCTCCACTGAAAAGTTATAGAAGATTGAGAGTTTCAATCAAATTTTGTCCCTACAATTTTCTCAGATTACAAAAAACAACAAGAAAGCTCGTTTTTCAAAAAATTTATGCACAATACACCTTGCCCAGAGAACAAATAATCCTTTTAAGGCAAACAACCAGTTATAGCCCTCATTCTAAAGCCAAATATCATCCACTTCTCTAATAAAATAACATCAACCATTTGACATATCCCAAAAAAAAAAATGAAATAAAACATCAACCATTTGATGTTTGACTTTTTAAATGACATAAATAATATTTTGAGGACTTTTTAAGTGGATACAATAGTTATACTTTAATTCCCATTCCTTAAGCAAGAACTGATAGAATAATGAAAATATTGTCATCCAACATAAATTTTCAAACTCAACACGATTCTATTTCACTTTGCAAAAAGCAAAATAACAGATGTGATTTATGCTTCCCTTGGATTTGGTCTATTGGAAAGAACAATAGAAAGAATACTAACAAACAATAATGGGTAGGAGAAGGTCGCTTCCATCTTCCATCTTTAAAACAATAGCTGGGTGCGGCTTATAATCAGGCAAGCTCCCTGCTTGAGGATTGTTATATACACACCTCAGATTTCTACCGTCCCGCATTTCTATTATAACACCCTCGGATCCCCTCCTCACTCTCACTGATACAACAAAAACACACAAAATCAAAAGTTAAAACACAAAAATTACAACTTGTCTGTCAGGATGACCCATAAACCCTCTTTTCCTTTTCTTTTTTCCTAATCAAGCCCACTGACTATTTGGTTTTATTCAACTAGACCCTGTCATATGACATTTCAAGTTGTGCGCCCAACATAGAAGATAAAACTGCAACGAAAATATAGGTTAACACAACATATACTATATTTTGCACGAACTAACTCACCGAAGGGACAAACTCCATAGGAACCACATTTTAAAGAACGAATTGAATGAAATATAGTTCAGGAGCAAAATGAACAGACACAAAAGTCAAGGGCCAAATAAAAAAAATGTCTAAAGGTTCCATCAATTAGGTAATACTTTTGCAAGAACTGGTCGTATTATTGAAGGAAGGGGGCAAAAAGAAGAGAATTCAAGGATTGAAATGAAATTCCGGGACAGAATGAACAGTCATACACAAGTTCAAGGTCCATGTCGGGACTTGACTCACAAACAAAATTAAGCAATAGGAAAATTAGAAATTACCAGCCTCCATGACACTAGAGTTGACATAGTCTCCATCCCTTCCACTAAAGTTACCAGCCGTGCTTCCATTGTCGTCAGAAGAAGAACTAAAGCTACAGCAAATAGACAGCCCCTTGCTATTCCTAATGGATTTCCCAAATGGGACCGAATCAATGCTTCTGTAATTACATGTGAAGCCCCAGAAACTGCTTCCTCTCTTTGTAAAATGACTTCCTGCAAATGTAGCTGCAGTAGGTAGTCTCGTGCTTTTCAGATGTGCAACTGGGCGGCATAGAACAGGTCCTTCCAGAGTGGCCATTTTCTACCTCCTAATTAAGCAAGAATGTAATACTCATGTTATTTCGATAATTTGAAGGTTATTATTGAGAAAGAAAATTATACTTCAAAATTGCAAGCTGATTTGAGTGAAAACAAAATTTATATCAAATTAAAAGTTAAGATTTTCTAGATCAAAAATCAACAACACTACAAGAAGACAAGATGTTACTTAAGCTTAATACCTTGGATGAAATAAAAATATTAAACAAAAAAAAAACCTAGTATAAGCAAGCAAAACCATTCAGATTCATCTACAACTCTACTTAACTATTGATGATTAAACAAACAACAACAATCTCTCTAACCAGTCATGATCCTTTTCAATGAATTAGTTATCAAGGTTCCAAACAAAGAATTAACAATTATCAGAACAAAGGGAAAGCAAGCACCTAACCAGCATGTGTAGGAACAAACTAGAAGCAACCTGGTTCAAATCAGGATCAATCAAGAGAGCAGGAACAAGACAAACAGCATACACAGTCAATCGATCGCAAGAAAAAGCAATTGATTCTTCTAAGATCAGGTTTAGCTAAAAATATAAGGCTTGAATTACACAGAATAACGACACGAAAAGTTCCGACTCGAACTGATTTTAGTAAAGGGAAATGATTCCTCACCAGTGAGAGAGAGAAGATCGGCGAAGACGAGGTGGAATCACACTTGATCCAATCCGAGAGAGAGATATAGAGAGATCGAGAGAGAGAGAAGAGAGATGATATGATAGGAGCAGTGTATTCTTCTTCTTCTTTATCTAAAAAAAGTGGATGAAAGGTGGGACTGTACTCTGGGTGAAAGTACGATTTTACCCCTCTGTGGCTCTAAAGCTATGTTATAGGGGGTTCTTTAATGGGATTTGTTAAATGGAAACGGTTTACGAATTAAATACTCTGTTTAATTATTTGTAAGAAAATGCTAATAATATAAAATTGTTTTTTTTTATAAAATATACTATTATGTGTTCAAATTTGATATGGAAAAAAATAGTTTTAAAAAAAAACTATTTTTTTTGTTTTGTGAAAAATAGACTTTAATTTTTTCTTAATGTTTAAAAAAACATCTTTTTGGTTATTTGATCCATGAAAGATTTTTTTTTTTGTTTTTCAATATTTTTAACTCTCATTAGATTCGATAATTTTAGAGCGGATAATATGAATCAAGTTTTTCTTAAACCGTAAATCTCTAAATTTTCGTCATTTTTTTTCTTTAAAGTTGAGCTAATTTTGTTAGTTTGCAAGGAAAAAAATTATTAGGAATTATATATCATTTTCAATCCAAGAACATTCTTTTTTCTAATCTCTTTTTCTATCAATCCAAAATAGTGTTTTAGATTATACTCTTTAATATGAAATTTATTCTATTTATTTTACTCTAGTTGTGAACAATAAGATTGCAGGCATATACAATTATAATCTCTCAATTTCTATATAATATATGTGAATAAATAGAAGCTAAAATACTTTGTACAATAGATGAATAGCATCCAAAATTACAATATTTGTATGAGGGTTTTTTATATGGATTAAAATTTTTAGTAATTATTGTATTTGAATAAATCATAGCCGTTAATCTCAATTTGACTTTTTTATCTATAATACGAATTCCAATCCATAACAGAATTAGTCTATTTATATTATTCTAGAATATTAAATACTTGTTTTCATAATACAATTTTTGCACAAAATGATTCAAACTTGTTTTCCTTAATTTAGCATGTCATGTCTAATAAGGCTTTGGTTGAAGCAATGCAATTTGCTAATTTTTAGGCTCAATATAGATTATTACAAAAATTATAAATATTAAAAGTAACTATTATTCATATAGCTTCTATGAAACATTTCATAGAATATATTAGGATGAAATAGAAGAGGGATGAAAATTATAACATCCCATAATTTTAATATTTTTTTCTAAATTATTATTATTATTATTATTATTATTATTATTATTATTATTATTATTATTATTATTATTATATCCATATATATGTATTGTAAAGTTTAGGATATATTTATGAAATTATAAAATATAAATTTAAATAAAAATGGAGAAGAGAGAGACGTTTTATTGCAATTCACAATATTTAAAAAAATTGGTTGAATAAAATTAAAAAATTAAAAATAGAGAGAAAAAAAGAAAATTAGGAAAAAAAAAATATATGTGCTTGATAATTTGGTTGATAATCTGATTAGGATTTCAATTTTTGTCACTATTTATAAATAATTGTTGCAATCTAAATTGAATTTGGATCACACGGCATAAGACAATATAACTTCTCTATAATATGAGTTTCAATTTATTTGATTAATTTCTAACGAATAATATATGCAGTATTAAAATACATGTAAAATGTTCAAGCAAAAAAAGAAAATGAAAGATATATATTGCTTGGATTTAAATTCACTCTTTTGTGGAAAATATATAGAAATGTCTATTGTTCACAAAAAAAAATTAACTTTCTAATTTTGTATAAAATTGATGAAGAAAATCATGTTAATTTATCACATCTGAATTTTAGATTAATATAATTTACTTAAAATCATAAAAAAATTAATAACATATAGGAAGGGGATTCTTTGGCTATTATTATCTTGACAACCTTGACAGACAATTTTTAAATAAATTTGAAATTATTTTTAGAAATTCTCAAAAATAGAAAAAAAAAAGTTGACAAACATATTTTTTTAACTTATAAATTGATTGTGTTTCAAATTTCATATAATTTAAAAATCATTTGATATTCTATCAAGAACCATTAAATATTGACCGTTATAAATATCATATACCTTTAATGAAATATCAAATAATACTTAAATTATATAAAATTCAAAACATAGTCGATCCATAAGTCAAAAAATATATTTATAAATTTGTCTCTATTTTCAAATTTTATTTTAAACTTATTTAAAAATTTATTATCAAAATAATAATTATCCAAAAATCCCTCCATAACATATAAATATAAATATCTACGGATAAACCTCATATCATATCATTGTGATGATAGCTACAATAAGCCGCAACATTTGGTGCATCTAAACAATACTAGGGGCGGTCCATGGAATTATTCCGAGAAAAGGGCATTCTCGGTATAAATTTTCAATTCCGAAAATACCCTTGTGGCGCTGCCTCCGTTCCGAGTCTACTACAGTACTGCCTCACACCATAATCTGGAATCTTTTTGTCTATAAAATTACGAAAGTGCCCCTGGAGGCATGAACCTACCTTGTAATTAACCGAGATGGATCGTGGTTTTATTGTCATTTCAAATTGGTGGCGACACTGTTTGTCCTTTAGTGCAAATACTGGTTCCCCAACTTGTACCCAAAGAGATATTTCATCGTTAATTCCGAGTGGGTCCAGTACTTCTTACTCCTGTTTAGCGGCGCAAGAACAAATTGGGGGTAATTTGGTGGTTGCAAGGCAATTTCTTAGAAGATAAAATCATTTTGCAAATAGATAGAATCAAGTAAAAAATCGTAAAATATCGTAAAAAATCTCTTGATACCAGCGATTGACACGTGTACCCAAAAAAAGTACTGAAAGGATAAGGCACGCCGTAGTTTATGAAAACAGGAGGAGTTGAAAATCTCAAGAAAAAATAATAAATGGTTTTAATTGTTTTTCTTTGGAGACCTAATTTGCCAATTAGATTTTTCCTTTGGGGAAATTTTGTCTAAAAATTAATTTATTTTGAAGAGACACTCAAATAATTTTGGCAATTGGCAAATATTAAAAAAAAAGAGATAGGTGGAAATTTACTAACTATGTGGGGAAATATTTGTTGTTATTATTATTATAATTATTATACAAATTTATTTATTTATTTTATAATAAATTTATATTGATGAACTCACCAACTAGAACTTATTTTGGAAGTTTGTAATATTGTGTGAAAGAGACATAGATATTAGATAATATTGTTTTTAAGTTCTTGGAATTTATTTTCTCCAACAAGAGTAACAATTGGGTATTTATTTTATAATAATATTTCTTTGGGGATTCAGCAAATCCATCACAATATTTTCATTTTGGAATTTCATAATATAAAAATAAAAGTAGATAAAAATAAAATAATGGATGATAAGTTTCAGAGATCACTAATTTATTTGAAGGAAAAAAAATAAAAAAAGGTGATAATTATACTCATTTAATTGCATCTGTTATTTATACCTCAGATATGTTTATATTATTTTTATAAAGTGTTTATATCTGATAGACATATTTATACCTTATGTTATTGATATTATAAATTTTTTAATTTATATTTTTACTTGTATAATAAAGTTGTTAATTTGAATTTTTCTATGATCATTATAGGAGGAAAAAAGTGATAAATATTTTTATATTAACTATAAATATTTACAAATTCAAATATAAATAAGTTAAATATTTAGTATAAATACTTTTAGTGTGTAGATAAGAGGTACAAAATATGAAAATAATTTCTCAAAAAATATTAATGATTGTAAGAGGAAAAAATATTTGTGTGTATGTATTATTTAGGTTAAATTTCATTACTTAATTTCTAGACCGAATGGAGAAATTTGAAAGACTCATTTTTTGACCAATTAATCCATTAAAACAAAATACTTTTTTCATTTAATTTTTTATTTAATTTTTATTAAAAAATATCGAGTTGATCAATTTATCCTTGCTAAAAAATAGTGACATCTCATTCATAAAAAAAAATTAGTAAATTTCACAGCCTTGAGATGGAGAAAAAAATATTTTAATACCTTGCAAATGCATCATAGCTTGGTGGGTTCTAATTTAATTATCGAGTTAAAAATAAATTAAAATTACTTGGTATATTTAGGAAAGTAAATAAAAGTAATTGATTTTCTCAAATTCATGCACTTATAAATTTGTAGAGTTTGAGTGCTCCATCTTCCAAAATTGAATATGGATTTGAGTCTTATTTGAATTTATAGAATACGAAAATATCATCGATTAATCTATAAATTCAATAATATGTCGATAATTTTTTTATTTTCAGATTTTTTTTGAATTTATTTATTTAAAAAAAATTTTAAGATAAAATTGTCAAAATAATTATTGTCAACTGATCCATCCGGAGATTATATATTTAGTGGATCCATGCATCTCCAAAATCATGCCAAAATGAAAAATAAAAACCATATATTCTGACAAAAATATGTTTTCAAGGCGATCATGGATCAAATCCTATCATTTTTTTTCCTTTTTTAATTAAGAAATCTAAAGTATAAGATATAATTGTTAGGAATAACATTTCAGTGGGACCATATATTAATATATATTTTTTTAGTATGATTCAAAATTTTCTCTTCCTATAACTAGTTCAGATTCTGAATCTTTTTTTGGGTTTAATTTATTAATTAATTAATTTATATATTTATTAATTAATAATGATGTCAATTCATTCACCTGGATCCACCAACCAAAAAATGGACCACCAAATCAAAATACAAATTTTTATTGAACCTCATTAAAATATTAAAAAAATCATGACTTATGAAGAAATAATGTGCAAGTTCAAAATATCTATATATTCATTACAATTGTAAGAAAATTAAATATCTTGTACTTGAGAATATAAATTTATTGATGGTGATCAAATAGCAACTTAATTAGTGAGACATATATATATACTACCCACTTTTATATCTTACTATCTTATAAACTCTTTTTAATTTAATAAATAAATAATTTTTCTAAGTAGGCCAGTAGGCTACGCCTACTAATTAAAAAAAAAATAAAGCAAGTGCTACTATATAATAATTTGATGAATAGGAGTAGAGAAGTCATGAAAATTATAATTAAAAATGCATGTCTCTAATATGGTAATAATCAACTAATTAATTAATATTCTTCCGTGCTCTATCGCACTCATAATTAATTAATTAATTAATTAATTAATTTGTGATCACAACATATGTATCACTAGGATAGAGACTATTAAATTAATTAATTAATTTTCTCCAAAAGACCTCATGAAACCATTTTTTGTTATCCAAACATCTTTAAAAGTGTAACTGAGGGAGAGCACAGAAATGTCAATCCAAGGATATTTTTATGTTCCAACATAAAATTACAATTTGCACATATATACAAGTGAAGTAAAATTAAAGCGGGATAAGTATTAAATCACTCTAAATTATTGATGTTTGATAATAGTGAATTAAGTAGATGAAGTAGTAAAAATAAAAAAATATTAAAAGTTATGAAATTTGATGATTTAATTTTACTCTACTTCTATAGATATTTTAACATACTTCACCTTAAATCACCTCCGTTTGATATATTAAAGTGTCTTAAAGCACTTAAATCACTTCTATTCCAACTCACCAAATGGGGATAGTATGTCTAAATTGTTGAAGTCTAAATTTTTTATATAATTATTGGTCAACATAAAATATCATGATGTATATATTGCCAACTCATTTCCATGTTTAATTTTCCACCGACTTTATCCTGTGCAACTACAGTAGATAAAAAAAATAAAAAATAAATAGTTGCGTATACCAAAATAACATCAGCAGATTCATCCCAGATAAAGAGATAAATTCAATTAATCTCTCAAATAGAGAACTTCGTCTAATTAATTTAACTAGCAGTCATAATTGAGTTAATATACTGTCACATCTCAAATTTATGCCCTGACAAAAAAGTCATGTAAGATTGATTGCATGACACTAAATTAAATTTCATTTGTCAAAATCATGAATCATTAGAGAGTATTGGTTGATCTTTAAACTTCGGTTTGTATTTTCTTCTTTTTTGATACTTCTTGGATGGGGTAAAGTTTTCTTATACCTCTTATTTTTCTTGTACTTTGCTTTCAAAAATATGAATGAAAGCTGATACTTTTTGATACTTTTATCAAAAAAAGAGGACCACCTAATCCAAATATAATTTGTTCAAATGCAGGTCCAATAGTTAATGTAAATTAACTAATTTGTCCATTATTGATTGCTTCGCCTACTTTTCTCCTCATTTTTCAGTCAAAAATTTAAAATCAATCTCAAAATTAATGAACCAAACTAGTACCTGTACATATAAGAATAAAAACTAGTATACTTCTTAAAGCATGCAAGTTAAGGTTTAGGGTTTAAAACTAAATTTTTAAGCCAGAGATGGACATGAATAAAACTAAATTTTTACAGTTGCAACCAAGTAAACTGATTATTTCTAAACAGTACAAATCAAATAAAATTTTCCATCTGTAATAATACCAGTACAAACATTAATGAAAAGGGGCAGTCAGTACGAGCTAAATTGCATACAAAAGGTATTTGATTTTTTTTTTCTTAGAGATTATTTTCGTCTTCTGGATCAGAATCATAACCTGCATCGCCGTTCCATAGCCTTGGAGGTGGCCTCTTATCCATTTCCTCTTCTTCCTACAATGTTTAATTTTACAAGGTTACTTGACTACAGCAATATTGTGATGAAACCAACACCACGTACATGATATCAAAGATGAAAGCAACACAACACATGGAATGGAATCCTTTCCCCTCTTTATGCGCAATATAAAATATTTCTCGAATCCAAGCCAGTATTTTCACCTTGTTTAAGCCCTCTCGTACAGCTAATATATTGATCAGAAGCCTAATACTAGGAAACATCAGAATGAATGCAAGTTTGAAGAGATAAAGCATCCTAAAAGATAGCTTCTGATAATATCCTATTTTAGGGGTGCCAATGTAACTTTAAAATATCATGAGATTTTATCATCCTTAACTGTGAATCAAAATTGATGAATGCAGAGGACCTCACAATATAATGCAAAATAAAGAAGTGATATGAAAATTCACCTCTAGATGAAAGGCAAGTTGACAACCAAAATAATAATAATAATAATAATAATAATAATAATAAAAAAGATACGAATTAATTAAATTGCAAAAGAAGAAGGAACCTCTTTTGGAGCTTTAGATTCAGGTGGCCTGGCATGAAATTGTACACTTGGAGCATGCTCTATTCTTGACAGGTTATCCAATATCATGTTCCTGTTATTAAAAAGTATCGGCAATTAAAATAAAATATAAAGAGACAGAAAATATAGTCCACCTATAACAATGAAATAAAGAAGATGCCTTCTCCAAACAAAAAAAAAAGCAAGATAATTTTCAGACAAAATAAGTGAAAGCCAAAACATGAAGTACCTTATATTCTCGAGATCTTTCTGTGTGTTGAGATTCTCGACATTTCTAGGGTCAATATGGAGTGCGTAATCAGGCCCATAGTACTCATAGTATTCATTGTATGGCAACCTATTTTCAGGTTCTACTCCTACTGCAACTGCCGTCTAAATATATAAAAAAAAAGTAACCATAATAGAAGAAATTAGAGTAGCCACACAAAGGGTTCTTAAAGTATTAATCACTTCCCAAAGTATGAGTCATTTTCTTTTCAAATATACAATTTCAAAGCTCCATTTTTTTCCAACAGAATTTCAATTACCAAATTGGTTCTACGGTCAACAATGATTAAGAAAAGGTGAACAAAAATCTAGGTCAGAATCCATATAGAATTACATATACAATCTGCTTATTAAGATGAGTAGAGATATTATTTTCAGTTGATAATGATGATGTGGATGCTAATGCCAACTCCTACATCGTCAATACTTGACATTGTGTTGATGGTGATATCAGCATACACAACATTTTCATTAGCTTGTTTGGACGCATCCATGTCAGTTACATGGCTGATGTGGACACTGACAAAGTCCATGTCATCTGCATTGCTTTTGGACACTGCAAGGAATATTTCCATCCGTGTCAAAATCCATGTCATCAAGCCAGCATGCATTATGATGACATGGATTTCTATCTACTTTTATAATATATATGTTAATTGTGGGGACAATTTGGTGCAAAATAAAAACTCAAGCACCCATATTGGGAAACTTAAATGAGCACGGTTACTCTAGGACTTGTTACACAATTTCCTGCATATCCCTGCTGTAGTCGTCTACATATCACCCACAAAACAAGACATATCATGTGTACCCCAATAAATAATTAGAAATACCATCTATGAGGCTACACATTCTAGTGTTGTACTGATACATGCATGTAGTGGCATGATACCAGTACATCAATTGTACCTGCTTTTACCAGTAGTGGCATAGCAATTGGAAAATAACCTGAACAAATCATGAATCACGACTGTTCTTTCTTTTAATACCAGAATGCAAGGAGTAATCTGATTATAGTCACAACTTTACTTAGTACAGTACCAACACATAACAACATATTATGTCCAGTAATAACTCGAAGAGGTACTTTGACAAACCTAGGGAATAAGAACAATGTACATGAAAATGCTATAAAGGATAAAATAAATACCTCATAACACCAACATCTGGCAACATTCCTTATGGTATAGCCACCACCTCCGAGCACCATCAGCGGCACATTAAATGACCTCAAGTACCTCAAACAATCAGCATGGCCTCTGACCGACAAATTAAAGCACCCCAATCTGTCGCCGGCCAATGAGTCGGCACCACACTGCAACACCACCACCTCGGGCTGGTACACCTCCATGACCTTAGAAATTATCGACTTGAACAAACCCCTGAAACTGTCGTCATCTATCCCATCACTGAGTGGCACATTCAAGGCATAATACTTGCCCTGGCCAGCACCAATGTCATTTATGTGGCCAGTACCAGGGAAGAAATCGCCATACTTGTGGAAGGACACGGTCATGACCCGATTTGTTGTGAAAAAAGCCTCCTCTACTCCATCTCCATGGTGTACATCTATGTCTACATATAATACACGCTGCACAAAAAAAGAATCTATTACCAAACAGTATGTCTGACCACAGTAAATACAACTCTAGACTCAGCTGGTAGAAACTAGCTAATATGTCTTTTTAGTATTCAGTGCATTGTGGCCTGAACTTGATATTAGAATATATTGTGTGGCATGAATGATAGGTTCTCCCTTTGCAAGCTTATGGTACTCTGAAGATTCAAAGAGGCAAATACGAACAGTTTTTCTTTTCCAAAGAAACAAAAAACTTGCAAATTAGCACCAAAGTTAGGTTTTGCAAAACCATAATAAGTAAATTTAAAAAAGTTATCACTATTAGTTAGACACTAGGAGCTAGCCCTTTCAAAAGTTATCACCATTATAGCAATGAAATTTATTAAAAGAAATATACTTTTCCAAATAATAGTACAGTGCATGCCCAACCATACTGAAGGAAAACCAAATGCGGGCCCTGATTGATTTCCCAACAACACATATCCTGTCCACCTTTTTGCACATTTATAAAAAAGAAAGGATACATGGTACATCAGTACGTTACATACCCGATGGAATTTCAGAAGTTCAAGGATGCCTAACACAATATCATTGATATAACAGAATCCTGATGCTTCACATTTCTTGGCATGGTGGAGCCCACCAGCCCAGTTTATAGCAATGTCAGAATCACCCCTATTTATCTTCACAGCTGCTCCTATGGACCCACCAGCTGACGCCTTACAAAAGTCAAAAAGACCCTCAAAAACTGGGCAGTCCTCTCCTACATTAAACCTGCTGTACCAAAAAAAAAGAATTTCCTTCTTGAATAATAAAACAGTAGAGTATTTTCAATGATATGCCCAATAAAAGACTCAATTTCACATCTATCACCATGCACACAATCACATAGTCGCCTGGCAGAATCTAGAAGAAACTAATTATTATCTCAAAATTTAAAGTTCCTTAAGATAAATTTTGAACATTATGAAGTTACAAAGGATTGAAGTTTACTTTTCAAGGGAAACTGAGAACAAGTGCAAGAGGTATATAAAAAAAAAAATTCCAGACATTTGTCAAGCAACACAAGTTTGGTTATTGAATGGGAATTTTTTTTAAAATATAACCTTTTAAAAGATGCCGTGGCATTCGAGCTAATAACAGTGGGACCTGTGGATGTGTTCGGTGGGCTTTCGGCAAGGAAGGACACGTAGTCAGGATGATGAAACTGCAACAAGTCTTCAGGTGCGGCTGGATACGGCCGAATTATCTGAATTGTGAATTGAACAAGTAGAACATTTTTCAGAAGTATGAGTATAAGTTTGCATTACATTTACATCAGAGGTTGATTCTACACAGGTCTAATTCTGGACATTCAGTTTGCTTAAGAAACAGTGGCACGCAGCACATTTTCAAACACAAATTTCATAAACTGGCATGGTTACAGGGACAAATACTAAATTTCAAATACAAAAGCTAAGCAAAAAGGCGATAGCGACAGATCAAACTAGTAGTACCAGGCGTCAATTGAGATGGTATTATTAAGTACGCACGTAGTGTCAGCATAGAGATTAATTCATTTGTTAGGGATGTCTATGCAAAAAGAAGCGAGAGAGAGAGAGAGAGAGTAAGGAGAAAGGGGGAAAGGAAACAACAGAGAAGAGGACCTCCATGAAACGATGGAGCCGATAATGGACGACTAAGCAATGCGCCATTCTAATACGGTGCGGTTTCATCGGATGGCCTTGTCCGTAGTAGTAGTCTCCGATCGTCGGCTCGTAGAAGTAGCTCACTCGCCGGCGATTGGCGTCCGGCGCCGCCGGAGATGGCAAGGAAGCACCTCCCGCCGGAGATGGAGGTTCCGACACTCGCGATGCTGACATGATCGCAGCTACACTAGTATTTTCCTCCTCCTTTCGTCTCTTTCTCTGATTATATCACCTCAGCTTGGGGTTTTTGTTGTTGTATTTTTTTCCCCAGCGAGAGAAATTGGAGCGCACACAGAATCACAGTCGCCTTCTTCTTCCCCCCACTCGCGAGAGAGAGCGAGAGAGAGCGAGAGAGAGAGGTCCAATGGCCGTCGGACCAATTTTTAGAATCTATGGTGAACTATCCGTTAGATTGCATTAAGATTCGTGTTGAAGTTCATCAGATGCTTTAATAATCGCGTCAAGTATCAGATTTGAAGATGTGACGGTTATATCTGCCCCATCGGACGAAATTTGATCCGATGGGCATTGGACCTCCTCGAGGGAGGAGGAGAAGGGAGAGATGGGCCGATTTGGTTGACAAGTCAAACGGTTTGTTTGTCTGAATTGCAATTTGCACAGGTCTATGGGCCGCTCCGCAGAAATTTTAGAATGCGAGTTTTGGACTTTGGGAGGAGGTTTGTTTTGGTACTAGAAGGAAATTAATGCAAAAGATTAAATATTTTATTTTTCAATTGGATTAACCTTAACATATTAATTAATTAATTAAAATAATGAATTCCTATTTATTTTTTAATTAGGCCAAGTTAGTCTCAAAATATATTTCTTTTTAGGGTCTTTATAAGAATTGAATTTGTATCTCTCCGTACTTCTATAGAGGGTAGCATTTGTATTAGGTATGTAGTTCATTAATCGTTCAAATTATTTAATTAATTTTTTTAAATAAGGCTAACTCCGATATTTATTTTTTAAAATATTTTTTATAAGACTTGAACTTGCGTCTTCTTATAAAAAATGAGGCTTATCATCACTATGTTAGACCTACAGTTCTTATTTAATTAATTTTCATGAACTATTTTTTAAGTTAATCATATCGACTCTCATGTTTAAATCAGTTATATTTATATCATTTACATTATATATTATATTAACATAACTCTAGATGATGTAACATAATTATATTATTCTGACAGAATCGCGGATCTAACACAGCGACGTTGGGTCTCACTTATTTATGGAGAGAAAGAGTTTTAAGTCTAGCAAGAAGTATTTGAAAAAAATAAATAAATATTAAATTAATAGGAGTCTTTATATAAAAAATATTATATTATTTTGACTGGCATATTGTATGGGTTAGGCGAGACTTTCAGTTATATATCATTCTGAAATTATCATATTACAAAATTTGAAAACAAATTTTGTATACATCTATTTTTTCGTAGACGCCTCTAGCGCGAGTTGAACTCATGTCTCTCTGTTCGTGTATTTTGATTCTAAATTTGAATTTAATTAATTAACTAACTAATTAATTAACATAATTAGATAAACACAACACAAACTCATTTTTTATTTATAATTCAAAATTTGTAACTGAAATATTAAATTCAAACTAATAATCTTATTTATTCTCATAAAGAGGTGTCCACATAAAATTTTATAACTTTTTTATTTTATTTTATATTACATCAAAGTGTCAAAAATCATTAGAGAGAGTAAAAAAAATTAAATAGTAACAGTTGATATTCTATAAAATTTTAATATAAATATTTTATTAAACTACTTAGATTAACGATTTGAAATTTGAAATCTTAACCCTAAGTGTTTGGAAAAAAATATTTATAAACGCACGTTAACAAAACATCTAAAAGTCTTGATCTCTAAATAGTTATAAAGGGAGGACATATTTGTATAATTGTACCACCATATATTTGTAAGGGGAGCTGATACACAGATATGCTCATTGATACCGTCATTGATACGGGCTTAATTATGTACATTAAATGAGTTATTATGCATATCAATGACTTTATTATGTAAACTCATTTTGTACAATATTATTATTATGCAACTTAAATGAATTATAATGCATATTAATGGCTTTATTATGCAAATTTATTTTATACAGTATTGTCATTATGCAATTTAAATGAATTATTATACATATTAATGATATTTAAGTTAAATAATAAAAATATTATACATAATAAAGATATTAATATACATAATAACTCATTTAATGTACATAAATAAGTTTGTAGCGATGACGGTATCAATAATGATATCTCTATAATATTTTTATTTGTAAGAGCAGCTGCAGAGTCACAATGTAAAAATGAGTTGGAACATTTCGAATGTTATTTTTGTCCATCTTAATATTTTATATGAATGACAAGTTGACAATGACAGATTTCTTTTTTTAAAATTTTGAGATGCATGCATGTGCATCTTGCTGTAATAGCAGATGCAGAGTTGCATGTGCAGTATTACATGACAACTATTTTTAAACATTAAATAGTAGTTATATATGAATTCATGCTTTCAATAAATTACATTTGAATGCACAACATGTCTTTTAAATTATTTTCACAAGGATTATTTCAACTTACCTTTTCAAACAACTGTCACTCAATGTAGATAGTTAGATATATTTATAAATGTATACATTTAAATAATATAATATGATAGAGTTGGTAATATGTGAAGACAATGATAAATGTTATTGTTGTTGTTGTTATTATTTATTAAAAAAATATTTTTGCATTCTATATTTTATATTTTATATTTATATATAAAAATATTTACATTATATAAATAATTTATTTATATTTATATTAATAAATATTTATAATTAATATAAAAAATACTTATCATTTTTTCATTTTGAATAAATATAAAAAAATTTAAGTTAAAAGATTTGTTACACAAATAAAAATATAATTTTAATTTTTTTAATTTTAATAACATAACGTATAATAAATACTTTCGAAATTGAATATAAATATTTTCTGTAAAAAAATAGAAATACATTTGAATACAAATAAAAAAAATACAACCTTTATTTATTATTTCTAAAACCGGGTTAGAAAATAAATATTCCAACGTTTCATAAAGGAGGAAACAAAAAGACATTTTTCACTAAACAATGGACCTAAACTTCACCTCACAGGTCACACAGCTGGGTAAAACCGGTGTACGAATCAGATCAGGCGCTCCTCCAAGAGAATATACTCCATAGATCCGGTCCAGAGTATCCTCAACACAAGAGACATCCCCTAAAAACACGGAATCACGTGCTCCATGCCTAACTCCGAGGTAGATACCAGATATCTGATTCGATCCCACATCTCAGGTTTCTCGGTCTACAATTCAAACATCCGGTCCATACGAGAAAGTCGCTCTACCAACCCCCATTTCCATTCCCAGGTTCCAAACCAAACCAAACCCCAGCCGCCTCTTTTTTCTCCTCGTACGCTCCGCCATTGCCAAATCTCACGATCTCTGTGTATAAGAGAAGAGAAGCAAGAGAGAGGAAGAGAGAGTGGAGGGAAGAGAAGAGAAGAGAAGAGAAGAGGAGGAGAGACGATCTTTCTAGCTACGAACAATGCAGAGCGCCACATTGTCTGTACGACCGTGCTCTGTGCCTCTTGTCAAAACCCCGAAGCTCAATGCACTGAGATCTCCTCTCTCCTCAGGTGTCCTCCCCCAATCTCAGATCAAATTCCATTCTCTCTCCCTCGATGCAACCCGACCGATCCACTCACTGCCTCCTCTTTCGATCAAGAACGGACGGCTGGGATTGAGCGCCGTTGTCAGAGCGGCGAGTGAGAGCGGCGCTGGAGATGCGAAGGTGGAGGCGAAAGAAGAAGGGGGGAGCCTTCTGCGGACACTTCAGCTTGGATCTCTTTTCGGATTATGGTATCTGTTCAACATCTACTTCAATATTTACAATAAGCAGGTGCGTATGATATTTCCTTGTAGTAATTCTATATATATATATCTCGTATAAGATAAAAGTATATTTTATTTCCATTAGAATATGGATATCTGGATCATACATAGTTGGAATTGGTGACATATACGGTACTTTACATTTGGTATCAATTAGGAATTCAGAGCTGGGATATAACTTCAATTGAAATATGTTCCTTTTTTTTCATTTTAACGTCATCATATTCATATCATTTTTGTTTATTTCATGCAGGTTTTGAAGGTATTTCCGTACCCAATTACCATCACGACTGTCCAATTTGCTGTTGGTACTGTGCTTTCTTTATTCATGTGGACCGTTGGTATCATTAGGAAACCTAAGATTTCAACTTCTCAGGCACGAAATTCAATTACTTCAGCTATTCAAAACTCAGAATTTAGATGCTTAAGGCTAAATTAAACCTCAAATTACACTCAACTATATTATAATTTCAGCTTATGGCTATTCTACCGTTGGCCATAGTGCATACAATGGGAAATCTCTTCACAAATATGAGCTTAGGCAAGGTTGCAGTTTCTTTCACGCATACAATAAAAGCCATGGAGCCTTTCTTCTCTGTTCTTCTCTCTGCTCTCTTCCTTGGGGAGGTTAGTGAGACTTTGTCAAAAGGCCTAACTCGAGGAACATCCAAAATGCCTAATTTTTATTTTGATATATTTTTTTTCATTGTGTTATCATTGAGATCAATTGTTACTTATCTTCCTGATTTGTGTCTGGAAAATTGCAGTTTCCCACAGTCTGGGTTGTACTATCACTTATGCCAATTGTCGGAGGTGTTGCGTTGGCATCTCTTACAGAAGCTTCTTTCAATTGGTGCGTGGTATAAATGGATTATTAATACTATACATACTATGTGCATTATTGACTAAAAAAATGCAATTGCGGACAGTATGATAAGATATAATTCCGTATTAGATCTAACTATACCTTGGTTGTTCTCAATTTGCTACAAGTGATCAAATATGCTTCAATTAGCTAGGTTCTATCATACTTCGCTCCAATTACTCCATTGGTAGTTTGGTGTATTATTATGCTCAAGTCATTAAAGACTAATGTCTGAACTTATCAGTTGTGCAACCACGCTCAACGATAATGGTCCACAAGGCAAAAAGCCTAGTTAATATGATAAATGGTACTGGACACTTGGTACATGAATCCTTGTTTTAACTATACCAAGTTAGGCATGTAAAATACTAAACTTTCTTTGATCATCCAATACATTGCCATTTTAAGACAGGTAAGTTGTCCATAATTAACCCTGCTTAAGGGCGAAGGAAAAATAAATCCTAGGATTAGTGTCTCTGAATTCAATTTGCTTTTATCCTTTTCCTCTTGTTCTTCATAGCAAAGTTGGGAGTATATAACTTTTCGATTTTCTTATAATAGGGCTGGATTTTGGAGTGCCATGGCATCTAATGTGACTTTTCAATCCCGTAATGTGCTTAGCAAGAAGGTCATGGTTAAGAAAGAGGTATCATTAACCATTCTTTACTATTCAGTTTCTCCCATTTACTTTCTTTTAAAGAAATGATTTTGTGACATGTGCATGCATAATCATACTGCTGACTAATTCAGTTGGCTAAAATAATAAGCATTTAAGCAAGTAAAAGAAAAATAAATAGAAAATGAAGAGAAGCAGATTCAATTGTAAGTCGGGAATTGTTTGGTATGTGCTACATTCTGACAGAACTGTGTAGTAGCGAGCTGTATATCCAACAGAGTTAAATTCATTTCCTCTCCTTTTATTATGATTTAAATTTGGTTTTTACGAAATCATCCTTGTTTTTAGGTACTTCCATAACTAAGCCCCTAAAGCAAGTCTAACAAATAATAATATGCTCGTCTCTTTATTCTTTCTTAACTTTTGCAGGAATCTCTGGACAATATCAGCCTGTTCTCTATTATAACAATAATGTCATTTTTCCTATTGGCCCCAGTGACTTTCTTTGTTGAAGGCGTTAAAGTAACCCCTACCTTCCTTGAGGCTGCTGTAAGTATTTTCTACTTCTTTTTCCATCCTGACATTCTCTGTTGTCCCATTATCTTGCTAGAATGCTTTATTATTTTTTTTTCTGGAAATTATAAGCAAAACATTCTTTTCTTTTGGCAGGGCTTGAATGTAAAGCAGCTATACACTAGGTCCCTCATTGCTGCTCTCTGTTTTCACGCATACCAGCAGGTGATTTTCTGTTTTATTATTATCCTTTTCTCTTAAATCGCAAGAACTGGTTCCTATTCTAATGGTGGTTCAAATTATATTCTCTCCTTCTTTGAAAGGAAATTTTCTAGAAATGAATTTAAAAGTTTGATATGCAAAAAAGGTTGCTTGGAGGGGTGTAGGAATTAAGTAGACTCACATCAGAATTAAGTTTTATAACCTGACCAGATATATGTAGCTGTAACATCGTCGGGTTTTTCCTTTCACAATTTTAAAACAACTGAATTCTGTTTTGAAAAAGGTAATTGCAATGACTAACAGTTTTGTAATTGGAAAATGTAAAATAGGTATCATATATGATACTGTCAAAGGTATCACCAGTGACGCATTCAGTGGGTAACTGTGTCAAACGGGTGGTGGTTATTGTCACCTCAGTTCTCTTCTTCAGAACTCCTGTTTCTCCCATCAACTCTCTTGGTAATTCGTTATTCCTTTTTTTTTAATTTGTTTTTTAATTATGCTATTTGATATTTATATCAGAAATAGCTTGACATCAACTATTAAAAAAAGAAGAAATAGCTTGACATTTTCATTGCTTATTTACCTTTTGTGAACATCTTTTCTTGCACTTGCACACTAGAATGCCTTCTTGTAAGGATCATTCGCATGCATACACTTAATATTATCATTTTAAACTTGTAGCATTTCATATGTCCAGTTTCATGAAGCTTTCTAAATTAATGGAAGCTTGGTACCCTTTTTTTTGGGGAAAAAAGAGAGTTCCTTGAAGGTCATTAATACACATGACAAATCCTGTGCATTAGTCAAGTATCCTTTTTTTTTGTTTTGTTTTGAGGAATGGGGTTGGCAGTTAGATACCAGGAATTTAGTTCTATAAAGAACACCTATGATATTGTCCTGAGCTCATAAATCTTTCTTCGTTTGTTTATAACAGGTACAGGAATAGCACTTGCTGGAGTTTTCCTCTATTCTAGAGTAAAGAGAATCAAGCCCAAAACTGCCTGATGCTGGACCTTTTCGCGATATCTTCTTTAGGATCTTTTCCTTAGACTAGTCACTCTAGGTGGAGTATGTAGCTACCCTCGTTTTCTCTCCGCTTCCTTTTCTTTCTCTCTTTTTTTTTTAATGCTTTGCTTTGTGACTGCTGGATTTTGGTTTTATCATTCTTTTGCAATGAACAGGTGTTATGAAGCTTTGTCTAGATGGTAATTTTCTGAGGAAATAAATTGTTAACTTTGTGCAAGTTATCATTACTGAAAATATGGTACCTAAGTTTGGTACCTGTCTGTTGAATTGGCTGCCACCATTTGTTACCATAGGAATGTTTAGCTGTAAGTTCACAATGAGATTACAGACTTGTCGTAGTAGTAGAAGTAATATATAATAGGGTCCTTGTACCATATAAAACGATTGCATCTATAGGTGGAATAGTGTCCAAGTCCAACTAAACAGGCTTGAGATTTCTTGCGCCAATTCAATGGGCTTTTGATGATTATTTTGTAGACTGTCTATCACAAGGTCACATTACTTTTGGGTTGGGTATCTTTACTTCAATCGTATTTCCTTTTAATTTTCAGTAATTTGACTATACTTGGCAACATTTTCTAAATTGAATTTCTGTAAGAAGGGTTGAATTGGGGAGTGCGTTGTTTTCTAATGAGACATTTTGAATTCCATAATGTGCTTAGCAAGGAGATCATGGTTAACTAAAGTATCTCTGACCATTCAAACAAAAAAGTTTCATATTTTCTCTCAGTTTCCTTCTAAATTCTTCAATCATGTAATCAAATGTGTGACGAAAGAGAAGTGTGATGCCGCCCGAATATGCTTAAAGCTTAATTGATTCAACCAAAGTCCTGGTAATCTCTCCATACCGTTAAACCTGGTTCTATAGTGTTGATTCAGATATCTGACTGAGAATGCTTAATTGTTAACCTACAGAAAAAAAAAGAGTATGTTTAATTGTACTGTTTTGATTCAGATATCTATGAAGGATATGGAGGCACCAAAAATCATTATTTTGAAGGCAATAATAACCTTCAAAAAGTATCATTATTTTCCATAATAATGACATTGCCATTTTTCCTCTTAAGTGATTGTTTCCAAGGGCTAAGTGCTTTCCTCCGGCCGGCCACCGTTACTTGCTCGGCCGAAGTGGTTAAAATCCTCCTCTTCATTTCTCAGTTGTGTTCTTCTCCAGTTGTTTCTTGGTTAAAGGTTTTAAATCCACCTCTTCTCTTCTTGGATCTGCTACAATAACTGTGACTTCCTTTGTCTGATGCATTAAAGTTACTGCTAATTTTTATATTCTCTTCTTCCAATTTCCAGATCTATCTTACCCCTTCCTTTTCTCATTTTCTTTTTCTCAGATCAATTTTATTTGAATTCTTCAAGTAATAATAACATTTCTTTTTGGTTTCTGGAAGGCACTAAGTGTATGAGCAGTATGGCAAATATCAAATATGTGCTTTCCTCCTTGCTGGTCACTGTTTCATGTGCATCAACAGTTCTTCTACTTTATGTTTTTTTTTTCTTTTTTTTTTCCTTACTTTTTGTTGCAAAAAGCTAAAGCAAAGATAACATAGTCTGGAAAATAAACTGGATAATTAGCAGTTAATAAATTTTCTTCTACTTTTCTGTTTCATGTGCTTTCTGTTTTTTTTTTCCTTACTTTATATTAGGCCCAAGGGACAATTTCAATTAAACTGAATAATTAGTAGTCAATACTTCATAGAGATATAAAAATAGCTTAATTACCAGGAAATTGAATATTTCAAAAAAAAAATTCTGATTAAAGATTTTTTTTTTTTGATAAGGAGTCTGGAAATCTGTTTTGTAAACAGTGTTGTTTTTGGTAAAGACACTCTTCAGTAAAAAAATACTGAGCATTTGTTTTGAGAATTTTATTTGAATTTTGAATCCATATAATGGCTCTATTTCATTAAAACTCAAAAGTCTCATATATAAAAATGTACATTTCATAGCTGCACTGGTGTATCTGCCATATAAAAACAATGACAGAATACACCAATCTATACGTCATATGAGTATGACACTCCAATTACATACATTAGATTACATTAAATTAAATTTATACTACTATTAACGTTGCATCAGTACAATAAAATTGATTTTGTTGTGTTACATGGCTAAAGATCTTGATGCTTGAAAATGGTAGACATGTATGTTTTGTTCTCCAATTAGTTTCCTTGAACCACACCATTTTTTTTATTATATTATATATTTACTTTGGTTAGTTTCAACACCACTAACCAAGTACCAACATGTAAAGATGTAAACTTGAAGCACATAAATAAATTATGGGTTTCTTTTTTCCTGGTTGAATTCAAAAATTGGAGGGGAGGCAACCTCAAATATTAGCTCAATTATTTCTGATTCAACATTTGGAAATATGAAGATGGTTTTTGTTGTTGTGGCTTTTCTTGAGCAAACACAAATTACAATCAATTTATAATTTTTATTTCTCTCTCTTTTTAAATCCAATGGACTTCACTGATTAAAAATGAGGACAAATTTTAAGAACAAACCTAATTTTACATTGTTTAAAAATTTGATCTGATGTGATATGATATATAAATATAAAAGAGGCACTTCTTTTTTTTTTCAGACGCACATGCTTTAACACTATAACAGTAAAATAAACCTAATTTTTCTGTTGCCATTTCCCTGTGAACCCTCGTGTAACAAGCCTTACCACAACATTTTTTATAATTGATTGTGACTCGACACATAATTGTTTGCATACATGCTTGCCACTGATAAATCATTGACACTTGTTGCATAATTAAAAGAGATGGAGAAAGGAAACTGAAGAGCACTAAAAGGAAAAAAGAAAACCACATTTCAAAAAGAAATATTGAAAAAAAAAACAGAAAGAAAAGAAACTTAAAAAAGCCAAGTCACAACAGTGCAAACTCTTACCAGTATAAAATTTCCAATTTGCCTTTGCCTATTGTGCCCCTTTTTTTTAGAGGGGGTGCGCATGCATGGGAAGAAAGGTGGGGGGGGGGGGGGGGGGGGGCACTGCCATGTTATTTTTAATTAATTGCAGAAGTATGCAATTCAGAATTAGCTTAGTAACTAAAAAGTTTTTGGGTCCTTCCCAAAAAAGTTAAAACACATGTATAATATATTGAGGAGGAATCATTTGATAATGATTATTTTGATAATTTTAATAATTGATTTTTAAATAAATTCTAAAAAAATTTAAAATAGAAGATTTTTCATAGATATATTCTTGAATTCGTAGATTTTCATTGATAATCTATCAAAAATAATTAAAATTTATACAATTTACAACGGTCTATATTTAACGGTATTTGATAGACTAACAAATAAAATTCAAACTGAATGTAATTTGAAACATGATTGATCTATAAGTTTAAGAATATGTTTATAAAAAAGTTTCAAATTTATTTAGAAATCCATTATCAAAATTATTAAAATAATCATTGTTAAATGATATCTCCCCCTCCCATAATGTATTAAGATAGGGATCACTTGACAACTATTATTTTGATAATTTTGACAACTAATTTTTAAATAATTTTAAATTAATTTTTAGAAAATTTTAACAATAGAATAAAATTGACAAACATATGTTTTGACTTATAAATTGACTATATTTCAAATTTCATATGATTTAAGTATCATATGATATTTCATTAAAGATTATTAAATATAGACTATTATAAATGTCATATAATTTTAATCTTCGATAAAGTATCAAATAATACTTAAATTATATGAAATTGGAAATACAATCGATCTATAAGTAAAAAAAAAAATATGTTTATAACTTTTTTCCATTTTAAGTTTATTGAAATTATTTAAAAATTCATTATCAATGGGTTTGTAAACTTAAAATTATTTAAAAAATTTGAAAAATAAACTTGTGATTGTGAGAATGGTAGAGGTGAGATACTTCCATCAGCATCCAATCTTCACACGCAAACACACAATAAAGCAATTTGTGCCTTTACCTAGTTATTATGTAAGCAGATCTGAAAAGAACAAGAAACAAACAAATAAACAAACAAATAAACAAACAAACAAATAAATGGTGGCACCTTTCTCCACCTCTTCCATTCTCTTTTCTTTAATCAGAAATTAAATTAGAGAGAATGAGTGAAAAAAGGAGATCATCTACATTACCTAATCTCTTTTTTTTTAACCCACTTTCTCTCTCTTTTTTGATTATTTCTCTTTGTTCTTTTTTTTTTTCTAGGTTTAGAACATGGATGCCAATTTTGGATGAGATGAAATTAGTAATGTTTCAATAAGTATGTTTCTGTATAAAAAAAATAATGGAGATATTCTGGACTAACATTTAGTGCGTGGCATTTCGGTTTCGGAAGTACCGAAACGGTATCGAATTCTGAGATTAAATAATTAATTGCTTTAAGGTACTTAAAAAAATAATAATAATTGCTTTAATTAAATAATTTTATTGTACTTGTAATGTGTGTAAGATACTGTGATGCGGGTCATAAAATGTGGATTATATTATATGTAAAGTTAGGATAAATTTAACTCAAAATTCTATCAAATCAAATTCAAACGACAAATTCAAATTGCTTAATAAATTCTTAACATCAAAATCTTATAGGATACCGAAATTTTCTATTTTTAGAGTTTTCTAATTTTTTTTTTAGATTTTTTAAGATGATTCTAAAATAATAACAAAATAATAAACGTTTGCACATGAGAATAGATTAAATAAAAAAATGAAATAAATATTTAAAAATTTCTTATAAAGGAAAAAAAAAAAACAAGCAAAATTTGAGGTTGGTGTCACTGTGAAATGTGAAATGTGGCGACTACAATTTTTTTTTTTCATTTTTTTGTTGGAATTTACATCAATCTTCCACTAATTAATCAGCTTTAATTAACTTAGTGACATGTCATTTCAGTATTCTTTTGATATTAAAAGCAAGAGATTGTGATTTATTAATTAATTATTTTTCAAAAGTTTCTTAATTCATAATTAATTAATTACTGTATTTTACAAAAAAAAAGGGTACAATAGGGAAATCACTAAGGTATTATGTAAAAATAATGACTGGTACAAATTAACTTTTTTGTATATTTTTAGGAAGAAAAAAGAGATGCACACAATAATTTGATGATTTTATACTCAATTGCTTGTTTTGACTAATTTTGTGCACTCAATTCGCCACATCCAACAGGAGAAATTTTCAAAAACAAAAATTTGGATGTCATTTTCTATACAAAACCAAAAAAAAAATTTATGTCATTTTCTGACCTTTCAGGTGCTTGAACGGTGCCATATGAGCCAAGTTGAGGACCAATCCAAATTTTTTAATATAAAAAAATAAAAAATTAAATTAAAAATATAAGAAAAATGAGAGTAGGTGTTACGTGATTTAGGTAAAACGGACTTAGCAAATCTATTCTCAGAAAATTAAGATAGCGATTGATAATCACATTTTTCAAACTCTAGGAATGAGCTTACCAAATACGCTCTCAGAGTCTAATAACGTGCTTCCTACTCACGCTATTAGAAATACATTTAATTTGAATTTAATAAATCGTTTTGATCATTCTGAAACCGTATTTTCTAATCCCGCTCTCCGACCCTCTAAACACGAATTTAGCAACCCCGTTCCCATAATAGTGAACTTGGGAACCTTGTTGGGAGAAATTTTTTCCACCATTGAATTAAAATATTTTTTGATTCTTATTTTTAAGTGATTGATGTGATTATCAGAAGGTACAACGCAATAAAAGAAGGAAGTGAACTCAGTTACCAAATAGGTACTGCTATGTGGGACCCACAGTTAAAAGCTTTTTTTTTTTTGGTGTGTGTTAGTGTGTTACTAAATAAAATACTTTCCATAAAATAAAAATAAGGGAGGGGATTTATTGATAAATATTAATTTAATAGTATTGATAATAAATTTTTAAATAATTTTTAAAAAGGTTTAAAAATAAAAAATTTATAAATTTATTTTTGAATTTATAAATTAATTATTTTTTTAATTTCATATAATTTTGATGTTATTAAATATTTCATCAAAAATTATTGAATATGGACCGTTGTAAATGTTGTATAATTTTGATGGTCTTTGATTAAATATTAAATGATATCTAAATTGTATGAAATTTGAAATATAATCAATTTATGAGTTCAAGAATATGATTGTAAACTTTTTTATTTTTAAGATTTTTTAAAATTATTTAAAAGTCCATTATCAATGTTATCAAGGAATCCCCACATTAAAAATAATTTGGTTAAAAGAAAGGAATAGAAACTATCATTTATATACTTTAGTTATTTTCAAATTGTGCAAAGATAATCATCTACTTCAGTATTTTAGCAGATTAATTTGTTTAAAATTGTAAATGATGTTATTATTTTGGAAAGTAAATTATGTAGATAGTAAAATGAGATTTATATATTTTTTATCAAGAAAAATTAAAATTTTCATAACTACTTTCACTAATTAGATAATAGTGAACTTCAAGAGTATATTGAATTATATCTACAAACTAGTATAATATTAGTAATCCCATTGTCATTATCTACAAGGCACTTTTTAGTAATTTTGACATGAAATTATTATTTAAAACTTTCTCAACAAATATATATAAATTTGTTTGAAATAATTACATTTATTATAAAAAAATTATTCAAGTATATGCCCATATTTGCATATATTGAAATTGAATATTGTTTGTTCTCTAATACATAGTGGCAGGTCAAAAGTTTGGTTTCTTAATCTTGAAACATGAGGAGAATGCTATACAGTGTAGAGAGCAGTGGGGCCCAGCAATACCTCCACCACAAATAATTCATCTTATTGGTTTTTATGAATTTGGGGCAATGCTTTTATGAATTTTTTTAGAGCTGGGAACGGATTTGGCAAGTGCATCCTCAGAGGAGGTTGGAAATATAATTGTTAAATTTGTGTTCAGAGGTTTTGGGAGCGGGGTTGGGAAGTACGTTTTTAGAATGGTTAAATGGTTTAATAAATTCAAATTAAATGTATTTCTGAGAGCGTGGGTGGGAAGTACGTTCTCAAGTCCTGAGAGTGCACTTGATAAGCCCGTTTTCATAGTTTGAAAACGGCCAATCACGGTCTCGATTTTTTGGAAACGGACTTGTCAAGTTTGTTTTGTCTAAATCCTGTAATTTTGTTCTTATTTTCTTATATTTTTAATTCGATTTATTATTTTTCTTATATTAAAAAATTTCGGTTCTAGAAATATATAAATTACACCACCTTCTCCATTTTTTTTTTACAAACATAAAAGGGGCTGATATACAGATATTGTTATTAATATCATTATTAATATCGATTTTATTATTCATATTAAATAAGTTAGTATTCATATTAATGATTTTATTATGCAACTTATTTGTATAATATTTTTATTATTCAATTTAAATGAGTTATTATTCATATTAGTAATATTTGAGTTTAATAATAAAAACATTATATAAAATAAGTTGCATAATAGAATTATTAACATAAATAATAACACATCTTACATCTTATATGAATAATAATATCGATATTGATTACGACATCACCAATAATATTTTCTAATTATTTTTCAATATAAAATTGCTTGTGGATTTCATTTTAAGAATTACCTAGTGGCCACCACTATGTACCCAAATTTGGAAAAGGGGAGATAGAAAATAGCAGCAATTGTACCAACTATCTTCTTTTTATAATGATTTTTCTTTTTGTTTTGTTTTTAGGTTGAAATCAACTTTGCCTTTTTTTTTTTGTTATTTTCTTTTAATAGGAAAAGAAATATAAATACGGTACCACAACTTGTACCCAAGTTAACTTGAATTGTTACGTCTTATAAAAATACGGTCTTATATTTTTAGAATGAAATGTTTGTAGCGACTTAACTTGAATTGTTAATGAGATAGTTTTTTTTTTTTCTGATACCTATATCTTAGAGGTTTTTAGATACATAATTTAGTTACATTGAATATGTCATCATCACAAATTATTTAATTTAATAATTAATGCAAAATATACTCATGACAGTCCATGTATATTGTTAAATTAACCAATCATTAAGCACGTAATTTATTATTAAGTTTGATGATTTTTTTCTTTCAATTAAATAAAATTTATTTACTACATGTAGTACTAAATAGATCACACTGTTGCATTAACCAATACATTTAAAACAGATGATGCATCAACAAATTTGCTGGGGTAAAAGTTGGGAGATCTAAAACAAAGTAAGCTCTCAAATTAATGACTTGAAAAAGCTGAAAGCTACCATCTCTTGTGAACAAATAATTGAAAGAAAAAATATATTAAAAAAAAAGAAGTTTTTCTTCATTTCAATACAAATTCTGACAAAGAATTTGTCATGACTCTTGACCTATTTTATTGAACTTCTGATAGGCATGTTTTGTCTATTTCCAATCATAAATTTTTGTTTGGATATGGAATTGATGAGGTGTTCCTAACACTTTTTTTAAATTTATGTTTTGTTTAGTGTGAAAAGTTTCTTTTGGGAAATTTACATGACCACCCTTGTTTTTTTGGAAAATGTTAAAGGAGTACAACGCATTAAATGAAGTTCGGTTCAGTGGTCCTAAAATGAGAATTAGGTTTGCTATGTTGCATTTATGCATTAATTATTAGGCCAATATATGGGTCTTTTTCATATTGATTTTAATTTGTAAGCAATTTTTTTCTCACATATATTTCTCTCCTAACATTATTAAAAGACAGGTGTATAATTTAGGCACATAAATTTTCACAATTTAAATGCAAAATAGAGAAAAGAATCAAAGATGGAAGAGAAATAATATTAAATAAAAATTTCATTAATTAACCATACAGTCAAGTCATACACATAAATTACATTAAGACCCTCTCTTTTATTACTTATTTTTGCACCTCCTCTTCTCTAATTAAGAAAGAAAAGCATCATGCTTCCAAACCCCAACATTTTCCACAAATTGCATTTACCCCCCTGAGCCCAAAAAAAGAGCCCCCAAAGAAAACCCAAAATATCTTCTCCTTATAATTCATTCTCCCAACCAAAAATTTTCCATCCCAATTATAAAAACTTGAACAGTAGAACCACATACCAACCACATAACCCCAACAATAAAACAAATGGGGTCCACCACAGTGTTTTTTTTTTTTGCAAAATTACGCTTGCAATTACAAAGTAATTACTACACCATTGTGTTTGATTCAAAAAAAAAAAAGAAAAAAAACTAATTACCACCGGCCAAGCCGAAGGCGAAGCCGAAAGCGGTGTTGCCGTTGTCTCCAGTGCCGGCATCGGGACATATATGCATGCATTTGATGATTTCATTCAAAGACCTGAGCCTTGACTGCAGCTCCATGGCTTGCGTCCCGAGCATGGAGTTCTCCGATTCAACGGTGAGGAATCCGACGGCGGCTCGTTCCAACATGACAAGCATCTTGTAATTCTCAGCACGGAGGTTGGCGACTTGAGCTGCCATGCCGTCTAGATGCAGCTGCTTGCGCATCCGGGACCGCTTCGCCGACTCGCGGTTCGACTCCTTGCGTCGCTTCCATCTCTGCTCCAGCAAGGCCTGGAGATCCGAAGACTCCTCCGTCGATGGTGTCCTGGCAGCAGTAGGTCCTGATCCTGACCCGGAGGAAATACCAGAGGAATTCTCGTACGCGCCGGAAGAAGAAGAGGTTATTAACGCTTGTGATCTCTTCTTATTTCTATTATTGTTTTTTGACGTCTTTGTCGCCGGGGTGATGATCTGCTGCTGGTCCGAAGATTGCTCCAGTTTCAGCCCTGACAATGTCGTCCCGGCACTCCAAGAGTTAGAACCGTCCGGAGTGGCCATTTATATATGCTAATGCTATATATATATATATAATTCTAGCTAATTCAGCAAATTAATCTTGCTGAAAATGATATATATATAATTTTATTGAGAGAGTTCAAAATATATATATATATATATAGATATGTAGTAAGTATATAGCTAAACTAGAGGGGGGCCCGGGTGTCAGTGAGAAGCGGAGGCCGAGAAGACATAGAACCAGTAGAGGAAGACGACGGAGAAGGACTGGACGAGGTGGGCCCCGCGGGGGAGGAGGGTGCTTGAGAGGAGCATCAGTGCTAGTAGGTACTTGGTTTGCATTGTTGGTACTGGCATATATATATATATATATATCTCTTATATATGTATGTATGTAAATACTTATATATCTCTCTCTATATCTATCTATGAGAATTACACATCAAGAAGTGGAAGTACCCTTGCTAGTGTTGATTAGTTTCCTTTATTGGAATTGGGACTTGAGGAGGAGTTTGTTTATATTGGAGGAGAGATATTGAGAGAATGGATAGAAGGTGTTGGAGAGGAAGGAAGGGGAATTAATTAATGAAGGTGTTTTGTTAATAGAGAGAGAGAGAGGGGGAAGGAGGAAAAGGGAGTTGTGAGGGGGATGGATGGGGAATTTATAGCCAAAGGGGAGAAGGGGAATTTATATTTTTTGAAGTATTTTATGATGTAAAGTAATTGTTTCATAAAAATTTATTTTTTTATAAAATATTATGTATAAATTTTAATTTTGTCTAATATATGTATAAAGTAGTTGTTTTATAAAAAAAAATTTCAAAATATTATGCGTAAATTTTAATTTTGTCCAATATATGTGTAAAGTAGTTGTTTTATAAAATTTTTTTTTCAAAATATTATGCGTAAATTTTAATTTTGTCTGTTATAGTAGACGCTGCAGTAACCGTGAGTTTTTTCTGTCCCTTTTACGCGGTGAAGTGGCTGTCTACTTTAGAGAATATGAATCCGAAGGAAGGTGAAGAGGCAATAGCTTAATGGCCTAATACTAATATAATAGTTAACATCATATTAAATGCCTTTATTTGATGCTAAAGTGGGTCTTAATGGTCCTTATTAGGATCTTCTATGAGATACCTATGAGACGAGTGGTGAGCATCTGCTGTGATTATTTTTCAATAATTATTTTATTATCATTGAATCTAAACGGTCTAATTTTATTTAAATAGTTCAGATTTAACTATAAGGAATATTTTTTTTATTTATATTTTAGTGGATTCTATATGTCATAGTTCCAAAAAAATTATGATATAAATGTGTACCATAGAAAAAAGTACGACATGAGATGTGAATGAGACATAATTTGTGAAATATTTTTTTTTATAAGACTTGCATTTATTAATTAATTGTATTTTCCTCCTAACTCGCTACACAAAAGGCTACACCTTAAGCTATTAATTTTTATGATTGACTGGTTAATCTCCTAGATTATAGCCCATAGTTTGTGGGCTATTATTAATAAAATTAATTTGTGGGACCCACGATCTCAAAAGTGACATCATACATGGAATGGAATCTCACAAGCAAATTGAGGTTTATTCTCCCTTTTCTAGAAAGTGGATCCAATTCTCTCACGCACCGTCCAATCTTTTTGCAACATAAAGAAATATCTATATATATTTCATGAGCATAAATTGTTTTTAGTTTCTTATTTTAATGTACATAATTTATAACAATTAATAAGCCATAGGAAATCGCCATAAAACCATCAAGACTACTAAAGTAAAAAAAAAATAAAAAAAAATGTACTTGATTGTACTCTGTTGAGTAAAGTAAAAAAAAAAGTATTTTTTTAGTAAAGTAAAAAAATATTAAAAATGGATAAAAGCCATTGATAGATCACAACTAGAAAAGAATGATATTTGATTATAACATTTGGCAATTCTATTTAACATAAGCATTTTCTAGACTAGGAGCATATATGCATTTTTTTATTTTTTTTAATATTGGTATGTCCATAATTTAGTTAGTTAACATTAATTGCACAAAAGATCATCAAGGTGGATATCAAATTCTCCATTTAAACATTTATTTCAATATTTCTAATAAGGACATTTTACTTTTGGAAACTTATAGAACACAAAATTTTAAAATTATATCTAATATATAATTAATATCCAAAAAAAAACCTGAGAAATTTGTAATACTTTGCTTTGTAACTGCTTCTATATAAAACTTCTTTCAGAAGATTTTTTTTTTAAATAAGGACTCTAATTACCCCCAATTTTTTCTAAGTATTTTTTATGAGATTTGAACTTACGTTTTTTCATAAAAAGATAAAATCTATTATCATTATACTAAATCTACGATGCACATCTCTTCAGAAGTCAGTGGTAAAGGAATCTAATTCCTAGTACTATAATTTAGATAAACAAAAAAAAAGAAAGAAAAGGAGAAATTAAGAGAGAAAGTGGCAAGTGGCAAGTGGCAACTCCTTTTTTCTTCCATTGAATCTACATTTAGATTTACATTCTATGTAAAATTTTATTGTCACATTGTAGACATGTGTGCATGATGAAATAAAATAAATTTGGTAGTGGTCAAGTCAGCTTTCATGTTCTGCTAAGCATTTTTTTTTTCTTATAGAATAAGTACACATCTAGCGTGTTATTTACATTACATGCATTGCAAATTTGCAATTTTGAAAAATGTGGGGTCTTATCTAGAATTTTTTCCTCTATTTAGATTCCTTTTGATCTGATAAAAAGCATCAGCTTTGAGCTTCTTCTTTTTTTTTTTCTTATTGTTTTTGTTACCTAAATAGTATTATAATAAGTGAATTGTGACAAAAGGCTGCACCAAGTAGTATAGATGGAATGGCCACAACAAATCTTGGGAGGTTAAGGTCGTCAGCATATGGTGGGCCCTTTATTTATTTATTTATTTATTTATGAATGGAGAATGTTCGGAGGTATTAAAATTGATACCGATTTTATTATTTATATTATATAAATTATTTTTTATATTAATTATTTTATTATGTAATTTATTTTTAATAGTATTTTCATTATTAAACTCAAATATCACTTATTTTTAATATAAATAATAACTCACTTAAATTTAATAACAAAAATATTGTACGAAAATATTTAGCATCCACCTCTTTATTGTCCACCCCTTATTAGTTAACGTCAATTATATATCTATTAATTAAAAATACATTATTATTAACTAATAAAATTTGATCATTCTATGTACAAAATATATATAAGAAGGTAGACTCGTCTCGGCGCTCATTTATTTATTTATTTTGCTTTGTTCTTTAAGCAATACACTTATATATATACAGGAAATTAAACCGTTTCTGATGTCCTGCTTTAGGAAAAATATAAAAAATACAAACATGTGAAATTTTGAATTTAAGATTCATTTTCTTTTTATGAATAAAACCTTGAGAATTAATTGTTTTATTTCACAAATATGGGTGCTAATTCAATATGCAATTAAAATGATAATTCCTAGACTTTTTATTTATAAAGAAAATTTTTTACACTGAACAACTTTCTAGACCACATAATATAATTAATACAAATTGAGCATGCATTTTTTTTTTCCAAATAAATATTCTTTTTTTTTTTTTACTTTGAGTGTTTCTGTTTGTGCAGTGATAGAGCTACATAATAATTTCTGAGTGTCAAATAACCATACTAATTTTTACAAATTTACCTTTCAAATGTATGTAATTTAATTAATATATATTTTTAAAATTAGTATAAAATACAAGTAATGACCCCACTAAATATTTTTTTCTCTCCTTCCATCACTGTGTTTGTGCCATTTTTCATTCATAAAAAGAAATATGTTTTTGATAAGTACTTGACATGGAAGAAGAAAAATTAAGAATGAGACAACTTAATTTTAATAGTTCTTATATTCTTATCATAAAACACATTTTTAGCAAAATTTAAGATTCTAGAGAATTTATTTGTTGCGTCTAGAATTAAATGTTCTAAAATATAGGACTAAATTTGGATCTTGTCCCTAATAAAATACATATTGAAAAAATGTTATAAAATAGAACACAATATAAAGAAGTTACATAAAAATTTCAATAGGTGGTCACATAAAAAAATAATTAATTTTATACATGGAATTACATTAGATATACATTACACATTAATTGATTAACATTTATCAGTAAAAGATTAAATAATTTTCAGCCTTACTATTTGATCTGATAATAATCACCAATTGATTCAATGATTAAAAAGAATGATAACTTGACTTATTTTAATGTACCAATTGTGCATATTTTTAGAATAGAAAATTCTCATCAATCAAAATTGCAACATTACCAATCTTTTAAAATGAAAACAAACCAAAAAAAAAAAACAACAAAAAATAATAACCAGTCTTTTAATTAATCAGTACAGGAATAATAAAAGCAAGTTCTTTTGGAATCAATATCTGAATAGATAAAGAACAAGTACATATAAAATATCAGAGATTTGGATGCATGCATATCTAGATATTTTGAATATTAATTAATGCAGATATATATTATATATAAATAAGAAAGAGGAGTGATAATTACATCTCTTAACTGTATCTTTTATTTACACTCTAGATGTATTTATACTTCTTTTATAAAATATTTACATCTAATGATAACAGTATTTATGTTTTGTGCTATTAGGATTAAAAGTTATACAAATTATGTTTATACTTATGCGATAAAATTTTTAACTTCAATTTTTTCTATAATCATCTAGAAAAGAAAAAGTGATAAACACTTTCTATACTAACTGTAAATACTTATAAATTCAAATATAAATAAACTATCTATTTAGTATAAATATTTTTAATGTATAAATAAATAATATAAAATATCAGATGCAAAAATAATTTCTCAATAATAAATATATTAAATAGAGAAGAGAACAATTTAAAGGAAGAATCTAGATTCTCCTTCAATGGAGGAAAGCAATTAGGGAATGTGGAATGAGGACCATTACTTTTTGCACAAACCCTTTATTCTTTTGTTGAAACTAAATCAAATTAAACTAATTAAGCCTCTAATTGTAGGACACTTTTCTAGTGGCTTTTGAAATCCCTCATTTGTGACACCTAAATTTAGGTCAATAATCAAATTGAAAATCAAATGCTTCCACCTTAAGTTAGGAATCTTGAAATAGATGTAGGTTTTTTTTTTTGGATAAATGTTATGGGTACCCATTTTGTTCCCTAAATGTAGCATTATAAATGCTCAGTCACAGGGTTTTAATCTTCTGCTGCATAACATGATTCTGTACTGCATACGGATGGGTAGATTATAGGATTTGTTTTTTAGATTTTTTGTACGAATTTTGTTGGATTATATCCTGAGAAATTATTAAAGCATCCTTATTCATATTCCTTATTTACATTTCAAAGAATATTTCAAAATTAATATTTTTTTATTTTCTCTAAAAACATATTCTTTATCATCATAAATGCCTGGTCATAAGTCATTATTATATATATATATAATATAAAGGTTACTTATTCATAATTTTTATGAGTCATGTGTGTCATTTATTGATTTTTTAATGGTTTTTTGTTCTTCATTTATATGATGTAATGTTAATCAAATTGTACATCCATATAATATTGATTGTGGAGAGAATGTTCAATTTTTCATTACATCCTTAAATTAAACTCTTCAACACAAAACTGTATCAAATTTAGTAATTTTTTTTCTTAATATTTTATTTCCCTACTCCACATTTTTAAAGGAGTAATACTAAACTGTCATATTCTATATATTTGATTCCATAAAGCCTGATTTTCAAACAGAGGCAGAGCTCTTTGGAGGTATTTTTAATCAATTTGTTGAAACTCATTCATTTCTAAAGTTCAAATATAAACAATGCTTTGATAATAAATAGTAAAACTAACTTACTAAATACTGACAAATTGTACCATATTTTTTATTACTTAACACAAATCATTACAATTAATTTGACCTCTCTTAATTTAAATTTAAGCTCCGTCACTGTTTTCAAATACAAAGCATATGTTCATTAATTCCAAATTTCTGACTAGACACACACACATTGACTCAGACTTGAACGCTTGTATTAATTTCAGATAGGTAGTTCAAACACATGCATTAATTAAGGTATGATTGGTGGAAATTAACAACCTCACTCAATCTCCATCAACAAAAAAACCTCTGCACATGGATCAAGAGCATGCGTCAAAACAAAAGGCGCCGAATTGGTACATTGGAATAGCACTATAATAATAGTCTCTTTTTTGGAGTCTCTCTGTAGCACACTCTCCGATCAGTACAATGCTACAATGTGTAACACACACCTCTCTCTCTCTCTCTCTCTCTCTCTCTCTCTCTCTCCACTGAGTGCATTGCAATGCAACAGACTAATAATAGTGCAGAAGCCTCTCACACAGTGTATTAATAAAAGTATATGGTATGTGAGCACAGTATCGATGGTATATATTCGGATACGGTTAGAATATGACATGTGTGTTTAGACGTATCGTGTTTGACGTATATTTATAAGTGTCGTGTTAAACGATAAGCGCACTGCGCACGGCACGGCACGTGACACGTCTATAGAATTTTAAAAAATAGTTGTTATAATATATTTTTTAATAGTTATTACAAGCACATTTTAAAAAATATATTATTATAAAAAAATCCTCCATTTTTCCTTTTTTTTTTCTTTTTTTTTGAATTTTTAAATATTTTTTAACAATTAAGAACATAAATTTAATTAAAAATTAAAATACGTCCAAACACGTGTAGGCACAGTGTGCTAACACGTACCGCGCCATTAAAAGTGTTGTTCTTAACAATAGTATAAAAAAATACGACACGACACAGTACATATTAATCTTTACACGTATTTACATGACACGATATATCCGATCAGCACTTGCGTGCCTGACATGTATAGACAATACACGACACTATATTTATATTTTTATAGTTCCCTACTCTCATGCATTGATCTTGCTTTATATTCAACACTAAAATGTATTCAGCTGTGGAATCACAGAAATTATTAGATGGTGACACTGAAATCTAATAACAAGTACAGATTACTTTTTGATCAGTAGATTACAAGGCATATATAATCAATACTAGCATGTTGTACTGTACCAGATGAGAGTTGTTGTGGTACCAGGCTTTGAGGCTTTTTAAATTTAGGCCTCATTGGATCAGTTGAAGAGCCTATTTTTTGGGTTCTGGGAATGGTACAAATTTAGGTGGTGAAAGTAAGTGCAATTGAAGGCCTATTTGATTAATGTTACTTATGGGCTTGTTAGGATTCAAATATTCAAAGGTTTAAACTGGAAATAGCGGATTTATAGCAGTCGAGCTAGGGTTGTAAATGGATCGGATAATATTCCTTTTTATTCGGACTCGTATTCAGATATTCGACTACGGATTTCGATATAGATACGAATACGGATGCAGATGTGAATACGATTTACAATTTAGAGTCAGATGCGGGTACGGATTCGGATAATTATCTTTTCTTTTTATTCGGACTCGTATCCAGATATTTGACTACGGATTTGGATATAGATACGAATACGGATGTAGATGTGAATACGATTTTTAATTTAGAGTCAGATGCGGGTACGGATTCGGATAATTATCTTTTCTTTTTATTCGGACTCGTATCCGGATATTTGACTACGGATTTGGATATAGATACGAATACGGATGTAGATGTGAATACGATTTTTAATTTAGAGTCAGATGCGGGTACGGATTCGGATAATTATCTTTTCTTTTTATTCGGACTCGTATCCGGATATTTGACTACGGATTTGGATATAGATACGAATACGGATACAGATGTGAATACGATTTTTAATTTAGAGTCAGATGCGGGTACGAATTCGGATAATTATCTTTTCTTTTTATTCGGACTCATATCCAGATATTTGACTACGGATTTGGATATAGATACGAATACGGATGCATATGTGAATACGATTTTTAATTTAGAGTCAGATGCGGGTACGGATTTGGATAATTATCTGAATCCGAATTTTTTTGAAATTCGGATATCTGTTTTTAAGGCTCATTATATGTCTTTCAATTAGGCTTTTGATACAAATTTTAAATTTAATTAATTTTAGATCTAATTTGGACTCATATTTCATTTTTTTTAATAATTTCTTAATACATTTTAACTAATAATATAATGATAATTAGTGATTAATTTTTGTAATTAATATTTAACTTTTCTAACTAGCGATTCTATCATGAAAAATATTATACAATTACTTTTTAATGATGTATGTGATATTATTATTTAATATCCAATCCGTATCCGTATTCATTTAATATCTAATTCGTATCCGTATCATAAACTATCCGCATCTGAATCCCTGTCCGAAAATTAGAAAATGAAAATGATACGATAAGTCTATTATCATATCCGATCCATTTACACCACTAGGTCAAGCATTTTGAAAAAATTGTATAGCAGATAGCTGTGTTATTATACAATTAGTTTAATTTAAAAAATATCAACTGGGCAAACTATTTACAAATTACACAAAAATGAGTGTGAATTCTACTCGAATTATAGACAACATATATAGATTAATTTTTTTTAATTTAACCTCTTTGTGATTGACTATTTGGGGCTTATCTCATTACACGCATATGATGGAGAAAGAAGATTTGAAGTAAAACTGAAGCAACAATAAGGACAGAGATGAATCCAAGTTAAAACTTAAAAATATAATTCAATTCTTAGATTACAGAAGAGAAGGAAAAAAAGATGATAAAGAAGAAATCTGATTGAGGGGTGAAGTATGGTGAAGACTTGAGGAAAAAATCTTATCTGGAATCGTATTACTTTTAAGCAAAAAAGAAAAGAAAAAATTCTTTTACTCTATTTTGCTAAATAAATTTCTCTACCATACAAGAACCTCACATAATATCAAAACAAGGGATTCTTGAATGAAGAGATGAGCCTAGGGAAGAGAAGCAAGAAAAAGGCGATAAAAGATCCGAATAGCATCTTAATCACGTATTGCATGATATCCATCTCACTGCTATCGGTGCAATTATTATTCCTAGCACGAGCAATTGCAGAGGCTGTAGGAAGCGCTTCTATGACGAGGTTGGCTAAGTCAGAGATGAAAGTACTGGTACAGTTTAGAGCTGGTACTCGTCCCCAGTTCTCTATGCCAGATTCAAGGGCTAGCTCTTTGTACTCCATGTCTATCTCTTCTAGGGTTTCAATGTGCTCGCTTACGAAACTGCAGTTATTTATGAAGATCAATGAAAGTAGTCAGAGAAATGTGCGTAAGAAAGATATCAATCATAAACGCAATTTGTAGAGGGTGCTAAAAAAAATATCAATCACAAATACAATTTTCGTAAAAGCGCCATTGAAAAAAAATAACATAAACGAAAAGAAGAATGAAGCTAAAATAGTAGGACCTTATGGGAACAGCGAGGAGGCTTTTTACACCTTTTTGACCTAGCTCTACTATTAATTCATCAGTGTAAGGCTTCAGCCATTGAACTGGGCCCACTCGACTCTGTCAGTTTATGAAATAATAAACAGTGAATAATAGCACAATCATAAACAATAAATTCTGGAGTATAGTACCACTCAATTTTACTGACCGCAGCACACCACGCCCCCCCCCCCCCCCCCCAAAAAACCAAAAAAAAGAAACACCGTCACAAATAGATATGCAAATAAATAAGAACATTATCACAATGACCACATACACCAATATTCTAAACTCAAATTAAAGAAAAACATAAAATAGAACTATCAATTTGACTTCAGATTATATCGTTGATCATTTTGTGCAATATGCTTGATTACAACTTCTCCTATTTTAGCCTGATTTGACCTGGAATATGAAATTAAATGCCCGTCACAAGAAAAAAAATATTGACAAGAGACATTCACCTGGTAGGCTAGGACATGGCTATTTTCAACTCCTCTCAATTTAAGTTCACGCATAATAAGAGAGATACAGTCTTCCATTTGATCTTTGTATGGATCTCCTGCCTCTTCTACATAGCTTACTGGCACACCATGTGCACTGAAGAATATCATAACCTAAAGTTCAAGGGGTAAGAGAGAAAATAGCTAAGAAAAAGAAGTGGACACATTGAAATTTGAACCCTTTCAGTACACCAAAGATTAAATATCAATATTTTGATTCTTGATGTGCAGTACCAGATTGCACAATATCAAAATCCTTGACTTGTTGGATCTTAATTGCAGAAAGAGGACAAATCAAGGCTAAATCAGAGATTAATTGGTAAATTGAGCAATTTAGGTAAATCATTGTTATATTGAGGTTAATAAATTAGAAAATAATGATGGCATGCATGTTGTGCCAAAAAACTGTTCATCACACTGGTCAGCAATTAGATTAAACTGATGCATAACAAGTTGGCAAATCAGAGCCTAACCGACCTTCTGGAATGAACTAAACCTGATTATAACAATTCCCTAATAGACCTGGAGTACGGAGAATAATTAAGAATTAATTACCTCATCAGCATTTGGAAAGTTCGGTAACTCCTTTTGTATAAGGTCAGCCATAGATTTGATATAACCATCTCGCTGATACCATGATTCAATAATAGAAACTGGCAACCCTTCAAAATATCCATCTTCCCTGTAAGTATAATGATGCATTAATTCCATGAAGGATCTGACAATTGTTCTTTTTGCTAAATTCTCTGGAGATCAAAATAAATGAATATTTTGCATGTGTGCTTCTCCGATATGCAGTATTTGCTGGAGTACATAATATGGAGATTTGGAGGGAGATGTGCAAGACAATATTTTACAAATATTAAAACTAATTAATGCAAAAAATTAAGAGAAATTACCTGAAAATGTTATTGAGGACACTGATGCTTGACCCGCTGGTTGAAATGGAGAATTGGGGATAAAGTGGGAGTACAACAAGCTTTGAAATATGATCCTTTTTAATCTGCCATCACATTAGAAATATGTTATCATCTTGTCTATCAGTGCAACTAAACAAAAAAAAAAACTCAAAAAGAAAAAAAGAAACATTCTCCATGTTTTAGTATACTAATATTATAATAAATAGAAGAAATGAAGCCAAATTAGTTCGAGGAACCTGATCAATCGCTTCCTCAGTGAAAGGGTGCCAGTATCGCATTCCAACATATATCTTTGCATGCAATTTCTTCTCTTCAAGGGCTTCCTTCAGAGCCTCAGCCTGAAAATACATATGATCTATTTACTACAATTGTATAGATACACTTCATCAAGAAGTTTGAATAAAGAAAGTATTACACAAGTGCCTCCATCCTAGACACTGAAAGGTCATCTGTACTAAAGCAAAATGAGATGTACACAACCCCTCTTACATATTTTAGATACAATCTGCGTCCAAGTGATTTCTTCAAATAACAGCCATTAACCTCTTTTCTCCGTTCTTTATATATGGACATAAAGCAGACCTCTCTGACGAAAAGAGTGGGACACAGAACAAATCTTATCATTCATTGCATGGCTCACATGATCTTTCCTCAGACTTGCACATGCATGAAATTTCACATAATTTATAGACATTAAATCAACCCACCCCTCCCACAACAAATGCGAAAAAAGTAGCATCTTCATGTTACTGGAATATGAACCCTTTTATAACATAAATTAAGTAAATATTATTAATATTCGTAAGGGATAAACATGTGAAAGGAATTTAGTATACCTGTTCATTTGTGATTCTGAGCAAGGGAGACCCACCACCAATAGAAGCATAAGCTTCTTTACTCTTTGGAGCTCTTAGTACAGATATTAGCTGTGCCAATGGTTTCTGAAGAAATTTGAATAATCTTGGTAGCCTTATAATATCCTGTACATATAAATTCAATGCAAAAAATGTCAAAGTAAGTGCCATACAAACAAGTCGTTTTAAAAAGTTACTATCATTGTATTAGTAATCTATAGCTTAGATCAATAAACATGCTGCATTCAATTTCCAAGGCATCAAAACTTTTGCACTAAGTCCCATTTTCTACCCAAATAGGACTCCAGCTTAGTAATGTCAACAAACAGCCAGAGCCTTGTTCATTATTGAAAGGTACAAGAATGAGAAGAAATCAACATACCGGATCTGCAAATAGGTTGTATAAGAAAGGCTGAACATCATTAAGGGTCTCGGGGCCACCAAGATTCAACAATAAAACCCCGACCTTTTCTTGTTCGGTAATAGAATGTACTTTGTCAGGGTTGTATTTGTCAATTGCACATGGGTCAGCAGATGAAAGAGCACTTGTAGCAAGATCATGCCTCCTTTGTGGTCGATTAATCACATTTTGAGGGGCAGCCAAGTCATGCTGGTGCAAAACCAGTTTGAATGAACTATCTTTCACAGGGAAGGCAAAAGTCTTTGTTCTATGGTTTGGACTGAAAAATTAAAAAAAAATAATAAACAAAAGAGAGAATAAAAAATGATTTTAAACAGATCTGTAGTTGCTTGTAATCAATATTAAAGCACTATGAATTTAGAAAAAACTTACAATTTTGTGATTTTATGATCTCGGCAAAAGTTAGCCACTTTGTTAGAGAGAACCTTGGTTTGCACAGACTCCATGGAATCAATTGACTTTATCTGAGGATCAAAACCTACAAAATGAGAGCTCATTTATTACACTAGACTTACCAAAAACCAGCGAGTATTTACAAAATTGAACCCTACCCCCTGGAAAATTATACAATCTGTTGATTTTTTTTTTCTTTTTCATTTTCTCTAGCAAAATTTCACATGAAGGTTGCCTCTAAGACGATTTTACCCCCAAATAACTCAAATAGACAGAAGAAAAACTGTTTTACTGTCAGGCCTGAATTTATGCACGGAGATCAGAGAATGCAGCACTAGGACTTAAACAGGTAGTTCCCAAAATATGATCCATAGCAATACAGTTCAGAGACGGACCGAGGGGCCTCACAATTCTATTGTTCGTTAGGTACCTTCCTATAAAATGGGACCTTCTACCATAGCATTAGCAAATAGTTATCAGATCATTGTTGTGTTTCTACCATGGTTTGGATGGAAAATCTATCTATAGGCAGCCCTTTTAGATCCGATTGTGGAGCGATTTCCTAAACCGACTGGAGAAATGCGATTTCTGGACAGAACCGACTGGACAGAAGGGACTGTTACCCCATGATCGGAGCAAAAGAAGTCTCAGAATTCAATTGATTTCAATAGGAATGATTTTGAGTTGAATTCGAAATGAATGATTTCATAGTGACAGATAAGGGAAACGCGATTTGAGCTCCGACAAATACCATACCTTGACCTTCTCCCGCGATCCGGAAACGTCTGACAATTATTTCGCGCCGAACTCGAATGAAATCGCGATCCTTCTCTTCCTCCGCTTCCGATCACAGACGCCGAATGGAATCGCGGACTCGTTCGTCGATCCGATCAGAGCGTTACTTAGGGTTTACTCTAACTTCGATTCTTTCCTTCCTTCCTTGCTTCTAGTTTGATTGCGTTGCGATTGCCTTGCCTGATTCTTCACACTCCACGCTTTTAATGGTCGATTTGATTCTTCGAAGGCAATGCCAAGCCGCAGAAGGTGGTGGTGGTGATTTAGATTTATTGATTCGATCGATTGATAGATGATCGGAAGAAATATTGGGGATTAATTTTACGCTTCTCTTTTCTTCTCTATTTATTTTTCTTGAGATTAGTCAAAGTTGGTAGCCGGTAGGAACTTGAAATAAATGATCGGAAAAATAATAATAGAAATAGAAATAAAAATAATAAGAGAGGACAACGGAATTTTTGGAATGAAATGATATCATTTTATCAATGGACCTGTTCTTTCTTTAAATGCGTCAATTTTTTTTTTTTTTTGAAGACTAATGTTGACACTACACATTTGTTATTTATTTGGACCTAATATCATATATATATATATATATATATATATATATATATATATATATATATATATATATATATATATATATATATTGTAACTGATTTTATTAATTAAATTAATTAAAAATTAATGATTTTATTATTTAATTTATTTACATAATATTTTATTATTTAATATAAATGAGTTATTATTTGGATCGGTGACATTTAAACTGAATAATAAAATATTATACAAAATAAATTAAATAATAAGGTCACTAATATGAAATAAAATTCGGTTAACATAAATAACAAAATTGATAACCAATGATAGTAACAATGATAACATCTTTCGAACGTTTCCCTTTATTATTATCTATTACTACTATATATTTCCAATGTAAACAAAAAGAAAAAGTAATAGTTTGTGGTCTTGCTTGTGAAGATAGACCGAGTGCAACTAATATTCCCTGCCGCTTTGTTAGGTATGCAAATTACAGATTGGCTTTTTCTAAAAATAAAAAAAGAAACAAATTAGAACCTATTTGACCAAAGAGATGGGAAAGCATTTTGATCCAGATCTTCTGTGGATACTTCTTTATATCTAATATTGTGGCGGAATAGAAAAGGGAGCATTATTGCCAGAGAAAAATTATAGTAAAATTATAGATGTGTTTTCAAACATTTAATTATGAATTTTAATATTTTTTTAGTGAATGATCCAATGAATTTAGAAATTAGATCAAAATTGACATGCATCATACCTAAATTATGTATGAAACACTTACGATTTTATTTTTAATTTTGATTTCCGTAAACACCAAAAAATACTGAATGCGTGTGTCATAAATCTATCCTTTTCTATATGTTATTATTACCATCTAAATTTAAAAGGAAAAACGACAGTGTTTCTTTGACCCGCTACATATAGTTTACAAATTTTCAAAGCAACAAAAGTCTAAAATCATGTTTGGTTTGGTAAAAAATTTTACATGGCCACCGGTGTGTCAACGTGTCCATTGGGAAAGTGTCGACGTTTCTTTGATTTTTGTGCGTTTAAAATTGCAAACCCCTCGTTTGATGCCTTTTAAGCCACAAAAGCTCCATTCATCCCCAAATTAGTTTAATTAAAGACTTAAATTACAATAATTCGTGCCATTTCACCCCTTCTCTACAATAATGAATTAAATTTTCTTTTTTTTTTAATTCAGTTGCTTTAATTAACAGATTAATGGTTTTTTGTATTAAATTATGAGCTTATATTTTCAAAATATGATCAAATATAGTTGAACACTTTAAATTCAATTTCAAGCTCGTAATTATAGTAATTATAGGTCTATTGCATCTTATAAGTGTTTTAAATGCTATTATTATCTCATTAATCATAAAAATGATAACAATATATTAGAAACTTAGTTCTACAAAAAAAATCAGACATTGTTAATTTTTTTGTTTAGCTATTTATCATGAAATCATATAACAAAAAACATAATTAGTTATGGAATAAGTTTTTTGTTTTTCAAATAAATTCAAATTTTCTCTCTTATTAAAAAATTAAATAATCTTTTAACACATTAGTACAATAGCATAAAAAAAATTGATAACAAAATATCAACAAAACAAAACATAAGATTAAACTATGCAACCTTGAGCTAGAATTTGGTTATGGGTATCAACTAAATCAAATTTTATTCAAATTTTATATTTTGTTTGATTTTATATTTTTAATTGAAAGAAAATTATTATATTGTATAGTAAATTTATCTAAATTTAAAAATAATAAATACTAGATAATATAATTTTTCATTTTTCACCAACTTCTCAACAAAGCCGGATTCATTTTAGTATCATATAATGAACATATATGATTATATATTTTTTTATTGATTGGTTATGAAAAGGAGGTTTAATCTTTAAATTATTAGTCTAGTGATCAAAAATTTGAAAATGAAATGCATACAAGCATAGAAGGATTTTTATCCTTTAATAAATGGAGCATGTAAATAGAATTTGATAGTCATGCAATTTGTGTGTTTTGTAGTGCATTTTCATGTTTTTCTCAAATTTCATTATATATATGCTATACACAATTAATTTGATGATGATTGTCAAAATCAATAATTTGTTGGCACTCATGTGGAAAGAATGATTATCAATTCTAATATAGATGAGGTAATATGTGAAAAAAAAGCCAATGGATTGAATTTTGTATTGAAAAAAGAACAGATTTAAGAAATTAAATTATAAATATTTGAAAACACAAAAGATTGTATTTTAAATATTCCACATAATATGCTAAAGAAAACCCAATTTAATAATCTAGCCTAAAATACAAATTTAGGTACCAACTGACTTTCAAAATCTGGTCTATTTTCTTACATAAAAAGCCTAAATTGTAATAATTGCAATGCAATGCAATGGTGCTTATATATATTATGTTCAAGTGTCATATATCATGTCATTATAAAAATCGCATAGAAGAGTTGGCTAATTCGGCATAGTCAAATACCAACAACGTACTAATACGTGTAAGCACATCGAAAAATAGAGTAAATATGTCGGATATGGGTTGATGCATGTAGACACAACTGAAATGGTTTTTTTTTTTGAAATCATATTTTTTTTTCAATTATTTTCAACTTCTTTCAATTCTTGTTCTTATTTTAAATCTCGTAAAAAATATTTAAAAATAAATAAATATCGAAATTAATGAAAACTCTTATATTAAAAAAATATAATATCTCTACTACGAAGAGACGTAATTTCATAATTTCAAATTCTGAAGTACTTAAAAAAAATAATCGCTGGAACTAACGTGTGGTGTTATTTAAAATATATATATATATATATATATATATATATATATATATATATATTTATCTGTACTGTCAACAGGTAATTAAGCGGGTCGGACATAGTTACAAGGATCCGAACCCGAGAATCATGTATCTATCTTGGGCCCTATTGTTTCGTGGGCCCGGTTTTGTCTCGAAGCTGGTTCGTCTCGTGCCAGAACAACTTTTTCTGGTAATACCAGTTACTCAGAGTTCCTTTCTGTTTATTACTTTATACTTCAGAGTTCAGAATCAGACCTCAGAGCGGGTCGGATTCCATTGGCGCTGTTTCTCCTTCTCTGAGGAGATTAGAGACTACAAGAGGGAAGGAGCGCGATCTCGCGCGCGCGCGAGAGAGAGAGATGGAGATGCACTGGGTGAAAGCTAATCCCTCGGATTTCGGGGGTGATCTCCCCATCGCTCGAAGGTAATCAATTGATCTCTCTCTCTCTCCTGTACTTTCTTTCTTTCTTTCTACAAGTCGGAATTTGCGATCACACCCTGCTTATCTGGTATGAATCGCGTCGTGCGTGTTTATATACTAGTATGACCATGGAAGGTTAGGAATCAGTAATGCAGTTGCTTATTTATTCTCAGTTGTCTGTCTTTGTCCCGTTCAAATCTGCAAATCACTGATGCGAAACCTGTCTTGCAAAATGATAGCTTGTGAGTGGTAGTCAAGCAGATTTGGTGCTGATTATGGCATAATCGAGTAGAATTTTACATTTGCTAATGTGGAAATGTACTGAAATCTGCATAAGCTAGTTTATACATCAATGCATCCTACATCCGTAATTTCTAACATTCGGTTGATTTGTTTCTGCGAGGTTGCATTCCTTTAATTAAAGTACCTAATTTCAGAACTGAAGTATGGCAAAATAGATGGTAAATTTTAATTTAGAACAGTAATACAAGCAAAAATCATGACTTAGTTGAGCCTAACATTGTAATGCAGCGGACACACAGCTGTGAAAGTGGGAAAATCAAAGGTGGTGGTATTTGGTGGGTTTGCTGATAAAAGGTTCCTTGTCGATATTGCCGTTTATGACATTGGTACACACAAGTTGTCTTTGCAAAATCTAAAACTAGATAATTTCTTTATTGTACCGTTATCACCTAATTTTGTATGATACCCATATGTGTAGACCTTCTGAAATTTTGGTTGGGTGTTCCACCCCTTGATCTAACCATACTCAAACTTGGTAGAGTACTGTACCTGTACTGTACCAGTGGGGTCTGAAGTACTAGTGCTGTTATGGACAGTGTGATTGTTTAGTATTTGTGTGTGTTTATTATGTATGGGGACATCTCATAGTCTTTCTTTTCTTTTCTTTCTTTTGTTTTCAGAAAATAAGTTGTGGTACACACCGGAGTGTCGTGGCAGTGGTGATTCTGAAGAGCAGGTGGGCCCCAGTGCCAGAGCATTCCATGTTGCAGTGGCTATTGATTGCAACATGTTTATTTTTGGTGGCCGATCTGGTACTAAAAGGTCGGCACTTCTTTTGGAAGTTTAGATATTTTATATGACTTTTTAAGAAACACATCAATTTCTGACCAATATTTATATTTCTCAGGTTGGGTGACTTCTGGATGCTTGATACTGGTATTGGTCTCACTGCCTCTCTTGTGCTCTCTTTTGATCCTATAATTATATTCTAGATCAACTATCACATAGAATTAAATATTTTTTTTTGCTGTTCCTCTTTTTAATAATATATGATTATTCTATTTTCCAGTATATTCCTAGCGTCTCAAAGATTTAATGAAAAAGAAAAAAATAAATAAAACACTAAATATAGGTTCAAATGTTATTCCTTTAGTAATGTCAGTAGCTCTGACATTTACTTATTTCTTTTGATATTGTATTTCAAAGAGATATGGCAATGGTCTGAACTTACAAGCTTTGGAGATTTACCGTCATCGCGGGAGTTTGCTGCAGCTTCAGCCATAGGAAACCGTAAAATTGTTATGTGGGTCCCACTCTTTGATTCATTCCATTGGCTTTATCTAATCCAGCTTAATTAGAAGTTCTTTGTGATATTGGTAATGTTATCTGTAATCTAAATTCAGGTATGGAGGTTGGGATGGTAAAAAGTGGCTTTCAGATGTTTATATTATGGACACAAGTGAGTTCGTTTTCATAATTTCATTCCGAAATTATCCTTTCTGCTCCTATACAACCTCAGTATATCAGTATATCAAAAAAGAAATCTGTACCTTAGAAAAAGTGGAGGAAATTTGTAATGGAAGTCCTCTTGTATTGCCTTAAAAGGTTACCCAAACTACCTTCCTTTTGATTTAATTTTAGTTGGAGGAGAATGGCGGTATTTTTCATGTTTGTAAGTATATGCATGATATTTATTATATTTGGTTGGTTGTATATATAAAATTGCTTGACTATGCGATCAATCAGCTTAGGTCTGCTCTCATATAATGCAGGAGCCATTCAGAGATGATTTTGATTTTACTTAGATATGTGGGGTATTAAAAAAAGAGATATCTAACGTATTTTCTTTTATTTGTTCTCTTTTCTTTCACTTTGAAAACTAAAAAGTGTCACTTGAGTGGACTGAGTTGTCAATCACTGGGTCGGTGCCACCAGCCAGATGTGGCCACTCTGCCACAATGGTTGAGAAAAGATTGCTTGTCTTTGGTGGGAGAGGTATATCTCCTTTCGTTGCTTTAATACTTTGCTACTCTTTCTAAGCAAATTTCTGGTGTACTGGCTACTCAATTAAGGCCTTCTTTATCTTTCTTGCTCTGGTAATGTGGTTACTAGAGAAATTGAGCAAAAATGAAGCATAGACTTTGTCCATGAAAATTAACTGTCTTTGATGTCTATGCCATGTGTATAATTTCTCAATGTAGTTATGTTGTAAGATACTTGTATCTTTTGTATGATTTTATGTTTTTTTAGGTGGCGGTGGACCTATAATGGGTGATCTGTGGGCTTTAAAGGGCCTCATTGAAGAAGGTGGGTTTTATGCTACATCTTTTGAGCTGTTGAATTAAAAGTACACTGCAAGGTTTTTTCCTATACAATTCATGCATCGTGCTTGTATTGTTTTGACAACGAGGGGTCCTTAGGGATTGGTAGTGGTCAAGCTCATTTGTTCTCATTTTTTTTTTCTATTCTTGGTTTGTGCTTACCAGTAATAATTCTTTTGTTGAAAAGTTTGTTAAAAATTCAGCCAGTAATGGAAGCATTGTTTGAATTACCTGCTGGTCTGTGAAGTAGTAGCAATAGCAAAATTCTCTAATTAAATTTAAACTTGAATTTAAAGAGAACGAGACACCAGGCTGGACTCAACTTAGACTTCCAGGCCAATCACCAGCCCCCAGGTGTGGCCATACCGTTACTTCTGGAGGTCATTATGTAAGTGTTTTGTTTTTATCTTTTTATTATTACAAGCAGCACTTTGTTGCATTGACCTCTTATTCCTTAATTCTTCCCGAGTACCAACTCAATATCAGGAACAAAGTTAATGTGAAACTTGTAGCTAACCATTTCAAGATTAGACATTACACTTGGACATGGTCTTTTAGATGTTTTCTAAAGAATTGATGATTCTATTTATTTTGTAGCTGTTACTTTTTGGCGGGCATGGAACAGGTGGCTGGCTTAGTAGATACGATTTATACTACAACGACTGTATAGTTCTAGACAGAGGTGAGGTAGAAACTGTTGCATTCTTTTTTTGAATAAAAAAATGCATGTATTCCAAAAGAAAAAAAAACTTAAAATATCATACAAAACAGTGCAAAATGAGTCATTTCTCATATATATCAGCAAAACATGGGGAACATCTCCTATTTTTCAAAAGATACCCAAATTATCCTTGCTTTCCTCAGTTATGTCGAGAGGCAGTGAGATGGGTTAATTTAGTTGTATTTCAAGAAAATGATACTCAGAATATCTTTCTTTTTTGCAAGGTAAAGTACTTTTATGTTTTCCTCTGTACTTTTGTTCTTTGGCTGTTGATTAAATGTGAAATAAGAAAAACTAATATCTGTTAATGATTCAGTGTCTGTTCAGTGGAAACGAATGAATACGAGTAATGAACCACCACCTCCACGTGCGTACCACTCTATGACTTGCATTGGTACACGATACCTTTTATTTGGTGGATTTGATGGGAAGACCACCTTTGGTGATTTTTGGTGGTTAGTTCCAGGAGGTACTTGTCATTTCTATTTGCATTTTGTGGTTAATGGTTTTACATTCAATGCTTATCCTTTTATTTTTGGCTGTGGACGGACATTTCAATAGTGGTATTGTAAAAATTGTAGATGTGAATTTATATACCCTTTTTGTCTTTTCAGACGATCCTCTAGCAAAGAGACCAACAATAATTCCAAGTGTTCCTTCAGAAGTTGTTGTGCCTTCTGATGGGTCACAAGATACTGATGTGAAGGTACTGAAAATTATAATTTATGTATGCTGAAAACTGTCCCTTAGGAACACTACTTGTATATGAAACAAGTGTAGTTTTGGAATTTTAAAGAAATAGTCACAGGATTGTTTACACAAGTAAATAACATTTTGTTTTATAATTACATAGGATCTATATAAAATAGACTAGCTCATGACCAATAACTAACTCGTTATATTGCATTTATTTATGAATTCAAGGAAAAGGTAGAGACAAGCGAGGAGTCCCTTATTTTAGAATTAGCTGATAAATTGGGCATTTCAATTTCTCCAAAAGGTGATGTCAGCATTATTGATGAAATGGAGGACAAAGAGCTAAGTGAATTATCGGCACGATTTACTGGAGAAAATTTACCAACTAGGGACCAAGCTGCTGGAATACAAGTAATTTGTAGTTCTACTTTTCTTAGATTAGTGTACATGATTAACATAGTTGTCTGTGTACGAAACTCACTTCTATTATTGGAATATTTTAGTACTTCTTATGTATGATTTAGGTTTTTAATCTATGCATAAACTCACAAAGTTTAGAAAATAAACTGGCCCATTACAAAGGAAATATAAGGAGTAAGAAAATAAAATGTCTGATTTTCATTGTAATTTTGTACGTTGTGAATTTTGAAGATTACCGTCTCTACCCCTATAAATGAGATCTTGGAATATACTCAAAGCAAAGAAGGTAATAAGGATATGCCCAGAAACATGAAGGGATAACCTATTCTTCCATTTTATATATGAAGTTCCAAAAGGTTGATACTTATGAAACTTTAAGAACCAAAATGATAATTACTTAGGAACCATTTGTGTAATTTACTCTATTATAGATAAGAACACTAAACCTCGAAGGTACTTCACTCATTTGTTGTGCAAAAGTAGATAATTTTAAAGAGAACGAGTGTGTTGTGTGTGTTTTGGTGAGATAGGGGGATGATTTGGTGGTATAAATATGCAGCTCAACCTACTAAGTCATTATTACTCGTATATTGTTTGACAATTCAATTTGATGGTGAATTTTTAGGCAGTAAGAGATCACTGGAAGAACTGTAGTCCCAGTTCCATACAGCTCCATGAGGTGGGTCCCATGTTGCGCGATTATAAGCGCCTCATTGTTCAAAGCCAACTGTAAGTTACCTTTCATTTTTAACATTGTGTGTTTGTTAATTTTTGGGGTACTACATGAAGGCTTTATGCTATTTGGGAAATTGCAAAATCCCAGATTTGTTGGAGAAACCAAAAAAGAGAGACCTTGCTGCTAGCTTGTCTTTAAAAGCACTGCTATTTAGTATAATATATTTAAAATGAAATGAAGAAGCTAACTACGGTAAAATAATTTAAACATATTTTTTATAAATTAATTTGATGCAGTGTTTTCTAGTAATGCATCATAGGTTTCTATTTCTGCAGTGGCACATGGCCTTTGTTTGGAAATACTAGGAGTTAAGAGATGATTTTTCCATGTAAATAGTATAGGGATGTTTTGCAAATTTCACTTTTTCACTGTTTCTGTTACGTAAATGTAAACATGATCGCATGAGCTGTATGTTTATGGTTGATTGAAATTTGTATCTTGATTTCAGTCACATTTTTTTACAATTTACGCTCCGAATTTGGCTGCAAGATTTTGACTGATATGCAGGTCTACACATTTCAGAGGAAAATTGAACTTTGATGTACATTCCACTTCATCGGCTCTCTTTGGCCAAGAAAAATACCGGTTTTTCCACTTGAAAAGTGCTTCTCAGGTAATTTCTCCTCTCTCTCTCTCGCTTTATTTTGGAAGTTCAAGAAAAGGTTATTAGTTTAGTATTACAGTTAAGAGAAAATAACTTCAATTTTTAAAGAAGTTGGCTGATGTTTAGTTATTGCTTTGGTTCGCTGTTGGGTTCCTTGTATGAATTGCACAATAATACCCAAACCCTGAAGAAAAAAATATACCATAACCTTAGATCCAGCTTTAGAGTGAATGAGAAGATGTGCATGAGCATAATCATTTCAGCTGCTCAAGCCATATTTATTTTCTTCTATTATCTTATTTTACTTGTTTCATTTTTTTATACTCTATAGTTGCGTATGAATGACATCCCAAGTTTACTTGAAGAATACAAGCAACTTATCTCAAGTTGACAAAGGCAGTTCATCAGGGAATAGTAATGTTAGAAAATAGCAATTTCTTTTCACTGTTTATCCCCCCCCCCCCCCCCCCCCCCCACAATCCCTTCCCTTCTCTCTTCTTTTGTGATTACTATTTATTCTTTGTTTATCCTTTTTCTTTTTCTTTTTCTTTTCGAATTATCAGATGTTGTTTTAGTAATCTATGCAACATTTTAAATACAGACTGCTGATGGCAATAATTAGAGCATTACATATCCTCTCATAATATGGTTTCTAGAAAGAAAAGTATCGTCGTATTTCATCATATGAAATATTTCTTTAAAGAACTTGTTTGTGACAATGATGTTCTGTGAGAACATTTATTATCACCAAAATCCTTTAACAGATGAGTTTATTTTATTTGATAAGAGCAAATGTTTCTATTTTAAGCGGCTATATATAATACAGGTTCACCATGAAATAAAAGATAATTATGCTACCAGGACTCCTTTTAGATAGAAAGTGACACGGTTTTTGACAATTTATGCAATAAGCTTATTTACCAAGGTTGTATGATTACTGGGCGTCAAAGACCCAGATCTCTTATAATAAAATACATAATGAACAACAATAATGCAACAATACAAAATTTATACAGCACAAAAGGTATGTAAGAAAGAACTACGATTTTGAAATACTAATAAGCTAATTCACCTAAACACAACTTTGATATAACTCTTCTATTAAAAAAAAAAATTCAAGAGATCTCCCTCAGTTCCCATATTTTGATTGTACCATCATCACCTGCTGATACCAGAATTCTCGAGTCCTGCATGTTAATTTGTAAGTTTGTTATATAGTTGGCTACATTAAAAAAGTTGGTGAATGCGAAGTATAAATTGTAACTCTAGCCACTTCCAACAATAAATCTTTCCCGACTACCCCCGTTGAATCCGTTATACTTGGATACTGGTAGTGTACCAAATTGAAGCCACAAATTGTTAAAAATTAAACCTGTTTTGACTTAAATATATCCTTCTGCTGTCATTTGCAATGGCCACAATTTAGTAAAATTAAGAAGAATGAATAAACTCAACCTTGGGATTCCACTGAACAGAGTTAATATCCATCTCATGTGCTTTCTCCTTCTTCAAAAGCAATCTATATGATGGTTCATCAACCTACATGTTTTAATAATTAGAAAATATTGTTTACAAATTCATTTGAATTTTTTTTGTGTTTGGAAACCACTAGATCAAATATTGCTTACTGAAATTAAAATCTCTATTAAGCCAAGTACTATTTGTCATCTATTCCAGGCTAAAAAGTTCATAAGACCGTATGGGAGAAATATTTTAGGATAGCCACAAGTTTTTATGCTCCTTTAGTTTATGACTGTGTAAAAATTCTGAATTACCAAATTGCTCTTTTCCTCCACAAAAAGGCAAAGAGCATCATCACCAGCTCCGCTCGCTATAACACCCTCGCTGTTAATAATAAAATCATCATTTTTGTTAAGAGAACTGAATGAAGCATTATGCAAACAGAACATACAAAATCCCTTAATAGTGCCATGAAATAAAATAAAAACTGACATCACCCCAACCTTAAACCAAAAGATAATTCCTTGAAAAAAAGTATTTGCAAAAAATTAAAAGAAAAATGAATACCTTGACCAGTGAGCTGAAAAGATAGTACGACCATGATACCCAGACAAGGTGCAGAGATGCCTCCTGACATGAATCAACATCTAATTGTTAGATCACATTTATCAAGGGAACAAAAGACTAACAAATCTAAATAAATACAGAGAAAAAAATCCAATATGTACCAAGGTGCAAAGCCTTCAGTGTCTGTTTGAATGGCACTACTAGCGTCCCATATTTTTAGAGTAAGGTCATCACTACAAAACGAACAAACAAGTGAATGTTATACTAGGGTTTTGTTTCTTATTCATTGAGAGGCCATGGATATAAACAAAACATACCTTGAAGTGACCATTCTATCTCCACTCGAGTTGAAAGAAACAGACCAGACTGTTGAAGTATGCCCGCTGTGCATAAAGAATATAAGCACAAAATGTACCCAAAATCAACACCTCGAGATAGGTCAATAAAGCAAAGTATCTATATTACTTTAAATTTTATGGAGTTCAATAATAGTAGTGTTTGCACAGCATCTGGGATATTTCTATGTTGTGCAGGGTCAATCATATTTCATGTTAAGAGCTAGCGGGGTAATAGTACGAATAAATCTATAACTTCCTGTACCTGCTCCTTTCATTTAATGTTTGCACACAATGCCAATCATCGCTGTCCCCATCCTCTGTCCATACCTGTTAATCTCCACAAAAGTGTATTCAGATAGGTGAGAAGAAAAGGAGGTTCTGATGCATTACTGGCAAAAAGAAATTGTGCCTCAACAAAATCTACAAAATTCTACAAGTCCCTGCATAACAACTAACAAGCAATATCCTACAGAACCCAACAAAACTTGGGAAATATAATGCACTTCTCTCCTTCCCCGTGTATGCTCTCTCTCTCTCTCTCAGGAAAAAAAAATTGAGGGGCATAGGAACGATAATATACAAATTTGACAAAAACAAATTCAAAGGGTATATTTGATACTTCACACTCCCCATGTTAATTGTTTAACCCTTTGCAGAGCTATTTACATGATTGGTGGCTCTCTAGTGAATAATAACCCCAAAAGAAAATAAAAAAATAAAAGGAAACAATGAAAAAAGCATACCTTGATGGAGTTGTCATAGCTAACAGAGACCAGTACATCAACTAAAGGATGCCACTGCACCATCTTCACATCTTGCGAGTGGCCTTGAAGCACCGCCACACAATCATATTCATCTCCAGGTTGCACCTCCCAAATCCACACTGTCTTGTCTCTACTACATGTTGCCAGATACGCCCCTGAGCTACTCCAAGAGACGCTCTTCACCTCATTCTCATGCCCCTGCCCAATATATTCAGAGTGAAAAAACTATGGCAAAATTGGGAAGACAGCTTCTTTCTTATCAACAAGATGCTAAAAACCATCCATTTCAGCATTTAAAAACAAAAAGATGCACCCCGTTGAAAAATCAGAACTTAAGCCCTTCCATCGATCTTTAACAACATTAATACTGCCAAACCCGATAAGACAAAATATAATGCTGATTGAAGTAGCTTTGACCGATTCAATTTTGAAAAGCTGTAAAGATAAATTAATTGTACAACTGATCTAACTCAAAGGTGCACATAGTCATGTAGCTAGAACCATGTATGACAAATGGAGGTAGTAACTATTGAGACTAAACATGCTCCGAAATTTACCTCCAGGGTAGCAACACATTCAAAATCTCCACCAACATATTTCCAGATTGCGGTCGTGGCGTCAAAGCTAGCCGTGGCCAAAAATTTACCACATGGTGACCAAGCACAAGACCTGACAGTGCGAGTGTGCGTGTCTTCTAGAATAGTCTGTGAAAGTCAAAACAATAATATGATCAAATACTACAATATAGTTCATTGTATCGGACGACAGAACCAAGTACATGCAACAGAGAAAAAGAAAATGACGATAAATTGTCAACGATCATCTTAGTTTCCGAATAAATCATAACTAGTATAATCCATGATCCAGTACAAGATACTGATTCTGCAACAACCATGTATGTGATGTGGTACATACTCATAATGTTCTAACAATCTGTGTCCCTAAACAGTTTGGCTCTTTTTGCGTTCCTACGTTTTCTCTTCTGTCTAGTATTGCACAATTGAGGCTTACCAGCTACTTTCAATTTCACCTATTCATCTTCTTCACTTGCAATAATTTGACAATTGTTAAAGCAATCGAAACAACACCACCTTTGTTTCTTGCTGTCTCATTACATAACTAATGTTAATTCAGGCAACTTTACAACGTCACACTTTACAATCTTTGTCTTTCCCTTACTTGTTTAATAGTTAAATTGCACAGTTGAGGCTAACCAAAGGTAAAAGGACATCTATCAATCTCTTCCCAACTTAACTTTCTCTCTCTCATATCTTCTAAATTAACCAATTGAAAAATTAGAAGGATCAGCTAAAAGCGACGCACCGAGCAGTCCCACTGACGAGTGGGGCCCATCTGCCAGATCCGCACGGTCTTATCGCCGCTACAGGAGGCAAGCATAGCGGATGCACCTCCGCAGTTGCTCGGAGCCGGGTTCCAAGCCAGGCTCCATACCCGATCGGCGTGTCCTTCTAGTTTCTGTACCTCCCTCAGGTCAACGCTCGAATCCAACAATTCCATCTGATGAGAAATCAGTGCGTGTGAGAGCGAGAGAGGAGAATTGGTGAGAGAGCGAGAGAGAGGGATCCAATTTTGGTTTAAAGAATCGAAGTTCACCTCCGCACCTGCGATCGCGTCGTCTTCGTTCGTGTTAGGGTTTTTGGTTTTGATGTGGCGGGGAGCTGTGTAGCCACTTATGTAGCGGAGTGTCCAGCAATAGTCAACTGAGACTTCTCCCTTTTGAAGCCTTGTATAAGTATTATTTGGACAGAAATTATTATTGTATTTCATATTCTGAAATTTTTTATTTGTATATTAAAAATATTTGTAATTATTGTAAAATATATTTATTATTTTTTTCTTCATGAATTATTATATAAAAAATTCACATTAAAAATATTATTATCATATAAGTAAAAATACAGTTTGTGTGTAAAACTTATAATACTAATAATATAAAATATATATAAATATATCTGAAATATAAATAAGAATTACATTTATCACTCATTTACTTTGACTTCGTTTGCTCTTTTCCTTTTGTAATGTTATATTTTACTGGAGGAATTATAGTTTCAAGTCAAATTAAGAACGTATTTTTTACACGAAATAAAAACGAAGAATTTAGAAATTCTCCATTAAATATATAATACAACATCATATAGAAAGAACATAACATCTCAGAAGTATTTTGAGAAGAACCGTATAAAGATTTTAACTAAACATGATTTATATACAATATTTTATATTGATTTATACATACGTTATATAATTTTGTTTCATTAGAAATTTTATGTTCTTCGAAAGATAATCATAACAATAATTATAATTTTTTGATATTTGTTATTATCTGCATGACATCTTCAAAATAGTATATATTTATTTTTTTTGCTATACTTTTAGTTAAATTAATTAAGTTTTCAATTTTTCTAGTAATTATCTATTATCTGTTAATCAAATTGTTTGACATTAAAAATATGTCAAATTTTTTGACGTTGATGATACACCAAACTATTTAACGAAATTCTCACTTTCATAATTTCCGTTTCTGTATAATCATTCTCATAATTTTGTATTTTATTTTGTCTAGTAATAACAATTAGAAAATATTATGAAAATATCATCATTAATATCGACACCGATACAAACTTTATCATACACATTAAATAAATTATCATACATCCGAACGACTTTATCTTATACAATACTTCTAGTATTCAACTTAAATACTCACTAATATATATAATAACTCATCTAAATAAAATAATAATAATAATTTCATATAAAATAAATTTATGTAATAAAATCATTAATTTCATTAATTTCATGTTTTTAATTGGGCTACAAATTTGAGCCGATTAGAATACTTAGATTTTTTTTTCTACATCTCTCTCTCTCTCTTTTGGTTCAAAATCAATCAATCAATCAATCAACACTTTGACAAGAATTGGAATCGGAGGAAGAATCCGAGAGCTCTCTTCTCCCCTTCTTCTCTCCTCCGTCGAATCGATTCGAAGAAGGGAAATCCAGATCGGGAAACAAATGGGGCTGTGGGATGCGCTATATCGCGTCGTGATGCGTCGCAACTCGGTCTACGTCACCTTCGTCATCGCTGGCGCCTTCGCTGGCGAACGGGTACCTCTCTCTCTCTCTCTCTTTCTCTCTCTGTGTGTCGAGATGGAGTTGTTCGAGCTTAGATCTAGTTAATTTGGTACGAATCGGAGCATATAGATATCTTGTAATGTGTCCCCCTGATTTACTGTCAGGGAACTTGGGGAATTTCATTAGAAATGATCAGGATTACATCATTTAGTTTCGTAGATGGAGATATACTTACAATTTCTCAATTGGCAAAAAAGTTTAATCAAAGGCATCCCCTGCATTTATAAACTTGATGGATTTTGTCAAAAGCAAAGGCAAAAAAGTTTAATCATTCTCTCCCGTGTCAATCCTTTGTCTAATTGTTTCTGTGTGTTATGAAACCCTAGAATTACGAGAAGAGATTGTACAGATACAACAGGAGAAGCATCCCCTGCATTTATTTTGAGTTATAGATTAATTATTTACAAGTTTTGTTATGTTATTTCAGGCAGTAGATTACGGAGTACACAAATTATGGGAGAGCAACAATGTTGGGGTATTATATATTTCTATATTTCTCTTTTCTTTTATCGCTCTGTTCTTCTTTTTTCAATTTGCTCTGATTTACAAAACCTGATCAGCCGGATAGGTGGCTTTAATTTTGATAGTTCTCAACACTTCCTATATTATAAATAAACCACAAATAAGATTTTGGTAAACTATATTCAAATTTAGGATATTACAAATCACCTAGAATTTCTCATATTTATTACTAAACCCAATTCTATTGTAGATATGTACTTGTGAATAACAAAGGTCTATGGCATGTTTAATTTTAGCCTACTCTTTTTTTCCCAAATTAAATTAATGTGACCTAAGTTGAAAGAAAACTTGTAGTAAGGCCAAACTAACCATTTTATTAGCTTGACTGGGATTTCATTTTTACGTTTTATGTTAAATAACCCATGGAATGTTGATGTTAAGTGCACGAAACAGAAGTGCTGGGTTTTATTTACAAAGATAGTTAAGTCATTTGATAATTGAAGATACTATCATGTACAACTATTTATGTCTAATTAACTAGTTTACTAAATAATCTTGGAAATGATTTATTTAGTCGGTAACAATATGTGGCAGCATGGTACCAGACTAGCTGTACAATATTAACTGAACTTAAATTATGGTTCATTTAGGACCAGAATATATTGTAACATATGACGGCATCTTTCTAGGATCATGACAGGATATCCCAGCATAAATTCCGGTGCAGTCAGTGCCCATTATATTGAGTTCCTCAATATCAATATTGTCCCCCCGACATAGAGATAATTTTGTTAAGATAAAAAGAAGTACCAAATTAGAAATGGATAGGCCATGATTTTGATCAGCACCCAACTAATACCAGAATCCAGATGTAGGGTTGTCTAATCTGGCAAACACTCGAGTACTCAATGAAAATCTCACTTCTGTAATTTTGATCTAGTAATCTACCGATGAGAAATTAGTAGATTATTCTGGAAGGCGCAACTCTTAGTTTCCATTGCTATCTTGTAGCATTTAATCTGTTAGGTAGAGGGATTAAAGGAGCAGACTTAGAATTGCCTGAAATTTAGAAGTTACTATATAACGGTAAATGAAAAATTCCTTGAATAGCTCTTAAATACCAGTTAGTTCTCTCTGCCAATCTCTATCACCACCATTGATTGCTCCAGCTCATTAAATAGTTTGTGGTAGGTGTGATTTACTAGAAAAGTAGACATCAGCTCTGATTAATTGCAGAGAATTGAAAGGATAAATATAGGACCTTTCCATCTTACACGTGTCAAATATCAGAGGGAATTAGCGCTGTGGTGTAAATGTAGGTAGTTGTTGGAGTGGGTTAGATATTGGAGGTTGAGCGGGGAGTTTGAAAGAGAATTGGGGGGGGGGGGGGGTAGCTGAGAGAAATCGTCAGTGTTTATACTGTAGCACTGACGTGTCAGTTGTAGAGTTACTTGGATCTAATAATTCTCAGGAGACAATTTTACGGCAAATAATTATAATTGAACTGACATCTTTCTATTTCTGTTTTTGTGAATTTTCAACAGAAACGGTATGAAGATATACCAGTTCTGGGGCAAAGGCAGGCTGAGATGTGATGTGTTTGTTTCTGCATTTCCTTTGCATTAAATAATGTAGCCTCTGAAATGGGTAACTCGTTTCAAACCAATCAAACACTCAGTTTTATGTTTCTTTTAATGGAGTATTTTGGATTCTTCAAGGTTTATAGCACTGTCGGGTTTATAAGTCATCGACATTGAGAATTTTTGTGTGTGTTCTTATCTTTGCTTTTGAAGTTTCTGTGCTTAATTTACATTATTGTTTCTATATGGTCGACTGGAAGATATTTTTCATAGCTTTCGAAGATCGTAATTATCCTTAATGAAATGCTAATATACATATATTGTCACTGATACTGTCATCAATATCGACTTTGTTATTCATGCAAAATGAGTTATTATTTATATTAACAGTTTATTATGTAATTTATTTTGTACATTACTTTTATTATTCAACTTTAATGAGTTATTATTCATATTAGTAGTATTCGAGTTGAATAAAAAATGTATGTATAAGATAAATTGTATAATAAAGACGTTAACATGAATAATAATAAATTTTACATAAATAATAAAATCGGTATTAATGATGGTATCTCCAAACATTAATTTCTCTTTCCATTATTCTAATTTCATGTCATTCTTGTCGTCCAACTTAAATAAAGAGAACAACTTTTGCAATCTGTACATTAAAAGTAATCATGAGTGTTCCCTTCAATTTCCATTTTATTTCAATTACTATTCCATGCCAGTATAATTTTATTGTAGGTATATAGCCAACATTGATTCATATTTTTTAATGAGACATACTCCTGATTGGTTATATGCTGGATTTTCAATTTAGAATTTATAACTAGTCCTTTGGGTTCTGTATTTGCTCGCCTTAACAAGCTTTATTCAGTGATTCTTCATCTATACTGTCAGACTGACAAACAGAGCCCTGATTATACATTTGTTTGTAAATTGTAATCAAATGGAAACGAAACAAGCGCTCGTTGAAAAACCAAACAGAGGCCTGATTATACTGTCAGACTAACTACTATGCTTTTTTTTTTTTTTAAATAAGTGGGCTTTTTGTTTGTTGAGACATTTATTTTTTTTAAATATTTTTTATAAAATTTATAATTTGCATTTTTTTTATAAAAAAAAGGAGATTTATTATTATATATGTTAGGTTTGTAATTTCTATTATGTGTTGTCTGATTTGAAGCATTTGGTTCACTATAAGGACCAGATGTGCATTTGAACTATATTAAAACACAATCAATTTATAAGTTATAAAATATGTTTGTAAATTTTTTTCTATTTTTTAAGATTTTTTTAGATTTATTTTGAAATTATTTGAAAAATAGTTGTCAAAATATTTATTGTCAAGAGATCCCTTCCCATAAAAAAAAACTGAATTAAGCCGGTCGGTTTAAGTAAAAGAAAATCATGAACGATTTTAAAAAAAATTATTGATTTTGAACCCATATAAGGAAATATCGTTTAGTTATGCCATAATTTTTTCATGCTTCTTGCGTAAAAGTTGACCTATTTGAGTTACTTTGCGTTCAATATATAAATCGGATAAGTTCTTAAAAATTTTATTGTGTTAGCACTATATTTTCTAGAAAGAAAAGTAGCAAGTATTTTCTTTCTTTAGTTTTAATTTGTCAATAATTATGTATGCTTCTTAGTAAAATCTTATTATTACGTACTTCAGATGTATCAACAAAGCTATGTATTTATGATTTTGTGATTTATCATTTTCATAGGTGGGAATTTTCATAGTATAAATAATAGAGTGGGAATTCCTTGACAACTAAAAGTTTGACTATCTTAACAACATATTTTTAAATAATTTAAAAAATATCTTAAAAATAGAAAAAAATTTAGAAACATGTTCTTCAACTTTTAGATTGATTGTGTTTTGAATTTTATTCAATTTAAGTGTTATTTGATATTCCATCAAAGACCATTAAAATTATATGATATATACAACGGCTCATATTTAAAGGTCTTTGATGGAATATTAATTTACACTTAAATTATATTAACTTGAAAAACAATCAATTTATAAGCTAAAAAATATGACTACAATTTTTTTTATTTTTAAGAATTTTAAAAAATTATTTCGGAATTATTTAAAAATTTATTGTCATATCAAATTTTTAGTTGTTAATGGATTTCCCCAGCATAAATAATATATCTTTGTTTTTTGAAAAAATCAACATCCAACCATTCACCTAATGGATCAATTCATAATATCCAGTTTGGTTTTGATAACATTTGCTCCAAATTTTAAAAAGAATAATGTCAATGTTATTACTGATCTCAATTTGACAAATTTATGCCTGAAATTAAACGCATGTGTTCCACATTTATCTAAACATGTTCCTTCATTTCAGCATATATAATTTAATCTTTCTAAGTACAAGATGAAGGAAAGAAATTTAAGCACATGTATTTATAACTATTTGAACACATGCATTTAGAATGAATTGTAAATACATGAAATTGTATACATTTGAAAGCTCAAATTGACTCATACATTCAAATTATGTTGGATAAATGCATTTAGTTAAGTTCCCTCATTATGTTTGTAAAATTCTTAATTGATACTTTGAATGCATATTTTTAGTTAGCACTATTTGATACATGCATTTGAAAATAAGACTTCATGTCACACAATTTTCAAAATTTTGAAGATACAATAACTAATTTTTAAAAACAATCATAATTCAAATTTGGTGTGCGTACTCGTAAGAACGAGTTAATTTATTATATAGAGTGGGGATCCCATGACAACTATCGACGTGACAATCTTGACAATAAATTTTCAAATAATTTCAAAACACGTTTTAGAATTTTTTTAAAATAGAAAAAGAATTATAGACATATTTGTTAGAACTTACAAGATTAATTGTGTTTCAATTTTCATATAATTTAAAAATCATTTGATATTCCATTGAAAAATTATTAAATTTATACCGTTGTAAATTTCACGTAATTTTGTTTGTTCTTGATTGAACACAAAATGACACTTAAGTTGAATGATATTTGAAACACAATTAATCTATTAAATTCAATAATATCTTTATAATTTTTTCTTTTTTTTTCTAGATTTTTTTTAAATTATTTGAAAATCCGTTGTCAAAAATTCTCATTATATATGTATAAAAATATGTAGATTAATTTCGTTTAATTCATGTACCATTCATATCTTACAAGATTACTTGGACGAAAATATTGACACGCCAAACTAAGAAAAAATTTCAAAGAAACAGAGGGGCATATCCGCAACATCATTTTTTTAAAAATACATTTCACGTGAATGATTGCAAATTTGCAACGTAGTAGGTAGGAAAAAAAAAATGTGACATGCTAGTTGTGTTCTTGTACTATTCACACACAAAAAAAAAGAATTAAAATTTGCAATTCAACCTCGATTTATGTCTATTTTAAATTTTAGTATTGTTTTGTGCCTTGGTGCTCCCCCTGTTTTTTCATGCGAGAAAACAGTGGGAACAGCGCAGTTACGCCAATAGATTGAAACGGTTACCCAATTGCTCCGACTGTGTTGTACTTCATGTGGCGGGTTTTTGGTACGAGGTTTCTTGACCCGCCGCGTTGAGTTAGATAAAGAGAACGCGACAAGAGAATAAGATTTCTCGTAATGTGTTAAGGCCAGCTATTCCATCTGGTCTCTTTCTCTGACAAATTTAAATGCTTGAAGGGTACTCTCGTAAATAAGATTCTTTCCAAGGGCAATGAGGTAACGAGTGGCAAACAACCTTTTCAAAAATAGAATAGTAAATAATAAATACATATGCAATTATGCACGGAGGTCTTTATAGAGAAAGAACCCTTTAATTGTCATAATAATTTTAGAGCCCAATGATCTTTTATTAAATTTAATAATAATAATTTTAAAATAAAGAAGTTCTTTTATGATTTTATTAAATTTTAGATGTACGTAATTATATTTCGAAAAAGTTATTCCATCAAAATATATAATAATAGAAAAAAACTATATCTTTATTTTATTTTAGAAGCATAACATCAATATTTATAAAAGTTAAAGAATAACAAACAATAATTTTTTTTCAGATTATTCCCTAGTCATTTCAATTACATTATCAAAGATAATTCCAAAAGTATAAATAAAACAAAAATTATATTAAAATTTCATCAACATTCACTTTAACACGTTAAAAAAAATGCATGTCCTATCACTAAGACTAAAATGCAACAAACAAACTTTTTGTATACTCTTCCCCCATTTGACAAGTAAAATAAAATTAAAGCGGATGAGTATTAAAATCACTTTAAATTATTGATGTTTGATAGAAGTAAAGTAAGTAGACGAAATAATGAGGATAAAATAATTAAAAACTATGAAATTTGATGATTTAATTTTATCCTATTTCTATAAATGATTTAGTTTACTCCAATTTAAATTACATATATTTAGTGAATTAAAGCGCCTTAAATTATTTAAATCAACTCTATTTCCCTTGTCAAACAGAGAATTTATGTAAAAACGTTTTATGTATATAAAATACTTTTAGAGGACCTATGTGAAAAAGTACATCTCTTTATACATAGAACGCCGCCACCTTTGTCCGAGTTAGGTCACATTTCGACATTTCCAGAGAAGACTCGTAGAAATCTCCGCTCCATCTTCTCTCTTTCCCCTCTTTGATCTCTCTTTCTCTCCTCTTCAATCATCTCAGTAAAGAACAAGGTACTTCTCTTTCTTTAGATCTGATTTCCTCTTCGTCTTTTAAAGATACGTACTTAGTCGTCCTATTCGTCTATTCCGTTGTTCAATCAATCCGCTTCTCGCGGGACGGCGGGAGGTGGGGGGGGGGGTATGTTTTCTCTTAGTCTGGTCCTTTTCTAGGGTTTCAAACTTAGATTATGAGGGTTTTTCCGATTGGATTTCTGTTCGTTGTAACCCTAAAAGTGTAAGCAATTTGCATAGATAGTTATTTAGGTCCGATCTGATCTCTCGCCTTGATTTATTTATTGTAAAACGGAATTTTGGTTGCGAGATCGGTCTCTAGCAATTATGGATTAAATCGGATTTGAGCAGGTACTGGTGTGTACAAATCAGTAAGTATTTGTTGAGGATTTTCATCAATCCAGCCATAAAACCCTCGAAACAATAGAGAGAACAGACAATAATTGCGCAAATTTACAAAATTCTTCTTCAATTATAGATTATAAATGAATTATTGTTGGATTTATCATGTTAAACTATTACTGGAGCTTCGAGTGAAGGGTAAAAGGAACCGCATGCGGCATGCATACCCTTCTCATAATGCTCCACAAATTAATTGTGCTGAGTTTTCAATGGAACAAAAAATCCTCAATTTTTTTTGTTTATTGGTGAAAATTTAATGGCAGATATCCATAATAGTAATTTTGGAATGACTTCTCTCTTTATGAAATTTCGACTCCTCCATTACCTTATGATTTAACTTGCATTTGTACTTTGTTTTTCTTTGACTAGGTTTAACAGGATGGCTTCACTTGCTCTTGGTACCAGTCTTACCTCCGTACCATGCAATGGATTTTTCACAAACGCCAACAAAACCAGCTCCTCTCCTTGCTTAATTTCCTTTGCTGAAACAAAGCCAAAACTGGCAACTCTCAAAATGACCAAATTGACCCTTGTGCCACAAGCCACCTACAAGGTCAAACTTGTTGGTCCGGACGGCAAGGACCAGGAATTCGAGGCGCCTGATGATGCGTACATCCTGGACTCGGCAGAGGCAGCTGGCATTGAGCTTCCATATTCATGCCGTGCCGGTGCATGCAGCACCTGTGCAGGCAAGCTTGCGTCGGGTCAGGTTGACCAGTCGGATGGGTCGTTCCTTGAAGCAGCACAGATGGAGAACGGTTACTTGCTCACTTGTGTCTCGTATCCTAAGTCGGATTGTGTGATTCATACTCACAAAGAAGGTGATCTTTACTAGGGTTTTAGAGAGAGAGAGTGGGGGGTGTTAGTGAGAGGATTTTATTGTTTCTTAGCATTGGATTTGAAATCCTTTTGGAAAATTTGATGTGGCACTGGAAAACTTAATGGTGAATAAAATTGTTGGTTATGTGTAACTTGGTAGTATTGGATCATTTCTCTATTAAAATCTTTGATAAAGATAAACTAATTAAGTGTGCCAAACCTTGTTAAGTCTCTGCTATTTGTATTTTTATAGCTCACAAAAAAAAATTTATTTGACAAGTAAAGTAAAATTAAAACGGTGTAAGTGTTAAATCATTCTAAAATATTAATGGTAGTAATGAAGTTAATGGTAATAATGAAGTTTGTTAAATGAAGTAAAATTAAAATGAAATAAGTGTTAAATTATTTTAAAATATTAATGTTTGATAACAGTGAAATAAATTTATAAAGTAATGAGAATAAAAAATATTAAAAATTATGATATTTAATGATTTAATTTTATTTCATTTTCATAAATATTTTAATTTATTTTTACTTTAAATCACCTTCTATATATTAAAATATTTTAAAGCACTTTAAATACTTCTACTTCATTTGCCTTTAACGGAGGTCTAAACCTCTAAATTTTAAACTCAACAATATACTTTCTAGTTTGAAACTTCAAAATCAATCATATTTTGACGACGACTTGTTATTTACTTGTCACGTTGTTCTATAACTTGATCCATTGGTCAATTTTGTCACCTGTGAACTGATGTCATTTCTCAGTGGTTACACATGTTATTCAACAACCAACATATTCCTCCTTTTTTCAAGGGAAATACTGAGAGATGGAATGAAATTAAGATATTATTATTCTAATTTGAACTATTAGATTGAAACGAATGAGTCATATTTATTTAAAAAAGAGTTTTTAAATTTTAAATACAGTGAATCTATTTTTCCATTTGAAATAATAGCAGATACAGGCTCCTAAGAGATAGTCTTTAGTCCAATCAGTTCATATCCTCTAGATTCATGCAAATTTTGTCAAAATTCGTGCAAAATAAATCTAAAAAAAACTCCTATAATCCATCCGTTCATACGCCGTGCGAAACAATGCCGAGTAACAAAAAATTAACACTCTGATCCAACAACTCTTGCCTTTGGTCAATTACCAATAAAGCTAGTTTATGGCTATGAGTTTGGTGTATTATTCAACTGTCACTATACCTACTTAATTTGTGCCATGTCAACGGATGATTAGGACCGGAATTAGGACATATTTGCAGTCAATGTTATAGTTATATTGTAATAATTTAAAAATTAAGGATTGTTTTTGACTTTTAGGGTTTTGCATGAATGCGTATGCACTAGATAGCAACGGTTGTAATTTCAGAAATTGAGAATTTTGTTGTTGGATTTGCAAGCATTCGCTCTGAAATATGAAGCATGCGTTTTTTTAGATGGTTATCTTATTTCTCCATCTAAACACTAAAATTATCATCGATCATTTTTCAGTTTAAATACAAAATCTTTCTTATTCTCTTTTTATCACCTAGTTGGTGCATTTTACATTAGTTTATCATCAAGTTTTTATCCCCTTTTGAACGGATTCCATTGTCTCAGATCCATTTTGTCAATGTGGCTGATTTTATTCAATAACACTGCTAATCTGTCTCCATTACAAATTAGGAGGCAAAAGAAAACCACTCGGAATTTTATCTATGAATAATTGATGACATAGACAAAATAGAAATCAATTCAGCTAGAACCCAAAATACTGAGAAAAATAAGCGAGATTTCATTCTCCAGTATTATCATCTGCCTCTCAAATCTCAATACATCGGAGTACCAGTTGACAGGAAGGCTACCCCTTGAATTGAAGATCAAAGATAGCATAAATGTAATGGTCAGTTGAAGTGAAGACTGTTAAATTAAATGGAAAAAAAAGGAGAAATTAAGACTTCTATGAGGAAATAAGTAATTCTGATGTGTTCATGGGAAAATAGAAATGTTTGGATTGTATGACAATAATCAGTCCCAATCTATTTAGTGGAGGTTTTGTAATATATATTATCAGTGTGTTCGCTAACCAACATACTGATTGATTAACATAATCATTTTAGAAAATCAACAACATACATCTTCAATATTTACTAAATAATTCATGCCCTGAATTAATCCGGAATGAAACATTTACTATATTATACTATAACTACTGTGTTACTTCTCTCTTTCTTGTTTAAACTACACCTCATTGCCATTGTTTAAACTACACCTCATTGCCATTGAACTGGAAAGCATTTAGCTTCATAAAATTTTGCTCATTACAAATAATTTTTATTGTTCCCAGTAGATGTTTATACTACAGTTTGCTTGATAGTTTTCCATCTAGCCTATTAAACTCTATTAGCCTTCTTTTAGTTGAATTACTATAGAGGCTAAATCCATGATAACAATATATATTATTACATCAAGATAGAATCTAGGTTTAGGGTAAATAGGATTCAGAAAATAAAAACCAACTGAGCAGTAACAAGCATATAAGAGCAGTAGCACAAAAATAAAACAGAATACCTTTTGAGGCACTATATTATTGCAGATTTTTAAGAAAAGACGAATTGAATGTTTAAAACATAATTAGACAAGGCCACTCCAAAACTGCAGTTAAATTACCTGTATAAAATTACAAACCAGAAGTGGCACATCTCAGAATAAAAAAAAATGCAGTAGAAATTACAACTGGATAAAAATTTATGCTCAATAGATATTTTGATTTATGCACAGTAAGAGCACAAAATCAAATATCTTATGAGCACAGAAAAAACTTACCAAAGCAAAGGTTCTACACATGAAGATCATTTCTGTTCTTAAAAAGCAAACTATCAAATATAAATACTGATTTAAAGCAATAAAAAGAAACACAAATTATTTTTCAACCAAACAACAGGTACTACCTAAAACTTCACAATTTAGTTTGTAAAAAAGGACAAAATTGTAGTTCAGATTTCAGATTAAAATATAATGAGAGCCTTCCAGACCGTTCCTGTTTCCCATATCCCTCTAAAAGAGTAAATCTCTATTTTTGTTGCAACTCTCTTTTAGTCTTGAGCAAATTAAGATTCCACACTACAACTTGCCTCCGATCAACAACTCAACACCGGTATAGAATGACAAAAATCAAGGACCAAACGGACCATCCAATTAAAGATTGAAGTGCTCAAGATGGAAGATTTGAATTCATGAACAGAACCCCGCCCCCAGCCCCCCACCCCCTCCAAAAAGAAAGTGACATCAAAGCTTGTAAAAGGCAACACCTCTCCAATTAAACCGTTGGAAGCTCTTGATTCAGGGCACAAGGATAAAAACCATTTTGTAAAGTATATATTTCTAAGGACAAAATTTTAACAGGCCAAATTATACCAGCCTCCTGCCAAAATGACAAAAAACCAATCAATACTAAATCCTACTAAAATAATTATATGACAATGAAAAACAATGATATGATCTAACATTACCCGCTTCATCTCCATGACGAGTTATCAAAGTGCTAATATTTCATAAAGGCGAGCATTAACAAATCTACCGCTCTTAACTAACGAACCATAAATCTCAGTTGCACATGAGAAGCTCAGTTGCTCGGCCGCTTCCTTAAAAGAAAAGCAATTGTGTACCCAAGCTGTACCCGAGAAGACGAGTAGCGAGATAATATCCGCAAGGAACAAACTAAGGACCGCAAATCACACCAGTACACATACGATGCAGAGATCCCAAAAGTAACAGAAACACCATTTAAAGGATCACTTAAAAGGAAAAGCGCACTGCCGCGACCAAACAAAAGGAACATTTACAAGAGAGCAACATTTCCATTTCGCACCAAAATCCAGAGAACAAGTATCAAGAGTACCACACAAACAAAGGCCTTGGTGAACAAGCACCTTGGCTGCATACAGAACAAAAAGCAAACATTTAAGTACCAAATCACAAACTAGATTAACTAACATTGTTTGACACACTAAAACTAGATACCATTACCATCACATCCATAAATAATACTTGTTCATACCTTGATTCATTGATGAAATGACGATTCATCATCTAACTGGTACAAAGCCAGGTTCTTATCTGGGCCGTCCATATGGGCCAGAGCGATCGCGTCCACCACCATACCTGTCACCACCGCCGCCGCCGCCACTACCACCACGTGGTCCGCCACCATCCCTGCTGCGGCCGGAGTAGCGGTCCCCACCATTACGGTCTGGGCCATACCTACCACCACCACCGCCACCACCTCCTCCATACCTAATTACACATTGTGTCAAAGACAACGACATTTATTTAGAATCAAAGAAAACTGGCTCCATGAATGAAAGAAATGCAATATTGCAAACAAAGACTATTCCTTCCAACTTTTGTAGTTATTTCATTTCATTTCTGATAAGATTGGATATGTGGTGCCATATGACAGGATGTATTAATTGTAAAAATGTGATCTAATGTTAAACAGAATTGGTTATTGCTTGAAGTAATCAAATTCTGTTAATTTGCTCTGTGTGTACCACAATAAATACAAAAGATTAGCTTCCAAGAAAACAAAACCCCTTACAAAAAATGGAACTGATCAAACCCCAATACCGAAAATAAACACTCACCTATCACCACCATATCTGTCACCATCACCAGAAGGGCACTCCCTTGCAAAGTGTCCTGGTTTACCGCACTTGAAACAATCACCACCACCGCCTCCACTTCTACCTCCACCACCACCACCACCACCACCATATCCACGGGACCCACCACGGTCTCGGCGGTCCCCACGGTCATAGTCACGGTCCCTACCGCCACCGCCACCGCCTCCACCACCCGGCTGGGCTCGGTCGACAGTAATGGCACGGCCGTCCAAATCCATGCCATTCATTTTCTCTATTGCTTCCTCCATAGCATCCTTGTCGTCAAAAGTCACAAAACCAAAACCACGGGACCGGCCTGAATATTTGTCAAGTACCACCTACAGAGACAGACAAATAAAGATTTATAGTAAGATTGGAAACAGGTGATATTGTTAAAATATGGACCTCATCAGCAATCTTTTGTTTGCAACCTTTTTTCTGTGTAGAAACTGGTGTATGCTGGAATAAAGATTGTATTTATGGGTAACAAATGACAAACAATCAAACACAAAATTCAGACTAAAAATCATAAATGTAAAGCTATTTTGTTGTTATAATATTAACAACAAGAATAATTGTTGACAGCAAGTACAATCTGCTTAGCATCAGAGAAGATTCAGGCTATCTAAATGAGATCAGAGTAATTACTATAAACTCTGTGAACTCTGTGAACAAAAATATATTCACAAGAAACCATACAATATTTGTAATAGCTGTGCTACCACTACAGAACTTAGGCTAAGTAATAAAGTTTGTAATTATGTTACTAGAATTCTGATTGATATTATAAAGAGGGGGTCAAAACTCATAAGGTCATTGCATGATACCTTTGCATCTGCAATTTTGCCAAATTTGATAAATGCATCCTCTAGGCTTCGATCCGTTGTAGTCCAAGAAAGATTTCCAATAAACACCCTGTATTCTTCTGCATCAGACATTTTTCAACTCTCTGTACTGTGGAAAAATCAAAAGATTGAAGGTCAAATTTAGGTATTATAAGGCCTCCTTTACTTGCTATTCCTCAAAAAGAAGGTCAAATTTAGGCAATCGTCCTTTTAAAGCATCAGTTCTCAAAAGATCAGATGCTCAGCTCGTAAAACCTTTTACTAACGATTCGCTTAGCGATTCATCAAATTTACGGAAAATAACTAAATAAAAGTTTAACCTTCAGCATCCTCACAGTTAGAACTAGTTAGCGCAGATCTTTTACTCATGTATTTATCAACAAAATTAGAGGTCCGATGAAGTAATTAATTCATATAAACACGGGACATTATTATCCAAATTCAAATTGATTAGATCTAGCTGCAAATTACATGAAAAGATGAATTGAGAATCAAAATAAACACAAAACTTCACAATACCACAACACGAAAGATCAGATCTACTTAATTCGTCGCTCAACCCTAGGGAAAACACGATATAGTCGAAGAATCAACCGAAATCAGAGCCTACTACGATATAATACTTCAACCGATCGGAACGAAACAATCAAATCTAGGAGGAGGAAGAAGAAGAAAGAGCGATATACCTTTAAATCGACTACAGATGTGGGAAGAAGAAGAAGAAGAAGAAGATGCTAGCGATGCCTCTTCTTCCTGCGTGTGTGTGCGGCTTATGAAGAAGCAAAACCCTAGATCTCAGATATTTTCTTTTAGAGGAGGGCTTTTTCGTAAATATCTGCAGCGTAATGGATCGACCTAGCCGCTGTTTGTTAACAAACGAAAAATATGCGAATTTTGGGAAGGGTTTAGATACAGAACCCCCGTACTTGACCCCCCAATTCGTCTCCTGTCGCTGTAAAAGGACCCCACCACACAACTTGAATTTATAAGAGGGAGGGATCACTTTATTTTGACAATTTTTTTCCCTTTTTTTTAAGAAAAAAATGAGGTTATTTTGATAATATTGACATTGATAATGGAGTTTTAAATAAATTAAAAAAATATTAAATATAAAAATATTTATAAATAAATTTTTGAATTTGTAAATTAATTATGTTTCAAATTTCATATAATTTGTATCATTTGATATTCCATTAAAGTCTAAAGATTATAAAATATAGAACTTTATAAATTGTATAAATTTTAACGATTTTTGATGAACTACTAAATAAAATTTAAATTATATGAAATTTGAGACAAAATCAATCTATAAGTTCAAGAATTGTATCTATAAACTTTTTTCTATTTTTAAATTTATTTGAAAACTTGACAAATTATTAAATAGGCATTATCAAGTGATTCCTTCCTTTTATATAAAGGCACTTTTGACAGTGGGAGACAAATACTGCTTATAGGGGGGGGGGGGGGGGGGGCATCACTACAAAAATTAATACATTAGCACAATTCAAATATTTTCTTATTAGTTTTAACAATTGCCAAATAATATTAGTAGTTTTAAAGGAAAAAGAATATATCAGAGTGAAGATGGAGATTATCATAAGCATTTGTCTTACTGGTGCAAACTGAGATTGCAACTGATTACATCTCAAATAGAACAGCTTTCAGGCTGTCAAGTGCCATTAATTAGACTTGATATGTAAATAATGTAACATCTGTTCTTCCTTTGGTGTCAATGGATTATTATTAGGAAAAACCTAGCATTTGTGTAAAGTTGCTTGTTTGCAATTTATTTATTTTTTTGGACTTTTTGTGTAATATATGTATCAAATATTATAAGTGACCAATAGAGATTGTTGTTAAAAAACCCACTTAAATTTTGCAATATGTAATTTAATTATTTTCTTGGACCTTTATGTTGCATTCAAAAAAAAAATCCCACTTAGATTTGACAATTTGTGGAGTATTCTTTCCTTATTTCAAAAACATTGAAGGCAATCTATTAGAAATGCAAAATGCAGTTTGGTTACTGTCGTAATTATTTTATCCCAAAGATTGTTGAGCAGTTCTGTTATGAATAAAAAATTTTAGTGGTTGATGAATCATAATCATTAATTTCGGTATGATTTTTTCATTTATAATATAAAATTTGATCTATAACAGAATTAACTAAGATTATTTAGTAACGATGTACGCAAATTAGACTTGAATCAGAACCACTTCATTAATTAATATATTAAAGTTAGAACAAAAATTTTCATGCAAAATATGTTTCAATTCAATTAAGAGAATTAACCAAAATTATAAAACTACAATTGATTGTAGCATTACATGTTTTCATAATTAAACAAAGCATCTAAAGTATATGTGTATACGAATTTGACTTGAGTTTCGGAAAAGTATAAATTTATTTTCTCGAGTTTTGTTTCCTTTTTGCTTCAATATATATAACTGCATCTGTTAGTAAATATGTAATGTAATCTATACTAATATAAATACTCAAGACCTATAAACATTTATTTTCTTTTATTGTCACATATCCGATGCTTCTTTACACCTATAACACATTGGTTGATTTCTCACTGTAGATGAATATCATTATTAGAATTTTCAATATTGACGTGAGTATGTAATATTAGTAGTGTGGGTAGTTCAATACGCACGTTAATAACCTTAATTTTGAACTATATTTACGTGCGTATACCAGACAATAGCGTGAAAAATATTTACGTGTATAATTATGCATACAAATACTTTCCACGCTAATGTCTGGTTATATAGATATACACACGTAAATATAATTCAAAATGAAGATTATTAACATGTGTATTGAATTACCCACATCATTAATATTACATACTCACATCAATATTAAGAATTCTAGTAGTGTAATGTAACAAATAGTAAACTCATTCAGATCATTTATTCCATTCTCAAAGAATATTCACTTTATGATCTATTTTTTTCTTTCCTCCAACAAATGATCAGAGAGAGAGAGAGAGAGAGAGAGAGAGAGAGTATGTGGGGGCAGAGAACTTTTGTGTTTATAATCACAGCTAAAAAAATGCACAAACCAATCAAATCATTTGATTTTTAATGCATTGTTTGATGGTGGTGTTTATTTTTGATGAATTGTTATGTGGAGTGTGGAATTTTATTTGGTGTGCAGAATTGATTATATGATTTTTTATTTATTATTGGGCTCAAATTAATATTCTAACAACAACTGATGATTGTTTGATGACATACATTTGATATTCATCAAAATGTAACAAAAATTGAGTCATAAATAAATTTTAATATTTTTTAAAATGTTATAGATTTTAGATCGTTTGATATTGGCCAAATGATCCAGAACAATGTGATTATAAACAATTCGATTTGTCATGACTTATGAATTATAAAAAAATATGTAGCCTATATATATAGTAACCTTTTAATTTCAATTATGTCTGAATTTCTTTTGAAAATCCATTGAGATTGTCAAAATAACAATAAGTTTTAAAATTACCCAAAAGTTTATACATAATTCAAATATTTAAAAATATATGACTATTTTATTTTGATTGAATGGTCCAAAAAACTAACATGCATACAAAAAATTCTATATTTTTCTATTTATTTTTCAATTTGAATATCTGATAACCACACATTCAGAAAAGGCTCTAAATATGATTTTCATATTTTTTTTGTTGTACACACCCTAAAAATTGAAAAATTGTCAATGCTAATTCATGTTCTTTGTGGGATGTGAGTACAAGAAATATTTTCCTTAAATATAATTTTATTTTATTGAGAATCATTAATATTATCGTGGATATTGACTTTATTATTTATATAAAATGAGTTATTATTTATGTTAATAATTTTAAAAATAATACTTTTATTATTCAACTTAAGTGAGTCATTGTTCAGATTTGTGATATTGAGTTATATAATAAAAGTACTGAAAAAAATAAGTTGCATAAATAATAACTCATTTTATAACAATAATAATTGATAAAATCAGTATTGATAATAATATCAATGATAGTATCTCCTAAATATCCTTTTTAATTTTCCTTTTTTTTTTGTAATTTGCTTTCGTCAAAATTTTATTTGATTGAAATGGTCAATATAGTAAAGCTTACGTATCAAATAAGACCATATTTGAAAAATATAAATTAAAAAAAAAATCTTAAAATGATAAATTTGATATGCTGACATGAAAACGAAAATCTGACCTGTTAGCTAGTACGTATATCACATGATATATATACTGACATCAGTATATTAGCACAATTCAAATATTGTCTTAGTTGTAACAATAGTTAAATAATATTATTGTCAATATGATCTATCTTAATAAATAAAATATTGTTTCCTTAAAAGAAAAGTCTTTTGACACGTAGCACCATCAAATGTACAAGCACGGACGTTTCTTTTTTCTTTGTTTTTTTTTAGAAAAGTTAGGAATTGCAATATTGCATGAAGAAGAATTGTAAATTATGAAATTTTAAACGAAAGAAAAGAAATCTGCATGTTATTTAGTTTTAAAGAGTAGCATTAATTTTAAGAGAAATTATTCATACACTCTAAATTCTACATCTTTATCAACATCTAATGTAAGATATAAATATTTTTTGAAAATTTATATTTCAAAATTTAAGTTAGAAACTATGTTAATAGCTTAAAATATTTAGAATGCAGGTAAGAGATATAATTATCGCTCTAATTTTAATTTTATGTGCAACTTCATAAGAACACCAGTGCAACCTCATAGAAAAAGAACTTATATGTTAACAAAAAGGATTTTCAACTACATGTATATTTTAGTTTTCTTGATAGCCAAGGAAAAGAAAAGTAAACAAAAAACAAAAAAAAATTAGAATAGAGTTTACTTTGCAATTTGCTTTCCTGATCAGAAAGAATTTTAGATTGGAATATTTTATACATGTACAGTAGACTTTTTAGAAAGAATAGAGTTTATTTTGCAACTAGAAAAATGAGAGTTTCTATGTTTCTTTCAAGAGGCAACAAATCAATATAAACTGCTCATGAGATTTCACAAATTAACAATCTATCCTCTCTATCTTCATCTCAAACATACACAAGACACACGCGTGCGCACACGCGCGGCTTCGCGCTGTCCCGGCATAGCTAGCATGAGTAGTAAGATAATTTGTTCATGTATTTGCTTATTTATTCTCCTTGTATTTGGTTTCATCTTAGGTTTGTTCATAGCTTCTTTGGTCATTCCACCACAAAAGATTGCCATTACGAGTGCGAACTTGACCCGTTTCGAGCTAACCACTAACCCCACGACTTCTCTTTCCTATAACCTCACCTTTACCATGAGCATCCACAACTCCGTTTGGAACGACAAAGCCGACTACCACGACATGGAGGTCGATTGCTACTACAACACCGAACAATTCGACTGGATAAGACTTGGAGACTTTAGGCTAAAACCGAGAAGGACCCGCCTCCTTAACATTTCAAGAAGTGGCAACTCTACGATGAATCTCGGAAGCAGCGGTGTCGACGCTTTTAGGAGATCGAACGAGACGGGATTCTTTGACTTAGAGATCTGGCTTAAAGGAAAGAGAATATTTCAGAGTGAAAATGGAGATTATCATAAGCATTTATCTTACCAGTGCAAACTGAGACTGCAACTGATTACATCTCAAAACAACAGCACACAAAACAGCTTTCAGGCTGTCAAGTGCCATTAATTAGACTTGATATGTAGGTAATGTAATAATGCCTTTTATTCCCTTGGTGGCAATGGATTATTATTATTATTAGGAAATATTTTTAGCATTTGTGTAAATTTGCTTGTTTGTAATTTTTTTATTAACTTTTTGGACTTTTGTGTAATATATGTATCAAAGATTCCTATCAGAAAGCCCACTTAAATTTTACAACACTTCCGATGTTGCAATTTTGCACATTTTATCTCATAATTAATTCTCAAAATGTTTCTCATTTTTTTGATATAAAATTATTTTAAGAGATCACCATTCACTGAAAAATATTTTGTATTAGGAAAGAGGAATATTACTTTGAAGCATTATAATAAGTACAGACTAACTGATTAATATTTCCTTTGACAATGCAATTAATTAAGTAAATGTAATGTTATTAATTATAAATCAAAATAACTCTTTAATATATAAGCATCAAACTTTAAGAATTATGCCTAGCTCAATTGTCCCTCCGTCTCCGTGGGAGGTCGTGTGTTCGAAATATAAAGTTCACATTAGAAATAATTTAAAATTTTTAACCACCATCTAAAGTCCACACTAGAAATAATTTGAAAATTTTAACCACTATCTCATGCTAAAAAATATTACTAGCAAAAATTAGGAACTAAAGGACAATAACTAAACAAGAACAGTCCCCTTATAGACATTTTCAATAGTAATTTTTTTTTCAAAAAACATAATCTACATTATATCTAGAATTAATTAATTAATCATGACACAATAAGTATGGTACAAAATAGTCAATGTCAAACAAATTAGAACATATCCTTTCTTCCTTTTTGTTTGCAATTTGCTTTCGTCAAAAAAAATCTTTTGATTGAAATGGTCAACATAGTAATTAAAGTTCTTTAAAAAAAAACCAGCTTGCAGATTCTTCATAATAGATATATTTCTTGGAAGGATCAATCTAGCATCATCTACTTATATTGCTAATTAATATTAATAATCCATCCAACACGTCACAATTAAAAACAAGAATTAATGATGCTTCTTTGTAAATAACTTTGCAAAAATGTGGAAGAAATTTGATATAAACTGATATCCCCCCCCCCCCCCCCCCCCCCCCCCCCCGCCCCCAATCTCAAACACAGAAGACAACAATTATTGACACAACATGAATGGTAAGAGAACTTGCTCATATGCCTGCTTATTTCTTTCTCTTATATCTGGTTTTTTTTTATCAGTGTGGCATAGTTGATTTGTTCATTCAACCACAAAAGGTCACCATTATAAGCGCTAATTTGAGCCGTTTCGAGCTCACCGCTAGCTCGACAATGTCTCTTTTGTACAACCTCGCCTTTACCGTGAGCATCCATAACTCCGTTTGGCACAACGAAGCCAACTATCATGATATGGAGGTTGAATGCTGCTACTATTGGAATTAATTTCTATTAATTACAAATTATATGGGCTTATATATAATATAAATATATATTGAATAATAGACTGTCAAATATCTAATTAGACCCATTATGAAGTGATCAAATTAAGTATTATTTATCGGGTTTTAATATGTGTCATGAGAAGTGGGGCCCTTAATGTGTAGAATACGTATTAATAACTTTATGATTTAGTGATGGTCTAAATTATATAAAGTTTAGTAATAATACAATTATGTTATTGGTCCCTGGAGAATACAACTAATAGGCAGTTTTCTGATTTTGAAAGTAAACCCGTTAAGAGAGAAATTGGATCTAGTATGGATCCGCTAAGGCATAACCAGTAGTTTGCCAACCTTTTGGTTATTGACACCCATTATAAAGGGATCAAGAACCGTCCTTTTTCATTACCGTCATAAGGCATTAACCAACAGACTTGCTCTCTCTAAACAAATTCGGGTTTCTGAAAAGAGAAGAAAATCGCCGGGCCGATTCTCTTCGTCTCTCCATCGGAGAAGAGAAGGATCACCGCGAAGGCTTAAGGAATCCGGTGATCAACGGGGTTGTGTCTCTCCAGAAGACTGACAGCATGGATCAAGGTAATTTTATGTTAATTAAGAGTTCACTAGAGTATCACGGGTAATAGAGCAAACTCTAGTTGAACGATCAAATTCTGATTTTGGTTCGGAAATTGAAAAGATATTTGTGCTTTTGAAGATCTGTTTAGTTAATTTTGATTTGTTGGTTTAAATCAAATTATTTAACTAAATCTGATTTTTCAAATAGTTCGGAAATCAGTACATTTGTTGGTTAGAATTTTAGTTTCAGAAATCAAAATATAGTTTTGAAAATTGATTCCGAAACTCAAAATTGACAATTAATTGGTTATTCAATTTGGGAATTAATTCTCTGTTTATTATTCAGTTAAGTTTTAATCTCTGCGTTTCAAAATTATCAATCAAATTTGAAACTATGTTAAATTTAAGAAATTAATTGGCCAACAAACTAGTTTCTGAAATATTTATGATCAATTATGAAAGTTTATGGATCAAATCAAAAGTACAAATTTCTGATCTGTATTCCGCTGCGGTTATTTCCGAACCAGAATTGTTGATATGTAAACGCCGCTGTTATGAAGCCTATTTTGTATTGCATGCCTAACTCTGTTTTGCAGTGGTGGATATATGAGATAGTATGACCCCGTTGTCTTGTGTGAAAAATTGTAATGAATGCATGAATGATGTGTGTAAATACGGCCTAAGGTGCCCCGTTGAATTAATTAAATTTCGTAATTAAAGGTGACTTGCATGTCGCTTATGTGTATCATTTATGCGGTCTGCGAGCCGTCATCCTTAGGACTTTAATGTAAATTTTTCATTTATTACTATTAGAGTAGTAATTTAGTTAGGATGAAGAACATTGAAGAAAATGGATGAAGGGCATTGTCGAATATATTTTTACAATGGAGACTATCGTGCCTTGGGTCATACTATCTCAATTGTGTTTTGGGCTCATGTTAATTATTGTTTTATTTTCTGCCTTTCATGAACCCATCATAGTTAAATCGGTTAAGCCAAATATTGATATATTTTATTTGGATAATATTGAATCATCATGAAGGCTTATGAATTAGATATATTTTGGAAAATAATTGATAAAGGTATCAACTTATCAAAGTAAGTTCTCATATTTGAGTTGATCATTTGTCAATTTATACATAGAAAATATACATATGATGTTTGGTTATTGGATTAGCCTAAATGAAAGACAATGATCAAATATTATATGTGTATACTTGTAGTGATGAATGGGTAATGATCATAATTTTTTTGATGTAGTTAGTTAATCGGCCCAAAGGAAGGTTGATTTATTGACATCAAAATGGACTGTTATATTCTATTACTACATCTATTTATCCTAGAATAATGATTGACTCCAAAGAGCACTTATTGTTCGAGGATATTTAGTTGATGGAATATGCCTTATTTTGATTTTTTTTTATTATAATTCAGACTTTTAATTCGTTCTTTTACCAATATTTTTCCAGCCAAAATTACTGATCTTACGGCCTGCATCAATAATATTCCGATGCTTACGGGTTCTAATTTCAAGGATTGAAAAGATAATCTAGAGATTATCCTTGGGTGCCTTGATCTGGACATAGCGTTACAGGAGACGAAACCAGCTGTGCCTAATGAAAGTAGTTCTGACAAAGAACAAAATGCACATGCACGGTGGATGAGGTCAAATCGCTTGTGTCTCCGGGTCATGCAGAAAACCATTCCTGAAAGTTTTAGGGGACCGGTTTCTGATTCCACTCTTGCCAAAGATTACCTTAAGGAATTTGAGCAGAGGTTTGTTAGGAATGAGAAAGCTGAAATAGGCATTCAATTAAACAAACTCTGCACAATGAAGTATAATGACATGAGCAATGTCAGGGAACACATTATTGAAATGATGCATACCGCTTCGAAACTGAAGGGACATAAACTAGACATATCGGATGATATGCTGGTCTATTTGGCCCTTAACTCTCTTCCGGCCTCATTTGGACAGTTCAAGGTGAGTTACAACTGTCAGAAGGAATCATGGACAGTTAATGAGCTCATCTCGCATTGTGTTCAGGAGGAAGAGAGATTGAAGTCGGACAAGAGCGAAAGCGCGAACATTGCTTCTACGTCTAAAGGAAAAGAGAAACAGAAACGTAAGGCCAATTCAGATACTGCAACTACAAGTTCGCAGAAGAAACCCTTCAAGGATAAAAAATCGGCTACCGGATCGGAGCCGAATAAGGAAAAGAAGAAGGGTTGTTTCTTTTGTGGATCTGAAGGGCATGTGAAGAAGAATTGTACCAACTATCACGCATGGCGTGCTAAGAAAGGTATTGATTTTTCTTTTGTTTGTGAAGAAGTTAATGCGATTTCAGTTTCAATAGACACATGGTGGATAGATTCGGGTGCAACTGCTCACATATCTGTGTCTATGCAGGGTTGCCGAAGTTACCGGAAGCCAAGTGATGGTGAAAGATACATCTATGTGGGCGATGGCAACAAGGCAGAAGTTGAAGCTATAGGGCATTTTAGATTACTTATGAAAACTGGTTTGTATCTTGATTTGGTTGATACTTTTGTTGTACCGTCTTTTAGGCGGAACTTAATTTCTATTTCTGCATTGGACAAATTAGGTTTTTCTTGTTCATTTGGAGATAGAAAGTTTAGTTTGTATCAAAATTTCAAATTGGTTGCTTCTGATTTTCTGTCTATTTTGGATAATCTTTATGCTTTAGATACTATTGCTTCCTATAATGAGACCTTGCACAATGAAACTCGAAACGTTAGACAAAAGGTAACACATCAGGATTCAGTTGTACTTTGGCATAGGCGTTTAGGTCATATTTCTCAACAGAGAATTACACGTCTTATTCAAAGTGAAATTCTACGACCCTTAGACATGTCGGATCTCGGTCCGTGCATTGAGTGTGTGAAGGGCAAACAAACAAGCATGTGTAAATATACAGCTAATCGTATGACGAACGTCCTTGAGCTGATACATACGGATGTATGTGGGCCATTCCCTACAGCTACTAGGAATGGACATGTATATTTTATCAATTTCATTGACGATTATTCTAGATATGGCTATATATTTTTAATTAAAGAAAATGCTCAAGCTTTGGACACATTTAAATCCTTTAAGACTGAAGTTGAGTTACAACTCAACAAAAGGATTAAAAGTGTCAGATCGGATCATGGTGGTGAATATTACGGTCGATATGACGGCTCAGGAGAACAACGTCCAGGGCCCTTTGCTAAATTTCTAGAGGAAAGTGGAATTGTGCCACAGTATACAATGCCGGGTTCGTCCGCAATGAACGGTGTGGCTGAAAGGCACAATCGAACGTTAATGGAGATGGTGCGGAGTATGATTTCTCATACCTCGCTTCCATTGAACCTCTGGGGAGAAGCGCTCAAGACAACAGCATACATTCTGAATCGGGTACCGACTAAGGCAGCAAACAAGACTCCATATGAGTTGTGGATTGGGCGGAAGCCTAGTCTCCAACATTTTAGAATCTGGGGTTGTTCGGCTGAAGCTCGGCCTTACATGCCACAAGAGAAAAAACTGGACGAAAGGATAGTTAGCTGCTATTTTGTCGGTTATGCGGATAGGTCCCGGGGGTATAAATTTTATGATCCCACTAATAGAACAATTTTCGAGACAAATACAGTTCAGTTTTTTGAGGATGTTATGGTTCAAGGGGGAAATGCAAATCAAATTGTCTTTGAAGAAAGACATGATTCTCCTATACAAGGGGCGCCAACATCAGTACCAATTGTAATAAGAATATCTGGAGACTCATTAGTTCAGGATCCTACAGTGAATGAACCTACTGTAAATGAACCTCCAGAAATGGAAGAGAATCATGTACAAGACAATGTTGATGTTGAAGAGGAACCTATACCACCTCAAGAACCTCAAGAACAAGTGCCTTTAAGACGATCCACAAGAGAGAGAAGAAGTGCAATACCTAATGATTATGTTGTATATCTTCAAGAAAATGAATTTGACATTGGCATGATGAAAGATGATCCTGTCAACCTCTGTCAAGCTTTGGAAAGTGCAAATTCACAGAAGTGGATTGAAGCCATGAATGATGAAATTAAGTCGATGCATGACAACAAAGTCTGGGATATCGTCTCATTACTTGAAGGTGTGAAACCTATTGGTTGCAAATGAATATTTAAAACCAAACGGGATTCCAAAGATAATGTTGAAAGATACAAAGCACGACTTGTTGCTAAGGGCTTTACACAAAAGGGAGGCATTGACTTTACGGAAACTTTCTCACCTGTGTCGATGAAAGATTATTTTAGAGTTATTATGGCTTTAGTGGCACATTATGATCTTGAGTTACATCAGATGGATGTAAAGACAGCGTTCCTCAATGGTAGTATTGATGAAACAATCTACATGGTGCAGCCGCCGTATTTTGAGTTGGATGATCCAAAGCAAACGGTTTGCAAATTAAAGAAATCCATCTATGGGCTCAAACAAGCGCCTCGACAGTGGTATTTTCGATTTCATCAAGTGATTGTCTCATTTGGTTTTGAGGCTAATTTGGTGGATGAATGTATATATCACAAGTTCAGTGGGAGTAAATTCATGTTCTCGGTTTTGTATGTTGATGACATATTGCTTGCCACGAACGATATAAATATGTTGCGTGATACTAAGAAATTTCTTTTCAAAAATTTTGAAATGAAAGATCTTGGAGAAGCATCATATGTGTTAGGTCTAAAAATACATAGAGATCGCATTGAGGGTATTTTGGGCCTTTCACAACAAGCATATATCGACAAAATTTTCAAGCGATATGGCATGGAACATTGTAAACCAGGTAATACCCCGGTTGCAAAAGGAGACAAATTTAGTCTCAAACAATGCCCTGAGACAGAACTTGAAAGGTCAGAAATGCAGCAAATTTCATATGCTTCAGCGGTTGGGAGTTTGATGTATCCTCAGGTCTGCACGCGTCCGGATATTGCATACATTACGGGAATGCTGAGCCGATATTTGAGTAATCCTGGACTGGATCACTGGAGAGCAGCCAAAAGGGTACTATGGTACTTATAAAGAACGAAGAATCATATTCTCACCTATCGGAGATCAGATAAGCTTGAGATCATTGGGTATACTGATTCCGATTTTGCGGGCTGTCAAGATAGCATGAAGTCTACATCCGGTTTCATTTTCATGTTAGCCGGGGGAGTTATCTCTTGGAGAAGTGCAAAGCAGACGCTTATTGCCCCATTCACCATGGCAGCAGAGTTCATTGCATGTTTTGATGCATCAAATCATGGAATATGGCTGCGGAATTTTGTCACGGGGCTGCGCATAGTGGATACTATCAAGTTACCATTAAAATTGTATTGTGACAATAATTCTGTAGTACTGTATTCAAACAACAATATGAGCTCATCGAAGTCAAAGCACATCGATATAAAGTTTCTTGCTGTGAAGGAAAGAGTTCTGAATGGACTAATCAATATCGAGCATATTGGAACAGCTTCCATGGTTGCAGATCCACTTATTAAAGGTTTAGTGCCCAAACAGTTTCATGAGCATGTCGCTCATATGGGTATCTGTGTAGCAAAGGATTTACAGGTTTAGTGGGAGATTGTTGTATTTGTGCTTAATGTTTTATATGATATACTTTTGTATGTATCATGCAGTTTTCAGTTATAAAGTTTTCAGATATTCAGTTTTTTCAGTTTGCATTCTGAATTTGTGATTGATCTCAAAATTATTTTAAGGTGACCAAATTGAAGATAGGCATGTGGATCACATTACATGTAATTTTCAAACTACACATCCCCTTCATGATTCATGTCATTCAGTTATATTTACACAATGATTTATGTTGATTTGGTTTCGCATTATGAAACGAATACTACTTAAGTCCTTATGAATATAATTGATGGACGGAATTGGTTGATGACACAAAAGGCTATGACAGCACAATTAGAGTACTCAATTCAGTTTTATCAATATATATATTATTTGGATATACATATAGCCAAAGTGGGAGATTGTTGGAATTAATTTCTATTAATTACAAATTATATGGGCTTATATATAATATAAATATATATTGAATAATAGACTGTCAAATATCTAATTAGACCCGTTATGAAGTGATCAAATTAAGTATTATTTATCGGGTTTCAATATGTGTCATGAGAAGTGGGACCCTTAATGTGTAGAATACGTATTAATAACTTTATGATTTAGTGATGGTCTAAATTATATAAAGTTTAGTAATAATATAATTATGTTATTGGTCCCTGGAGAATACAACTAATAGGCAGTTTTCTGATTTTGAAAGTAAACCCGTTAAGAGAGAAATTGGATCTGGTATGGATCCGCTAAGGCATAACCAGTGGTTTGCCAACATTTTGGTTATTGACACCCATTATAAAGGGATCAAGAACCGTCCTTTTTCATTACCGTCATAAGGCATTAACCAACAGACTTGCTCTCTCTAAACAAATTCGGGTTTTCTGAAAAGAGAAGAAAATCGCCGGGCCGATTCTCTTCGTCTCTCCATCGGAGAAGAGAAGGATCACCACGAAGGCTTAAGGAATCCGGTGATCAACGGGGTTGTGTCTCTCCAGAAGATCGACAGCATGAATCAAAATAATTTTATGTTAATTAAAAGTTTATTAAAGGATCACGGATAATATTCTAACAGCTACAACACCGAGCAATTATTTGACTCGCTGGAGCTCGAAGACTTCAAGCTAAAACCAAGAAGGACGCGCCTCTTTAACTTGTCCAGAACCGGAAATTCTACCATGAACCTCGGAAGCAGCGGCGTTGATGCTTTTAGGAAATCAAACGAGACGGGGTTTTTTGACTTGGAAATTTGGCTTAAAGGACAAAGAATATATCTGTTCGACAAAGTAGATCATCATGCACATTTCTCTTATCGATGCAAATTGAAATTGCAACAGATCACATCTCAGAATAGCACCACACAATTAGGTAATTTTCAGCCGGCGAAGTGCCGGTAGACTCCGATCATATATGATCGATGCCTTTTCTTCGCTTGATCAATGGACATGTCGACGATGTTGCTATTTGGAAGACTTAGAATGTGACTAAAATTCCTTGTTTGTAATAATATAATTTGTTTTATTTCTTGGACATTCATGTAATATGTTTTGAACAATTAAGTAAACCAAGTCGGTTAATTGATATATGCGTTAATTAATTGAGGAGGCAATTGCACTAACATGGGCTGGCTCTAATGTATATGAAATAGAAAGCGATACTATTCTCCAAAGTAAAATATAAATCAATGGCATTAGCATATCTCTTTTAATTAATTGTGAGAAGTCAAATTTTAACCCAATTTGACTTGAGCCATTGCCTTCTATAACTGAGAGAGGTCACATTAGAGTACAAAAGCAAGTGGTGATTGGACGATGTTACTTAAATTGGTGTTTATCGAAGACGTTACTTAATTTTTTTTATTATTCTGAATAGAAAATTAATAAATTATATTAAAAATATTAGCTTAAAATAATAATATAAAAATAAATTATTATTATATAATAATAATATAATAATTTAGCAGAAAAAAAACCAGATGATTCGTCATTTTTTTTATTCTAGAATTTTCTACCTAATTATGTATAATTATAATTTTTAGATTTTCTTTGTTTTTCAAAGCCTATGCGATTTGAGCTAAGGCCTGACAAACCCTGACTAAATAAAGTTACACTTGACCCATTAGCTAGACTCAGATAATAACATTCTTTTAAGATTAAGAATGTTAGAACTATGACTCTATGAGAGATTTAAATTATAACTCAGAAGAGATTAAATATTCAACATAGATGCAACCATATAAACGTAAATCCTTCAATAGAGATGCTTAATTGGATTATCTAAGGAGAAATCTCTTCTGCTAGTAATAATCATAATCCATTCCAATTCCACCTCTAGAAAAAATACACCTCAAGGAATTATACAAGAGAAATAGAGCCGATTTATTTATTTATTTATTTATGAAGTTGTTAATCTCAGTTCTTAGCAGAGGATCTCCTTTGAATTTTCAAATAGCCAAATTTCCCTGCACCAGGTGAGGAGCCCTCAAATATTATCGGCAGATAACCCGTTGCGGCTTTGTACCTTTGTTGAATCTGAAACCAACATGACAACAAGCACCACATGAACTTGAGGATTGATGCCATATGTACAACCAAGGAAAATTGCACAAAGAAATCTAAAAGCTATCTAGTTACCTCTAAGATCTCTTCACTGCTTCTGATGCAGTTGCGGCCGATTACACAAACAGATCCACCGGAACCGCCACCTGTGATCTTCGCTCCAAAGAGGCTGGATGTACCGTCATGAGACGACTTCCTGTGCTGCATCTCTTGCACCAAGTTCACCAGTCGATCAGTCCCATCTGACCCCAGTCCACATGCATTATAGCTATAGTGGCACTGCAGCAAAAAAAAACGAAAGATCAAAACACTGGATCCTTGCAAACTTGAATATTTGCTCATACCCTTGAATCTATATAAATTTCATGTATACCCTTGAAAGGACATCCAATATATCATAGACATAAGTCACCGTCGAAACATCCCAATGTCATATGCTCCTTACAATCAAAATAAATTCTTATATGATCCCTCTAAGACAATAAAACATCTTGTAATACCTTTAAATATACCAAAATTTCCCATACTTTTATCATCTCTTATGTAGAGATAATGAGGAAGGAAAGAGGGATGGCTTGGATAATTTCTAAAGTAAACATAGAGGACACTTTGCTAAGTAAAATAATTTTTTTTTTCAATTATTACATCAGTAAGATAACATTTAATTCAGGAAAAATAAAGAATGAAAAAATCATAGTAAAGAACCTGATACATGAGCTCCCCGAGAGCTGACAATTGCTCATCTGTGTTGGCTGCAGTTAACAATGCCTTGAAAGCCTGCAACCACAAAAATGATTGAAGTAAAAATGATTTAGAAAGAAGTATGAAATAATAATCAGAAACTATTATTTTACGAAACTAAAGAAAGCAGACATGCAACCTCGACACGGAAATTTTCATAGATGGGATGTCTGGTAGGGGCTTTAACACTGTATGATCTCATTGGATCAACAGTTGTCACTCTATCATTATGATCACCGTACTTTTCCAAAAAATCCTCTCCACTTGTGCTCTCAGGAAGAGCTTTATCATATATCCCTTCAAATCTAGACAAAACCAAGAAACTCAATTTCAGACATTGCACTTCAAAACAATTTCATATTATGTACTTTTTGCTGACACTTAACCTGTGAGGCTTTAGATTGCATAAATATTCAAGGGAGGCTTCAGATTTGAGAAGCTGAATGCCATTCCCGTCATATTCATCTGAATTAATGCTGTCAGCTTGCACAAGACTGTTTGAATTGGCTGTAGATTCAGAAACCAGAGTTGAGGCTCGAGACTTGATTATTTTCCGTCCCATGTATGTACCCACTCTAACTGATCCATAGTCTGTCCCGCCAACGCTACATAATAAATGCTATATAATTAAGAAAACTTCATCCTCATGTGGCTAAAGAACACAAAAAGAGGGATTAAACATCTTAAAACTGTAAAGTTCCAATCATGTACCTGTGACGTATTCCAGAATCAAGACCCCAGAATCGTATGTGAGTTGGTATAGTTACCATTTCTTTTACCTCAGCTGGCTGCAATCAACAGTGAAAAAGAGCTCAAGACAAAACCAAAGAAAAGGAAAAATAAAAGCTCGGAAGGAAACTTATACAACAAGTTGATGAGGTTGCAACACAAACCTGACAAACCATCGCAAGCAATTTGTTTTCTTCACCACAAGCAGATGACATCTGATCCATGACACCACAAGGAGCTCCTACTATGTGATTCTCAACCTAACACATTTAGCAATTTACATAAGTATTGCATCTACAATTACATCCAGATTCAAAAGACCATATATATGATTAATTAGTTTTCAATAATACCATTTGACAAAGCAATGCGAGCTTCCTTGGTTCAATATTCAAACCTAATGTAGGGAAAAGAATCTCCAGTAACAATAAAGATTGACAGAGAATACATACAAGAAAATTTGTTTAAAGAAATAATAAAAAAGAATAACCGTGAGCTGCAGCAATGGCAGACATAGTGGCGACCTCCACTGAAGCAGAAGAAGATACTCCCTTTCCTTCTGGTACTGCTGATGATACCTATTATTTCATCGTTATTATTAGATGAGCAGGAATACTGGTATAATCAAGAATTGCAATCTTGCTTATTAATGATAAGAACTCTAAAACCAATCTAATGTTGCTATTGGAGTTTCCATAAGATATCTCTGGGAAGTTAAAATGAATAAGAGATAGGAATGTAATGTAAGACGTACCAGAATCGAAATGCTATCAGTAAAACGGACACCTAGCTCTGTCATCAAAACAAGAATAGTCCCAGCAACATATGCCGCCCATCTAATATATAGAGAAAGCAAAGTTGAAATGAATAATTCACAATCAACACAAGAAAGTGTGCTTATCCATGAGAAAAAATATGCAGCTTGAAATTACTTCTGAGATGGATCCTGGCAGAAGTATTTGTTAGCCTTCTCATAAGAAATTGGCTGATCTCCTTCCAGTAAATCTAAGAGGTCCATATCAAAAGTCGGGGCACGATTGCTTAGCTCTGACCCGAAAGATACCTATGCATAATGTTTAAGAAACCAGAAATGTTAGCTATAACATGTTTATATTTAAGGATATAGAATAGAAGGATTTTTTGTTCCAAAAGAAAACAACAATAATTAACATATATAACATACAATTTGAAGCGCGGGAATAGGGCCATGGCCTTTCTCGAGATGTCTGGCTTGAGCATGTTTCCATAATTTATGTTTACTTGGGTGGCTCCTCTGAATAGCAACATGGCATGCCTCTCTAATCGGCATCTTTTCATTTGTTCATTTACATAACCAGACAACAAGGACAGTGTCAGAATATAATAATGACATAATAAAGATATACTCTCTACAGAACAGAAAATTTAATTTCAATATCTAAAACCAGGTAAATGGACATATAACCTGTAAAACGAGGCTGCCAGAATAGTCAGCGATGCCACCCATAACATCCAGTCTCCCAGGTGCTCTTGCCACATAAATCTCTTCCTCCCAGTTAAAAAGAGCTGAAGCAGCAGCTCTCTCTCTGAGCTGCCTTTCCTCAGGGCTGTGTGGGTCCCCGGAAGCAGCAAGCACAGACAAGCTTTTCAGAAAAGCCAGTGTATCAGATAAACCTTGTGTATCCCCCTCCAGTACCTCGAAATCCTCAACACACCTTCAGTAACAACAATTTCCATTATTGTGTATTAGTTAATACAACAACTGTCTGTATGGCAAAAGTACATGTGAGCAAGAAGAGAACTTACGAGTCGGCATGAAATATATTTACACTGGTGTCAGCAGTAGGGGTTTTAGCACGAAGACCAATTTCCTTCTCAGAAAGAGAGTACCAATCAGGGACACCGACATCTCTTCCTGGCATTCTTTGCAGCTGGTACCCCAGAACTATAGCATCCCTAAGTCGCCTTGCTCCACTCAACTGCATTTTAATAAACATGATCAAATACTCATCAAGCACATTGCAAGTACAAAGAATTAAAAACGTATAAGGACATAATGATGTTACTTTTCCACTACATAATACCGACAGTAATGCTGTAAATATCGTTTTGAAAATGATTTAAGTTAGTAACATACAAGTAATCTACCTTATCAGAAGCATACTTCTTTCCAACAGCAGTGTCTTGTAATATGCGAGCAACTATCTGCATAGAAAATTGTATACAAGTTATGGGACAGTACTTAACAAGGGTAACAATGGTGCATGCTGAACGACTGAATTAAACAAACATGTAAGAGAAACTACAAGTTACCTCTCCGCCATTAATCTGACCATCATAACAGGGTTTAAGAATAAGAGCACGCTCGAGATAAGGCTTCCATTGTCCAGTAAGTAGGTCCCTCCTTATCATCTCCACACCTCCCTGGTAATACTGCTTACAAAAAGAAAAAAAGAAATTTGGTTGTTAAACATACTCTTAAAGCAAGTACTTTTCTAATATACCTTTCATCATTAGAGAAAGGACCAAAACCTCGAGCATATTCCTCACAAATGGCTCTTCATTGAAATAATCCCTTCGGACGAAAACAAATGGTAACTTGTAAGCCAAAGCCTCGCTAACTGAGCCATATCCAATTTTCCCTAAAGGAGAAGAAAGCAAAGGCGGATAATTCTCAGATAAAATCATGGTACGTTTCACGAAGTTGAAGAAACAAAGAACATAAACATTCATTATCTGTGCATCATACCAAGCATGCAATCAGATGCTGCAATAAGGTCAGGTGTATAAACATCCTTCGGAAGCTTCACAAAATTTGGAGGGAGCTCTTGATCCTCTGATGCACCGCACACCTTCAAATTGATATTATCAACAATTTCTCATATAATGATCTTGTAAACAAAATTCTGCAGTAATAAAATAACATACTTAAACAGTAGTGAGTACAATACCAGACAAAGCCAACCATCTGGCAACCATTCTTGCTTTAGGTTCCATCCTGCCGGCTGACAAAGACAAAAGTGGCATGAACAATAATACTTAAATCTTCATGACACCTGAAGTTGATACTGGTATTTTTTTAAATGTAAACATCAACTGCTCTTCTCTTTTTTATCTTTTCAAAATATGCTTAAATAACATAAGGTAGGATTACCTGTCCCCCAAAATTGAAGATCAAAACCTTCACATCAGCACTGATCCCTAGTTCCTTCCTCACCTAAATTGGTAGGAAAAACCAAGCTAAGTAAAAGAGACACATTGACTAACAGAGCATTTTTGGACAATCTTTCAATAGAAGAAATGCAACCTCTTCCCGAGATTGTTTTAATCTTCTGACAACCATTGGTACGTCAATCATGTCTCTAAAAGCTGGCACTGCAAGACACGATAAGTTTAAGATTAATTACCACAGATTTCATAAAAGAAGAATAAAGAAAAAATGTACCAATTGTGCAAGTGGTATGACATACTTGGACAATAGCCAGGTAATCTGAGCAAGAGTTCACAATGAGAATAGTCTTCAGCAATCTGCAATTTACTGGTACTTGGTTTCTGTTTCACATTTTGACAAAAAGATAAAATAAATAAACAGGAGATTAAGTCACACCTGCCACACGATGGAGCGATGGTGATGACCAGCAGCCATCACATACTCCGAATATATAAAATCCCAACTACAAAGCAAACAAAAATTTCGATAACTGATACAGTAAACAGTTTATGTTTTTTAATGAGACTTTATTCAAGGATAATAAGTAAACTGTAATAAACAAGAACATAAGAAAATGAAATAAGAAAACAATTGTTTGTACCTGAAATTTGTTACACAAACTGAGCGAATTCCAGCATCAGCTGCTGCCCTGCAGGCAATAGGCACAACATCCGAGACCTTGCGAGCAATAAAATTATAATAACATGTCATAATACATAGGTGAAACACATATTATACTTACGAGATAATAGAGCAGCATCATATATGCTATTAAGTACTGATGCATATATATTTACCACAAGATCAGCCTTAATAGAGTTAAGCCATTCAACTTCTGTAGCCAAAATAGAGTCACGTGGCACAACTGCAGTCTGATGATACTGTATTCCAAGATTGAAGAGTAGGTTTAGGGGAAAAAACAATAAGAAGGGTAAATCTTGTGCAGTGAAGATAGGAAATGAACAAATATTAATACAAAATAACATTGCTATTATATTTGCAAAAAAGAATGGTTCTGAATAGTTGTAAAAATGTACCTTTTCTAAAGAGGCAAGTCGATCCACAGTTAATGCATCAGCTTGTACAGCTCCACAGTCAACTAAGACCTGGGATTTTGTTGAAGAATTACTGCTTGATGTTATTAATGACTTTACTTTCATCCCTGTAATTCTTTATCTAAGTTTTTTAACTTGTTTTAACTAGAGTAAAATATCAGAAAAAAAGATAATATTACATCAAACTTATTAGAAAGAGCAGTAACATATACTAAGCATAGACCCCAACATAATTATATCTTTTGTTCATGAATTGGGATCAAAATGGCCTTGAATTAAATTTAAGAGTTAATATCATATATGCCCCTCAAGTAGGGGTGGCCAATTTTTGACCCGACCCGATGGCTCCACCCTAGAAGATCCAAACCCGACCCGACCTGACCCGAAAATGTCCCAAGAGAAAATGGGTCGGATATGGGTCTAGAATTTTTTACCCGTCTCGGGTCGGGTTTAGATAACTCAAATTGATCGCATAAGCTACACACATATCAACCAATTGTCCTTATTATATTTAGCATCCATCTTAACAACAACATAAACTTTAAACAAGATATACCAACTACAGTGTATACAGAAAAAACACAAATCAGCAACAAGTTCCCAATAGTACCAACTGCTATTGTACCAGTACAAGAATGCACATCCAAAGGACATTAGTGCCAATAAAAGTGTTTACAGTTGTGCTTGCTTGAAGTTTCTAATAGAAGCCACTCTGAAATCAATATACACTGGTACAATCTGGTCATGGAACAGAGATCAACTCTGGAGAGAACTTGGGAGACGTGAAGCAGATGGGGAGTTCAAGCAGAACGAGAGCAGGAGAAGAAGCAAGTGAAGGTTTAGGGAAGGGAGTGGAAGATGGACAGGAACAGAATTGAGGAGAATTTGTGCCATGCTTCCTAATTTATTTTTATCATTCTATCTTTTAAATAAGGCAAGGGTATTTTAGTCCTTTAGTTTTCTAACCACAAATATACTAGAACTTTATTGTAAATTAACTAGAGTAATGTTAGATCGTGAAGTTAATGGGCAAATATGAAATAAAAATAAGAGTTAATGGAGAAATATGATATACTAGTGAGTTTGAGGGAGAAATATGAAATGTAAAAGGAGTTGAGGGTATATAAAATATTAAACCTAAATTTAAAGTACAAAGACATAAACCTCACGAATATGAAGATTGGGAGACTGGATCTCTGTAGTGAAGACAAATTTGGGTGCACCTGTTACAACATGCACGTCATGACCAGCTCCTATTAGATGCCGTATCACCTGGAAAGATTATATCAAATATAATTTTATTCTGCCACATGATAAGGTTGCTACAGCCTAATGCAGTGTATGTCTTCCTATAATCAACTTCCTTTTATATGGATATTGAGCTAATCAATTTCAAGGAAAATTGATAGGTAATATCTTTGAAGGTTGAAGCTGGTCTATGATTTTACCCAAAAGGTAAAAAATTAAATCAGGACAATGCAAAAATGAAGTGCCTATCATTGCATCAAAGCGAACTGCAGACCACTCTGATAGGATTTGCAAACCACTGAAGCTAAATCTAGACATTAATAACCCTCATATGGAGATGAGCTATTGCTCCATTGATTTGATGGCAAAAAAGGGAACATAATTGTATTTGAAACTTCAACATGAGATATTATTATATCCGAAAGTAATAACATAGAGAAATGAAATCAAGGCACCAATATTTCTTCTTATTTAAACTGCAAGGAAGTCTGAATCCTATTTATTTCTAGATTTACCCCTGATTGAAGCACATTTGAGACCTAATTGAGTCATTGCAATCTAAGGTCTTCAATCTTACAACTACTGACCCCCTTTCTCAAAAATAGTCGAAAACAGAAGATGAAAACTGTATATCCATGAGGTAGTTTACCTCAATAACCCGGGTAGCATGGCCGAACCCATGGCCAGTAACATAATAGGCAAAGACAAGATGCTCCCTAGAAACTGAGACTAATCCCTGCTGCTCCATTTCACAAATTCTCAATTTCTAGACGCCCTGAGACGGAGCTAAGGGATGGCCGCCAGCTGAAGCTCAGACTGCACAATTTTTGTGCAAAAAAAATGATAAATGACTTTAATAGGAAAGACTATTTTTTGTTTATTTTGACTTTTGACCTTTTTTTTTCAGTAAGTAATCCGCAATTTTATAGAAAAAGAAAATAACACAATACAAAATTCCCTTGCAAAACCAAAACTCAAAAAAATAAAGAGATATTATTTCCAAATTGTATATCTAACATTCACAATGTTAAGGGAATGTTAAGGGATACTGTCAAGGGGATTATCACAGAACACCAGTGATGTTTTACCCAAAGCTCCTTTTTGAATACTTGTGTGGATAAAATTTTTCAAATAGAAAGCAGTGATGTGAATGTGCAAACTGTACAAAGTAGCCTATTACTTAAAATAGGGCCTAGTCCTCTACTATTCAATATTTACACTTCTACTTTTGGTTCGATTTCAAATTGTTAAGCCTCTAATTAGGATGTAACGCTCCCTCTTGATTTCAGTAAACATCCTCAAGCATTCATTTCCTGATTTAACACATAAGTGAGAGGAAGAGAGATGCGCATTGAGTGAATCAAATCGGTGGGGGGGGGGGGGGGGAGGTCGAGCATTTTGACCTCATTAAGTGAATAATATCAAGAAAGAGACGTAGTAATCGATCAATTGAATCGAGAGGAAGGGAGAAGAAGACGAAGAAGAGATAAGTTGATACCCGCTTCGCTGGTGGATCCGCTAGAGAAAACTTATTCGAGGAATGTGTAGTAGAAGAAGAAACAGATAATTTGGAATCGGGATGTAATCATGTAAGATGGTAGGATCTGTTGAGATGAGATTGACCATCAGAGAGAGAGAGAGAGAGAGAGAGAGATGAGAGCGATCGCTTCGGATCGGATGTGTTCTGTCATCTGTGGACTTCGGTGTGCTGCTGAGTGGATCAGAGCCAGAGGAGAGGAGGTTAATGGGGAGGAGGGAATTTTTTAAAACTTTTTTTTTTTTACTTTTAAGTCTAAATAAATTGAAAGAGGTTAAAGAAGGTGAGAGAGATAAATATTTTATTTTTTTACGATTTATTAATTTTCAATTTTGAGGATAAAAACTTGATTTTTCATCCTTTTTCTCTTTCATTCTCATTTCTTCTCTTTTCTTTTTTATTAAACTTGGGATTATAGGCTTAAATGTGTTCCCGAAAAGTGAATAGTTGGGTAGAGAATTTGAATGGAGAGAGAAAAAAAATTTTGCATTCTTGCTTTGAGTTCAAATTTTTTTAGTATTTTTCTTTTTTTTATGAGAAAATGCTCTGAGTTTAAATTAAAGAATGTAAAAAAGAGGTGAGACAAGATGGATTGAGAGAATTTATTTATTTGTTTTTTCAAAATTTATTTATTTTGAAGATTTAAAGGATTAAAAACTTAACTTCCTCTATTTTTTTCTTTTTCTTTTTCCTCAAAATTAAGATCACAATTTTGGGTGCAAATCAGGTCAAATATGGCCCAATAATGACACTAACAATAAAATTCAATCAAAGTCAAAATTAAAATGAATTCTCATTTTTTTATTAGTAAACTAGAGCAAGACTGTTGACATATATATAAAATACTTGTCGCCATTTTTTATTAGTAAACTATATCACAATTAGTGAAATTGTTTATTTAAATAAATATAATAATATGATCCATCAGATCGCTTTATGATTCGTACAGAATAAATTTCAAAAAAAATCCCTACAAATATATTAGTCTACACGCAACGTAATATGCAGAAAATCAGAACTCGATCAGGACACACAATTGACAAACTAATTTCTTTTTTTTTTCACTGTTCAGAAACTTCCATTTTTCATCTAGTAAAAATTGATGATATATATCATGATGCCTATGATTCATATTCTCATATTATTTTGGTACTACAAGTTGCATATAATTGTGTGAGTTTTATGATATATATATAGAGAGAGAGAGTTGGCTTGGGTGCTACATGTAGTTGGTGGAATGCTGTGCTACGAGCTCATCAGCCGTCCGATTCGCCTTAAAATTCGCGCATGGATGGAGCGCTGAGTGAGAAGTAACGGAGACGGAAAAAATTAGAAAACAAAGGGCTCTCCGTTAGATCGCCTCTCTCTTTCCGGCTGCCACTCAATCTCTCTCTCGTCGAGACGATCAAGCGGCGCCGCGAGAAGAAACAAACTCTCTCTCGTCGAGACGATCAAGCGGCGCCGCGAGAAGAAACAAACTCTCTCTCGTCGAGACGATCAAGCGGCGCCGCGAGAAGAAACAATCTCTCTCTCTCGTCGAGACGATCAAGCGGCGCCGCGAGAAGAAACAATCTCTCTCTCTCGTCGAGACGATCAAGCGGCGCCGCGAGAAGAAACAATCTCTCTCTCGTCGAGATGATCAAGCGGCGCCGCGAGAAGAAACAATCTCTCTCTCGTCGAGACGATCGAGCGGCATGGCGAGAAGAAACAATCTCTCTGGAGTTCAAGGTTAGGTGAGACGAGAGGATCTCGTTCTTCTTCTAAAGTCCGAAGTGAGACGGTCTCATCTTCCCTTCCCTTCGTACTGACAGCTGAAAAGAGGTACCTCCTCCCCTCCCTCTAGCACCGACGGCGGCCATGGCCGTCGAAAATTAAGGGGACTATACTGCTACTTGCTGTTAATTCCTATTGTAGCCAATTCGTGTTAACTTTATTTAAGGGGACTATACTGTTAGATATTGTAGCTCAATAATCAATAAACTATTAAAACGGCTTCAAATAATAAAACGGCTTAATAGATTATTTATATCAAAATTTCATGAAATATTAAAATATTTCATTTTTAAAATTTTTTAACTATTTTTTTTAAATATTTTAAAATAATTTCAAAATAATAATAAAATAGTGAATATTTATATATTAGAATTTGTTATTAAAACAAATCTGAAATAAATACTTAAAAAATTCTAAAAATAGAAAAAAAATTATGTTCTATAAGATTTTGACATAAAAAATTTATTGAATAAATTAGATTTATCGATTGAGATTGATTTGATAGATTTTTAAGTTAAACTCATTAAATTCTTTGATGAGCTCAAGTTCATCTTAATTTTACTCATGCATATTTGCATCATTGGTATCGGATCAACTGTTATCCTTTCAAGTTGTCTTTCTTTTTCAAAAAATTTTAATTAATAAAAAAATAAATATTTCTGTCCATTAGAAGGATCAAGTAATTAGAAGCAGCTGGGCTCTTAAAATAGATGATACTACCAAGATAAAAGAATTCCATCTTTTTTTTTCGAAAATATGAATGCGGTGATATTAAGATTTAAGAACATCTTTATTCATGTAATAACAAAAAATAAATTATCTGTACATAATCAATTTAATATTTTTTTACATAAATTTTGAAATATTTTTATCTTTACAATTTCATTTTCGTTGACATGACAGAAAAAGTAATTTTCAAAAATAGCTAAAAGAACAATTTTCTTCAATCCCAGAAATGAATACGGCACACTTGTAAAATAACTGCAAAACTTTAGTTTATTTGCAATTGTCTCCTTGATCTTCTTTTCCTATAATGTATAGTCTTTTTTTTTTTTTGAACAAACAGAAAAATGTAATCGTTTTTTTTTTGTGATCCAAAGAAAAAGCTACAAGATATTATTAACTTGAAGCAAAACTTGGTTTTGGTGAAATCAATTGATAAAATATAAAAAGAATTCATTCAAAAGGAGAAATTTAATTATGTTAGCTTGCTTATTATGGAATTATGCCGTGTTATGGTTGCTACATTGCTACAGGTAGACAATTATTTTGAGTTTAATTAAATCTATAATTGCTATGATAAATTGGTCATGAACTCATGAGTCATGATCCTCCTTTATAAGGAGGTTCTCTCTTCTATAGTAGAATCTGCCACATATAGAAATTAAGCAAGTTTCTTTTATATACTTGTAATCTTCTCAGGAAGCAAGTCTCTGTTATCAATTGTTGAATTTCTTTTTTTTGGGTGGGGATTTCTTGACAACTACATACTATAACAATCTCAATAATGAATTTTCAAATAATTCCAAAAAAATTCTTAAAAACAGAAAAAAGTTTATAAACATATTCTTTAACTTCTAGATCAATTGTGTTTCAAATTTCATACAATTTAAGTATTATTTAATACTCCATCAAAAATCATCAAAATTATATGATATTTATAATGGTTTATATTTAATGATCTTTGATGGAATATCAAATGATTCATAAGTTATATCAAATATGAAACACAATCAATCTATATGTTAAAAAAATATCTTTATCAACGTTTTTCTATTTTTAAGAATTATTAAAAATTATTTAAAAATTGATTGTCAAGATTATTAAGATAATAATTGTTATGTAACCTTACGCATATAAATATCAAAGTTTTGTGGGTCATTTTTATATGTTGCGTGTCAGGAGCGGTGACGACCTTGATTTTTGCTACATATTATAATATGATAAGAGATTTAAGCCATTTCTTTTACTAGTCCTTTTAGAGCTGCTTCATGCCTTCATTGCTTTATTGGAGGTCGTTGGTTTTGGGTATTATATGATATAAATGCTTTGAGCTGCTTTCTAGATATGATGATTTGGTCTTATTAGTTGGTTGGAATATAAATAAAATATATTTTGATAATTCTGAGGCCAATAATGCCCATCTCTTTGGGTGGTATGCAGGGATTTGGGAATACTGGTACTACATCCGAGGTTTATGATGTGCCAATGAGTTATAGCTGAGTGATAAAATGATGTCAAAAAAAAAAGCACTACACTGATGCTACTGATCTAAATCCTGAAACAAATGAAGTTTGCTGGTATCACTCTGGGAGTTTGGGGTTATTGATAGTTTGAAGGACCTATTAGTAATTTTTCTGTAATTTCAAATTGGAGGCTTTTAAGTTCTGCAAAACAACAACTGGATGTCTTGCTTTTGTTTTTGTTTTTGTTTTTTTTTTCTAATTCAGTTTTATGGTTGAGAAAGGGCCAGGCTTATTATAAACACAATGAACTAAAATTCTAAAATTAATGGATTATTTTTTTGCACTACTTAAATGTATTGCTTTTGTACAACATAATGTATCTTTTCACAAAAAAGAAAAAGAAAAAAGGAAGAAAGCTGAGTGTTCTAATCCAGTCCTCTCTACATTTAACACTGCATGCTCTGCTTAAAAGTTTCCTTTTGTTTTATTCTTAAAAATGTGTTTGTGGTTAAACGATAATGGTTAATCTTTCTATTTCAATCGACTTAAAAATGTGTTTGTGGTTAGCCTTTCTATTCCTAGTGACTTGAAAATGTCTATGGTTAGCCTTTCTATTTCAACCATATTGTCCCCAAGTTGCCATGTAAAACACTTCAAAAGAAAAGGACTCTGATTGTATCTAACCAAATCCTTATTTCACTCAAAGGATCTTGAGAAGGGCAATGAAAAACTATTTAAAATGCAACAAAAAGCAAAATATATATATACAAAATACAAATCTAACATAGAGGTGTATTGATTGATATTGACTGAGAGCAAAATATGTTTCCAGACATGTGTGAAGGCATTATAAATAAAAAAAAAATGCAGTAGGTGACTTACAGAAAACAAAGGAATATAGAATGCTTCTTGTAATTAGTAGACATACAAAAAAAATACAATTACCAGAACCACAAATATACACAATCCATAAATTAGATATATTACCTATCCAATTTGGTACTGCCTAATGCATCCCTTACATACTAATCAAAACAAAACTACACTTCACAACTTTCTAACCTAGATTTTTGGGGAATTATCATTCATACTCATTCCCACGTCTTCAGAAAATACCATATTTGCCCCTTTTAGACAGCTAGATATCAAATAATTTTCAAAAACCTATGGAGATTTCCAATTTTCAAAGGCAAATGTGGAATTAGGACATTCTCAAGGACGTAATGAAAACAGTTTCAGAGTATATACCGCATGCCTGTTGCATTGAGAAAAATGTTAATAACCTAGTCTCCAATAGCATCATGATCCTCAACCTCAGAAATGTCATCATTTGTTGAATTTCTGGAGCTCAGAATCGTGTTGTTGCTACCACGGCAATGTAATAATTGAAGCTGAAGGCTCTGTACCAATTCATTCAATTGCTGTATGCTCTTTTCTTGTGATAAGATGATCTGAAATACATCGAAGGTTCCCAGATTAGATGCAATACCTAGGAATAGATATTCTTTTTAGCACGATTCATGTACTTCTCGTACTTATCATCCTAAAGTGTTTTCATATAGAATGTTACTATGTTAATCCTTGATAACAATACCAAATTATTATCTGTGTTTTGGTCCAAATTTTTTTTTTGATATAAGGGCTTCCGTTAACCCCGACATTTACTCCTTTTCAAATGCCTTTTGCGGGACTTGAACTTGCGTCTCTCCGTAGAGACGTAGAGAGGTGAGACCTATTACCACCGTGCTAGGCCTGCAGTTCTTGTGTTTTGGTCCAAGTTAAACCCTAATTTACCCTTCCTAGCACAATTACACATAATAACTAAGCCTCATTCTGCAACAAAGGCTCAGCCAAGTCTTAAAATACCATTAACAATTCAGTTAGCAATATTAAACTAGAACAAAACAAGTTTGGTGCCTGAGAGAGAAATTTACTTTTTCTTTCACAGTTTCTTCTTTTTCTGAAATCAATTGCTTCTTTGGAGAAACGGCCGGATTGCCGTCGGCCTCGATCTGTTGTTTCCACTCAAACTGGGAAGTAATTATGAGAACCAATAGGAGGAAGACAAGCACAATAGGTCTTGATGTCATCCTCACTCCAGTCCAAGTTTGTTAACTTTATAGCAACTGGAAAGTAAGTACAAGAGGTTCAATTAAAACCCTAAAATAGCTTCTAAATTGCAACAATTCCTATATTTCAACAAATCCCCCAAATTCAAAGTTGTTTTAGGAAGTACCTTACTTAAATTAGAATGATCCCTGTACGGTTGTACCATATCAAGCCATAATTCCGTTGTTGCGTGGTTCGGATGGACAAAAATCTATCTATCCTCACCCCCCTTTTCCGATCCGATCGTGGAGCGATTCCCCCAAACCGACTGGACAAAAAGCTTTTAAGCGCGAGGAGCACTTGAATCGGAAGGAAGAGACTCACCTTGATTCTAGTCGGAGGTACGCAAGCACGCACGCGCGCCGATTCTTCCTTCCTTCCTCCCTTCTAGTCTGATTGTTTGTGTTTGTGTTTGGACTAATTCTTCAGATTTGAACTTCTATCGATTCAAGTCTTCAAAGGGAAAGGGGAAGGTAAAGGCAGAGGTAAACAAATGTGGATCGATGTGATGTGATTGACTGATTGACGATCGGAAGAGAGATTTTGGGGATAGCGTCAATGAGCATTAAGAGTATGTATGTATGTATGAATGGATGTATGTTTTGTCAAAAGAAAGAAGAAGACTGTCTAGGTTGGTGGATGGGGCCCATAGGTCAGTGAACGCTGCTGCTTAGAGAAAAGGAAAAGGGGTGTTCCATCGTCAATCGGATCAAATTTTGGTCCGATAGGAAAATTCACCGTTGGATTATCAAATCTGATAATTCGCACGATCGTTAAAGCATTAAGGGAAACTTTTGTGCGAATTTTGATGCCCATTGAATGGTTGTTTTTGCATTGAATCAAATTTTAGTCCTATAGACGTTGGAACTAGACTAGAGGGAAACAATCAAGGCCTGGACCGGGTCGGGCTGTATATTTTGGACTTGTCGCTCGACCGGATAGTATTTTTTTTTTTGCTTTTTTTCTTTTACATAATTAATATTTTTTATTTGTTGCTTTTTTTTTCTATTTATTGTCTTTAATTATTTAGAAATTTCATGAACTTTATAATAATAAATTCTAAAAAAAAAATAATAGTTGTAGGATCTGAGGAGAAAAACTTATATAAATTTATCACCAACCGTGTAGGATATTGTGCAAACAAACTACTTTATAATGAATGATGAGAATTGAAATTTTTCACTCATCTTATTATATTTTGGTGCTTCGTATATTTTTAAAACATTTTGTTCATATTGATATGATATGCAATAAGTGTAATACTATTTCAAATTTTAAAAATATGTGCTTAAGAATATTAGATTGTAATATTATCAAAACTCACTGATATACTTCAAATAATGTTTTTAAAATATTTATAAATTTATCTGTCATAAATTAACTATTAGAGATTTATTTATCACTAAGACCATGTTTAAAAAAGACTCTTTTTTTATGGGAATGAAAACTCATAAATGTGGGTTCCTCTGAAATTATTTATTTTATGGGTTTCTAAGCTATAGAGAACTCATGAATATATACAAATTAGGTGTTTGTTTGTACAATAGAAAATCTCATGGAAATTCTGATATCACTTTGATGCTTTATTTCTTTTTTTATTTGTCATTGGTGATAGTTTCCAAACAAGCAATTTTTTTTTAAAAAAAATTGTTAATTCTTAGTCAATGATGTAGCAACACAAAAAGAAACAGGTACCATGTACCAGTATAGAAGATTTTTTTTAACAATTCAATTTTGACATTTTATGAAGTCTGATCCAATATCATGTATTATATAATACCAATATATGGTATTGCAAAGCAACGAATCCCTCATTTTTTTATGCATAATGCTGTCGAAAAAGATTGATTAATTAGATAATTCTGAAAATTAACAACATGCCTAAATCAAGCAGTGATCATGATTTGAAACCAATATCTAATGACAAGCATTAATTGAGGATAATACTCAACTATTTATATCATTGAAAGTTTCACAAATCCAAACATGCACCTTTGTAAAATTTACTTAATGATTTCCGTGTCCTCGTGGGAAAAAATAACTTGGTCAAACCAAATTATAACTTTTTTTTCCCACGGGAATGAGTGTAATATGGGATTCGGATGGGAGAAAACACCCAAATCCGTAGAGAGAAAAATAAGCATCCGAACAGTTTTTAAAAAATTGTATTGGAAGAGTTAAAAAATCCTATAAATTCCTACGTAATCCCGTGTATCCGAACAGGCTCTAAGACTTTGTTTGTTTTCAACCCATCCGTGAAAAACTAGATAAATATCATTAATATACATAATAACTCATTTAACTTATATAATGATGATAATGTCTAAAATAAATTTGTATAATAAAATTATTAATATACATTATAATTCATTTAAGTTATATAATAATAATATTATACAAAATGAATTTACATAATAAAATCATTAATATACATAATAATCCATTTAATATGTATAATTAAGTTCATATCGATGACGATATCAATAAACGTATTTCTGTATCAGCTCCCAATAATAATACCCTATTTCTAAATCCGTACAAAGAAAAAAACAAAAGAGCAGATCAGAGGATAGACGTAGATAGACTCATCCGATTCGAAGCATCGCATCTCTCTTTCATCTCTCTCCGAGCTCCAAAATCCATCCAATCCGATCCGACATCATCCCAATTCCATTCCATTCCAGTTTGTTTTATTTGCTCTTACATCGTACGCATCTTCCAATAAGCTTCCTCTCTCGCGGATCCAGCAAAACGGGTACCAGTTTCTCTCTTCTTCTTCTTCTTCTCCCTCCTTTTTCTCATGTCAAATTATTGATTAATAGTTTCTTTTCTTTCTTGTTATTATATTATTCACTTTATGAGAGGTTCGAATGCTCGATCAGTCTCTCTCCCCCCAAATTAGTTTACGAAATTCAAGGTCCATTTCCTTTCTTGATTTACAGAAATCGAGAGTGGAGCAATCGATCCTAATTATTTGAATCGAAGCGGAAACAGTGAAAGTAAAAGATGAATGATGGTAAAGAAGAGAGAGCGCGGATTCATGGCAAGGAGACGCATGGGAGGAGTGGGAACATTGATGAGAACACATCTCCTGAGGAAGTAAAGGCGCCGAATCTGATCGAACGAGCCAAGGAGGAGGTCGAGGCTCTTGTGGGAACCATTCATCATCGTAAGAAAAACGATCATCATGACCAAACCCTAGGTATCATTGCTGCTGCTCCTTTGATTCTTTTACCTTTTTAGCTGAAGGATTCAATATTTCAATTGGAGATCATTCCATTTGATCATTTGAGTACTGCCTCTTTACTACAGGAGTGTATTTCATTAGATTAATTGACATTTTGCTCATAAAATTGTGTTGTGGGGGGGGGGGGGGGGGGGGGGGGGGGGGGATATACAGGAGTCCGTATCTACTGCCATTATAAGACTATGGCAGCTCGCTGTCATAGTGTCACAATGGTCCGTTTTCATCACAACGGTCCCGATTTTAGCTTATGGGGGGATTTTTTAATAATTGATTTGTGGGTCCCATTTGCCATTGACTCAATGGCGATAAGCTGCCATAAAAAACTATGGCAGCGGATGTGAATTCCAATATACAGGTCTAAATAGCATTGTGGTGGTGTATACTTTAAATATTGTAATTCTAGTACAGAATTTGGACTACTCTGTGTGTTGCTCTTAGGGTTGATATAGTTTGTTTTTCTGTTATTATGATAGCATGGATTTGCCATCAGATTCAAATTGGCACCCTTAAATAAAAAGAGGCTGATTTTGATTGGATTTGAAACACTTGTGTTACTTTTTGTTGAGACAGGTTGATTAAAATCAATCCCAAAAAGTCAAATGAATTTTCCACAACATGATAGTTCATGAGCTATTTGACAGCAAGCAACAACATAGTGACTATTCATTCCCCTTCATTAAGAAAAGTCTATCACATTATTAAATACAAAATTTAGTATATATTCAAAACATAAATTACTTTTTCCATATTCATAATTTTTGTTTGTTCTTACCTTGTGGACCCTGAATTGTTCTTGTTCCACCCCTAGTGATGGAAAGCGTGTCTAGATTCTTAATAGTATGCTTACAAGATTGGTGCTTTGTATTTGATTGTAGAAAAGGAGGTGTCAAGTGGGAAGGATGAAGAGATGAAGATGCATAAGAAGGAGACACATGGCACGAGCGGGGATATAGACGGAGATACCCCGATCAACAAGGTCAAGGGACCCAACATCTTTGAACGAGCCAAGGAAGAGATCGAGGCCATAGTTGAAGCTATTCATCCCCACAAAGACTCTGACAAGTAGCGAACAGATGCTGAACGAGACCGATAGAGGCAGTTTCTGTGATAGTTTCTAGTTCTGGGTTTGTGTACCACGTGCAGGCTCCTCTTTCATTTCTTTTGTTTCCCCCCCCTTTTAGTCTTCTAAAGAATTGAAGCTCTTTAACATGATGCTGGTTGATCCCGAGCGCCTGAAAAGAGTTACACTTTTAGTAGTAATAAAATAACTATTAATGTTAACATCATCATTGCTACCGTGATTGATTTCTTGTGATATATATCCTAATTGTGGGCTTGTATTGAGCAACATTTATATGTGTTATTTCTGAACTAGTGCAATGCTACTGTAGAAATATATTGTGGATTTGTAGTGTTGCCCCCATTTGTAGCAACTCAATTACTCAAGCTAAAAGAGGAGAAGTAACCAACATTTATATGTGTTAATTCTGTTATAGAAGGTTTAAATCAACAGACCTAAATCATCTGAGAGAACAATAAAAATGCTAATGAAACAATGGAGGGAAATAAGCAAAGTCTTTCAGGGTTTCAATACAAAAGGCTGATTTGTGATTTGTTTTATGTTATTATGAAATAAAGACACTTATTTTTTTAATATAAGAAAATGAAAAGTTGAAGTGTGTATATTGAGAATCATATTGGATTTTTTTGAAAAATAAAAAATTCGTGAATATTATTTGCGAATCACTTTTTTTGTTTTGTAAATATTGTTTGCGAATGTTTTTATGATGTTATATGTAATGATTTTATAAAGTTATAAAATAGGTTCACGAATAATGTATGCAAATTATTCTGAACTGATTCGTATTGGATTTTTTTGAAAAATAAAAAATTCGTGAATATTATTTGCGAACAACTTTTTTTTGTTTTGTAAATATTGTTTGCGAACGTTTTTATGATGTATTATATGTAATGATTTTATAAAGTTATAAAATAGGTTCATGAATAATGTATGCAAATTATTCTGAACTGGTTCGTAGATAATAAATGTGAAATTTTTAGTTTTAAATATATGTAATTTTGAACTCTATTCTTCTCTTTTTTATTTTTATATTATTATTTAAAATAAAAAAAAAGTGAAATTAGGATGTACTGAGGTGGTATTGCAAAAGCCCAAAGCGCAGCAATAACACTGATACACACACACACAGATTGAAATTGAATCCAAGAAACACACACAAACACAGTACAAACAGAGAGAGAGCACCAGAAATGGCGATGGGGAAGAAGGGGAAAGCAAAGGGAAACGAGACCTCCTCCATGGCCATGGGCGATGCTCGGGAGTGGGACGAGGCGGCGTACAGGCGGAGACTTCTCTCGGAGAGGCGTCTCTCCCATCGCACCATTTTCAGAGCTGCCTTCGCCCCATCCGTGTCCGACACTTCCAAGCGACACAGCTTCAACCTCAACCTCAACCCCGATCACCACCTCCTCCTCCAAGAGCCTCTCCCCGACACCGTCGTCGCCGCCTCTAGTGATGGTTCCATCGCCTCTTATTCCCTGAAGGTACTATTCTATGCTTGTATATCAGTGTATATGCTTCTCATTTCTAGCTCTCTCCAATTTCCAATTTCATTCCTCACGTTATATTCTTGATATGTTGGTGATTGTGATTGTGACTGATTTATTGTTGCCTTCCGTGCAGCAACAGCAACAGCAGCAGCATTCGCATGAGATGTAAGTGAGACTCTTCTGTATAAGCTTTCTTACTTGTATCTTTTTCTTTGTTTTTGTTCTATTTGGGTTATGGAATGGTACAGCTGTTGCAGTATTAATAATATTTACCAATTGGGTTGAAATTTGAAATGACTGAAGGCAGGGAGAGCATCCGACCGGGGATCCGCTTTGCATCATTCAAGGACACCAAGGTCCCGTTTATGACCTTCAGTTCTTTGGAGATGACACCGACACCTTGTTATTCAGGTCAGCAACCAACAACCCCCCCCCCCCCCCCCTCCTTCCTCTTTGTTATAATGTTGCCTAATTGCAGTATGTAATGTACTTTTTTTTTTCTTTCTCCAGTGGTGGCGACGACGGTCATATTAGAGCTTGGAGGTGGACAAATGTTCTCAATTCCAAGCCAGGTAGCCACTTTGCTCTCTTTTTTCATACAACTCAACCACTAGGAATTGTGATATTTCTTCCTTATGCCCTTTCGAATTTTTTTACAGGTGAACAGATCAATCCTGTTTTAGACATTGTGAACCCACAACAGGAGTAAGTATGTCTTTGTCTTTACTGTCAATGCCCTTCTGGCTTTCCTTTCTTCATTCCTCTGCCGTGAATGCTTTCATATATAAAATTTGATTCGGTACCTCCATGGCAACATTGTATATATAGGGATCCATGGGGTGCCCGATCTCCAATACCTGAAACCAATGCTATTGCTGTGCACCAACAGGTCTGCATATCCTTTTTGCTTTTCAATCTTTCCAACATTTCAATTTTACAGGTAGTTGGTTTGATTTTCTTTTCTTTATTTTTTGGAACAAGTCAAGTTTAGTTATTTTTCATCGCAATGAGCTTGTTTCATTGGATAGGAAGGGTGTATATTTTCAGCTGCAGGTGATGGATGTGCATATGGTTGGGATGTGGTATGTATCCCCCCCCCCCCTCCCAACAAAAAAAAAAAAAAAAAAACAAAACACACACACACACAAAGTTCTCTCTCTAAATTACATAGATTTGGTGCTGTTAATGTAATTTAGTTCATGTTGTACTGTATCATAAATTCATAATTATGTCCAGCATAGCCATCAAAACAAGTATGTGCTGGCCAGGCGATGACATATGGATCGTTAAAAGTTAAAGTGCTTTGTTAGTTGTCTAAAGCCTGAAACATATTGACAGTGAGTACAACTAGGTTGAATTTGCTTATTTCCTCTCATAATACAACTGTAACATGTGTTGCAGGCTACCGGTAAATGTAAAATGGTATTTCAGGGACATCGAGATTATTTGCTATCTGTTGCAGTCTGTAAGCGGAGCAATCAGGTTGTCAGCCTCTCCTCCAAATTCTCAATTTTTCTATATCCAATAAGGCCTATCTTTTTTTTTTTCCTGACATTTTCCCTAGTTCAATTCAATCTGGTCATCACTTAATCTTGTTTGGTATCATCTATTGTTGTTTCAGATAGTAACAGGCTCAGAGGATGGAACTGCCAGAATATGGGGTTAATTCATTATTAAACTTAATACGAGTTTATAGTTTACGATGCAAAATTTGCAGAAGTAGCTTTTTAGTTCATTGCATTAATGTTCTGTTATTGATGCATGTGATGTGCATCCTTTACAGACTGTAGAAGTGGAGAGTGCACTAACGTCATATATCCAAACAAGAAATACAAATCTGTGCAGAATTCATGGATTAGTTCCATTGCCGTTGATCCAAGTGAGAGTTGGCTGGTACTTATGAACTACTACTCTTTCTACATCTCTCACTTTCTCTTTTGCCTAGTGATTTACTGATATTGTTCTAAGATGCAGCAAATCATTGAAAATACGGGTTGCTATTTATCTTTTTTAGGGTTGTGGTTCTTTTGGAGGGTTGTCAGTTTGGAGCCTTGTATCAAACGAATGCATCTTCAACATCGAACGCCCTTCTCCTATTCAGGATGTTGTATTTGATAACAACCAAGTATGCTTTTCTTCGCTTCCTCCTATTTTTCCTATTTCATCGACCGACAGCTCTGTATTTTGTTTGCTTCCTGAAAATATTTAATCTATTTCATTGATTAAGTGGTGCACATCTGAGATTTGACATGGATAATAATGGTTTCAGATCCTAGCAGTTGGAGGAGAACCTCTGCTCTCACGCTATTCTATAAATGGGTCTCTTATTTCTCAAGTGAAGTGTGCTCCTAGTTCCCCATTTTCTGTGTCCCTTCATCCATCTGGGGTACTTAGCTCTTTTGATTTCCAATAATTTCTGAATTCATAACCTAGTATCTTAAAAAAAAGAAAATAAGTAGTATTGGACACTTGGACTAAGCAATTAATGTATGATCCAAACATCAAATGGGTCATGAAGCATTGACTGACTGCATATTTGTTTCAGGTGGTAGCTATTGGCGGCAATGGAGGTCTCGTGGACGTCATATCAGAATATGGTAGCCATTTATGCACCTTTTCTTGTGTAGGCTTTGATGAGGTCGTGTGATGAAACTAGTTCATTATTGAAAATCCTTTTAGTTAGGTAGATGTACTGAACTCGCTTCTCTTTAGTAAGCTACAAACGGACTATTACCAGATAAGTTGTATTCTTTCAATACTGAGTACACTTTGTGCTACTTTCTTCTTTTCCAAAAATTTAGCACATTTAAATAATAAAAGAAAAACACACAGGTATCTCTCTTTCCTCAGACTGAATTTTAACGAAAGTAAAATAGGTTCATAACACAGTTAAATTCTAGAGGGGGAAAAAAGAATGTCTAACTTGGAAACCCACAGGTATCTCTCTCTTTCCTTAAAGAGTTCAGACTGCAAATTTTATAAAGAGCCAGACATAAACAACCAAGGTATGCCTTGCACCATCCAATAGATCAAAATGAATTTTGAAGCAAATCTAAGAGTCAGAAACTTTCTGATGATATAACTTTTATGAGACCTAAGCTTGTTTCATATTCCTAATAATGAATTTTGAAGCAACTATTAGGTCCGCAATTAGCATCATCTTTACCTTTTACAAATAATATCAATTCCTTTTTACATTCCTAGTTTGGTAACCAAAGAGAGTAATTTTTAGGTTTAGTGAGTCATAGTAAGTAGAATTTTCTTTTTGATAAAATAAAAAACTTCTAACCCTTTTTGGACGAAGAGTAAAACAATTTGGCAAGATTTTTATGATCTGTTGAAATCCATTTATATAGCTGCCAAAACCGAAGGAAAGCATGGAATTGTATATCATGGCCTACTATAAATAAGTGATGTGCTTTGCAAGTCGAAGGACAACAAAACTAGTTGCTTAATATTAGAAGTAATATTTAGCATAGAAAATATAAAAAAAAAAGGTTCAGGAAGCTACCTTTTTTATTATCAATTTACAACCTTCAGAGATTATATATTCAAATATTCCATCAAAGTTGCCAGTCAAACAAAACTGTGTCTATACTATTTTTAGAAGATTACACTTGGATCAGGAAAAGAATTTAACACAACTACTTGCATGTATGTCTCTGGAAGGAATTCCTAATCTAATCTATCTGTTTTTTTTATTAAAACATGGTCATCCGTCTCTAAGACTCAACAAATTAGAAAAATTAAAAATAGACATCATTATTAGCTAGAATCCAAGATCAAATGAGGGAAAATCAAAGTTGTCAGTGTCAGCAAATGATGCTTCAACAGAGCCTGTTATCCTGTCTGTCTTCTTCACATCCTGCTAGAACAAAAATCAATACATGAATCTATCTGATATGCCATGGAAAAGCCGAGCTAACTAAAACGTTTATTATATTGGGATAATAGAGTTCATACCAAGATTACAGCTTCACATCTGTCCTCATGCAAAGCTGAGACAGTGGTATCACTTAACACTGCAAAGCATTTGATATTGATGAAAATAAAGGAATGAATACAGTTCTAGAATAGAGTACACGTCGAAAATATTAGTGCTATTTAAATCACATAATCTATTGTGTTGACATGCTAACCTGATGAACTGTTGTACATTCTGGAACTGCTACAATTCTCTTTGACCATGATTTGCACTTCCGAAGCTTGGATTCCTGATTCCCTATATCCAACAGAAAGTAAAACAGAACATAATGTTAGGTAATCTACACAAATCTTATTAGACAATTTATTTATTTATGTTCATTTTATGGAGCTCACAATTATTATCGTGGTGACTTATCATAATGATTGCTAAAATAAAACTGATTGCCTTATGTGCAAACAACTGATTCAAAGAAACTTGAGTATGCTTCAATTGAGCAGTTGAAGCTGATGACATAAAAACTGCCCAAGTTTTCACACGAGCAAATGTAGAAAGAGTCATAAAGTTTATTACATAGAAAATGGAGAAATTGAGGAGTGGAGATGAGCATACTGATATTTATCATGCATCCCTTCTGCCGATGGAAGCTTGTCGTCACCTTTACTGTCATCAATTTGTATAAGGTGCAAAGAGGGATGAGCCTCCTTCGTTGCTTGTGCCGCTTCTCTCTCTAGTACTGTCGGTGGTTTCTTTAGTACTGACATTATCTGGCAAGCTGCAAATGTGTATGAATGGTCCTCTTAGTAGTAGCAGTACTGACATTAGCTGACAAGCTGTGACTGTGTACATGAATTGCTACTAACAAAATATGAAATCATTATGTGATAAGTAAATGAGACACACCATCTCGTCGAGCAACACTGATACACTTCTTACTGTTTGCTGTTTTTTCCATCTCCATTCTGTTACCAGTCGGTGGACTCATACTCTTCACTTGTTCCTTCTTTATTCCATCAACTGCATCTTTTAGGAAATAAGCATATAATCAAAGGTTCGTAAATATCCTTCCGTAATTATTCTGACTGACCAAGCAGAAAAGAGATATATATATTTTACTGCTCACTTGTAGGGATGCTCTTCATCAATGTCTTTGACTTCACAAATTGCTTCAAAGGGCTCCTCTGATTAGAACCTCCATATCCTACCCCATCCAAAGACACTGCTTATTCATATTTATCCAATGGTATAAAAGAAGTCAGAATATATTATGATCTTTGGTGAATTTTAATACAACATATTTCTGTAAAAACCAAAACTAGCCAGAATCCCTTTTTAGGTCCTATTTGAACACATGGAATTTTTTGCCCAATTTACCTGGGGACATTAACATTTGATAATAAGCTGTTCCAAATGACTGTTCCACATAAACTTCATTCCTAGTATGCTTGATGACGATTACATATTTCAAACAAAAGTAGGAAGAAGATGAAAACAACCTTCTTGACAGAGACATAGTCCATCAACTTGAACCAGATATCCAGTTAGCTCGCACTCGGCCCCGCTTTCTATACATTCAAATGATTTCAGATGTCGGCTGGCTAGTACTTGACCATCTTCACTTGCTAAGGTGATCTGGAAAGGAAAAAAAAAATGTAAAAACAGTTAGAGGCAACTGTGACCTTCATTTACCATAAAAAATAGAATAATTCATAGTAAAATTTATAGCAGCTACCTGCTTTGTGATTGAACCTGTAGCTTGGGCAAGTCTCAAAATGCCATCATGGTATGTCTTAGCCTTCTTATTTAGTTGGGTCGTGTACAAAACATTCCACTCTGCATTCAGTCAAGGACAATTCTGTTCAAGTTCTAAAACATCTGCTTTGATGAAACAATACGAGTAGGTGCCGCATGAGAGGTGGAGATCAGAAGTGGAATACATAGATAGGTTTCTTTTTGCATAAAGCATTTTACTCATCAGATCAGAAGGTACCATTTCCAGGGCTGATAAGAAATTGTTGTGTTATACTGATTATTTTATCAACACAAAATCTGGCACATGCAGTGATAGACAAAATTACAAGGGATTTTTAAACCTTTCAAAATGGAGTTGGTTTCTGGTGTACCAGCCTCAACAAAGGCTGCCTCCTTCCTGGCTGCATCGAAAACTTGTGTCAGTATACATGTTTAGTCTATTGTTACCTTGCAAGACAACAAGCACTATATCAAAAAGAAGAACTTCATAAAATTGAGAAAAATAGAAACAAAAGGCCAGTACTGTCAACAACACTGCAGATGGTAGATGCAGGCTTCTGAAATGGCTTTCTGAGGGATGAGACAGAGCTGTTTTCTTTCCCAACTTGAATTGTAAAAAGACCAATGTTGACAAGATGAGCTTGCATGATAAGAGTTTGGCCAGGCTCCAGCATGTCCTCTTTTCCTAAGACCTTGCTTTCTAGAAGCCTCTCATTCTCATCGTATAGCCGCACCTGCTCCATTGAATGGAACAACTATAAAATTCACCATAGTTAACTCACATTTGAAATCAGGAATGCCCAGCTCAATTTCTAACCTGTTTTGCATGGGAACCGAGTTGAGAAAGTCGCAATGTACCATCATGGTACTTCTTTGCCTTCTGTGTTAGTTGGGTTGTATACAGCACACTCCACTCTACATTAAATGCAAGAGTAACATGACTTATATTCTTTGATAATTGAATCAGCAAGAAAGGCAGAGAGATAAAAAGGAAAAAGGGGAAGTTAAAAACCATCAACAAGTGATTGCGGCAAGGTTGAATTGGTTGATGACGCACCAGTGGAACAAGGTTCAGCCTTCTTCGCTGCCTCTAACAGAAAGTTCGAGTTCATTACAGAAGATTAGCTTATGACATGATAAAAAAAAAAGCACAAAAGAAAACAAGAAACATTTAACTGTGATGGTATTTACTGACCTTCGTTGTTGCTTAGCATCATGTTGGAGACCTTGTGCAATGGTTTCCTGTTGGAACAGTTTCTCTTGCTGCCTGTACATTTTGATTCTATAACAGCGAGCATTTACATGTTATCATCTTTAGGTAACGATACAAGCTGAAGAAGCAAACAGAGAGATTACCATTTTGTTGTGCAAGGGAAGTAACAGTGGGATTGGAAGCGAGATGTATGGGATCAGCAATATCAACAAGATGAGAACCCATGGTGAAGGATTTGCCGCACTCAACCGATTCAGCCTTGCTCAGGAATTTGCTCTCTATCAGGTTCTCGCTCTCATCATACAACCGTACCTGCATGTGTGCATCCACAATTCAAGCACTCAATTGACCAAACTCAATACAGAGACATAATTGATAGGTACATAGATGGGATTAATAGAAGTTAGATCAAAGCAATAATACCTTACCTTGTCACCAGATGCACTAAGCTCGAGAAATCCATCGTGATAAACCTTTCTTTTCTGTTTCAAATGTTTCGTGTAAGTCACTCTCCATTTCCGTCCTTTGGTGCCTTCTTCCATGCTCCTCCTACAACAACCACAAGCAAACATTTGCAAATGCAAAAAAATATATAAATACAAATACCATTTGATATTTGACATGAAGTAATTACTTGAGTGTGCATGCTGAAACCTAATCTCACCTAAACAAAGGCCGAAATCTCAGTTATGTTGCCTAGGCGCTCCTCAGGACCCTAAAGCAGTGATTGACAAGGATCTAAAACCAGTATTTGGAAATTCAGAAATCCAGAAACCCTCTCATTGTGCTTTCTGGAAAAAATTGGGAGAATTTGCTTAATGTAAGACTTCTACATTCCTACTACTCCGTTTCTATTGAAATCGATCCCTTTTTTTCTGGCATTTTTGGCTAAAGAACGAGGAAGAAGAGGTGAAGCCGTAACACAAGAAAGACGAAGAAGGGAGAGAAGGCTGTAACTCGACCTTCATCCCATCTGAGAAATGAGAAGCGAGAACTGAGATACAGAGATCGATCTCATCTCTTTGGATAAGAACGCAACGAAGGCTCACCTCTCGATCGCCGCCGGTTCTTCTCTCCACTCTCCACCACCTTCCTCCTCCCCTCCTCGCTCTCGCTTTTCGCGCTCTTCGTTTCCTTTTTCTTTTTCAAACCGTTTTCTCACCTCTTCGTTTTATTGATTTATTGGACCTGATTTTAGTTCGGCCCAATAAATTAAAACCCTCACCTCCCCCCCTTTTTTTTTCCTTTTTTTTTTCTCAAAATTGAATTGCTAATATAACGGGCCAACACTGTGGGGCCCAGGGATCAGAGAACTAAACATTTTTATGCACAATTGGTATACTGATAGGTCATTGATACCGTCATTGATACCGATTTTATTATTTGTATTAAATGAGTTGCTATTTATGTTAATGATTTTATTATATAATTTATTTTGTATAATATTTTTATTATTCTATTTAATGAGTTGTTATTTAGATTAATGGTATTTGAGTTGAATAGTAAAAATATTGTATGAAATAAGTTGCATAATAAAATTATTAATATGAATAATATATTATTTTATATGAATAATAAAATCAGTATCCACGACGGTATCAATAACTGAGCTATCTAATGTTGATTTCTCGTTGTACGAATCACACATGTAATGGCATGTTCATTGGTGGATTCAAAAAATAATGGAGTAATATGTCAAAAGGATTCCTCAAACTTTTTGACTTGTATTAGAATTATTTAAACTTTCTATTTGAATTGTTTCTCTTCTCAACTTGCTAATGTTTAACTATGACTACTTTAACTGTCATTGTAACTAATACCATTATATTTTTTTACTATGAAATGAATGCTAGTGACAGCTTTATTCTCATTTAAATTTTCATATGAGTTCAAAAGTTTCATATTTTCAATGTCAATTTTAAATGGAAAATGTGTACTCATGCATTTGTTTTTTTTTTTCTATTTATATATAAAACAAGTAAATTAAACTAATTCAAATTCTTTGTGTGACAAACAAAAAAAATCAAACACTTAATATATTGTTAGTATACCATATTTATATTTAAATAACATTTAGTCTGCCTCCAAATAAAATGCTAATATTTTAATATTGATAAGTGGCTGGTCATATGCTTACCACTTGAAAGTTTCAATTATTTTTTTTCTAAAGTTAAGTGTCTTTGATCTTTATCTTTATATTAAAAAAATATTGATAATGCTAAAAAAAATTCATGTTGCAATTTGGTTATTTGAATGTACAAGGTTAACAATTTATAAAATAAGATTAATTGCCCGGAGAGGTTACAATATTAGCAAGCTTAACTAGGAGAAAATGATTGTCAAAATAAAAAAATGAAGGGACTACTTGCTTTTTTGATACAAGGGTTTCTGTTAACCCTAACATTTATTTCTTTTCGAATATTTTTTACAGGATTGAATCTATATTTTTTCATAGAGAGATGAGATCTATTACTATCTATGATAGACCTGCTATTCTTGAAGGGACTACTTATAAGTAAAAAATTGAAGAGTTATAACATCATTCCGAATAATGAAATATGAGTTGATAATTAGATAACTTAAAGAGTGTACCCAAACAGTTTATTTCTCACTTGAAAGTAATTTATTAACATCATTCAGCATAAAAAAATAATATAACAATTGTTGGATAGAATCACATGCACAAATTAAAACGACTAATTAATTGATGTACATTTTTTGTTTCTGTTTAAGAAAAAGGTACAATGGAAGGATAAGAGCAAATTAAGGATTGAAAAATACATGCTTGTGGCCATGATTTACATCCAATTTACCATCCAAGGAAAGATGGATAGTAAAAAATTACTATCCAATGTATTTAAAAATCTAGAGAATTTATTTACGATGAAGAATGAATTTGAACATATGATAGCATTTGTGCAACACCTTATTTCAAAATTTCGGAAAAGTGTTAATATAATTCAAATTTTCTATTTTTATACCAAGTTTGCACATATGGTATCACATGATTTACAGGATAGTTTTTTGCGATTTTGCCTCTAACAATTAATAATTAGAAAACTTCTTTCTTCTTCTTTTTTTTGTTTTGTTTAGATTGCAAAGTTTTCAATTAATTATAATATTTTAATATTGCAAATAGATCTAAATCCTTTTCAAGTTAATAATTATTAAAATTGTTGATCTTCGCTCAAAAATCGCAAGTCATAATCCTAACAAAAAGACGGAATTAATTTATAGACCTATAGCATAGTACTTTTTTTTTCCCTTCTTATTATTACTTATAACTTTTGATCACCATTGATGATCCATTTAATAAAACTTGAAATTCTTCTCATCAAAGAAAAGTAGTTAGTAAAATTATGGGTGTTACAAAAGCAAGCTAGCCATTCGGATACATGCATGATATGATAAAAAGTAGGTGCTTTATATAAGGATGTGAAAGGTGTACTTCGCCATGCATATAAACCCATGACTGTGGGGAATGTGCAAGCCGTATTCTCCATGCACGTAAAGATATTATTGATCGCCGATATATACGTTAGAGCTGTCAGAGGACTCCACCTCTTTATTTTACTGTTTGTTTATTTATTTATTTTTTATTTGTTTAATGTCAATTATGTATCTGTTGATTAAAATTATATTATTGTTAATTTATAAAATTTTATCATTTTATGTACAAAATGTATATGATTTTGTACATAAAATGATTAAATTTTGTTAGTTAATAATAATATATTTTTAGTTAACAGATATATAGTTGACGTTAATAAATAAATTGATGGATAGATGAATGAACAATAAAAAAAATAAACAATAAAAAAATGAATGCTAAATATTTCCGTATATGTCATGTATGGTCGTATCCATTGTTTTAGTTTACACTTTACAGAAATAAACACATAACACTTTTTGAAGCAATAATATACTTTTGAACATAGTACAAGTTGGTCAGCTAATTATTGACACATGTGGGCTGGTATGGGTTGCCCATACAAGGAAAAAGATTTGATTATGAAATCGAAGAACGTACCATAGGTACAACAAAAAAAAATGATAGCTTAATCTGTAGCATTTTCACATTAGTTTTAATCATCTAAAGTACATATATATATATATATACAGAGATTTTGAGTTTACAGGTGGATCACAAAATTGGTTGGCCAATAATTGAAAAACAAAAAAAATGTCTTCTACAATGTGTCTATATATAATTGATAGTTTGTAATGAATAGATGAAGTTAATTAATTTTTTATCTGTTAATTTTATATTAATTGAACAAGGCAAATATAAAAACTATACCATCAATTGAATACACATAATCTATTAAAATTATAAAGAACATATTTACTATTCTAAATTTTTCTACTTGATAGATATATTATTGATTGTTTTGGTTATCAAATTATTTTCAAATTCAAGCTTTTAAAAAAATGTGTTTATACCTCTGCTTAAATAGTTTAAACGTGTCCTTTGATGTTAAATTTTTGAAAAAAATGTATTTTATGGTTTTTTGACAATTAAAGGGTTTTAAGAGCAACAAAAAGGTTAAAACCCTTTTTCAAAGCATTTAAATGCCAGAAAATTTGATTGGTGAATTTTACATATTTTGGACATTTTGAAAGGTCCAAAATAAATAGATTGAATGTTAGTTATTGAAAATTAAGAAAGTAACTTAATTTATGAAGTTCAATTCTCTAGAACTTTTTATTTTTGTTTAATATTTTGTTATCATGTAGTAGTATTTAAAACTTTAAGTACTTACCTTGTGTTATAATAGTTGTTATTAATTATTTTTCATTATTTTATTAATTAGTAAGTATAAAAAATCAATACTTAACTTCTGAAAATGTAGAAAAACAATTGATCTTAACTAAATCTCAGTATTAAGATTTAACAGCCGTTTAAATCTCTTCTAAACGTTAAACCATCAAATGTTCGCCTCAATGTCAAGAGCCGCAAATATTTTTAAATGTTTTTTTTTCTAAAAGTTCCTTTTCAATATATATCATACCTTTAAAACAATACCTTGAATATATATACATTGATTGGTCAGCTTGACCCATATTTTGATTGTGGTTATCTGACCCATACGAGGAGAAAAAGAAAGAAAAATAATCATATGAATGAATCCAAGTAGTAAATATATAATCATATGAATGAATCCAAGTAGTAAATATATAATCATATATATGAATGAATCCAAGTAGTAAATATATAATAATATGAATGAATCCAAGTAGTAAATATATAATAATATGAATGAATACAAGTAGTAAATATATAATCATATGAATGAATACAAGTAGTAAATATATAATCATATGAATGAATACAAGTAGTAAATATATAATCATATGAATGAATCCAAGTACTAAATATATAACCATATGAATGAATCCAAGTAGTAAATATATAATCATATGAATGAATCCAAGTACTAAATATATAATCATATGAATGAATCCAAGTACTAAATATATAATCATATGAATGAATCCAAGTACTAAATATATAATCATATGAATGAATCCAAGTACTAAAAATACAAGTTAATTATAAGGTATAGCTCAATTTGCAACCGTTATGCACATTGCATGCAACAGGTACGTATGTACGTACTTACGCCGGTACATGATGTGTACGTGGGTACAAAGATATCGAGGTAGCAAATTGGATGACACAATTGGTATTTTAATAATAGATTAAAGATGCATGCTTGTCTTTTACAATGCCCATTAATTAATTAATCATTTGCATTGCAAGTTGATAAAACATTTATTTAGGCAATCATTAATTAGTTGTAGGACCACTTGATGCAAAGTGCAAAAGGAATTAAAGTGTGCATGGCATGAAATTCTTTTCACTATTATATTATCATGTTCACATGAAATATATACATGACTTTCTAATTTTATGGCACTCTCTTAAAATCCATGGGTAGCTAGGTCATTTTTTCGTAAAGGGAAAAAGAAAAACCAGGATACCACTGCTCTCTTAAGAAAACACTAATTGGTTTGTTGGTTTTAATTAGCTTCATGAGTTTATTATTTGTTTTAATTAAAAAATAAATAAGAATAAAGTACAATCATCAATTCACAAATTTTGTGCGGCTTTGGCTTAGCTTAATATATATATATATATATATATATATATAGCTATTTTAGATAACATACACATGTTTTCGCAATTAATTAATGCGCTAACTATTTTTTTTCTTTTCATAAAAACTTAGTCTTCATGCTGTTAGCATGACAAATAAAGATAGAAACGAATGATATTTTAAGTTATATATTTATATATTTATATATATATATATATATATTCCAAATTCTAAACATTACAAAGTGCAAAAATTAAATGCATTTGACATTTCTCATCGCTTTGATAAATAAAAATGGGATATTGGAGAAAAATCAATGATAGAAATGTTTATTCATTAGAGAAAATATTTCTCTCTCCAGACCATCATTCCCCGCATTGTTCCCCGGGCTCTTAACCCATGTCTCTCTAGCAATTTTAAGAAAGAACTGGAAATAAATGATGATGATGTGATGCCAATTTGGTTGAATATTATCACTGTCATTAAGCATGTTAGTGGATACGGAAAGTATACATTTACCCCTAAAAATACGCTAAGTATAGAAGGGAGAAATCTAAGCGACTGCTCGGTAATGATGCATCAGTTTTGATGGATTACTTTGACAAAAAGATATTGAAGGATCCTAATTTCTTTTTCACATACAACTTCTATGAATGGTTGGCTGGTGAATTGTTTTTTGGGTTACTGATCGAAATTGGGTTGTCTATCATTATTTTCATGATATTGTTGTGTTGGATTCTGACTTATCTTATAAATAGGAGTGTAATTTGTTTTTGTTTAGTATGTGAAATATTTGCTAGTACATGAATGCTACTTTTCTTATTAGAAACATCTGTTATTTTTTTTCCAAGAATGACATGTCTCTCTCGTATTGTTTGATGGAGTGAATCATCGTGGCCGATTAATTATTCTTGGTTGTGCACTGGTTTGTAAGAGAAGATAATGACTCCTACATTTGTTGTTGGCTTGGAAATTAATTGGTGATGGAAGCAACATAATTTCGTACAAATCAACACAAAAGAAGAAGAAAGATGCTTCTGTATATTACCTGACAAAAACTATTGTTTGTGAAGGAATTCAGTATTTGCTAATATATAGTCCAATTTTGAAGGTTGTTTTTAGTTTGTGTGTGATGAAGTTTATACAACTGTTTAGTGTTACTGATAATATAGTATGAACTTGTTTAGTCATTTATTTTTATTCAATGAAATTTACTGTCTTGTGTGATGAAATGTATTGTTTTTGTGTTTTAATGATGTTAATGCTTTTGCTTCATTTATCTAAACACATAAATTCAAAATATAAACACCTATATCAAAAGTATAAACACCTATTTCAATTAACCAAATACAAGATTACAAAATACAAACACTTATTATAATAATCTAAACACTTGAGTTAACAATATAAACACCCGATTCACTTATCTAAACGCCTATATATTTCTATAACCTAAACACATGAGTCATTTATGGAGCACTAGAAACAATTAGCATGTGGTCTTTTAGCGCTTGAGCTGATATGCGATGATGAACATGGTCTTGGCAGAAGTGAAATTAAGCACATGGGTTGTGTGGAAAGCGTAATTTGCAGAACGTGCGCAGATAGTTTCTGTTTTTGGCAATCTATTTAGCGAATGTTTTACCATAATTAGAAAGGTTGTTAGTGGGATTTGAGGGGGGGGGGGGGGGGGGGGTGGGGGGGTGTGGGGGTTATGCTGGGTACTGTTAGTCGGATCTTGTTATAATAAATAACGTATGCTTATTAAAAAATAATTATTAGCTCAACAATCTTAATCATAATTTAAATAAGTACGTAATATTTTCTTTTATACAATTATTATGTAGAAAGGTTTTAGTGATTGATAACATTATTTGGGTTTAATAATAGTAAATCTTGTTTTAGTTTGACAATTTAATCCAGAAAATATCTGGTGTAATTTGAGTAAATATAATAAGGGAGCCGATATACAGATACCAAAATTGATACCGACTTTGTTATTTATATTAAATGAGTTGTTATTTAGATTAAAATGAGTTGTTGTTAATATTAACGATTTTATTATGCAACTTATTTGTACAATACTTTTATCATTCAACTTAAGTGAGTTATTATTCATATTAGTGATATTTGAGTTGAATAATAAAAATACTGTTAAAAAGAAGCTGCATAAATAAAGTACCTAACACGAATAATAAAATCGGTATCGATTTCAGTATCGATTTTGATATCTCCCAAACATTTTCCATATAACAAATATCAAAACTATACAAGATCATTTTGAGATAATTAGAGTCTATTAACAGTGTGATATCTTTACTACATAAAATGACAACGGCTTAGAAAACGGAACAAGGAAGACTGTTGAAGCTTTGGACTTACAGTCTCCCACTATGCTGAATTAGTGAGCGCACATTAAGATTTTGACAAAATGGTAAACTTATATAACAAATCTTTTGAGGAGTGATAATTACATTCTTTAATCGTATTTTTTATCTGTATGTCAGATATATATTTCTTTCAGAAAATATTTATATCCAATGTTGAAAATGTTTATATCTTATATTACTAGTATTAAAAGTTATGCAAGTTATATTTTTATTTGTTTCACAAAGTTTTTAACTTTAATTTTTTTATAATCATCTAGGAAAGAAAAAATGATAAATCATTTCTATACTAATTATAAATATTTATAAATTTAAATATAAATAAATCATTCATTTTGTTATAAATACTTTTTGTGTGCAGTAAAAGGTACAAAACATGGGTGCAAGAATAATTTCTCATTTTACAAAATTCCAACTAAGATCATGTCCAAATTACTCATTCATCCAAAATTTAGGGCTATTTTTTTCATTCTATTTATTTGTGTAGAGAAAAAAAAACTTGGAAGATAGCTAAACAATGGAAAACCTTTATCTTTATCTCCATGTTGCTTGAGAAAATGGCATTGAGGTCCAAATTGAAGCTATAATGGAGAACGTTTTTGGAAATGATGAAAACAATAATAATAATTTGCTCATGAATCCAGCAATGGAGTAGAATGACATAAATATTTAAGTTTTCGATATTAACTCCATGCAATTTGTCAATAGCAAAACAAAAAAAATTATGTATGTGGTATAAAAGATATATTCTAAACCTATGACTTAATTATTTTAATATTAATTTTTTTATACTATGTGTGTATATCAATTTAGATTTTTTTTTTAAAAAGTCAAATTATTTTATACTTTCTTATATTGTTAGTTATTATCTTCATAATGATTGTAACAAATACTTCTTGTTAGATAAGACAAACATAGTCTAACTAATTATATGCATTATTAAAAAAATAATACATATGCCGCTTAACAAAATTTTGTTTGATTAATCACATAACCATTAGTCACTTGACATCATCTTAGCTACATGTCAAATATATTTTGTTCTTTTTTTACAATGCTAGTTCGGGTTATAAAGCAATAGAAAATTTTCTAAAACTTGAAAATTTATAGAAAAATTGTGATTTTCCTTTTTGAAAAAAAATTAGGTTCTATCAAAATTCAATCAAGTTTTGTATAAAAGCTTGGCTTTTTGTGGTGGAGGTTGCAATTTGTCATATGAGAACTCAAAGAAGCAAAATGGACCTTATTTTTAGCTCAACAAATAAAAATTACACATTGCCAAGCGGAGTAAAGTTAAAATAGAGTAAAAATTAAATCACTCAATTCAATTTTAATGTATTGATATTTGATAGTTTATAGTGAAGTAAGGTATAGTAATTAAATGAAGTAATATTGAGTAAAAAATATAGATAGAGATATTAAATTTAAGAATTATATTGAAAAGATCAAAATGTCCTTATGTGTCATATTAAAATGTAAAATGTATTATGAGAGTATTAAAATGTAAAACATAAAAATAACTAAATAAGTAACAAAATAAATAAAAATGATGTCTTAATTAAATAATTATTTCACCTACTAATTAAGATAGTAAACATTACAATCAACTCTAAAAAAATATTTGATTCAATTGATAAGATACGCAAGTAATAAAATAATAAAATTAAATTAATTAAATATGGAAGCATAATTTCTGGTACTACAGACTCCAAAATATCTATTACAAGTCAAGTATACAACACAATATCACATAAAAAAAAGATTACAAAGTCGTGCAAAAAAAAAAAAATTAATACATATCTCATTAGAAATTTACAATAACATATCAACTAGACAACAGATCACATACACTTAGCCATATTAATTTCATCATTTTCTTAATTTAAGAACAAATGAAGCAAAAATTAGATGATAACCCAATTAAATCATTGAACATATATAAGTTAAATTGAAGCATGATATATTCATATATTATAGAAGCAGTTGCTTTCCTAATTAAATTGAACTCACAAAATCTTGTAAACAATGATCCCTCATACCTCAACTTGGAGAGAGAGAGAAAAAAAGGTGGTCCCTGACTAATGATCACCATATAAATTAATATGATCAGAGAAAGAGAGAAAGTGTGTGATATGTCTGATCTTTTGCTATACAATATTGCGCCGTATAATGCACATATAGATAGATTATAGAGTTTTTTTTGTGATTTACTTTATATAAATCTTAATATAATCAGATGAATATCATGTCGTTGTACGGTATAGCAGAGGATATGAACTGCTATCAAACTATCCCTAGTAATTTTAGGCGGAGGAGATAATAAAAATGTCAATCTTTACAACAAATTAAGAGATGTTGCTCCTCTTCACCATAACTTAGAATTTCAGAACAAAGAAGGAAAAAGAAAGAAGAAAGAGTTTGGTTGGTGAAAAGTTGAAACAATATTTTAATGACCTATTCTAAAGTAGCAGAGGTAAAAGGGTAAAAGATGAAACTATTCACTGCATGCATTAATTTTTACTGCACTAGTTATGATGAAATAAATTTTGAAATAAATGTCCTCTTTAAATCAACTTGCTACACTTTATATTAACTCCATTTGGCAGAAGTAGAGTGGGGGTTAATGTAGCACTGTCAAATACAGATCTAAAATATGGGATACAAATATTATATCATAATTGCAATCCCTCCAGTTGAGCCAATATCTTTATATTTACGGTGCCATATTAAGCAAATCTTTTTTTTTTTTTATCAATCTCATATTATCCTAAAAACCTTTGTTCAATTTCTTTTCAGTAAGACTAATTTGTGATTTTGTTAAGCAGTTTTTAATTTAGTGGCAAAAAACAATGCTTTTTGCACGGAACAGAAAGTAGCAAATTCAGAATCCGAATAAAAAATCATTTATGGATATTTAAAATTGAATGATTTTGTCTCTCATCTTTACGGTATACCTCTTCTAATGGTTCGATCCCCTATAATGCTGATGTGTACTGTGGGGATTTAGCCTATCATTTTGATAAAATCTAATAATTATCTGAATGAGTTTGAATTTGAAATTTAATATTATATGTATGTTCTATACTCATCATGAAGATTGAAGAGATTTTGTGCGTATTTTAATGTTTCAATATTTTAGAGTTAACAGCTCTAAAAACACTAGTGCATTAAGAAATGGTATGAAATTTGATTAATAAATTATTATATATCAACAATATTTCTATAAATCCTTTTTCTAATCTTCTTTTCTAAATCGATTTGAGAAAATTATCGTCAAAGTAAATCATATATATGTCAAGTGATTCTATCTCGCTACGATTCTTTCTGCTATTCTAGATGAGACGAGAAAGATCTAAAAATCAATAAGTAAATAAACAGAAGAAGAAACAATGGGTGGAAGGATAGTCTTATGACCACTGTTTACAAATTAGCAAGCACACAGAATTAAACAATTTTGAAGAATAGCATACTTCTACAATCATTCAGTACTACTTAGACAATTAATCTTGCTTTTATGGACACAGTTTGAAATCTAGAATTTGATGTAATTTCATTTTATTAGGAAGCTAAATTATATTTTAACTTGAAATTATCACAAAAATATAACAAAAAAAATTGTAATTTTTTCAGTTCATAGCATCTTGGCTAACCATATGAATTGAAAAATAACAATGTTTTTTTTTCCGTTATTTTAAATATATTAAAGAATGATACTTTCTCATACAAATGCAGTTGTCAAATACTAATTTTTAGCCTGGTCCCCTTTTGCTCCTTGCTAGCTTTCTCTGCCCATGCTTTATATTCCAGCATTATCTTAAATAAATTAAAGAATGATACTATATATCTCATACAAATGCAGTTGTCAAATACAAATTTGCTATTAGAAAGAGTGCTTCAATAACATTCATTCACTATTGAAATAACTAGAAAAGAAAATTAATATAGAGAGAAAATTAATATTTTTTCTAACACTATTTTTATTGAAAAACACACCATATGTTATTGGAAGGAAAATGTTATGGAGATATCATTATTGATATATATATTATAATTAGAAATCGATTAAAGAATATTTTGCAATAGAGTGTTGATATACATATACATTTATTGATATCGTAATCACTACGGACTTTATTATACACATTAAATGAGTTATGTATGTTAATGACTTTATTATACAAACTCATTTGTATAGTATTATCATTATGTAACTAATTTAAATGAATTATTATGCATATTAATAATTTTATTATGCAAACTCATTTTATATAGTACTGTCATTATATATATTTAAATGAATTATTATATATATAATGATTTTATTATGTATAATATTTTTATTATTTAATTTAAATATGCATAATAACTCAAACCGCTACTTCACCTGACGTATCAAACAATGGGCGGAGCTACTTGAAAAATAATGGGTCCAAATAAATCCACTAAAATTTACAAACTCCATTTATAAATAAATTCATTCAAATTATCTGTTCAGAAAAACCGATTAAAAATAATTAATTGACACCACTACAACACAATTCTTCATCATCCGCCACTGGTATCAAAATATAGTATCCTATATTTTTTTTAATAATAACAAACCGCTAAAATACTGACAGTTGATATTGACCACTATTCTCAATGACCACTATTCTCAATGCAAATAAAATAGAGAAATTATTCTTGTCCACTATATTTTACATCCTTTAATTACACACCAAAAATATTTATACTAAATAGATAATATATTCATATTTAAATTTATAAATATTTATAGTTAGTATAGAAGATATTTATCGATTTTTTTAAATATTATAGAAAAATTTAAGTTAAAAATTTTATTGCACAAGTTCAAATACCGTTGACATAATATTTAATCTTAATAATATAAGATATAAATACTTTTATCATTAAATATAAATATTTAAAAAACAATAAATATATCTATATACAAATAAAAATATAATTATTACTCCTCAATAAAATAATCATTACCTTTGTAATTCGTCACCAGCTTCCAGAGAAGTAGGAAGTCAACTTTGTCGCTCTTGATTTTATTACCCTCCATAGATTTTTACTTCTTAATTCTTACAAATTAACTTTTTTTTTTCTTAACAAATCTCACAAGTCACAAGCTTACATTCTAACACTGTACCCATCAAGATACTATTAATACTCCCCTCTCCAACTTACTGTGTTACCTTCTTGTCTACCTTTATCCTCCATCTCTCTCTCTCTCTCTCTGATTCATTCTCTCCTTTCTCCCAGCTCTGATCACATCATCTCTATCTCCAAATCGATGTCGACATCGTTGCTAGACTTGGCGCGAACCACTCAGTTTGCGGATTGGTTGATATCTACTCGGAGAAGAATACATCAATGGCCAGAGTTAGCTTTCCAGGAGGTGAAAACCAGTGAGTTGATCCGGTCCGAGCTAGACCAGCTCCGTATCGAGTACACGTGGCCTTTTGCCAAGACCGGTCTAGTGGCGACGATCGGGTCCGGTGCAGGCCCGGTTTTCGGGCTCCGAGCCGACATGGATGCGCTTCCATTGCAGGTTTGCTATCACAGCTCACTTGCTCTCTTTCCTTTCTTTTGCTAATTTTTGTAATTCGCTTGCTCTTTTGTTTTTTTCCCCCTCCACAAATGCTTATGTTTTTACTTTTTACATTTTCTTGGAAACAATTAAATGACTTATTTCTTCTTAATATTATGCAAAAGGAAACCATTTTTATGATGGTAACTAAAGAATTTGAATTTCTTTTTTGAAAAGAAAAGGTCAGAAACTTGATTCTCAAAATATTGTGTTTTTTCTATAGTTTCCTTTAAAGCAGAGCTATAATTTGCTCTGAAACTATGATGAAATTGACATGCTTGATGCAACTAAAATGAAGGAAAAGGTAGAATGGGAGTATAAGAGCAAGGTGGATGGGAAGATGCATGCGTGCGGCCATGATTTACATGTCGCCATGCTTCTAGGTGCCGCTCGACTTCTCAAACAACACGAGGATCAACTCAAGGTACTTTCTGGTTCTTACTTCTAAATATCATCTCAAATTTTTGTACAATTAGTCGATTAGTCTTCGCAAAAAGATGTTGCTATATTGAGATCAATGTTGACATACCAATTTAACTAAAATTTGTTCAAACAATTTTGGTCCGTGAATTCTCTTGTTGAAAGTACTTTTTAATTATGTTATTAGTAATGCAACCTTCACCGATTAATTGCGATCTTTTTTGAATTGCAAAGGGAACAGTGAAGCTCTTCTTTCAACCTGCAGAGGAAGGCCATGCCGGTGCATACCACATGATACAAGAAGGCGCGCTGAATGGCGTGCAAGCCGTATTTGCCTTGCACGTTGACCCCTTCAATCCTACAGGGGTCGTCAGATCGAAACCGGGTCCTGTTCTCGCGGCCTCTGGAAGGTTCCATGCCACCATTAAGGGAAGGGGTGGCCATGGGGCTATACCCCAAGCAGCAATCGACCCAATAATACCGACCTCTTTTGCGATTCTCAGTTTACAGCAACTTGTTTCGCGGGAATCTGACCCCATTGAAAGTAAAGTAAGTTTTTGCCGTGAAAACAATTAGATTTTTCTTTGCTAGCAAAGTACACGTGACTTATATGATTATCAGCTCATTCACAACATTTTGAATTTGTTTTAGTGTTTCTTCCACACAGTAGTTAGCACTGGTGTTGTATGTAATCAGTACCTCTCTTTGTACCAGGTAGTATCGATCGGGTTTGTGAAAGCAGGAGAAGGAGCATACAATGTAATACCAGAGACGGCGACATTTGGGGGTACATTCAGGAGCCTTAAAACTGAAGGTTTCTCCTACCTTAAACAGAGGATCAAAGAGGTACTATTGTGCTACTGTCCCAAATTTTCACGATGGAAAATGCTTAATATGTCCTGTTATGTTGTTTGCAATTATTTATACGTTCTAATTTGTATCCGTTATCCCACTGCTTCAGTCTGTACCAACTAAAATATTTTACAATTACACAAAAAGTACACAAATAATACACAAGGCCATGGCCCATTATGTACCAGTCTGGCATTTACCAGAACAGTAGGTTGTTCATTAATTCTATTTGTTATACTAAAACCTTTTGCTTTATCTCTTATTAGATTATAGAGTCCCAAGCAACTGTACACAGATGCAGTGCAAGTGTGGACTTCATGGAAAATACACTCATACCATATCCCGTACTAAAAAACCATGAGTCGATATACAATATTGCAAAGTCAGTAGGCGACAGACTACTCGGTGCAGCCAACATGCGGATGTTTACGCCAGCCATGGGTGCAGAGGACTTCAGTTTCTTTTCACAAAAGATCCCAGCCGCCATGTTCATGCTCGGTATAGGGAATGAGGCTACGGATCAAGTCCATTCGCTTCACTCGCCACGCTTCTTTGCTAATGAAAAAGCTCTACCTATAGGTGCTGCCTTACATGCTGCTGTTGCAATCGAGTATTTGGAGAAGAATTCAGCAGATATTTGACAAATAAAAATAGTTCGATATATTCCTGTAATACCAATTTGAAAACAATGATATGCAAGTAATTGATATAAAGTAATTATACCAACAAAAGGAGTAAAAATAGTTCCAGAAATGAGATAGAAAAATGAAAGAAAACATCCCCTGACCGGCGTGTTCATAGATCATGGCTATTGATAAACTATTTTCTCCCCCAATTTTCTTGGGGCTCATTCAATATGCACTTATGGAGATCAATTTTAAATAATACTTTATTCAGTCTACATTTACATTTCATTGCTCTGGATTTTATGATACTTTCGTGTCTGACGGGAAATTTTGAGAATACTCAATTAAGAGCCCGGTTATTAGAACAGAATTGAAATAATTATCTTGATAAAACAGACAGGTATTATCTTGGAGCAATCAGAAACATGACATAAGAAACAACAAAAGTAAAAACAACAAAAAAAAAAAACAAAAACAAATAATTCTGTACAATCTTTTTCTCAGAAAATAATCCATACTGTAAATTTTTGCTTGTAATGTGGAATTTATACAAAACCTTCATATCAACTAAAGACACCAATGAAGAGTAAACTCAACTTCAAGGTGATTAACCATGATTTACATATTAAACAACACCATGTACCAGTCAAAAAAACATGTACCACATACATTCTGAATTCTCCAGGTTTTCATTTGTGAACATCTTGTGACTTTAGGCAGGAGGTGCTCAGACAGAAAACATATGCAGTTAAAATGATGAACCCTGTAGGGTTTTTCAGCGCATCAAAATTTGTATGCACGAAGTTTACAACAACTGTAAATATTGCATCAGTGCCTAAATGGAATCGTAACCTTAAGCATTTTGTCTAATTGCATATGCATGTGTAATTTTTTTTATAGTATATAAGTATGACAGGAGATCCTTGATAACTATTATCTTGACAATTAATTTTTAAATAATTTAAAAATAATTTTTAAAATTTAATATGTGCCGTACCGTGCCGTATTTTTTTTTATAATAATACTAAAAACGATACTTCTAACGGCACAATACGTTTTGTCACGCCTTGTTTGGACGTGCTTATAAGTTTTTGGATGTGTTTGACCTTTTATTTTAAATTTTAAATTTTAATTGTTAACAATATTTAAAAATTCAAAAAATAATAAAAAAAGAAAAAATAGGAAAATTTTCATAGAATGAAAGAAATAAATTACAATCATATTTTGTTGAAAATGTGCTTGTAAGATCTATCAAAACACATTATAATAGTTACTTTTTAAAATTTCATAGATATCCCTAAACGTATCTAGATATGTTAGCTAGACATTTGAACATGTCATGTCATACTGTATTCGATACGTTTATCGTTTAATTCGACACTTATAAAAAAAAATCCATACTATGTCCATGTATCATGTACTTTGTTAATATATTTAGCTAATGTATTACTAATAAATACCATGTACTTTGTTAATATATTTAGCTAATGTATTACTAATAAATACCATGTACTTTGTTAATATATTTAGCTAATGTATTACTAATAAATACCATGTACTTTGTTAATATATTTAGCTAATGTATTACTAATAAATACCATGTACTTTGTTAATATATTTAGCTAATGTATTACTAATAAATACCATGTACTTTGTTAATATATTTAGCTAATGTATTACTAATAAATACCATGTACTTTGTTAATATATTTAGCTAATGTATTACTAATAAATACCATGTACTTTGTTAATATATTTAGCTAATGTATTACTATTCGCCCTGGGCACTGAAGTGATGATTAATTAATTAGCATGGGCTCTTTTAAGTTGGGATTCAATCTGACACATAATAAATTCAGCCCAGTCAATCTTTCTTTCAAGTACCACATTTATTAGAGGGGATAACCTCATCAACGGACCCCACCCACCCCCCCCCCCCCCCCCCCCCCACTCCCTTTTTATCGTACAACATACATAAATGCCAATCAACCCATGGAATCAACTATTATTGACTTATTGTCAGTGTCTTTTTTATTCCCATCGTTAGGAGTGTCAGTAGGAACGGCATGAGTCGGATGAAGATATTTTTATATTTTTATATGTTTTATATTAGTCTCATTTATATTCTATTATTATTTTTTAAATTTAATTTTATTCATATTTTATGTTTATATGTTAAGATTAACAGATATTAAACGAATAACGGATGATTATTGAATAATTTGTAATATATATAGTTAAAAAAATATAACAAATGAATAAATATGTTACTTTAAATATATCATATGCATAAAAAATATATAAATTATAATTATCTATTTCATTATCTATAGAAAAATATAAATTAAAATGTTACATAAATAAATCTTATCCTAAATTACACTATAAAATATTATATATAACATAAATAAATCGCACAACAACAATAAATCAACAACAACAACAACAATAATAACAGTAATTATTAACTATAATAATAATATTAATAATGACAATGATATTATATATTATATAAAAAATATCATATATATTATTTTGTATATCATTTATGCTATAGAGTAACGAGTCCTTACCCCTATCTTTACCCAATAAATTAAGGAAAATTTTTCCTTATCCATTAAGTTAAAAAAACAAATTCTTATCCATATCCATCTTATTATTGAATACAGTAAGGATGGAGTAAACGAATAAAAAAGTTTCATCGACCGCCCTATCCATGATCAACGACGGAGGGAACAAATTTGGACGGGTATCAAGATATGAATTGATATAGGGCCTCACCAATTCGGCCCAAATCTGCTAAAAAGCAAGTCCATCGCTTCCTTCGGCCCAACTAAGGAAGAGTTAGTTGTAGCGAATATTATAACGAATAGCATCGAGATTCGTATGAGATATTTTGTAAGGAGGATTTTTGATCAATATACAGTGTAGTACTACAGAGGATCTAAATTCATCCCGCTCTTGCGCCCCCTCGCGACTCGGTTCTTACATGAATAAAGCTAGTATATATACACTTTAAGTTCACAAAAAATCAGTGCATTTATTTTTCATCATTTTTTTTATCAATTAACTATATATTAAATGAAATTAAAAACTTATAAATTTTGTATATAAACACATCACTCACTCACTCGTGTGATTTATCGGTCTCAACAATTAAAATTTTTCATTTGAAGTCAATCTAATAAATACGAAATTAAGTTCACCAATAATAAAATAATAATTTTGATGAGGTTAAAACACATACATTATTTTTAAGATATATTCTCCGCCGGAGGATTGTGGATGCCCCAATAGGTGTACCTTTTGATTGTTCACTTATCATTCTTATCATTTAATTTATAATCCCATTCATATACCCTTTTTAATTATTTTTTCTCTTCTATATTAAATGCAGACATTTATTTCTCCTCTTACGAAATTCTTGCATTAATTACCTCTTTAAGTGCATTTAATTTAGCAGTCCCTATGGTTTTGTAAAATGAAAAAAAAATCAATTTTTTTTGTAGAATATTTTTGGGTTCTTTGGCTCATCAAATTCTACTTTTTATTATAAATTTTTTTATGTTTGATCCCAATATAAAAAACCACTTTTGGAATTTTTCAAGACCCATTAAGTATTGTGTATCTAGCTATAATATGATATATATGTATTAGTATTCTTATTTAAAAAAAACGAAAAATATATTTTTTTGAGGTAAGTAGACTACCCAACTTCATTTTTTTATTAAAATAAGAAAAAGAGTTTACAAGTTAGAGATGAGGAGCATGTACAAATAATTTGTGCTATGTTATTATTCTATGCCTACTTTTCATTTATTTTAATCCCATCAATATTGTAGATGGTATTGATTTTTGTTGAAAGATCCTCTTATTCATTCCAAACATTCCATGAATCCCTAATTGGAAAAAAAATGAAAAACATTAGTCAGACTTGTTTTGCTTAATTAGAAAAAAGTTGTACTGAAGCAGTGAAATTTATTGTTATTGTCTTTGAAAAGAAATACATATTTGTTTATTTGATTATGGTAAAAATTAATTATATTATTATGTACCTCAATTAACGGATAGGGATTAAATTAAATTAAATTAAATTAAATTCTTACGAACCGGATTTGGATGTGGCTTAAATTCGATCCGAACCCGTTAGTGACTTCTTCAAAGTCGTTAGTCGTCAGCAATGATGAATGGATTGGTTTTCTGCTACTAAAATCTTGTTTCATTGTGTAACGAATTTGTCAATACTGTCAAATCAAATCAAATCAAATCAAATCAAATCAAATCATTAATCGACAGTGATTCGCTACAAATTATTAACAGAGAGGTCCTCATTCTAATTTGGATATATTCTTTCTTTCTTTCTTTCTTTCTTTCTGTTTTCAAAAGTAATAAATGCATACTCAATTAATTTTTTTTCCAGTTCAAAAGCGACATCATCTCATGGAAGATTGGGAGCTTATCTTACATATATCTTATATAAATGGCTAGACACAATCGAATTCATCCCAAATTAAGTTGCAAAAATTTAATACTGATACAAACATAAAGCGTTCGAGAGAGAGAATTAATTAATTAATTAGTTGTGAAAAGGTTTTGATTGAAAGAATGGAAGCGCAACCATTGCTGACTCCATACAATTTGGGAAGATTTCAGCTTTCTCACAGGTCTCTTATAACTCTCTATATTATGTGTTCTTTCTTGCTTTCTTTCGTTGAGCATGCAGTCATATGTTTCTTTTTTGGCATGCTTAATCCATTTAATTAATTAATACTTCAAAGTTCTGAATTCCTTCTGGTAATGTTGATTAAAAGATTTAATTAACTGAAGCTTAGTTCTGTAGTTACTTCATAAATTACGCTTCATATTACTGATAAATGTTGGAAGCATATATATATATATCTATTGCCAGTAGTCGCTACAGAGGAGAAAAAAAAACTGCCTTTAAATAAATAATTAAATAGAACTACAAATTTAGTATAGTGGTGATAGATTTCATTTTTCTATGGAGAGACATATGTTTAAATCCCGTAAAAGATTGAAAAAGAATAAATATCGTGATAATTTATACAAACTCTTGTTTCAGTAATGAAACAGGTGGCCACATTCTTAGCCACTTGCCTTACAAAAAAAGAAAAAAAGAAAAAAGAAAACAAAAATTGATAAATTCATACAATTTGCTCAAGTCTTCTGATGTAACTTATACAAGAGCTGATGCCATGATGTCTTGATGAAAATAACATATATGTCTTGTATTATGGGACATAATCTCAAGCTTAATTTTTCTGATGAATTATATATAACTAAAAATTCATAATCTTTTGGTAAAACAAAGGGTTGTATTGGCACCGATGACAATGTCAAGATCGTATGGCAACATGCCACAGCCGCACACAGCTCTCTACTATTCTGAAAGAACAACCGAAGGAGGCCTCCTCATTACCGAGGCTACCGGTGTCTCTGATACTGCCCAGGGGTAAAATTGGAATAACATTATATATAATCAAACTTGAACTTCCTTCACTTGTCAATGCTGTTTTTCTGAAATTCCCCCTAAAATATTTCTTTATCGTAAAAAGGTATCCAGAGACACTGGGTGTTTGGACAAAGGAGCATGTCGAGGCATGGAAGCCGATTGTCGATGCAGTTCATGCAAAGGGAGGCATCTTATTCTGTCAGATCTGGCACTGTGGACGTGCCTCTGACCATAGTTGGCTTTGCTTAATTAGAGAAAAAGGATACATAATTTGAAAACAGAATCATTGCTGAAATCTAATATATATGAAAAATTCTGGAAATGTACAGGTTACCAGCCGAACGGACAAGCACCTGTGTCGAGTAGTGCTAAGCGCATTACACTAGAAGTCAGAGAAGGCAGACAGCCGCTTAACTACCCGACTCCAAGGAAGCTAGATTCAGAGGAGATACCGCAGATTGTTAATGATTTTAGACTCGCTGCTCGAAATGCCATTGATGCTGGTACGTAATTGACATAATGTTGTTGTGTTTTGCAAATTGCAATAATCTCTTAACATTTTTTTTCTTTTTTTTTTCAATGTTATAGATTTTGATGGCATAGAAGTTCATGGAGCAGGTGGTTACTTGATCTAGCAATTTCTCAAAAATGGCATGAAACGACCGCACCGATGAATACGGTGGCAGTCTTGAAAACCGTGCTCGATTTTGCTTAGAAATTGTTAAAGCCATCACAGATGAAATCAGGGCAGACCGTGTTGGTGTGCGGCTTTCTCCCTTCCTTGACTCACTCGAATGCTCTGACTCGAACCCTGATGCACTTGCCGTGTACATGGCTGAGGCTCTATCAAAATTAAATATTGCATATCTTCACGCTATCGAACCCAGAATGGTACATGTCGGCGACAAGCTAATTAAGATACCTCACGCACTTTTGCCTATGAGAAAAGCGTTCAACGGCATCTTTATCGTGGCCGGGGCTTATGACAGAGAGGAAGGCAATAAGGTGATAGAAGAAGGATACAACGATTTGGTGGCATTCGGTAGACAGTTCTTAGCGAATCCCGATCTGCTGGAGCGTTTCAAGTTGAATGCACTGTTGACAACGTATGGTATATAGGAGTCTTTCTACACGCACGGCTACACCGATTACCTGTTCCTTGATGCTTGAAATTTATGATTTAATTTCAACTTGATATATGAGATGTGATGAGATGCGAAGAAGTTAATTTATCTCTTGGATTCAATGAACTTATGATTTAATTTCTCTACTGGTAAAGCTTTTCTGTGCCATCTGCAGCAGTTGTTGTTCTACTTCTTCCTGCATTTCTTTTCTTTCAATCAAGCGCCAGAATAAAGCTAATATTTATTTTCCATTTCCTTTGAAAAAGATTCTTGGGAGATTAATTTTTTTTTTCTTCAACGCTTGGAAAAACTTTTCAATTTATGTCTTCATTTGCTATTGCGAGTCTTATAGATATGTACAGTGATTGATTATTGCATATCAAATCTTTGCTATCACAAATCTTAATGACATCTCATGAACTAAAATATGTTATATCTTTTACTATAAAGAATGGTAGAACGCAAAATGAAGAATAGTAGAACGCAAAGGTGCATTCTAATGCAGCCACGTCATCTGAATTCTAACAATCGTCGGATCAATGATGTTAAGGGTCGCGATTTTATCATTGTAGATTATTTACGCAACAGCCGGAAGAACTTGTGCAAAGTGTCACTTGTGATGTCTCCTTCCGAATAATTTCTTCTGTTTCACCTCTTCATTCGAACTAAAATTCAAAAAAGATAATAAAGTCTTACCATTGCTGCAATTGACGAAAGAAAAAAAAAAGACAGTATTACTATTAAAACCAAGAGGTATGGGTACTTGATTATAATCATTACTACTCTTTAAACTTGGTTTTAGTCTTGATTTTTAGTGAATCGAAGAACTATTTTACCAAATAGTTGATCTTTTTGTGATTTGTGTATGATGGAAAGTGGTAATTTTTACCAAAGTATATATATTTTTCCTTTTTTTTACCAAATTATTGTCAGCAAGAGGAAGAGCACGCGCCTCTCTCCTTCTTTGAGTCCTATAAAAAATTAGAAACTTAAAATACTTATTTTCATAAATAAATATAATCAACATGTTCTAACATTGTATCAAAACTATTCCAAAATTAAAGAATAAGTTTAATTGTTGTAGTTCCGGAAACATGTTTTAATGAAAAAGGCAAACTGGTTAAGGAATTAATATATAATATAAGCTATGATCCAACTTTCATAATTTCTTCTGTCTCTCTTAGTATTGATGACCAAAAAAAGTTGTGATATTTAGTATTTACCCAAACCAACAAAAAGCAAAAAGAACAATTAAAAATAAATGGGGCATAATAATCAAGAAGCTTACAATCTAGTAAAGAGTAAAAAGGAGAAAAGAGGGAGGCTGAGAAGAAATTAGTGGACGTATTGACAATAAAAAAATTTGTTTCATGTTTTATCAATATTAAGAATTGAAATTGGGCTACTATATATTAGTAATTGTGATCAGAAAGACAAAAAAATCATATTACTTTGTAAAGGTATTTGCAAGCCAATATGTATTTTATTTTGTACTCAAAATACTGTTGCAGTCTCTATGCTTACTGATTTCTTATGGACATGGTGTGAGCCATAAAAGGTTGGTCTTGATCTGGCAACTTTCTATGATGCCTTCAGATCAATAGTAAGTATGAAGGAATTGTTCTTTTGACTGATTTCTTACTAGATTTCCTGTTTACTTTATTTATTGAGATATTTAATCAATCTATTGTTAGATCCTCTGTGCAACTGATTTGGTTCAAGCAAGGAGAATCTGCTCACTCATGGATTAATAACTGATAGAAAACCTGCACAATTTGTCAGATATTATTTTTTTCTTTGAAGTTATTTTACAGAGGTGATTATCCTTCTTTTGTCTTTTTAATTTTTTTAAATGAATTTTAACAATTTAATTTTTCTTTTCAAATCCTCACCATTTTTAAATCTTTTTCTGATTTCCTTTATCTACTAATTAGAAATTCTATAAAAGTTTTTTCTGATTTTATTGAGTTTTATTTCCAAAAAGTTTTGCTGATTTTATTTGTTATAACTGCTTTTAATTTTTTAATTACCACTTTCAAATGCAGTACCATTAATAGGTATCTCTATTTTATTTTTAAATTATAATCTATTTGCAAATATTTGCACTGTTTGAAAATATTTCTGTATATCAGATCCCATGCATGGGTTTAATGCTTGTTATTATAAATAGCAGAAAAATTCCAAAACAGCCACACGCCCTTGGTCATTCGTGAAAAATCCAATCGACAAAACTATTTTATTTTAAAATATATTTCAGTGAATAAAAGTTATTACATTATTTTTCTAAATGGAGAAAAAACATGCTTAGAAGCACTTTTTAATGTATTTTAATACAATTTAAAGTAAAATCTATGTCATAAGTAATCAATTTAATTTCAAAAACTCATATAGATAATAAATAAATATATTCAACTACTTACGTATGAATGTTGATGATATTTCAATCAGAAATGAGATCAAATTGATTAAAAAATATATAAAAATGTTCAAATTAAAACGTTTTGTTAATGTATTTTGATATAATTTAAAGTGAAATATAAATCATAATTAATTGATCCAAGTACAAACCAATTCTAAAGATAACTCAAAAAATTGCAGTCTATAAGATAATGGTTTCTTTAGACAAAGCCTATGAGATATTCATAATCTTACAAACAAAATATATTCAAACTTAATTAATGCTAAAATGCTCACACATATCAAGACTATTAAGTTAAAAATGAGGGTAATAGTATTATGCACCGAGCTTGTAACAGTAATTATCTTCCTTGATGTTGTTGGAAATATAATTTATTTGGCAAAAACACAAGATGTTCTCTCTAATGCTCAACCAACTATTGCACAAAAAAACACAATATATGACAAGACAAAATCAACAATTAATAAACTCTCATTTTCCAAACGCCTCATTTCATGAAAATCTTCTATTTTTTTTAGTTAGTTAATTAGTTACGTAATTATTTTTAACCAATTTTAAGGAGTAAGAGAGGTGACATCAATAGAGATCAGGAAGAGAAGGTAATAATTGTAATGCCGAGACTCAATATTGTTTCTCACCTCCCCCTTTGCCACCAATTCCATAAGTTATGAATTTTCCTCAAGTTCAATTGGTGTACTAAGAGAAGAGGTAGCAGTGACTGCTCTCAAAGATGTGAATTGATGATCTTATTTTCGAGAATTTCGGTTTATTTTAATTTGTAATAAAAAATGGATATCAGTTTATATAAATCAGTCCATTACAGTTTATACAATAGAATAATAATAAATTGAAAGACTTAAATTTCTCCCGATTACAGCTGAATCCATTTGTGTATGTTGCAGAGAAAATATAAGAAAAACAAATATTTCAGAGCCTTCAGGTTGTTCATTAATATTACTATTAATACTTTTATTTCAACATGCCAATGTCTTTGGAGTGCCAATATATAATGTGTGAACCGACTGGGCCGGAAAAAATCCATAAAGTGGTAAATGCATATGCATGACTAGGAGCAAAATCATGTTTTCCCTACAAAGGACCAGGGATTGGCTTGCTAAAAGGAGCCTCTCCTATGTATTCTTACCAACCCTAATTTACTTCTCAATATTCAATTTTATTTAAATTTTTGAAAAATTTATTGTCGTAATTGTTAAAATAACCATTATCAAGTGATCCATCTTCAAAGATAATAGGTCCATATTGCAATTACAAAAATCTCTCTCTCTCTAAATCTCTCAACTCCGTCCATCCAACAATATTATATATTGGGCTACAACAGTGACATAGAATTGGAGATATTATTTTACCATATATTTTCATCATGAGACCAATAATTTAGATTAAAAGAATAACAAACATTTAGAAAAGGCCATGGATGTGGTCCAGCACCAAGCGAGACATCAACAAAAGTAACAACAATGCAAAAGTAAAAGGTAGAAATAAGCAGGCATGCACTAACAACATTTAAAAATCAAAGAAGGATTATTATTGTACCTCAATGGCAGCAATAATAAAGAGATATCAATAAGGTTCTATCTTATAGTTCGTGCATTTTAATGCATTATTGGCATCACAATGGTTAAATTTAGTGAGCACCAAAATAAAATATTGTCAAGCAAAACAGAAAGAAATCCAATGGATACAAAGGAAAGTTTGCAGCTATAGAAACCAGCAGGCAAAAAAAATGAAGTACAAAGTGCATTGTGAAGACACCCTTAGTAAAATATCATGAGTCTTTTTTCAACACACTGTACTTTGGGGCCCATATAAAACTGTACATGGCTCACATGCACCGAGAAGCAAGCTGCTACACATTTTCTGGCAGCACACACATGCACACACAAAGAGAGAGGAGAAGGCAAGGAAGAAGAGAAGAGAAGAGAAGAGAATAAGAAGAAGAAGAAAAGTGGTGCAGGGATAAATATGTTATAACCCCTTCACTGGAAAACCTAAAGCCAAAGTTTCTGTATATTTTTATCGGGCTACAACGGAGAATATTCTTTTTTCAGATCTTCGTTCTTATATTTTTCACATCGTCAGATCCTCACCACAATAAATTCAATGCATATTTATATAAAAATAAAACTAAAATAGAATGTAGTAAACCACAAATTAAATACTTTACTACGTAGTAGGTGCTAAATTAACAAGAAAAAAGGAAATTTTATCAAGGGAAGATATAACAGAAGAATATCAATAACTAATACTGAGGCTGCTGAAGCAAGATATTCTAGAAGAAGATAGACATATTATAGTAGCAAATTTGAAAATTGGAGGATTGCCTAAGTGCTAATGTGGATGTAGAGAAACTATCATACTATTTTCTAACAAAACATGCAGTTTAACAAGAAAATTTATATATAAACAGCATACAAGTATTCAGATCGAGTATAAAAATGATAGAGCAGACTTTGAAAAAAAATAAAACTACCATAAGTAACATTAATAATAAAAAAATAAAGAAAGAACTTGAATAGATATAAAGCACCGTTTGTTTAGGTTAGGATTTCTCAACTTATCGGATATTTAAAGTTGATTGACTTTGACCCTCATCTTTATTTTAAAAAAAGTTTCAATCTCATTAACTAAGATCTTGAAGCAAACATCTCATACTTGAATTTGAATTAAAATGAATTCGTCAAATATAATGAAATTAATATGATACTATATTATTACAAATTTGGAGAAGTACACAATTTTCAGATTTAGTTTCATATGCACATCTAATTAATTTCAAATGATTGATAAATATAATAAAATTTATAAATTCTTAAAAAAACTAGTTCGAATGTTATTTTTTGTATATTGCTTTTACAATTTTCTCCTTAAAAATTTAGTTATGAATGTATTAATTAATGCTGAAACTTACCAACTGCAAAATTAGAAAGTCGACATGATTTAAGTGTAAACTTGCCATAGGTGCAATATGAATTTAATTATAATACAAATATATGAGTTTGACTAATATACTTTCATAAACATTTCAGAAATACTTATGGGTTGAATTTCAAAATCCCGCATCCGAAACGTCGATCCAAATAGCTTAATAAATTTTTTATATCAAATCTTATAGACTACCAAAATTTATTATTTTTAAAATTTATCTACTATTTTTAATGATTTTTGAAAAATGACCCTAAAATAAAAAAATACCAATATTTGAAGGTCAAAAATGGTAATTTTTAAAAATCATTAAAAATATTAAATAAATTTTAAAAATGATAAATTTTAGTATTCTACAAGATTTTAATATGAAGAATTTATTGAGTTACTTAAATCGTTGTTTCAAAGGTGAAAATTTGAAATTTGACCCATAAGTATATCACCGAAATGCTTATGAAAGCTCTATAATCGCACTCTTTATTTATGAGTTTGGTTAATGTGCTTCCATAAATACTTCGGTCCAAAACGCTTACAAGTCTAATTTTAAAATTTTACATCTGAAATGTTGATCCAAATAACTTAATAAAATTTTCATATCAAAATCTTATTAAATACTAAAATTTATCATTTTTAAAAATTTTTAACTATTTTTAATGATTTTTAAAATGACCCTAAAAAAATAGAAAAATATCAATGTTGAACGTCAAAAAGAATCATCTTTGAAAAAATAATTAAAAATAGTTTAAAATTTCAAAAAATGATAAATTTTGCTATTCTACAAGATTTTTAATATGAAAAATTTCCTGAGCTATTAAATCAATATTTTGAATATGAAAATTTAAAATTCAACTCATAACTTTTCGATTAAAGTATTTATAGAAGCACATTAGCTAATGAGTATGAAAGTTCATTATATGTAAGAATTGAGTGGGTAGTTGTTTGAGATGCGCACTCTGCACCTTCATCAAAATGGTGAGCAAATCTCTTTCACTCTTGTATTTCATTTTGCTATCAATTTGCTGGCTTGTCAACTTGCCATCACCACCTCCGATTGCCATCACATACAGAGAACTGCCACACCATCAGTAAGCATTTAGGCTTGCAACTATTTGGTTTTATACTTTTATGATTGCAATTATAAATTGGCTTGCAAGTTGCAATGGATGTGTATTATAGTTTCTTTCTTTCACTAATTCACTAGCGACCTTCAGTAAATATCCTTTTCCACTACTAAATTGGTCGTTCTTGCTCGGCATTTATTATGCTTTGAATTTGTTTCTACAACTATTTCATTGTATGAAACAAAATATCTTTGTTTTTTGAGGGGGAAAAAAAGATGTTTTGTTGCAGACAATGAAATAGCTGTAGAAACAAAATATCTTAATTAATTAATCTGCTTTCTTTTCTTTTTTTATTCATTGATTGATAGAATAAAGGATATTAATTTTCCATGAATATTAATTAGAACCTAAAGTATGATCAAATAGGTTCTCTGTTGAAATTAAGGGGATAGTTTTAATATTCAAGCTATAACAGAAACAAATAGCAGATCACCTAGTTAAGTTTCATCATTAACTGCTTCTACTATGTAATGTTTTCATTGTATAGTTCATCTCATCCTTTTCTTCCTCCTACGTCAACAACTGTTAGCCAATAACAACAAAAGAAAACCCTGCACCGAAAGAAACTGTCCTGCATCTAGCTAGCTCGAGCCCTAGAGAATCGATCGGAGGCAAGGAAGCATGCTTAATTAACGCTGATTCAATCGCATCTCTTATAGGATGGCTCAATAACTTGTCTCCAATTATAAGGAACAAATTAGCAAATATGAATTATATATATGAATAAGATGTCATGTTTTAGCCTTTGTGCACTCTCTCTCTTTTTTCTTTTTATTTTCTTTTATTTTCTTTTTTTTATTTCCTGGCTTGTACTACAGGAAGAATGAAATACTAATTTGTATTGTGAAATAGATCCATGTAAAATAGTGTTTATCAAATATAAAGCAAATGACATGCTTGATCGATCCTTCAATAATTCAATAATATAATGTATTTTCAATTTTCTGAATATTAAAGCAGCACCGAGCACCGGCCAAATGGCATGTTTGCCTTGTTATCTGAAGCTCCCTTAGGTTGCAAGGACAGCCGACTAGGCTGTTTTACTTCATCCCGTCATCCAGTCGTCGGTCACGGTCAGAAGGCACTATCCATTCGGATCTTAAAACAGCTGTTGGTTCAGCTCATACAAAGAAAGAAAGGCACAAACGTTATGCTCTACCACAAGCAGCCTTCCTTTTTCTTAATGACAAGAAGAAAAGAAATTAAGGACAATCAAACAAAATTGAAGGATCTTTGTTATTTTGTTATAGATAATTAAAGCGGCCTGCGTGAAACTAGTAGCCCAATTATGATGATAATTGTTACCTATGCACTATTTATGTTACCGGTTTTAGTTTGTATGTGAGCTTTTCTGGATTGTTAGTTCAGTTGGTTTGCTTGTTCATCTCCCTGCTATGGAGAAGGGTCTTTTTTTTCAGTTTATTTTGCTTATAGTCCCTTAAGTTTGTATGTGGGCTTTTCTGGATTATCAGTTGATTTTCGTTGTTCGGTGCTCATTTATTCTTATCTAGTACCGGATTGGAACTATCCGCTTTTATATATGTAACTATAACTAATGTATTAACATGTGGGTACGATAAGGATTATACGTATTCAGATACGGTTAAAATATGACATATGTATTTAGACGTGTCGTATTTTACGTCATGTATTGTATCTTTATAAGTGTTATATTAGACAATAAATACACTGGACACGGTACGGTACGTTCAAATGTCTAGTTGGTATGTAATACGTCTAAGTACGTCTATGCAATTTTTAAAATTTTAAAAAATAACTATTATAATATATTTTTAATAGCTATTACAAGCATATTTTTAAAAAATATATTATTGCAAAAAAAATTCTTCATTCTATGGAAATTTTTCTATTTTTTCTGAATTTTTCTTGAAATTAAAAAATAAATAAAAAAATTTAATTAAAAAGATTAAAATACGTCCAAACAATTATAAATACGTGTAAATATAGCACATCAAGATGTACCATACAATTAAAAATACTGTTGTTAGTCCTATTATAAAAAAAAAAAAACGATGTAACACCTCAAATATTAATCTCTACACTCATTTATACGACAGATAGAACATATCCGACTGATACGAAAAGTCTATAGTTTACTATATGTAACTATGAGAATTGCCCATAGATTCTGTTTTATCATAAAAGCATCTCCATTCCCAAGCGACCAAGTAGTCAAGTCAAGCCCATCTGATTCTAAAAGGTTAAGAGGCAGTTTGGCTACTGGATTTGGATTTTGCAAGGATCAAATATGAAGTTTCTATCAATTCCAAGAACAAAGGTTGGGACTTGGAAACAAGACCGGATAAAAAGTCTTTCATTTCACATTAGAGGAATTATGATTGTATTCCAATTTCTACATTTTTTTAATATATTTTAAAATTTAAGTTATAAATTATGTTGAATAATTTTAAATGCTTGAGATGCAAATAAGAATGCGGATATAGAATGTAGTTATTACTTTTATTTTTTTTTATCTTCTAATAATAAAATAAACTATAAGAAATAAAATCACTTATATAACAATAAATTACAAATTTAAAAAAGCACACAATTTTCAGATGATTGATAAATGATAAAATTTATAAAATTCTTAAAAAACTAGTTCAGATGTTATTTTTTGTACATTACTTTTACAATTTTCTCTTTTTATGAATGCAGTAATTAATGCTGAAACTTAAAAATTATTTACCATACATGAATACATCTAGAAAAGAAAATATCCAAGTGCAAAATGTGAAAGTTGGCATGATGTAAGTGCAAACTTGCCACATGTGCAATATGAACTTAATTATTATAATATGAATTTATAAGTATGGAAGTTCATTATATAAGTATTGAGTAGGTAGTTGTTTGAGATACGCACTCTCCACCACCATCAAAATGGTGAGAAAATCTCTTTCACTCTTCTATCTCATTTTGCTATCAATTTGCTTGCTCATTAACTTGACAGCAGCAGCGGAAGAGCCACAAGCTGTACCACCATCTCCGATACCATCATCGTCAAATTCATCTCGTTGCGGATACTCGTAAGTGTTGTTTACACGTGCAACTATTTTGTTTTATACTTTTCTTTTTTGACAATAAAGATAAGAGTCAAAATCACTCAATTTTAAATATTTTTAAAGAATTTTCATTCAGATTTCAAACATATAATTTCCTAAAGTGAGAGTATTTTTTTTTTTACCACTACATCAAAAGTTGAATCTCAATTTGATTTTATACTTATTGCAATTACAAATCGGTTTGCAAGTTGCAATGGTCGTATATTGTGGTTTCTTTCTTTTCTTTCACTGTTTCAGATTTCGACGTTCAGTAAATTAAATATCCTTTTTCATAACTAAGTTGTTCGTTCTTATTCGGCATTTATTATGCTTTAGATTTGTTTCTACAACTATTTCATTGTATGCAATAAAATATCTTATTCTATATATAATCAATTAAACTGCTTACTTTTTTTTTATTCATGGATTGATAGAATAAAGAACCCTAATTAATTTTCCTTTTTCAGCCATTAAACAAAGTATACAAAATTCAAAGTATACATCGAAAGGGGATATTTTTAACCTTCAATCTATAACAGAAACAAGAAAAAGAATCAGCAGATAAATTTATCAGTAAAGATTTTATCATTGCTTCTGTACTTGAAATATTTTTCATTTGCTTCCTGTAGTGCACCAGCTAATTCTCATCCTCACGTATCATCAGTTGCTGCTTCCGGAAACAACATCTGCACTGAGAGACACTGTCCTTCATATAACTTTGCTGGAGAGATCCACAGGAAGAAGAAAAAAAATAAAGCATAGTTAGTTAACGCTGATTTAATCTTCGCTTAAAGGATGAGTTGATTACTTCTCTCCAAATAATGAAGCGAAATAGTGAAGTTATCAATTTTAGAAGAATAAGATGGCATGTTTCTTTCTTCGTGTACTCATCTTTTTTTCTTTTTCTTTTTTTGTTTTTGTTTCTGGCTTGAACTACAGGAACTGTGAAATATTTGTATAGTAATTGCAAAATAAGAGGATCTTTTTTCTTCCTTCATTTTCTTTGGTAATTAATTAATTAGCACAAGAGAATTTCCTGCCAGCCGTTATAGTATATTGTACACATCTTTTGGTTGAAACTAAGTAAAAAGTATTATGAAATGGATCAACTAATTAAGGAACCAAATGTTGTATCATCTCTTTTTTATTTTTATTTTTTTGAAGCTGGTTAGGTACCCCCTTGCTAAACATGAACTTTTTCTTCTCAGTGCTCTCAACCCTTTTTTTCTTTTTTCTTTAAATAAAGATAAAAATCAAATCACTTAAACTTTATTTTAAATATTTATAAAAAAATTTTATTCGAATTTCAACTAACTCTCACAAAAAACATTAAATTCTCTCCCTAAACTTTTTTTTTTTGTTTATATTCACTCAAGTGTCAAGGCCTCAACGCTTTGAAATGGATCGACTTGAGACTTCTTGTTGAAAATTGATCACTATCTGACTCTGACTCTGACTGACATTTGAATAAGAGGAATTTGAATTTGTTTATGCAGCTGGATATATTGACCAGTCATTGAGATTTGAGAAATAATAATGCGGCGGATAATGATGGCCGGACTATGGTACCATAGTGGCATAGTATACAGACTACAGATTAGAGAGCAGCAGAATTCACATCCGTTCTTATATTTTTTTTATAATAATTTATTATTATTGAATCAATGATACATAAAATTTATAAATTAATTATTATGAAATTTTTTCTATAAGTTAAAATCTGAACCGTTGTGATAAAAAAATTAGGGGTGTAAATGAATAGAGTTGGTCAGATTTCGTGTATGCCGTCAATCTGATTTACTATTATCGGATTGTGATATTTTTAATCCATAACCAACAAACTTATGATAAAAATTATTCAATTCGAACTTCTTGTTTGATGGTTGGGTTTCACGAATTCGGTGGATTTTGTTTTAAAAAAATATATTATAAAAAATATAAGTAAAGATAAGTTTTAAGTGTAAAAATACAAATAAAAAGTAATATATTCTAATTAACAATAACACAGAAAAAATTTCAATTAAAAAATTAAATTTTAACAAAATATTATATTATTTTTATAATGATATTGTAATTATAGTTATAGTAAAAGTATATTTTTTGAAAGAAACTAAAGTATAATGGTCAGATCAGGTTTTACTCAACGTTTTTTATAAAATTCATAACCATATTTTAGTTGTCGGGTTATTTAAAATTCAATCCATATCCAACCAATTAAATTCAAAATCCATAATATCTCAGATCGGGTCGGTCAGATCGGTCGAGTTAGTCGGGTTTGCTCGAGTTAAATAGGTTAGACTTACACCTCTAATGAAAACTAACTGTTGTGATTCCTCATAAGCTAAAATCTCGCTACCATAGTCTTATAATGGCAACAGATACGGTCTCCAAAGCACCACTTGGTCTCAATTTGACCGAAACAACCTTACCTAGTTACATTTTTGCAACATGTTACCTCTTGCAATAATATTTTATCAACGAAATGCAAACAAACCCAAAAGAAAATTTAACTTCACGAGTACTTGATCTGTTTCGATCCGTCTAGCACGAATTGATCTTTTGAGAAACGGAATTTTGACGGTGATTAAACCATTTAGACTGATTTCAGACCCTCTCACGTTAAGTTATGAGAAAAATGAGGAATTTAATGAATTTTTTTATGATTAAATAGTTTTAACGTCAAAAAAGTTTTTTTTAATGTATCTAAATGACGTATAATATGAATAATGCATCTCACAATTTTTTCAAGTCTATAATAACTTGAAGGGTCCAATTAAAGACAAATATGCTGAGAGTTTTAATAATTGAAATTTGAAAATTTAAAATTTGAAATTGTGAGTTCAACTTTTGAATCTAATTAATCTAATATTGTTAGTTTATTTGAAAAAAAAATTATATAAACCATTATGTATCTGTAAGCTTTTGTCTCTTTTACTTCTTTACATATAGTAGTATAAAATTAAATTATTTAGTATCTAAGTTTGCGATTAATATATTTTGACCTCAAATCATTTTTCAACTCAATGCAAAATATTCCACGGAATTTGAATAAAAAAATTTGACCTGCGTATTTACGTCTAAATTATTTCCAAGTTGAGTTAAAAAAAAATGGTTCTAGTTGATTGATAATGCTATCCCATTTATATATTATTTTTATAAAAAAAAATAAGACAATGTTGTCACATTTAGTGTGACTCTTTCGTAAGCTGCACGGTAATTTCTTAGTAATTTTAATTGCGTACAGATAAAAAAAAATATGAATAATGAATGCATACGCATACGCATACGCATACGCAATTAAAATATAAATAATGAATGCAATTATCACTCAATTAATTAAACAACTCCAAACCTCACTTAAGCTTCCAAATCATTTCCTAGACAAACACTAACATTTCTGAACCATGGCAGGACAAGTCGGATCAGTAGTGGCCGGGGAGATGGTCAGCACAGCTGCATCCTTCCTCGCCAACAAGTTCGAAAAACTGATTGAATTCGAAGTCTCCGACAAGGTCGAACGACTAGAGTGGAAGGTACTCAAGATCCAGAGCGCAGTTGAGGAGAGCATGAAATATGATATAACTAAGAATGAAGCATTACATAAGATGCAACAAAAGCTCATGGATGTAGCACAGGAAGGAGAGAAGGTGCTTCAAGAGTTCAACAAAAACCAAGTCTCCGTGCCAGGAGATATCCAAAACCTGAATCAGGCCGTGACAACGCCAAACTCAAGTATTGTCCGAAGCTCAAATTCGGGTGAATTACATCAACCCATAAATTTTCATCTAGTCATGAACTCGCTGCTATGTAATATCTCGATCATCCGACCAATATCGCAGTATGTGAAGAATATGCTCATAAAAATGAAGGAAAGGGAAAAACTAAACCGCATCCTTGTGAGAATAGAGGTGATCTCTGAAGACATTGGTGATTTTCTAAGCATGTCAATAGAGCACCATCGTAAAAAAAGGAGAGATAAGAGGTGGAGGTGCAAACCCTATTTGGATTTCTTCATGTTCTTCTGCTTCGAATTGGCCCAGGATGCAGTGGGTTGTTGCGGGGCTCAAATCTCCTGGTACTGGATGCAATCTTTGATACCGGAGACGGCCACTCTTGTTGAAACAAAAGGAGAATTTGGATTGAAGGCTGCTGGTGGTGCCAGCATATCTCAAGTGCCCAAAATGTTGTTCTGTGTCCTTAATTAATTAAATCCTTGCATAAGGTGTGTTGGTGTTAGTTTGAAGTTTGAACATCTTTCATGCGTGTTTGTGTTAGTTTGAGGATATACGTTGTATTATATGGATTTGTGATTGCAAATAAGTGCCATTGCCATTGGGGATGTACACCTTGTTGTTGGGTTTTTGAGTTATTTTCTATACCTTTGTAGTTTGGATTTGTTTGAATTTTCTGTTATATATGCATGTGATGAATCCTTCCATTTCATATGAGTGATTATCTCTATCGTGTCCGTTGAGTACTTTTTTTCCTTTTTTGTAAACATAAGATTTGAATTAAAATTTTCAATTTTTTTGTAGTGAGTGGTACTGAATTTTTAACATGGAACATTTCACATAAAAAAAAAATCATATGTTAGCCATCACAAAGAGAATAATAATTTAGCCATCAATAATATATGTTGTTCTCTATTCAAGTACTCCTTTGAAATTAAGATTAAAGATTTTCAAATTGCAATGAAGAAAATCATTGAAAAAATGCATCAGCAGAGTTGAAATCAGGGCACGGAATAGGACTAGAAAATAAATTTAGGATATAACATAATTTCTTAATTAAGTAAAAAAATCAAGCATCTTTAATTTCTTACTTTTTAATTTAAAATTATAATTTTAGAGACATATTTTGTAAAATATTATATGACCTAGAGCATATTATTTTATGATATTTTGAAATCCAAACATATTTTATAATTTTTTTATATATTTAGAAATATAGCTTTTAAGATGTGTCCATTACAAAAGATTTTTGGAGGAGCAAGTGCCCCCCCCCCCCCCCCCCCCCCAACCTATACATGACTCATGACATAGGTCAATTCATCTTGAAAAGTTAAGGATAAACGTAATATGTTAGTAATGGGGATTGAATGGTTATTGATAGAGAAATCAGATGGATATAGCCATTATAATACTTCCATATCATCATTAGATACACTTTTATAGAAGTATTAATTAAGCTGAACTAGAAAAAGTTAACAAAAAGCAGTTAAATGCACACATATAAGAATGATATTTACTACTCTGGGCACCCAAATCAAAACCGAGGCTGTACCCGCCGTCTTGCCGGGAGGCACACCGGCTGCTAAATCAGAAAGCCCGGCCCGACCTGTCCTAATAGGCACGACACATTTGACTTGGCTGCTTCGTCACAACAGTCGGAACCGATGACATTTGAAAGAAAGAAGGAAACACAAACAGTCGAACAATCCCAGCAAATATTTCCGCAAAATTCAGCAATAACATGTAAAAGTGATGAGGATATTTCTTTTCTGATAGTGAAGCTGAGAAGATCATACTTTATTCTGAGTTATTTGTATTGATGATGACAAACTAACAATATACTGCCATTCATCTTGATCTAATCCAAGTCTATTTTAGAGATTAAGTATTTTGGTAATAAAGAGTAATAAGTGTATCTCTTATATGAATTTATATTTTTCTTGAAACATATCTATAATTAATAAAAGGATGGGGATCCATTGGCAACTATTTATTTGACAACTTTAATAATAAATTTTTTTAAATAATTCTAAATAAAATCTTAAAATAGAAAATAATTTATAGACATATTTTTGAACTTATAAATTGATTGTGTTCCAAATTTCATACATTTTAAATGTTGTGTGATACTTCATCAAAAACTATCAAAATTGGCTGAAATTTTCAACGGTCCATATTTAACGATTTTTGATAAAATATAAATTGACACTTAAATTATATTACATTTCAAACACAATCAATCTATAACTTCAAGAACATGCCTACAAATATTTTTCTATTTTTAAGAATTTTTAAAAAATATTTTGAAATTATTTAAAAATTTATTATCAAGGTTGTCAAAATAATAATTATTAAAGGATCCTCACCCTTAATAAAAAGATATATTTATACCTTATGCTAGTAAGATTAAAAATTTTGAAATATATATTTTAAACTATTCAATAGAATCTCTAACTTTAATTTTTACATAATCATTCAAAAAATAAAAAATAAAAAATATTTTATATACTAAGCATAAACAGTTTCAAAATTAGATATAAATAATAGTTATATTAAATATGAATTTTTTTATGTATATATAATAGATGTAGAACTTAAAGTATAAAAATAATTTTTTTTATAATATATATAATTGTAAATAATTTACTGTCTTGGCACTTAGGCCAGCATGCACTTTTTGGTTCAAGTTGTGCCTCACTTGATTATGACATGTTCATCTTTTGGCACGCCTTGGGTCCTGTGTGTTTGACTTTATTTGTCTCCATTTGGATGAGAAAGTAGTAGATCAAAAAACTTTATACAACATGTGTTGAAGTTATTGTTTAATAGTGGATACATTCTTTTTTACAAGTTAATATTAGAATATAAATTCTAGTAAGAGCTAAATTATAGAAACTGATTAATAGGAGAGATATAAGACAAAGTAGGATATATAATTCTTATGAATGAATTTTTTTTTCCCTTTTTTTAGACAAAGATATGATTAAATCATTCAAATTCCAATTAGTTTGTAATTTTGAATTTTTTTTTACTTTTTTTTTAGAATTTTCTTATTATTTTTAATGATTTTTAAAAGATTACTCTTTTGACATATAAATATTGATATTCTTTTATTTTTAGGCTCATCTTTATATCAAGTTCATCCCCAAAAAAAAACATGTATTATATATAAAATTAAAGTGTCAAAAGTGAGCAAATTGGCACCATGATCAAATTAAGTGCAAAGTTGACATGTACATCCACAATAAAAAATAAAAAAAAGGAAACCAACTTTTCATACACTATATAAACTGATAATTAAGAAACGAAGTATCTTGCACTGCATCTAAATTTGGAAACAATGAAGCAATCTCCTTTTCTATTATACACCGTTTTGCTATCAATTATTTACCTTTACATTAACTCGCCAACGGTAGTAATGGCTCAGGATCCTCCCATACCATCTCCAGTTGCGGCTCCGGCACCTTCTCCGGTTGTCGCTGTCACTGCTGCTGTTGTGCCGCCTCCTGCAGCAGCTCCGGCACCGCCTCTGGTAATTCCTTTCAGAGCAGACGAGCATTGCAGCGTCGGCGATGTGAAGTGTTTTACACATGGTACTTCCTTCCCGGCAGTAGGTCGTGTTGTCGGCAGTCGATCGCCGTACAGAAGGTCTTGCTCCGAGTCGCATTGCTCTTGAAATTTGAATGTATGATCAATGATTGTTTTGAAAGAATAGTACTTGAATGTATGTATGAAATTGTTAACTTTTCCTTTTACTTTTCTAATCCTACACTTTTGAATCATCAAGACACGGTTCTAGCAAATAATACCATCCGCTTAATTTGTACATGGTTTGCTCTTTGACGCATCAAAATTTATGAGGCAAATCAATTAATATTTCATGCGCATGCATTAAAATCCGTGTTGAAGAGGAACAGACATTTTTCTCCAACAATAAAAATCACTAGGTTCGATGCCTCCCGATGATTTAGGTATGATTCTTTTTTTCATATTGTGATTATATGTTAAAGTTTATGTATATTTCAATCTAATTATTAATTGTATTGTAGTATATTTTGAAGCTAAAACTTATGGACTTTGTAATTTTTTTATTGATTTTTGTATTTTTTGTACTAGTTATTTACATTGTGCTTCTGAGTATTACGTCTTGTCATCAAATTTTAAAGAGTTTTACGTGATTTTTCTAATTATTATTTTTTAATTTCTTCTATTTAGTACTATACAATTAGCAAATATCTTGACTACTATGTAGTTATTTGGAAAAATTGGCAGCAAGTCACAACAATTATGGAAGGAACATTTTATTTTAGTATGAATTTGAATGTGTGGGATACTGAGTGACGTCTGTGTTAATAGAGAATCGTTATGTATTTATAATGAATGATTCAAGGATTGAAATATTTTAACATTAGCAAAATCTTTTCTATGCCCGGTGGAAAGTTTTCAAGTTAATTTTATTATTAGTTGAGTTGGTTAACAAGAGGAATGCGCATAAAGAATAATTAATTTTTATAGTAGATATGTCATATATGGTAGTGTTTTATATTGTCTGAATACGTATTGCTGAGTTATTGACATGTTCAAGTGGTGATACAGTGCTGGTGGTGTGTCTACACGAATATAGAGTACGTAATTTCTACGAATACAGACATATAGGTATAAAGTCTAATAAATTTATATGTATTAAAAAGTTTCTCTTCAGAGTCTTTGATCTTCTTTCAGTTTTTATTTCTTGGATGTCGAAATGATCTCTAGTATTTAGAAAATTATATTAATGATTTTTTTTTCTATGAGTTACTTTTTTAATAAAAGCAATCTGCTTATCATTTGCGAAGTGGTGGTGCTTGCTTTGTGTTTATGTTGTACACTTGTATACGAGTTGCAGTACTTGTTCTTTACTCTTTTGCTCTTGGATGAGAAAATCTCCAGTGATGCGATTCTACATACAAGTGTAATTTTTTTTTATTGCTCCATTGAAACAATATATGCTTTTATTGGTGTGTTGGTCTTTTTTTTTTTTTTGGAAAGCTTGTTTGATGTTACCCTTTTTTTTTCCTTCCTTTTACATGGTAGGGTGATGTTTCCTCTTCATCGGTACCGCTACGAGTTTGCTATCATATTATTTCGGTACGGTATTATCAATTCTTAATTGTTGTATCATGTTTTTTTTCAAATAGTCAATATAGATGATAATTGACCCGATTAAGCCTTAATTTAACACAACTTGGCCTCAATATCTCCCTGAATTTTCTACTCTATCAGTAAGATAAAAGTGCATACTTCATCTGTAATTAGGAAGCGTTATGCGAAGCTTTGGAGATGCATCCAGTTCATCTTTGGTGAAGACCTTACCAGTTGGATTGGGGGGACTAAAAATTAATCTTGAACAGTAAATCATTTGAAATGCTTGAAAGATGACAGAATTATAAAGAAAAGAGTGTTGCATTTCAATTTTTACTAGGATATGCAGAATCTTTTTTTGTACCAGATTAGTCTTATTGATAAAAACAAGGGAAGACAACTACATTGTTATTTTGGTAGAACTTCATCTTCAAAATTGTTCAGCTCATTGCAAGATACAACATCCTTCAACTTTTCACTTTTTAGAGCATGCCACCCGTACCGTTAGCCACTTCATTGCTTCAGATTGCTGCTCTTCCATAGCATCTCAAGTCTATCACTCAGTAAATCAGTGCTCCAAGGTTGAAAAAAAAATGTTTCAGCTTACGTCTTGATACATGAATCACAAATTGTATAACAAGCACTTGTACTACCTTGACTTCCTATTTGCCCACATCACTTATCCACAGTTTGTTTGATTTTATTTACCGTGGCTTATTATGGAATCTTATATAGCTGGTTAAGTTACATTTGAACAACTTATTCTTACTTATGAGACCATGCTGGTTTTGACAGACAGTAACAAGCTTATCCGAAAAAAACAAAAAAAAAGAGGGGGGAGGGAGAGAAGGAGAACAAGAGAGCCCTTTACAATCTCTACAGCATCCTGGTATTCAGTATCACTCTAACAAATAATTATAGCACAATTAGATTTCTCTTTAGGGAATATCATGTCACCTTACTTTACTGAATTTCTATTGCAAATCAGATTGAAGTTTGATGCACTAATTGTAACAGCGTTTGACTGACCAGCAGTTTTAATTGGAATCCCCAACTTGTAGTAAATTCTTTTCACTTTTAAAATATACCTAGTAGTTTTTCTCCCTACTAATTAACTATACTTTATTGTACCCAAACAAATTGAATATAACGTTAAAATCCAGTTTGAAATATGCTTCGTACTAAATTCGCCAAACTGATAAAATTCAGCCAAAATTTACAAAAGTTCTGAAAGTGGAAAATTTCACAAAACTGAGTTAAATGACACTTTAGAATTGATCAAGAACTGCAACTTTGTGCTCAATTTTGAATTTCATTAATATTTACAATATAAACCCTTTAAAACGAATGAATTTGCATTAACCCAAAAATCCTAGAAATTGAGTAACAAAGAAAGGAAAAGTGACATAACCCACATAAGTATTTTTATTCTCATGTTCAAAATTAGAATTGATAAGATTATTGAGTTCAAATAATAAATTTTGAGGCATCTTTCAATGAAATCCGAAAATGGAAGAGAGAAATAGGAAAATGAGGAATGGAGTACCATTGCTCATGGGAAATGGTCTACCCGTGCTCTGCCGCCTCTGCCGCCTTCGGCCAATCCGTCGACGTTCTCCGTCACCATCCCATTACCACTTTTCACCGTTGACACCCATACTTGCCAGAGGAGAGAATGAAAGAAAGAAAGAGAGTGCTATGTGAGTGGGCACCAAACCGAGACGAGGAGAGGAAGAGGGCTTTGTTCTTGGAAAGAGGTCATGCATCATGGGGGAGCCATGAGGAGAAAGCAAGAGGGAGGCATGTGGGGAGAGGGATAGTGGGGAGCTGGGAAGCGAACCAAAATAGGCAAAAGATCGGCGAGATGAATGCCGGAAGGTGAAGCAAAAAGAGGAGGTTGCCGCGACGGCTTCAGTTTCAGTACATGTCGCCGTAGCTCAAAGAGGAAATGGAAAAATGGAAGTAAGGAAAAAAAAAACAGAAAACGGGAGAGAGAGAATGGAGGATAGAATGTACAGAAAAGAAGAAAACATGGCGATGAGCGTGCTATATCGGTCGGAAGGAGGTCTCATGTGTGTAGCGTTGCGTGAAACGGGCCTTTACACAACTTAATACACATTTCAACACAAATGTTACGAAGGAAACGGCACAAATAATCGTGGGTGATAGTTTCTGCGGACTTTCCGATAGTTTCATGTGCGGAGCGGCTGATTAGGCTTTCACATATATATCTGTCACAGTTACGTAAGCATCAATTGCCGCAGAAAATCAAGAACGACCAGAAAAAAAAAGCGTTAATAAATGTGTAAAATCGGAAGCTCCTTCAGCAAAAAGTGTAGAATAAGATACGAGGCTGATTGACTTATCTTTAATTGATACATTAATCGAGCTGGACAACTTGCATAAGTGTCAAAAAAATTCCGACTTATAGAATGTTGACATTTGATAAATATATACATACATATAAAGTATGGTTACGATGCTTCTATAAACATTTCAACAAAACGTTTACGGATCAAATTTCAAAATTCCGCATTCAAAACGACAATTTAAATTGCTCAATAAATTCTTAATATCAAAATCTTGTAGAATACTAAAATTTACCATTTTTAGAATTATTTACTATTTTTAATGATTTTTGAAAGATGACATTTTTTACCTTCAAATATTGTTATTTTTTTATTTTTAGGATCATCTTTTAAAAATCATTAAAAATAGTTTAAAAAATTCTAAAAATAATAAATTTTGACATTTTATAAAATTTTGATATGAAGAATTTATTAAGCTACTTAGATCAACATTTCAAATGCGAAATTTTAAAATTTGATCCGTAAATGTTTCGAACCGAAATATTTATGAAAACATATTAGTCAAACTATATATATATATATATATATATATACATGCCTTCGCGGAGCTTCGACGATAAGTTAGGAGGACCAGCTAATTTATTCTAGTAAATAACTTCATCTCTAAAAAAATGAGTGAATGGTTTTCTCCTTGACCATTGTTACTTATATTGAAATTTAGAAGTCTTTAAATATCAATTGTCAAAGTATAATTCTAATATAATCTTCATATTTTTTTTCAACTAATTATTCAAAACCGAATTAATTCATCATGTGGCATTGGAGGCCTGAAATAGAAAAGGTTCAAAGATAAAAATGCATTCTATAAATTTTGATGTCGATCATGTGGTCCATAACCTACATAATCAATTTTGATTAAATAACTAAGTTCTGTAAATTTGCTTGTAGGCCTAAAATTGAATTTCATTAAACTAATTATCCAAATGTTCAATGGCATAAAACAGGGCATTACCTAAGAAAACAAAAAGAAAAACACGGTACACGGTACAAGGCTCTTGCCTACTGCTACCTAGTTCAATTACACAACAACAAATTAAAACTTTAAAAGATTTCAATTTTCAAATTAGCACTAACTTATTTCAATCTAATCCAATTTACTGAAAAATTGATATATGAAAATGAAGCAAAAACAAACCAACCATTAGGGGCAGATGCAGCCTAACAGAGAACGGAGAAACAGAGGATAGCAAACAGCGATGAGTTGGAAGCACTAACAAATTCTTTTCTAAGCCCAATTGATAAATTACATGAGAGACTAGAGATGTCATTACATGTTTAATTTTTTTAAAATTGGAAGGGGAGCCGCTGTCCAGTTTGACCCCTTAAAAGCTCCGCTACTGATTACATGAACTTGAGAACTTCTATGTGAACTTGTAATGCAAGGCCCTTGATTCTTATTAAGATTTCTAAAACTTTTCATGTAACAATTCTCAAATTCACTTTAGATTACCTTTTCTTCATTAGAAGCAAAATTTATCCAATTTTTATCCAAATACTCAATTGCAACAGCAGCATGAAAGGCAGCACCTATAGGTAAGCTTTTCTCATTGGCAAAGAAGTATGGTGAGTGCAGTGAATGGAGCTGGTCCACGGCCTCACTCCCTGCACCAATGAAGAACATGGCAGCTGGGATCTTCTGTGAAAAGAAACTGAAGTCCTCGGCACCCATTGACGGGTTTGTCAGATGGACATTGGTCCCGCCAAGCAGTCTCTCCCCTACTGCCTTCGCATGGTCGTATATTGATATGTCGTTTATCAACGGAGGGTATGGTACGAGTGTATCTTCCATGAAGTCTATGCTTGCGGTGCATCTATGTACAGTTGCTTGCATCTCTATAATCTGCAAAACAAATAGAGTGCCTCCCTTTAGTTGGTTATTTTTACATTAAAAGTTTCTTTTAACAAGATTTTGTTTCATATTATTGCCAGACTTGTATATGTCATCCTGCCAATTAAGAAAAATCTTCTTCTTCTTCTTTTTTTATAATTATCACTCTCATTCCTGTCTTCATTGGGCCTGGACTGGAAAATGAAAATTTGTTTATTGCTTAGTGAAAATAAAGGGGATAAATTATGGAATAATACCTCTTTGATCCTGTGCTTAAGGTAGGAGAAACCTTCAGTTGTAAGGCTCCTGAATGTACCCCCAAAAGTCACCGTCTCCGGAATTACATTGTATGCTCCTTCTCCTGCTTTCACGAACCCAATCGACACCACCTGAGCATGAAACAAAGGTAAAGATATGCTTCATATAGCAAAGCAGGGTGGGATCCAGATTTTGATCTTTCTTAGGGTCTGATTTGTAATAAACAATGTGTTTTTTCTTGAATGAAAACAGATGGTACCTCATAGCGCACCATTATGTTGAAATAAATAAATAATAAACAAACAGACAAATAAATAATAAGCTAAGCCAGCCTCTTGGGATCCTGGACGTAATACAATTTTTATTCAGTTTTGTGCATCTTGATTGACATATCGCCCAATTTTTATAATTTTGGCAGACTGCCTTTTTTTTTACAAGCTGAATCTATATTTTCATTTGACTGGTCTCAAATATGACAATATATATCTCAATACTGGAATAAATATCATATATTCTTTCATGTTATTAGTTGTTCGCTGCTTTTGAAGGATTTTGCCAAAATATTATGGCATCAGTAATGATTGGAATTCTGTGATTCAACTAGCAAAATAAATTGTGGTTTCACTGTTTGATCTCTACTAATCCAGCACAACAAACTTACTCTACTTTCGAGCGGGTCAGATTCTCTTGAAACGAGTTGCTGTAAACCAAGAATTGCAAAAGAGGCCGGTATTATCGGATCAATGGCTTGTTGTGGTATAGCCCCATGGCCACCCTTTCCATTAATTGTAACATGGAACCTCCTGGAAGCCGCTAGAAACGTGCCTGGCTTTGACTTGACAGTGCCCACAGGGGTAAGAGGATCCACATGCAGTGCAAACATGGCTTCCGTGTCTTGCAAAGCGCCTTCTTTTATCATGTGATATGCACCGGCGTGGCCTTCCTCTCCAGGTTGAAAGAAGAGCTTCACTGTTCCCTTTTGCAATTCAAAAAGGATAATAAGGTAATTTTACAAAAACCTAAAATAATTAATTAAAAGTAAGAACTAGGAAATACCTTGAGTTGATCCTTGTGTTGTTGGAGAAGGCGAGCGGCACCGAGAAGCATGGCGACATGTAAATCGTGGCCACAAGCATGCATCTTCCCATCCACCTTGCTCTTATACTCCCATTCTACCTTTTCCTTCATTCAAAAACAAAAATCATGCCGGAATTTCAGTTTCCAGCAATTTATATCACATTAAATTCTAGTTCTGAATACAAATAAACTAAGGGCAAAATTTGAAAATTATATATTGACATCCGTTTCTTATGACGTGGTATTTTTCAAACTATATATTGAAATGCATAATTTGATGTTGCCTTCTATTATCATGGACACCAATGCAAAACTAGAAAATTTATGGGTAGCCATGCAAATGACCAAAACATAAAAGATGCTGCCATCAATACTATTTTGTGAATAGGCTGTTCAGTATTTGAATGGGTTAAATGTTATTTTTCTATATTTTTTGTAATTTGACATCAGTTACTAACAAAGAGGTGGCATTCATGGCAATTTTTTAGCACATTCCATATTGATACATAAGGTGACTGCATGCTTTAAGCACCAATTCTTTTTCATTTTTAAACTCTTATTAATTTTAGTTTTTGAGATCCAAATAACTGGCAAGCTGCTCAATGTGATTTGCATATATCAAAAATTTTTAGAATTCAAAATTTTGTATTTTTAGACTTTTTTTAATATATTCTTTTGATACAAGGTAAATCATTATTTTCAAACATTGTAGACCGATTTAATTAACATATAACAATAAATTTCTCCATATTCAATAAATAGTTTCAAAACTGCTAAAAATATAAAACATGATTCCATAATAAGCTCTTTATATGTAAATCATCATTGAGTGCTTTGGATTGGCCTTTGGAACCTCTAAAGAACCATAGCCTCTATACTTCAATAATATTTCAGGGACATTTACAATAATCCAGCCAATCTAGTCTGACATACAATATTGTAATTTGAGGGTTTCACAAGGGTTCACATGAAATACCACAAAAGTAAGCTCCATGACATGGCCTTTTATGGAATCTTCGGAAAAATCAGAGATCAGAGTCCCAATAATCATCATTTTAAGTGTACAGGTAAACACTAAACACCACCAAGCACTAAACAACTAAGACCTTTAAATTTAATCAGCTCCCATTTTGGGGGAATAACAATGTCTTATAATAGAGAGAAACTATTTGTAAGGGATGCTTATCAAAATCAAAATTATCCAGGATCTAAATCGCAGAGTTCTCCAAAGTATATAGAATTAGAAGTAAAGTACACTCCATGATGATACAATACACGCGCACCTGTAAAGAAAGCGCATCCATGTCAGCACGGAGTCCGAAAACCGGGCCTGAACCGGACCCAATCGTCGCCACCAGACCGGTCTTTGCGACTGGCCACGTGTACTCGATTCCTAGCCGGTCCAGCTCGGACCGGATCAACTCGCTGGTTTTCACCTCCTGGAAAGCCAACTCTGGCCATTGATGGAGCTTTCTCCGTGTAGATACGAGCCAATCCGTGAACTCGGCGCTGTGCGCCAGGTCGAGCAAGGAGATCGACATGGATGTGGAGAGAACAGGGGTAGGTATTGGTATCGCGAGGAAGAAGAGAGAGATGAGGAAGCGAGAGAAGGTGCGAAATGGAAATACCATTGGAATGGAAAGACTCAGCGAGCTTTTAGTGAAATCCAAATTGCGCGCAGTTGTGAAATTTGATAGGTTAAGGGGGGTTTGCGCAAAATTGGCGATATTATTTTATTTATAAATAAAGCCGATGATAATTTTTTTTGTGTTGTGCGTACTCAAATTCGGTTTTTTCTTCCAGAAGGAGTGTGGATATTTTTAATTATCAAAATTCAACAGGGTTATTCGAAAACAGGAGCAATTTCATTAGGCGCCGTTGGAAGAAGGATTTGAGAGATGAGATGACGTTGATTATTAACAACTAATTGTACTATTGTAACTGAATTTCTTTGCGAGGCTTTATTCGTTTACGTAAGAGGTGACGAGAATTATATAAGAGGGAAGTTGAATTTGTATTGATACGCTAAAAGGCAAAATTAGGTACGCATCAAATTTCAGTTTTTTAGATATTTTATCAAATGTATATATTTAGGGTATTTACTCATTTAAATTGTAAGATATTAGATTATTTCCTCACAACATGATTATAACTAATTAAATAGACAGTAAAATTTTATAATTAATATTTGGACGAAATTGCCCTTCCGTTGTTTCTTTTACTCCCTTCTCTTTTAGTCCCTTGTTTTTTTCTCGTCTAAGAAAACAATTTATATATGATACGAGACAATAACATATCCAAATTTGAAACTTCAGTTTGTAAGTTTTAAAATTTTTGGGTGATCTTCTCCATTCAAATCAGTTATTTTTTACTGGAAGCATCCCAGTGAAACTGCGTAGATCAACTTGGCAGGATGTATTGTACATGAAATTTCTCAATAAAGATGTATTTCATAGGTTAATTTTGGCAGGTTTTAACAATGTATATAACTAATATAATCATTTTGACTTTTGGTGTTAACACCTTACTGGAAAGTTGCGAAGCATCTCGACCAAGCCGTGTTACGGCCTGTTTGTTTCGGCGGACTTGAATCTGCAAGCAGTTCCACCTACTGCATTTGCAATCTCCATATGTTCGTTTGTCCGTAATTATTTTTTGATGTTATGTATGTGGGTCTGATTTCAAATTGAAGAATTTTGAAGCCCATCTGATTAATTTTGGGCAGTCTATTTTTAGACTATGCGATTCACATGTTATTTTCGACCGTAATCTAGAATTAGGGTTTTTCCTGTTCTATAAATATATCTCTCTGATGTACTCTGTAATAACGACCTTTTGAGAATAGTAAAAATTGTGTTGGCGGCGGCCGTGGGTTTTCTTCCACTTGAGAGTTTCCCACATAAAAAAAAATCAGTGTGTTTATTGTCTCTCTCTTTCTTTTTTTGTGATTGTGTCATTGCTCTCTGTCGAATCCTAATATTTGACATTACAGTTGTACTTCCAAATCAACTCCAAATGCAGCAATTGGTTCTACCCTCAATTTTAATGCAGGAGCAACTACTGCTAACTATAGAATGATTTCGGATTTGTGATCAGTCCTGATGCCTTGAGAACTTTCCTTCGAAAGAACTTTTCGGAGTAAATTTATGCTTGGTCCTTGAGAATGTATTTGGATTTGTAATCAGTCCTGATGCCTTGCTTTCATACAGGAGTTATTTGAGTTGCAGAGGAGGGAAGTGATCAAGTAGAAGAATGGTGGTACGATACGATACGGCACGACTCTTGCTGGATAGAGGCCAGTTCTGGTACAATCAAGACCTCAAGGACCAGTAACACTCTTGTGCAATTATGTACACAAGTAGAAAATTAAATATAAATAAAATTCTCTATTGATAGTTAACTCATGTTGCTCGGTATATATTTCATTCGATGGATCGAAGATTAACTAACCTTCATTCCCATGGGATTCCTTCTTTTCTTGAAACCAAACAATACACATGTACACACAACACTCAAACCTTTTTGTTTTAAAAAGAAACACCCCCTTAACTTCCAGTATTATCAGTCCTGATTGCGAACCCAAATATCAACTAACTTCTATCCAGCTGGAAAACATATGCCGCTGCGCTACCCCGACAACCAATTTACTCTTTAGTTATAAACCACAATCAGTTTCACTAAACATCACAAAATAAAATTAAACTAAACAAAATGAAGTAAATTTCAAGAACAATTTCTTCTGAGCAGCATCGCTCCTACATTTCTGAGTCATCGGTGTCCTCCACTGCTCTCTACTCCATTTATTGTCTGCCCTCCAGCCTCCTCTGCATCATCAGCAGGATCCTCCTCTTCATCACTTGGCTCATATCATTTATATGATGCATTCTAATGTTGGAACCTCAATATGGATCCTTCTTTGCAAAAGGTGTAGAAATCATTGCAAAAAGCTGCATAATGGTTGACAAATAACTTATTTGTTAATGACAAAGGAAAACTGATGTCAAAAAGAAATGCTCATATATCCAATCAGGAGCAGTTTCCCAACCAATCCATGTTATGCTTTATACTTGAAGAAACGTTAAATGGTAAGTGATCAAAATATTCAAAAAAAAAAAAAAGAGATCATGTACCTGGGCAATCACGAATCCTCACCTCACAAGGCCCAGACAGAACCAGCCCATCTGGCTGAACACGAAGCAGAGGGCAACGCTCGATATCCAATCTTCTAATTGATGAAATGCACTGCCGGGCAACATGTGGCATTTCATGAGAGGAATCACCAAAAGGTTTGGTTGATTCCATACAGTGCAGTTCATCCGTTGTCAGTGACTTGAGAGCTCTACATAAAATAATTTTCACTGTAGCCAACATCCCCAGATTCCCTAGTCCAGTAATCGCCTCCAGCTGCCAGCATGACAAGATCTGCAATATTTCAAGCTGGGAGGACAGCTTCTCCAGCTGCAGAAGTCGGATACTAGAACATGCATTAATGTAGAGGTGCTTGAGAGTGTGAATATTTCTGAATGGAAGAGATCCAAGATTTCGACAGGCTTCTAACCTGACTTCTTGAATTGACCTCAAGAAGGAGGTGTCCCCAATCCAACTTGGTGCATTAGCAGAAGGATAACCTCTTATTCGAAGCTTCTTCAGATGCGGATGTGGTTGGAGCCATTCTAGCAAGCAAATACCCATATCTGCACCAACTAGCTTGCCATCATCAACTTCTTGTTTGATTGTGATCTTCAGTTCTGATTCCTCATAGACACCACAATTCCAGTCATGATGTTCATGCAAGTAACAATCCCAGCCTAGCTCCAAAGTCTCAATTTTACACTTACTTCTCAGGTTAGCACGCTGGGCATCCACTAAACTAATGTTATTTAATCCTTCAATGATAAGCTTGCCTTCAAGGTCCTTCATATGCTTTAACCAAGCTATAGTTCTAACTGCCAAGCATGCTACCATTTTCTTTACTGCCGGAAAATTTACAAGGCCGTGAGGGTTATAGTTCAACAAGCACTGTGGGACTTTAATTGTTTTGAGTTTGGGACAATTTCCTACTCCGCTCGATAGCTCTAGAAGCGAACCCCTGAAATAAAATTCAAGCACCTCTAAACTACTGAGACGCCCTATTGCATCAGGCAATTCTAGAATTTGCAAAGAATTGATTCTTATTTCTTGGAGGATGCAGAGTTTTGCAAGGTCTGAAGGTAGTTCCTCTAATTCGTCACTTTTAATAACTAATCTCAACAATTTACTAAGTGAACAGAGTGAATGTGGTAGTTTTTTAACTTCCCTACATTTAATATACAGGTAGTGTAGGTTAGCAAGATCACCAATGCTTTCAGGTATATATTTTAATGGAGAATGCAGGCAATCAAGAATTAAAGTCTGCAGGCCATAAAGGAGGCCAATGGATTGTGGCAACATTTCAAGATATGAAGAAGTAATACGAAGATGTGAAAGATGTTTCAACTTGGAAATGGAATCAGGAATATCTCTCCAAGGATACTTCTCCAATTCCAATGCCCTGAGTGCTTCAAAATTTGTGAGGTTAGTTATGGTTTCATTTTTCAAACGTTTCAAAACTCCTCGGAAAACACTTAAATCTATACAAAGTGTTCTTAGACCCATGAAATTCTGATGAATAACATTCTTTTCATGTAACATGAAACCGTTCGCATATAAATGGTAAACTTCTTGCGGGATATTTTGCTCATCCATGTCAAGTGGTTGTCTGATTTTGACAGAATAATATTCTTTCTCAGAATTAAGTCTAGCAAGATCATGGATTATATCATGCAACTTACAGAATTCTGAAAACCCTTCTGAAAAATCATCAAGGAAGGACCTCTCCATTAACTCCTTATAATATTCAGCACCAACTTCTCTAGTACTTCTTTTGCCCCTGGACTCAATATAGCCATGAGAGATCCATAACTCTATCAAATTGATCTTTTCCAATCTGTGATTTTTTGGGTACATTGAGCAAAACAAGAAACACGGTTTAAGATAAGTAGGCAGATGAGCATAGCTGATTTGAAGTGCTGAGAAAATATCATTCGATGGATTTGATTCCCATAGATCACTTTCCAAGATCTCTCTCCAACTTTCTTCATCTCTTTCAAATCTTAGAAGGCTTGCAACTGACTTTACAGCCAATGGCAATCCGCCACATTTTTTCATAATCTCCCTTCCCAATTTTACAAAGTGTTTTGGCATGGTGCAACTCGTACCAGCAAATGCATGGTGCTGAAATAATAACCAACAGGAATCATCGGGCAAATAAGTTGGCCTAAAACAGGCTGTTGTTTGCATGATGTCTGCAACTTTTTCATTTCTTGTTGTTACAAGAATTCTTACCAACATCGCTTCTTTAAACGAAGCCCGAAACAACTCCCAGAGATTTCGGTTCTCGTTCCACACATCATCTAAAACAAGCAATATTCTTTTCTTCTTGACAGTTTTTACAAGCTTTTCTTGTAATGGACTCAACTCACTCAAAGCACAACTATTTTTGGTGACAGATTCAATAGTTGCCTTGATCATTCTCGTGACGCTGAAATCTTCCGAGACGCAAACCCATCCGATCAAATCAAAACACAAGCATACTATTCCATCTTTGTGGACAAGTTGGGCAATGGTGGTTTTACCAAGGCCACCTTTACCAATAATTGAAATGACTGAAAAGGTCTTTTCTTTTCCTGAAAGTAACAGATTAATGACCTGTTGTATTTCAGCATCTCTGCCAAAAAGGCTTCTCTCATCCACTATGTGACTCGATGGGGGTCGTAAAATGCCGGTGTCCAGATGCCTCATTCCGTCACTCTCCCTCAATTGAAGAGCCTCACGATCCTTACTTATTTCATCAAATCGGCTTCTTACTTTGTAAAGCCGATCAATCATGCCATCAGGAATTGGAACAATGCACTGTCCAAAAATACAATGTTATACATGCATATGCTAGATTTCATAATTTATTAATAGAAGTTCATAATTAAAAAGTATATATAATTAAAGAATCAAGCCTAATGATTGTGTGCAACTGCAGTATTATATAGCAAATTGGCCTCCCAAGTTTCACTGCCAAACCCCACCTGGAACCATGAATGGGTATGTATGTACATGCAGAAAAAAAAGCACTTTTTGCAAAATGATGTATCTTCAATATCTTTTATTAATGTAAAAACATTGACCGAGTAACCAACATATATTGGTTCCATATTATTTCTGTGTCAAATTAAACTGGATGGTCCGGATTGAAGTACTCAAATAATAGTGATACTTGATTCCAGCCATATATGCTAATCCAACAAAAGACTTTAGATTAGGAAGGCTGGTAGCTATACAGGGAATCACTCATGTGGATGCGAATCCAACTATGATAAAAAGGAAAAAAAAAAATTGAGGCATATATAATAATTCAGTACCCCACATAACACAAAAATTGTAGCAGATCCTTCAATTTCTAAATCCCGTTATGCACTGATGCACAACACAAGGGCACTAGGTACTGACCTCCATTTGTTTTCTCTTGTGGGTACCCGAAGCGTCGACAGCCTTTCTTGCCTCCACTTGGACGCGTGTGACCTCGTACCGGTACTCGCTGAGCACATCCTCGGCATCGAAAGCGACCTTCTTGAGCTCCTTGAGCCAGAGCTTGACGGAGCGGTCTCTGATCTCCCTCTCCTCAGCATCGTTCAGCGTGGCCTTGATCCGCTCCAGAGTTCGCATCAGCTTCTCTAGCTCCTCCTCGACAGAACGCCCCAGTTCTGAGTTACTATCGGATGAAGAGGAGGACGAAGGCGCCTGCGTAGAAGCTCTAACGCAAGGCAACAATTTGGCGCCAAGAGAGAGCAGTGATGCTATCAAATTTCCTGCCATTTGTTACTGTAACGAACGAGCGATTGTTGGTGATGAGTTTCGATTGAGGTGGAGGAACCTTACGTAGCGGGGGAAAGGAAAGAGCGAGAAACCAAACGGTCTCTTGTGAGCATGACATGTAAGCGGGAGGGGAAAAGGTTTTGCGTGTCATAAATTTGACCACGCGCAAAAGGAAGAAAAAAGAAGAGAAAGAATGAGCGTTGTTTCGACACAAAATGTTTCTGTGCGTGGTCTGTTGACTCCGTGCACCGTTATAGAGTCAAAAAAAAAAATGATACGTGTGATTAACATATACATTTATTTATTACGTATTAACGTATTACGTGATGTATTTATTTTTAATTAATATTAATACATTATATGAAATTATTTAGACACATGTCACGTTATACATTAAATTATGTGGTCACGGGAATCACACATTCATTAATATAAATATTTTTTAATTTTTAACATAAATATAAAAAAATGTCATAAAAAAAATTTTAATATTTTTCTTTACTTTATAATAAATTTTATATTTTTTTTCATAAATTTAAATATTTTTTATGTTTTTAAAATAAAAAAGATAAAATTCGAAATAAACATATCTAGACATGACAGCAAGTTACATGTTATATACGTGTCACATATTGACATGTCATATGTGTATTGTGCCATATGCATGTCATGTATAGACATGACAGCAAGTTAAATATATTAACACAGCGTATTTAAATATGTCATGTCATATATGTATCATATCATAAACATGATATATATTTGCTCTATTATTTTTAGTTCGTCACATAAAAAAAATATTTTGATCATGTCACGATATGTACGTGGCCGAAGTCACAACACATCACATGATCAAAACACGCCGAATCATTTTACGGCATATCATGACACATCATATTTTTTATTCACTATCTATAAAAATTCTCTCAATTTTTTATATTCCAAGGACATCACAAATATAATTTGCTTTATATTCCAAGTCCTCTACGGATCAAGTATATTGATTTCATATTAGTTCTGCCAACAAAACAATAAAGGCTGATTTTGCATCAAGTAATTCATGTTTTGTATTTTAATTTTATTTACTTTTCTGCCCTTACATATTAAGTTGTAATTTAAGTAGGTAGAGATTGGATGTTATTGAGTGGGGCATATTGAACGAATACGTGGCTAGTTTCCATACCACTAATTTTTTAATGGACATTTATCTTGAAACAATGGGGATACAATTTTTTTAATTTTGAAAATTAATTATATATATTAAAAATTTAAGATATTTTATTATGATTATAATATAGTCAGTCTTTTTTAAAAAAAATTGAGATATAATTTTTACATAATTTTTTATTAATTTTGATCAAGTTAGAGATGATAAGTATGCTAGCATCATCATACTCACCTATTAGTTGGTATCTCACATCATCATTAATTTCTCATTTCTGCTTTTTGCAAAGATTATTTGAAATATCATGAAAGTACCGTACGTTTATTTTTCATTTCAAATAAATATTTCTATGTAATTAAGTTTCATATACCGTACGTTTTTGTTATACCAAAAAACACATGTAATTGAAAAAGATTTGAAGTACAAATTGATAACTTCTTGTATGAAATATAAAGTAAAATCCCTTAAATTATTTAAATTTCTCCTTTCAAGGGGGGAAAAAACAATGCTCTACCTAAAAATTAATTTCATAGTATTGCTTCATACTGGATTATATATACACATTATATTATTTTTAAGTATAATTTGACTATACTGAATTTTTTTTCTTCCTATCCTTTATTTTTTCCCCCCTTTTTGTACAATGCTTTGTGAAAGAATGGTGACAGAAATTTAGAATAAAATGAGGACCTGATTGAAAAAGGAATTATCTGTGAGGTGAGCAAAAAAAGGGAAAAGAAAAAAGAGTAATGTTTTGAGAGCCTTCTGAATTTTTTATTTATGATAAGTAAGTTCCGAATTTTTAATTTGAATATATACTCTTTTGAATTATACAATTTATGATAAATGACATTCCAACTGTTAATTTATCATCTAATACTGAAATAAGTAATTATATAATGATTAAAATATCCTTATGTTTATGGTGTAATATTTAAAATATTTTATGTTATTTGAATTTTTAATTTGCAAAAATTTAGTAATTATTTTAAATATTATAGACACTTAATTCAATAATCACTATATCATATATTTGCTATTTTATTTTCATTTTTATTTTATATACTTTATGTTATATATAGAGATAGACTAATATGAAAATATTTGTACTTCGGCCGAAGTATAAACGCCTCAAAAAATACATTATCATCTCAAAAATTTCGATTTATGTTGCTCAATAAATTTTTTATATCAAAATCTTGTAGCATACAAAAAAATTTATTTTAGAGTTCTTTAAGTGTTTGTTTCAGATTTTTTAAAATGACCAATTTTGATGTATAAATATTCATTATTTTATTATTATTTTAGAGTTCTTTTAAAAAATCTGAAAAAATATTTAAAAAATTATAAAAATAGAAAATTTTAGTATCCTAAAAGCTTTTCATATGTAAAATTTATTGAGAAACTTAAATCAAAATTTCAAACATAAAAAATATAATTTAGAGCGTTTGCACTTTAGACCGAAATGTAAAGTGTTTTCACAATAGTCTATCTCTTTATATATATATATATATTATATGAATAATTAAAATCAACTTGTATGAAAATTTCTAGCACGTTGTCGCATGAATCGATTGATATTTTCCATCATGAAATAAAGTCTCCTAAGCTAACGGTTATTCTTCAAATATTGTCTAATAATTTCAGTTTATTTGTTTTGATTATCAATGATACATTATGGATTTGTGCAAACAGAAGCTAACGGAATGTACTTGAGTACATTGTGTATATTTGTTTAAATTAATTTTAGTATATATTCAATTCTTACGGTACATATTTTTTGAGAAATATTGATCAAATAAAAAAACTAAAATTTTAGATATGCTTCTAACTATTTAGATAAAATACGTATCAAATTTGAGTCAATTCGAAAGAGATTTTTCCTTCCATCAAGCAATTTTAAAATTTTAACGGCGGAATTTTAATGAATTTGTGATGAATGATTAATTAAATTCTAAATTGACTCAAAATTAATAAATATTCTATCTAAGTAATTGTAAACATATCTACAATTTTAATTTTTAATTTGAACAATATTTCTCAAAAAAATGTACCGTAAAAATTGAATTTATACTAAAAACTGAATGCACGCTAAAATTACCCATCTATTTATGTTTTCTTTTATCAATTCAAGTCAATTTTTAATTCATTAAATCATCAAAACTAATAGTTACTAAATATTATAAATAGGTTTAAAAAAATATATTATTTATCAACATTTTTGTAAAACAATGATGCATTTGCAACCCATGACTTATTTCTATTGACACTACTCATCGATTTCATACTTTATTTCAGAACATAAAAAGTAAAATCGATTCTACGTTCCTCATTTTATTTTTCTAAGTCACAAAAAGGAAGAACGCATAAATCATACATGAAAAAACCAATCAATCATTAAATCAAATGTTATTGTAATATTTCTATGTAACCCCAGAAGCGTCATGCTCAGATGGTCTTCTTTGATTCGTTGACCACTTGTCGTGCGCGCCGCATAAACAACCCTTCGTCGAGGCAAAAGCTCGGTCCACCAGACTATTACCATGATGGTCCCACATTCAGTCAGCATTTCTAGTCCAACGGAGTAGAACTGTTCATGCTCCTGGTCTATTCATTAAGGTCTGTTATGTTCCATGGATAATGCCCGCATAATTGAGCTCCTAGTTCAACGACCAGTCACCACTAGGCGCTCGAATAGAGAGCGAAGGCGATAACTGGAGAGAGAGAGAGAGAAGGAGAGGGAGAGAGGGAGGTGGTTTGAATTGGATCGGGTCTGATGGAGTCCGATTCGGATCCAATGGCGCTTCCAAACGGATCGTTGACATCGGGTTCGGTTCCTCCGCCGACGGATCCGATGGTGACGCCGCTGTTAACGGATCTTTACCAGTTCACCATGGCGTATGCTTACTGGAAAGCTGGGAAGCATCTCGATCAAGCCGTGTTAGTTTAGTTTTTGTTGTTAACTTCCCATGAAATTAACTTTTCTGGAGTAAATTTAGCGCTAGGTCCTTGAGAATGTATTCGGATTTTGTAATCAGTCCTGATGCCCCTTGCTTTCAGTCTGGTACCTCTAAAATATATCTCTTATGGATCTTGCATTCAATTCTTCGGCATCTATTTTGAGATTGGTGCATTACAGGGTAAGATGTGGAAATATAGAATTGTTGCAATCCTATTCATAAATTAACCAATGCAAAGAAATTTGGAGGATAGTGTTTATAATTGATAATTCTTAAATAATAGATTAATCACTTTGACGAATTAATTGGTTACTTGTCTTTTATTGCAATAGAAGGATACCATTATTTGTGTGGGAATTTATGCAAATCATAACTAATAGCGCTGGCCTGTATCAAAGTTCATAATGGTAACACATCAAGAGATTCCTGGTTGTAGCACATTCTCTTATATAGTTCAAAATTTATGGAGCTGCAATCTGTTTTGTGCTGCAGTTTTGATCTGTACTTCCGGAAGAACCCCTTTGGAGGAGAGTATACTGTTTTTGGTGGCCTTGAAGAATGCATACGCTTAATAGCTAATTTTAAATTAAGAGAGGATGAGATTGCTTATTTGCGCTCTTCCATGCCTACATGCGAAGTTCAGTTATTAATTGATATTTTACATGAGATGTGCAATTTGCCACCACTTACTTCTTGTTATGTAAGCTAAGACTGATCCCCTTTTCTGCTAATATTTTTGCCATTTTAGGATGGGTTTTTTGAGTATTTAAGGGAAATAGACTGCTCTGATGTGGCGGTATATGCTATTCCAGAAGGGTCTATTGTTTTCCCAAAGGTGCCTTTGATGCGAATCGAGGGTCCAGTTGCCGTAAGTCCACTTGCCTCGAATTATTTATATAAGTTCACTTGCCTTTGTGCTCATTTTCTCTTTCTTGCTGTTAGTGCATATTCACTCATTTACTAGGGTTGCTTTGTGTTCTTTCATATTTGCAGGTTATACAACTACTTGAAACTCCCTTCTTGAGTCTAGTAAATTATGCATCCTTAGTAACTACAAATGCAGCTAGACACCGCCTCGTTGCTGGAAAGTCCAAAACATTACTCGAATTTGGCCTTAGAAGGGCCCAGGTACTTCTTACCATATATGCTTTGTAAATATTGCAAATTTCATCTATAAATGTCTGAGTAGCTACTGTGGGTCATGTCAAGTAGAAAGAAATTGAGTTGAGAAAAAGTGAAAAACTTTGTGCTCCGTTACAATCTCAAAAACCTAGGATGTTCAAAAGAAGTGCTCTTGTGCTAAGCATTCATTAACTTGACGATACTGTTATGTTTATCTAATTTGGAAATTAGGGACCTGATGGAGGAATTAGTGCCTCAAGATATTGCTACATGGGGGGTTTTGATGCTACAAGGTCTATTTCAGTTTATCTATTTGCATTTCTTTTGGAATTTTTGAGAGGCACAATAGAAGTAGTCACATAACATTTCGTTTTGTGATGATGATAACATTTTGAAAATTTGAACAGCAATGTTGCCGCTGGAAGGTTGTTTGGCATACCAATACGTGGGACTCACTCACATGCCTTTGTGAGCTCATTCATGGTAACAATGACCAAGGAAGCTTGTCGCTGTTCTTTATTTTTAATTGTATTCACATCTCTGAGCAATTAGAAATAGTGAGTTTTTCTCAGATGGAACCCTGGCAAATTTCCCTTTTGTACCTGATATTTCCAAGAAAATTAATGAGGAAAAGAGGGCTGTTTGCGGTCAACATCTTTTAAAGAGATAATGAATTGTGGATATACCGATGGTACTCTTGATACTTGGGTTTCCACATGAAATGTTGCCACTTCTAAAGGGTGTTGCATTGAGTTTCATGGGGTTTCGTATGAATTGCAATTATTTAGGAGCTACTCTAGTTTATTTTGGAGTAGGATTACTTCAAAGTTGGTGCTTGATGCAATTTTGGCATTGCTCAGGGCCTTGACGAAATAGTTGACAAAACCCTTCTGTCTCATGATGGATCAAGCCAGTGTGAAGATTTTGTATCGCAAGTGGAGCATTGGCTCGATAAAATTCAGGTTTGAATTAAAGCATCGGAGGTAGCATGATGTATAGACTTCTTTTGCATAATTTTTTTGTTCAGCTCCAAAACATAAACATTGTGAGATATATTTCTCAACAAACGAGAAACGGCATGGACAATCTCAGAATACATTGGAAACACCAAATATTACAATTTTTTTGCAATAGTATAAAAAAATCCGTTTACACCCTTCCTGATTTCCTGATTGACTTCAAAAATATGATTAAACAAATCCTGCTTCAAGGAAGAATAGAGAATAGGGTAATTGAGCTTTTCGATATAAATGAGTAAAATGAGGATATTTAACATGCTGTAACGGAGCATGGTGTGAGTTTTCTTGTTTGTAAGGATATTCCCATCGTTTTCTTTTTAATATTTTATTGGTGGTTTGCATGAACCTTTTTTCCTCTAAAAATTATATCCTCATTTATTTTAATGGTATTTGCATGATTTTCTCTGGGTTTTTTGTTTAGTAACTTTGTAAGTGCTAATGCATTTCAGGGGTTAAAATCCTCAATTGGCATATATGGAGAAACAAACAAGAGTGAGTTGGCGGCTTTCGCATCATATGCATTGGCTTTTCCAAATAATTTTCTTGCACTTGTTGATACATATGATGTGGGTTATTTACTTAATTATACAAAATGCTTATCTTGGATTTCTTTTTTCTCTATTACAGCCTCAATCATAATAAATAGTAAGCTGTTAGCCATAAATGCTTCCACTTATAAGAAAGATTTTCTTTGTTCTTTTTCCAATTATTAGGTTATGAGAAGTGGTGTGCCAAATTTTTGCGCTGTTGCTTTAGCTCTAAGTGATTTGGGGTAAGTTTATCCTCTGACAATTCAGTATTTTGAAATGAGTCCTTTAAATGCTGACTTCTAGCAGAAACCAAGGAGGTGATTTTTATGTATTACAAATTTTTGCATAGCTTAGTGTTCGGTGATGCACAAGTACAATTGACAAACTAAAAGCTGTGACAATAACGGAAATTCATAGAATATGAATTATACCCCAGTAAAAATAGAATTATCTTGCATATCCCTACAAAGTATGTGGAATATGTTTTCCATTATCACTCCCTCCTCTCAAAAGTATCAAAATTATTCCAAATAATATGAGAGATATATATAATGTTAGAAAGGAGACATGTTGGCTAGTTTTTTCTTTTTTTCCTTTTCTCTTTTATTGATTGAGCAGATATGTCTCATGTATTACAGGGTAATGACCTATATAAATATCCAATTTTAGTATTCAATTTTGAAAATTTCGGAATTGTAGGTATAGAGCAAGTGGAATTAGGCTAGATTCTGGTGATTTGGCCTATTTATCTATACAGGCTAGAAAGTTTTTCGCTGCAGTAGAGAGAGAATTTGGTGTTGTTGGGTTCGGAAAAATGGTAATTACAGCCAGTAATGACCTAAATGAAGAAACTATTGATGCCCTAAACAAGCAGGTATCCCTTTTATACTGAATATTTGTAAAAAGACCCTGTATTTCTTGTGGTTGCTAATGATGTCTGTAACTCAGTAAGCACAGACTGAGTATTAAATCAAAAGATAAAGTTTGATCCCTTTGTCCTTAACTTGATAGTTGTAACATAACTTTGACACATTAAATGATTATAGGACCAACAAAAATATATTTCCTCTGAAATTGAGTTTTATTTTTTATTAAGAGAGAGTATTGACATATATGGCATTTCTGCAGAGAAATAATAGAATGAGTCGCGAGAAAATACTAGTTGTTCTGATGAATAATCCATCAGGATATGTTTTCTGTCATGTCCGAAGTACCTATTTTGTACATATATATATATGTCTATAGTGTAATATATCTCAACAAAAAGTGCTTATACTGTACCTGAAATGTAAATCTTAATCAATAGTTTGTACTATTATTAGCTATATTGCATGATATTATGCTTCTTTTTATTTTAATTTGTAGGGGCATGAGGTCGATGCATTTGGAGTTGGTACAAACCTTGTAACATGCTATGCACAGCCAGCATTAGGTTGTGTTTTCAAATTAGTTGAGATCAATGGCCAGCCTCGAATCAAGTTGTCAGAGGATGTTACCAAGGTAGGTTATCAGCATTTCACTCTCAACATTGCTTGTATGGTTTCTGATTGATACAGTACTGGAACTTAAGAAAAAACGATACCAGAGTGACAGAATTTGATTGGACTGGTCTTCATAGTGTTACCTGAATTTGGTCAAATCCTTGATTCAGCTGTTTATTCTTTTCCTTATATTCTGACAGGTCTCCATACCATGTAAGAAAAGATGTTATAGGTTATATGGGAAAGAAGGGTACGCTCTATTGGATATCATGAGTGGAGAAAATGAACCAGCTCCTAAGGTAAGTTTTTTTTTTTTTAATATTTGCTATGAAGTCCCTGCTTTTATTGGAGAATTGTTGAAGTCCTTTGTGTCGTTGGCAATAAGCTCTTGCTATATTGAAAGTTAAAAAATGAATATACTGTTAGTTTGGTCTTTGAACATTATTTCTATTATGTGCTTGCTAATAGAAGGATCCAGATTAATGGAAACGGCAAGCATGGCCTTCATGTCAACCATTTGTATCTTAAATAACCCATTGAGAATTACTAAAATGTAATGCTTTCTTTTTGTCCATTTCCATTTCTTTGGGAATGAAAAAGGTAGGGGAGAGGATATTGTGTCGACACCCTTTCAATGAATCAAAGAGAGCATATGTCGTGCCTCAATATGTAGAAGAGCTACTCAAGTGTTACTGGCCTGGAAATTCATGTATGTGTTTCTGTACTTCCTTTCTTTTCTGTTTTTGAATTTTCTTCCTTTGACAGTTTTACTCTTATCTCGTGTGTTTAATTTCTCAAAAGTAAGCCTTGTGTTTGTCTAAGATAGTAGAACTTATTGTAATTTTCATATAGTTAAAGCAAATGCCTGTCCCACCATGTGGACTGCCCCCTCCCAACTCACATATACACAGAAAAGAGAGAGAGAATTTAAAGAATAATGTATATACCAATGGAAGGAGAAATTGTGGTCTTATTGTAGGTAAAACAGTAACGATTTGGTAATTCTCTGTTATACAATTTGAAGCAATTTAAATCGTATAGCTTATAGTTGAGATTTGATACGTGTTTGTTTATTTGTTTCATCTTTTTGTTCAATTTAACTTAGCAAAAGAAAGAGAAGAACTGCCATCAATTAAATATATAAAAAGGCGGTGCATGGAACAGCTAGACCAAATGAGACCTGACCACATGAGGAGATTAAACCCTACACCATACAAGGTCTTTTTTTTCTTGTGCACAGGTTTAGATTATCGTTTTCTAGATATCTTTGAAATTCTTCCTTTGAAATCTATCTCTACTTGAAGAAGAAGAAATAAGCATTTTCCGGGTTTATCAAATGATACACAGTGCAATATGGTAAGAACAGAGTTTTTCTTATTGATTCTAGTATGTATAAATACTAGATAGATACAAAGGAAAGTAGCAACTTCTTCCTCCTCTTTTAGCAACATAGGCACGTAGTTTACTGTAATTCAAACATGACATATTGTGGAATGAAATTCCTGATGCTTCCAAATTCTTTTTTCTTGGAATATCTTCCACATGTACATGTAAAGACGCAATATCATACACATCCCACTCAAGTAGTAGTTGCAAAACTAGACGAGTAATGTCTTGTCCTATAAAATGTTGTGTACCTGTACAGGAATAAGCGCAAGCTTCCCTGTATTTTGAATGATGACAAAATTACCCCTCATTGTTCTTTAGGATGAACAAGGGTGAAAGGATATGGTTTGGGTGTTATTTTTCATGTTAAGTCAAATGAGTAAATTCTTTGTTTTTTGGATTTGTGGATGTACAAAGAACAAAATTTGTACTCTTTCTTAAAGTTACAAAAAGTCATCCTGAACTTATATTAGTTCATAATTTTTCTGAACCAGGTTAGTGTAAGTGCAAAACTATACGACTTCATCCATTTCTTATGGCTCAGTGAGGCGCCGGTGGGTGAATTGCAATAGATGAAGATGCACAGGACTTCAAGGATGGAGAAAGATAATGCAATGCTTTAAATTATTACATGGTTAATAAGGGTGTGCATCAAAGAGGGTTAATGGGGAAGGAGGGAGGTAAAGAGAGGGGAAAATTACTTTTCACCTTGTTTTCAAATTCTAATTTTAAGAAATTAAAAGAAGTGAACAAAGGAAAATGAGGAGAATCTCTCTATTTATTTTTTCAAAAAATGTCCCCTCCTAAGCTAGGTGTAAAATAGTTAACTTCTCTTCATTTTCTTCCCTTTCGTTCCCTTTAATTCAGAGCAACAAAGCATAAAACTTGTATTATACTTTTGGCGTGAATACATGTTGTAGAGTTAATTTAGGGAACATTCTCTTGTAACCTAACATCTCATATTATACACTGAATAAAAATTTTGTAAATGAAGTAACGGAACATCACATTTTGAAATGATTTTTTCCACCTCGTATTGTTATCTAAAAGAGAGGAGGACTTTAATACATAAGTATTTGATGTCATAAAATTATTTTTTTATTTATAGTTTGAAATTTAAAATTCAAATATGGAATCTAAATTGTTTATTTTTTATACATTTACATAAAATTTTACAATTTTTGGAGAATATTAGATCAAGATGTCAAAAAGTGAATAGTTAAAATAAATAATTTATTGTTAACTAGATTTGTTTATTATTTAATCATTTACTCTCCTGTAAAATGAATTCAAAAAATCATTAACTTTTTTACATACATGGATCTCTTATAAAAAAAACGAACAAGATTCAATTCTCTATCTTAAAATAAGTTAAATCTTTAGGGGCGAAAGACTGATGATCTTTTTGCAAAATACATTACATAATCTTTGCACTTCTAATGAGTTTAATTTTAATTATGAGCTCACTGGAGAGAACAAACTGATGGTCAAGTTAACACATGATCTTCAGAAGCATTTCTATTTTAAGCAGTATCACACTCTCTATATAAATCATTTTGCAGGACTTTATGCGCCAATGATATATTTTTAATCCATTACAAGTTTATTACAGCCACTCACCTTTCCAAAATTAGCATAGATGGGACTCAATTAGACTATAGTTGAAGATATGCAACAAGTTAGGCACATCTTAAATTAACTTTAAGAAAGATGACATAATTAAAGGAAGTATCCATAAATGCCACTCTTAAATCCTACCATTCTAATTCTCCCTACTTCCTACTCTCTAATCTTCATAAACCCCCAAAAGAAATGCTAAATTCCAACTACTTGAGCAGATAAATAACCACGGTAAGTTTTACACAATTTACAAGCACTATTATCTCACGACCTACTTCTGCCTCGCCTCTTTGATGCTGGCGGTGGTTTGGCTGCCTCTTCTTTCAACCTCTTGGCTGGAGGTGGTGTCACTGACGGTGCTGGCCTCTTCGGCGGCCGGCCCACGCTCCTCTTCCCAGGTGGCGTAGTCTGCTTCCTGGATGAACCATGCTCCCTTCTACCCTCGGTTTTCACTTTCTTAGCTGTTTCCCCATGAGAAACCTTAGAAGATGTAGATGCCGGGTGGTCCTTCAGCCTTTTTAGGAAATCAGCTGCATTTCTTTTCTTCGGCAAATTTTCTGATGTGGCAACACTCTTATCAGACCCCTTATCAGATGACTGCTTCTGCGATTTCACGCTAGAAGCGAGGAGTGTGGTGTTGCTACGTGTCTTGCTTGTCCTAGGCCCTCTAGTGCTAGTCTTTCTCAGGTTCAGATCAGGATTCAAGACTGGACCCTTATCCTTATCCTTATCCTTATCCTTATCCTTATCCTGCTTCTCTTCCTCAACTACAGAGTTGGCTGAATTACCAATGGCAGCAGAAGCAGATTTTGCCAAAGAGCTCCGCTTTCGACAAACAATGATTGCAGGTTTCTCCAAAAGTGGGCCCCCAACATCTGACTCAACTTTTGGTTTTGGCAAGTCCATTAGCTTTACTTCCTTACGAGAAGAGGACAAAGATCCGTGAGGCTTAAGAGGACCGGTGGAGTTGATCTGTTTTGTGACAAGCGAACGGAGGTGCAAGGCTGCGGCATGCTCCTGGGACGACTTGGGGAAGAATACCAGTGCATTGGCACAGAGGAGGAGGAGGTCTCGGTAGAACTCAGTTGCACTGGTGTACGAGTCAGAGCTGCTACGGATCTCCAGTTTGGTCCGGATCATCTCCAAATCCAGATGTCGCCTTATTGTGCTCCGGTAAGTCTCACTCTGCTGGTATATATTAAAAGGAAGAAGATATTAACTGCTCTTTTTTGCTCTAGTTCGGTTTAAAATTTAAGAGGTTCATCTGCAAATGAAGTCATTGTTGAGGCCCAAATTTTGCCTTGGGCTTTGGATCAGGCAACCAAGCATTAATTCACTCATAATACCACAAATACTTCTAGCCCAATTTATCATATAAAACCAATTTATAGTTCAGACACGTCATCTGTCATGTATAGGGAAATTGGACCCAAAGGGCATTAATGGAAGAGACTCATTGCAGGGTTCTTTCACCACACCACGTGGCAGCCAATTACTGGCTTGACGTTAACATCTATGACCCATTAATTAGCCATGAAGGTCGAAAGATCGTGCTTCAGCTGCCACAGGATTCTTCTCTCTCTCTCTCTCTTATCTCAACATATTTTGGTACATCTATTTTATCTCCCAACCAAACCCAGGATCGGATGCCTGCCACGTGTCCCGCTAAGTCAATCGGATGGTCCCAAGCAGGCGCCTCAATTTGGAAATATTTTAGTTATTCGTAAAGCCCTCTCATTACTCCGCCTGAACTTTTGAATAGTCAACATCTCGTGCTACAAACAAAGTGCTGTGTTCTCGATTAATCAAGATAAATATCGCGAGAAATTGACAAGTACCTGATCCTCAAGACGGCGCTCGAAAACGATTCCGAACTTATCAGAGCGTATGATCTCAAGAAACGCGATCAATGGCTGAGATTCGGCTTGGGAAAGAGCGGGTCCCACCTCAGCCTCACCGCTGGAGACAGCCTTTCGCCGCCGCGAAGAGAGAGATGCCGAGCTCTGGACGTCGCTACTCTCCTTCGACTCCGCAACCGACTCGCCGGACTCGCCGCCCGGTTCCCCCTCCCCTCCGGCGGTACGGTCCGTTCCGGTCTCTAATCCGGTACCGGTACCGGACTCGTCTCCTGGTTTCGCCTTCTCATCCTCTTTCAGATCTGTGGAGTTGGATTCGTTGGACTCCTTGCAAGATCTGCCGGAGATCTCCGCTGCTACAGATCCCGGCGATCTGACGTCATGCTTATGATCCTCGACCGTCGGATCTTGTTTCTTGTCTTTCCCACATGGATCCGTCTCCTTCAGGCCGCGTTCCCGTTCCTCTTTTAGACGATTCACTTTCAGCTCTAGTGATCTGAAAATCCAAAAGAAATAAATGAATCTTTACTCTCAACTATCAGATCTTGATCGTGAGGCGGGCCATAACAGAATACATGAGAGAGATGGGATTACACGATGGAGAGGTCGCATCGCTCTACCTCACGGCGGAGCTCGGCCACTCTGAGCTTGCGCAGCTCTTCCACCCAGGCGCCGGCGTCGGAAGGGTCGGGATCTTCGGTGGTTCCGGATTCTCCAGCGGAGGAGGCGGTGGCGTTCTCTGGTGACGAGGCGGAAGAGAACCGGCGATGAAGGTGTAGATATCGAAGTCGGCACTTGTGAGCGGTCAGAAGGTGAGAAAAGTGACTACGCGATTGTACCTCCATGGCCACCGAGTCCCAGCTGGAGGTGCCATGGCGAGTCACAGAACATGCTAACAAAAGCTCCTCCCAAGTGCCCCAGATCTCTCTCTCCGTGTCGTCTGTGTCGCCTGATCTACCCATGGAGCTTCTACTTGTCTCTCATGGCGCCTGGTGGGAAGCTGGTGTGTGATTGTAGGTGTCTCTGGAGGCCCCTGCTGCTCTCCTAGGGTTGATTTTCTGTTTTTGTTCTTTCTATTTCTTTAATTCCAATTTTTTTTTTTTTAATTCACTAGTTCAGAGTAGTTCACTACCTTACCGTTCATCTGCATTAAAATCTGGATAAGATTTATGAATCGCACGGTTCGGATCGTTGTCACTATTAATCTCGGATTTTCTAGAGAGTTAACTTGTGCAACAATTGTGCAGTGGGTCATTTTCAACGGATAACGGGTTTTGTATTTTCGACCGCTTCAGTAAAGGACTGAAGGTTGAGGCGAAACTTTTGAATTTGTATCTCAACCGTCCCTTCAAAGTTCAAAGCTCAAACCATCAGTTGAGATGTGACCGGATCTGCCCGTGTTACTGCCCGACTCTCAGTCTCCCATCTAATTTCTCCTCCTTCCAGTCGTTTGAAAGCAGATACAAAATAATCCACATCTGTACGGGCCATCCGCAAGGCCTGCCCCAAATTAAAATTTGACGGCCTAGATGTTACAACTTTGTTGATTGGTGACGTGTGGGCCCCACAATCTTAGGCTATGCTTTTTCTTTAAAAAAAAATTAATGGAATTCCACGGTTTATTGACAATTACGCCGTCTGTAGTTTATTATTGACGATTGCTACAAGAAAAACATGTAATTCGTGACACATACGAAGAACATGTAGTTCGTGACTTGCTCGAAGTTAACTAATTATTGTTTGGTATGAAGGTAATTTAAAAACAATTAAATAAAATTATTATTTATAAGAAATTGTGATAATTTTATTTTTCATTTATCCATCTCTCAAACATGATCTTATAGTTTGAACTCGATTCATTAAATCTTCAAAATCATTTTTATTAGCTTACTCGAGTCTGACTCGAAATAATTTAATATATAATTTATATTATTTAATGAGAAATTATTGTTATTCAAACTTTTTTTTATTTCATTTTTATATTTCATGATTCAATGCTAATAATAAGTGTTACGGACTATAACAATAATATCACTAAAATATAAATAAATAAATATAAATAAAATTTAGAAAAGAATGAAAATATGTTTATTTAAACTTCAATTATTTAAAATAATATGAAAAAATATAAAAGTTTCTTATAATTGAGTTTATCTAGAGCTCGAGCTTTGACACGATTTATAGTCAAGCCAAACTTAAATTAAAGTCAGCTCATTCGAATTCAGCTCGACTCAATTTATTATTGAGTCAAGTTTAAACTATAGTCAACTCGCTCGAGCTCGAGCTCGTCGTTTGCAGCCCTATATGCAATTCTCATCACTTTTTTTTTCTTTTCGAAAATCACTTATCTTCATTTCAAATTCGTTTTTAATCACCGAACTTTAATTTATCCGATTTTAATAAATGAACCTCATATTATATTTAATTTTAATCACTTTGTTACCATTCCGTCATTATGGGGCAGTTTGAAATGGTGGAAAATGAGATAGAATATTTCCTGGTTCTTGCTTTTCTTGGGTTGTTTGATGTCCAAACTTTCCAAAATTTGATAATTTTGTGGGGCTTTATCCCCTCTTTTAGCTCCAATTATTTTTTTATGTAAGACAAATAATATTTAAAATTAAATAAGTAAGAAAATTGGATAAGAAATCACAAATATAGGAGGGACGAATTTTCAAAATCCGTCCCTCAATGTACTTTTAATCTTTCTTTATAAAAAGTAATATTTTAATGTGAGACAGGATTTGAAAGCCCGTCTATTAATAAAAAAATATTTTTTTATGGACGAATTTTCAAAAAATAAAATATTAATTTTTATAAAAAAATGTTAAAATCGCGTATCGAGTTTCAAACATATATAACTTTTGATAAAAAAAATCCGTAGAAAATGTTTAATATCAATTCGGAAAGCTCGTAAAATAATCTATCCGAATTGATATTAAACGTTTTCTACGGACTTTTCTATCAAAAGTTATGTCTATTTGAAGCTCGATACGTGATTTTAATATTTTTTTATAAAAATTAATATTTTATTTTTTGAAAATTCGTCGATAAAAAAATATTTTTTTTGATGAACGGGCTTTATTTTTTTTATGGACGGGCTTTCAAACCCCGTCCATCAATAAAAAAATATTTTTTTATTGATGGACGGATTTTCAAACCCCGTCCATCAATAAAAAACATTTTTTTATTGATGGGTGGGATTTCAAACCCCGTCCCACATTAAAATATTTTTTTTATAAAAAAAAATTAAAAGTACATTTGGAGACGGATTTTGAAAATCCGTTCCTCTTATATTTGTGATTTTTCATCCGAATTTCTTATTTATTTAATTTTAAATATTATTTGTCTTACATAAAAAAAATCGGGTTTTAGCTTCCTTCTGTTTTTTTTTCTTTTCAAACTAAAAATAATAAAAAGTACATGAAAGACAGAAAGGTGGAGCCCATAAATCAATTAGTTAGACAGAATCTTAATTGTTTGTTGATTTGACTATACATTATACATGTAATAAATCTTATAACCCATACTTTTGACCCGCTATACGGAATAGTTTTGGTTTGCTATGCATATGATCTTTGTCAATCAATTGTCTCTCTCCTCATTCCTTTTTATTTTTCTAACACATCAAACACTCTAATAAAAAATAAAAATAATAAAAAACGTTAGAAAAATTATCAAATTATATTTCACCTCTCATCCTTTCATTCATGGAAAAATCAAATTCAATTTCAAAGAATCTGAAATCTTTGATAATTGATATTCATACGCGATAACTATATCTGTAACATATTTACTAAGAATTCAATTTTAAAATTTTTTATCTATTATTTCAATAAGGATAAATGAGAAATTTATAATTATGAAATTAGTTTTGCATAAATTCGTTTTTAGTGTATGGCGCTTTTCATTTCTGAAAAAAATTATATATTAAGTAAATATAAGAGTTTTAATAATTTGGAAGGATAGTATGATATTATAAATTTTAGAGGGAGAATTTTGTAATTTTGAAGTTTTAAAAGGATATATACGAAATTCTTCCTTCCTTCCTTCCATGTAAATAATCTGAGGCCCAAGAAAACGGGGAGAATTACAGCCCAAGTAAAATTAGGATAGCATCAGCAATCAATTCTCCTTTTTACTTTCCGACAAGTAAAATCAGCCTCTTTTTTTCTCCCGCGCTGGCGATTCTTCCCCCCTTTTTCTCTTTTCCGAAACCCTTTCCTCTGACAAGGCGAGGGTTTTGCGAAAATCGGAGCTTAGTACCTGCTACACTAACTCTCCAGGTATCTCTCTATCCATCCATCCCTCTAATTTTGTCTCTATTTCTTGATCAAATCTGATCTAGTGCGAGTGGAGAAGAGGAGAAGGGATAGTGATCGCAGTAGGAAAGTGAGATTGTTTTAGGTCCCTTTTTTTGCGATACTACTATATTGAAGTTTCTTTTGGTTCAATTTTATAAGTTATAGCTTACCTTCTGCTTTCCTTTTGGTTAATTTTTGTACTAGGGTCTCCTCTACTGGTTCATATCAGTACTAGTATTATTTATTTTTAATGAAATTAGAGGTAAAGTTTCATTCAGACTCCATAACATCCAAATTCAACCCCAGACAAATAAGGTTATTTGGCTGAAATCTAGTACAATTCGGTAAAATAAACGTGGTAGTAAATGATGCAATGCTACTGGTACAACTGTACCAGGCTTGACCAACTACTAACAACGGGTAGCCTTTGTTCATACAGGTGGTAATGGCCTCGACATCAAACCAAGAGGGGCAAGCACCACCTTCAGATGAGGCGAAGAGAAAAAGATATGCGGAGTTTGAGGCCAAGGTGAAAAGGACTGTGTACATTGAACACCTCTCTCCCCAGGTTATTAATCTATTTTTGCTTATTTGTTTTTGTGACTTATTAGTATTTTGCTCGTAGCATTTGATTTTGTACAAGTCGGGTTTGTATGAATGGCAGATGGTTGACATCTGATACAACATGAAAGAGCTAAGAATGTACATCCAAAAAGGGAAAAAAATTAAAGAATTGATGTTGGCAACTTATAGGAGCACCGTTAAAGATCTCAGATATTCTTTTTGGTTTGATGTACCTCCTTTCAATATGTCATATTTTCTCTGATTCAATATCAGCTTTTCCAGTGAACTTCTTTTCCAAATTTTTTAAGTTTAGCTTGTTTATTTTCTTTGGTCATTATTATCACCCAATAAAAATAAAAATAATAAACAATTAAAGTATATAAATAATATGACAAAAATTTTTGCAAATTCAAGAACCTGGAAAGATCCAAAAAGAGAAGGCCAGTACTTGACACAGGAATTGTTTATGTAATTACAAATCAATATACAATCATCATCTGTACTGTGATGCAAACACACAATTCTTTCTGGTGTCAAGAATTCACTTTATAAAATAAAACTTCAAGGTACGTACAATATCACTGCGGAAGAATAAAGTTGTTCATTTTTTACACAGATCACAGAGGCGGTGATAAAAACTGCTTTGGGCCAGGTGGGCCAAGTGGAGAATGTGGATTTCCTTCCCAATGAGGTGATGCAGTTCGCGAACTTGGCTCAGGCGGCTCTTGTTGAAATGGAGAGTGAGAAAGAGGCCAATGCTGTGGTTGCCACACTGAACGATTTCCCTTTTATGATCTCGGGCATGCCCCGACCCGTCAGAGCGAAGGCTGCCTGGCCTGAATTGTTCCCTAACAGACCTACTGGGCCTGGGAAAAAACCGATCAAGTTTCGGTGGGTCAATCCTCTCGACCCAGATTCGGATAATATCAAGAAGCTGGAGCTGATGGCTAAACGGCACCAGGCTGAGAGGATCGCACTTATTAAGGTGATCTGATAAATATTTTTTATTTTTGAGGCTGATAACTATTACTTGAAGTTTGTATGTATATATTGGACAAAATTAATGGGATGCTTGACATTTGATCTAATCCATAAAACATCAGCTAGACACTCTTTTGCATATAGCACCTCAGTTTTTTCTTATTGGCAAGAAACAGTCAATCCTTGTGGATATATATAAATAAATGGTATCCAGTTGTTAGATTGAAGTGTAAGGATGGTTTACTCGATGAGTATTGATAATTTTGCCCCCAATTAAAGTGACCTATTTTCATTTTTGTATAAATCAAGTTGAGCTGATAATACTGCATTGCATTTCATTATATACGAGCTAGTTATGAAGATATCTAGATCAGTTGATATGAAAACTGTATGGGCAATTTAGTCTTTTGTTTGTTGTTGTTAACTGAAACACCCAATAACTTTATATGGAAACTTGCAGAATGGCTGACATGTAGTGATAATAAGGTGTCAAAGTCTGGTGTCTAGAGCTTGCTGTTTTTGCATTTTGTGCTGTCAAGCTTCTATATTATTTAGGTATTATGTAATGCAAAATTGATATGGATGTTTACATAATTAACATTCAGCAAATTGTAGACACTTGACATCTTAACATTCTAAAAGGGATCATTAGGAGAACACAGGGACCAAAGTGGGAAAAACAGTAACACCACAGGGATGACTTGTGTAATTCACTTTATTATATTTTACAATCTATGGAATAAGAAACAAGATTCAGAATTACAGGCACAACTGGAGATGGAGCAGAAACTTGCAGAGCAGGAACAAGAAGTTCTGACAGCTAACTACAAGAAGTACGAGATCATTGACAAGTCTATGCATGACGGCACCATTCCCAAACTTGCCTCTAGTTACAACATCTGCCTTGCTGAGGAGATTTAAATCCCCCTCTTTTCTGTTTTTTCTGCTTGCCCCATCTCTTCAGAGAAAGGATAACTTTTCATGGTTGTAGAATATAGTTAGAGCCGGTATAGATACAGAAGTTTTAACTGTGTATATGATGTTTGCTTAGCATTTCATGATGCCCTTCTTGTAACTATGTAAACCTGGTCGCTAATGAGTAATGATAGTTAGATTGAATGGTTTATCATTTACATAACTACTTATGGCCCCAAAATAAAGAAGACAAATCATTGTCAATGGACCCCTTTCCCCACATCTCAAATTAGAATTGCGGAAAGATAAAATGCTATGCTCAATTATGGCAAGCCAAACTATACTGAACTGAACTAAAATACGCCTTGTGCTATTAGCCTACTATTATAAAAGAAGTACATATTAAAAAAAAGAAAAGACACATAAGTTGGTACACAGGATCTAAGCATGTAGCTGATTTCTAGAAGGAAAAAAAAGGAGGCAAGTCTATTTTGAATATATTGTTTAGGCACTAAGGCGTCAGTCCCAATCTTCCCGAGTCATGACCAAAATCATCATCAGAGCCACCATCCAAGAAAGAGCCAAGGGATTTGCGAAGGATGCTGAATGATTTATCATCCTGCTCAAACAAACATTTTATTGATTATTTTATAGAAAGGTACTCAAAACAAAATAAAATCAATAGCCAACATGTACAATTTTATAGAAAGGTATTCTGCACTGCTACTGTTATAAGGACACCTAGATCTTTCTAAAGCAAATTATGGCTTATTTTAATTTTTCGAAGTTCCATTAACAAGAAAAGGCTTATGTTATTCGTATAACAAGTACCTGCTGCTTCTTTTTGATGGATTCTTCAGCATTAGCCATCTTCTCCTTGCACACTTTCTCTATTTCAGACATAGTAGTCTTCTCCTTTCTCCCTGAAAATTAAATAAAAGATAACTAAAAATGAACAACTGAGCAGATCTCATCTTTGAGTTGTCTTATTCTTACTTTGTTGCTCATATTTGGTGATTAGTTTCTCCTTTTCATCTTCAAATTTTGTGAACATATCTACAAAAAGAAAGAACAAAGATGAAACCAAGCTATTTAAACACAACAGATTATTTTAAAAAGTAGTCAGAAAACATCTCATTCATTGGCATTTAACTCATCAAGTAGTTGTCTGACCAAAAGTTAATTAACTCATCAAGTGCAAACAATCAATAGACATTGTATAGCTTTGTTATGTACAAAGTCAGAAAGAAGGATGTGCAAAGGTACCCTTGAAAGATTGTAAAGATGCAGCTTTATCTTTGGAAAACTTATCATATGCTGCTTGAAACTTGGCATATTCATTCTTCAGTGAGCTTTCACACTACACCAATCAATCAAGTTCAGATTAGACAAATATTTTAACTAAAAATGTTACCAAAATATCCCATAGGTCTATCATTACCTCTTTAGAAACTTTGAGTAGGGACTTCAAGAAATTTTGTCTGAAATACAAAAAACAAAGAGTTAGTTTCAGGTCGGCATACATAAACTTCATTCAGAAAAAAAAACAAGCCCTTGAGAAAATTTTGCAAAAGCCATCCTTAATATTAAGTAACTGAAATAGACCCTTGCTTTTAGTTAGTGTGAAATAATTTATTGTTGAAGCATATAAGGTTCCCTCACACCATCAAAATTACCAACAAAGCATTTTTTTTATTTTATTCAAAACAAAACAATTGTATTTTTTGAAAACAACCGAGTTTGAGGAGCTTTTGTAAACTTCTTAATAATGTAACCACACTTGTTGCAAAGTTTTGTTGTTATTCTTTTTCTAATCTAGGTGAAAAATCATAGGTACTAGAGGCAAATGAATCATTGTAGAATCAGGAGAGATAAAATGAAACCTCAAACTAAGAGTACAACTGACAAATTGTTTTCATGAGTTGAACACAATACGGCACAATGCAAGACAAGCAAAAATAAACTATTTACCTGTCTTTGTCAGCCTTAGACTTGGCATCATCTATCATGGTTCGAATTTCTGATGCCACACTGTTTTCAAGGGAAGCCAATAATAGCTTGTCATATGTGATATATGTTAAGAGTTCAAAATGACCAAGAGAAGAATATCAAAGCATGTGATTCATTCAGCATTGCAACATTAATGGAACCATTAATAGGTGAAATAATAGAGGACTGCTACTGTATCAGGATTGTAGTACACTAGTGGCTGTAGTACGAACGCATAGTTAATGTTAATCCTTCAATAATAATATAATCTCAGCAGAGAAGCATTGAAGAACTATGATAGTTAGAAGGAAAAAGATGAACCTCTATCTTGTCAATCTACTTCGGTCAAGCAAAATATACAAATGCAGTTCTTTGACTAAACATTTGTCAGATCAGAGAAGGATCCAATTTGGAAGATCAATCCATAACTTGATTCAACGAACTTCCATAGGATTGCATGAATAATTTGAACAAAATATATTCAGATAATAAGTACCTTCCGATTGTTTCTTCGTTCTTCCTCTGGCCATCTTTTTGCGCCTTCTCTCTGATGCTATTCAAGGCTGATAAGACTCCTTTTATATCACTGAAATTGGCAAAAATACATCTAATGAAGAGCTGCACTACTAGATGAGAAATTTATTGCTCATCTATTATAGAAGGAAACGTTTATATCTCTTGATTAAAAAAAATGACATATGCTAATTGGATGACTTCAGCAGAGAAATGTTACAGTTAATTGGATTTATTCGCTGACAATTGACATTAACATATAAGTCCAGCTAATGTAGTAACATGAGGGAAGAACTAAGATCAATCTGATTAACACAAAATTCAAATAAGATATGAAAACAAAAACAAGATAACGCAATGATAAATCTAGGCCTGACTAAACCATCATAATCTAAAATCCACAATTGCTCCAATGAATGAGTTCAGTAATCCATTCAAACAATATATACAAATAGATCAAAATATACTACGTGAGAATAAAATGAAATACAGCTAGCTAGGCTTATTATTACCTTATTCAAGAGCAGTTGAAGCAAAAGCAGATAACAAAATTCCAAAATAATCAACAGGTAAGCAATAGATCTACACGATCGATCGATCAAGGGGGATGAACATTAGAAGGTCACGAAGTACCTGGAGATATCCAGATCGGGATCAAAATCGTCAAGATCTTGATCTCTCTGCTTCTTCTTCTTATCAGATCCGAGTCCGATGAGGCTCTCTGCGCTGCTCTCCTTCGATCTCTTGTTATTCGCTCTGGTGGATGACATTTTCTCTCTTCGCTCGTCTCTCTCTCTCTCTCTCCCAGTCCCAGCGCGAAATTCAAAATTTGAGTTCAGACTTCACGACTCTAGTATAAGGGAGAGAGAGAGAGAGAGCTTGGCGGTGTTTTTTTTTTATAAGTTGAAATTTGGTGAAGTTTACATCTATGCCCTTTAAAGATTTTATATTTAAATTTAGAACCTTATCAAACTTTTGGACCAGATGCTTCTTCGCGTATACACCGTGCCCAATTCTATGGCAAATGGTGGAACCAGAACCAGAACCAGATCCAGACAGAGGGTTAATGCCACGAGACACTGCATTTGGGCCCCACACATCAGATAAAGGACCCGAACTAAGCCAGACCTGATCGGACTTGACGCAAAATACTGCAGGATGATTCATGGCTTATATTGGGCCATAGTAGAGATCCTCTGTGACAGGAAAAAGAACAACAGTGGTGTGGCGAATTCTTAGAACTACTACAGGATCCCCTTGTTAATTAATCTAGTTCAGTTCATATATAGTGTATGAGTGCTGATCTTTTGCTGTGCAGTACTGCGCTGCATGACGTACAAATAGATGAATTATAGGGGTTTTTTTAGATTTGTTTTGCACAAATCTTAACGCAATTGGACGGATAACATGTTGTACTGTACGGTACAGCGTAGTAGTGGATATAAAACTCATAATGCACCTATTCATTTTGTCGGCTAGAGAATCCGAGTTCAAATAGAGAAAGTGTTAATATATTATATATATTCTTCAATTTTTTTTACTATTTTATATTTATTTATTAACTATTTGATACATTTTTATATATCATTGAAGTCTTTAAATCCTTTCATATTTCTTCATAACTCATTAATATATCTTACATGTTCTTTAATTTTTTAAATTATTTCATATATATCCGTCAACTCTTTAATATATCTTATATAATATTTAAATCTTAAACTCTTTTCATAATTATCTATCAATTCTTTGATGTATTTTATACATTTTTCAACTCTTTATATTTCTTTTATAATATCCACAAAATTAAATTGATATATTAACTACAGTTAATATACTTCAAATATATAGTTTATGTATGATTTAAAAATAAATTTACATTAGTATCCTTGTTTCTCTAAACATAAATATCTTCATTTATCTTCGATAAAATAGTTTTCATCATCACCTAATTGTTCATTTATTGAAATTTTTTTATGGAGAAATTAAAAATTAAATTTTATTTGAAAATGGAAGGACAATTATGTCAATTCAATTATATCATATTACTATTTCAACAGACAAATAATTAGGCGAGAATAATAACATATATTTCTTAAAGAAGATAATAAAGTAGTTTTAGAAAAAAAATAATTATAAAGAAGAAGATGAATAATATCAATTCACTTCAAAACAACTATAGTTATAGTTTTGATGTATATTAAATACTAGAGTTAATATTTTTTTATTTAATTTTATGGATAAAAATGAAAAATAAAGAGTTCAAGAAGATACAAAATATATTGTACAGTTGATGCATAAATGTGAAAAAAACTAAAAAAAATTAAATATTATGCAAAATATATTAACAAGTTGATGGGCAAATATAAAAGGATTTAAAGAATGAAAGCATATATAACATATATTAAAAAAATAATGAGTAAATATAAAATAAATAAAGAGTACATATAATATTAGGATAGAAACATTTAAATTATATGAAATTTAAAACACAATAAATTTATAATTTTAAAAATATATTTATAAATATTTTTCTATTTATGAGGTTTGTTTAAAATTATTTGAAAATTCATTATGAAAAATTATGAAGATTGTCAAAATGTTTAATGGATTCCACCCATTATATTAACCCACATCTTATGTGGCCACAGAGCGCTCTCTCTTTCCCGCCGCACAAATATCCATTCCTCCAACACAAAACAAACACAAACACTAACACAAACACGGTGAAAGAAAGAGAGCCACAAAACAAATCCAACGTCTCTCTTCCGAATCCCCAGTTCACTCCACCAGTCCACTGCCTCCATCTCCATGAGAGCTCTAGGCTCTCTCACCTCTCCTTCCCTCCATCCAAACCCTAATCGTAACTCCACACCCAATCCCCTTCGCCATGATCACTTCTCCATCGTTCGAGTTGAAACCAAGACCGCCGTTGCGGTAACCAGAGCTCAGAAGAACCCGAATCGATCCAACGCTGCAAGGAAGAGGCCAGAGAAGGAAGGGAAACGAAAGAAGAAGGAAGAAGAGGAGCCAGGTCACGTGCGATGCGACATGCACGTGATCTCTTGGCGCGAGAGAGCGGTTAACGCCTCCGTTCTAGTCAACGCTGACGTGGACTCCGTCTGGAGCGTGCTCACGGATTACGAAAGGCTCGCTGATTTCATTCCCAATCTTGTGTATAGGTACCCTTCGTTTTTCCAAAGTTTAATTATTGAGTCATTTCTTTTTTCTTTTGTAAAATTACCCTAGAAGTTTTTCAAATTAGGGTTTGTAACATGCAGTGGAAGGATACCATGTCCACATGAGGGGAGGATATGGCTAGAACAAAGAGGGCTCCAAAGAGCACTTTATTGGCACATCGAGGCGCGAGTAGTTCTGGATCTTCAGGAGATTCCCGATTCGGTAATTTTAATATTTGGTTTAAGTGCTCAAATTTGAATGTTTAATTAGAAATTCTGAAATTAATTTGTGATGAATAGGCTAATGGCCGTGAGCTCCATTTCTCCATGGTTGATGGGGATTTTAAGAAGTTTGAAGGCAAGTGGTCGGTCAAACCCGGTACAAGGTGACTTTAATTCTTTACTGGACTTCTTATTAACTATTTGCATCTGGACCAGTACTGCACTATTCAACAATTGCATAAACATACTTGTCAGTTGTACCAACAAATCGTGAGCAACTGGTGTGGTACCAGTTCAGATAAGCAGGAACTACTTCCATATTCGAGTTTTATAAGTTTTTCTCCTAAACCGAAGATAATTTTTAGTATTTACAAATTACTTACCATTCCAAATTTGAACAGAAATGACAAATACCATATGAAAAGGGGCACATTGCATTTAAAATCTTATCCAGAGTGAAAAATGGGTATAAATATATGAGGATCATTTATTCTACATATGGAAATACATATAAATTTGTATATCCTGAAAATAGGAGGTTCACCAAAATTTTATTTTGTTTTAAGGTTACCAACATGGTCCTGTTCTAATGTTACCAACATACTCTTATAGTTATTAATTTATTTGAGTAGGCCTGGCACAGCAAAATTATCATACGAGGTAAACGTCATACCAAGGTTACACTTCCCAGCTATTTTTCTGGAGAGAATAATTAGATCTGACCTTCCGATAAACCTTGAGGCCTTGGCTTTCTGGGCAGAAAGAAAATCTGAAGAAATTGCCACTGTAAATGGCACTGGCATAGATCTGAAGGTGCCTGTCTCTGGTCTTAAGGACTTATCTGGATTTGAAAAGAGTGGTGGCACGGATCTCAAAGCTGATGGGTCATTAAGTGGGAAAAAATGGGGTATTTATGGAGATGCCTGCAGGATTGATAAACCTTGTGTGGTAGATGAGATACACCTTCGCAGATTTGACGGACTTCTGGTAACTTTATTCTTCTAATAATCTGAGATTTCATCTTAAATTTTTTGCAAAGTAAGAATTACCCTTTATCTTTGATAGAAATATTCTCATTTTTATCAGGATGATTAATAAACCTATGATTATATCATTTAACTCTAGAGTGGAAGTTTTCTGGGACAAGTGCCCTCATTCCACTTCTGTTTTACAAAACTCTTTGATAAGCAACTAAGAGCTATAAGTTAGACAAATAGGAATCGATAGCAAACAAGGAAGAAGATTTGAAAGATTAAATTCAAATTAGAGGGCTTGATGAAGATTGTCCTTTTTAGCCCAACGTTGGAGTTCAAGCTGATCCACTTCTATTGTTGTGATGAAATTTACGGCAAAATAGTTATTGTCTGTTTTTCAAAGATGAAGCCAGAGTGAATGTTTTTGCAAATATGACAGTATGGATCTTTCTGCAATGGAGATAAATGATCGGCTATTAGCCAAAGATAGTTTGTTCTGTATGGTTTACTTGGTTAACTTCCATACTGACTGAACAGGAAAATGCAGGAATTTATAACTTACAAGATTGTCCCTAATTAATGTGTACAAAATATCAACATGCATTGATACAGTTATTTCTCTCTTTAAATATACTAAAGGAAAATGGTGGGACCCACCGATGTGTTTTTGCTAGCATCACCGTTAAGGCACCGGTTAGGGAAGTGTGGAATGTGTTAACAGCCTATGAAGAATTGCCAGAGTATAATGTTCTTTCATTCAGTAATTTAGTTTCTAGTTTATCTTCTTTTTATGAAATTATTAAATTTATTGTCTAAGTAGGTTTCTGACCTTGTTTTATTGAATAGGATTGTACCGAACTTAGCAATCAGCAAAGTCCTCTTTCGAGATAATAACAGGGTTCGCATTCTTCAGGTATTATGAATAACCATCAACTGCCCTACCCCCCACCACCTTTCCCCTCCGTTTGAGACGTAATGATTATTGTACTAGCTGGTACTGAACATTAAAACTTTCAATTCATCTGCAGGAAGGATGCAAGGGGTTGTTGTACATGGTACTTCATGCACGAGTAATACTTGATTTGAATGAAGAATTAGAGAAAGAAATAAGCTTCGAACAAGTTGAGGGAGATTTTGACTCCTTTCAGGGGAGGTGTGTAAGAATTTTGACTGCAAATTAACTACTGAAGGAAACATCTGTAGGGAATATGTTAATGTGATCATTGTTAATTGTCAATAAGGGTCATTATTTTTTATCCTGACAAGGTGGCGGCTAGAACAGTTGGGAGATCGTCACACCTTGTTGAAATACATGGTTGAAACAAAGATACACCAAGATACCGTTCTCTCAGAAGCTATTGTTGAAGAGGTATGCAACAAATCAGCTCCTGGTAACCCTACCACTAGAGCGTGATGTTTGATCTGTGTATGGTACCGGTGTGAGAGAGACTCATAGACCAGTTGCTATCAAACAAGTATTGACTTCGACAAACATAGCAGTTAGATCGGTTTTTGTACCACAAGGCTAAAAGGCACTCTTTGAGTGTCACCAGTCTGAGTTGGTATTGTTTGACGGCTAGATAGAAGGCAGAGATGCACTAACAAATTTGGTAAAAGCCAAAATTTGCTCAGGCTTTTATTTCGGTCAGTATCTATTGATGTGAGTTTATTCTGTGTTCGTTTCATTGAAAATGGAATTGTATGGACTGAAAATTGAACCATTCAATAGAAGCTAAATTAAAACAATGCCCCAGATATGGAATTGTATGGATTAAAAAATAAACTCTTCAATAAAAGCTAAACTAAAACAATGCCCCAGAAAGGTTTCTTCTACTTAGCAAAAGGAAAAAAAGAATAATGAAAGATTTATCCACTTGTACATTCTTTAGTGCACTACTAGTAGTTTAACTGATGCAACTTCTGGTGAAAATTTTAAATGTTCTTCTTTTTTATTCTGTTTTAAATTCAGGTTATCTATGAAGACCTACCATCAAACCTATGTGCAATTCGTGATTACGCAGAAAAAGTAGAACTTGATAAGACTGGTTCTATTGAACCTGCTGCTGCTCCAATCTCACCTGATCCCGAGAGCTTGCAATTTCTCCAAAAGAGTCTTTCCGACCAAGTCTCCATTTTCCAACCTTCTAAAAGCGCCAATTCGCAAAGACCAAAAGTGCCAGGTTTGCAAACCAATTTGGAGGTGTTAAAATCAGAAATTCTAGGTTTCATTTCAACATATGGCCAGGATGGATTCATGCCCATGAGAAAACAGCTGAGGCAACATGGAAGAGTGGATATAGAGAAGGCGATAGCAAAAATGGGTGGTTTTAGAAAAGTAGCCGGATTGATGAATTTGTCTCTGGCTTACAAGGATAGAAAGCCAAAAGGTTATTGGGATAGTTTGGATAATTTGCATTTAGAGGTACCACTATATCCTTCGATATTTTTGTAAAACCTTGAACTTTTCTCCTTCAACTATGAAGAGCTCTTGGAACCTGTTCTGTTGAACAAGTTATAGTAAATAAAAGCTGACATAAATACTTATATATTTGTTTGATTGGTTAAATTTCAGATTAAAAGATTCCAGAGGAATTGGGGAATGGATCCCTTGTATATGCCAAGCCGAAAATCATTCGAGCGTGCTGGTAATTCGAAAATATCAAAATATCTGTTATTTGGTAAAAAAATAAATTTAACTTTGGTAGATTGGCCAGTATGCTTTTTCCCCCTTCACTTTCTTTCAATGTTGTTTGCCTATTAATTAATTTAAAATAGTTTTTCCTTCTTTGATGGTTGTCACTACATAGGAAGGTACGACATAGCACGAGCCTTGGAGAAATGGGGAGGGTTACAAGAGGTATCAAACCTCCTCTCTCTCCAGTTGAGGAGACCCAGGAAGCGGTCCGGTTCTGATCAAGAAGACGACCGCCTTGATTTGAAACTAGATAACATTAATGGCAGCAAAATTATTGTGAACAAGGCGGTCGCATCTCAAGAAGCACAGAAATGGGTTGCGAAATTTCAAGATTTAGATATTGACTGAGTGGACTATATTAAACGAAAGAAAGAAAGAAAAAAGAAAAAAAGAGAACTGAGCAGAGTAGCAGTTATTAATGCGAATAAATAAAAATGATCTTTTGTTGATAATGCATTGACATCTTCTTTGTAACAATGTTTTTTGCGAAAATGCATTGGCATCTTCTTTGTAACCCCAAAAATGGTAAAATAGAGTTGTGAATTTACAATAAGATATAACCTCTCATGTTTGTTTCTTTAAAATCAATTGTAATTTGTTTAAAGTTTTACTAAAACTAATATCAGCAAACGATTTTCAAAATAGTACAGTTCCATTCCATAGTTATTTTGTAATTTTGCTTCAATACAAGTAGTAATTTTCACTCGACATAGAATACATCTTCAATTTTGTAAAGATTTTACACCATATCAGCATTTATTGTTACCTCACTCCAGTGTGGGTTGAAAGAAAGCATTTTACTTGTAATATAAAAACAGCATTTACGGTCATCTCTGTCTCAATCCAACTTATGTAATATTAAAAAATTTACAAGGTCCCACCGGGATTCGAACCCAGGTCGCCAGATTCAAAGTCTGGAGTGCTAACCACTACACTATGGAACCATTTACGAACTGTCGCCATTCCACATAATTATTATAGGTAACGCTAAGTACAAGAACGACTTCACAGAAGGGAAGTTTTGGTTGATTCAGCAAACCAATGAAGAGCAATAATTGATGATTCCTTGGAAATTTTAGTATAGTAAATAAAATTAGAAAATACATCGATCTAATTTTTGTTGCTATTATGTAATACAGTTTTGAGTATTTGCTGATAGCTTGATTTCTCTTTAATATAATATATATATTTTCCTACCAATCAGCAGACATTTTAAATTAGGTTAAGAATGTGGATGGAAACCCTCATTTTTTCCAAAAAAAAAAAAAGAAAGAATGTGGATGGAATTTTTTTTTTTGGATATTTAAAGATGAGAAGTTTAATTTTTAATTTCAGTTTTTATCATTCTCTTTTAACGATATTGATTAAGGAAGTCACTTAATCAAATGAAGCCGTAGAAAATTCAATAAATATTGTTCTTATAATTTTGATCAATCATCAATTAATGGCAAATTGTGCCAAATCAAAAAAATATCAAACTAGCCTACACGTGGCCAAGTAAAATCGAGCAAATCACCATTGCATTTAATTTAGAGTGTGAATCGATCATACAATCTCTGATTTTTCATTTTTATCTGATCTTGTCCAAATTAATCTAATATCCTTACAATATATCTAGAATACATGAATTTGCAGAAGGTACCTAAAATTACATAAGCCTAGTAACAATAAAACCTTCTCCCTGCTCAAAAAGAAGAAAAAGAGAACTTGATTAATTGTACAATATTAAAATATAAACATATATACCCTATTTTCATGTACAAATCTTGATAAAATGCAGCATCCAGTCCTTCTGTAATTAATAACGAGGAAAACAAATAACTATTAGTTTTGTTTCCTAACTGGATTGAACCAATTCGACATCCTTCACCAAAACCGACTCCGGAGATTGATCCGCCGGTGCACCCGCTGCAGCAAACATCGAAAACGACCCTGTGGCGTCCCCGTCGCCTCCACCTGTAACATTCAGACTCGTCTCCAGCGGCACTCTAGGTGGCGGGGCTCGCTCAACCTCCATTATTCCTTCTAGCATTTGCACCACCTTCCCCATTGATGGCCTCAGAGAAGGCTGCTCCTGTATGCACCAGAAACACACCTTCAGAGCCCTTTCGATTTGCTCCACATCCAAATCAACACAAACAACTCTTTGATCCAGTATTTTTCCAATATCTCCCCTCTCAAACTCCTCGTAAGCCCACACTGAGAACTTCTTTCGGCCGGTCTCTTCTGACACATCGAAATTTCTTCTACCGCTTATAAGCTCGAGCAATACCATGCCATAACTATACACGTCTGATTTAGATGTGATCGGTAAATTTGCTAGCCATTCAGGCGCTAGGTACCCGCGGGTCCCACGGACACTTGTTAGTGTGCGGTTTCGGTGGTCCTTGGCACTTATTAATTTTGCCAAACCAAAATCAGAAACCTTTGCATTGAAATTCTCATCGAGTAAAATATTCTCGGGCTTGATGTCGCAATGCACTATACAATCACGGCATTCTTCATGCAAGTATGTCACACCACGAGCTGTACCGATAGCTATGCTGAAGCGGGTTGGCCATGGTAAGTGCTTCCCGTCCCCGAAAAGATATGCATCAAGGGATCCGTTCTTCATGAACTCATATACCAGCAGCCGATGCCTCCCTTCAGAACAGAACCCTATCAAACGCACCAGATTCAAATGGTGAGTGCTACTAATAGTTGCCACCTCCATGCGAAATTGCTTCTCGCCTTGTTCGATTCCTTCGAGCTGTTTCACTGCAACCAGGATGTGGTTCACCAAGCCGCGGTACACTGTTCCAAATCCACCTGATCCCAACCTTTCTTTAAACCCTTTTGTGGCACGACTCAATTCCTTATAAGAGAATTGCACAGGAGCACCTGATGCGTACTCAAGGAGTGCATATTGACCGGATGTTGATCCGCCATACTTCGGGCTATTGCGACAAAAGCACCACCAAAGGCCCCACTCGAGCATGACCAACCCGAAGATTGTCCCCACCACAACTACTATAACCACCCAAGAGCGTACCTGTGAGGAGTCCCCATTTGACCCGGTCAAACTCGAAGGAGCCGGGTTTGGTACTGCAGGTGGGCACACCTTTAGATATGATGTGCTAGGCAAGGTGGCTGATTGGTACCCGCTAACAAAGTTAGTCACCTTTAAATAGCACAAACCTGATCCGTCACCAAGAGCTGTTGAAGCAACACATGATGAGCCCGATAAGCAGTTCTGTTGGCATGCAGTTAAACCGACAAAATATCGCTCGCTCGATACCTCAGGTGGGTAAGTTAAAAACTGTGTGTTATCCAATGTTAACATGGTAGCATTCGAAGGGCACTCGCTCAGATCCTTTGTCCGCTTACATCCATTTCTCGGGTTGGTTGAATCAATGAATTCAAAATTTTCAGAGGGGCAGATACAATGAGGAGACGTGTCATTGTATGTGCACATGCCGAAGTTGCCACAGTACCCAAACACATCACACTGCTCAGTCACAGCTGACCACTGTTCATTTGCAACAGATGATCCGCTAGTCACGCTGTAAGCCCGAAAGTTGCCATCATTGTCAAGCCGTAAGAACCGAAGCATGTCAGTAGTATCGCCGTAGTTGTCGCTATAAGCAATGACCACAGCTGAGTTAAGAGAGCCATCATAAAGTTGAACTATGCCATTAGTTTGTAGGGTGAGAACCGGCGAGGTAATATTCCGGTTCTGAGTGTAAGTCGCATTGTAGCCGTTGTTGAAGTATGTGATGGAAGTGTTGGAATTGTTGAAAGTGAGAGTGAGGTTTCCTGATTGCAGAAGAGAGAAAGTGTATGAATTTGAGACAAGGGTTTGCTGTAGAGTGAAATTCTGACCCTCTAGAATCGTATCCGTCGGGTGTTCGAAGGATTGCCAAACAGAAGAACTAGAATTTTTCAGCACAAGGTTACCACTTGTAAGCAAGGATGCAGAGGTTACCCCGAGAGATGACGTGGCAGTCTCCCATAGGGTGTTCCCAGACGAATTGAGAAGCACCAGGTTACCTGATTCGCGGAGGAGGAGTGACCCGCCTGAGTCGACGAGCGGCGGGCCCGGGGGGTTCCAGATCGGCACAGAGGAGTAGGAGATGGCAGGATAGTAGAGGTTAGGTGAGGTCTGAGAGGAAACGAAGGAGAAAGTGAAGCTGTCGTTCTGAGAGATCCATGAAGAGGAGGAGTTAAGAGGGGTTATAATTGAGCCGAGTGGGTAGTCAGTGGAGGTGGCGAGGAAAGGGAGGAGAGAGAGGAGGAAGAAGAGGGAGAAACAGAGATTTTTTGTTGGAAAAGATCCCATCTTTTGGTAGGAAGAACTACTAAACTGAAGAGAAAAACAAAACAGTGAAGCGAGATTATGAGTTGCAGTTCCTCTCAATTCAGTGATTGAGCGAAATCATCTCTCCTTCTCTGTCTATATCTCTCTCTCTGAGAAGATAATTTGGGTAATTTAATGGTAAAAAGCCATAAGAGAAGAATAAGAAGAAACGATTGACAAAACAGAGAAATTAAGACCGAAGCAGACTGGACTGAGAAGAAACACTGAATTGGACTCGGTACAAAGTTTCTCGATAGACCAAATCTCTATTATTGGGGTTATAATCGAGTCGGAATTGAGGAACACTGAAGAAGTTCAATGCACCATTCTTTAAACCGCGCGTACGTCGGAAATTTCTCCAATTATACAGCACTCCTGAAGTGAAACAATTCTACTCTTCAGGTATCCAGAAAAATGTTACTGCACCCGGTCTTTCATAAACCGTGCATAAGCTACCGCCCTTATTATCTAAGCTTTGACGCTGATCAATGTCGTAATTCGTACCGTGTCTATGCAATTTTCAATCTACGCGTAGGTCTTTCGGCTTAGTTGACGGAGTCTGGGTTCTCTTCTCTGTTTCCGATTTCCTTGCTCACTTCGTATTACATGTCTTTTACAAGTGGGGTCCATCAGTTTTATTACTCAGCCAGACCCCTTAAAGCGCCACTGGGACCCAGATGTCAGTGAATTTAAACATGGGATCTGATCAGGTTCGCTTGAGTCACTTGACGGAGAGACTTTACTCGTGTGCCGGGTTCAGCGCGGTTACCTTTTTCGCATTAATTAATTAACCTCCAATCTGTATCTGAGATTTGTTGTAGTTTTTCTTGACCGTTGGATGAGATATTAAAGCGATTTTCAACGGTTGTAATAACTAGGAGAAGAACCAGTGGGGCCCGATGAGCAGTGATTGTGCGGACATTAATGGAGCCGTGTGAGTCGGGTGAGCGTTGAGAGTTAATCAAGTCAACAAAGGCGGTTTTCTTTTTTTTTTCCTTTGAAAAGTCAAAACTATTATTTTTTTTTTCATTTTAGCCCTTCACCTTTCTTTATTTACTGATACTGAATCAGGTCAACGATTGCAAATTCAATATTTTCAATGCCTGAATCCTGATGGTCTTCCTACCTCATCGGACCGTTATTTGCATGGAAAAATTAAGTGTTGATTGGGTCTATTATTTTGACTAATTGTTTATATTAAGACCTCACTTAACAAAGTCTAAAAGTCTTTAACAGACTCTCTTTTTGCTTGTTCTGCACAAAGGTTATACATTTTGAGGTGATGAGCAACATAGATCAATCAATATAGTAAAATTTTATTTGTATAGACTATAGAACTAAATCATACATTCCTATGTTTGGGCAATTCATAAGAGCGCTGAAGACTTGATTAATTAATGAATTATTTTAGTGTACACTCATTAGTATTGTCTGCCATTGACTGTCATTAAAAATGTAATAAAAAATTGAAGTTTTTTTCCTCAAGAAAAAATTGTATTTTTAAATGTGATGTCAATATCTAAAGAATTCTTTTGGCTATTCCCCAATTTATAGTGACGTCATTGAACTAACAGATAGGAACTTAATTTGCTAAAAATAGAAAAAAAATGAAAAAAAATACTTGGGGATTACAATTCCCCATAATGTATAACAAAAGAAAAAAAAAAGGTGTACTGGTGACACCAAAAATATAAACAATTTCAAATGTATCTACCAATTAATTATCTTTGATTTACCTCAAAATTTGTTTGTTCAAGTATGTAAGCTATCCAAAAGTCCAAAAAAGTAATTAAACCAATCAGACAAAGAAACAATTTAACAAACAAAAAACTAAAAAAAGAAAAAAAAAGGTTACATATATAGTTTCTAACCCTTATAAAGAAAAAAAGGGAGAAAAAAAAAGAATACATATGTTTGAAAGCAAAAAAGGACATGAAGAACAACTCATCTCTCTACCTTTGCATCTTGTTATCTTCTCTGGTATTTCTCTTTGCTCTTCCCATTACAATGGCTTCAGAGGAGAAGCCTTATATGGTGTACATGCGCCAGAAACCGGAAGGCGTGAACTGCGAGACGTACCAACTAAGCGCTCTGTCTAAGGTCCTTGGCAGGTTTGTTGCACCCTTTCTATTCACCATTTTTGGTGAATTATTTCTTTCAAGTTTTCTTAGTTCTTTTCTCTATTGTACTTTATTTAATTTCTATGAACAAATATCGGATAGTTTTGACATAAATTTATGTTTTATGTTATGGTTAGTGACATCTGTTCAAATTTTTGACAAATGCTTCTACAAATCAGAAGTTACAATTTTTATACAATTTATAGATGTGTTTTTCATGATTTAAATGGGATATAGTGCAAAATTTGATGCAGTTGAAAATTGTTTTGTCATTTGTAAAATGGTTTGAACATTTTAGGAATATAATATAATGAACTTTTGATAGATGACAAGCAAATTTCAAATTTGACCAACATTAATATGTACCCTATTGAATGACATATCAACAATTTAGTTTTTAATTGACAAGTATTGATAGCATATGGAAAATGTAGAATAAGAAAGGGATATAGAAAAAAATCTTGTAAAAAAAAGAAAAGAACGTAACAAACAAATATGCTATCAAATAATGAAAATAATGAATTTGTCATTTAAAGAATTTGTTGAGCAACTTGAATTTATCGTTTGAAATCGATTCAATAGATTTTTTAGTTAAGTTCATCAAAGAATTTGATAAGTTTAAGTTTGCCCTATCTTTACTCAATATATATAAATATATATATAAATATATATATATAAATATATATATATATATATATATATATATATATATATATATATAATATATATATATATATATATATATATATATATATATATATATATATATATATATATATATATATATATTGGATGACATAAGAAGTATTCACAATTAAAAGAATATAAGTTATATTTATGTTCTCTATTCCTTAAAGGACCACCATTTTTTTATTGGTATGTATGTAACATATGGATGTCTCCATCTATTTTAGAGAACATATTTTGTTCTTCTATTTGCTATAAAAACTTTCTAAACTTCTTTAATTTTACACTTTGAAGTGAGGAGGCAGCCAAGAAATCTATAGTTTATCACTATTCTGATGTTGTAAGTGGATTTGCTGCAAAATTGACTCCTGAACAAGCTGAGGAACTCAAAAGTAAGTTTCAAATATCATTTGATTTCTTTCAAACTTTTATTATCTTCTTTTAGGACACATTTTTTAAGAACAAGTGAGATCTTAGATCAACATGATTGACTGTTTAATAATTAACAATTTAAAAAAAATATATATAATTCAACTTATTTAATGAATTCATAGAATTATGATACTTGCTAGTAAATAGTATCCAACTGGTACAAAATAAGGTAACATAATTGTGATATAGATCAAAATTTTATATTACAAACAAAAAAATCAGATTGAAATTAATGATTATGATTCATTAACCATTAAAATTTTTGATTCATAGCAGAATTTCTCAATAAGGTATAATTATCAGCAATTAAACCTCAAAGAAATAATAATAAGGAGAAATCAAAATCAAAATCAAACAGAAAGCCAAATGCAGCTATATATCTCCCTAGCTAATAATTTTCTCTATTCATGTTGTTCTAAACTAATATTAGGAAGGTACTTAGAAATGTAAACTACATACTTTGAAAATAATTTCGTTTTAAATTCTTTTTTTACAGAGTTACCTGAAGTTACTAGTGTTTCCATTAGCAAGCCCTACACACTTTTTGATCCAAGCCACAAGTTCTAAGCTGTTTGCTTAAATTAAACATGTAATAATTTTGTTAATTTGTTGTTTTGAGGATGTTTTAACTAAACCTCTTATTGTGATTTTTATGAGAAAATCTACCTCAGTCATGTATTCCATGAGTATATATATAAAAAGGAACAGGTGCATGCAATTTACCTCATGTCAAACAACTCATATCTATATATATAAATGTTATGGTAATATTATGGGAAATGTAAATACTTTTTTGCTGCCTTAATTTCACAGTAAGTTTTAAAAAAATTACTTGATCCAACTTTTTTTTTTCATTATTAAATATTTATAAATTATCTTTATCCGAATTTCGAATTTACGACCTCCTACATAAAAAGCATTGATAATAGGCCAAAAGTTGTTACTCAAGTCTATACAGTTTTTAGAAGTTACCAGTACCAAAAAACTTTGAATTGTGCTATTCTAATTATCATCAATTTAAACTGTAACAGGCTAGAAAAAAACCTTACCAGAGCTAGTTTGCAAATAGTAATATTGCATGAAAATTATCCCTCCAATACTTAAACACATTCCGTGATGTTCTTTTTTTTTTTTTGATTTACCATGTTGTCCAATTTGTACCTGTTCTACCATGCAAGTATACAATTCACTTAATTTGGGCTTTGAATGGTGTTTGGAAAAGCGCTATTGATAGGCTTTACATGGGACAATATATTCATGGTTTGACATGACATCACACGGCAACTACCCCCCTATTTATTAAGAAAAGAAATGATTTCTTTTGTGAGTTAATGCATCTGAAATTCACATCCCCTATCATATTTATTTTATAATATATTTATATTATAATTTTTTTAATCTATAATACATAAAATTTTTATTAAAATATAAATAAAAAAATATCTCTTATGAATTAAATTTAAATTGTTTAAATTAAATCAAATAGTTTAAAATTTTATAATAGCTAACGTGTTATAGAATTTATGAGAGCAGATCCAATGCATTTGTACTCTCAACACTTTTTTTTTTGCCTAGGAGAGAAAAAGAAAAGATTCATGACAGATGTAAAACATTGATGTTCTGCTCGTAATAAAATTCAACAACTTACAGAAGAGAAAAGGGGGCAAAACTAAAAGCATTCAATTGATCATAAGGAGCTGTAATAAACTTTTGTGTCATTATTTTAAAAATTTTCACACGACTCTATCATTTTCTTTGTAGCATAATTTACTTTTTAAAAAAAATTCTCATTTTCCTTTTACTTCAAAAGAGGTATTTCTAATTTTTTTTAGCTGAGATGAAGCATAAGAACACTTCTTTAGTTGGTCCCTTCTCGCTTGGTAGCTCAGTAGTCAGTAGGAAGTGGACAAAATATGCTCCCGTCAAGCATTGAGGTCTCTTTTCCCAAGCTTCGTCTCAGAGGAAAAATATTAATTGAAAAAAGGATCAATTTTTTTTTTTAAAAAAAAATCTCTATTAGTGACAGAGATGCCAGCTCTCTCTTGTATCAGTCAGTCGTAAGAGAACTTTAGTTTTGCTTTATGTTTCAGCGAGTCTACAGAGTCCATATCCTCTCATGAATAGAAATTAAATGTGTGGAGCACTAAGAGGATATTATATCAAATTTGAAATTTTATTGTTTTCTAATATATATCGGAAATTGGGTGGTATATTATGCTGATAATTCTTATTATGAGATAGATTATAGGAGCGAGCTTGATAACCACAGGTCTACAGAAGTATGCTTAACAACCACAGCTTCATGTGAGCGTGCTTGATAACCACGACTCTAGGGGTTGGGATTATGAGGAACGATGGGGAAATCAAACAGTTCAAAAAAAAAATTCAAAATAAATGAAATTTCTAGAAGCATGGGTGAGAAGCTCATTCTCAGGTCTTGAGAGTGCACTTGACAAGCCCTCTCAGAGCCTAAAAACATAATTGACAGCCACAATTTCAGTTTTTTTAGAACAAACTTATCAAATCCGTTTTATTTATATCTCGTAATCCCCCTCATTTTTTTTTAGCTATTGGCTCACTGAAGAGAAAATTCCCCAAGTTCTTTGGTTCTACCATCAATGATATTACCTTGAGAAAAGTTGAGAGATGCTGTAAAGATGTTGGTCATTTCATTCAATTTCTTACTTGTTTGGATGGTCCTTTCGAACAACATTTTAAGGATGATAAGATTTCTAGTCGAGAAACTAGTTCCCTTTTAACTGAAAGCAAAGTGTTTGGTCGTGAGACCGAGAAGACCAGGATAATTGAATGGTTAAAGAAAATGGAATCTCATGCTTTTATCTCAGCTTTTTGTATTGTTGGGGCCGGTGGATTAGGGAAGACAACCCTTGCACAGTTAATCTTTGAAGAGATTAGCACAGAGAACCATTTTGATGAAATAATTTGGGTTTGTGTTTCAACAAGCTTTAGTGTTGAAGATATAACAAGAAACGTTCTCAAAGAACTAGGGGAAAGAAGCCATGATAATGAATCATTAAATCGTCTTCAGATAAACTTGAAGAAAAAGATACTTTCAAAGAAAGTTCTTTTTATTTTAGATGATGTTTGGAATGATGACAAAATGTGTGATTGGGAGAAATTGATTGCTCCCTTCAAATTTGTAAATCAAGGAAGCAAAATTTTACTCACCACTAGAATGAAATCAGTGGCAGACATTCTTGCTCGTGTGCTAGATGTGGATCAAGAATATCTAGTGTTAGAGGGTTTGGAAGAACAAGAGTTGATGTTGCTATTGAGTAAGTATGCATTTCACGGTCATAACCCCGACAATTATAAAAATTTGCAAAAGATCGGAAATGATATAGTAAAGAAGCTCCGAGGTAGCCCACTAGCAGCAAAGGTGATTGGAAGCTTGTTGAATTCATACATGGATTACCATTACTGGAAAAGAATTCTGAATTCTGATTCATTGATGAACCTAGAGCAAGCTAAGGATGTGGTAGATGTGCTAAAATTAAGCTACCACCATTTATGAGCAGATTTGCAAGAATGCTTTAGATTCTGTTGCATATTTCCCCAAGATTATAAATTTAAGAAAAATGAGTTGATCAGAATGTGGATGGCGTCTGGATTTATACGGCAACAACCATATCAAAGAGAGAAACTAGAAGATATTGGAGAAGAGTACTTCAACTATCTTTTAAGGAAATCTTTCTCTGAACGACAATCTAGGGTTGTAAACTATTATGTTATGCATGATTTGATGCATGATCTGGCTCAGAATGTATCCAAAGGAGAATGCTGCAGAGTAGAACCAAATGACAAATCCAATATTATACCTAGCACTGCACGACATGTCTCTATCCATGAAAGTGAAATCGAACGGATATTCAATCTTAGAACTTTACGCACCTTGATAATAACCCTGTCTGAAGTCCACATTAATCTAGATCATTATGTTCTCCCAAATGGTGCACTTAAGGAAACTTTACGTGTATTGATCATACAAGGACCTAGTAGATGTGAACTGCCAGAGGAGATTGGTCGTTTGATACACCTTCGCTTTCTAAAAGTCCAGGTAGGTTATGTGGTGCAATCATTTAGATATTTGCTTCCAAATTCAATTTATAAGCTCCACCATCTACAAGTGCTAGAATTATCCGGAGGAAATCTTAATTCAGATTATGAGGGTGTTGAGACAACCGGAATTACCAATCTTGTAAGCTTACGCTATATGAAACTTCGTTACCAGATTATGCAAAACATTCATGGAGTACATAAGCTGACTTCTCTTCAAAAGTTGAATTTTTTGGTTGAGTTGGAGAGTGGTCACCGTATAGATGAAATAAAGGCATTAGACAATCTCCGGAGCCTTTCTATTCAGAAAATTGAGAATGTAGTGGATCCTGTTGAAGCTATGAATGCCAACCTATCCAAAAAGGAAAATCTTATTTCACTTTCCCTAAATTGGACCAGAGGGAGCAATTCTGATAACCCTGAGCAAATCATTGATAACCTCCAACCCTATCCCAATCTTAAGAAATTGACAATCAACAATTATATAGGCTCCAGGTCTCCAATTTGGATGAGACATTCATCTCATCTAAACCTATCATCCCTAAAGCTTTCTAATTGTCCTCTTTGGGAAGCACTACCATTTCTTGGGCAATTACCACATCTGAAAGTACTTTCTCTTGACCAAATGGATGAAGTGAAGGAAGTGGACTATTCATGTGATAGCACAACTAGTTGCGCTTTTCCATCTTTGGAACAGCTATATTGTGCCAACATGCCAAAATGGGAATCCTGGACTGGTACACACAGTTGTTATGGCTTTCCAAATCTAAAAGAACTCATAATCAGAGAGTGTCCAAACCTGACTAAATTACCTACCATTCCTCTTTCTCTTATCAAATTTGAAGTAAGAAATGTGGGACTTAATTCCCTTCCAGATATGTACCATGGTTCTGGCATTACAGCTGTAGCACCATCATCTATGAAACCATCGCTTAGAGTTGTAGAGATAATCAAATGTCCCAAATTAATATCATTGAATGGATTTCTGCAGCAACAAAACCTAGATTTACAAGCTACTGAGGAATTAACCATCGAAAGTTGTAAGAATTTGGTACAACTGCCGATAGAAGGATTTGGGAAACTAACATCCTTGAAATACTTGACCATTAGAAATAGCCCAGAGCTGGTGGCAATGGATTCTCAGAGAAACCTTCTACCTGTGAAACTCCAGAAACTTACTCTGGAGAACTGTGGTGAACTTGAAGTACCACTACTTGAGGCATCATTTGGTCTTACTAATCTCAACGAGTTGAAGATATCAGGAAGTGCAAATATTACATCCATTAATTTAGAAAATTCATTTTCATCTCTTGTCAATCAAAGGATGAACAAACTTGATATTAGAGATTGCCCAAACCTGACCGAATTTCCTAATCTGCCCCTATCTCTAAATGATTTTACCATTGATAATGTGGCAGTGAGTGATCTTCCGGAGTATTTCCAAAGTTCTAGTTCGAGTGGCCCAACATCATCATCCTTAAAAGCATCACTCAGGAGTGTGAAGATAATCAGATGCTCAAACTTAACATCCTTGAATGGATTTTTGCAGCAAGAAAACATAGAATTATGAGGTCTTGAGAAATTAACCATAGAACACTGTGAGAATTTGGTTCAGCTGCCAACCGGTGCATTTGGGAAATTTGAGTCACTAAAACAGCTAGCTATAATAGGAAGCCCAAAACTGGTAACAGTTGATAACCAGCGCATGCTCCTGCCTGTGAATCTAGAATCTCTTGAAATGGGGAACTGTGGTGAACTTGATGTGCCATTGGTTGAGTCAGCATCAGAGCTTGCTATACTTGATAATCTTTTTATTGGAAACTGTGCAAATGTTACTTGTATCCCTTCCTCAGAAAATGCATTTCAATGGCTCAGTAGACTGCAAATCCGTGGATGTGACAAGCTTGTTGAACTTTCATTAATGCAACAAGCACATACTGTCAGCCCAGGAAATAATTTGGTCTCTTTAAAGATCAGTCATATGTGCATTGATCACCTCTGTCTCCTTCTTATTGAACCACTTAGATGCCTAAGGTTTGTTACTTATCTAGAAGTTGAGTCATGTTCCGGGATGGAGGCCCTGCCTGAGCAATGGCTGCTGCAAAACAGAAGTACACTCAAGACACTGTTCATCCATGGTGCAAGCTCACTGCAGTCATTGCCTAATACAATGGTGATGCTCACTATTCTTGAACAACTTCACATCTATAATGCTACTTTGCTGGAGGAAATCCCGGAGTTGCCTACTTCGCTGATTTTTAAGACCATAAGTCGGGAGTGACTCCCAATCAGTTATGCTTGAGAAGGTAGCACAAGTTTTCCATGGGATAAGCTCTCCTTTGATTCAATTTCCACCTCCTTGTAAGCATCATTACAAGTTTTTACTTGTTTCATTCTTTTTCCAACTTCTGAATCCTCTCAATGGCTCTTGCAATTGATTTTGTATTACTTTTTTTTACCGATGATTCGTGCATATATAAACATTAACCCCACGGACAAGTGCCACATTGCTGTTGAATTGGTGCGGAAGCCCAGAGGAGAAGAGGATGAAATTATGCAAGCTCCACTGCATTAAGCACAAGTCAAAATGTAATTACATATATACCATGTATGACCTACAAATAACTGCCAGTGTGGTCTCTTCATGCAGGTAACTTATCTCTCCATGTTCCCAATTTGTTAGTTTCTCTTCACATTTCTTTTTAAATTTAAATTTCAGAGATACTAACAAATTTTCAAATTTTTAACTCTGCCTGTATCTAAATGATATAGCCGGTCCCAAGCCCGGACAAAAAGGAGGAGGGTTATCAAAAAATTTGAAAAGTGCCTATTTAAATTGAATATAAAATCTGTGTTCAGTGTTACATTTAGGTGTACCAGCTTGCATTTTTTTACCTTGGTTTACTAATTTTGGACTATGGTAGTTTTTTGGGTGTAAACTGATCCACTTTAAGTTTGTCAAATTAATTTAGCATCTTAATGCTAATTAAACCATATCACCATAATTGTTGTGTTCTATCATTTTTGAGCCCAATATTTTATTTAGGGACATGACAACTTGACTGCTGGTGAGTTTCAGTCATTTGAAGTTGTACCATTAGTTGCATTTTAAAGCTTGGAACATCTTAAGGATTTCTTCAGTGATTCTGTACTAATTAAATTTCTTATGGCAAAACCAAAGCTTTTTTTTTTTTTTTTGCATAAAGAATATACTAATATGGGGTCAAGTAAAAAGACAAAAACAGTGATTTCAAAGTGGTTTTACCAAGTTAAAGGATATGAATGCAAAACTGGGTAAACAGTTTAACACGGATGCTCCATGTGCGGTTGAATACAGAGTAACATTTTCACAAGTGTATCTCCAAATTTTAGAACCGAACCGAACTTTTTTAACTAATTAAATTAAAGGGGGTTTACCGAACCGAACCGAACCGAACCGAACCGACAACATGGTAATATTTTATGGACTTCTTCAGTGATTCTGTACTAATTAAATTTGGGTGCACAATTTAAATTTTGAAACTTATATTTTTGAAAATTATTTATAGTGCAAATAAAGGATACAAAATTTGAGGTGTAAGAGTAATTTCTCATTAAAAATGTCTACAATTTTTTTTCCTATTTTTAAGAATTTTTAATTTGGTTTTTTTGGTTTGCAAATAAAATCAAGTTTGAAACACAAGGCTTGACATCACACCGCAACTCCCCATTTATTCCTACCTATCTATCTCTGGCCGTGAAATTATTTACTTTGCATATTTCGAAATTTTTTTTTTCCAATTTTTAAAAACAGCTCTTGCAATTCTATGCTATCCCATGATCTCTAAAATATATAATTTAACATGGAGAAACTCAAACGAAATATAAAATATATAATTATGTAACAAAGAGCATTACTGATAGTGATAATAAATTGATAGTGCTGATACAATGCTCTCGGTATCGCCCTTCCACTTCCTCCACTTTCAATGCACACGGGTTCCACACAGTCAAGCTTATAGGGGGTCTTTTTTGTCGGTGATTGTGAGGGCAGTTGGGGGTATTGATCTTGGGGAAAGATATGTTTTTCCAAATTGATAATAATTACAGCTATGTTGTACAGATACAGGTGCGGCGATACGAAAATTTTGAAAAATATAGGACACGGATGCGACTATATATGTATTTTTTATTATTTTATTCCATCGAAACATAAGCATTTAATACAATAAAATTAAAAAAATAAATAGAATTTCAAAAACTAAATATAATTTTAAAGGGGAATAGAAAAAAGATTAAAAGTTCAGGGGCTCGATCAAGAAATTCCAGCACCATTATATTCTCAATGAAGCGCAGGTCTAATTAACATAATCCCATTAAAATAATCTAAGAGAAAGTGAGATGGGAGAGTTAATGCTTACAGGAAAATGAGAGGGTTACTTTTAATATACTTTGCTAGGTCTGATTAAATCTGTTCAGTTGTAGTCAACAATTAAATTCAGATAACATTAAAACAAATACAATAATTTATAGCATCAAACATCAATTCACATGATACTAGCATTAATTTTTTTGCTATCATAAGTTAATTAAAATAATTTTTGTGTATATCTTACTACAAGTATATTATGACATTAATACAAACCAAGATCTTTTTTTTGTGCTGTTAGTAACTTAGTAAGCGTGTCAACTATTTCCTACACAGTGTGTTTATTCTGGGCATGCCACACAAAAATTTTATTGACACAATGCCGCAGAGGATATCACAAATCCAATAATGCAGTAGACTTCTAAAGTTTTGGAGTCAATCTCCTTTGTGTGGTATTTTCTTGCACGTATATATCTCTCCTTCTTTCCAATTTATTAGTTTTTCTGTACATTTCTCCTTTGATTTAAATTTCAGAGATACTGACACATTTTCAAATTTTTAATTCCGCTTATATCTAAATGATGTAACTGGTCCCAAGCCCAGAAAAAAAGGAGGGTTATCAAAAAGTTTGAAAAGTGTCAATTTACAATTAAATCACAACTCTTGCAGAACATAATAGCTGCTTGTTTAAAGCACTGATGAACAAAATTTCCAAAGTGCAGGGCATGAGGTCTAATTTCTGACAAGAACCACTCTAACAGACTTAAAGTTGCGCAATTGGTCTGTTTAAGAGCTTGTTTTCATTACATTAAGTGATTCTGATATGGCCTTTCCTGTTCTATCTTGTGTTCAGTGGTATATGTGGGTGTACCAGCTTGCATTGTGTACCCTGGTTTACTAATTTTGGACTTTGGTAGACTTATTGGTGGAATAGAGCAACTACAGATTCTAAAGCATTTTGTTCGAAAGCTACAGAACTCTTTTGGTGTCTTCTATGAAAAAAGCATTTGAGGTTTCATAAGACCTTTTTTATTTTGTTATCTTTTCATATTACAGATTTTCCACATGTATGTTTTTCTTATTTAACATCTTAGTGCTTGCATTTGAAGTTTGGAACACTTTAAGGAGTTCTTCAGTTATTCTCCAGTAAATCTCATGCAATAACATCAAAGATTTTAGCATACACTTTTCCATACCAGTTTTTTAATTTCACTCAATACTGATTGGTAATTCTGTATTTCAACTGGACCGATATATGTTTCATAATGAATACAATAAGATAGGGTCAAGTTAAAAGGATAAAACAGTTACCGAGTGTAAAATTGCCAAAGGTGGGCTGCGCTGCAATTTTGTGATAAGGTCAGAACAACATGAGCTGAGATCAACTTGTTGTATTCTCTTGCTGATTCCTTCTCACCTGTGGTTTTAGAATGCCGCTATTCAGGTAATGGATAATCTGAACTCAACTCATACAAATTAGAACAAAAATCAAGTTTTTAGTGATATATATCCTCTGAGCAGAGTTGTTTTTGGTTTATACTCGGTTTCAATTTGTGGCAATTTGTACAACTTTTTGGAATTTTGGGTGAATTTTGAGAGAATTTTAAATTGGTCTGGTAAATGATGACAGAAAAGACTGAAAACAAAAGAAATCAGAAAGGAAAATCTGTTCATGATTCAATTCAACAACAACAACAAAACAAACGTCTCCAGATTGTACAACTAGCGAGTTAATCACTCAATTAACCAAGTTTCAACAGGAAATTAAGTAAAAATAACAAAAGCAGTAATAACAGCTTCACCGATTTCCATCAACTGGCAGCATCACGCAGTCTCTCTCGGATAATTTTACTGGGACCTGAGATGTGCACCGCGGGAGCAGACTTCTCGTGGGCCCGACAGACAGACAAAAAAGAAAGACTCCTGGCTTGTGTTCTGACGGAGCGGGTCCCACTACACAGTGATTCAACTTCCACTTGTTTGTTTCCTCAAAAAATCTCCTCCTCATTCGACCCCGCGGCGTCTCTCTATCTTTCTGATTTCGGGTCCCACTTCCCACTTTATTTAACCTGACCGAGCACGGGCCCATACATCAGCGACCCATACTCTTCGTTTATTTATCGTTTTAACTCGGCGCAATCGTGACTGATTTGGCCCATCCTCTTTCGTTTCTTTTGACTCGGTCAAACCTAGCCTCAATAGATCCGCCGAAATCACGGATTGTCATTGTAGGGAAAAAAGTTGGGAATTCGTAATTGGATGAGTTACAAATTTATGATTTGAATATAATAAGGATATGATTTGTATTCAATAATAAAAAAATATAAAATAATAAGATAGGGTCAAGTTAAAGGGAAAAATAGTCATAGAGTGTAAAGTTGCCAAAGGTGGGCTGTGCTGCGATTTCTGATAAGTTATTGTATTCTCTTGCTGATACCTTCTCACCTGTGGTTTTAGACTGCTATTATTCAGGTAACAGATAATCTGAACTTAACTCTTGGTTTCATACAAATTGGAACAAAATCAAGTCTCTAATGATAAATATCCACTGAGCAGAATTGTGTTTGGTTTATTCTCGGTTTCAATATGTGGCAATTTGAGTAGAGTTTTTTGGAACTTCCCGTGAATTTTGAAAGAACTTCACATTGGTCTGGTAAATGATAAGATAAAAGACTGAAAATTGAAAAAAAAAATTAGAAAGGAAAATTTGTTCATGATTCGATTCAACAACAGCAACACAACGTACATATCTCCTAGCAAGTTAATCACTCAATTAACCACGTTTTAACAGGAAACTAAGAAAAAATTAACAAAAGCAGTAGTAACAGCTCCACCTTATTCCATCAACTGGCAGCATCACGCAGTCTCTTTCCGATTGTTTTCCTAGGACTTGAGATGTGCAACACTGGAGCAGACTTCTTATGGGCCTGACAGACGGAGAGAGGACTCCCGGCTTGTGTTCTGATGGAGCGGGTCCCACTACACAGTGATTCAACTTCCTCTCATTTGTTTCCTCAAAAAATCTCCTCCTCATTTGACTCATTTGCACCTCTCTGTCTTTCTGATTTTGGGTCCCACGTTATGCAAACTCACAAGCACTGGCCCATACATGAGCGACCTATACTCTTCATTTTTGTATCATTTATTTACTGGTACAAGAAGAAGCAAAATGCTGAAAGCAGAAAACAGATGATGCAGCTTTTAGATTTGAAATCTCCATATTTAAGTTAGACTGCACAATTTTAATCACCTCACATACTTTAAACTCGTAACATGTCCCTGGCTGAAAACATGCAGCTCAATCTAATACATTAGACCGGAATATGCATGGACAACTGATTGCTATACAAATCTAACATTTTAGTGGTCCCTAGTATAAATTACTTTTTAAATATGTTAAAATGGAAACGCTATCATATTAATTATTTCTACAGAGAGACGTGCATGCCAATCTCTCCCTCAAACCATTTAATATAAGAGAGTTGTTTAATGAGGATTAGTTGATTCTGAAAGTTCTTTATTATTATTTTTTTCTTGAGGTAAAAGACTTTGGAAGTTTGAGGTAGAGCTTTTTGTTTGTTCATCTCTTTTGAGGCTGTCAGAAAGCTCTCTCCGTCTTTCACTCTCTCTGCTTCTCAGATCCGAATCTCTCTTTCAAACAATCTGTCTCTTGGTAATCAACCTTCCATTATCTCTCTCTTTTCGCACCCTCATCTCTGGTCAAATACCAAAAAAAAAAACAAATTAAAAAGGAAGAAAAAGCCGAAAAGATTAAAAAAAAAACACAGAGAGAGAGAGAGATAGGACAGTAAAAGAAGAAAAACTCCACCAAGATGGCTCTTTCAACTGTTGTTGAATGGACGGGATCTGCTATAATTAGTAACCTAGTCGATGCGGCTTATTCCTACTTGGGGGAGCATATGCTCCCAGCCAATACTGAAGCTGCACTATGTAGGCTGAAGTTAGCTCTTCCCAAGATCACAGCTGTCATGAGTGTTGCTGAGGTGCTAAAATTCAAGCACCCAAATTCAGGGGTTAATGCATGGATCGAGCAATTCAGGCTGGCTTTCCAAGCAGCTGAAGACATGCTTGATGAACTGAAATACCTGGAGCTAGAGGACATGGTGAAAAATCAAGACCAGCAGAAAGATCGAGATCAGGTGAGTGGATTTTTCTCTTCAACAGTTGGCTCACTAAAGAGAAATTTCCTCAATTTTATTGGTTATACCATCAATGACGATAAATTGGAGAGGTTCAGGGAGGTTGTGATAACGTTAGATCGAGCTGCCACCGACGTTGGCCATTTCCTCCAATTTGCTACCTCTTTACATGTTCACGGTCTTTTAGAACCACATCCTGAGGCAATCAACACTTCTAGTCGAGAAACTACTTCCTTTTTAACTGAAACTGAAGTGCTAGGACGCGAGACTGAGAAAGCAATGATAATTGAATGGTTAAAAAAACCAGCCCCTCACTCTCGTATCTCTTTTTTCTGTATTGTTGGGATGGGGGGATTGGGGAAGACCACACTTGCACAATTGATCTTTCAAGAGATGTGCCAAGAGAACCATTTTGAAAAAACAATTTGGGTTTGTGTTTCAACTAACTTCAGCGTTGAAGACATAACCAAAAGAATTCTTGAAGAACTAGGCCATAAAAGCCATGTCGGCGAGTCATTAAACGGCCTTCAGAGAAAGTTGAAAGAAAAGATATTTTCAAAAAGAGTTCTTTTCATTCTAGATGATGTCTGGAATGATGAGAAAATGTGTGATTGGGAGAAATTGATTGCTCCTTTAAAATTTGTACATCAAGGGAGCAAAATTTTACTTACAACTAGAATGAAATCTGTAGCCGACATGCTTGGTTGTGTGCTAAACATGAAAAAAGAATATCTAGCGTTAGGAGGCTTGGAAGAAAAGGCATTGTTGTTGCTGCTCAATAAGTATGCATTTCATGGTTTTAACCCCGAAAATCATAAAGATTTGCAAATAATTGGAAATCAGATAGTAAAGATGCTCTGGGGTAGCCCGTTAGCAGCAAAGGTAATTGGTAACTTGCTAAATTCATGCATGCATTTTCCATACTGGAAAAGAATTTTGAATTGTGATTCTGTGATCAACTTAGAGCAAGCTAAGAATTTGTTAGATGTGTTGAAATTAAGCTACTACTGTTTACCAGGGGATTTGCAAGAATGTTTTAGATTTTGTTGCATATTTCCTAAAAACTTCGTATTTGAGAAATCTAGGTTGATTAGAATGTGGATTGCCTCTGGATTCATACGACAACAGTCGTGCAATGAACAAAGATCAGAGGATATTGGAGAAGAGTACTTCAATCATCTTTTGAGGAAATCTTTCTTTGAGTATTCTAAGTACCAAAATGGATATATTTTGCATGATTTGATGCATGATTTGTCTCAGAATGTTTCCAAAGGGGAATGCTGTAGAGTAGAAGAAAATAGCAAATTAGTTACTATACCGCAAAGTGCACAACATGTATCTGTACATGAAAGTGAAATTGAAAGAATCTTTCATCTAAAGAATTTGCGCACCTTGGTAATAACCACATCTCAGTGTAAAATATTTGTTGATCCAAATAAATTTGTTCTCCCAAATGGTTCACTGAAGAAAACTTTACGTTTATTGGTTATACATGGATATCGTAGCTGTGAATTGTCAGAGGAGATTGGTTGTTTAATACACCTTCGTTTTTTATCCATCGAGCTAGTAAATGTGCGAAAACAATCATTTAGATACTTGTTTCCTCATTCAATTTGGAAGCTTCATCATTTGCAAGTACTAGAGATGACTGAAGGTACTTTAAATCCAGATTATTCAGGAATTCAAACAACTGGAATTCCCACTCTTGTTAGCTTACGTTATATGAGCATTCCCTACCAAATGATGCAAAATATTGGCGGAGTACATAAGTTGACTTTGCTTCAAGAGTTAAATCTTTTTGTTGGGCTAGAGGATGGACGCCATGTAGACGAACTAAAGACCCTAAACTATCTCCGACACCTTTCTATTCAGCAAATGGAGAATGTAGGGGACCCTACTGAAGCTATGAATGCCAAACTATCCAAAAAGGAAAGTCTCATTTCACTTTCCCTAAATTGGACTGAAGGGATCAATTCTAATAATCCTGAGCAAATCATTGATAACCTCCGACCCCATCCAAATCTCAAAGATTTAAAAATCGAGTATTACAAAGGCTACAGATCTCCGATTTGGATGAGGGATTTGCCCCCTCTAGATCTATCATCTCTTACACTATCTAACTGTCCTTTCTGGGAAGACCTACCATTGTTTAGGCAAATGCCACATCTGAAAGTACTTTCTCTAAGCCGAATGAATGAAGTGAAAGAAATGGACTATTCATTTGACAGCACAAGAACTGCTTGTGTTTTTCCATCTTTAGAACAACTATACTGTTCCCAAATGCCAAAATGGGAATCCTGGACAGGACCACACAGTTCTTATGGCTTTCCGAATCTAAAGGAACTTACAATTATCAGCTGTCCAAACCTGGCCGTATTACCTGCAATGCCCCATCCTCTTCTAAAGTTTAAATTGTGCAATGTGGGACTGCATTCCCTTCCAGATATATACCATGGTTCTGGCACTATCGCTTCAGCAACATCATTTATAAAATCATCACTCAGAGTAGTGGTGATAATTGGTTGCCCAAACTTAAAATCATTGAATGGATTTCTACAGCAAGAAAACCTAGATTTACAAGCTGTTGAAGAACTAACCATCAAAGACTGTGAGAATCTATTACGGATTCCAACTGAAGGATTTCGGAAGCTAATGTCATTGAGATACTTAACTGTAGAAAATAGCCCAAAGCTGGTGGTCATGGATATTCGTAGCAAAATTCTTCCTGAAAAGCTCCAAGAACTTACAATGGAAAACTGTGGTGAATTTGAGATACCCCTGCTCGAGGAATCATTTGGTCTTACTGCTCTCACTCAATTGCAGATATCACGAAGTGCAAATATTACATCCATTATCACCACCAGAAATGCATTTACATCTCTGGAGTATTTGGAAATCAGACAATGTGATAAGCTTGTCAAACTTTCAGCTCAGGAACAAGAACGTAGAGTTGACGGAGACAACAACTTGACCTTCTTAAAGCTGAATAGACTTCATATTGAAAATTGCCGAAACCTGACCAACTTGCCTAATTTGCCACAATCTCTAACTGAATTTTCCATTAATAACATAGCACTCAGTGATCTTCCGGAGTATTACCTGAGTTCTGACTCAAGTGGCTCAACAACATCATCACTAAAACCATCACTCAGACAAGCAGAGATAATCAATTGCCCAAACTTAAAATCATTGAATGGATTTCTGGAGCAAGACAGCATAGATTTACAAGCTCTTGAGAAATTAAAAATCATTAACTGTGAGAATCTCACACAGCTGCCAATTGGTGCGTTTGGGAAGTTTGTCTCACTACAACACTTAGCCATAAAGGGAAGCCCAAAACTGGTGGCAATTGATAACCAGAGCATCCTCCTGCCAATGAAACTCGTATCTCTCTCAATGGGAAACTGTGGTGAACTTGATGTGCCATTGCTCAAGTCTACATCAGGTCTCACTACTCTCGCTGATCTTCGTATTGAATACAGCACAAATATTACTCATATGTGCTTCTCTGGAAACGAATTTGGCTATCATTGTAACAAGCTCCTTGAATTTTCATCTGTGGAGCAAGTACATTGTGTCCATCCAGGGGAAAAATTGGGCTCTTTAAAGATCAGTTATCTGTACATCGATGATCTCTCTCTCCTTCTTATTGAACCACTTAGAAGCCTCAGATGTGTTAAGCATTTGGAGGTCAGGGATTGTTCAGGAATGGTGGCCTTGCCAGAGCAATGGTTGCTCCAAAATAGCAGTACCCTCAAGCGATTGATTATCCAAAATGCAAGCTCCCTGCAGTCATTGCCTGGTAAAATGACGAGCCTCACTGCCCTTGAAACAATATACATTTCGAATGCTACTTTGCTGGAGGAAATCCCGGCGTTGCCTACTTCTCTCATTCGTAAGGAGATTTACGGCTCTGGTGGCCGGGTGCTCTAAAATACTTCATTTGTCAAGCAATTCCCAATCAATTGGAGACGAGAAGGATACAGAAAATTTCCATGGGCGAAGCTCTCATTTTAACACCATTTTGGTGCTCTTTTTGAGGTGTCAATCAGCTGACAAACCATTGTAAGTATTGATGTGCTTCGTTATTTAAATTTATGAAAAAGATACCCATCAAACTGTTGCTATATACATATTTTACCATGAAAAGATTACATTTAGATTTATCTTTCTCAAATTCAAATTCTTAGAAATTTGTAGTGTTGATTTTTTAAGTTTTAAACATTTCATGGGAAATATCTAAGAATTTGAATTTTGAGGGGTAAATATCTAGATTTAAACTTTTCATGGAGAAATATAACAAAAATTTGACAGGTATATACAACCATTTCGCCACCCCCGCCCCCCACTTTTTGCTTCTTATGTCTCATTTTCTTTTTCAATTTCCCAATTCTACTGATGGCTCTTGCAACAGATTGGGTTCTTTCTTTTCATAAATCCAATGCTGTTCTCGTTTGAAACTGTTGGTCATTTCATACTTGAAAACTGGTTGCATTATCTTTTTACTGCTGACACTTGCTTATGCAAATAATGGCTCCATAGACTAGTGACAACTCGATTATTTCATAGGTGTGGATGTCCGGGGAGAAGAGGATGCAATTAGGCAAGCTCCATTAGGCCAGGCACGAGAAAAAGTGCATGCCATGTATATTGAACAAATAACTATTACTGCAGGCTTTTGTGTAGGTATATATATTTACCCGTGTTTCCAATTTATTAGTTTTACTGCAATTTTGTTTTCAATTTGAACTTAAGAGATATTAACACCTTTTTTTATTTTCTTTTGTCTCCCTCTGTGTCTAAAATAATTTTAGCCAGCTCCCAGCCTTGACAAAAGGAGAGTTACCAATTTGTACTACAGAGATAAAAGAGAACCTAAAGTTTTGGTAAAGCATTTGAGTTGCAACTACCGCAATTTAGTTTTCAATTTGAACTTCAGATATAGGAGTTGGAAAAATTAATTATCATCTACTTGTTAATTTACTCAATTTGTAAAGCATTTGGATTGCAATTACTGCAAAAAAATAAATAAAAGAGGACCGAAAGTTTGAAAGGACCTATGGGCAAAATTTCCAAAACTGAGGGCCGAAAGTGTAGTTTCTGACCAGCTTCCTGCTCCCCCAAAGAGGCACAAGTGGTCCCTTGAAGAGCCTGATGCTGATAAATTAAGTAATTTTGTGCTGATCTATCCTGTTTTATTTTGGTTTTGAGGGTGCTATCAGATGGTTTTTGTACCACTTGCTAACTAGTTTTGGAACTTTGGTGATTCTAATCAAATTTAGCTACTATAAATTCTGGAAATATTTTATTTCAAAAACTACTCTTTAGAGGCATTCTATTAGAAAATGTTTAAGGTTCAGAAGCTTTCCTTGTAACTTCTTGGTACTGAAGGTTTGTCCTTCATATGATATATTGTCCAAACATATGTTCCTTTGATTTGCATTAATAACTGAACCAGAGAAAGTATTAACTTTTTAGTTTGGTAATTGAACTTAGCAAATAAGTGCTAATTAAACTTACAAAAGCTATAGGAATTAACTGTGTTTACCAGCATCACTGCTAAAGTTCAGTCACAAACTCAACTGCAGCAGGAATCTCTACTAAGTTACCAGTCTTGTGCGATGACGATGGAAGAGATTTAGACGAGGAGGAGGTAGATGCTTATGCTGTCAACCGATGAACTCTTAATTGACTATGGGTCCTGCACTAAATTGCAATTACAAATTTTTCCTTTCCTTTTCCTAGTACATGTACTGGGTACAGTGTACAGGTAAATACGTGGCTCTTAATGTAAATGTATTTGGTTTTTGTTTATTCATTGTATTTGTATGGGGTAATAGGTCTAAGAAAAGTTCGGTGGGTTGTTTTTCATGACTTTAGGTCAAATAGACCAATTTATGTTGTGATTAAATTAGTGTTGCAATTAATTATGAGAAAGTTCATGCAGTTAAACCTTGCTGCTAATGGGTTTGCAACTTTGAATGAATTTGAAGTTGTGCCAGTTAAGTGCTCAATATACTCGTTGAGTTTTTTCAAGTCATAACCTGTTTTGCTGAATCATTTTTAGTGTGAATCACAGTAGTTGGTGCCTTGCTCCCTTGCCAAGTTGCGGTTGAAGGTTTTCTTCATTCTCTAACTAAATTTCTTACAATAGGACTGTCAAGATTGCTGAATACAGTTTTCTACCATACCTTTTTGGAATTTTATCAAGTACAAATCTATATCTCAACTGTACCAATGTATGTTTCATAATGAATATAAGATGTAGTTTAGGAAAGAAACCAAAAAGGTTTCACTTAGGTTCAAGCTTAAGACTTCAGGAAAATTCATTTCAATTTACCATCGTTTCAGACGGAGGTGCTGATACCTGACAGCATAGACCGCTTTTAGACAGTAATTCCAAGTCTGACGAGAATGTCATTCCAGGACTGTACAGGCACAGTACCAGTACGTCAGCTTCACATACAAACTTAAGGTCTCTGATGCTTCCTAGGAGAGACAAAAGATGTCGATCGGTTAATCTAGGTTCTCAATTTTCTGTTCAAACAGCATGGGGGTGCATTCTCATTGAGTAAATCAGTGGTTAAATTAAATGTCAGAAGCTAGTGAAAGGTTGGATAATGGCGCAATCAAACAGCATGGTCGACTGACAAACGGGGCCAGTAGTGTCAGAATCAACGAGTAGTTAGGAGAAGTGGCGCTGACGGAAAGGGCCCGAAGGAAAGGAGTACCAGTTAGTTTTAATCGTGCAGAGAAAATCATCTAAATTTTATTCAGCATAGAATTTATCTTCTTTAATTCCGCATGAAAAAAAATAAAAGTGAACCTTACACAATTTTTAAAACGAACAAATCCAACCCTCTATTGAATGAGCGATGGATGGAATTTCTTATAGGATAGATAGTACTCTTAAAAACAATATATTGAGAAGATAAAGAACATGCGACTAAATTGTTAACAATTGAGTAAGAATCTGAAAATTTTAGCGATTGACATTCATACTTGATAGCTGTATCTATAACATATTTAGTAGAAAAAAAATAAATTGAATAAATATGAGAATTTTTATACTTTGAGAAAGATAATTATGATACCGTGACTTCTAGAGGGAAAAAATATGATGTTGAAGTTCCGAAGGGATATATATAAAAAATTTCTACAAAAAAACTATCTTTTTTCTCTTGTCATCAAATTAATTGCAAAAAGAGAAAAAAAACTAGTTTTAGAATGCATATATCAAACTTGTTACAGTAATACACACATTGATGTTGAACTTGTTAAAGTATAGAATTTTATTTATTGAAGATTAAATGTGGAAATTGAAGAATACCCATACAAATCCTTGAAATTATGTATTTTTTCTCTAAATTTTGAAACAGTAAAGTTGTTCCTCTAAGATATGAATACTCACATTTATTCATCTTAAATATTAAATTATATATTTATTCCTCCAAAATGAAAAATATCATATTTACAATCTTAATACATAAAACTTACATATTTAATCTTTTTAATTCTCAAAATTATATACTTAACCTTTAGAACTTCTCTCTTTCCTCCTATTTCCCTCTTAACTCTTTTAGAGGTGGAAAATTGAAGGGCCAAGTTCGTTCTTGTCAAATTAAGTTTGAATAGAATTTTCACTACTAGATTTTCAATATTGACATGGGTATATAATATTAATGGTATAGATAGTTCAATACACATGTCAATAACCTTAATTTTGAACTATATTCACTACTAAAATTTGATAAGTCTTAATTGCATACATTTTTTAATAGGATTTGATCTCTAAAACTATATCATTTTACATAACTTTTAGATCATTTAGTCAAATATTGTACCAAGTTTGAGATATTGCTATGTTTTGATTTGATTTCAGGAGTTTGGAGCATTCGAGAGCAAGAGAGAAACGTTGAAAACAAGACAGAACGCAACTAGCACATTGGAAGCTTGTTGGTGGAGTTTGGCACAAATATTGTGGGTCGCAATTTCTCGTGGCTAAGAAACAGTTTTTCTGTCAGTTCGCTGGCACCTTTTCACCTCGATTTTACCAGTCGCAATAATTATTACGGGTCGTAAAATCGACCCTGTTTCAGATTTGAAAAGCCCAAATAATCTTGTTCGTTTGGGAAATATATATATGGGCCTAGGCTTAACTCCCAAGGAACCCTAGCTGCCCCTGGAACTCTCATCACCTCTCTCCACGACTCTCCGCACTTAGGAACTGATTTGGGACCAAGATTTGAAGGATTTTGGGTTGCTTGAAGAGATTTAGCGCGTGACTTGGAGAAGAAAAAGAAAAAGATTACTCTTGCTTTGTTTTATCTCTTTATTCTCTCTCCTTTAAATTCTCATCTGTCGTTCTAGATATTTTTTTGAGATGATGTGTGCCCCCTATGAGAGGCTAGTTCCCTCTCTAGGGGCGATGACATATAAAACTCGAAACTAGTGCTTTAATTTTACTTGGTTTGTTGTTTTTAATTGATTATTGTGATTTGTTTTTTTGCGAATTGTTAAATGTATGAATTGCTTTATTTAACCAACTCTAGCAATACGTGTACTTAGGATTTTGAGTAAATGACTAATCAATCACTTGCTTGAACCCGTATCAAGAGAACAAAACTAGGCTAGAGGTGAAGTACCTAACGGTGAAACCAAATGTCTAGATGAATATTTTTGGTTATATTGAATTGCTTGTGAGATGTATCTAACGGTGAATTGCAACTAATTAACTTGCACATGTTTAGAAATTATAAAGATGCGAATCAAGTAAATTAAAGTCTAGTGAAAAATAAGTTAAAGCTCCTAGAATTCTTGTTATTGAATTAAATCTCAGGATTTTATTATTTGTTTTGTTTTTATCCGGTTTAGTTTAGAAAATCAATAAAGATTAATTCGTCTAGCTTAGTGAATTAGTAAGAACGGTATTTTACGAGTTTGTCCCTGTGGATTTGACACCCTAATTACTACTTAATAAGATTGTACGCTTGCAATCAAATTAGATAAATTTAAGATATCATTAGTTATAGGCGAAATATTTCAACACAATTCTCAATGGAAGCATATTACCTAACATAACATGCAACTAAACTTAAAATTTGATGAAACCGTTTGCCTACTATCTCTAGAACAAAAACAAGTAGCAGTAATGCAAACTAAGAAGTACGAGTATATATATACTTTTTTTTATGGTTATCAGTACAGCTGAGCATGTATTGGTTTCTTTGGCTTAAGCATTCAAGTTTCCGAATGCTTTGTTTTATTAAGCTAGATGCTCAGTGCCTGGATGGCTGAGCACCAGGTCCCACAGATAATAGAGTTACAACCAAATAAATTAGGTATGTCTATTTCTAAGATATAACCAAATAACCAATTACAAGTAGTTTTATTTTATTAATCGGTGGCTTTCTAGGATGGTTCCTGTACTCTTGAATTATTTTGACTAAATTACATCACTCTCTTTTTTATCCTTAAAATTTTAAATATATCAATTTAGTCCTTCAAATTTCAATTAATAAATTATCGACTCACACTATATGAAAATTAATTTGCATCCGCCTATGACCAGCCACTAAATGTTGAATATCAAACTAATATCATTTGTAATTTGTAAACACAATATTTTAAAATAATAAGAATTTGGTGTAGAATCAAATAAAATAAGATTTCATTATTTTTGGCTGATTGGTTTAAGCAATTCTAACCGCGGGGGGGGGGGGGGGGGGGGGGGGGTGCACTTTAGAGGAAACGATTCCAGAGGAGTTGGCTACAAGGGACAAAAGAACCTCTTTTTTTTTTTTAAAGACGAGGGATTCAATAATCATGATTATTAAATCTATAATATCTACTTCATCATATATATATGCTTTAATTCATATATGTGTACCATCAAATATATTCTAATACATCTCAATAACATGTATATAAAAAATTATTGAATTTTAACTTTATTCTGGTAGCCATCAAGAGAGTGAATTAAATCACAAAATTTGGTCAATTGATTTTTATTAGTGCTTGATGCATATCAAAATAAAATTGAAATTGTATAATTTTTTCTATACCTATATAACATAATATATAGAAAATATCCAATTAATTAGTTTTGTTTTTTTAAGAATTTAACAAATAATTATTTAAAATTTAATTTTATAATCACTGATGTGACATTAATAATCATGGATATTAAATCTCTTCTACAGTGCTTCTAAGAAATCACAATTTGTATATAACAATAATTTACCGTGTATCGGGTCACTGATGTTTTTCTGGTGGTGGACTGGATAGGCTTATTATTATTAATTATTTGCTACAATATAATGTTTAGTTTGTGCATGCCACAGGGAATCGTTGAGCGCCATTAATGTAGTTTGAACTCGAGTTTCTGTTTTGCTTCTTCATCTCTTTTGCATCTACCACAAAGCCCATCTTTTGTCTCTTGAGCTCGATCTGTCGACTTTCAATCTGTTTCTCATATCTCAATCTCACGCTCGAACTATCTTCAATCCTGGAAATTGTTTTCCTTTTGTTAACCAATTTCTTTTTCGTGACATTCGCATTTCTCAATTCATCTTTTAACCAATATTCTACTACAAATTATTAGTGTTCTTTCCAGTTCAATACACAATACCCCTTTCTCAAGTTTAACAAAAAATAGAAAAAAAAGCAAACAAAAAAAAAGGAAGAAGAAGAAAATCTCCAAAAACATGGCTCTCAACCCTTGCTGGATGGATGGGGTCTGCGGTCTAGCAACCTGGTCGACACAACTTACTCATACTTGGGTGAGCACATGCTGGCAGCCGACACTAAGGCCGAGCTAAATAGGCTCAAGACGGCTCTTCCCAAGATCACCACTGTCATGAGTGTTGCTGAGACACTGAAATTGAAGCACCCAAATTCAGGGGGTGAGTGTTAAATGGCTCGACAATTTCAAACAAGATTTCCTTGCAGCTGAAGATGCGATTGAGGAACTGAAATATCGGGAGCTGGAAGACATGGTGAAAAACCAAGATCAAGTGTGTCAATCTTCCTCTTCAATACTTGGCTCTCTCAAGAGAAAGTTCTCTAGTTCTAACATTAATAAGGATACATTGGGGAGGTTGAGGGAGGCTGTCAAAATGTTAGACCTGGCTATCACAGATGTTAGCCTTTTTTTTCAGTACTCAACTACTCTACATATTCACGGTCTTGCAGAATCACATTGTGTGGTCAGTAAGATTTCTAGTCGAGAAAAAACTTCTCATTTAACCGAAACCAAAGTGTTTGGCCGCGAGAATGAGAAGTCCAAGATAATTGAATGGTTGGAAAAGCCATTATCTCATGCTCATATTTCTGCCTTTTGTATTATTGGGTCAGGTGGATTAGGGAAGACCACCCTTGCACAGTTGATCTATGAAGATATGAACAGAAGGAATCATTTTCGTAAAACAATTTTGGTATGTGTTTCAACAAGTTTTACTGTTGAAGATATAACAAGAAAAATTCTGCAAGAACTAGGGGAGAAAACAGATGGTAGTGAATCTTTAAATGGCCTTCAGATAAAATTGAAGGAAAAGGTAATTTCAAAGAAAGTTCTTTTTATTCTAGATGATGTTTGGAATGATGATAAAATATGTGATTGGGAGGAATTGGTTGCCCCTCTGAAATTTGTACAAGAAGGAAGCAAAATCTTACTTACAACTAGAATGAAATCAGTGGCAGATGTGCTTGCTCATGTACGAAGCATAGACCGAGAATGTCTAGATTTAAGAGTTTGAAAGAGGAAAAGTTGCTGCTGTTGTTAAATAAATACGCATTTCATGGTTATAACCCTAAAAATCATAAGGATTTGCAAAAGATCGGAACTGATATAGTAAAGAAACTCTTGGGTAGCCTGCTAGCAGCAAAGGTAATTGGGAGCTTGTTGAATTCAAATATGGATTTTCAATACTGGAGAAGAATTTTAAATTTTGATTCCCTAATCAACTTGGAACAATCTAAAAATGTGGCAGATATGTTGAAATTGAGCTACTACCATTTATCAGAATATTTGCAAGAATGCTTTATAGATTTTGTAGCATATTTCCTTAGGATTATGTTTTTGAGAAAAATAGATTGATTAGAATGTGGATGGCCTCTGGATTCATTCGGCAACAATTATGGGGAGAAGAGAGGCCAGAGGATATTGGAGAAGACTACAATCCTTTTTTGAACCACATCTTAGTGTTATGCATGATTTGATGCATGAATTGGCTCAAAATGTTTCGAAAGGAGAATGTTATAGAATAGAATCAAATGACAAATCGGGTAGTATACCTAGTACCACACAACACGTATTGGAAATAGATGTAAATTCAATGTATATTTGTGATCTGCTAGAGGAGATTGGCAATTTGATACACCTTCGCTATCTAACTACGAGAGCAAGATCTGGAAAATTTCTTCCTCATTCAATTCATAAACTCCATCATTTGCAAGTATTAGAGTGGTACAGAGAAAATTTTGAAACAACTGGAATGACTAATCTTGTCAATTTACATTATATGAAGCTTCCTAATGAGATGATGCAAAATATTAAAGGAGTACACAAGCTGACTTCCCTTCAAGAGTTGACTTTTTTTGTTGGACAAGAGCGAGGTCATCATATAGATGAACTAAAGATGCTAAACAATCTCCGAAACCTTTCAATTAAGCAAATTGAGAATGTAGGAGATCTTACTGAAGTTAAGAATGTCAAACTATCTGAAAAAGAAAGTCTTATTTCACTTTTACTAAATTGGTCTGAAGCAGTTCTGATAATCCTGAGCAAATCATTGATAACCTTCAACCCCATCCAAATCTCAAAGAATTGGAGATTCAGTATTATGAAGGCCACACATCTCCCATTTGGATGAGGAATTTGCCTCCTCTTCACCTATCATCGCTCACACTAGCAAATTGCCCTTTGATGGAAGACCTACCTTTACACAAATGCCCCATTTGAGGAAACTCTCTCTATTCGAAACGAATGAAGTGAAAGAAGTGGACTACTCATTTGACAGTGCGAGAAATGACTGTCCTTTTGCATCTTTGGAAAAGCTCTACTGTTAGAAAATGCCAAAATGGCAATCATGGGAAGGACAACACAGTAGTCATGGATTTTCCAATCTAAAAGAACTTGTAATTGGCAATTGTCCAAACTTGGCCGAATTACCGGCAATACCTCTTTCCCTATCCATATTCTTAGTGAGGAGAGTGGGACTAAATTCCCTTCCAGATATATACCTTAGTTCTAACATTACCACTCCAGCACCATCATCTCTAAAATCATCACTAAGATTTGTGGAGATAGTCAATTGTCCAAACTTAAAATCATTGAATGGATTTTTGCAGCAAGAAAACCTTGATTTACAAGCTGTTGAGGAATTAACTATAGAAGCATGTGAGAATTTGGTACAGTTTCCAATCCGTTCATTTGGGAAATTTGAGTCATTAAAGACCTTAACTATATATGGAAACACAAAACGGATTGCAATTGATAACCAGAGAATTATCCTTCCTGTGAAGCTCCAAACTCTTCGTTTAGGAAACTGCGGTGAACTTGATATCCAATTGCTTGAGTCTGCATCACGCGTCACCACTCTCCGTGATCTTCACATTCAAGGCAGTGCAAGTATTACTTGTATTCCTTTCTTCGAGAATGCATTTGCATCTGTAAGAAAATTTTGAAAAGTTTGGAAGGAATATTGTACTGCTGCTGCATACTGCCTAAGGACTACTCTGCCTCAGAGAATCATGTGCTAGAAACGGAAGGAGAAGATCACGCCTCTAATGTATCATTAGCTATATATTTAGATAAGATTCTGTATATAATTAGGAAATAGTATTGATTGAAAATTAGTTGTACAATTTAGTGTTTACTTCTTTGGTTTTGTATCTCCTATAATATAATGGGCTATATTATCACTGGCTCCTTTTGATAACTTCTCAACATACAACTCTATCAATGACCAATCTATCTTACCTCCTTGAGTATTTCGAATCAAGCTTGTTAGAGCTTCATCATTTGTGATAAGAATTAATACAAAAAAAAACTTTCCACCCCGACCTCCTTGCCATCTTGCATTAATTCCCAAATTATATAGGCTCTCTGACCATCCGGTTATTGAATAAATTTTACTTTTTAGTTGAACGAACCACATTTTAGGTTTGCGTGGAATACATTTGGACTTTGTCCTTCATAATTGCAACCATTAGAGTCTTGGGTTATGGCGCCTCCATGATATACACATATAGCAACAGGATCATAATCCATTATCTAGATGAGAAAAACAAATTAGATTTCCCAATTACATAAAAATCCTGATTTTAAATAAGTAAAAACAAATTTACATAAACTTTGAAATTTTACTGCAGTATATAGAAAACATAGATAAATCCTCCAATATAACATTTTATTCATGAGCAATTGCTACTAAAAATGAAAAAAAAAAATCAAATACAACAATAAGTTAAAATCACAATAGCAAAATACTATAAATAGGTGAATATCTAACCTTTATAATAAAAGAATACAACTCTCCACTTCAAAACAATGAATTGTGCTTTTTTTGAAGACTAATTTTCATGGGCTAGTTGGACGGGATGGAAACCCTAGTTTTTTCCACAAAAGCAACTGCAAATATCGTCAGAGAGGGATATATGGTGGGGAAGACAGAGCATTAAAAGATGGCACCTAATATAAACGCAGGCATTTAGAGATAGAGGCATGCGTTCATATAACGGGTTTTGAAGCAAGTACAGATTCGAAATATGCAAGAACCTAAATGCATGCGTTTGTAAACACATGCGTTCACAGCTTGGATAGAGGAAAAAGACCACCTGAACGCAGGCGTTTATATTACCCTATAAACGCATGCGTTCATAAACTAGGCATATAGTTGCTAAAAGTATCAGGACAGGGGCATTTTCATCAAAAGTTTTAAAATCAGGGGTAGACAAAAAAAAATTCATCCAATAATGCAGTAGACTTCTAAAGTTTAGAGTCAAGCTCCTTTTGTGTGGTTCTTATATCCTTTGCGTCTGTGGGAACTAGCTTTCCCTTGCTCTTAGTATCTTCTTTGGCTATCTCTGTTTCTAAATCTCAGACCTCATTCTCTACCTCACTCAAAACAATCTGTCTCTATTGGTTATTGTACTTCCTTTATTAACGGATCTATTTCTTTTGCCATCTCCATTTTTCAATTCATCTTTCAAGCAACGATCTAATATAAATTCTACATTTTATGTTCTTTCTGATTCAGTACACAACCCTTCTTGCTAAAAATTTATAAAAAAAAAAAAGAAAAAGACAAAAAAAGGGAAAAAAAGAAAAAGAAAAAGAGATAACAAGGTATAAGGAAAAAATAAATCTCTAACGAGATGGCTCTCTCAACCCTTGCTGAATGGACTGGAAACGCAATCATTAGCAACCTACTTGATGCAGCTTCTACATACGTGGGTGAGCGTATGCTGCCAGCTGACACCGAATCGGAGATAAACAGGCTGAAGACGGCTCTTCCCAAGATCAAAGCTGTCATGAATGTTTCCGAGGCGCTGAAGTTGAAGCACCCCAATTCGGGGGTGAATGAATGGCTCGACAATTTCAAACAAGCTTTCCTTGCAGCTGATGATGTTATTGACGAACTCAAATATCGGGAGTTGGAGGACATGGTAAAAAACAACCATCAGGTGAGTGGCTCTTCCACTTCAATACTTGGTTCTCTCAAGAGAAAATTCCCTAGTTCTAACATTAATAAGGATACGTTGGGGAGGTTGAGGGAGGCTGTGAAACTGTTAGATTTGGCTGCCACAGATGTTGGTGATTTTTTTCAATTTGCAATTGCTCTACATGTTCGTGGTCTTGCAGAACCACATGGTGAGGCTAGTCCGATTTCCGATCGAGAAACTTCTTCCTTTTTAACCGAAAGCAAAGTGTTTGGCCGTGAGAGTGAGAAGGCCATGGTAATCGAATGGTTAAAGAAACCAGCATCTCATGTTCACATCTCTGCTTTAAGTATTGTTGGGGTCGGTGGATTAGGGAAAACCACCCTTGTCCAGCTAATCCTTGAAGAGATTAGCAGAGAGAACCATTTTGATGAAACAATTTGGATTTGTGTTTCGACATCTTTTCATGTTATAGATGTAACACGAAAAATTCTTGAAGAACTAAATGAGAGCAGCCATGTTGGTGAAACATTAAATGGCCTTCAAAAGAAATTGCAGAAACGGGTTCTTTCAAAGAAAGTTTTGCTCATTCTAGATGATGTTTGGAATGAAAATAAATCTTCTAATTGGGAAAAGTTGGTTGCGCCTTTGAAATTTGTACAACAAGGAAGCAAAATCTTACTTATGACTAGAATGAAATCAGTGGCAGACATGCTTGCTCGTGTGCTAAATCTGAAAGGAGAATATCTAAATTTAAGAGGCCTGAAAGAACCAGAGTTGATATTGTTGTTAAACAAGTACGCATTCCATGGTTGTAACCCTGATGATCATAAAGATTTACAAAAGATCGGAAATGATATAGTAAAAAAGCTTTGGGGTAGCCCTCTAGCTGCTAAGGTGATTGGGAGCTTGTTGAACTCAAGCATGGATTTTAATTATTGGAAAAGAATTTTGAAATGTGATTCCTTGTTCGATTTAGAACAAGTTAAGGAAGTGATAGATGTGTTAAAATTGAGTTACTTCCATTTACCAGCATATTTGCAGGAGTGCTTTAGATTTTGTAGCATATTTCCTCAAGATTATGCATTTGAGAAAAATAGATTGATCAAAATGTGGATGGCATCTGGATTCATACGGCAACAATTATGGGGAGAAGAGAGGCCACAGGATATTGGAGAAGAGTACTTTAATCATCTATTAAGGAAATCATTTTTTGAACCGCATCCTTGGATACCAAACTACTATATTATGCATGATTTGATACATGAATTGGCTCAGAATGTTTCCAAAGGAGAATGTTGTAGAGTAGAATCAAATGACAAATCGGTTAATATACCTAGCACAACACAACATGTATCTATACATGAATGTGAAATCGAAAGGGTCTTCCATCTTAGGAATTTACGTACCTTAGCAATAACCACGTCCGATAATAAATTAGTTGTTAATCCAGCTATACTTAAGGAAACTTTACGTGTATTGGATATAAATATAGATTATACATGCAGATGTGAACTCCCAGAAGATATTAGTGGTCTAATACACCTTCGCTATCTTGCTATGAGAGGACAATATGGAGAATTGTTTCCAATAAAAGGATGTGCAATTTTTCACTCAATTTATAAGCTTTATCATTTGCAAGTATTAGAGTGGTACGGAGAAAATTTTGAAACAACCGGAATGAGCAATCTTGTCAGCGTACGTTATATGATACTTCTTGATAAGATAATGCAAAACATTAAAGAAGTACACAAGCTGACGTCCCTTCAAGAATTGACTTTTTTTGTTGGACAGAAGAGAGGTCATCTTATAGATGAACTATAGACGCTTAACAATCTTCGAAAACTTTCAATTAAGCAAATTGAGAATGTAGGAGATTCAGATGAAGCTAAGAATGCTAAACTATCCAAAAAGGAAAGTCTCATTTCACTTTCCCTAAATTGGACTGAAGACAACAATTCCGATAACCCTGAGCAAATCATTGATAACCTCCAGCCCTCTCCAACCCTCAAGGAATTGACAATTGAGTCTTATAAAGGCCACAGATCTCCCGTTTGGATGACAGATTTGCCTCCTCTAGGCCTATCATCGCTCAGGCTATCTAATTGCCCTTTATGGGAGGATCTACCTTTACTCACACAAATGCCCCATTTAAGTAAACTCACTCTACTCGGAATGAATGGAGTAAAAGAAATGGACTGCTCATTTCCTTTTCCCAATCTAAAGGAACTTAAAATTATAGATTGTCCAAACCTGGCCAAATTACCGGAATTACCTGTTTTCCTATCCAAAATCAAAATGTCTAGAGTGGGACTTGATTCCCTTCCAGATATATACCTTAGTTCTAATATTACAATTGCAGCACCATCATCACTAAAATTGTCACTCAGAGTTGTGAAGATAGAATATTGCCCAAACATAAAGTCATTAAATGGATTTCTACAGCAAGAAAACCTAGATTTTCAAGCTATTGTGGTACTAACTATTATGTGCTGTGAGAATTTGGTACAGCTACCGGTCGGTGCATTTGGAAAATTTGAGTCATTAAAATACTTAGCTATATATGGAAATACAAAACTGCTTGCAGTTGATAACCAGAGAATTCTCCTTCCTGTGAAGCTCCAAACTCTTCGTTTAGGAAACCGTGGCGAATTTGATGTGCAATTGCTTGATTCCGCATCACGCCTGACTACTCTTCACAATCTTTACATACTAGACAGTGCAAATATTACTTGTATTCCTTTCTCAGAAAATGCATTTCCATCTCTCAGAAAATTGGATATCAAGGGATGTGACAAGCTCGTTGAATATTCATCTATGGCATATGCACAAGGCGTTAGCCCAGGAAACAACACGGCCTCTTTAAAGATTAATACGCTTTACAGTTCTCACCTCTCTCTTCATTTTATTGAACCACTTAGAAGCCTTAAATTTGTTAGCACATGTCGAGTAGAGGATTGTTCAGGGATGGAGACCTTGCCGGAGCAATGGTTGCTGCAAAACAGCAGTACCCTTGAGTATTTGTCTATCCATAATGCGAGCTCCCTGCGGTCATTGCCTGGTACGATGGTGAGGCTCACTGCCCTTAAACATCTAACCATTAAGAATGCCACTTGTCTGGAAGAAATCCCAGAGTTGCCTACTTCTCTGCTTTTTAAGAGCATTGAAGGTGCTGGTGGCCGCCAGCTGGTCTGAAATACTCATTATTCGGAAAGTACTTCCAATCATTGTTCTGAAGAAGGGAGGAGCAGTTTTTCATGGGCTAAGCTCTCATTTAACTCTATTTCTACCCTACTTGTAAGCTACCAAAAAACCTTTTTCTGCCTACTTTTGCTGGTTTTGTGCTTGATATTTATCCAAAATATGAATTCTATTAGTGGCTCTTACAATGATTAGGTTCTCGTTTGCAACCATTGGTCTTTGCCTGATATTTTTTACTCTTGGATACATAAACATTGACCCCATAACAAGTGCCACATGGCTGTTGCATAGGTGTGGATGTCCGGAGTAGAGGACGAAATTACACAACTTCCACGGCATTGAGCACAACGCAAAATGTAAATATGTAAATATCACTCAGAGTTGTGGTATTTTCATATGCTGGTATGTCTCTCCTCCTTTCCAATTTATTAGTTTTTCTATACATTTCTATTTTTAATTTAAATTTCATAGATACTGACACATTTTTAAACTTTTAACTCCGCCTATATCTAAATGATGTAGCCGGTCCCAAGCCCGGAAAAAAGGAGGAGGGTTATCAAAAAGTTTGAAAAGTGTCAATTTACAATTGAATCGCAATTGTTGCAGAACATAATAGCTGCTTGCTTAAAGCACCAATGAGGAAAATTTCCAAAGTGCAGGGTATGAGGTTTGATTACTGACTTAGAGTTGCACAATTGGTCTGTTTTAAGAGGTTGTTTCCATTAGATTTTAGCGATTCTGATATGGTCTTTCCTGTTCTATCTTGTGTTCAGTGGTATATGTGGGTGTACCAGCTTGCGTTTTTGTACCCTGGTTTACTAATTTCAGTGGTTCAGACCAATTATTGACTGCTGATTAGTTTCAATCATTTTGAAGCCATACCAGTCCTGCATTTTGAAGTTACTCAGTTCAATTCGTGGCTATTTAATTTGAGTGATCCTCTACTAAATTTCTTATGGTAATACCAAAGATGTTAGCATACACCTTACCGTACTGGTTTTTGAATATCACTCAATACTGATCTGTAATTATGTACTTCAACTGGACCAAAATATGTTTCATTATGAACTGCAATTTCTGATGAGGTAAGAACTACATGAGGTCAGATGAAGTTGTTGTATTCTGTTGCTGATTCCTTCACACCTGTGGTTTTAGACTGCTGTTATTCAGATAACATCCAAATTGACATCTCACCTCAAAAAGAACATACGAATTGGTACAACATCAAGTCTCTAGTGATAAATATCCACCTAGCAGAGTTCTGTTTGGTTTATACTCGGTTTCATTTCGTGGCAATTTGAGTAGAGTTTTTTGGAACTTTTGGTGAAATTTGAGAGAATTTCTGAGAACAAGCAAGAAGGAAAAATAAGTAAATAAATAAAAAAAATAAAGGTTTCGTGTCTCTGGCTTATATTAATCACTGAATTGACCGAGCTTTAACAGGAAAAAAGCTGAGAAAAAATAAACAAAAACACTAACAACTTCAATCGACTCCATGATCAGCTGCCAGTATCAGGCAGATTCGTTTCTGTGCCCTTCTCCAGTCTCTCCTTCGCTTCTTTTCCTGAGGGGGCAGGAACCCCTACACAGTGATCAATCTTCCCCCTCTTTTTTTATTTATGACAATCAAGTTACTAATTTAAGACAATTAGATCTCCAAATGTTAATCTCACTCATAATTGACAAATTTGGATAAAAATGAACCAAACTGCCCTTGAATTTTATAGTGTGATTATTTAAAAATTAATATTTATGTGATTTGAAAAATAAAATATTTCTTTAATAATAAGATTGTACTATATAACTGAAAAAATCAGAGAACATTGTAGACATTATCCTATGATCTGTTTACTTTGCTTGACTGAGAGGTGGGTCCCATATATGTTATTAGTGGATGATAACTTTAATTTGTTTGCAACAGTGTTTAAGCACAGGAACCCCTCTTCTTGAGTGCAGTGCAGCACAATTTGTGCTCCTTTGCAACCAATTATTGGTATCTTTTTAATTTTTTACTGGAGCATGGAGCATGATGTTATCATTTTTTTTTTACCTGCATCACTGCATTTGTGATCCGGCCTATATCATATTTTTTGCTTGTGCACACTAATTTAAAGGGGTAGGTTGGTTTGTTTTTCCAAGATAGAACTGATTGGTGCTAGCTTTCTTTATTTATTACTGGCTTACCTACAAGATTCTCTCTTGTGGAATTATTTTATCTGGAAATTGACATTAAAAATGGTAAAAGAAAAATATTTTTATTTCGTTTTTTTGGAAAAAGAGGTTTTGTTTCGTTGTTTTATCAGCAGAAACAATAATATAGATGCGTCACAATGTTAAAAAATGCTGAACTAACATCGTTTTTGTAAAAAAAAAAAAAATTTTTGACCAAATGAGAATATGGGGTAGAGAATAAAATAACAAATATCCAATACTTCTTGACTGACTTGTTCATAATTAGGGGTGTCAATGAGTCGGGTCGGGTTGATATTATTTTATTATTATTTTTGACCCGATCTATTTTAATTCAGGTCAAAATTCTTTGACCCATATCCGACCCGATCCGAATAAATTGATTAAGTATTTAATAATTATTTTTTTATATTTTTAAACAACTTAATTTTAATTAATATATATTTAATTTTAATTAGTATATAAATAAATCTTAATTAATTCAAAATTTCAAAATTAAATTTAAAAATAATAATTATTCAGATCATTTCGAATTGATCCGATCCGATCCGATCCGAAATGAGTAAAAAATTATTGATCCATACCTGATTTATTTTTTCTCATATCACTTCAATCAGATCAAGTTGACCCATTGAGTTGTATAACACCGCTGTTCATAATATTGTTTTCGCTTTCTTATCACTTAAAAGAGAGATACAAGTTAATTATTGAGTGTTATATCGGAGAGAGTTGTTACCGTGTACCGGGTCACTGACAGTGCCCATTTGATTTTACGAAGGTGGCTTTATTGCTTTAATATAGAACATAACTGTTGGTTAGCTATTTCCTACATAGAATGTTCAGTCTGTATATGCCACAGAGAAATAGTTGATCTCCCCAAAGCAAGGCAAGTAGACTTACGGAAGTGCGAAGTCAAGTTTTTTGCATCTGTGTAAACTTGCTTCTCTCTCTCTCAATCATTTTGTTCTTTCCTCTCTCTCGTTCTCTATCTTTGGCTATCTCTGTTCCTCAAATCATAGTGTTTCCGCTCAAAAATCCGTCTCTTGGCAATTTACTTCCTTCATTAACCGATCTCTTTCTCCTGGCGTGCATCTCCATTTTTACATTCATCTTTCAATCGAAATTACACTACAAATTCTAGTTGCCATTCTTTCTGATTCTGTACACAACACATCTTGCTGAAATTATAGGGAAAAAAAAAACAGAGAGAGCAGTAAGTTAGAAGAAGAAAATATCCAACAAGATGGATCTCTCAACCCTTGCTGGATGGACTGGATCCGCAATCATTAGCAACCTAGTCGACAAGGCCTCTTCATTCTTGGCTGAGCATATGCTGCCAGCCGACACCGAAGCGGAGATAAACAGGCTGAAGATAGCTCTTCCCAAGATCAAAGCTGTCATGAATGTTTCCGAGGCGCTAAAGTCAAAGCACCCGAACTCCGGGGTGAATGAATGGCTCAACAATTTCAAACAAGCTTTCCTGGCAGCTGATGATGTGCTTGATGAACTGAAGTACTGGGAGCTGAAGGACATGGTCAGAGATAGAGACCAGGTGGGTGGTTTTCTCTCTTCAATAGTTGGTTCTCTCAAGAGAAAATTCTCTAGTTCTACCATTAATAAGGATACGTTGGGGAGGTTGAGGAAAGTTGTAAAAATGTTAGATCAAATTGTTGCTGATGCTGGCCCTTTTTTCCAACTTGCAACTACTGTATATGTTCGCGATCTTGCAGAATCACATTGTGATGCCGGTAAGATTTCTAGTCGAGAAACGACTTCTTTTTTAACTGAAAGCAAAGTGTTTGGCCGCGAGAATGAGAGAGCTGAGGTGATTGAATGGTTAAAGAAACCGACATCTGATGCTCATATTTCTGCTTTCTGTATTGTTGGGGCGGGCGGATTAGGGAAGACCACCCTTGCACAGTTAATCTTTGAAGATATTAGTAGAGAGAATCATTTTGATGAAACGATTTGGGTTTGTGTTTCAACAAGTTTCAGTGTCGATGAAATAATAAGAAAAATTCTCCAAGAACTAGGGGTTAAAACAGATGGCACTGAATTTTTAAATGGCCTTCAGAAAAAAATAAAAGAAAAAGTTCTTTCGAAGAAAGTTCTTTTCATTCTAGATGATGTTTGGAATGATGATCAAATGTGTGATTGGGAACAATTGATTGCCCCTCTGAAATTTGTACGAGAAGGAAGCAAAATCTTACTCACGACTAGAATGAAGTCAGTGGCGGACATGCTTGCTCGTGTGCTAAATGTTAACAAGAAATGTCTAGATTTAGGAGGTCTGGAAGAGCAGGAGTTGTTGTTGCTATTCAACAAGTATGCATTTCATGGTTATAACCCTAACAATCATAGAGATTTGCAAAAGATGGGGAAAGATATAGTAAAGAAGCTCCGAGGTAGCCCGCTAGCAGCAAAGGTGATTGGCAGCTTGCTGAATTCAAATGTGGATTTTCAATACTGGAAAAGAATTTTGACATGTGATTCCCTAATCAACTTAGAGCGAGCTAAAAGTGTGGTAGATGTGTTGAAATTGAGCTACTATCATTTACCAGTAGAATTGCAAGAATGTTTTAGGTTTTGTAGCATATTTCCTCAAGATCATGGTTTTAAAAAATGTGAGTTGATCATAATGTGGGTGGCCTCTGGATTCATACGACAACAATTAAGGGGAGAAGAGAGACCGGAGGATATTGGAGAAGAGTACTTCGATCATCTATTAAAGAAATCATTTTTTGAACCGCATCCTTGGAGTGAAAACTATATTATGCATGATTTGATACATGAATTGGCTCAAAATGTTTCTGAAGGAGAATGTTGTAGAGTAGAACCAAATGACAAAGTGATTAATATACCTAGCACTATACAACATGTATCTGTCGATACATGTAAAATTGAAAGGATCTTTCATCTTAAGAATTTACGCACCTTGATAATAACCACATCTGAGAATATAGTGGGTCGATTTATTCTCCCAAATGATTCACTGAAGGAAACTTTACGTGTATTGGTTTTAAATGTTGGCTGTGAAGTGCCAGAGGAGATTGGTAGTTTGATACACCTTCGCTATCTAACCATATCAAAAAATGCAAAATTGGTTCCTCACTCGATTTATAAGCTTCATCATTTGCAGCTATTAGAGTGGTACAGAGAAAATTTTGAAACAACTGGAATGACCAATCTTTTTAGCTTACGTTATATGATGCTTCATGATGATATAATGCGAAATATTAAAGGAGTACATAAGCTGACATCCCTTCAAGAGTTGACCTTTTCTGTTGGACAGGAGAGCGGTCGACATATAGATGAACTAAAGACGCTAAACAATCTTCGGAACCTTTCAATTCAACAAATTGAGAACGTAGGAGATCTTGCTGAAGCTAAGAATGCCAGACTATCTGAAAAGGAAAACCTCATTTCACTTTCCCTAATTTGGTCTAAAGGGAGCGATTCTGTTAATCCTGAGCATTTCATTGATAACCTCCAGCCATCTCCAACTCTCAAGGAATTGACAATTCGGTATTATAAAGGCCACACATCTCCCATTTGGATGAAGAATTCGCCTCCTCTAGACCTATCATCGCTCACTTTAGCTAATTGCCCTATGTGGGAAGTCCTACCTTTACTCGCACAAATGTCCCATTTGAAGAAACTCTCTCTACTCGAAATGAATGAAGTGAAAAAATTGGACTACTCATTTGACAGCTCAAGAAATGACTATCCTTTTGCGTCTTTGGAACAGTTATGCTGTCAAAAAATGCCAAAATGGCAATCTTGGGCAGGACCACTCGGTCATTACGGTTTTCCAAATCTGAGAGAACTCATAATTGAGGATTGTCCAAACCTGACAATATTGCCTGCGATGCCTCCTTCTCTATTCAAATTTAAAGTGAATAATGTGGGACTAATTACTCTTCCTGATATATACCTTAGTTCTAGCATTACAAGTCCAGCGTCATCATTTCTAAAATCGTCACTCAGAGAAGTGGAGATAATGAATTGCCCAAACTTGAAATCATTGAATGGATTTTTCCAGCAAGAAAACCTTGATTTACAAGCTGTTGAGAGATTATTTATAGCAGCCTGCGAAAATTTGGTACAGCTACCAATCGGTGCATTTGAGAAATTTGAGTCGTTAGAACACTTAAGTTTTTATGGAAACCCAAAACTGCTTGCAGTTGGTAACCAGATAATTTTCCTTCCAGTGAAGCTTCAAACTCTTGATTTAGGAAACTGCGGTGAATTTGATGTGCAATTGCTCGAGTCAGCATCACACCTCACTACTCTTCGTGTTCTTCACATTGTAAACAGTGCAAGTTTTACTTGTATTCCTTTCTCCGAAAATGCATTTGCATCTCTTAGAAAATTGCTTATTGAGGAATGTGACAAGCTTGTTGAATATTCATCTATGGAATATGCGCAAGGTGTCAACCCGGGAAACAACATGGCCTTTTTAAATATCAATGAGCTTTACATTCCTCATATCTTTCTTCTTTGTACTGAACCACTTAGAAGCGTAAGATTTGTTAGGATATGTCAAATAGCAGAATGCTCAGATTTCGAGGACTTGCCCGAGCAATGGTTGCTACAAAACAGCAGTACCCTTGAGCATTTGACTATATATGATGCGAGCTCCTTGCGGTCATTGCCCGGTACAATGGTGAGGCTCACTGCCCTTAAACATCTAGACATTGTTAACGCTATTTTGCTGGAAGAAATCCCGGAGTTGCCTACTTCTCTGCTTTATAAGAAAATTAGAGGTGCTGGTGGACGCCGGCTGGTCTGAAATACTCCTTAAAGTACTTCCAATCATTGCTCTGGAGAAGCTTTTCAAGGGCCAAGCTCTCATTTCACTCTATTTCGACCCTCCTTGTAAGCTACCAAATAACTTCTTTCTGCCTACTTTTTGCCGGCTCCGTGCTCAATGTTTTTCCTAATTATGGATTCTATTAGTGGCTCTGGCAATGATTATGTCCTCATTTGCAACATTTGGCCTTAAATGATTTTCAACTGATGACCCTTGAATACACAAACATTGGCCCCACCAACAAGTGCCACATGACTGTTGTGAGGATGTAGAGGATGAAATTACACAAGTTCCACTGCATTGAGCACAAGGCTAGTGTACGAGCTACAAATAACTGCCCGCTAGTGTGGTATTTTCTTGCAGGTATATATCTCTCCTTCTTTCCAATTAGTTTTTCTGTACATTTCTCCTTTGATTTAAATTTCAGAGATACTGACACATTTTCAAACTTTTAACTCCGCCTATATCTAAATGATGTAGCCGGTCCCAAGCCCGGAAAAAAGGAGGAGGGTTATGAAAAAGTTTTAAAGTGTCAATTTACAATTAAATTGCAATTCTTGCAGAACATAATAGCTGCAGTTTTAAAGCAAAGATGAGCAAAATTCCTAAGTGCAGGGAATAAGGATTAATTTTTGACGAGCACCACCAAGAATGATTTTGAGTTGCTTAACTGGTCTGTTTAGGAGGCTGTTTTCGTTAGATTAAGTGATTGTGGTCTGGTTTTTCCTGTTCTATTTTGTGTATTCAGTGGTACATGTGGGTGTACCAGATTGTGTTTTTGTACCCTGGTTTACTAATTTTGTACTTTGGTAAACTTTTTGGTTGAATAGAGCAACTACAGGTTCTAAAGCATTTTGTTCCAAAACTACAGAACTCTTTAGGGGTTTTCCATTAAAAAGCATTTGCCATATGTACTGGTTTTTCAATTTCACTCAATACTGATCTGTAAAAGGATACAAGTGCAAAATTGCCAAAGGGGGGCTGCACTGCGATTTCAGATAAGGTAAGTGAGCTCAGATCACATAGAGAAATTATATATAATGGAGATCAGTATTGGATGGAAAGTGTTAGTGTTGGATGGTTATTTCAGTTGTCGACATTCATTCCAACGAGAACATGAGGGCACTACTAAAAACCCAGTCCAATTAAACAATTCAACAAAGACATTTCTGCAAATCCTACACTAGCGGGACCCCAACCATTTTACCCAACGATGCCCCTTGAATGGTGCATCTACCAAGCGAGAAGAGCGGTGCCGAGCAAATGCCTGAGGAACTCAACAAAGAACCGCAGCCTGAGAGCAGCACCACAGTATGTGCTATTAATGAGGTTTCAAGGGGATTTTAATTCATTCAACCGGTTCACACGTAGCTCCTGCAACTCAGGTACCTCTTTCATCAAAAACAAAGTAACGTACATGTTTAATGCAAATGTTTAATTTTTGACATTCAGAAAATGTCAGTGCTTCTTAGCTAGAGGAACATATTATAATTAGTTTCTCCACATAGTTTATTGTTTTTAAGAAAACCATTGGTTACTTGATTTTGTTGTTATTAGCTATATACCAACAACATACATTATGCATTCGACATAGTCAATCAAACTTTGCCTATCAATAGAAATTGCACGAGTAATTAATCAACTTAACAAATACATGACTAAACTAAGATGATTTAGTATAGGTACCATCTTCAATTTGACGGCGGACGAAGAGGGATGGAAATTGCCATTCTTTGACTTGCCAGTGGAGCTAATCGGAGGCCGAAGCAGTGACACTAAATCGCCCGTTAATGCCGCTTTTGTTTTCAGTTGCGACCCGAAGAAAGACCATGGAAACAAAAAGGGCATTATTGTGCTCAAAGTAAATCGCTTCAATTGAAAAATAAATCACCTCATGTTGACCATGACTTTGCAAGGCTTCATTTTCATGTCCCACATCTCCATTGGAAGCTCACATTTTGCGTTGAACTGTTTGTGTTATATGTGCTTGAATGATTAATTGGTACCTGTTTTAATCATGGGGCATTGAGCATCTCAAATTCGCACTTCGCCAATTATAGCAGATTGATTAGTATTAGTTTAAGTGACAATTTTATGTGGAGTAAATGTCTACCATTGTTGAATTCTAAATTATATTTTGTATTCATCGAACTTTGGGAATGGTGAAAGATAACGGTTTTCACAATATTATACTCGCAACAATCATGAGAAGCTGCTACGGACCAATTAATCAACTCCAGCATTTTCTGAGAGAATAGTGCTAATTATACTGAAGCAGTTGAACCTAAGAATAAGTGTAACTCAATCAGCAATTTCTCTAAAAATTCACAACAAAATACAACACCATTCACAAGCACAAGCTAGTCCCTCTTCAATTAAACCCTACTTGCAGTTGCAACTAACAAAACCTAAAATCTAACCTTAATATTAACTGCAAATACATATCCAAATGCATAGAAAGACACTGTTAAACCCTGAGGCAACCAACCAAAACCCTAACGCTCAAAAAGGTTCAACAATGGCACTAATTTCTCGGTATCCCAAGCAACCCTCATAATACCGCCATTTTGTGTCACTGCCTCCTCAAAAGTACGACCAGTAACCTCAGACGGGTTTAAAACCTCCTTTGAGTTCTCTACTTTCAAGTTGGTTACATCCACCACGCACCAGCCAACGTCTGCTAAGCTCTTCCCTTGCCACCTCCCCTCGACTTGGAACACCTTTCCTGTACCTACCTCATTCCGATCTCTATCCAAAATTGAAACAAGCATGCCAGGTTCATAAACCAACTGATCAAGCTTTGAGATAAAAGGTTTAGGTTCAGGTTTGTTTTGGTTAACCGGTTTCGAACTGGAAGGCATGTTGGGGTCTTCATTAGGGCTATCAGGGTTCTCACCTTCAGACGTGTGCCGGGTTTCCTTGGCCACCCGAGCTAGCCGGGCTTTTCTGTTGTTCAGCCTGTGCGATAAAAGAAAAGAAAACATTTCAGGATTTAGTATAGTCATCTTTCTGTACTTGCATTTTCAAAAAATTATTACCTGAGAAAAAAGACAAGCTGAACTAAGTCATATGAAAGCAATGTAATGTAAAATCCATCTGTGAAGCACCCAAAATTTAAACCGAAAGTACTGAATGAAAAACATAGAAATATCATCTTACCAATTTTTCAGCTGCGATGGTGTAATTTCTGAGCCCTGAAAGTATTAACAAGTCTGTATTAGTCAAAAAAATCGACACATTACCTTTTATGGCCTCATTAAGGTAAGCATTGTAACTTTACAAGTATCATTCAATGTTGCTAACTCTGTGTTAACAACTTTGGAACTTTACAAATGAACCCCAGAAAATTGGCATGATCAAATTGAAACAATTTCAACTATTTTTTTTTTCAATCCTCTCTCTCAGGCTAACCTCTCCCAAATAAGTGAGCAACCAAAATAAAAATAAAAATAAATAAAACATGGATCTGTAATAAGCAACATTTGTAAAGAAGTATTACCTTGTTGCTAAGAGTATCTGCCCAGGACTGAAGAGCAGCTGCATTCCTCTGCATCTCAGGTTCATCCAAAAGAGCCCTCTCTATAAGTTTTATTTGCACATCATTCATGATGTTTCTCTTTCTCTTCTTCCTTTGGTCTTGTGCATTTGAAGTTGAGGCTTCTGTTTTTTCATCCTCATTTGGATCGCTTTCTTTGGTATTTTCCCTGGTAATGGCGACTTTGTCGAGATCGACTTTCTCTGGTTCAGGTTTTGGATCAATATCCATTCCCTTTCAATAATTTTGAAAAAAAAAAAAGAAAGATTAAGTTGAGAGTTGGCATCAGGCAAAACAAAGATTAATGTATCTTGTATTGCCCTCACATCTGGACACATTAAAATATGCTTTTGGGCCAGCATATTCTGGTAACCAACCTATTAAACTTTTAGTGAAATATATACAAAAAGGTTTCTTTTCTTGGCTGGCCATTGTAAGATGCATATTCATGCAGCAGTCACTAATGAATGGATTGGCAAAACACAAACTATTTATTGAAAAGTACCTTTGGGTTGAAAGCAGCAGCCAAGTTCAGTAAAGATTGCTCACTATGATACATGTTTTCAGTTTTCGGTAATTTTGCCAGTTCATCTGTTCCTATCTGAACAATGCAAAACAGATAACCTCTTCAAATATCAGTGTTGTACCAGGTAGATCAAGTAACAGAAATTTTAGGAAGCACCCAGACAGGTTAAAAAAATTTTATAATGTGTCATGAAGAATGCATACCTGCTCAGTGTTTTCTCCACCTTGTAAGTTGCAATAACCTCTTAGAGTGTCAGTAAACACTCTGCAAAAGAGCTTCAGAAAATGAAAATTATAGATCTCACAAGTCAATCAATGTTTATCTCAACTCCCGAGTTCCACTTATCACTATACCAGTAAATGCATACTGTATGGAACCTGACCAATACTGTACCTACATTTTGTTCTCATATGGCACTTTTGAGTTCATATTTTAAGGTTTCTATTGTGATTCCTAATTACACTTGTACAAATGTCCTTGAAATCATGGATATATTACTTGGTTCTCATCCCCAACCCCTTCCCCCTTTGCTCTTTTCCAACAAAACATCTAAAAATAAATTACCTTAATAGCTGCACATCATCCTGATTTATTAAGTTTGGAATCAGTGTTTTTACGTACTCGGCCAGAGAACCTACAGTACAATAAGTTACGTTCAAAAAACAGTAATTTATGAGTCAACTTAACAGCACAAATGTCATGCAAGATACTAATCTAATACTGGTAGCAGACCCAACAAAAATATTTCCAGCATTTTTATTCAATTATGTTATTGTTTCCTTTCACAACACTCACAGTATATGATAAGTAAAGATCCCTCAAGGAATTAGGCAACAAAAAAAGTAAATTTCAAAAAAAAAAAAAAGCATGTAACATGAAAATTACTCAAGTTTTTGCAAACTTCAGCTGCTGAAGATAGGGGTCTCTCTTGAACAAGGTGCTTGTGAAACTCACGTACAAACAAATCTCTTTCATGCTCTGCCAATACAATGTATAATTTTTTTGTTAGACAAGTACCCATGAAATAACTGAGAATTACGAAACGGTATTAATATCCTATGAGATATGAGAAATATTACAGGAGGTTACCAACCAGTATATATATTTTCAGCTTTTTTGCAGGCTTGCTGCTGTTGGTTTGGTTCCATATAAGTGCATGGATGGAAATGTATATGTATGCAAACATACATAAAAAAAAAGGAAAATAGAATCACTCATACAAGCAGAAGCACAAGGGTTTTGCATCATGCATGTGTGTTGGTTGGTGCTCAAGATATTACATGTTGAAGAAAAGCTGACCTTCACATATATTGGGGACAAAGATATGCAAGTTGGCTATGATCTTGACAATGCACGAGGTTCGCAACTGTGCATAAGTGACTGCATGCATGTTACTCAGGCTGAGCTGACATGCATAAATGGCTTCGGAGATTGTACCACCTGCAACTGCACTTAGAGCAAAACCGGCTGCACTGAACATGTCGTACTCCAGATTAGCCTCTTCTTCTATAGTTGGGAGATTAACAGAACACCAACTTGAGACGAATTCTTCATGAGGTGTTGCTAATATTTCGCTCATAAATGGAACCTAGATAAGATATTATATTTCATCTTTACTTTCAAATCATTTCATTTTTCCTTGTAAAAACAGCAGCATAAAATGAATGGTCCCGCCAAAGAGAGACCTCAGAAAAAATCATATGAAGCTCTATAATTTGACTGGTATCATCTGCACATCCTCTCATAACTTGGAATGCCCAAATAACTTGGTTTTAGCATATGTAGAGGTGCCTTTAGATAAACTTGAGTGAAAGCAATGAGGAAATTTTGATGTCCTGTAAGTAAATTTTACATTAATTTTGCTTTATGGTATTTTGTCAAGCATTTTTTTTCCAATTAATTCAGAGTTTAGTTTGTGCTAGATCACTATAAAGCTCCTCAACTGGTTCCGGTCAGCAGTCATAAAGACTGGCTGGTATGTCACATATGTTAGTATTTTTTTTTTAAAAAAAAAAAAAGATCATGCAACAAGATACTTACTGTGGTGGTCATGAAGGAAAACCTAAAGTTCGAGTCATCAGAGAAGATATCAACCAGACGAAGAGAGTTAATGAGCAGAAAACCCCTAGGAATTTTCATACTTTTATTCTTCTTATATGCATTGAAATGTTTTGATTCTTCTCTTCTGAAGGCTGTCTTCAGCATATTAAGAAACTGAAAAAAAACAGGTTTCATAAAATTTCAGCAGTATTTTTGGAATAGCATTTTTGCCATCAAGTTTCAGAATGGCAAGGAAACAGATAATAACAACAAATAGCTTTGACATATACTCCTGTAAAGCAAAAAAAAAAAAAATAGATCATGCATGACTCAACTGATGACATATATCACCAAACAAGTATCAAATATTACACAAACATTAGCATCAAAAGAGCACAAACTACCCACCATTCAAAACTAAATGAAAGAGAAATAGACACATAGACACACACACAATACATAAAGCAACAGAAGTTAAACAACAAAATGAAGAGGTAAGTAAATACATAAAAAAGAGATCCAACCTCTAAAGCAACCGACTGGCCCAATTGCATACTCTTAGGAGATCCAGCAACCTCATCAAGGTATGATATTGTCTCGGCTTCACACAGCTGTAGCAACTGCAGAACAGAAAAAGACTAAATTAAGCTTCTCAGTACACTTCTCCTCGAAATCTAGTATCAACAATCTTTGCTTCTTAAAGAACCTTGTTTTCTTTTTTGTCCATATTTTTCTTCTACTTTTATGGAGCAGAGGTCTTAGTACTCACAAGTGCAAGTATTTTGGCCTTGAATCGAGAGACGGAAGCAATGATTTCAGCAGAGTCTTGGAAGCATTCCGGGACCCGTAGCCTTAATATAGTATGAGCAAGTGATAAAATTCCACCATTTTTACAAAGTTCCTGTATCATTAAACAATGTCATGATTTCCCAATGTTATTGAACATACCAGCTTATGAGAACCTTTTCAATTTCTAACTTCACCAAATTATTTTCAGCATTTCTGTGCGTAGTTGTTCTTTTAGGTAAATATACTGGCTTCATGCTGTACTACTCATTGAAAAGTAAACAAAAGGATGAAGAAATTGCGAGAGAAGAAATTCCCAAGGTAAAGTTTTGTACCTTGTTTTTTAGTACTCGATCACGAAACAGCTTTTGTTGGCATAGAGAGAGAAGAAATTGCAAGGAGGCCTCACACTGTTGGCTCAGAAAGTGGGACATTTTTATGGCACATGGTAATTTTGATTTGTCTGATACAATTTCACTAGATAGCTCCGTCAGCTTCTGTCGAAAAAGCCTAGTATTTTCATGAAGGCTGCCAAAGGCGGATTCCACAAATCTCTCTACCTGAAATTAGAGGCAACAAAAAAACAAGAACATAAAGATATGGATCAAAGTGCAAAGCTTTACCTATGTGCACATGTTATAGTGAAATTGACCACATTCAACTCAAAAAAGCAGTTTCTTCAATTTTAGTTCAAAGAAATCAGGAACTATATCTCACAACTAAGCCTGAATAAAGAACCTGGTTTTGCAGTTATGCCAATAGAACCCGACTCAATTTTCCAATTACTTACGAACTTGCTGCTTGGCACTGAATTATGAAATTAGGCCAGAATTCAACCTCAACTGAACAATCATTGTGGAAGTAAATCATAGTTCCACCCAAATGTGCTCTTTAAGAACCTCAATTTGAGAATAGGCTGAAACATAATACTTAAATAATAAAAAATTAAAAATATTCATTGAACCCAAATTACCGTTCATTAACCCTCAATTCTAGGATTAAAAAATGAATCAAGCAAAGAAAAAAGAAACAACCAGAAAGAGTCAACATAACATCACAGCATTGAGAATACCCCAGCATCAGACAAACCAAAGGACGATATCAATTCAACATTCTAATCTTCATGAGTTATCGCTAACAATACAGGAGTTCCATAAGCTGCTACAGTAATTGCACATTACCTACACCTACCTTTGGATGTGCAAGAAGAACAACAGCTAGTTCATTCCAGTGCGATGAGAGAAAACTGCTCAAGAGATGAAGCACGCAAGTGCCTAGAGTGGTGCGTATAATAGGAGCGGTATCGAGATTGCTACCCTGTTAAATGAAGTCAAGGAAAACTCTAAAAAAATGCAAAAGAACAAGCATGAAATCACAAGAATATTGCAAACTTCCACATTTCCAAGTTATTTTCATAAAGACTGGTTTTAAGGTTGGACTAACGATAATATAAACAGCCTACTAGTTATCAGTATCAAATGAGACAAACCTGGTATCTGTGCGAAAGAACAATCAGTGTGAAGAATGCTAGATCCATGACTTGCTCCAATACTTTGACATCATCAAGCAAAACCTGAAAAAAGAACAAACAAATTAAAATATATAGCAGATAAGTCTTCAAAAATAATGAACAATTTTAGTCCTGGGATGGGTGATCAAATGCAGATAGTTCTCTATATAACAGATACATAACCTTCTCCCATTTGTCAATATACATGATTTAAAAACCTGCTCAAGTTTAGCATAGCGGGTAGCCACATCAGACAGAGTATATAAGAGACGGGCTCCACGAAGAACATATGCCAAATCTTTGTCTCCATCATTAGGCGAAAGTAGAACAGCTACGAGATTTAAGGGGAGAGCAACAGCGAGTTTCTCTATATCAATCTGGGGAAAAAAAACAAAGAGGCATCTTATGGCTAGCAATAGAAACTTTGTTTATTTTTCTTTTGGTGCAAATTACACCCAATAAACCCAACAATCCCCTAATTTGCAACTAACACAACATCTATTGGGTCAATTTTCAAAAGCAATGAATTATTACAGCTAGGTTAAAAAAATAAGAGTATATCACTAAATTTCCTGTAAAGTAGGAACCCGCCTCTTGCATTGACCTTGCTTTAATTTATTGGGTCTCAGGAAAGATGGCAAATTCAGGGGCAAAATCACAGATGCTGACAACTTACTGATAATATCACGCTAAATAAGAGCGTTAGAAATACTTCCAAAATACTAAGTGCTAGTTGTCCCCTGTAGATAATTTTGGTCTAATCTCTATATCAAAGTATGAGGCTTCTCCAAGAAACCCTAACAACATGCATTAGTATAAGCAATTTCATGCTTTGTCGTGCAATTCAGGTTTGGCTGAAACTTAAACAGTCTCGAAATTAACCCAGTCCAAAACCAATTTGGTCTATACTCCATACCAGTAAAATACCTGTTTTAGACTTCCATCTTCAGCTTTCCAGTTAAAGGTGGAATTATCTGAATCCTTGAAAACCTTGCTCAAGTCCTTTGAACTGTGGCCATGGAATTCCTCCACTGCAGAGACAATATCCATGACCTGTGCCAATACGATCGGATTTTCTGATCGGCACGGGAATACAATACACGGAGAGGTGGGACCTGAGAGGGGAGGGATGAGGTCTCTGAAGTCTCCTCCTCTCTTTCTCTTCGCTGAGTCCAAGTCTGACCCCTTCTCTCTCTCTCTCTCTCCTTCTTTCTCGGTACAATTTGGGGGTGGAGTGAGGATGTGAGACGACAGTACCGAGAGAGAAGGGAAGAGGAGAGAAGACGGACTGGGCCGCCTCCTCGGGTACGAATTGGGGATCGCAACGATTTCGAACTACACCAAGCCTGTTATTTCATTTTTCATTTTACTGATTTACATTTTAGAGAACTTAAAAATCAGAGTGGGCTTTTAGGAACCGGGGGCCTTCTAAGTTTCAACGCACATCGGATTATATTTTAGTTTGATGGGTAAAATTACGATTGAATCATTAAATTTGATAATTTATACGATTATTAAAACGTGAGAGCAAAATTTTGTGTGAATTTTGATGCCATCAAATGATTGTTTTATTTATCGAACTAAATTTTGATCTGATGAGCGAGAGAAGACAGACTGGGCCGCCTCCTCGGGTATGAATTGGGGATCGCAACGATTTCGAACTACACCGAGCCTGTTATTTCATTTCATTTTACTGATTTACATTTTAGAGAACTTAAAAATCAGAGTGGGCTTTTAGGAACCGGGGCCTTCTAAGTTTCAACGCACATGAAATTATATTTTAGTTTGATGGGTAAAATTACGATTGAATCATCAAATTTAATCATTTATACGATTATTAAAACGTGAGAGCGAAATTTTGTGTGAATTTTGATGCCATCGGATGGTTGTTTTACTCATTGAGCTAAATTTTGGTCTGATGGGCGTTGGAACTCCCCAGTTTCCGAACTTTTTATGGTCGGCCTGGGCTTTGTTGGGCTTACACAAATCACTCAGAGTTCGGAGCACAAATTAATTATTAGGAAAATGTTTGGGAGATATCATCATCGTTAATACCGATATTAATACCGACTTTATTATTCATGTAAAACGAGTTTATTATTCGTGTTAATGATTTTATTATATAATTTATTTTATGCAGTATTTTACCATTCAACTCAAATGTCACTAATCTGAGTAATAACTCACTTAAAATGAATAATAAAATATTGTATAAATAAGTTGTATAATAAAATCATTAACATGAATAACAAAATATTATAAAATCATTAGCATGAATAATAATTCATTTAATATGAATTAAAATCGGTATTAACGACAGTATGAATAATGATATGTATATATCAGCTCCCAATTATTTAATTAATCAATTAATTAGGAGCTAAGAGTTTACTCCTAAATTTGAGTATTTTCACTGTGTTAATTGCTTCCTAATACATATCACCTATTTTTATTGTGTCTCCTCTTATTCCTACCATCATAGTATACTTATATTAACTTAAACTTTTATTTTAAATTAGATCGTGCAGTGCACAGTCCAATTGTTAGTTTTTATATAAAATATAATAAAGAATTAAAAATAAATAAATTGTTTCTTGTGCAAGTATTTAAAACCGTATGATTCCTTTGCTTAATATTGTTTCTCTCCTAAAATTCTTGAATATAATTGTATTAAAATTTTAAAATTGAAAATTACTATTGTTCATCAAACTTTGTGCTTCAATTATAAAACTTTAATGACAAACGCTGAACTTTCTGACATAAAAAAAACAGAAATTTAAAGCCAATTTCACCTCGCTAATTTCTTTAAAAATCACTAATTAGTGATGGGATGGTTGGCTCTTAAAAATAATAAATTAAACAGAGTTGTTGCAACTTGCAAGCAATCGTCATTTCTTCATAAATAAATATATGCACGTAGTCAAATTGGCAAGATAATCTTTTTTTTTTTTCAATGATGTGGCTCATAGAGAAAAAGACCTGATGTAACTAATTCCAATTTTTTTAGAGTTGCCTATAGAAAGATGCATCCAGGAAAAAGGAAAATGTTTGGGAGAGATCAAAATTTATATAAATTTATATAGAAATTGATATCGATTTTATTATTCATATTAACTATTTTATTGTGTAATTTATTTTTAATAGTATTTTTATTATTCAACTCAAATACTACTAATATGAATAATAACTCATTTAAGTTGAATGACAAAAGTACTGTACAAAAAAATTATATAATAAAGTCATTTAATATGAATAATAACTCATGTAATATGAATAATAAAGTCGATATCGATTATAATATCAATTTTGATATTTATATATCAGCTGCCCAGGAAGAAAAAAAAGAATAGCAAACCTTTCATTTTGAAAATTTTTTAATACACATAAGTGTTCCTAAAAAAAAACTTATACCCAACTCCTTGAGTTGCTCAAAAATAAAAATTGAACTTATCATTTTAATCCTGGAGCTTTCCAAAATTTAACCAACTCAGCCTCCTTTTTGAATAAAAAAATATCTGTCTATATTTCCAATCATAGATGTTGGAGAATATTTATCCCTTTTAAAATATATGTTGCTGACTAACATTATTTTAGGGAGCTGATATATCGATTAAATAAATTATTATTCATATTATAGATTTTATTATATAATTTATTTGTATAATACTTTTATTATTCAATTAAAGTGAGTTATTATTCATATTAGTAGTATTTGAGTTGAATAATAAAAATATTATAAAAAATAAATTGTATAATAATATAATTAATATGAATAATAACTCATTTAATCTGAATAATAAAATCAGTATTAATTACAATATCTCCCAAATATTTTCCTTATCTGAGCGTCGCCCATCTTTTTTTCATGAAAGAAGTAATGACAGAAATAGATGTTGTAAGAAACTAAAAATACATGGACCAAATTGCAACTTTCCGGACTAGATTTGAACAAGTCCCTCGTATTATTATCTGCATTTGCTCAAAAATCTTTTATCTACAATCAATCAATCAATGAAATTGCAATTCTAATTGTACGGTACGGCGGCGCACCATAGCATAACAGCGCTCTTGGAAACGAAAAAATTGAATTGGAAGTGTACTTGGAAGCGAATAAAAGAGGAGAGAATCTGAAATGGTCGCTATCTCGCTCTAAGCGCCGCCTCCTCCCGTGCTGGTGCTCTGCGCTCTCTCTCTCTCTCTCTCTCTCTCTCTCTCTCTGTCTCCTCCTAGCGCCGCGTCGCAGCGGCATCTTCACTGGTGCTCCTTTCGGTGAGATGCTTCTCTCTGATGTTTCTTTTTTCGCTAACATAAGTTGTTTGAGTTGTTCCTAGCTAAAATGGTTCCTGAATTGCGGTACAATTACAATTAGTTGAATTTTGAGAGTTAATTTCAGCATTGTTTCTGAATTCTGGGCTGATTGTGGATAAATTTCGGAGGCTAAACTTATCTATTGGGAATTTGCGATAAACTGTTTCCAGTCTTTTACTGGTGTATATTATTTCCTATTTCAAGGGTTTAGTTCGACTGAAATATCAAATTACCAGAAACACACCTCTCAAATTCCAAATAGTTTGTTTGTGATCAAATAGGCAACTGAAAGCAAAACACGAACAGCATTTCATGTGTCATTGCATGTATATCAGCTCATCAATGTAATTTCTAAGTTTATTTTTTTTCTTGTAGTCATGTGCTTGTTTTCAGTATTCACCTTTTCATGTAAGAACTTATACATGGCCTAATAACAGTCGCCTGCAAAAGCATCAATGACTTAACAATAAACACAAGCTATGTTTTGTAAGTGATGCAAAAATAGCTTATTAGAAAATAAGAAGGATACACGTACCGAAATTTTTTATTACATTAAGAATCAATTATACATGTAACTGAGTAACTTGAATGAATTATATGATAGGTTTCAGACATGGTTAGACTGATTTTCAAATGTCATTGACTCCTCATGCTGAAATGAAATTTGCTTTTGGTTCAAGTATTCTCTTTTATTTTGTCTCCTTTTCCTACCTTGTCAGTATTTACTTTGTTTCATGCTAGGGTTTACTTGAGGCTTATAAATCTAATAATGGCTAAACAACCTGAAATGAAATATTCCAAACTTTTTGTTAGTAATTTTGACTAGGACATCTGATATCTAAACTGTATTCTCACCCCTTGCTTCCTACAAATTTGGTTTTGTAATATCTTTTTTGGTAGCTAAATTGGTTAAATTTCGCTAACAAGTATCAGCACCACTTGATTCAGTGTCTCATCTATTATATTGGTTTGTGTACAGAAGACAAGGTTGCACAGTTGTAAATGTTGGGAGTTCTCTGAGCCGGGCTGAATATTGGTACCATTTAGGCAGGGCTTAGGCTCAAAATAATCTTAGCTAGGTTTTGACTTTTCTCCTCAAGTCAGGACCAAATCAGCTGGGAAGGGTGGGAGCTAAAGCCTGCCCACTGGCAGGTGTACTTCCATTTCAGCGTTATTCCTAGCATTTCAGTCTTAAATGGCTGTTTGCAGCTCCCGGTTGGTTAAGGGAATTGTTCCCTCCTATCACTCACCTAGAAGAAAAAATGGTGCTCAATGCGTCACCTTTACCGGATTAGGAAGCAGTAGAAGAGTTCTCAGGCGCAGAGCTATGCGAGTACGATCTGTTTTTGATGCGGATTTGGATAGCTCCATTTCAATGAAGCAAGGGGATGCGAGGGAGGAAGCGCGATTTGTGGATTGGTTTAGGCAGGCGTGGCCATACATAAGGGGCCACAGAGGGAGCACCTTTGTCGTTGTCATCTCTGGTGAAATTATGGATAGCCCCCACTTGGACACCATTCTCCAGGTATGAATTTGATTCGTTGTGCATGCATTTTTTTTCCTCCAACCAAATTGTTTGTTTCTAATTATCCCCTTTTCTCTTCCTGCCAAGTACGAATCATAATTTCTTAGAATGAAAATCTTTTTAGAATGGCTAGCACCCTTTTTTTGAGTTAATACATAATACCACCATTGGATTTATAGAAGTTAAAAGGACTATGTTTCTCTAATACTGCTTTATTAAGTTGTGATTTACATATCTAACATCAAATTTGCCTAATTTCTCAGTAAACCACAATCCAATGTTACTCAATCCAGGGTGAGAAGTTGCTTCTTTGATCGTGCTAATCATAACTCAATCTTTTGTTCTCGTTTTCCTTTGACTGGGCATCTGTCATGCTTACCCATCAATAGGATATTTCACTGCTACATGGACTGGGGATCAAGTTTGTGATTGTTCCGGGAACATGGGTGCAAATAGATAAGATCTTGAAGCAGAGAGGAAGTGAGGGGAAGTATGTTGGACCATACAGAATTACTGATAGTGAGTCACTTGAGGCAGCAATAGTAGCAGCAGGGAGGGTTCGTCTAGCAATAGAGGCCAAACTGTCCCCTGGTCCTCCCATGTTGAATCTGCGTCGGCATGGAGATAACAGCCGGTGGCATGACCTCAGCGTTGCCGTTGCAAGTGGCAATTTCCTTGCTGCTAAGGTCTGGTGTCTCTTGAACTCTTCTTCTTTTCACCATCTTATATAAGTTAGTAATTCTTATATGGTTTGAGTGTTTCAATGTATGTTTTGGGTTGTTAGAGAAGGGGTGTAGTTGAAGGTGTGGATTTTGGAGCAACTGGTTTAGTGAAGAAGATAAATGTGGAGAGCATCAGAGAGAGACTGGAGAGGGACTGTATTGTCGTTGTCAGCAACTTGGGATATGCCAGTTCTGGGGAGATTCTTAACTGCAAGTATGCTCATCTTCTTTGTTTCCTGCTATCATTTTCTTATCTAGTATTTGCCAGTAGAGTTGGTGAATTGATAGCAATACATGTAGTCGGTAGTTCTCTATTTTTACTAATGTGTTTCATGCAACTAACGAGTACAGCACATACGAGGTGGCAACTGCAAGTGCACTGGCTCTACAGGCAGAAAAATTAATATGTATAATAGATGGTGAGATATCTGACGAGAATAACCGTCTGATTCGTTTCATGACGCTGCAAGATGCAGACTTGTTGATCCGAAAGAGAGCTGAGCAGAGCCCTACTGCTGCAACATATGTTAACAAGAGCTCAACTGCAAGTACTGGAACTAGTAATCTCTATAACAGGGTCAGAGCATATAATGCCAGATTTCAAAATGGAGTCGGGTTTGACAATGGAAATGGGCTATGGACTGGAGGCCAACAGGGATTTGCTATAGGTGGAGAAGAGAGGCAAAGTAGGTTGAATGGCTACTTCTCTGAACTGACTGCTGCTGCTTTTGTTTGTCAGGTGAGTCTTGGCTATACAGGGCCCTCCCTTGCCTAGTTAATTTGTCTTTATTTATTAACTATACAATGCTTGATTGGTTTCTTGTGTTTTGTAGGGTGGGGTGCAGAGAGTGCATTTGGTCGACGGGAGACGTCATGGAGCGTTACTACTGGAGCTATTTACCAGGGATGGAGTGGGTACTATGGTTGCTAGGTATAACTGTTCTTTAACTTCTATTACTTTTTACCCAAAAAAGTTGTTGGCTTATTGCACCTTTTGTTGCCTGGTGTAGATCATTTTTTATTCAAAAAAGGTCAGGCTGTCAGGGTCAACAATGGTTACCTTTATTTGTAAGCAACAATTCAATTAATTTTAGAATTTTAGTATTGGCTCCAGAGTATTAGTACTAGTATGTAGCAATGCCTCCTGGCCCTCTTTTGGATTCACAAACTCAATGACAGTTGTGCAATTTAATTTTGTCATCCACACTGAATTGAGCCCTAACAACTTCATGTATTTATAATTTCAACTAACTACTGCTCATAGACAAGGACAGAATAGAGGCTTATTCCCTTAAACGAGACCAACGACCAGCCAGTTATGAACCTGTAAGGTCCTTGCTTTGGGCTTTAAAATATACACAAATCCAAATGGCTGCACGTAAATCTGCTATGAGGTACTCTTTGCTGCTGTTAATCCCTAATGGCAGCTCTAAAGTTTCATTGTAACTGCTTGACATGAGTAACATTTGGCCTTTTACTAGTAACTACATTATTTATAGCTTAAAATTTAATTTTTTTTCTTCCTGTTTCTTTACTTTTTGTTGGGAAGATGGAAGTTGGTTTGTTTATTCACTCATTATCATTTATGAATCAGTGATATGTATGAAGGAACAAGGACAGCAACGGAGGGTGATATAGCAGGCATCAAGCTACTTCTGAAACCTCTAGAAGACTCTGGTGCTTTGGTGCACCGTACGGATGAAGAGGTTTTCATGATCATGATCCATTGATTTGTTTATTGAGTTAATTTCGTAAGTACATATGTCTTTAATATATAATTTTCACTTCATTAACACTGTTTAATACTGGGAACAGCTGGTCGAGTCAATTGGAAACTATGTAGTAGTAGAAAGAGATGGATCATTGATAGCATGTGCAGCCTTGTTCCCTTTCCTTGCTGATAAATGTGCGGAGGTTGCTGCCTTTGCTGTATCTCCTGAATGTCGTGGAAATGGTCAAGGAGACAAGCTTCTTGGTATTTTTTTTCTAATCCTAATTTCTCTGTCTCTCTCTCTTTTCCTCGGAATCTTGGCAGCGGCTGCCAACTCTCTCTCTAGTTATTCCTTTGCTCTTTTATTGACTGGAAAGTGTAGGCCATAACATAAAGCGTACTTATTCTTCAGATTATATTGAAAAGAAGGCTGCATCACTTGGACTTGAGAGGCTTTTCCTGCTGACAACGCGTGCCTCTGACTGGTATTTTCCTTGCTTTAAGTACAACCATATGCATCTGTGCCTGATGAAAGGGATTACAGCTGCTTTTTGCTGATACTAATCAGTTTATTTGAAACTCGTCCAAGAAGAGAAGGAAAAGAAATCACCAATTGTAGTCTGTCTTTGAGCATATTTTTCTTAATCATTTCCTGTATGTGACCACAGGAGTTCTTCTTGAACTACCTAAACAGCAAACAAGCAACTTGCCATTCTACCAGAACATGACCACAAGTTGTTCTTTTTTTCCTTGATAGATTGTCTTGGTAAATTTACGGTTAGTAGAAATGTAGTTATGGCAATTGAAACTGAAATGGATGTACCACATGTGCTAACTGCTACTAACAGGTTTGAGAGGCGAGGTTTCTCAGAGTGCTCAATGGAAACACTACCAGAGGAGAAGAGGAAAAGAATAAACAGATCTCGTGGGTCCAAATGCTACATGAAAACACTGCAACCTGAGCAAGGTGGCTTCACCATAAATGGTCATTCCTTTGGTTACTCTTCTTTGTAGGGGTAGTATATGAAAAGGAAAAATATAAGATGTCCCAAGGTTAATTCCCAATATAGCCCCTACACCTCACTGACAAAAGGGTTCCCTATGAAAATGGCACTGTATTAGTACCCATATGAAAATGGTGCACCTTCTTGGTGTCAGATTTTTGTCAGGATCAGAACTCAGAAGTACATGCTGAGTTATTTAGATTTGCTTTGAGGTACATGAATCTTTGTTTTCTTGCGGTGCATTTATTCTATGTGAGAGGGTGTTAGGCTTTTCAAGTTCCATTTTAAGTGTTCCTTTTCAATATTTAATAATTTTTTTTTTGTTGGCAATGTGCTAACTGATATTTTTATTATTTAATTATTCCTTTTTGCTATGCTAAGACATTTTTTCTGGATTGAAGGCAAGTGTAGTGCATTTCTACTAAGGTGATGTATTATAAGCAGAACTTGCTTTTGGTGCTATTTGGGTAGTCAGGCACATTACCTCTGCTATAAGTAATTATATATAGATAATTACTCAGGAAAGACTGAGTGGAATGTTATGGGGCTTTTTATTTCTGAGGCATATATTCAATATATGATAAGTAGAACTAGAATTTTCATTGTGGCTGCATTATGACCAATTACTCCATGTTCTTACATGCACTGTGCATATTAGAGCATTAAGTGCACATCGTTTAGAAAAAAAATTAGTCTTGGAGGGAGATTATCACATAATACATGATGAATTTACAAGTATTGCAATGGTAAAATCATGCAAATGGGTGGACTCAAATATCAGAAAATACATACAAATTCTGTAAGACATCAGAAATTTTTACACATTGCCTCCTAATCATTTCCACCTCTGAAAGATAAAGCTCTTTTGTGCTCAGGAAATACACTGCCTACATTTTAAATCAAATGGAAGGTCAGGCCTGTGGTCAATTGTTATGAGCAAATAAAAATTTTCATTATATAACTGAGCATATGCATGTCCAGGTCTTTTTGTACATGTTACAGAGAAGATTCAAAGTTTCAGAGGTCAACAAACATGAATTTTGTTTCTTACAAAGTTGCAGGTTATAATCCAAATCTCAAGATACAGTTCCACCAGTCGAACATCTCAATATATAGGTCAAAGTATAGATGTCTACTTGTTATTCTTGTACAATATGCTACATTAGTATAGATGTCTACTTGTTATTCATAACATTGTTCCTGTTTTGTACAAATGGGCCTTCAAGACTTTCAATATTTCCTGTGTGAGGTTTTCTATTTTTTTTTATGTTCGAGAGTACCACAACTGGTATGCAACAATTAACTAATTGTACTAGACAGCTCAACAAGAAGTTTGGTAAGAAATGAAAAAGACATACACAGGCGATGCATTGGCACAAGATTTAGTATTTTCAGAGCAGCCATAGGACAACCAAAAGATTCATGCACTTGGCTCGTTAATCTTTTGCCTAGTAAAATTAATCAAAATAGTAAGACCAAAGTTTCAAACTGAACCTTTGCCATCCTATGTCTTCTAAAACTGTTCTAGCAGTCTTAATTAAGAGCTGAAATAGCTGTGGCTTAACAAATAAAGCTCACCGAAGTCGTTGGCAACTCCATAGAAAAAGGATATTAATAAAGAGGGGATTTCTTGACAACTATTATTTTGACAACCTTGACAATTAATTTTGAAATAATTTTTAGAAATTCTCAAAAATAGAAAAAAGTTAACAAACATATTTTTTAATTTATAAATTTGATTGTGTTTCAAATTTCATATAATTTAAGAGTCATTTTATATCCCATCAAAGACTATTAAATATTAATCGTTGTAAATGTTATGTAATTTTAATAGTCTTTAATGGAGTATCAAATAATAGTTAAATTGTATGAAATTTAGAACACAATCGATCTATAAGTTAAAGAATATATATATAAACTTTTTTCTATTTTTAAGATTTTTTTTGAAATTATTTGAAAATCCATTATCAAAGTTGTCAAAGTGATAGTTGCCAATAGATCCCCGTCCATTAATAAATTATCAATACTAACACCAAACCTAAGCATCATATGCATGACAAGATCAACGGGATGTAATTGGCAACATAATATTTACTTGGCTGACCATTTTGTCTAACTTTTATCTTTGCTACTTTCAGTCACTCATAGCTACTTAATGGAAGCAATACTAATAGCAAACTTACCCGGGCAATATTATAAAAAATGAAAAAGGTAGATCAGTAAGGTTTTTGTAATCAAGAGTAGGAATCTTACAAATTGAGATTAGTCTTGTAATCAGGATTGTGTTTGTGTACTGCAGATGGCAACATTATATTAAAAATCTGGAGCATATCAGTATGTACATTTCCTAGTACAGAAGAAAGAAAAACATAAAAAGAAAGACAAAAATATTATACATACTCGTCTCCAAAGAACATCCAATTTGCATAGTTTTGTTGGAACCTTGTAAAGCATATACAATGGAAGGCATATTGGACATTGTTTAAAGAATTTAGGAGAAAGGAGCATCATGATAACTAGCAATCAAAAAGAAAAGGCACTGCCAGCATGTGGGTGCAAATGTCACATATAGTCCATTGATCATATTTCAATGGACTTGTACCTGTTAGATGCTACATTCTTGGAAAACATTTTATGTTCATGAGATTAGTCTTGTAATTGGCAACATAAACATTTACTCGGTTGGCTGATGTTTTTGTCTAACTTTTATCTTTGCTACTTTCAGTCACTCATAGCTACTTAATGGAAGCAATACTAATAGCAAACTTACCCGGGCAAAATTATAAAAAATGAAAAGGGTAGATCAGTAAGGTTTTTGTAATCAAAAGTAGGAATCTTACAAATTGAGATTAGTCTTGTAATCAGGATTGTGTTTCTGTACTGCAGATGGCAGCATTATAGTTGACATCTGGAGCATATCAGTATGTACATTTCCTAGTACAGAAGAAACAAAAACATAAAAAGAAATACAAAAAAATTATACATACTCGTCTCCAAAAAACATCCAATTTGCACAGTTTTGTTGGAACCTTGTAAAGCATATAAATGCGCATATTGGACATGGTTTAAAGAATATAGGAGAAAGGAGCATCATGATAACTTGCAATCAAAAAGAAAAGCCACTGCCAGCATGTGGGTGCAAATGTCACATATGGTCCAGTGATCATTATTTCAAAGGACTTGTACCTGTTTGGTGCCCCATTCTTGGAAAACATTTTGGTTGGCCATATGGAAAAAACAAAAAAAAAAAAAGTTGGGAGCTACACTAAGAACATCTTGGAACTTTATATATATATATATATATATTTTCCAGAGGAGTGAACTTGCTCTCTTTTATGAGTGATTGAGTATCTCTCAGCCTTTGGCTAATATGAGACAAAAATAGAGAATAATATATTTGAAAATTCATATAAATTAACAAAACAAATAATAAAGGAATCCTACTCACTTAATCCTCAGAAGCGAATAAGGTGCATCACCAAGTATCATTTACCAAGAAGCAATAATCCCGATACTCATCACAAATCAGCTTTTATCAATAGTAGCAAGATGATGTGCTCACTCCAGGCTGCAGTTGTTTGTATTCTTGTCGTGGTCCTTTAAAAATATTGGTAAGTATGAGCATTTTTGTGCAAATTAGCACAGGGGCTATCAAACTGCAATGCTTGTTTTTGCGGTTTACACTTGTATGTTGAGTGGCTTTGGGTGTCTGCCAGTGTATTATTATCCTGGTCAATCTGCATTAAAATACAAAAACCCTATGGTAAGCTTCCTTACACTAGAACCACTACAGATAAGGAATCATTTTGATGATAAATTTTACTGGGCCTATCAGAATAACTTACCTCACTGACGATGTCAGCAACAAAGTAAATAATTCATTGGATAAAGATTGAACAGCCGAGAAGTAATGAAGAATCCTGTTAACATTTGGCAATGAACAGTGAAAGAAATTTTGAATTGAGGAATTATCATTCTGCGCAAGCAAAAACTAATGAATTTGCTGAAATGACAGATCCTCTCTACACTGCTCTGTAGACAAAAAAATTCATCCATCACCAGCTGCACCCAGGAGTCTTGTCAAGTCCAGTAAAGGCCATAGCCACCCTCAGATTTCCTGCATCAGACCACCTACCTGTTTGAGCATATATGTTAGAAAGCACTGCATAATGTGCCCCATCTTTGGGTCGTAGTCTAGTCAACTGCTGCAGCGCCACCTCTCCCAATTTTGAGTTTCCATACATCCTACATGCACCCAATAATGCCCCCCAGACACTTGCATCAGGGTTCATCGGCATTTTTTGGATTAATCTCCATGCCTCATCCAACTCTCCCGCACGACCGAGCAAATCTACCATGCACGCATAGTGTTCCGCATTAGGCCCTGACCTCTTTTTATGTCTCATCAAGTCAAAAATCTCCCTCCCTTTTGAAACCAGACCACCATGTCGGCAAGCTGACAAAACTCCAAGATATGTCAGTGCATCAGCTTCTATTGAGTCATTTTCCATCTGTGAGAAGAGTAAAATTGCCTCGTGACTCAGACCATGTATTGAATAACCAGCCAGCATAGTGTTCCAAGAAGCTGTATCCTTCTGTGCCATTTGATCAAAGAGCTTCTGGGCACAATCGAGTCTCCCGCATTTTGCGTACATATCGATGAGACAGTTCCCGACTTTTGCATCAGACTCAAAGCCAGACTTCACCACATAACAATGGAGAGCCAGACCACCTCTAAGAGACACAAGATATGCAGCAGCAGGAATAATGCTAACTAGTGACACAAGGTTGGGTTTAACATACTCAGCCATCATCTGATGGAAAATTACCATCGCCTGTTTCGCTTGACCATTGTGCATGTACCCAGCTATCATGGTATTCCATGAAACTATGTCTTCACAAGACTTGGTCTCAGAAAACAGCTTATGCGAAGATTGAACATCCCCACATTTGGCATACAGATCAAGGGTAGCATTTTTCACACGAAGATCAGAATGAAGTCCGTATTTAATTGTCATGCCATGTACACTCGCCCCTTCTTTTAGGGCACTTAAGAGGGCATAAGCAGGAAGTACACCAACAAATGTAGCATGATCAGGATTTCGCCCTGTCCATCTTAGCCGGCAAAACATTTGGAGAGCTTCCAATGGCTCATCAATCTGTGCATAACCATTAATTAATGCATTCCAGGAAACCACATCCTTGTTATTCAACCGGTCAAAGATGGCATGTGCTAATCCAAATGATTCACACTTGGCATACATAGCCACAAGCGCAGGGCCGACTGTCCCATCCAAAATCATATCAGATTTTAGTACAAAACAATGGATGCTCTTACCAAGTCTGAGATCCAACAAGTCTGCACATGCAGGAAGAGCACTGACAAGTGTGATTGTGTTGGGTTTTACTCCTTGTACTTGCATTTCTTTAAGAGACAACAGCGCTTGTTTGGCGTTACCATTTTGGGCAAAAGAAGAGATGATAGCTGACCATGCCACCACATCCTTTTCTTGGATATTTTCAAAGACCAATTTTGCCTTTTCCATAGCTCCACACCTTGCATACATTATCACCAGTGCTGTGTTCACTCGAAGATCAAATTTCATTCCTCTCCGAACTGCATAATCATGGACATCTTCTCCCCTCTCCAAATCTGCAATCTCACCAGCAGCCGTTAAAGCACCTAACACAACCACCTGATTCAATTTTACATTAGAGATTCTCATGCCATCAAAAAGTTCCAAAGCTTGTGTGTAATATCCCTCATGCACATAACCAGATATTATTGTTCCCCAAGAGACATCATCCCTGGTACTTGACATTCTGTCAAAGACTTTGTGGGCGAGCTCAGCATGACCACACTTGCAGTATGCATCCAACAACCCATTAAATATAGACTCAAGAATACCTCTCTTGAGAGCAAAACCATGAATTTCCTTGCACAGAGTCAGAGAAGACAGCTGACAGATAGCAGGAAACAAGTTCAAAATAGTGACTGAATTGGGCACTTCACTGGCTGCTTGCATCCTTCTAAAAAGATGCAGTGCTTCATCTGGGGCCTTACTGCGTGAAAAACCAGCAATCATGGCATTCCATGTGACAGCATCCATGACAGGCATTGAATCAAACAGCTCACGTGCGGTTGAAACTAGACCAAGTTTGCAGAAGAGATCAACCAATGCAGTGGAAATAAACATGTCAGTAGTGAGACCTCTACGTTTGATGTGTTCATAAATGGAACTAGCATTGCGGGAATCGAGTGCGTCGGCGCAGGCCTTGAGAACAAAGGTGAAGGTGTAGTTGTCAGGGTGGATGCCGTGTTGTTCCATGCGACGGTACAAGAGAATGGCCGTCTGCGGATGACCTGCCCGGCTGAGAGACCGAATTAGCGAATTGCAAAGGGAGACAGAGGGATAAGGTATGGAATTGAAAACAGCAAGCGCAGAGTGGGATTGAAGGAGGGAGGTGTAGGAGGTAATGAGGAAAGAGGCGATGGAAGGAATTGGAAGGGCACCGAGCGTGAGGAGGCGAGCGTGGAGTCGGCGAAGAGAGGGAAGGCATTTGCACGAGTGGAGGAGGTGCCTGAGCTTCTCGCTTCTCATTCCGCGGTTGAGGGAGGGATACAAACAGTGCTGGAGCATGTGCGTGTAAGAGAGTTTGATTTAGCTCAGAATAAAGGTGATTTTCAAATACTAAATCCTGAAATAAAATTAAAATAGAGTCAACAAATAAGTAACGTTAAAGTAAAATAAATATTAAAGTATTTTAAAATATTTATGTTTAATAGGAATGAAATAAATTGATTAAGTGATAAGAATAAAATACATTAAAAGTTATACAATTTGATAATTTAAGATATTTTAATTTATTTAATCTTAAATTATTTTTGTTTGATGTATAAAATATTTTAAAGTATCTAAATCATTTATATTTCACCTATCAAACAGGGGAAAGAACTTAGCTTAGTCTTTCTGATTTGAGTTTAATGTTGCATTTAGAGGACTATAAACTTTCATGTTATTGACTTAGAGAGGAGATTAAACTTTCTTTTTTGTTCACTTGTACAAATTAAAGGATCTTTACTTAATATCCACCCAATGTTCACGTAAATTTCTCCCCCTTTTCCTTGCATCATTTCAGTTATTAATCAAAAGCTCTAATTATCTTGACATATTTGCCATGAAAGCTTCTTCGAAACCAACCAAGTTGCCGAGCAGCCAAGCCGCCCCGCATGTCTAAATAAATTTGTTGGTGACCAGATATGTATCGGATTCTGGCGTAATCGGGCGGTCAATCATCACTGGAAGCAGTGATGATGAGAAATTGAGAAATGATGCATCCAGGCAGTGAGAATCAAGAACAGATATTGATACAAGGAATGAGGAAACCAACTCAGGAAGAGCCTTGATGAATCATAAATTACTGTGAAGCTCATGAAGAGGAAGGTTATACATGATCTGAAGCTAGAGAAAAATAGACACAAACCTCGACAACTCGGATTACGCCAGATTGTGAAAAGGGAAAAAGCTTTTGAGCTTTCAGAAAAGCTGAAATTTCACTTCTTGTGGAGGGTAACACATTTAATTGGATCTGATTCGTTTTCTCAGTACAAGTGCAAACATGATAAATGTTTACTGATTTGATGAATCAGGTATCAACTTCTCTCTTTCAGGGGCCATTTGCATATTTGGTGAGTGGTGACCAACTGAATTTCTTTTGGAGCTTGGTTATTATCTTTTACCAAATGTACAGTACCAGTCTACCGGTACCCACAATTTTTTTCAATAATCATTGCTGATAGATAGTAATGCAACACAGCAACAATTTAAACTTAACAAATTCCCAGTTAAGAATTCTTAAGATATGAGATTTCTGCTCAAAGTGTGGGAGAGTTCAGTTGTACAAAAAGACAAAACATCAGAAAAGATAATTATCAGCTCGGAAGATTTATTTGTAAACTGTTTGTGTTCCAAAAAGATAATTCCCAATCATACTGGATGAAATCTGTTTCAAATGGAAATCAAATATATCAAGTTATCACCACAAGCATTACACTTTCAAGAGGTAAAACCAGAACCCACCAAGATACAGCAGAAACTGAGAACAAAATGTCAGTCTATTTACATTTGGGGGAATTGTCAAATTTGAGATCCTAATACAACATACAGTGTCCTATTTTCAATAATAATTAGTTCTTTTTTTTTTGAGTAAACAATGATACTGGTAATTAATTAAATTTAAAACTGCAATCAGCTAATTCTAGTACATCTCCTAAAATTTGCACAAGCAATCAAGAACAAGAAATTTAAACCATATATCCCCAACCATACACATCCAGGTGGAATAAATCACATGTAATACCAGATTTTTGCTCTCAGAATCAACAGATTCATACCACAATTGTCAAATTGACCAGAAAATTCATCTATTCCAAATCTAAATCAAACACTCATATACATCTCAATCAAACTCCAGCCCTAATCCCCACTACTTTTAAAATGCCACCAAAGAAACAAAGAAAATGAAAAAAGAAAACAACTAACTAAAGACCTAATCCACCAAACCAAACCCAAATCTAAGCACTGGTAAACTTGGTGACAGCCTTGGTTCCCTCAGAAACAGCATGCTTGGCGAGTTCACCAGGAAGCACGAGCCTAACAGAGGTCTGGATCTCACGAGAGGTGATAGTAGGCTTCTTGTTATACCTCGCCAATCTAGCTGCCTCCATGGCGAGTTTCTCAAAGATATCGTTGATGAAGGAGTTCATGATCGACATGGCCTTGCTGGAGATACCGATGTCGGGATGCACCTGCTTCAACACCTTGAAAATGTAGATCTTGTAAGTCTCAATGCTCTTCGCCTTCTTCTTCTTCTTCGACTTGTCTCCGCCGGCGCTGTCCTTCGACGGGATGCGCTTCTCCGCCTTAGGCTTCTTCTCCGCTGGCTTCTTCTCCGCCTTCTCCTCTGCGGGCTTCTTCTCCGCCGGTTTCTTCTCGGCCTTAGGCGCCATTTTCTTTCTAGTTCTTGAGAGGTTTGATTAGGGTTTTGAGGGTTTGAGAAATAGGGGAATTGATTCTCTTTTCGGCTGTGGTGAGAATGAGAGAGGATTGGGTGCTCTTTTAAAAGGGATCGACTCGCGTTTTGATTGGTGGATTGGGAGAGGCGCGGATCGATGACGTGGAGAAGATCTGGCCGTTGATTGGTAGACAGATTGGAGGGTGGGGATTAAAGAGAGCGGGTGCATTGGCGAGGTGGATAGTGGATGAGAATTTCTAGGTCTCCTTAACTGTGTTGTTTGTAGGTGAATTTTATGTCAGAAAAAAAAATAATAAATTGAAAATTAAGAAAAATATTATTTGAAAAGGTCGTTTTTTTATAGTATGTTTCGTTATGAGAAAATTATTTTTTCAAAATGCGATTTTTTTTTTAGAAATAGAAATAAATAAGAGAAACGATGGAGGAAGAGAAAGAAGGAAAAAAAAAGATGACGGAATGAATAAAATGTGAGAAGACTGCACTCTTTGTGAAAGCTACGATTTTTCTGAAATATTTTTTTCTATTTTATGTTTTATTTTTTATTTTTTTCCGACATAAAAATCGCCCACTGTTTGAATGTTTGCCTATTAAATTGATTTTATGTAATAAATTGCAATTCAATTATTCAATCCGTCCAGTCTATTAAATTGATTTTGCCTAATGAATTACAATTCAATTATTCAATCCGTCCAGTCTAAATGTCTAATACACATAAAATCGATTTTGTCTAATAAATTGCAATCTTTTTTAAAATATCAGCAGTGGAGATCTCATATATGTGTTTTTAATTTGAAAGTTTTGATCAAATAAATTTTATAACGAAGTGTCTATTAAATAATTATGATAACTGACACGATAACAATTATAAGATAAAAAATTAAAATCGTACATATTCTTTTATGCATTTTAAAGGATTTTATATGTATTGTTTGATCTATATTCTTAATTTTTAGACAATATAATATGCATTCGTAGAGGAATATGTCAAAGATTATATGTCATTTTTTGTTGATATTAAAATCATAAATGTAACTTGCATTGGATAAAAAAAATAGACAATACAATATAACACACTGTAAGTGCATTGTAAAAGTACTTTATCTGTATTATTTGATCTATTTGTTTGATTTTTATGCATATATATTCATGTACTTGTACAACACATATGTTTCAAGTTATATGGTTATTTTGGTGACATTAGAAGCATAAATGTGACCTAAATTAATTAAAATCATCAAACAGAGACACAAATAACACTTTAAATGCATTCAAAAATTTTTATGTGTAATATTTGATCTGTCTGCTTGATAATTGCAACTGACACACATAAGGCATAACAAATACATTTTAAGATGATTTTATGTGTAATATTTGATTTTAAATACAATATTTGAAATTTCATGAGTCCGCTACACAATATTAGACAAATACTTCTCTGAAAATTACATTCACAAATATGTTTCGATCTTATACAATGGATGAACTATGACGACAACCTTATTATTGTTTGAACTTTTCTAAAAGAAATTGCAATTTCAAAATCAACATTATCAAGAGCAATATTTAGTTTTTCTAGGGTACTCCCTATGAATTTTGTGTTGGTATCTTTGCTTTCATTAAAAGTTATTAATTTTTGTTAAATTTGAGACAATTCAACCATTGGCCAGGAAATCGGATTTACCTAACTAAACATGACCTGACCTAAACGAACTCGAATCAAACCAAACTATGAAATGACCCGGACACGGTTTATTTGAAAGCCAAACTCGATCCAAACCAAATTGAACTTAAAAAGGCTTATGGAATCTGTTAATAAAATTCAGAGCAATAACAAACAGAAAATAAGATCCCCAGTCCAGCCTTCTTACTGCACCCCAAACCCCCCAACCCGGGTTTGCTCAAATTGAATGATGCTAGGGACGCTAAAAACCGCTGATACTTGTTTAAGAAGAAGAATGTGAAAGGTGAGATGGGAAGAACACCGGCATTTTACATGACAAAAGGGAAGCTATTGCATGGACAGTATATTAATTTTCATGAGCTATCTTTGCTAAAAAGAGAAAATTCTATCGTATTGAAAAAAAGATGAATCAGAAACAATTCTAAAGTTGTAATTGGAGTCCATCAGAAGGTCCTGAACCTCATGTCTACTAAAATGAAAATGCACAAAATGAAAGACTATAGTGCAAATCATATTCTTGACATATGAACAATACATGTGACATGTACAAGAAATATACATATACTCATTGAGACTATTATCTTTTCTTATCTCGGTATGTAGGAATAAAAGGAGGTCCTAACTAAAATCAGAATCTAACCCAGCACCTTGTGCATTTCGCTATGCAATCTCCTCTACAGTCCACATTATACCCTAGAACTTTAGGGTTTCGCAAAAGAAGGCTTCTGAGTGTTTTCCCCGAAATGCCCCAATCCTTTTCTAATAATCCCACATTTAGCTTTATTTCTTGATCAAGGCTACATCCGAGTACTTCCGGAAACTTCTTTAACAATTTCTGTAGGTCTTCATCAGAAAGGCCCAAGCTTGTTAAATAATCTAAAATTTGATTTATCGTTTGAACTTTTGGGGTTTCTTTCTCTCTCTCTTCACTCCAATAAGGTGAATTCACCCATCCAAATGCTTTTTTCAGCATTTTGTCCGATTCTTCTGTAGAAAAATTAAAATGGGAGAGAACCTGTTTGGATTCTTCCCATGATTTCGTGTCATCTTCCAAAACAGCAATTCCGGGTTCACCGGTTGAATGTATCTGCCATCTGTCTGGAGAATAGCTCAATTTTGGAAATTTTAGTTTTCTAGAGTTCGGCTGAAGGCATGGCATCAGTTGATTTGTCAGAACACACGGATGCAAGTTTGGTCTCGAGATGCAAATATCTTGCTGAAGGAACAAAAACATTTAAAGAACGTAAAACTTATGTTGTTGCTTTGTTTCAACATAAAGAAACATTAAATTTATATGATTCTTATATGTATATAATGTCATATGTACCCTAGGGTTCTTACCAAAAAGAAATTTGAAAAAAATAACAAAAATTAAGTGAGAATTCTTACATTTGGAAACAAGTAGAATGCAGAGGTTTTGATTTTCACCGGAGTTGCCATTGGTAGTTCTCCACGCACTATCAGGACAAAATTTAGATTACATTAACAGCACAAAAAACATAAAGATGCTTATCTTGATAACAATAAAGAAGAAAGGGGTTCTTTACTGTCAAAATTACCAGAAAAAGAAAACGCTACAAACTACACTATCACTACAGGATGTATTTTGACTTTTGAAATTCTCTTTCCTTTTTGCAATTAACCAAAAGGTAATCCAAATTGAACAAGGGCTATTACCTAAGCAAACGGAAAGAAGACTGAATCGTCGTCGTAGCTACAATTCGGATTTTACAAGGGCAATTAATTAAGCATAGTTTGATTAACTCGAGATTAGGAAAACAAGCAGGGAGAAGAGAGAGAGAGAGAGAGAAAGAGAAGAAGAAGAAGCTCATACATAGTTTATTCTCTCTGGTAGAGAAACTGGAGCTCAATCAGCTGAGCTGCTCCGCTTGCGACTCGCAACCTCTCTCTCTTTCTCTCTGTCTCTCTTTCAAAAGAAATGAAATGAGAAATGGAGAGGGGGAGAGAGGAGAACAGGCCAGAGAGAAAATATTCGACCCTGGAATTTGTGTGTCCGAATTTATTGGTTTTATTTATTATCTTACGGCCCAGATCTTGCCACGTAGTCACCTTCCCTTGTTTGTTTATTGAGGCTGATTTAGAATTATTTGGGATTTGGTATCAGAGTCGCTGCTCTTGAATTAACCTCCTCCTTTTTTTTAATCTTTGTTAAATATATATTTAATAAATTTCTACCTCTATTACGGGATTCATATTCTCCGCTGTGTTATATCGTGCAACGTAATGTATTATTCATCCGATCACATTAAAATTCGTGCAAAATAAATTTCAAAATAATCCACTCCGCTCGTCCGTGTGTTATGCAATATAATGCTGCGCCGTAAAAGATTGAGACCCTCTATTACATATTTTGTTTGATTGTGTACCTATTTCAACCTATCCCATTGTGTTTATGTTATCATTTCAAAAGAATTTCTTTGGAACTACGTTAGTTAAAACCAGACTACTTAATTAAGCAACCCAGCCAATCTATCAGAACAACTGTTGCATGATGGCATATTAACAGATGACCCAAACACATTAAAAAAATAACACAGGAAGTATTTTTTGTTTCCAAAAACCAGGGAAAGCAAACAATTACTGTACATGATTTCCCCAAAAATAAGCTCACCCCTCATCACACATGATTCACATGTTAACAAAAACCATCACAAAGCAATGAATCAACATGTACTTAAAATTTCTGGGCTGGAAGTATATTAAAAGACAGATCCAAGCCCCAAAAACCAATTTTAACCAGAAATAATAATATGGATTTGAGAAGTTGAAGGTTGCACGGCTGATTACAATTTCATGCCTTTATATATATAAATCAACGCCATGGCAGAGCTGGATGCACCATGGTAGACGCTTGTATGCCCAAAAAGGTCTGTAATTGCATAGAGACCTGAATTGAGAATCTATCATAGACCTCATGACATCAACATCAAACACAAATGGGAACCAAAGAACGGTAAATAGGAGAATAAAGGTCGCAGGAGCATAAAACATTGCAATGTTTCGTTCCAGTATAAGACAGCCACCATAATACACTACATGGGAATTCATATACAACTACCTAATTTGATGCTTTATTTATTTAACCTTTTTTCAGGGTGGTGGAGATAAAAAGGGTTAAAAAAAAAATTTTAAGTGCCACCATGACGGTAAAGGAGGAGAGAGCGGTAAAGAGCAGCAAGATGGAGAAAAACAACAACCAATATCAGCGCATCATCCAAGAATCCAGCCAGGCCAAATATTCCTGTTCAAAGTATTTAACAAGTTGGTTGGTTAGGATAACGATGTTACTGTTTCAGAAGAAAAAATTGCAACCGACTCCACAAAATTCAGCAGTGTTGATCTGACTGTCCACATCACATAGCAAGTTGGTTGGGTTAACAATATTTTGAACCACTAATAATAGGTCAGGTCTGGGTCTGCTTGAAATTTCTTGACAATCTGGCAGCTATTTGTTCTGAACTGCACAACCTGATTTATTATCAGCCTTGCAAAGAAATAACCCCAAAATATTAATTATTAACTATTTAAAAGGTTGTTTTCAACATGCTTCACTATTCTACTCTTACTTCCAACATAACAGCAGTAATGAGTTACATGTTGAGAATCATGTTAAAGGGTAAAAAATTTGTTTTAGCTTCAATGACTGTAGTTGAGATAACAAACCGGTTGCTCAACTATCTATTTGTGCCCCTCCAAGTTCTAAACCATTATTTTGTCCAAATCAAAACTCCATACCCTTCTGTAAACTAAGATAACAGCATAAACTTTCTCTATTTCAATCTCATGACAGAGAAGCAGGCAGAAATGGGAAGAAATGTATTAATATATTGTAAGGTGATAGAGAAGTGGGAATAAAGAGAAAAAGTTACAAGGTAATACAGATGTGTCAAAAGAGAGAGGACAAAAAAGATTGAATTTCATACTCTATTTAACACAAGGTGACAGAACAGTAGATACAATGGTTTTGAAGGGGGCAAGCAAAACAAAGTTGAGTGAGCACATTATGACTTGCATTTTTCTGTCTCCCAAAAATAATATACCATTTGAAGAATCATTCAATCGCTGAATCCAAGGTATTAAAAATAAAAACTATTCATCAAAGATTTACCTTCTGGTATGATATCGACCGGGCTCAGAACATAAATTGCACTCAGTGCCATCTGCAAAATTTGAATCATATTATTCTTCACAAATTAAATACCGAATACTGAAATACATTCCTCTTTTTCTGAGATTGACCATATATCACACACCATGATATAAGAAATATTAGGAATATAACCAAACAGAATGGAAACAAAGTCCATTTTATTGTACTTTGACTTTGAAGATTCCTTTCTTTTGTTTTTGTAAGAAAACTTACAGCAAAAATCATGCGAGCACGAAAAATAAGGGGAAGGGTCCTCTGGGGATCCATCATTTCTCTAAACAGCCTCCTCGTGAAAAATGGCAAATCTTGCAACCTCTGCCAGACAAAATATACAGAAAACAAGCATTTAGATGCATAATTCCCTTTCTTAACAGGACGAAAGCAGCAGGAAATTTCACAGCATTAAGACTAATATAAGTTCAATATGATAAGAATCCACCCCTTACCTAATTTTCCCATTTGTATGTTTCAGAGCCCAAGTCTACTCTGCCAATATTAATAATTTCACCTATTCATTTATTTTATAAAATTTACAAATCCAAATATTATTTTTAATTTATAAGTTCTAGTGATTTGTTTCTTGAAACTTTGTACATCTCAATTACAACCATACAAGAATAGTAATAACAGAAGAGAGGGGTGTGGGACCTGCATGAGGGAGCGTGGGCCCCCACCAAAAAGGCCGTTGTACTTCTCAACATCTCTCAGCACCTGATTGGATTGTGGTTGCCCCAGATGTTCTCTTCGAATTTCACCAGGTACCAGTAGTGTTATCAAACGCCGGCATATCGGGCACTTACACGGCTGTAGTGCTGACCCGTGGTGCCACACGGCCATTATGCACTTTCCTGTAGAAATTACATAATTGCCCACATTTGAATACAAAATCCATGCATATAGGAAGGGTATTTGGAGAACTAATCTATGATATATGCATATAACATTTTCCAGCTCTAGTCAATGCTTACCTATTAAGTCATCTCTTATTCTTACACCCACATAAATAAGCTTTAAATCATATACATATATATAAAAAGAGACAACCATAATGCATATTGCATTAGATCGACTCTAATTGAAGCTAAAATTAAGATCGGCTTCAAATTTGGGGATCTCGAAGATCAGATCATGGACACCTAAAATTCAATAAAAACGAAAACAGAACACACACAAACACAATCACGGAGAAGCGGAAATGCAGGAGAATTGAATTTGTTACTCACATCTAAGCAAAAATAATTAGAAAAAACCAAAACAATTACCACAGAACCAATGGGAACAGTTGGCTTGAAACGGAAGGGTAAAGTCGTCATGGCAAACAGAGCAAAAGTCGTTCTCCGGCGGTCCCTCCATCTCCTCCGTTTTCTCCCCCTTTCAAATTCCTCACTTTCTAACCCTAGAATTCAGCGATCGTTTTGAAATCTAAACCATCAGATCAAACAAATCTTTCCTCCTCTTCTCTCCCCCTCCTCTCTCTCTTTTTCGACAAACAGCCCCCCCTCTCTATCCCTCTCTCTCTCTCTCTCTCGGCTGAGCTACGAACCTACGACTAATTAAGTCGCTTGATACTCTCCAATCGGTTAAAGGTTTTTTATTTTGTTGGAAGAATTTTGGTGCCTCGCAATTTTTCAAGTAATTTTTAAGGGGACGAATTGATCAATCAAGAGATATTCAAGAAATTTGAACCTGTTCTTTAATATTTCTAGTCATATGGTCATGAGTGTCAGTGACTGTTGGTCCGGTACACCTAGTCTATTCGTTTTTAGTTGACGCTTGAAAGTACCTTGCATCAATCGAAACTTCACTGAGAGAAGAGAGAGAGGTATTTCCTGGTAAAATCCTGGAAAATTGCCTACGGGATATGGAGTATGGACCTTCGTCAATACAAAATAAAAAAAATTCAGGGACGAAAACGAGAAATTAGTTCTTCTCTTTTTATTTTTTAAGAAACGATATATCAATGATGAGAAGTGCTTTTTTTCCACATCGATTTGTCATCTTCCACAAAGCTTTAGACGTTGAATAAATGTGTAAAATTACATGAATAGAATTACAAAACAAGTTACCAAGATGAGCTTCGTGAAAGTTTCATATTTGGTGAACAGATATTTGCATAGTAATCTGAGAAATAAAGGGGAATGTTGTGGTTATTTCTTTTGTAGAAGGAAAATTAAGTAAACGGATGAGTTAATTATTGTTTGACATAGAAAATTTTGTCTATTTCTGATCCCAATCCAAACATGCAAGCACGATTAGATCAGATCTTATTCGTTTAAAACTTACTATATATAATCGAATCAAATACAAATCTAGATTTTTGGAACTTTAGGGGAGAAAACCATAGTTTCCAAAATTACATGCCAACATTTTTAATCACTTTACTATTCTGATTTTATACAAAACTACTAAATGAAAAATGGAAAAAAAAAAAAACGCTAAATCACCAGTCCAACAGAAAACATGCAATGAAAATAGAAATAATGTTATTACTATTCTCAGGAGTGACTTGTAAGAACAACGACCAAAAATTAAGGACTAAAAGCCAATTGTTTCATATAAACTATGAAGTAAAAAAAAAAAAAGAAAATTCAAGCTAATAATAACTCCGATTTGCAATAAATCTATAATTTACAAAGGAAAGAAAAATGTTTGAGAGATCCTGACGTTGATACTGTCAACGATATCAAATTTATTATTTATATAAAATAAATTATCATTCATATTAATGATTTTATTATCCAACTTATTTTGTACAATGTCTTTTTTCTTATTCAACTCAAATATCACTAATATAAATAATAACCCATTTAAGTTGAATAATAAAATTATTATACAAAATAAGTTACATAGTAAAATCATTAACATGAATAACAATTTATATAATCTAAATAACAAAATCGATATAATGACAATATCAATGACAATATTTGCATATCAACTCTCATTTACAAATGTCTGGACTTTATTCCTAGTGGTAAATTAAAGCATACAGCAACCATTTCAAAAGCTCAACAACAAACAAAGAAAAGAAAATAAAGCACTTCTTTCCTTTAACCTGAGTCAAACCATAGTTAATTCTGAACTATTTCGTTTAAGAAAAAAGAGGGAGCTTTTGATCCCCCATGGCATAAGTGATAATATTCTTCTTTAATGGCGCAATATATTGAGCTCCATGAAAAGCCGTCGCCCGCAAAATATTAAGAGGCCAGAAATCGACCGAGTAAGCCCTTTGGAAACCATCAAGAACTGCCATCATAGCTATGTTTTCCGCCTTCCTCTCCCTCTCGTATTTCTTCAATAAAGTTAGCTGTTACAAGAAAAATGGCCAGTTAAAAAGGGGCGGCAAATCCATTGGCAATCATGCAAAACAGGAAATACCATGCATAGAGGTACATAGTATGGCTCTATATTTTAATTTCCTCTGCATTCATGAAAGACGAGAGATATCAAACCCCGAGAGATTACAGGAATATCTTGTGTATTAAATGCTTTTATATCCTCTTTTCAGTAACAGACCCTACACAAGGAAAGAGCAGCGCTTCTGCTTATAGAAATAAAATAAGAAAAAGGAACTACACGTACAAGATATTTTTTGTATAGTTTCCAGATAGGCATATGAACTGCTTCTCCATTGACAAATTTGCAAAATTTTTGGTATTTCGAGGAGTATATATAAATCAAAGAAGACGTCAATTTTTAATTTTCACATGAAATATCATGGGAAGATGAAGTGCATGTGCATATATACTTCAAAAGCTTCCAAAAGACAAAATATGGTGTTTAACAAAATAGTACATGATCAAAGATTATGGTGCTTAAATGTTTGAACACATACCTCACTAATATCAGCACCAACTGAAACACCTTCAGCTAAAATCTTTGCCAGCGCTGATGCATCACCAAAACCTAGATTCACACCTTGACCCGCCAGAGGGTGGACAGTGTGTGCTGCATCACCCACTAGAACCACATTTTTTGATGCATAGCTGTTTGCATGTTTCAGCCCCAGAGGAAATGCCATTCTATCTGACACAACCCCCAAAACCTTAGGCGGTACCTCAAATTTCTCTCTTGTGGACATTACCGTACCAGCAATAGAGTCAAGTAAGTTACTCAAGCTGCTAGACTCAGGGTGGGGACCATAGCCATAATTCAATGCACAGTTCACAGAGTTAATGAATTTATCTTGGTCCATGGATTTGTGCTCCGTGGCTTGGTCCGGGGACATGGTCCACACAATATTGCTGTAGTTGTCACCAATTGGGAGAAGTGCGATGGGGCCCGATGGGAGAAACCTTTGTAATGCAAGGATGTGAAACTTAATAAAATAGATTAACATAGGGTTTTCTGCAAACAACGACCATTCTCATACTTGCAACTAAGAATGCTATTTTTCCTTAATATTTGCACACACATAACATTCAATATCAAACTCTTATGGATTTAGACAATTTGGTCGAGTTAATAAGAATGTCTAGGATTGCAGGTTGACTTTTGCACAACTTAACATTAGGTATGATAAATATTGGGCTGGGAAATTGGTAAGGTTTATTAATACAAGGAAATGTGGTTGTTTACAATTAATACCATGTCATACAGCAAATACGACTTTCAACTCGATAAAATCTAGTTCCTTTTCATATTTCATGAAAATTATCTCTTCATGAGTTCTTGAATTTTATTAATGAATTAAGATTTTGCCACGTGACACATGGCATTCTTCATAAAGAGTGCACCTTACAACAGGTGCAGATAAGAGATAAAGATTAAGCACAAAAAATACATTTTACCTTTGCCATGCGCAATGGTTCTGGGAAGGATGTTCAACTGTGCAAATTACAGCACTCTGGGAGTAATTCCAGCCAGTAGTTGTTATACCAGCTGCCTCTCTCACACGCGAATTGGACCCGTCAGCGCCCACCTGAAAATAAATACAAGAAGAATACCTTACGTGGAGCTATTTTCATATAATCCTCTCCAATTTAACATTGGCAGATTACACTCACCCCAGTTTGATTGATTTGTCTATTTGGGATTGTTATTTAAGGATAACTTCTAATATTTTGCATTTTAGCTTTGTTTGTTCACTTATTGATCAATTATTTGTTAATAATGTACATCTTTTGCAATTTTATTTTCTTTTTCTTTCTTTTCATTTGCTTAATCTTCTCAACAGTAGGTTTATCATACAGACTGGTATGCACCTTAATTTCTGAACTTGACCATATGTGCTCCTACAGCATATCTGAGCAATATAACCTTATATGAAGATAGTAAAAGAAAGCATTTCAGAGTATGAACACAAAAGATTAATGGAAGGAAAGAACATACCACCAACTTTGCATGCAGAGCTTTTCCATCGGTCAAATCCAGCTTTGCGAATTTACTGTGGTTTATATCTTGTTCTTTTAGTGAGCTGCCTTTTGACGGTAGAGTCAGTGATGACACTCTGGTGGAGTATATCATATTCTCAAACCCCTCCTTCTTCTAATGCATAAAAGAGAAAACAGTAATGATAATTAGAGATTTAGAGGTTTTGAACTAGATAACATTCAAAGCGACTTCCTCCAATTTCTTCAGCTGCGCAGACAGTTAATTCTCTAATGTACTTCTTACGCTGATAACATCCCTTGATTCCACAAACAACCAAGATTGCATTCACATGCCAGTACAAAACCTGATCAACGTGGTAGAAGACTGCACGGTATTGTTCAAACCCAAAAGATTGAGTAACTACTGATTCAGTAAAATTAGCACAAAATATGCATTTTTCGTCAGGGGAACAAACCTCACATAAATAGCACAACCAACCCCGAACTGTCTAGCCAATAATAAGGAATAAAGAAAGGAAAATAGTTCTCTAAGGAAAAGAATATGGTCAATACCTGCAAAGATAAAAGAAGAGAGTTGCAAAGCACTTTATTCTCCACCACACATCTAAATCATTCACGTAAAAAGTTGAGCACTTTCATAAAATCAACAAAAAAATATAAAGCAATGCATTGACAATACTGAATTTATGGGGAAAAAACAACTAGATTACCCAAGGTATTCTTTTCCCACATCTCTTGCATTGTACCTAGTGTATCCAAAACCGGTATAATCCCAGACCTGAAATTATCAGTCTAGTTAAAAAAAAATATATATCAAATAATGTGAGGGTGCTTACATATTTTACAGAAGTATTAACCTGCATTTGGTCAAAGAAAGCATGCCTCTGGTGTAGAACATGCTCCCATGCACCAACCTCTGTTCAAAATTAAATAAAGTTCTGCAACTGAGTACATCAATTAGAGGTCACTTACATAAGTTTCATAAAATAAAATAAGTGTTTACCTTTGAAAAGGTTGATAGTAGCCGGCGTGATTGTACTGACCCTGGAATCAGGCATCTCATCCTTTTCCAAATAGCCCCTCGAAGCCAAGAAAGGGTTATTATCTACTATTGCAACCCTTAGATGCTTCGTCAGAGGCATACTAGCTGATTAAAATAAGAACGAAAAGGGAAGAAGAAGATAATTAAATTATATTTAAGTTCCGTTTGCAAAAAAACTGACATGTTTAGTCTCATAATAGACAGGTTCTTTCTAATTTCTATTATTTGTTTGTTTGTGTTATTTCTTCTCATCAGTTCAAGACCAAAATTTGTCTTTAGTAGTATACCAGTTAGGAAAGGTAACAGATGAGGGTAGAAACCAGCTGTTATATAAATTACACCAAAATTATAAAATGATTTTGTCACAAGTTATAAAAAAGAGGAACAGGGAACCTCATCGCTTCACTATATGGGATGTCGCAGTAAGCTAGCGGTACCATACCAGATGGAACTGGTACAAGCTGGTTCTGAAGGGAAAAAAAACAGAATTAAAATGATATAAAAGATACCTACACAAAGCCGAAGCAAGAGCCAGTCCGACCATTCCTCCGCCAACGATCGCCACATCGCATTCTTCCTGACTTCTCTCCGTTCTCACACCATCACATTTCGATCCCTGCTACACACTCCAAACATACTTGACTAATTACTTGTACTCGTTTTTCCAGATTGAGGTGTAAAACGTAAACAGCGAAATACGAAAGAAAGAGAAGCTCACAGTCACAGAGAAGAGAATCCGCGACGAGTGCAGCCACCTCCGGTGCGCAAAGAATCGCTCCGGTTGGGTTGATCTCCGCCACATCACTGCCGTGTTGTACATCGTTCTTTCTCTCTCTCTCTCTCTATCGCTCCTGCTCTATCCAGAAATCGCCAGCTCGATTTCCGACGAAGTACACCCCGATCGGAAGAGACGAAGCGAAGCGGAGGTAGTCGGTTAATGGGCCGGGCTTGAGGAAGGGACCCGCATCCGATATCACTTCTTGAGTTGAGGAACTTTAGAGCCCATACCAAGTCTACATATACAGAAACGTGTGTTCTTTTATTCCCGAAATTTTTTTTTGACGTAACAAAAACAATAAATCAAATTAAAAATTTTAAAAAATTATAGGAGAATTACGGAATTTAGGTAAGACGCACTTGATAAATTTGTTCCTAAAAAATTGGGACTGTATTTGATAAGTGTGTTCTCAGATATTTATCTATCAAGTATATTCTCAGAATTTGAAAACGTGACTCTAAAAAACGATCCTAGCTTTCTGAAAATAGACTTATCAAATTTGTCTTATATAAATCCCGCATTTCTTCTATTATCTTCTTACAGTTTTAATTCGATTTATTATTTTTCATATATTAAAAAATTCAGCTTTATTCTTCAGTTTGAGAGCTCGATCCTTCATTTATAATTTATAAAAGAAAAAGTGTGTGATAATACAAAGCGCCCGTGGCCTAATGGATAAGGCGTCTGACTTCTAATCAGGCGATTGTGGGTTCGAGTCCCACCGGGCGTGTTTCTCTTTTTCTCTTTCTCTTTCTGTTAATTTTTCTTTTTCGCTTTCTCTTTCTGTTAATTTTTCTGTTATTTTTTCTTTTTCGCTTTCTCTTTCTGTTATTTTTTCTCTTTCTCTTTCTCTATCTCTTTCTGTTATTTTTTCTTTTTCTATTTCTCTTTCTGTTAATTTTAGTCCCTTCTCCGTTAATTCTTGACCTACTTAAACTACCCGCACTATAAATAGTTGTCAAAATACAAATGCTTCTGCAAATTATGAAATTAAGCACTAAGCAGTCGTGGGATGTAAAATAGTGATGTTAAAATTGAAGACGACAACAATGGGAACGTCTATCGGATTAAATTTAAGTTTGATAGGCGAAATAACTGTTAGATCATCAAATCTGATATTCTGTACAATTACTAAAATATGAAAATGAAATTTTTATATGAATCTTGATATCATTTAACGGTTATTCCGCCCATTGAATGTAAATTTGATCCTGTAGAAGTTAGAGCTCCTCTACTTCCATAACAATGATGCATAGCTGGGATTCACATCTACTCTCATACTTGTTCTAGGTACATTTGTGTTATATTTTCGGATCTATGGTACGTGGGGTTCACTAAAATATAAATAAAAAAAAACACTCCTTATCAATCAAATCTGAACCATTTAAATCAAATCAAACGATTTAAAATTCTATGACAACTAATATGTCATAAAATTTATGATAGCGGATCCAGACCCGCATAGCCGGCTATAGCAAAATCACTTATTGCAAGTATTAAAAATGGGAATGTGAAGGTAACCGTGAATATCTCTCTTCTAGTGTTGCCATTTGCAATGCTTGTCGACTAGTTACACCTATCATTAGGCTTCAGTGTTAAAACCTCCACTACATCGGCCTTATAGTTATAGAGATACCAATTCATCCAATAAGAGAGAGAATCTTTAAGTTTTTAGTTAATTGGTTAGGTTGGAATCAGAATAAGTTTTGAGAGATTAATTATTTGGGAGTTGATACAGAGATACCATAATTGATATTATAATCGATACCGATTTTATTATTCAGATTAAAAAAATTATTATTCATATTAACGACTTTATTATGTAACTTATTTATACAGTACTTTTGTTATTCAACTTAAGTGGATTATTATTCATATTAGTGGTATTTGAGTTTAATAATAAAAATACCGTCAAAAATAAGTTACATAATAAAATAGTTAATATGAATAATAATACATATAATATGAATCGGTATCAATTATTGTATCTACCAACCATTTTCCTAATTATTTTAATGTATTGATGTAATTAACTATGTCTTGTGTCAAATTGGAATTTGTTAATTACAATTATTTGTTTCTCAAGAAAAATTCATTCTCAACAAGTATGTAATGGCTTTTGGTTATTACTTGATCTACATTTTTTCAACCGGTCAAAATTTAGTTTTAGGGTTTTGAATTTACAGAGAATTAATTAAAGGCTAGAAAAATAGCAGTTAAGTTTGTTTTATTCATGTCTACATACAGGTGAATTTCTTTTAGTTGTAAAAATGAGATTTAAGTTATCCAAATTCAAATTTAAATATTTATAAAGAACTCAAATCTTTTATTTAGATTTTGAACAAACGACATTTTACATGAAAAATATTGTGTTTGTCACCGGACCAAATATCCGTTTTCAAATGTCGGTGAATTTTCAGTTCGACAAATTGAACCATTCATAATTGTTAAATTAAAAGACTAGAATTAGCACTCTTATTTATGGTTTATCAGAAAGCATCATGTGTAAAACATGCTCCGTTTGTTTGGTCCGGAAAAGGGTTGTACTTAGCCTAATAAAAGCAATAAATGATCCAATTAATAACCTTCAAGGATATATACGTACCTACCTTCAACTATATTTCATGTTATATATTGTGCTTTTCCTCCACTAACTAGCTAGTGGAAATAGAATGGGGTTTAATTAATATATAATTAATACCATCTATATGTATTATATACATTGTTCCTTATAAATTAGTAAATTACGTTGACTAATATATGAAACATGCAATTTTAACATGGTAATAATGTGTCTTGTACGAACTCAATTAATTAAATTGTCTAGTCAAGGCAGAAATTAATTTGCTTGGGGTAATTAATTATTGAATATATATATATATATAGTCATATATATAATCATGATCATCATGCATGAGCATTATAGCATATCCTATATTAAAGAATTGGATTGTTTGGTTAATGGCTACAAATGAAAAATGAATACCTAAGTGAGCATATGATGCAGCTAAGAGGAGGTTGAAGTGTGCACATTTATAATTGTCCATCTAGTTAAACAAGTATATTTTGTTTATATGTTAAGTGAAAAATACATTAATAATAGTTATTAATGATTCTCTAAAATATTGCTTATTTATTAAATTTATGCAAAGTTTGCAATGCCTTTATAATTAACAAATATATAGGTTTATTTAGGGTGGGGATCCATTAATAACTTTTACAATCAATAAAAAAAAATATTTTTGAAATCCAACATTTGAAATGTGAATCATACCATACGTATGTCACATACATAAAAATAAGAAAAATATTTTATGTAAGTTTTATTATTAATCAAAAGCTTTCAAATTTTAAATGGTTCAAATTTAATGTTATTTAATGACATATTAAAAGATACTGAAATTGCATAAAGTTTGAAACACAATCAATACGTAAGTTCAACAATACATCTATAAACTTTTTCATTTTTTATTTTTTTCAAATTTATTTAAAATGATATCATCAAGATTGTCAAATTTATCATTGTCCATAAATTCTCATCCAAATAAATATATAATAATTATACTTAATAGAGATAATGAGATGGACAATTGAATGGAGGTAGATGCAATCATATATGAGAAGATCTATGTATAAATAAAATCAGACCAGTGTCTGGACTTATATTTTAAAAGTAATTATTAATGTAGTAATTTTTTTTCAATATTTTAAAAGTAATTGTTACTGTAGCAATTTCTTTCAAGATATATAGAAATAGAATTTGAATTTCTATTATATCTAAATATGATTGAGATTTTGAATTAAAAAAATATATAATTTTAGTATACTTATGTTTACTTACCATCTCGGATCCACCCCTACATACATATAAGGTTTTTCATATTTATTTGGTTTCTTCCATATTTGTGACAGATGGTGCAAACTCGTGAGACCATGACATCACACCCAAGTTACAGCATTTTTCCTTTTTTAAATGTCCATACATGACTAATTACTTCCACCAATAAAAAAAAATGTGCATATGATTATAAGTGTATACATCAGAGAAGAAAAATATGTGTTGGGTTTAGGCAAGAAGTGACTCCGGCTAGTTAATTAGTACCTAAACCTGAAAAATGTGTTGGGTTTGGTTTTGTTGGGTGTTGTCTCTATGCATGTCATGTCATAATGTCACGTTCGGCTAAGAGCATGATATTGTTGTTATATAACTAATTGTAAGTTTGGTATCACTAGAATATATATATACATACATATACATATACATACATACATATATATATATATATATATATGGCATTAGGCAATAATAAAAATAAAGAACAGAGAGAAAATAGAGGATTTGTGGATTTGTATCGTAAGCTGCACTGCACCGTAGCGTTTTGTCTGTCTGATCGTGTTGAGATTCGTGTAATATAAATTTTAAAAAAATCTCTCTATAATCTATATGTTTGTATGCTGCACCGCAGAAGATTGGGATATATGAGGAGGGATCACTTGAAAATGGTTAATTTGATAATTTTCATAATGAGATTTTAAAAAAAGTTAAAAAAAATAGAAAAGTTTATGGATGCATTTTTATACACTGATTAAATTTCAAATTTCATGCAATCTAATTATCATTTTTGAACGTATGAATACATTCTACCAATCTATTGTCATCACTATGTTTGGAGATAACATATCTATTTCAATCAATCTACAACAGTATTTCAAACAAAGTGCTCCACTAATATTAACCTGTCGATTTTTTTTTGGTTAATTTTCATGAATATCTAATGTCTGTGTACTAGACACTATAGCCTTTTTATATACTATATAGAGTAAAATTAGGATGAGTTTAACTCAAAAATCTATCGAAATGACTTCAAACGATAAATCTGAGTAGCTCAATAGATTCTTCATATCGAAATCTCGTAGGATATCAATATTTTTTATTTTTACAAGTTTTTAACTATTTTTTCGAATTTTTAAAAATTATTCTAAAATAATAATAAATTAATTAATATTTTTATATGAGAATAGATTATTTTCAAAAAAATCTGAAAAAATAGTTAGAAATTTCTAAAAAAAATAGAGAAATTTTCAGTATTCTACATAATTTTAATATGAAAAAATTATTGAATAACTTAGATTTATTATCTGAAATCGATTCAATAAATTTTTAAATTAAATTCATCAAAAAACTTAATGAGATTAAGTCTTCTTTATTCTACTATACTTCTATATATATATATATATATATATATATATATATATATATATATATATATATATTATGAGTAAAGCTATAGTTGTAGTTTTATGATTCGCTGTCGAACTTTTTGTATCCATTTAGGAGACAACCTTTGAGTAGAATATTTCATTCTTTGGCTAAAAAGCAAATCCAACTATTCTAGCTGGCTAGTTAGGCAGATAAGGTTTCATGATCTAGAAAAACCCTAATTGCTAGTGCGTATTAGATGTGCATATATATATATATATATGCCATTATAACTTAATATCATATATCTACTTAAAAAATTTGATATCATATATACGCATGCATGGAAAAAAATATCAAATAATTAATAGACATAAGAGAAACTATCTATATGCTGTCTCGGAATATATATTTATATCATTTCATTAATTTTTTATATGCACTGCAAGCAGTTGTTCGCTTGAACAACTGAATCATATATATTTTGAATTTTTAAATGTATTTTTATTATTATTTAGATAAAACGTGTATAAAATTAGATGCAACTTAAAATGATTTGGTCACAAATTACCATCAAGAAACTGCAATGTAAAGAAATATAGAAATCAAAGGTAATAATAAGAGCATATTTATACCTAAGTAAGGTTGAGTTTCCGAATCTTTTTAGACATGCGACATCATCAATACTCTCATCCATACAAATTTTTTTCTTCATTTATTTTGATCGAATGATTCATATATCATTCCCCTTTCTTTCTAATTTAAAAATATATATATTGAATATATCAAAAATGTAAAATAACTCTTAAATAAATTCAATCTTTCTATATATGTTCTTCTGCATGAATTACTGTGCAGCTAATTGCATTATATACTAATGTGAAAAAAAAAGGTAACTTATTTGTGTCGAAATTTATGAAATGCAAAGTATGTTTTGCAGAATTATCTCTTTTCAAAATTTTTAACTTGCTCAACATATACTTTATTTTTTGTAAAGGAAGACCCAAGAACAACATTAAAAAAATATCATGGAGCAAGTGAATTAATCATATCAAACTTCAATTGGTTTGATCGTCTGCTCCTATTTTACTGAAAAATGATAAGCCAACAGTTTTTATTATTATTGATTAAACCCATTAAATCAGCTAGAGGGAAACATCATTATTATCACATAATAATGGAGGTCAAATAAAAAGTTTGCGTTGATATTTGATAATGCGGTTGGACTTGGTGCATTTTCTTTTATCTTCTCTTCCATTTGTCATTTTCTTGTGAGAAAATATTTCTCTCTCCAAATCTCAATCATTCAATTTATCTCTCACGTATTTTTTACTTTAATTGGTTGATGTAATTTTTATTATTTTTATTTTTGAAAGTATTTATCTCCAAATTAATTTCGTTATTCAATTATATAAACACATGTGTCAAATATATTTATACATGAGACACTTATATAAACACTTAAGTCACTTATATGAACATCTGATTCAGATATGTGATTTGTCATCCATACATTTTTATTTTTCGAGACTCTCTTTCCCTCTCTTCTCCCACGTTTTTTTGCTTTTCCAAAATTATTTTTTATCTTTCTCTCTGCTCTCTCATGTCACTGTTTTTGACTTTTTCTCTAATGTAATTTTGTTTGCCAAGACTCTTTTTCTCTCTCTTATTATTTTTATTTGTGACGATTTATCTAAACACCTAAATCTCATATATTAATACATAAGTTTGAAATATAAACGTCTGAGTATAAAATAAAATACAAACACATACTTAAAATATATAAACACTTGAATCAGATATATAAACACATGAGTTACTTACACATGAGTGCATAATACAAATACTTTTACTCATTGTACTTAAATATTGAGAGCACATGAATGTATTTTTTTTTATCAAAAATAAAAAGTTAGTATATACGAATATATTTTTTTACTAAAAATAAAAAATTAATTAAAATTTTTTTAAATCTAACTTGATATAGTATTAATCGCTTTTTTTTTCTTTTATCAAAACAACACAAATCCAGAATACCAATTATTTGCCTCAACTAGCATGAATGTAGTTTTATTACATTCACACCAACCCAACAGATTGTACAAAACCTTTCACTTCTCTTCACAGAAAACCTCACTTTCCTTTTTCCTTCCTTTTTTGTTTGCGCATTCCCTTGTACAATCACAATCACAATCACAATCACAATCACAATCACAATCACAATCACAATTCACAATTCACAATTCACAATTCACAATTCACAATTCACAATCACAATTCACAATCACAGTTCACAATCACAGTTCACAACAGTAACAACAATACAAAAACAGGGATACATTTCCCTTTTTGAGAATTACAAGTCTGAAAAATTATCCACTCCTCTGACTCAACACAGAACAAATTAAATCCTTGGCATTTTTGGCTGTGGGCAATCAATCAGCGAACAGCAAGAAGAGTGCAGTACGCCAGTACGGTCTGCGAGCGCCGTAATTTACCCAGCGGTCATAGCCTCGACCAGTCACATCAGACCACGTGGCATCTGCAACCGTGACATGACACTTCTAACGCTCTGCGGCTCTCTCTCACGTGATATTTGATATTTCCCAATTTTAACACCACGTGCGGGTACGCTGAACAGAGACACTTTTCTTTTTATTTAATAGTAGTATAAAAATAAAAATAGAAAGGATGGATTTTCAAATTATATATATTTAAAATTTAAAAAATTTATATTTATTATTTGCCAATCAGTTCTGATTTATGTATATTATTTGAAATTTTATTTTATAATTTTATGAATGTATTATGTATAATGTATTATAAAAACGTTTACGGACAATATTTTGAGAATCGGAAAAATGATTCACAAATAATGTTAACGAACTTTTTATTTCTCAAAAGAAAAAAATGTTATGAACATATTATTGTTGATACCGTTATACATACTAAATTACTTATTATATATATTAATGATTTTATTATATATAATATTTTTATTATTTAACTTAAATATTATTAATATATATAATAATTCATTTAAGTTGTATAATTATAATACGGACAAATAAAATTTATAAAATTATTAATATACATAATAATTCTTTTAAGTTGCATAATAATAATAATATTATATAAAATAAGCTTATGTAATAAAATCCTAAACAACACCAAAAGTATCCCCATAAGGCATAAACTCATGGATATTTTATGATGTAACTGGAGACTTATTTTCCAGTTATTGTTAGAAATGTTTTCATGTCATTCAGATATATTATTTAGGTTAGTTTGAAATTAATAAATAAAATATAAATTGATTTGGACAATTTTATTTCTACATTTCACTATCAATTTTTTTTTTTAGCAATTACTCCTAGATACTAAATTGCAAAGAAATTTCGGACAATTTTGTGCTAATTAATTAATACAAGTGTGTGTGTGTGTGTGTATATATATAATATATATATATATATGTATATAACATTATTCCAGCAGTGTTATCAGGCTATTATAATGGCAACTACAATGTACATTATATTTCAAAATATTATTGATCAAATCCATAAGTAAACCTCTTAAATGAAAAAAAAAATCTATGTTAATCTAGCACTAAGGGTAAAATTAACGCATTAAAATTAATTATTGAGAAAACTGAAATAATTTTACATAGGTTAAAATCTGATGATAGTAATATATGTCTTCAATTGTGCAGATTCAGAATAAAATTATATTTTTGAATGAAAGGTTCAGAATAAAATTGTATTGTATAACATAATGGTGATGGCATATGTAATTTATTGAAGAACAAAAATTAATAAATTATAGTTTACCCTCATATCTAACCAGTTTAAAACTAAAATTGTTATATTCTTTTAGAGTCTGTTTGGCAACTCATATTGAATGCGGAATAGCGCATTACTCTGGTGGAATGAAGTTATTAAACACAAATAAAATTCTGAAATAGCTGCATGAATAGACTATTTTACTATTCGGACTCATTGATCAAATAGCGAAATACCAAAAAATTTATAATTTTTTACCAAACAATATTTTCACTCTTCTAAATAATTTGAGAATAAAACTCTTCCACTCACTCTTTTAAATATCATTATTATATTACTATTCTACCTTTACTATTCTAATGATATTATTTTAATATTATTTCTTAATTCGCAAAAGTAACACTTATCTAATAAAAAACATGAAATTTTTGCCAAAGTTAAATAAAGTATATTGTGGAAATTTGACAGGAAATAAAGAATGATATATAAAATGATAGAACAAACTAAGAGACATCATATATTTCTTTTTTTTTCAGAAAATAACATAAGTGCATGGAAGCTAGTGTTTTTATGAGCATACATACACCTCATAAGAAATAGATAAATATCTAAATATAATTCCTGTGGCCTCTGGTGATGCCAACGAGGCATGAAATATTATAATATGATGATTCCTTTGACAACCATGATATGGTTCGTGGCTGATAATCAACTTTTGGTTATATAATATATAATATACTAACAAATAAATAAATAAATGCATTTTTTTATTGTTTTTAATATTAATGTATTATTTTTGAAGGTGTTAGATATACATGTAATGAATATTATAAAATTTTGTTTATCTGAAAGAAAATATTAATTATTTTTAAAAGCAGTGTAATTAATTAAAATGCTATCAGAAGTATAAATATTTGAGAATTATAAATAATTACATATAACGAAAAGATGATATATTGTTTCTAATTTACATTTCAAAAGATGACCCGAAATACATAATTTATATTATAAAAAAAAGAGCATCGGTGAGATGCCCAGACATGATATTACAGATATTCATAGTTAATTACATATGGATTGACTATAAGTTCATATACAGTAGAAAATAGAGCGCGCTTCGCTGCGCTGTAAAGAATTTTTCATGAATTTCTTATCACATATAAAATAGGGTCATTAACTAATTGCATATGACTGTGAATATTATTTTTGCGGGATGAACAGTAATATAAACAGTGTCATGAGTAGTAATCTTGTTGGAACACTGTCCTCACTATTATGGATAAATAATAATCTCCCTGAGGATTTCCTGTAGTGTGAATAGTATCTTCTCGGATTACTGTGGACAATAATCGTGAACAATATCTTCTCCGAATAGTAATCTTATTGAGCTATTGTTTTTCGATACTGTGGATGAATGATAATCTTTCTTGAAAATTTATATAATTATAGATATCATCTCCATATTCATATAAGTAGTTATGTTCTAAATTTGCTAAAAAAATTAATTGTGCATATTTAAAATTAAATGATTTAACGTTTATTTTTATCTCAAAAAATAAAATACAATCTGACTGATTATGGAGAGAAATTTTGTTCTTTAAAATGCATGAATCACACATTATAAATTAAGTTCTTTGGTGAAGAAGTTGGCGTGTTGTTTTGTAAATTCTGGTAGTGAAGTTTCATATATTTTTCCATAAACAGTTCAATAATGTTAAATTTGATCTTGCATAGGATTAGATATGATAGTACTTTAATGTTTTTCCTCCCAAAATAAGAAGCTCAAAAGACAAAATTAAAACATTTATATGAAATAGCATCTCTTTCTGAGTAAACCTAGAATACTTTTAGGAACATCAAATTTTTTGATGCTTTTATAAATTAAGTTCTTTATTAATTTCAAACGATGAATTCAAGTTGCTTAATAATTTTTTATATCAAAATATGATAGGATGTCGAAATTTTCTATTTTTACATTTTTCTAACTATCTTTTTAGATTTTTGAAAATTATCTATTCTTTTATGCAAAAATTCATTATTTTATTATTATTTTGGAGTCATTTTTAAAAACCTAAAAAAATAGTTAGAAAACTCTAAAAATAGAAAATTTTAGTATCTTATAAAATTTTGATATTAAAAATTTATTAAATAATATAAATTTATTATTTGAAACTGATTCGATAAATTTTAAATTAGGAGTATCAAAAAACTCTGTGCTCTTAAAATCACCGTAGCTTTACTCTCTCTTTCTTCATACTTTTTTCATACCCAAACAAACAATCTTTTTATTTTTTTTAACGCAATAGTTTAGATTTTTTCTATAAAATATTAATTTATTCTTCTTTGGAGTTAGGAAATTCCCTCATTTTTTTATGTCCACATGAAATTAAGAAAAGAGTACCTCATGCAAATGATTCTTAAAAGCATTACATTTTTTTATCATTTTAGTCCCTATAGTTGTCAAATTAATTATACAAAGTTAGTCCTATCATTGAGATTTGTTTTAACAAAAGTAGATGCAAATCCACATCGTCATACTGATTTGATGTTATGATATTTAATGTCGACAAAAGTTTTGAATATAAAATTTTATCACTCACATCATCAATAAATATGACACAATTAATGCTATCATCTAAATCATTAAATACTCTACATTAACATCAACATCCACATCATCTTACAACAACATAATTCATTCATTTTTCTTGATATATTTCAAATTGTAAACTTTAGGGGTTAATTAGTATTTTTTTTTACTTTCTTTTTATTAATGGTGAAAACTCATCTCGGAGTAAGTCATCACGTCTCAAAAACAAAATCACAATTAATACATTGAATTTCTGATACAACATAAATAATATATCATAAATTGAAAGCATTTGTAACAAGAAAAAGTAATTTAAAAATCAATTTTTTTATAAACATTTAAAATTAAACGAATCGACTTATCTTCATTTTAAAAAAAATCTTCCGAAGGTAGAAATGCAAAAAAAAAAAAAAAGACAAGATCTTTTTAATTAAAGCGTAGAAATTCAAAACATTTGTACCATGAAAAAAAATGCAATTTTCTTATTTTACATAAATAATTATAACAATGAATAATACATCAGGAAAATTGAAAACATTTACAACAAGAAAAAACAATTTTAAATTAAAAAAAAATTTATAAACTTTTTAAACTAAAATTAATCGAATCAACCCATCTTCCTATATAAAAAAAGGAAAAAAAAAATCTTTCCGAAGGTAGAAATGCAAAAAAAGTAAAAAAAAAAAACCAGGAGTTCTTTTTAATTAATTAAACTTAAAGTGCATGCGCGAAAAAAGGACAGAGCCCATTAAATCCCTTGCGAACTTTCCAAGCTTTGGCTCGCTTCGCTTTAATGCCATTCCTTTTTACTATTCCGAATAAACAAAAATTTAAGCACTTTCACCCTTCTTCTTTTACAAAATATCATTTGAAGGTTCAATAAATTGTTTTTAAGGTTCAATAAATTAAGTTCCCAATTTTTATATCATCATCATCATCATCATCATCATCATCATTATTATTATATATTAATAGGAAAAATACGGTAAGTGGGAAACAATTGATTGGAGAGGATAAGAAGAGGTAAAAAAAAAATATATGGGCTGAGATTAAAAAAATACAAAATACAGTGCTTGGCAAACATCCAGCAATTATATTATTTTAGATGTGTCATTTTATATAATTCAGTTGCAAACTTGAACTTTGGATTTGACAAATGAATTAAAGTTAAAATAGGAGTATACTATATAACTTTAAGGCATTGAGCATTGATATTTGATTGTAATAATTAAATAAATGAACTTTTATTAAACAGATTGAAATAATAATTAGCCCAGCTGGTACCAGCATGAGAAGGAGAAAATACAAATATTCAAAATTCAATTTTTTGAACACTTCTTCACTTAATTAAACCCCAAAATTAATGCCCAACAATGCCTAATGGAGAAATCGATGGTGCATAACATATTAATTTTTCAAAACTAATAACATAGGAAAAAATGAATTTTGATTGAAAATAAATCTCTGATGTAGTGATTAAAATAATATATTTTTTTGAATAAAAAAATCATAAGTTTAAAATTCGACTTAATTTTATTTTGAATATTTAAAGTAGCAAGACTTATTTTTTTAATCTCATAAAAAATTAGATAAATCATAAATAAAAAGTTTAGATGAAGAAATATCTAAAAAAAAATACATTCCAACTAAATACCATCCAAAATTGAACTTTTTAAACATAGGGACATATAGAGTAGGAAAAGGAGATAGATACTCTCATTTGCGTCATAAAAATGTGTATTATTTTATTACAGATGATGATGATGATAAACCTTGCATTTCTATAAAAAAAACACAGATTTAAATCTCATAAAAATATTTAAAAAAATGAATAAATATTAAAGTTAACGGAGTTCCTTATTTCAAAAAAAAAAAGAACTGTTGAAACTTGAAACTAATGACACATAATTCTTGGTATTCATGCAATAAATATCCCTTCTATATATTTTGCAATAAATTAATTAATGGCACATAATTAGTAATAAATGACTTTTATAAATATTGCAAAGCAATCCCTATAGATCATGAAATCACTTCTTGTAATAACATGACATGTCAGGTCTGGCACATGAAGTAAACAACTAAGAATAAGTCGATGCTGAGACATATCAATATTTAAAAAAAGACTAATTCTGCTATGAATCAGAATTTATATTATAAATGAAAAGATCAAATTAAAATTAACGGTTATGATTCACTAACAACTAAAATTTTGATCATAATAGAATTACTAAAAAAAAAGATATGCAAACCATGAAACCATTTTCCTACTAGGATAGAACTTTTAAATCTGATGCAGCTTTTGAAAAGGTGAATTTTATTTCAAGGGGTATGATCAAAATGCTTGATTTGAATCATTAATTTTCAAGTGTTGTTTGAATTAGAGTCTTTTAATTAATTTTGCACCATCATTTCAAAAGAAGAACAATGTTCATGCATTTTAAATCCAGCAACAACAATACCACCTAAGGATGTGTTTGGTTTTTTTTTTTTTTTCCATTTTATGAGAATTGAGAAGCATCTTCAAATCTTTTCATAAAAATTTGGAAAAAAGAAAACAAGTTGGACCTTCTTTTTTTTTTTTTTTTTTGCAACATCTGAGAAAAATGAATCATCCATATGCAACTTGTAACTATGTTTGCATGATGAAATTAGATTTAGGAAATACTTCATCCTTTAAAATATATTGCTTAAGAGGAAACTCTCTAATATATATTTGTAATTCAAGATTAAATTTTAGTATATTATTTACTTCAAAATGTGCTATGATTCTATTATTTACGGGTAGATATATTTATATATGTTCTCTATAGTAATATTTGAACATATGATATTTTACTAAATAGTCATTTCTGTATTTTTCTCTTAAATATTTATGTAAAAACTATTGAGTACAAATTCTGAAAAATTATTGATTTTTAAAATTTTATATTCATAAAATCTCATCCTACACAAATGAAAAATAAGTACAAATAAATGGTGTCCAATTATTTAGGTATATACACTTGTCACTTTATCAATGAGTATCTCTTTATATTACCTACATTATCCTTTCACAAAAATTAATCTACATTTATATGTTTATTTATATCTTTTTTCTTACTTATTCATGTAATTAATTATAAATCATGTAAATTGTACAATAGTAGTGTTTATAGTGACACGGTTGACAACACATCATTGATCATAGTTGTTCTATCACCAACCACCTATAGATATTATAAAGAGAATGGATTCAATAATCATAATCATTGATGTTTATGATATTTACTTTATCATTTATATATATCATTAGATATATTCTAATATATATGTCAATAACATGCATATAAAAAATATTGAATTTTAATTTTGTTTCGGTAGTTATCAAGAGAATGAATTAAATCACAAAATTTGGTCCGTTGATTTTTGTTAGTGCTTGATGCATATCAAAATAAAGTTGAACTTGTTAATTTTTTATATAACTCAATACAATGATATATATAAAATGTGCAATTAATTAATTTTATTATCTAAAAATTTAATAAATAATTATTTAAAATTTAATTTTATAGTCATTGATGTGACATCAATAATCATGGACATTGATTCCCTCCTTTGGTATAAATAATTGTTTACCCTCCATTTGACAAGTGAAGTAAGTATTAAATCACTCTAAATCATTGATGTTTGCTAGTAGTGAAATAAAATGATGAACTCATGAGAGTAAAATGTGTTAAAAACAATAAAAAATTAGTGATTTTACTTTATTTCACCCCCATAAATGATTTAACTTACTATATCTTAAATCACATTCATTTAATGTATTAAAACACCTTAAAGCACTTACCCTATTCTTACAAGTGGAGTAGAGGTGATTTAAGTGCTTTAAGGCTTTTTAATGTATCAAAGAGAGGTGATTTAAGATAGAATAAATTAAACACATATAAACATAGAGTAAAATTAAATAATCAAATTTCATAATTTTTAACATTTTTTACCCTCATAATTCGTCCACTTACTTCCGATTTTTTTATTTAAAAAATTAATATTTAAAATTAAATAAATAAGAAAATAAGATGAGAAATCACAAATATAGGATGGACGAATTTTTAATATGGGATGAGTTTTAAAATTCGTTTCTCAATAAAAAATATATTTTATTGAGGGACGGATTTTGAAACCCCGTCCTATAAGGAGGAATTTTAAAAACCTCGAGTTGAGGGACCGATTTTAAAAATTTGTCCCTCAATATAAAAATATATTTTATTGAGGGACGTTATTTCAAAATCTGTTCCCTAATAAAATATTATTTTTTATAAAAATTGCTAAAATCGTGTATCTAGCTTCAAATATACATAACTTTTGACAGGAAAGTCTGCAGAAAATATTTAATATCAATTCGCATAGATCATTTTACAAGCTTTCTGAATTGATATTAAACGTTTTTTACGGACTTTTTTATTAAAAGTTATGCCTGTTTGAAGTTTCATACACGAATTTAACATTTTTATAAAAAATAATATTTTATTAGGGGACATATCTTCAAAAAATTCGTCCCTCAATAAAAAAATATATTTTATTGAGAGACGTATTTTAAAACCCCGTCCCTTAATAAAATATATCGTCACTCAATAAAATATATTTTTTTATTGAGGGACGAATTTTTAAAATTCGTCTCTCAATAAAAAATATATACTTTTATAAGGAACGGATTTTCCATAAAATTTTGTTATTTATTTAGTTTTTAATATTATAAGTCTTAAATTAAAAAAATCGGTATTTACTTTATTATTATCAAAGATTCAGAGTGATTTAATATTTATTGTATTTTAATTTTATTTCAGAGACAGTCAGATTGTAAATAATAAAGAATCCGTAAAGTTATCCTAAACTCTAAAAATAAATTAATTAGTAGATAAAAATAGTATGAAGATGCATCATAGCAACAATTAAAGATATTCAAAAATTTTATCATAAAATCTTTCTATACATGCTTTGTCGGTTTGCGGTCAAGGCTGGCCAGCAAAAAGATCAACAGCATTTTCACTATATATATACAATTTCATTTTCTGACAAAATGTGAATATTCCAGTGTGTATCATAAATATTATTTTTCTTTTTTACTTATTATTTATTTCAAAGGAAGATAATTTATGAATATCATAATCGATATTAATTTTACGATTTAAATCAAATAAATTATTATTTATATTAATGACTTTATTATACAACTTATTTGTACAGCATTTATGTTTTTCAATTTAAGTGAATTATTATTTATATTAATACTATTTGAATCGAATAATAAAAATATTATTAAAAATATATTATATAAGAAAATAACTTATATAATATAGATAATAAAATAGATATTCATTTCCATATCTCTGAGATATTTTCCTATTCCAAAATGCATATGATCCATCCAACTCAATACAATGCAAAGCATATTACTTTATTTTTGCTAAATATCTTGACCCCACCATGGCAACCTGTACTATAAGTCCACTATTACTTTTTTGTTTATGTTTTCAATGTTTGGAACATAAAAATAAAATAAAACGCTCATTCCCGGTAGTTTATGTAATAAGATTAGAATATAAGGTGGGAAGTGCAAAATTTCCCTCTATATAGACCCCTAGAGCCTTCTTTTGCTTTTTGCTCTCTTCTCTCTTCTCACCACCGTTTAGAAACCACAACTTATACTTAAAAGGGAAAGCCTCTCTCTCTCTCTCTCTCTCTCTCTCTCTCACACACACACACACACACACACACGCACTCACACGCGAGCACACGCAGAGAGACACAAAGCTAACACCTTTCTCTCTCTCGAGACGACAACAATGGCCATTTCAACGAAGACGAACAAACCCCAGTACACAAACCAAGAGCAAGGCGCACAGGCACAACCGAAGGTGAAGAAGGAGGTAGACGACGACGACGACGACGCAGAATCAGACCCCAGTTTGTACGATCTCACCATCAAGTCCAGCGAGAAGGATCCAGTTGTGACGGAGCTTGGCGAGCTATGGTCCATGGCTGCGCCGATTACGCTCATGAACTGCGTCGTGTTTCTTCGCGCCATGGTCTCTGTTCTCTTCTTAGGTCGTCTTGGACCTCTCGCTCTGGCAGGTGGGACCCACCTCTCTCTCTCTCTCTCTCTCTCTCTTCTTTCTTTCTTTGTACCTTGGATGCAATGGATGGATGGAACTCTGATTCCTACGGAATTTTCAATTTTCATCCAAAAAAAAAAATGAAAAAGATTTGAACAGCTGGTTCTGGTTGTACGGGATCATTTTAGATATCCTGTTTTATAAAATTGATTTTCCGAAATGATGAAGCGAATTTGAAATTTGTGACCAAGAAAAGTGTAAGTGTTGTGTGTGAGGGGGGTAATAAAGTATGAATTTTTGAAATTAACGTCTGGGTTTCTTTTTTTCTTTTTTGGTTTTTATGGCAGGAAAATAAAATATTTTCCTATTTTATTTCGCTTAATTTGTCTTTTATTCTTCTTCTTCTAATGGAGCTGTATATATGTGACTTGTTACTTTGGCAACAAAATATTACCTTGTAAAGAAAAGATTTTTTTATATAAAGTTTCCGCTAATCTTAATATTTATTTTTTTAAATATTTTTTATGAAATTTGAACCCAGGACTCTCCATAAAAATACAAATTTATTATTATTAGGTCTATTATTACTGTGCTTAAATTAACTTTGTAGCTATTCAAGTTTTGGTCTTTATTATCCATTATGATCCAATTAATTTGCAACATCTTCCAATTAATCATGAACACGATATTTTACTTGGTACAAATACAACAAATACAATTAGTTATTACCTGGACAAATAAACTGTTCAAAAAGTATCTATCTATCTATAGTTATATCTTAATGTGTTTGTCACCAAATATGGAATGATGAGGATGCAAGTCTTTTTTTTGCCTTCTTTGACTGACAGGTGGGGCCCTCTCGATAGGATTCACCAATATAACTGGCTACTCGGTTCTGTTCGGGCTCGCGTCAGGTCTAGAACCTCTCTGCTCTCAAGCTTACGGCTCGGGCAACTACGAAATGCTCTCTCTCTCTCTCCAAAGAGCATTTCTATTACTTTTCCTAGCTGCGGTGCCGATTTCCCTTCTCTGGTTAAACCTGGGCCCCATCATGGTCGGCCTCGGCCAGGACGCACATATCACGGCTGCTGCCGCATCTTACTGTCTGTACTCACTTCCCGATTTGTTAACTTATGTCGCGCTTCAGCCCCTTCGGGTTTATTTACGGTCCCAGGTACATTGCATTTGACACCCTGATCTTGTTAAATGGTTGGTTGATAATATGACATTGCCTATTGACACTTTATATATGTATGTAAATATATACACTGCCTTGGTCATTATGGTGAAAATAAGTTTGTATAAAATGATGATATTGAATTAAGTAGAGATATAATGAGGAGTCTGATGTTGGTCAGGACCACACTTTTCTTATGTACTTAAAACTTACTATCTTTAGAGAAATAATAGGAAGAGGGACCATAGTTTAATATTAAATTTACTAGCTTTGGAGTCTCATGTTCTTGATTGGTAACCTTTATTAGGATTATAATGAGGAATTACATGTTGACACCTATATGAATTTAACAAATATGTGCACCAATTATTTTTCTTTTCTCATATAGTAAATAGTGTTCTGAAATTGACCGTCACTTGTTGCATCTCACCCCCTACACTTTATCTATATTGCAGAACGTTGTATTGTCAAATTAAGAACTTAAATTATTTTCCCCCCTCTCACTTGGGAAATTTTTGTAGGGTGTGACTAAACCCATGGCGGCATGCTCGGCAGCAGCGGTGGTACTTCACGTACCGCTCAACATGTTCCTGGTTTTTGTGCTGGGTCTTGGAGTACCAGGTGTCGCGATTGCATCAGCTCTGACAAACTTTAACATGCTAATGTTTCTACTAATCTACTTGCGCTGGGCTGGTACGTGCCAGCTGACATGGCGCGGATGGGCGGCCCCTGCAGAAGTGGCTAGTGGGGTCGCGCCACTTGTCAAACTGGCTGTGCCGAGCTGTCTCGGTGTCTGTTTGGAATGGTGGTGGTACGAGATCATGACGGTATTAGCTGGATACCTCCCTGACCCCACCACTGCTGTTGGGGCTGCTGCGGTGCTCATACAAACCACTAGTTTAATGTACACTGTGCCTATGGCATTAGCTGCATGCGTCTCTACCCGAGTAAGTACAATTAATCAATATAATTTTCTGTTACAATTAGACATACAATTAATTTAGTACATTTGCCTGTTGTATCAATTTTTTTTTTGTACCCCAGTAAAAGAAAATCGTACTTTTACTATAGTAGTGATATTCAAAGAACTTTCAATAACTATAGAACAACTTCTTGTTTGTGGGGTTGGTTTTTGATGATGTAAACTTTTAGGGTGGTCCTCGGACTTAAATTATTGTAATGTTTGTCGCATGTTTATATGTTGCTTTTTTTATATAGCTTATAGTAGAATTTTTTTACTGGAACTATTAACTTTTAGGGGTAAATATTCAAGAGGATGCATTTACTTACTAAAGTACATCCAACAATTCATTATTGGTCTGAATTATTATTATTATTATTATTAATTTTGCCAGCAGGGAGTTTTTTTAAAAAGGGGTGATATTTCTAGGGTTGTTCGTGAGAATTTTAATTTGCTTTTGAACTGTCATGTTTCCAGTATGTGCATTTTCACTGGACTGCTTCTAGTATTGAATTGCCACCAATGGTCAGCGTTTGTCTTTATCAGCATTTCTTCAATGCAAACCTGACAATCCTCTAAAGAAATCTGGAATCAGTGGTTCACTTGTCAGTGACGATTATTTGTGCCTTTTCATTTATATCTCATTTTTCCAAAAGAAACTTTATATCCATGAACCAGTCTATGCACTGTTCCAAGGTTTCCTGTAATATCTGGCAAAATCTGTCAAAACGAAACAACACACCAATTACCATCCAAAAATTTGAACTTGCTAAGTTACTGTCTTACTGATAATTTGAAATGAAATTGTAGGTTGGAAATGAGCTTGGGGCAGGGAAGCCGAGCAAGGCCCGCATGGCAGCTCTTGTTGCCCTTGGATGTGCCCTCATGATTGGTGCCATCCATGTCATCTGGACCTTTGTATTCCGTGAACAGTGGGTCCGGCTTTTTACAAACGATGCATCCATTGTCAGGCTGGCATCTGCTGTGATGCCCCTAATGGGTTTATGCGAGCTGGGAAATTGCCCACAGACGACTGGTTGCGGGGTCTTGCGTGGCACAGCTCGACCAGCTGTCGGTGCAAGGATCAATTTGCTCTCCTTCTATTTGGTCGGTTTACCCGTGGCTGTTAGCCTGGCATTTGGGGCCAATGTGGGCTTTAGTGGGCTGTGGTACGGGCTTTTCTCGGCTCAAATTGCATGTGTCGTCCTTGTACTAATCACAGTTCTAGTACGAACTGATTGGGAGTTGGAGGCCTCGAGGGCGAAAAAACTCACCAATGTTGAGATCACGGCGGTAAATGAGGAGATGAAGGGGCTTATGGGGGACAGGAATGGGGAAGTGTAACAAAACCCTTAATCAATAATGGGTTCTTTTAGATGAGCAAGAGGGGTATAATAGGAAATATGTTAAGGGATTTTTGTGGCCTGTTATTTTCGGTTTTAAACCGTTTTAAGAGAATAGAGGCCTCAAGGAAAGGATAACCCTTTTGGTTTTGTGGAGTTGTGTTTGTACAAAGGGAAAAAGAATTGAAAAATGGGGAAGGGCATTTTGGGTATCTATTTGGTTTATTATTCCTCTTCCTTTTTAACTCCTCTAATTGAGCTTAATAGAAGGTGGTGGTGGTTTGAAAGAGACCACACAAAAATTGAACCAAGTGGGATTCTTTCTGGGTTTGCTAAAAAGAGGAAGGAATGAATTAACGTGTAAGATGATATATGTGAAGAATAAGTATATCCTTTTGTACCTTTTCATCTAAATATCTAATAGTTTTGTTGCTTATAAAGCTTTATTCACAATATAAGTGGACATATGTCTAAAATATAATACGTGCTACGAATGGATTCGTGTAACGGTTTAATATTTTTAATTTAAAAATAAAAATGATTGAGCCGAATCGTTTAATATAATCTTCATATTAAAATTTTATAGAATACAATTTTACATTTTTTTTGAATTTCTTTGTTATTTTTTTGGAATGAAAAATTAATTGATCTAAGAGTTTTGGAGCATTCAATAAGAATTAATTTTCTTTCTATTCAAAATTATTTTAAAAAATATAAAACTTCGTATTCCATAAAATTTTGATATAAAGATTATATTGGATGGTTCAAATCGGTCATTTTAACTTGAAATTTGAGATTTTGACGTATTGTACAGGTCTATGCATACAACATATTATATTTTAGCTTTTCTCTATAAGTGGATTTATATAAAGAAAAGTGATAATTATATCTTTTAACCGTATCTTTAATTACGTTTCAAATGTATTTATAATTTGTTTAGAAAATATTTATATCTAATGATAATTTTTTTATATTTTGTTTTATTAGGATTAAAAGTTATGTAAGTTGTTTTTATATTTGTGTAATAAAATTTTTAATTTTAATTTTTTTATAATCATACTAACTATAAATACTTATAAATTTAAATATAAATAAATTATATATTTAGTATAAATATTTTTAATATGCAATTAACGAGTGCAAAATATTAGTATAAAGATAATTTCTCATATATAAATTATAAACAAACCTGACCTTTTGCTCCCCCCTCTTTTTCAGAAATATGCTATAGATTTAGCATCCGGATTTCTTTATATAATGAGATTATAAGATCTCCATTATATAAACTCTGAACATAATTAGTGCTATATATAAAAAAATATATATATATATTGATGTTGTTTAATATAGATGGCCACGTAGATGAGCACAAACATTTGTACTAGATTCTAAATGCACAATGCTTTGGAAAAGCACCTTTATTTTTTGTGTCAATTTGTTGTTTTCATTTTTCTATTAACCTTTCTTGGAGAATATTTCTTGTTTCCTTTCCAACATTTTGCATGGTGTCCATAGAGAATTAAAGGTTCTATAAATTAATAAAAGCAATCAAGCTTTTTTGCATAAATAATTAGTAAGTACGGTCGTATATATATTATTGCATGTATATATTATGTATTTCTGTGGCTTGGCTACTATGACGTGTCGATATTTCATTTGTATGATAAATATATAACATGCCAATTTTAAAGTTTTGTCTTTTGAAATTTAAAATTTGAAGTAAGATTGATATAGAGTACATATAGGATAATTCTAGTAGGTATTCTAGTTTTACGTATATTTTGTTTTAATATGTATTATTTTATTTGGATCTATAATGCAAACTTTTTCTTTTCATCTATCTGTTAGTAAACTAAAGTTACTTAAATACCCTTTTTTTTGGAAGCGCGTCGATACCGATTTTATTATTCGGATTAAATGAGTTATTATTCATGTTAGTGATTTTATTATGTAATTTATTTGTCTATTACTATTCAGATTAGTAGTATTTAAGTTGAATAATAAAATACTGTACGAAATAAGTTGTATAATAAAATTATTAACATAAATAGTAACTTATTTTACACGAATAATAAAGTTAGTATCGATAACTATATCAACGATGGTATCTCCCAAACATTTTTCCTTTTCTTTTCATAAGTAGGCTTGTGATGATAAACATGCTCCTTGGCTCCTCCATCTTAAAATAACTACAAATTATTGTTGCAAATTGCCATGGAGCATTACAGAAATTGATAAGATACAATTAATTATGATTTAAAACCAATAATTTTTACATGTTCTTTTCTGGACAACAAAACAAAAATGAAAGATTTTAAGGAAAATTTTGTCTAATTGTCTCTCATTCCCCATACAAAACATGCAACAAGTGGTTGCTTCTACATTAACTAAATTTGCATGTAATGCTACTTGCAATATGCATGTCCTTTTTCATTAATTAGCAAGATTTAATTTTCTTTTGTCATATAGTGTGTACTTGTAACTTGTCATTTCTCCAGGTGGGGTACCCAAAAAAAAAATGTACAAAGCATCTGGTTAAATTAATGGTTTTAGCTGAAAATTTTTTGTTTAACAAAATAATTTTGCAAATTAAATTTTTTAAAATTAAACCCAAATTCAAAAGATTTTTAATTTCCCAGTTCAAGAGCTCACTTGTATGTTGAATTAGGAATTTTCCCCACTCCACTCAAATACAATTTTCACATTCTTTCCTTGATAATAAATTAATAAATAAAATCATCCTACATTATCTTAATTTCCATGAATCATTCAAAAATTTAAGAATTAGGCTTTGATTTAGTGACAAAAACAATGCTCTCAATGTGAGGAGTTGCATATTGGAAATCCAGATACAGATTTTTTTTATAGACATTTAAATTTGAATAGCTTAGACTCTATATTTATATAAAAAAAAATAATTCAAAAAATTTTATTGGGTAATATTGATTATGAATGAAGCATAATTAATCTACAACAAAACAATCATACAATTTAGAATTTGTTGGGTTTGAATTAATTGTTGGCATTTAGTCAAAGAGAATAGGAATACAAGAACTTGGCCATTGTGTTGAAATTTAATTAAAAAAAAAACCCGGTTTGTTGAGGATCAATGTTTATCTTTTTTTTTTTTTTACTAATAGGGACTAATTAATATTTTCTTCAACATATATTTTTGTTTTCTGAATGAAGTTTGAAAAATAGTTCTAATTTTGTCCAATTTAAGAACTATTTGGTTACCAAACAAGTCTCTATAAATTAGAACCATTATTTTTTCCTTTTCAAACTTACTATTAGACTATTAGATAATCAACTTAATTTCAAATTTCATCAACACATACAAATAAGATATAAATAATTTTACTTTTCTATTTTTAGATTCTGTTACCAATTGTCATAGTTGTCAAAATAAACTTGTCACTTACATATATAGCTTTGTTTTCATAGCTTATTTTGTTATAGTTGCCAAATAAATTCCTTTATTTTTAACAAGATGCAAAGATCAAATCTAATTTGCAATAGACCGTCAAACATCATAAACGGAATTTTCTTTTCCCTCATTAATTAAAAAAAAATATTTTTTTATATTTTCTTCGTAATACAATAATATATTTTTCATAAAAAGAATCAATCTTTATCTTGGTGACAAATTTGACACATATATTTTTCATAAAATTACTTAGATTTTTTTTGGGACGGTAATAACCCAAAAATAAAATTATCATCATCTCTCATAAAAAATAATTTTATTCTCTAATTATCCTCAATTTATCTCACTGCTAAACAAACCCCTAATAAATAAGCCTTTTTTACATAATGTAAAGTTTCTGTTACACATAAAAAAAACCCCTAATAAATAAGCCTTTTTTACATAATATAAAGTTTCTGTTACACATAATAAAAAAACTAAACCTATCACCTATGCACACCAAAACCTCATACACTACAAAATGCATCATGTGTTCATGCACAATTTAAGGGGTCACATTTTATTCTGTGGAGCTTTAAATTATGCACTCTCCACTACAACAAGGCACTAACAAGTTGGAGGATCAGACATGATAAGGGATGTTTTTCAAAGAAGTCCCTATAATACTTTATTTTTCTCAAGGATGTAGAAAAAAATGTAAGATCCCCATCAAGTAGAACTTATTATTAAAAAAAATATAAAAATATTGTATTTGTCATTAAATCAAAATGTGTGTTTTTTTAAGTATAAACTTTTGATAAGTAAAAAAAATTGTGAATCTCACATATTTGTTGTCTTAAATGTAAATAGTTAATTATATTAAAACAATTTCCTTCTTACTTTTTGCATGTACTACAGGTTTCTGTTATTTAATCTATATGGCTAACCGTGTAGCGATTGATCAGTGAATATGTATCCGGTCGAAAGACAGTGCATACACTGATCTCTTCTTCTAGAAAATCCACAAAAGATCTTGCGGTGCTGTTACATGCAACACGTGACAGAGTAAACCTTTTTTAAGATGCTCACCAATGAAGAAATGCCAAGCTGGCATGTCGTGAGTTAAAATTTGCTGTGGATTAATCTGTGTGGTCATAGGTGTTGTTGGTGACAGACTCTATATTAAAAAAAATATCTTAAACCACTTGCATAATCTTGAGAGGATGTTCAGAATATTTTTGTGAGGAAAAAAATTATCCCTTTTAGAATTGTAATTTTGTTTCTGAAAACACATTCGGAATTCTTCTTTTATTGTTCTTCTCATTAATTTCTTAACGTACAAAAATTGTTCTATCCGTATTTAATTTGGTATATATTAATATATCGTACAACACAACAAAAAATTATTATTGTCATTTTCCTTTTACTTATAGAATTTGAAGTCACGAAATATTAATTAAAATATATAACAATTTCTTTTTTTTAAATTATTTTTACCTTAAAGTAGTTGTTTTATTTTACTAGTCTCTGCATTTTTATATATCTTTTTAATATACTAAGAGAAATTCAATAGTATATGATGGAATAAAATTCAGTAGTTATTTGGTAAATCATATTTAAAAATTAATTAATGTTGCTAGAAAATAATAATATGAGAAGTTTTGCACAAAATATAAAAAAACTAGATGATGTAAGAGAGATGACAATGAAACTACTTGAGACCAATTAATATTGACACAACTAATTTTAAATTAATTAGTGTCTAACTTCATCCAACTCAAGATAATATAATTGTAATTAATTAAGTTGGTAATTTGTATGACATTGGTGCACTTAGAATGAGAACTCTTTTCTTTCAACTTTCAAATTAAGTAATATATACATTTTTTATGGTTCATAAACAATAAACATGACAAAGTTCCCTTAGAAAAGAAATGCATAGAGCAGCATCAATCATTGTTCAATACTTCAAATAATATATTACCACTTGTTAGGTTTAGGTGTATATGGTCATACTGATATATATTCAAATAACTTAACATTTTTTAATACAAAAGGCAAAGCACAAACATCACTTTTCATTTAACTTAGCTTACTAAATAAATTGTTTTGGATTTGTTTTTGTTATCACATAGATAAAATAATAATCCAGAAATAGGAGGGATTTGATGTGATCAAACTTTTTAATTAGCAAAAATATGTGAATTAAATGACAGAGTACATATTAGAAGCTGCTTAATCATATTCCATAAGTATCAGACTATGGGCTTGTAAATAGGAAAGAAAATTCTATAATTCATACAAGAAAATACTGAAGAGATAGAACATGTGAATTAAAAAATAAGCATGGATATATTTTTGATACAATATAATGGAAATAATTAATGATTAGGATATGTGTTTGATACAATGTTGTAATTAATGATTAGGATATGCTACATCAACAATGTATACTTCATATATTATCTTTTAGAAATAATTAAGCATGGATATATATTCAATATTTGAATTATGGAAATTACTGTTCTTGTTAATTTCCAGAAATAGACACATGAAATTTAGAAACAAAAATCATTATTAATTTTCAGAAAATAATGTAGATAGGAACAAACTTATAACTATATGGCAGATAAGAACAAAACCAAATTAATTAATGAAAAATACAGGGGCCAAAATTAAAAAAAATCTCCAAGTATTATTATTTTTTTTGAAAATACATAGCATGGATGTAGCTGTTGATGCCTTCAACATTTCTTTTTTTTTTTTTTGATGAAAGATGCTCTATTGCTATGTGTTTGTGGACATTATTAACTATTAAGGAATTATTCCATAATAAATAGTTAGTGATTGAGAAATATAATATTGTTCGTTATTGTGTGATTAAAATAATATATTGTTATATTAATACTTGTAAAAAATAAAAAAATATTTTTAAATTTTATGAATAATATTATATAAATATAATATAGTTCGTACAATTTATCAATTTTAGAAATAAATTCAGATATGATACGAAAAGAATAATTTCGACATAATATGAATAATATTCGGAAGCATCTACTATGCTTATTTTTTTTAGCAAAAATGTTTATAGCAAATTTCTTGTCCGTATATTATTGTATTTTGTGTAGCTGTATTATATAGTTGTATGTTAGTCTACATGTTTGTATCTATTATCATTTTCATTTTGAAAAGGTGGATATATATATATATATATTTTTTTTTTTCAATATGGATCATTTTTCTTCTAATTTAAAGAAGAATTATATAAATCAATTGCTATGTTAATTTTACAAAAAAGATTTTTACATGAAATTCGATCAGTCTGTTTCAGATCGGAATATTTGATATGAATCAAGCTTATTCAGAAATTTAGAATCAATCTTATTCAGATATTCTTGTTCCCAAGAAAACATTTCACTATTTCTATAGATTATACTTGAAAGTTGAAACTTGAAAAATAACATAATTCGAGAATAAAGTTTTATAGAGATGGTGATAATCTTTTTCATTTCCGTACATAATAAATGTCAACAAAAAGCAGATGCCATTATTATTACTTTTGTTATTATTATTTTCTTTGAATATTTAAATTTGAGTGAGTTTGATCCTCATATTATAATATTACAATATGTAGATGTTTTGTAAAAAAAAAAAAAGTTACAATATGTAACATTTATCAAAGAGTACCTCATACTTTCTCTACATTTCATGTACAAATTAATTATTCAGGAAATGGAATATCAGCCAGATCCTCTCTATATGGCACAGCCTCATTCTCACCATCTCCAGTGCATCTGTGCACCCCTTTCTCCATCTCAATCGGTGTCGAGTCAGACGCTGGTATGAATGTGATCACGGTGTCTTTCCGAAGCGTCAAGTAGCCGATGGAAATGATGTAAATTGCCATGAGAGGGAAAACTATGATGCTGATTATGACACGCCCGGATTTCGGTAAACTGCTTTCAACCAACCAGTCGACGAAGCTGGTGCTGAGGAAGTAGATGTTTATGACAATTATCATCAATCCAAGCATCCATGAAACTATAATCATCTGTTTTGACATGAGTATACATATTATTAGATATTAATCACGTTAGATTTTTGTGAAATTTGCAGAAAGAAAGAGAGAAAACAAAAGACGGTATATAGCTTATTCTTTTGTTCATGGTTTTATATATTGAACTTATAGGTGAAGATGACAGTTCAATGCAACAAATTCATACATATTAAATAAATATATGAATTAGTAATTCCCATGGTTGGAAAAAGATATATAATTTGTGAGACTAATTACCAAGATTGAGTTTCTGTGGGGCCCCATTTTAGTGCTGCTGCTGCTGAACTTGAGAAGAGGTATAAGAGCAAATGGCAACTCAAATGATAATATCATCTGCAACCAACAACTTATCAGAATAAATGAAATTTTAAATCAATTAATTGAAATCTGCTTTCTTTTGATTTCTTAGAATTATTATTTACCGATGCTATAATAATAAGCCGGCCAGCGCCAGAAGATCCACTGATAATTGACACGATCAGACTGGGACCAATCGCAATGATACGTGTCATGAGATTTTGTTGCCATTTTCTTATCTTTATGTTCAAAAATCCCTGTTTAAAATCATCTATCATCAACAACTTTAACAATTTATTCAAAAGCTAAAAGTAGACATTTGTAAAATTAAATGATGGAGTTATGTCAACAAGATAACAATATCTTACCTGCATGACATACTGGCCGGCATAGGTACCGGTAATTGTGGAGCTCTGGCCGGACGCTAACAATGCGATTGCATAGACGACTGAGCTTGATTTACCGAGAACATTCTGAAATTAAAATAATAAAATGATTTTGTAATTAATAACTGAGACCTATATATTACCTGAAAAAATATTGAACCTAAACATAATTGTATAATCTTTAGTAATAAACATACAAATGATCTGTATTTATTGCATTTTTCCATGGTATAAGATCAGTACTGACAGGAATTGAACAGAGAGATATTATAAGAAGGATTTTACCTTGAGCAAGAAAGAAGCAGAATCTAGGGTTAGGTCGTCACATCTCTCTGCATCATCCGCAGAAAGATCACTAGCCTTACATACTGTACCGGAGACTGATACCACCGAGATATTTATCAGCAGTGCAACAAACAATGCGAAGCCACTCTCGATAAGAAAGAACCTACAAGCATCCTGAGAGAAAAAAAATAACAAAAACCATTGAAATTTTACCGATAAAGAAATACAATAACCATTCAAGAATAGAAAGCTGTTTTTACTGTTAAAAGATACACAAATTATATAACACACAAATTATATATTCACACTTATCAATTTAAAGCTTACATTAATTCCCTTAACAGATGGTGGTGTTTTCCTTGATAGCACCAGAGCAGAATGCAGGAACAAATTGTGTCTGCACAAAACACATAACATTTTTTATTTTTATTTTAACCCTTTAACAGGATTGATTTGTGAACTGATAACTGCGTGTTAAAGCTTACGGCATGACAAGAGCACCAAGCAAGGCGATTGCATCAGCTGTCGCACCTTTTCCATTGAGCCTGGGTACAAACAATCCCTTCATGACCTCGCCGGCAGGAGGCTTAACGTAGCCCATCTCTCCGAAAAAACATGCCGCCATGACCAAAACTAGCATCGATATTATGAACTCCAGCTTTCGCACCTTACGGAAAATAACAAAAGTTGAGGTTCGGTTAGTTAGTTATCCGGTGTTTGAGTAGAGGATTATCAGGTCAAAATCACAAGTTCATTTTCAATACAAACAAAGACCAGTCACCTTTTATTGAAAGAACTGTCCTGTCACATTCTTTCCATTCTAATAAATTATTTGGGGTTGGAAAAGTAATTATTCCCCAATTTTCCAACGTCTATTTTATTTAACTTTCTTTCAATAAAACCCTTCTCAATTTCCCAATGTGCCTTTTCATTTTTTATAGAACTCTCTTCAAATTTCTTCCGAATTTATTCTACTGTAACACAACTATAAAAAACTTAGACCTTTACTTTTTACTCTGATAGTTCAAAATTTTATTATATTGAGACATTTTTTTCATGTCTATCTCTCATCTTAACACTTAAAAGAATACAAAAAAAACCCTGAAAACAAGGCTCGTACAAACCTACCCTATATTGGGCCTAGTTAAGCTTGGAGAAAAAAAAATCAGAGAAATTTCAATTGATATATAGAACTTACCCCATATCGTTGCAAACCCAAAAGTAGGAGAGTACTTGAGCCTGTGATGAGAACGCCAACCCAAATTGGGATGTGAAACAGTATGTTCAAAGCGAAAGCTGTCCCAATCACTGCACCATGACATGACGATTGGAGAGATTATTTTAAGGATGAGAAGAAGATTAGAGGCGTTTACTTACTACAATTTAATTAAGCTTCAATGCATGCATGATGGAAGTGAATTTTCTAATCTAATGGCAAGGTTATAACAATAATGTAAAGAAGAAGAATCTTTCATTGTGCTTTTTCCTTTCACACGAGAACAGTACTGTACTTGAAAAACTAAATTGGACATTCAGTTAAATTGAAAATTAAAGTCAGTGTACGGAGCCTTTTTGATGCTCCTAATTCAAAATTTATTAAAAATCGACAAATGAAAAATTCAAGTTGCTTAATAAATTTTTTGTATAAAAATTTTGTAGGATTCCGATATTTTCTATTTTTAGAGTTTTCTAATTATTTTTTATGAATTTTTTAAAATGACTATAATAATAATAATAATAATAATAATAATAATAATAAAATAATGAATTTCTCCATATAAACATAGGCCATTTTAAAAAAATGAAATAAATAGTTAAAAAACTCTAAAATAGAAAAATTTAGTATCCTACAAGATTTTAATATAAAAAAATTTAATCAGTAACTTAGATTTTTTTGTTTGAAATTGATTTGATAGGTTTTTGAGTTAAAAACATTGAGAGCTCTGTGCTCCTCAGGGTACACTAGATTTACTATATATATATATATATATATATATATATATAGGATGGAGATCCCTTAATAACTATTATATATCTTGATAACATTGACAATCAATTTTGAAATAGATTTGAAATAATTTTTAGAAATTCTAAAAAATAGAAAAAAGTTCACAAACATATTTTTAACTTATAGATTGCTTGTGTTTCAAATTTTATGTAATTTAAGGGTCATTTAATATTCTATCAAGGATTGTTAAATATAGACCATTATAAATATCATATAATTTTGATGGTCTTTGATGGAATATCAAATAATATTTAAATTGTATGAAATTTGAAATACAATCGATCTATAAGTTAAAGAAAAAAATTTTATAATTTTTTTCTATTTTTAAGATTTTTTTTGAAATTATTTAAAAATTTATTATTAAAATTATTAAATAATAGTTATGAGGAGATCCTACCCATAGCTTGGATGAACTTTACAAAAAGTGAAAGTTTACTAAAGAATTCATACTAATATTGTACAAATTCATGCGTCATATATATGTACATAAGTTGACTAAGTGAATTAATTGGTGTTGAGCTTCACAATCAGAAGCTTAAGAATTCATGAATTATTTTCTCAAAAATTAAATGGACATGAAACCTTCTGGTATATCTGCTGCGATAACTGCCACCTCCGCGAGCAACCACAGACAGTATCTGATAAATTGTGGATATTCGCTCTTGCATAACTCGGCTAGATGCTTCCCTACATTCAGCCGCACGGATGCATGCATGTAAATCATAAATATTCACAAACTGAGATTACTTTCTGCTGTCAAAGAAAACAAATTAGAATTCTTGTTATTTGAAGTCTCAGTACGTACCTGTCACCACGCCGAGATTAGCTGCTAATGTTTGGATGATCAAGGCGAAAATTAAACCGATCAGAATAACCCACAGGAGCTAGAAATTTATACATACAACAAGAGAATAGCAAAGTGATCTTTAGTTCATTGACTATTGCAAAACTGATTGATGGAAAAAAAAGAAATCATGTAATGAAATTTTATATACCTCGTACTTGTGATTAGCGCCGGCTTGGAGATCAGTTTCCACTGTTACAGTAATTTAAATCAAGAGTTATTATACATATATGTAAGCCCATTTATTGTTCAAGGAAGTGTTAGGGTTGTTTATATATCATCATATATGTTGAATTCAATTGAAAAAAAGTTTCTTTAAAATGGTAATTAGAACAGGCGTCATGAATTATGGAATTGATTAGAGCTAGCAAACACCAGAAAATGTGGACAAGTATTTGTAAATTGATACAGAGTTAGCTATAGAATAATTGTACAATTGAGATGAAAACAACTTACAATTGCCGGGGTCGAGATATGCCATCGAGACGAGGAAACCGGGACCAACATGTGCTAAGAATCTTTTCCATCTCGGCGCCTGCTCGATATATTGTTGTGTTAAATTCATGTTCCACGCTAACAGTACATTTCATCCTTGTTCTTTTAATTTTATTTTCCTTAGCAATATTTCATTAATGTGGCCTTTTGCAATCACACCACAATTTGCTTATTTGCAGCATTTCATTTTGTACATAGTCAACTGTTCCATTTAAATGCTTCTTAAATAAACAGAGATAAAGAAGAACCAAAGGAAGAGAGAGAGAGAGAGAGAGAGAGGGAGACCTCAAGTTGTTTATCTAATTTGCACTTGTTCTCAGCATCGAAGCCTTCTCTCTGTACATAAATTGAAGCCTCATCTACTTCATCTATGGAAGCAACTCTTTTGCTGCTAACTTTTTCATTCTCTCTCTCCTCCCTGCTAACCTCCATTAATTCTCTAGGTGTAGCTTGTACTAAGTTTGTTATAAACTTTAGGCAATCTAGCTATTATATATATATAGCGGAGATGGTCTTACATCTGATCTTGTGTGGCACTAATTATTATCTAGAAACAGCCGTATTCTGGCAAATTAGAAAAATAATAATAATACAAAGCCCTTAAAATTTTCAAATGTGATACATGATACTAAATTAAATTAACCGTTATTGAAAGAAAACCATAAAGTATAATTGCCCATATGACCAAGGACTGAAGTAAATTTTATTTAATAAGATGTGCATGTTTTGCTTATAAATTAATATATCCATATGTCTATTCAAGAATGGCATATACTGAATAAACAAAGAATTTTGATTAGAAGTTTATGAAATGGAAGATAGTACATCTCTATCTCTTCCAACAATATGATATGTCACTATTGGAAAAAAAACTTTAGCATCGGTTTTAAAATGCATTCAACATCAATTATGGTACCGGTGTCAATGGAAGGGTCGTTGAAAGTTGACAATGATTGTTTGAATAACCATTATTATAGATAGGACTTTTAGCACCGGATTTTAACAAATAATCGATGCCCAAGATTCACTTTCCGCAACGGTTATTAATAAATAACCGGTGCCGAAGGTTCACTTTTCACACCGGTTATTAACAAATAATCGTTGCCAAAGGTTCACTTTCCGCACCGGTTATTAACACATAACTATTTCCAAAGGTTCACTTTCCGCATCGGTTATTAACAAATAACCGTTGTCAAAGGATGTACTTTTCGCAACGGCTATTTGTTAATAATTGATGCTGAAAGTCCTTTTTACAAAAAAAAAAAATACCTTATAGCCACGGTAGGATATTTATACATGTAAATAAATCAATTTCTATCTGGATATATATATTATTAATTAGTATCCTTTACTAAAATATTTATTTTAAAATTTAATAATTTTAACAATTTCTGCATGTTTCATAAAGGGAGGTGAAAATTATAAATAAAAAAATAATTTCAAATGACATATAAATAAATCTCTGAAATTTCAGAAAATTGTTAACAAAATATCGAGCTTCAAATGGGCACAACTTTTGATTAGAGAGTCCACAGAAAATATTTAATATCTTTTCAGAAAACTTGTAAAATGATCTACGTTCGTTGTTAGGTATAACCCACAACTGCCATTTTTGGGCCCAAAAAATGTCATCTAAGTCCTCTAAACTTAGATTTTAATTTTCTGAAATTTCAAAGATTTTTTTATATGTCGTCTGAAATTATTTTTTTTATTTTTGATTTTCACTACCCTTTATGAAGCATGCAGAAATTGTTCAAATATAAAAATAATATTTTCAAATATTTTTAACTCCTAACTCTTTATCAGAACTAATTCATATCCGTAATTAGAGTACTAACCTTAAGAGAGAAAGAGAGGGAAGTCAGAAGAGAGAGGTAGGGAAAAAGCTGAAAATAGCGGCTCGGCTGGGAAGCTGGGTGTGGCAAAGAAGGGTTGTGCGATAAAGAAGAGCTGTGTTCAGCAGCTCAGCTCGGAGATAGAGAGAAGAGTATAGTCGGATGAGAGAGAAAAGAGTTTACAACTTAGAGGACCCGAAGGGAGAGAAGGGATTTAAGGGCAACCGTCAAAATTTTGAAATCAGGCACACTCAGCACTAGTGGAAGATTTCCTTTCAGAACATTCAACATCGGTTACTTCAAAAAAATCATTTAGGAAAGTTAGAGAAAAATTAAAAAAAATAAAGATTCGACAACTACTAAAGAACTGTTTCTGAAAGTTGAACATTCCACATCAGCTTTTTGTAATAACCGTTGTTAAAAGTCAGACAAAAATTGAAAAAAAATAAAGATTCAGCAATGATTTTTAGTAAATAACTGTTTCTAAAAGTTAAACATTTGGCACTAATTTTCTTATAATGATCATTACTGAAAGTAAAAAAAAATTAAAAAAAATTAAAGATTCAGTAATGGTTATTATTAAATAATCATTTCTGAAAGTTGAACATTCAACACTGGTTTTTTATAGGAACCAATGTTGAAAGTCTTTCGGTTTTTTTTTTAATTTTTGGGCAACAATTTAGAAATAGTTATTTTCTAATTACCACCAGACACTTTTATTAACGGTTTTCTTGAAAAACCGTTACTAAAAAAACGTTTATAAAAGTTATTTTTGTAGTAGTGTGTTTAGGAAAAATATTGAATGATATATCAGATTGATAACTTTCTAGCTAGTAACTAAACTAATTTAAATGCTTTGACAAAGCCATTTCATCATATTTAATTGTGCAATCTACTGTAGGCAACTAATTTCTGCAACCCTGTACAAAAATTGGCCTTAAAGACTTTGAAAACGTTAGATTCATATACTTGGTCAAGAGAACAGGACAATAATTCTTTTCTTCAATTTTGTTTTACCCACAGGTTAGAGACACTTACTATTCTAAAAAAATATTATTAATCTAGCCGATAACGATAACCTTGCATGGTAATAGGGATATTAAGAACCATAAACATAACTTTTTGTATGGTAATTAAAATTTTTTCTATATTATTGTTGGTTACAATATGTTACTTTTTCTTTATATTTTTTTGATTAAAACTTATTTTTGTTTATTTTTTTTAAATGAAACCCGTCGAATCTTCGATATCAGAACACCTAATATAAAACGCCTAATATAAAATCTGAATTGAATGGTTTTTATCATTAATTTTTTAGTTATGAATTGAAAATATTATAATCCGACTATAGTGAATCGGATTGACGATGTACACGAAATCCGACCAACCCAATCTGTTTACACCCCTAGTTTCACATCCTTAGTTATTTCGCACATGATCCATTTAGATATTATTTTAAACTAAGAAAGTTATGTATTAATAAATTGTTATACGTTACATTAATTAAGGAAAGCGGTACAGACGACAGATTGTATTGCCTTCTTGTTTGCAACTGTTGCAACGTCTTAGCACACACTTGTACTCCTACTATTTAGGGATTATATTATTACGAGAGAATGCTTGTTTGACATAAGATATATTTTTTTAGAATGAAGGTAGGGTTCTATGTCCCACTTTTTCCATTTGACCTAAGATATTTGGAGTTATATCAATATAGTATGATTGGATTAGTGAGTGCGGTTAGCTAGCTAGTGCTGACTATGTAGTTATATATGGAGTATGACACAAACATTAGTAGTTGTATATTGAGTATGACACAAATATTATTAGTTATATGAAGGCTGATGTAACTAGTGTCATCATCCATCAACATCTTTGTATATCCAAGAAAACTTGCGCTAGTTAGAAAAAATTTTGGAACTAAAAAATGAGCTCAGCTCGTTACGATAATTTTGAATTTTTTTAAGTTTATTTGTATATAATAAAGATTAAGAGATAAAATATTGTTGAGAATGGACATATATACTGAAATATATTTCTTTAGATATATATTATGATTGTTTTTCTTAGTTTGTTCGGAAAGTTATGACTAATTACTCTAGAGATTTGTATCCTCTAATGTGTATTGTAGCATGTTATTTGTCCGACTACAACAAAATTTATACAAAACATATCACAAAAAAATACTTCTAGCTATAATTTGCTTGTCCATTCGCTGTGCAGTATGTGTGCTGCGTGACAAAAGATCACACACTCAAGAAAGGAGCTTGAAGACATAATTTCTTTATATACAAGTATAGGGATTACAACCTAAAAATAACCTCTTTATAAATATGAAAATATTTGAGAGATACCATTATTGATACCGTCATCGATATCGACTTTCACTACTAGAATTTTCAATATTAGCGTGGGTATATAATATTAATTGTGTGGGTAGTTCAATACGCATGCAAATAATCTTAATTTTAAACTATATTTACGTGCGTATACCTATATAATCAGACATTAGCGTGAAAAACATTTGTGTGCATAATTACACACGTAAATACTTTTCACACTATTGTCTAGTATACGCACGTAAATATAGTTCAAAATTAAGGTTATTTGCGTGTGTATTGAACTACCCACACTATTAATATTGTATACCCACGCAAATATTAAAAATTCTAGTAGTGTTTATTATTCATATTAACGACTTTATTATCCAACTATTTTATGCTATCCTTTTATTAAACTTGAAAGTTTAGACTAATTGTCATAAATTAGAAGCTCAGGAGGGTAATTAAGGGGGTGTTTGTCAAAATGATTTAAAAAAAAGTTTGTGTTAGGCTGCCTCGTGAATTGCATTGTGCCACTTAATTAAAATGGTATCTAATGAATGTGTGTAAACTGATGTGTTAACATGTGGGATGAGGAAGCCTATGCTTTTGTCAATATTTTCTTAATTAATGAAATCTATCTGGCAATCGCCTACTACAAAAAGTAATAAATTAATGGGTCCTGATAATTAGTTCCATAGTTATTTCCCCATTATTTTACTCCAAACTCATATTAGAAAAGTATTAAGTTAAATGCAGTTCAAAAATAAGAAGTCGTTAGAAAAGAGAACGTCAACTTGATTTTGAAAAATACTGAACTAGTGAAGCATTCCGTTTGAAAATTTACTTCACAATTCAAACTTCTAATATCCATAAGTGATTATTATATAGCAGTGAAGTAATTATTATCAAGTGATTATTATGTAAAGATAAAGTGATTTTTACCTTTGAGTTTGTGATTGTGTTGCAGACAAAATTTTTTATTTTCACAAGTAATTATTATACAATAGTGAAGCGATTATTTTGAAACATATAAGTTATTATTATATACATATCAAATTATAATCATCAAACATACAAGTTATTATTATATATAGATCAAGTTATTATTCTGAGACACATAAGTTATTATTATATGCAAATCAAGTTATTATCATCAAACACATAATATTTGTATCTAGAATAGAGATCTGTTAACTTCTACAAACTCGATAGTACACTAATATTATAGTGGTATCAGAATTTTGGCATTATTATAGACATATCAAAAGTATTACAAACAAATGAAGGAATTATTACAGACGGATAAAAAATATTACAGACATAAATATTTATAAAAAATAATAAATTCTTGCACGATCTCAAGATCTTATATTACTTTCCAAATCAGGGACAATATTGTCAACTTCATAATGAAAATAAAAAAACTAACAATTATAGGCATCGCAAAATCGAAAACATGAGGTATAATTGAATTTAGTAAAAAATAATTCATTTCATAAAAAAAAAATCTATCAAGAATAAAGTGAAATCATACCTTCATTCAAATAAAAAAATTCCATTATCTGTGCAAAAATGAAAAAGTGTAAAAATTATAATCATAAATCACAAAACGAAAAGACATAATATAATTGAATTTAGTTAATCAGTGACGATGTGCTGATCATACCTTGAAACTCCATATTCATCGACGATGATTAGATTCAGATCGGATTCTCCAATCAATTTCTTTGCAATCGACGATTATCCTCTATTTGATCAGCCATGATGAGCTGTTTGATTAGGTCGATTGGAAGATTCGAATTAAAAAGATAAAGTTGATTGGAAGATTCGATAACATATAAGATTAATTGGAAGATCCAATAATGAGGTAATAAAGTTTTTCTCTAAATTCATGGTATAAGTTTCATATCACGTCGACTGTACTCAATAAGAATAAATGAATGAATGAATGAATGAATAAATAAATGTTAGTGTGCTATTGATAAAAAAATATGTAAGTATTGAATTATTAGTTACTGATAAATTAGTATTGACTTTAATTTTTAAAATATTGATCATGCATGAAGCATGTTCGAAATGCAAATTATATGAAATGGATGAAATGCTACGGTTGTCCAAGATTTTACAAATAATTATGGAAAATAATAATTATGATTGCTGATTTTTTTATGACAGTAATTGCATATGCACAAGTGGGGAATTAAAATAATAATTACCAATAAAATTAATGTATGTCATCTTTTTTTGTGTAACACGTTGAGATCACATAATCAAGAATTTGATTCTTGAACAAGCTCAGGATGAAATTGTTAATGAAGATTGTTAACTAATTGTCATATAAAACTCATTCTAAAGATTTTATTTTTGTGAAATTCTAGATCTAAAAAGAATGATATTTAAACTGTATGAAATTTAAATATTAGATTATCTATATATCCAATGATATATCTATAAATATAACTTAAATCTTTAATGGATCTATATATCCAATGATATATCATTTAATGGATCTAAAAAGAATGATATTTAAACTGTATGAAATTTAAATATTAGATTATCTATATATCCAATGATATATCTATAAATATAACTTTGAATTTTGAATTTTATTTGATTTTTTAAATATTATTGTAAGATTGTCAAAATAACCATAACCAAGTGATCCTTCCTCAAATTAATGAGTCAATCCCATATAATAGGAAGGAATATATTGACAATTATGTATATATTTGATAATTGTAATAATTGATAAAATGATTATGAAAACTAAAAGAAAAATTATAGATATATTCATTATAGCATAGATAGATTGTGTAACAATTGGAAATCATTTGATAATCAATTAGATGCTAACAAATTAAATCATTAACTTCTTTTTCCAAATTATTTAAGATAGGTTCGACTTGACCCATGTTTACTCGAGAAAATTTTTTTTTCAAATTGCACAATGAATGACATTTCAATCTTCAAATTACATACATTTCAGTAATAACATATCTAAATTAAATGAAATATATCACAATTTTACTTTTTTAAAACTAATAATTATTTAATTAATTATAAAGAAAATATTTCGGCGATATCGTGATCGATAAGAGCGTCGATACTATTGCACCGCGTCCGATTTAATTTTTAGTTTAACGTTACTTCGTTTATTTCTCTCTGTTCTCCCTCCTTCTCTCTCTCCTTGAAGCTAGACTCCTCTCTCTCTCTCTCTCTCTCTTTTTCTCTTTGTGAAGATGGCAGCAACTGCCATTTGAATTAATAAGTAAATTAATTTTACACAGTTCTAAAAGAACTGTCACTGATACTACAAAAACAAAAATCAAATCACAAAAACCTACTACACAAAACAACAAAAATGATCAAAGCGAGCAGCATAGACTAAGCATAAGTCAAAGTTATGTTACAATATTAATTTTATTCAAATTTATTATTCATTTGTGTTATTCAGATTAACAATATTAATTTTATTTTTTTGTTCTATTTTTGTTATCTGATATCCTGTAAATGATCCTTGCAGTAGTTCTATTGTTATTGTTGCTTATTAGTTTTTGTTATTCAAATTTATGGATTTGTTTTATTATTCATTTTAAGTTCTTTATTACCCCCCACAAAAAAAAAAAATGTTAGTGACCTTCAACCTCCGTCAAAACTTTTAATCATTAAAACGTTGCTTATATCTTTAATTCAAATCTTTTTTAGTTTGTGAATAAACAAATTTACTTCAGAAAAATATAAGTTCTAAAAATCCATCACTTCCAAAAAATTTATAGGAATAAATCTAAAAGTTCAATTTAGACAAGTTACACTTGTGATTAAACAAATATATTACATCTTCAAATGATCTTTAAGTATCAATATTCATACAAATTAAAACTATAAAAAATCATATTCAATTAGATAGAACAAAAAATAACAAACCAATTGATTTTCATAATCTACTTTTTAAGTAGTTACTATACAAAAAAAAAATCAAATTCAGAAAAATGAGTAAAAACTAAGATTAATGAAATTTCATGAAAACTCATTAAAATCAAAGCTTCAACGAAGAAGATATGATCCGAACAAGTAATACTAAGTAATTTAAAAAATTAATCGATCGATTATTAGTATGACAGTCGTTTAATCAGTTTGGCGGCCGATTAATTAATTTTGGAGAGCGACTAATCATCCAAATCCGCAAATGATCTATAAATATATTATAATTATAATTTTTATCATTTGATGTCTTACAAACGATATCGTGTGTTGTGCGGAAAAAAAAATGATTTGATCAACTCTACTATAATATCAATCAATGTTGATATCGACTTCAGTATATATATATATATATATATTAGCTCCTTATTAAATATATAGGTGTATTTGTCCAGATTACATACTAACCCCCGTTTAACAAGTATAGTAGATATGATTTAAGTGTTTTAAAACGCTTTAATACATCAAACAGAAGTGATTTAAGGTAGAATAAGTTAAAACATTTATGAAGGGAAAATAAAATAAAATTACTAAATCTTATAATTTGTAACATTTTTTACTCTCACTATTTTATATACTTATTTCATTACTATAAAAAATCAACGCATTAAAATAATTTAATATTTACTTCGATTTAATTTTATTTCAGATGTAAAACTGTGGGTAAAAATTGTACACGGATCTATTGTGGTTTAGGTATTTCAATACGTCACTTGTCTTTCTTTTTTAACATTCTTAATTTCTTCTCGCCAGTTTATTGGTGGATTGATGTACAAAAGTGTTGAAACAAAAACAAGCTGACGTGTCCATTTTTCTTTTTTAATTAACCATTGTTACTTGTAATTTGATCATGTCTTCTTAGCTTAGCTACCATATTATTATGGGTTTTTGACTCTTCTATGGTAGGTCTAAATATTATTGATAATTTGTACGGTCGTGAGTAAATCTTGTGCTTTGAGTAGACATATATATTATGAAAATTAAGTTACTTGCCAAGTCGGACATGGAACTTAATTTAAGTTAATTGCTTGTCAAATCCTTGAACTTTTTATGCATGTATATCATACTCATAATAAAAAATGACTTCATTTGATGCAAGTTTTATTGATTGCCATCAAATGACTCGAAATATATTATTTAATAATATTTAATTGAATATCACATAAAATTTGAATTGTATAAAAAAATAAAATACAACTAATTTATAAGAAAAATAAAATATTTATAATTTTATAATTTTTAATATTTTTATCTTGATTTGAAAAAAACATTGTAAAAGAATCTTTATTTAAACTCAGAATATTCACAGGTTCCCATTTTAATTTGACCGACCAAATATCCTTATCGGCTCATCAAAGTTTAATTCTTGCTGACGTGGCAATGACATGTGCCACGTCTTCTTCTGCTCCATACACTTGACGACTTAACGTAATAAATACACACACCAAATTTTAGTTGATAATAATTTATAATGTCTCTAATCAGATATATATCTTAATTTGTGTATTTGTGTCTGTATTTCTCTAGGTTTAAGTTGCAATCGTGATCCAATGAATATATGAAAAGAATTTCTCTGATGTGATGCAAATATGTAATGTAGTTATAAGATATTAACAACTATATATCCGTAAGACCTTAATTAATTGCTTTGTAAAAAGTCTAAAGCTTACATATTCTTTTTAATAAAACATCATATATATCTGACATTAAAATTTGAATTTAGTGCAGTGATAAGTGGAAAAAATTAGGGTTAGAAATACTCTACAGAGAGCATGTCTTTGACTTTGAATTTGGACCTTTAATTCCGAATAGAATTTGATGGGATTTTTAGTATTTTACTAACAAATTAAGTTAAAAAGAGTTTTAAATCACCGTCCATGCATGCTGATGATATATAGTATTCAAGGATAGATTTCATCCGATGGCTCTCAACGAGGTTTTGCGTCGAGTGCTGATCTTCTGCTACGCTGCACGACGAACGAACAAATAAATTATAGGGTTTTTTTGAGATTTATTTTGCACGAATTTTGACGTGATCGGATGAATAATATATTACGCTAAACGGTACAACATAGCAGAGAATATAAATCCTTTGCGATAATAGCTCTTATAGCCGCCAAGCTCATTAGTTCAAAGATTGATTTTCTTTTAATTTAATTTTTAATAGTATCAATTTTACAAGATAGATAATTATTTTTGCAATATTATTTTTGTTCATGCATGGGGGATTTTTCTGATGTGTTATTTAGGTTACTGAGAATACTGATTGCCATTTCATGTCCTTGTTATATGCATATTTTACAAATTGATTTTCTTTTAACATTTTAATTGGTCACATATATTTTGAGAAGGGATTACACTATCAATGATCATTAATATTAATGAAGTCAACTTTTTTTATTTATTTATATTTTAATTAATATATATAAATCGTTAGATACATTGAATCGCTTTCTTTTTTTCCGATCCAATGGGCGTATATATGAGACGACTGATAGTGATGTATCAAGTCAAATGGGTTTGTAAATGAGAGATATAGGGATAGATATGTAAGTTGGAACCAAAGAAGATTGAGAGAAAGGGGAGTAAAAAGTTCCAAAAAATATTTTATGGTCTATCTTCATCCAGTGAGTAATTGAAGATTTATGATACGAAAGACGTTACAAAAGGAATTAGACTTGTCAAACTTAATTGAAACTATAAGATCAAAGGGAAACACCTCCGTTACGATATTTCTTTTTCCCTATTTTTCTTACAAAACTAATTAGAGGGAACTAAATTGTGTCACCTTCTTCAATTTCAAGGTCCTAATAAAACTTAATTGGTGATTAATACAGAGCAGTCACTAATCTTACACTGTTATTTTACACAATGATGCATTCAAATGTAATTTATTAGGTTGAACTTTTTCTAATTATATTGTGTGTATATATAGGAAAATAATATTTTGATAAACTATACCATATGTTGTTTGACATAATTACATTAATATAATTATCAATGTATCATTAGATAAGTTATTTATATAATTAATTGATGCAATACAAGAATTACTTAATTATTGATCAAGTAATGAGAAAATTAGATTATTAATTTTTCAAAAAAAAAACCTTGATGAATGACCGGTCAATTTTTAAATTTTAGTAAATTTGATATGTAATTTAACTAAATGATAGAGGATATATTCATAATTTTTTATTTTAATAATCATTAATCAGTATCTATCGTTATAAAATAAATTTAGGGTCAACATATATAACCTAGATCTGAATAAATGTGTCCATGCTATGTGCACATACATGCACCTAAAAGGTTGGTGCATATATGCAAAGAATTTTTAATCCATGTGATAATTAATAAATGCTAGATAGTACAAGAGTTCTCTCAAATTAACAACTCCGTGACAAAACTTCTGGAGGATTCAGCAAAATTTAAAAGCATGATATGCACAAATATTGATGCAAATATATACATATCACAACCTTTATTGTGAGATCCCCAGCAATTAAATAAGAAGAGACAACTGCACATTATGCTTCCATAACATTATGTCAAGTTAGTTAAGGTCGTAAACGGATCGGATATTATTCGTTTTTATTTAGATTTATATTCAAATATTTGGTAGATATAAATATTAATACGGATTTGGAATCAGAAAATAGAAATAAATAAAAGAGACGAATTATGAATATAATATAATTTCAATTTTATATTAGATGGAGATATTTTTATTTTTGGGATGTAATTTGTGTTTGTGCGTTGGTGATGAATTTAAATATATTTTGTAAAAAAAAGAAAAAGAAAAAAGAGAGAGTAGCTCTAAAATAGATATTCAAATAAGATTCAAAAATATTATTATCTTGCACTCTTCAAAGATTATTTAATAGCATAAGAATTACAAGTACTATTGGATTTATTCAATGTGTTGAAAATGAATTTAAAAATAATTAAATTAAATTAAAAATTAAAAAAATTCAACTAGGACTGTTGAAAATAATGAAATATATAACAAATCTCATCATATTTTATAAACATGATATATAGATTACATAGATCATAGCTATAAGTCTATATCATTGTTTTTCAAATTTTAGCTTACTTTAAAAATTAAAAATTGTCAAAATAAAAAAATTGTCAACTGAATGATAGTTAGATATTGGCTAATTTATTGACATCTCTACATCTGAACTTATTGAACATTAATGAAAGAATAGCTGTTGATTTATTAATTCATATGAAGTATAAACTTCATTACTGATTAATTATATACATATGGAAGTAAGATTGGAGGTTGCACCTACCCATTAATAATAATGAAAATGCTTTATTTTGAGCTATTAATATTGACGTCCTTGATTTGACATATACTATATAATATATATGTATATTATATGTATATATAAAGTTGGTGTGTGAGCTCTTGAGTTTACAAGGATAATATTTTCATGAATCATTCTTATTGGATAATTAAATTAATATATGTTGATCGTATATTCGAAATCCGAATATAAATTTTATTATTTTTATGAAAATTTAAAATTAAATGATATAAATGTAACTTATACATAACATTTCAGATCAACATAATTTAGTAGAAACTTTTTTAAATAGTGCAAATTTCCATCATTACTTTTTGTTAATTTCAACATCTATTTAATTGTTTTAGATGAGAAAGGATCTAATATCATTGTCTTTAATTTGATAGTATTGAATGTCATTTCATTAATTTTAATAATTCACCATATGTTTAATGAACGACTAGATTTAATTTAATTGTCATTTTATTACCTTCCCTCTAAGTTCTCCTCTATACTCACAACTATTAAGTTAATTAACAGATAAAAGGAAAGACAATAAAACAAAAAATCGCGTGACTAAAAATTAGTTTTTAGTCTAATGATAAAAAATAATACTCTCTATATAGGAGATCGAGGTTGAAGGTTGAAAATTCAAAGAAAATTTTTTTTATAAATATTTAAAATTAGATGATTTAGGTTTTCATTTTTCATCAGAAAAAAGAAAAAGAAAAAAGTTAGTGTGACTGATGCACTTATCTCATCTAATTCGTCTTCTCTCATCTATTATTGCTAATTTTTGTTTGTTCCTTTTCTCTCTTTGTTAATTAGCTCTTCTCACCTATACTATTTTGAAGATATCCTTTGCTAAAGTAATTTACCAACTCATGGTGTTATATATATATATATATATATATATATGTCGCACTGTGTTATTGTATAATAACACATCCTTAATTTGTCAAGCACAATATAAAATTAATGAGATGAGTACCAAATCCACTATATATGGTTTCCTTTCAAACAAAAGGGGAGCATTCAGCTCTATCTTTCTATGAACATATCTTGCAATATTAGAGGTTCAAGGAATGAGAATTGAGAAGAGAGGATTTTACCAATTTAATTAATTGCAAAAAGATTCCAATGAAGTCATTAAATAGAGCCGTTATCAAGAAAATATACAACTCAACAAATACAAATACAAATACAAATACAAATACTACAAATACAGGTTGATTGATGAGACATATTTTTGACTTGTAAGATACCCATGACCATATATATCCAATTTAGGAGAAAAATGGTTAATTAAATGAGCGAGAAATTCTGAAAAAAAAATAGTATATAGACATCAATTAAAATATATTAATTAACACGAGTTAAGCTAGTGTGCTCCTAAGAGCACTGAACTTTTCTGTGTTCTTAATTTAAAAATTTATCAAATCAACTTCAAACGAAATATCTAACTGCTCAATAAATTCTTCATATCAAAATCTTATAGGCTACAGAAAATTTTCATTTTTTGGATTTTCTAGCTATTTTTTTCGGATTTTTTAAGATAACTCTAATAATAATAATAAAATAATAAAATTTTGCATATAAGAATAGGTCATTTTAAAAAAATATGAAATAAATAATTAAAAAATTTTAGTATCCTACAAGATTTTAATATAAAAAATATACTGAACAACTTGAATTTGTCGTTTGAAATTGATTCAATGAATTTTGAATTAAAAATACTGAGAAATCTAATGCTTCTAGAAGCATGCTAACTTTACTCTAATACAATAAACTAATAGTTCAAAGGCAATTTTCATCCAATGAGATTTCTGCTTTATACATAGTTGATCTCTTACTCAACTTCTCAATAAGGCATACTAAACTTTTAGCATAAAAGAAATTAAATTGTACACCCTAATAGAAGTAGAAATAAAAATTGAGCTTTTGTGGAAGCTTAGTCTTTGAAACTAAAATTGATTGAGTGATAACTGTTTTTTTCTATTTACAATTTAGATGTGTTCATATTTTTATCAGAAAATATTTATATTTGATAGTAAAAATATTTATATCTTACATTTTTAGGATTAAAGAAATTCAAAACATGTATTTTCAATTATTTGACAAAATTTTTTAACCTTAATTTTCATATGATCATGTAGAAAAAAGTAATAAATAGTTTTTATACTAAATATAAATAGTTTTGAAATGAGATATAAATAACGTCTGTGTTAACTATGAACATTTTGAAGTATAAATAAGTGGTATAAAATTTGGGTTGCAAAAATATTTTTTTTTCCTTTTTTTAAAATCTTCCTATTTGAACGTGAAAAAGAGAACAAGAAAAATAAAAGTAAATTAGATCTAACCAATAATTAAAAATGTCATAAAGGATAAGGATTGATTGGTATTCTATGCCACGTAATAAAGAGAGTAGCATTCAATCTCTTTTAAATTCATTTAAAAGTCTCTGTATATTTTTTTTATATATGAACGCAAGATTTATCATCATCTGTATTAGAATGTGGTTCTTATTAAGTTGCCGGATGTCATTGCAGCTTGGACGGTCTTGCGGTAAGTAGAAATTTATTGTGATGAAAATGAAATATTTATGAAGGTGTAAAAATAAAGGATTATTTGTTAGTATATTATCCACAAAATGTACGAAATAATCAAATAAATAAAATAAAATAAATAAATTGATCAGGCATATCATCAGAATTGAAATCAAAATCCTAACATGACTATACTATAATTAAAGCTATAAACATATTGATCTTTTTTTTTATAGTTTTATTTATTCGTCTTCAAAAATTGAATATATTTAATTAATTTCATATCCACTGCTTTAGCATATATAGTCACATAAAGGAAAATGTTTAGTTAAAAAAATGAAATTAAACAACAAATTTTGTCTTCAAATTTTCTATTCTATTGGAAAAGAAAGACAAGTTATTAATTCTATCTCATTTCTCCTTCCTAGAGCATTACTTTAGCATGGGTAATACTAATGGCAAGTAACAATTATGGATTATTGATATTATATTAATGTACCTCATCAGTCATTATAAAAAATATTCAATTAGGCATTGAAAACAACGGTAGAGATATAATAATAAAAAACAAAGTGGATTATTTAATCCAAAAATTGTAATTAAATATATTTTTTTTGAAATATGGATATACCACTGATTCTATTAGAAACATAATGTCTTGAGGTACCACACCCCGGTATCCCTAGGTAGTTTATAAAAACTAAAAACATAACCATAGAAGAACAACTAAAAGCACTGATGCAAGATACCACAACCCGGTATCATAAGCATGCCAATCAACAAAACATCCAAAAACTAGAACTAAAGCAATGTAAACAAAAGATATGCTGTTCATTTCTGAGCCACTCCTCTCCTCTCTTTCTTCTCACTGACATGTACCAACCTACAAAATCTCTTTTATTGTTTATTTTGATTAGTGAAGATATTATAGTAGATCTTCATTAATACAGTATGTCGCTGAGAAACGTAATTAGTACATTGTTAATCACCACTCAAAAGGAAGTAGGAATGAATTTTCCTCACCATAAAATTTCAATGATGGATCCCTTTTTATTAGCATAATTAACATCATGAATAATTCTAGTGTATTTTTTCAACTGATAGTCTACATTCATTCTTACAATACAATCAGTGGTCCAAATTGTGCGGCCCTTTTTCGCGGCCCACGCGCGAGGCATCGGCGTCCTCGCTCACGGGGGAAGAAGGTGCAGGTACATCCCTGCGCGTGTTTGTGCGCTCAAGGACTTATTATTTAGGTGATTGTGGGAACTTTTATTTTCCGACGGGCGCAAGCCCCCGCCGTTAATTACCCCGGCTCTCGCCTCGGGAACCTCTGATTAATGGGCTAAACTAATCAAAATATATGGATCAGATTTGTGGCTTTATTTCTTCCTTCCAATTTATTATAATGCATACTTGAAATAACCCAAAGGTATAACTTTGGATAATAAGACTAAAGACGTATGATCTAAAGTCAGAGAAACGTATAATTTCTCATAAATCAGAGATCGAGGATGTATAATCCTATTGATCTCACGGAGTTCGAATGTGAAGCGCACTGCCAACTCGATACTCAAAGAACCAGAGATATTTGATCTCTAAAAAGGTTCATGTCAAAGACAAGGACGTATAATCCTAAACAGTCTATTGACCTTCCAAATCCCGAATCTGAAGCGCTATGCCAATTCGAAACCTGGGAAAATTGGAGGATCGGGAACATATAATTCTTTATCGATTTCCAAAATGAGGTACATTAAACCTGAAGCGCACTGCCAATTTAATGTTCTCGAAACATGATTTGATATGATTTGGTATGTTGGTATGTTTTCACCAAGTTTTGGACTTATCTGCATATTTGGCATATTTGACCAGGGATTTGGACATATTTGCATATTTGACCTATTTTATCAAGAGTTTGGACATATTTGTATATTTGGCATGTTTGGCCAGAAATTTGGGTGTATTTGCATATTTGACATGTTTGGTCAAATGTCTGGGTTTATTTGCATATTTAACATGTTTGGTCAGATGTTTGGGTATATTTGCATGTTTGACATGTTTGGTCAAATATTTGGACATATTTGTATTTTTGACATATTTGGTTACATATTTGGATATATTTGCATATTTGACATGTTTGGTCAAATATTTAGACATATTTGTATTTTTGACATATTTGGTCAAATATTTGGGTATATTTGCATATTTGACATGTTTGGTCAAATATTTGGGTATATTTGTATATTTAACATATTTAGTCAAATATTTGGACATATTGACATATTTAAATACTTTGATTTGTTTTATCAAAATATAACAAGGTTTAATTATTTTGAACATTTTTTATTTGTTTCATAACATGATTCAATCATCTTTGAATATTTTGATTTGTTTTATCAAAATATAACATAATTTTGATTATTTTGAATATTCCAATTTATTTTATCAAAATATAACATAATTCAATCATTCTTTAATATTTTGATTTATTATATCAAAAGATAACATGATTTGATTATTTTGAATATTTTTATTTATTTTTATCAAAATATAATGTCATTTGATTATTTTGAATATTTTTATTTTTTTTATCAAAATATAACATGATTTGATTATCTTTGAATATTTTGATTTGTTTTATCAACATATAACATATTTTAATCATTTTTGAATATTTTTTTATTTATTTTATCAAAATATAGCATAATTCAATCATTTTTGAATATTTTGATTTGTTTTAACATATTTAACCATTTTTGAATATTTTGATTTGTTTTATCATAATTTGATTATTTTGAAAATTGTTGATTTGTTTTATCATAACTTTCACTTATTTTTGAATATCCTATTTGGTATTTTGAATTTATTTTTTTTTTACATATATCATATATTTTGAATTTTCTTTTATTTTATAATAAAAAAAAAGAAAATAAAATCAAAATTGGCATTTTATAGTCTTAAAAATATTCATAAGTGAAATCATGATTTTTGATATATTTTTCATAATTTTTGGGCTTGATAAATCATTTTTATTTGGTGTTTAAAGTTTATTTTCAAAACAGATTAATATGGGCCGTCAGATTTGGGCCCACGCATCAAGATCTGAACTTAAGTTCAGTTTTTAAAGCATCTTTTAAACTGGGCCGTTGGATCTCTGGCGCGCATCAAGCCTTCACTGGGCTGTTCGAATTTCATCAAGATTCGCGCTTTGAGATGCATCAATATTCGTGCTCATCCTCCCCGACACTGATCGAGGCCCTGCCGGCGTCGGATCTCCGATCAGGAGGCATGGCTAGCATCGCCGGAGCGTGGAGAGTCCATCGGCGGTGGTCTCGGCGGCGGCGGCGGCCTGGATAGCCGGAAATGGGGGTAACCACCTGGTTTCGGTTGGGAAGTTGGCTGAGATGAGATTTTGAGGGATTTGAGCTGATTTTTGACAAATTGACTCGATTCCTTTGTCATATAGCATCGTCAGAACATGTTTATCAAGATTTTGAGGCTTAATTTGAGTTTAATCCGTCAATTTTGCAACTTTGGCCATTTGGTACCAAACTGGTTTCGGGGCTTTGGTACCAAATGGTATTTCATAGCTTTCCTTTGCAATTTTCTTTCATCAATTTAGATGTGCATTGTCCTTTATGCACATTGGGTCATTTCTGGTTTTATTTTCAATTTGGTTTCCTTTTGATTTCATCACATTCTTCTCAAATTGCATGTTTGATTATATTCATTTGGGTCAATTACATGTTTTAGAAAGGTTTTATATCAATTTCACACATGAATTTCACTTGAACACGAGTTAATTTCATTTTTGCACTTTTCTGGTAATGGTCCAGAGCCAACTCAATTTCAATTTTGACAGACCCAATTTCAAAAATTCACAGAAAATCACAGAAAATCCCAAAAATGGTAAAATTTGGTGAGTGAGTGCATTAAGACTTGTTCTAGATGCCCATGAAATTTTAAGTTAATTGAGTGAAAAGAAAGTATGATTATTGTATTTTTAGCAGACTGGACAGAAATGCCCTTTCAGCTTTATTAAAATCAAATTTGGCTTAACCTATGGATTAAAGCCTGGTTTAATTATTCTAAATCCTTTAAAACATCACATGAGGTGTCATAAAGGTGAATTAATCAAGAAATTTTGGATTTTTGAATCAAAAGAAGAATGAACTTCTCAGTTTGACCCAAAGTTGACCTTTTTGGAGTTTTTGACAGATGAGATTGTAAAATTCATAACAATTCACAGAAAATTCCAAAAATTATAAAATTTATATGGTAAGTTGGTATAAACCTAATCTACATGACTGTGAAATTTCATAAGAAATTAACAACCAGGCTGAGAGATATGGATTGATCTCTCAGCTGGCCAGAAACAGGAGTTCACTGGACTCAAACCAGTATTGATGTTTATTGCTTTTCCATTGCTCAATTATGAACTTGAGCTATTAAGCACATCAGAGAACATGAAGGAAAGAACTAAAAGGAAAATAAAACCAATTTGTACCAAAATATCATATATTATAACAAATTGAAATACAATACTCATATAAAACATGGGATTTTGTTTTTCCATGGAATTTTGACAGCATAACAGCTTGTATAAAGCCATTATTGAGCTTTACAGAGCTACTGCACATGTGCACAGAGCTTGAGAGAGAAAGGGGATGAACATGTGCCCATCCCCATGAAACCAGATTGGCATGTGCCAATTGGTTAGAGTATACTGTCAGATTCCATGGTGAACTCACCATGTGAGCTCCTGAGACTCAAGCTCAGCCACCAATTGAGCTCTGGAAGGAGGGAGGCACATGTGCACCTCCCCAGCCAGAGGCTAGCCATCTCACCCAGCAAGGTGAGACTGGCTCCTTGAGCTCAATTGGGACTGAGCCAAGCTCAAGGCTTGACTCTTCTATCCCTTACCTAGCTATTCAGAGCTTGATCTCTTCTCAGCTAAGTTTTCTTTTTGTGAAAATTGGGTGGAGTTTTGATTTTGGCAGAGTTTCAGCTATGTTGCTCTCTCTCTTTTTCTTCTTCACTGGGGGTCTATTTATAGCCCAGAGGGCATGGTTTAAGCCTCAGGGCTGAGCTGTCATCATCCCAGCCCTTGGTTTGATCAAGTGGCCAGGATTGAGCCAGCCAGGCCTGTGCTGGCCTGAGGCTTGTCCTTGGAAGATTCCTCCAGCTAACTGGCGCTCAGAACTCTCCATTGAGGTGCCTACATGTGTCCCTAACACAGGCCTGGGGAGAGAGAAGGAGCCGTTGGCTTTGTCTTCTTCCTTGGGTCAGTGTGTCATGCCTTTCGGGTGTGAGCGTATCCCGAATATTCCTTGGCCTTGCTGGCGCTTGACATGTCACCAAAGTGCCACTGAGTGTGCCCAACGTGTCAATTTGGCTGCTTGAGTGCTGAGTTGTGCCAATTGACCACCCCCAGATCAGACTTGAGTGCCAAGTGGTGTACCTGTCAATTGAGTGCTTTTCACTCCAAATTGACACTTCAGGCAGCGTCGTGGAAGCATCTTGAAGCTTCTCCAGGTGTTGGCTTGGCCTCCCGAGCTCCCAATTGCCCTGTCACCTTCAAGGTCGAGGTACTTTCTCCTTCGATTTTCTCCTTATTTACTTTACTATTTTCAATGCTGTTTGTGGCATTGAATTCCCCTTAAGGTGTAGATTAAGTCCCTAAAATGGTTTAAGCCAACTCGCGTTGTACACCTAGACTCCATTTTCGAAGCTCCACTGAGCTCTGGAGCTCGAGGAGGAAGAAAGGAGGGAGAGAGAGAGAAATTCAAAAGGTTTCTCTCGCTTGGGTTGGGTGCACGTGAGCCGTGCTTTGATTTCAAACCTGTCAGAGGGAGAGAGCGCTTGCACCGCGCTCATCTCTCTTTTCCTTCTTTTCTTTCGCTGGCTGAAGCGTCGCCTGGGCGCTGGGGTCCATTGGCAGCGAAACAAAGGGAGTGGGGTCCGCTTGTCAGATTTAATGAGACTCATCCCTCAGCGAAAAACTGAGGGTGAGTTCATGGTCGCGGTTCACGTGAGCCAAAGCACAAGGTCAGTGAGTTGGTTCACGTGGGCTGTGCTCATTCAAACCCCAACAGATACCTTGTGTGTATGACAGGTGGGTCCAGAGGTTTGCTTAATTGTTTGAGACCCCCAACTTGTACCCAGAGTGTTGTGTTTCCCCCAAATTGCACCCAGAACTATCTCCAGTTCTGATTTTGGTATTTTCTTTATTTCTTTTTCCATTTTATTTTATTTTTCATGCAAAAATCCATGAAAAATTACTGAAAAATCACAGAAAATATATTTCATGATTCTGTTATTTTAGGTAATATTTTTGGTATTTTTGGGTGTGAAATTAGGCATTAATTTCACTTAAATCATTAATTGTATATGATTAGGCATATTAATCTTATACAATTAATATTTTGGCATGATTATTCCAAAGAATCATTTTTTTTTAATTCCAAGGGATAATATTTGGGGCATTCTTCATGAATGAAATTCATGATTTTTGGATTTGGCATGTTTAATTATATGAAATTGTTTCTTGATTTCATATAATTAGGGTTTTGTGCATAGATTTTTTTTTGCACACATGTGTATATATTTTTTGAAGGGGGTTTGGTATGATTATTTCATGAAATTATTTTTTAATTTCAAGAAATAATTTTGGGATTTAATAAATCATGAGATTGGACATAATTTCATGATTTAATATTTGACATGGCTATTTCATGAAATTGTTTCTTTAATTTCAAGAAATAATTTTATGAAATTGAACATAATTTCATAATTTCAAATCTTTGGTATAAAAATCACATGAAATTATATCATTAATTTCATGCAATTTAATTTGTGTATTTTTCTGGCAACTTTTAAACAGCAAACACAAATTATTAGTGTCCATGAAATAGGTGAAGGAAACTTTTCTTTTTAATTTTCTAACTTCATTAAATAGGAGCATATTGGACTTAGTAAACAAGATGACAGGTTTATAGAAGGAATAAGATTTGATGTGAGCTAAATTAAATGAATCATTAATTAGGCAGTTGTATTATCATTAACATGATTCAAAGAAAAACGGCCAATATAGGGAGATAATTCCTTGACAATTATTATCTTGATAACATTGACAACCAATTTGTAAACAATTTTGAAATAATTTTAAAAAATTCTCAAAAAAAAAGTTGACAAATACATTTTTTTAACTTATAGATTGATTATGTTTCAAATTTTATATAATTTAATTAGGGTCATTTGATATTCTATCAGAGACCGCTAAATATCGACCGTTGTAAATGTTATATAATTTTGATGGTCTTTAATGGAGTATAAAATAATACTTAAATCATATGAAATTTGAAACACAATGATCTATAAGTTATAATAATATATTTATAAATTTTTTTTAGAATTATTTGAAAATTCGTTGTCAAAGTTGTCAAAATAATAGCTGTTAAGAGAGCCTCACTCGTATTTTATTGAGAGAAAGTACGATGGGGTTGGTGCTGAAAGTGGTTTTTGAGTCAACCGTTTAAGGTTTCAATTTTATCAATCATTAATTTCTAGCTATGAACTTAGCATTAAAAATCAGAAGATTTATGATTGAATTATGGGTTTTTTTCCTAGTTATAAAAACCGTTTCGTCCAATTTATTTTATATTCATGAAGAAATTTGACTTTGTTTCCGAGATTTAGTACTAAATTCATCGAACTAAGAATTATGTCTTTAATTTAATTTTAGTCTAAATTTTAATTTCGTTTCAAGGCCTTTAGAAAATTGAAAAAAATTGGCCTAAAGTGGAGTTTATCGACGCCATAAAAATAATAGATGAGGAGTGATATTGATACTATATCCCTTATTTACATTCTAGATCTATTCATATTTTTTTTCAAAAAAATATTTATACATAATACAAAATTATTTATACCTTATATTACTGATATTATAAATTTTTGCAAGCTATATTTTTACTTATACAACAAAATTTTTAACTTAAATTTTTTCTATAATCATTCAGAAAAGAAAAAATAATAAATATTTTTTTATACTGATTATAAACACTTACAGATTCAGATATAAATAAGTTAACTGTTTAGTATAAATATTTTTGATGTACAGATAAGGAATGTAGAATATGGGGTACAAAAATAATTTCTGATAATAGATTTCATTGATTTAAAATTTGTATGCAAACCCAAGTACCCAATCCATTAATGAAACATAATTATAAATATTCTAGGTATTTAAACCCACTATTGAATTGGAGGAGGTAGATGAGATGATTTATATATTACAATTATACATGTATATGTATGTTGCTAATAAATTAAATTGAAATGACAAGATTAAGACTATATTTCTAAATTCCAATATCAATTATAATCCAGAAAGCAATTATATGACACAAAAAATGAATTATTGTAGAACCTTCCTATATTGTTCAAATGGAAAATTCTTCATAATTATTATTGCACTTCAAAAATTTCCATAGAATCCACAAGATACTATAGCAATCAATTACTCTTCTTTATACCAAATTCATTAAAGATATACCATAAAATAAGATATACATCAAATATTGAATGTACATCAGAATCATCCTAACATTATTTATTGAGTTTGACCAAGTAAATATATATTCTATTAGGTATATGCCTCACTGGGTTTGGTCTAATATAATTCTTGGAAAAAAAATGCTCACTTTTGAGTCTCAGTTATTGAGGGGCCACAAATGACATCAGGTCTGAATGTTGATGCATCTCTCTGACAGATCTACCCCACTAAAAGCATATAATTTACCAGATGAATTCAAAGGATGATACCTTGTAAGTTGTTTTTATTTTTTTAAATGAGGGTTTCCGTTAGTCTCCGGTATTTATTTCTTTTAAATATTTTTTACGAAATCTAAATTTACGTCTATCCGTAAAAAGACGAAATCTATCACCATTATACTAAACCTGTGGTTCTATCTTGCAAGTTATAAGCATTAAGAATTCTATGAGAAGTGCCAATGATATTCAGTGCTTGATTTATTGTTAGAAGATTTTCATGTGTTTTTTTCTATTTATATCTGAATTCACATTCCCACCATAATTTTTATGTCATAAAAAAAATCATGACACATTATCTAAACTATTCATTAAGTATTTTGTACGAATCTTAAAAGTTTTTCCTAAAAAAAAATCATATTGAATCGTGTGCGTTTGATCCAATCAGACGGATAATATTATGCGCCATAGAATCCCTACGATCAAACCAATTGCACCACTAACTCTTCATAACTAATTCCTAAAAGGTCATATTGAATCTTGTGAATTTGATCTGATCAGTTTTACCAAAATATTCTCAAATATTAATATATGATTTTACTTCCTTAAAAAGATTTTCATTAAGGTCATATTTGGTTAGAGCATAAAGTTATGGAGACATATTTTTTTATGTAAAGTTATGATATCATAAAACATTCTTATAAACATTCTTATTTGGTTAAGCAAATGAAATAATAAGAAGAGTATATATTTATATTATTACATTAAAAAAATATAAATATTACTAATAATGTCAACTATAACAATTATTATAATGAAAATAATAAAAATAAAGATGACGACGACAACAACAACAATAATTATTGTTGTTGTTGTTATTGTTGTTGTTGTTGTTATTATTATTGTTATTATTGTTGTTATTATTATTATTGTTGTTGTTATTATTATTATTATTATTATTATTATTGTTATTATTGCTGTAATGGACGAATTATCCTTACTTATTTTCCAATTAAACACGGGCTAAAAGAATTAGAGGAGAACATAAAGTGATTAGAACGGCCCAATAGACAACCATGAGACTAAATAGATGGGCTTTATTGTATCCATATATATCAAACAGCTACAAATCAACAATAATATCCATACATTGAAAATTTAATCTCAGAATAATTCATCCATTACAGCAAATCGATAGTTATGGATCCAAAAAAATGCATAGGAAAATCAAGAACATGTTAAAAATGGTCACATAATGTGACTATGTTACTTAAAATTAAGCATCATCCTTGCGCCGGCCAACATGAGCAACGTATCCGGTCTTGATAGGCGCAACACTGCGAGACGAACCACACTGCACCCAGAAATTAAATTAGTAACATTGATGATAATCATTCTGATAACAATGATTATCATGATGACAATGATGATAATTAGGTCAAACATGCAAAATGAAAACACAGGAAAGGAAATTAACATTTCGGATTCCAACGTTTTGAGCTTTTTTTAAAAAAAAAATTAAGGCTATACAGAATTAAATTTCAAGACAGAAATATGCATCTCTTTGATGACATATCAGCTAAAATAGTGAATAACATGGGTAATCAACTTAAGTATATTGGTGTGTATAGCTATCAAAACTTGGAAATCTGATTTCTTCCAGTCAAAAGTTAAGATTATCTCATACTTAAGCTTAATTAGGATTATTCTGGTTGAAGTCCAACAAATTATGAACATATGAATTGAAAATTGAATCAACCTGAACCTCTATTCAGTATTTACTAAAAACAATATTGGATACTTAACACCTTTTTTCTGTACCAAATAATACCAATACACAATACTAGTTAAAAACACCAGTTTCCAGTATGTTTTCTATTTTGACTTTCAGTTTCCGTTCAACGAAAATTTTAATTTCTAATCAAACATTATTTGTAGATTTATTGGAGTAGACAAAATTTAACTCATTAAATTGATTAATAAATAGATTAAATGCAAGTTCACACAAATGCAGTTAAGTTGAAAAGAAAAGTTATCAATTATCTTTACCTGTTCACAGCGAAGGAAGAATAAACGGGCTTCTTTCGTAAGGATGGTGTTTTTGCTCTTACAACCTTGGCAAATAACATACTCAACTGCATAAAAAAAAGTTTGAAAAATAATTAGATATAAACTTTTAGTTTATTTCATTAATCACATATCTAAAAAGGCTTTGGCATTTTGTAATTAAGCCCGATGATTTGCAAGGTCTTGTATTGGCCACTAACATCCCATTCCTTAATTACATAGTTCACAAGAGATTTTTGAATTGGAGAAGTATATATCCTCTTAATAGACAAATTTACCCCTACTGACAACAGCTTATTCTTCAAGTAAATCAACAAACAAAGCTAAAAGAAGATCATTACAAAGTTAAAAGAAAAAAGAAAGGAAAGAAAAAAGCATTGCATACCCATATAATTGCGAAGAAGTCCCTCAAAATTCTTGGACTGGAACTTAGACTTTATGACTAGCCTCTGCTGGCCATCGATGGAGCCAGTTGTTCCTGCCTCAGCCAGCAAGAAAGCCATGACATGGTCTGGTTCCCGGTGCATCGATTTGCACAGATCAATGAAATTCGCAAGCACCGTCTTTTTGCTGCCGTCTTTCAAGACCCGTGGAGCCTGCAAGACGGCCTTGTGCCTCTGTCCTACCAGCTCCGGGTTGTTCACTTTCAGTAGATTGAAAACTCGACCGACAAGCTGTTATCAATTATAACATCAAATTCTTCAGAAAGAGATACCAGTAATTACCAGTTACCAGTTAGTGTTATTTTATTCTTTTCTTTTTTTCCTTAATTTGATGTGAAAAGAAGAGAGACAATACCTGCTTGTAAGTATAATCATGGTTGTTGTTTTGCCAAGAATCCTCACCAATTTGTTCATCTTTTTTGAAAGAATGTAATAATAAAGAAGAAGAAATTAGCCATTGTTAATAAACACAGTAAGATGGGAAATATGTGCAAAGTTGTTACCAGTATTGCCATTCTGAGCTTCATTCCCTTCTTTGTTTTCTTCTTCACAATTGATGAATGTGTCAACCTGAAATATCAGAATAAAAATAATATCACTGATTTTCTTTCACAAAGAAAAAATGAAAAAAAGAAGAAGAGCGGATTCCACACACAGACTAAGTAACAAAGTAATATCTGTATATTTTATTTAAGGATACTTATTAAAATGTACCAGTTTCTTTCTCCGCTTTTTCTTTTCACCAAAGCCTGTTCCAGAACCCTCAGCTGCAGATAGCAAAAATTCAAAACCGATAAACATTTTATCATGTATTATTTTGTTCTTTAGCAAATGTTTCCTAATTCAAGCTTCATAATATCTGAATATATACACTCATAAAGGGCAACAATATACTATAATAACTTTCTCAAGAACCTCATAAAGAATACTCCTCATGCTGGTCTTTTTAATTTTCCATTTCACTCTTAAAAAAATCCTGAAACAATCTTTTGAAACGAGCATACTTGCATCATTTACAAAATAAAGGGAACTTCAGAAATGGACATACCAGTTTGTTGTTCCATTTTCTCAGCAGATCCATCAGCCTCTTTCACCATGTTCTTGCCGATTATTAGCTCGCAAGATGCAACCTGTAAAATGTAAACCAGTATTAAATATTTAATACAGTTCGGAAAGTTCATGCATGCTCTTATGAATCAGGAAGTATCTACTTTTCCTTGAAAACTTTTAAAACTCTCATATACACCATCCAATTTCCTTGAATTAATTCAACTATCAGAAATGTCATGGAAACTCTGCCTACAAAATTCCCATTTTGGTCAAAAAAATAATACAGGAAACATATTTCTCCATCAAAAGACATACAATTTTGTTATATCCACAAAATTCCCATTTTGGTCAAAAAAAAAGAAAAAAAGATACCAGAATACAGGATCCTGTAACAAGGCCATTGCTAATAACATTTAGACACTGCTTCCCTTTCTATAATAATTCCAAATCAAGGAATTTTCTGAAATTGGATCCACAACCAAAACTGGACCAAAAAATCAAGGAATTTTGCTACATGGATATCCCTCATGTTTCAAGTTTGGGATCAACATATATTGGAAAACAAAATAAAGATAGAAAAGAAAGCTACTTAATTACCTTAGAAATCTCTTGTACTTTTGTCCATCACCACTCCCTCTTTTTTATTTATGTGTCTGAAAAAAACAAAAAATAACGCAAATAAATAACAGAGACATTCTTTGGTTCAACATTTTGTCGAATAAATTAACAAACGATTCAACAAACCGATTGATCTAAACTAAAAAGATAAAAAAAAAAACAATTCTAAAATTTTCTATCAACTTATGCAAAAACTGTATATTCAGATTCTGTGTGCAAAGCATCAGGTTAATTATGCTTATATATTTAAAAAATTCAGTAGTCTTCCCTATTTGAAGTAAATGAAATATAATATTTGAAAATGTTTGAAAGTACAAAACCTAATAAACTTATTAAAGTTTTCAAATTAACCGAAAACTAATTACAGCAATGAAACCCCAAATCTTAGAGAATTGAGGACTATAGATTAACATCAAAGATTGAAAACTGGAAAGCAAGAATCTAAGAGAAATCAACTAACCTGAAATCTTTGGTGTAAAATTTGCAAGAGAAATTTAATCTGCCAAGAGAGAATTAATGTAGTAAAGGGATCAACAGAGGAGAGTATAGAAACCACAGGTCAATTATATGTGTATATATATGCTTGTAAATCCAACAGCTATAACTTCCTTTTATTACTAGAGTCGCCGACTAAGACAAAAATTCGTAATTGATTGCATAATTGCATTTAGCAGATTAGTAAACTTAGACAAATTTAGTAACTGATCCAACTTCTTGGAGACCAAGTTTGTATGATTAATTGGCTATGTAAAATGTCTGTAGCCATAGAAAAATTTAGTAACTGATCCCACCTCTTGGAGACCAAGTTTGTATGATTAATTGGCTGTGTAAAATGTCTGTAGCCATTCGTGTTGCTTCTTGCACAAAATTTCAGTACCTCTTTCCAACTCAAATTTTTTATACTTGTAGTACTTGATAAGTCACTAAAACATAGATTTGCACATGACAATACAATCAGTTGCTCTTAAATATCCGTTAAAAAGAGAAATAACTGAAAGCGAAAAAAATTAGAAAAATATTATGGAGATACCATTATTGATATCATCGTCGATCTAGATTTTATTATACATGTTAAATAAATTATTATGTATGTTAACAAGTTTATTTTGTATAGTACTTTTATTATTCAACTTAAATATCATTAATATACATAATAATTCATTTAAGTTGAATAATAACAGTACCGTACAAAATGAGTTTGCATAATAAAATCATTAACATGCATAATAACTCATTTAACGTGTATAATAAAATCCGTATTGATAACGGTATCAACAACTGTATTTTCATATTAGCTCCCAAAAAAATATTATTATTTTTCACATAAAGATTAACTTTATTTTTTTAGTGATCTCCAATGCCACATGCTATGTACCTAGAGGCTCCATTGTCAAATTATCACTTTTGATTAGGATGAAAGTTTGTAGACCCAATTTTCATTAGTTATTATTTTGGGCTTTACATTAGTTTTTCTTGGGTTTTTTTTTGGGCTGTTACACATTAAATGAATATATTGGGTTTATATAATTATATGACAACAAAATCATTGACCTTGCATTTGTTGAACATTGGTCAATGTTTAGCCTTATTTTTTTTCCCTGAAAATATCTTTAAGCCTTCATTTTTCTAATTGTTGTTATTGTTCAGGTATTATTGCAACAGATACCTTCACAATAGATTAAAAAAAAAGCTACTCAAATCTCTGAAATTGTTAAAATGTTCCAACAACGAGAAATGTTTTCCAATAGATCCAATGAATTTTAATAATCTGCAGCATTTTGTCTCATATAATCATATTAATTCCAACTAATCAGAAAAATCAACACAAGTACAAATAACCACTGTTTCAGTTCTCTCTCAATTATTCCTCTACTGAAACCACATTACAATACAACATGCCCAAAATCATCACTATACAATCTTACCCCCGACCACTACGGGTGATCGCACCGAGGAACCCCTTTTTCGATCTCCTTTTGCAATACCACCGACTTGTCGAACAGTATAGCATCAGATTCTTTCCTCAGGGTGAGGTAGATGATGGAGATAACATATATCGCCATAAAAGGGAATCCGATCATGCCCATTAAGATGTTCGCATATTTCGGGAGGCTGCTATGGATCAGCCATCCGACGAAGCTTGTAGATAGGAAATAGACATTGATTCCGATCACCATTGCACCAAGGATCCAACATATCACAATTATCTGTGTATTGGAAAAAAAAATAAAATGATTTGTGAACTACATGTTAATTTTTATCTCTACACAAATCTCTATATGAGTAATAGATTTATTGTGTTATTTTTAGACTTACAGGAACAGAATTTTTGTGGGACCCCATTTTGAAGCTGCTGCTGCTGAATTTGAGTAGAGGTACAAGTGCAAAGGGCAGTTCAAAAGATAGTATCATCTACAATAATAAAACATATATATGAATTTTATACAGTTATTATTGAAAAGGTTTATTTTCTAAAAATGAGAAGAACTATTTAGAATAAATCATGTCTAACTCTAAAAAAATGAAAAATATCGTGCAGAAACCAGATAATCAAAGACAAATTTGGGGCAAGTACAAGAAGGAAAAAAAAAAAGCCCACAAGGTACAAATTTGTGCTGATTGAGATGCTGTCATGAGACCATTTATGTATTTTAAGGTTAAATTTGTCTAGGAGGAACGATGAATTCTTTCCGAACTAAAAAAGATGCTCTGTTTCAGTACTGGTAACAGATGAATTAATGTATTTACCGATGCAATGATTATGAGGCGACCAGCACCAGCAGGACCACCAATTATTGCAACAATAAGGCTAGGAGCTATTGCAATGCTTCTTGTCAACAGGTTTTGTTGCCACTTCTTCAATTTTATGTCTAAAAAGCCCTATTATTTGTTAAATGAAATTAGTAGTTACAAAGAAATAGTGATTTTGTATGATATACTTGTACATTATTTTATGAGCAGATATATACCTCCATGACATATTGACCGGCATATGTACCGGTTATAGTAGAGCTCTGACCAGAGGCCAATAAGGCAATTGCATATACAACGGAGCTCGATTTTCCCAAGATATTCTATAGGAATTAGACAAAAAAAGAATAGAAGGTGCCACAAAAGCAATTAAGCACAATAATTTGAAAGAGCAATACTTATGAGAGCTTTCTATATCTGGTATGAACTGATTGCTCGACTTATATTGAGCATTTGTGTGTAACCTTGAGCAAAAAAGGCGCTGAGTTCAAGGTGAGATCTTTGCATTGCGCTGCATTTGTCGGAGTTAGGTTACCTGATGCACAGACTGTACCAGATACTGATATAACTGCTATATTTATCAGCAATGCCACAAACAGTGCGAAGCCGCTCTCCCAAAGGAAGTACTTACAAGCCTCCTAAGAAAAAACATAAAAGGAGAATACTATTAAATTTTGTATATGAATATTTCTTGTAGCTGTTCTTGCTATGACTGTTTATTAATTATCCAGTTCTTATCTTTTGCTTTAGTTCATTTTGTCAGATTTGATTTGAACTAAGGCAAATATAATTCCAATTGGAATGAATGAATATATAAGCACTATGAATTTCTTATAGCAAGGGAATTTTACATTTATTTCTTTGGTAGATTGTTTAGTCTTCCTTGATAACACCAGTGCTGAGTGCAAGAACAAATTGTGTCTGCAAAAACAAAAAAAAGGAAAACAAAAATATTGAAAGGAAGAAAGAAAACAAGTACAATAAATAACCAAAAAGTCTTTGAATATAGTGTGGAACAAGAAAGAAAAAAAAATGTAGAAAATATACAATGGTCCCACTAGAAATTGAAACAAACTTTTTGAATGAAAATTTCATGGGGTTTGGTACAATACTTCAATTAGTCAAAGGATTTTCCAAAAGATAACTAAAGGCCACATTCTGAGCAAAAAGGTATTCATGTACCAAATAATATCTCTCTGTTATTTTTTTTCTTTTTTGAATATAAAAAATTGAAAAGGTAATGTATGAGTTATCTATGCTAGCTTACGGCATGACAAGAGCGCCGAGGAGGGCGATCGCATCACCGGTTGCACTGTTGCCGCTCAGCTTGGGCACAAACAATCCCTTGATGACCTCACCGGCTGGAGGCTTGACGTAGCTCATCTCCCCGAAGAAACATGCCGCCATGACGAACACTAACAGCGATATCAGTAGCTCAAGCTTGCGCTCCTACACACACACACACACACATTTTTTGTGATTAATTTGGTTTCATAAGTTTAACTAGCGAGCTTAATTTATTAACTAACACCTAAAACGGGCTTTAGTTTGACAAATTAATAAATTAACAGTAAAATGTTCTGGCAAATTTACCTCTCAGAATCAAATATTTTGACAGTTAATGGTAGTCATTTTCATTTTATCAAAAAAGGAAAAAAAAATGGTAGTCATTTTCGGATTTTACAACTTTACCACCAATGAAAATGTCAGACAATTTATAGTGGTAACGATTATGATCGCTTCACTTTAATTAACAAAAGCATTAATTTATAATGATATATACTAATAGTAATATTGACTGAATAATTAAAGTATATAACAGTGTTTTGAACAACGACTTTTCACCTGAAAACACTGAGTTTTAATTATTTCACAATGATTAATTTTGTACACTAAATTAAAGCAATGATTTATTCAATTGTACTAAATTTGATAAATATTTTTGATGTAGGTTATCATCTACATATAATTTAAACTTAGAAAAATAAAGGCCATTTTGTTGTCTTATATATATAATTGTAGGAACCAGTAAAAGATCTTGAAAAAAAGGAGGGCCACTGTTTTAGGTATTAATGGAGAGATCTTGAAAAATACAAAAATAGTACATCATTATGTTTTTCAATTAAATCTGAAGTATACTGCCAGTAGCTGTTACATGTCATCAGCTAATGATCTTGTTGTGGATGTTAAACCCAAAAAATGATTTTATTTTGATGTGACCCTAGTATTAAGTAACCCTTGAGTCAAGAACAATTTATATATATATTAGTAAACCTTGAGTCAAGGACAATTAATAATATATTAGTCAAGGATAATATATTAGTCATTGTCAAGAGACGAAATTTAGGTCTGTCTGTCTATCTTCACTAATATTAAAAGACCATAACATATGTTTCAAACCAAAACAATTTTTTTCTCAAAAAATGATCAAACTTTCAACTTTAAAGTTTAAATAAATATTCATGTGAGATCTTCTAATCAAATTTTGACTATGTGACCTAATACATGAAGAAAATTGTTTTTGTCACAAGAAAAAAAATGATTCTCAAAGTTTAAAAAAAAACATAAAGATGTGTTAAAGTGTTCTAATTTTAAATATTCATGAAAGATTTTTCAACTGAATTTTGAACTTGTTATGTATCTTTCATACATAAAATATTACTTTAGTTATAAGATCAAAAATATTTTCACACAATTTCACTTCATTGTGGGATGCTACATTCAAATAGGGTCCCAGATTGTAAATGCACATGGCAACCAAACCCAGGGTCACATACAATTATGGCCACATCAAATCAGAAATGAAACATAGTCTTATGAAAGAATCATGTCTAATACAAACTTAGTTAAGATGTTGGTTTTCTATAGTAAACAGAGAATTAAAATTCAGTACACATTTATTATTTTTTTCTAGGCCTTTTTAATTTTTTTCCCCAGGCCTTTTTAGTTTTTTCCCCCTCAAAAGCAGGATAAGAAGCCGAATAAAAATTGGCAAAAATAAAATAAAACTAAAAAGGTAAAGGTGATTTTGACTTAGTAAGAAATTAAGGTAAATTAAATTGAATTAATTACCCCATATCGCTGTAATCCGAGAAGTAAAAGAGTGCTTGAACCAGTGAAGAGTACCCCAATCCACAGTGGTATGTGGAACAGTATGTTCAGTGCAAATGCTGTACCAATCACTGCACCAAACAAATAACACAAACACAATAATTAAGGAAAAGGATGGTACAAGGTATATATATTTATATTTAAATTTGGGCCACGTAGACTTCATCTTTATATAAAATATATATAAATTTATGTCAAGAAAAGTTTGTTTAAATCATAAAATAATGAGGAGACGTTAATTATGAAAAGGAAAGGCTAGGGCTTTTTTGGTTTGGACATTTTTATCTTTTTCTTCTTTTTTTGAGAAAATATATTTTTGGCTTTTGATTACCCCACTCTGAGAGCATCACATATATCACTTCCATTTCTATCCGTAAAACACAAACTCTCAAGTACCAATTATGTACAATATATTTTTTCTTTTTTATGTCAAATATGATCTACATATATATACAAGCGTAATATTGTGTAAAGTTGATATTTGGAAGCTTTTTGGGGAACAATGGTGTAGTCAGTGGCGGAGCTAGAATTTCATGTCAGTGTCAATTAATATAACTAAAATTAAACTAAAATTATTTATTTCAAAAAATAAAATAGTTAAAATTGCTTCAATATCGAACTACAAAGTTAAAACACCCTATTTCTTTTTTGTCATTTTAACCTACAAAATCTTGCAGGGGCGGAGCCATGTTAGGCTAAGTCCAAGCTAGGTTCATCCTTAATTTTCAAAAATAATGATAATTGTATATATATATTTTTAGAATTTGATAAATTAAGTACAAAATGTTAAACATGTCTAGACTTAAATAGCTAATACTAAAAAAAATCCTCGTTATTAGATTTATGTCTAGGCTTGTCAAACTCTCTGAATCCGCCACTGAAATCCCGTATATATTTTTTTATAATAACAAATTATAGCTTCATTGTTAATATTTGCAAAAAATTTTCTCGAATCTCAATATACATCACCAAACAATCAATCATCCCATGAACTGTCTAGCTATTTTGGTTTATTTCTTTTTAAAAAGAGAAAAAGGAGTGGGAGAAAAGACAAAGAGTGGTAGAGTACCTTGTTGTTGTTGATAATTTTTTTAAGAGTTCATAGACAAATAAACAAAAACACTAAATTATCATTCAAATAATAAAAAAAAGATTAAAAAATAGTTCTAATTGATTAATTAATTTTATGTTATTCGAAAAATTAAAAATGTTATTTTACAATATATTGATTTTAAATGTTTGAGGAAATAAAAAGATCAAATATTGTTCCTATTTAACTTGTGAAAAATTATGCAAGAATATGATTCGTGGAAGAATAAATTTCTTGTATAAAATAATATCTTTTTTTTAGAAATCAAATTTTCAACCAATTGAACTCCTTGAATAAAAAAACTTGAACTTATTGTTAACTACTGTTAACATGAGAGAAATCTATGATGGAAGCTTAGGTTTTTGAAGGATGATTATTTTCAGCAGAAAGAGGAAAAAACAATTAAATAATGCAACAAAGGGTAAAAAGCCGACTTATTCTTGTTGGGTTTGTTGCAAATTTTCTTGGTTATTTTTTTAATCATTTTATAATGTAAAATATTAATGATCTCTGACTTCTAAGAAAAAAGTTCTTTTATTGTTCTCATTGGTCCAATGCATTAATGGGGTCAACAGAAAGAAATTAGGAAAAATATCAGTGGGTTCAAATACATGATAAATTAGCAAGTATCACTGAAAAATATTATAATTTAATAATTAAGCTTTTCTTTGAACTGAAATGAACCTGAATTTAATGAACATATTCAATTAGTTTCAATTGTGAGCATTAATTTCCAATAAAGCATATACATAGATTAAGAACCTTCAGGAATATCAGAGGCAATAACTGCCACCTCAGCAAGCATCCATAGAAATAATTTGATGAATTTTGGATATTCCAGTTTACATAGCTCTGCCAGATGCTTTCCTACATAATTTCAAATTTGATTGGAAAAAAGGCAAATTTTATTAAAAAGTAATAACTAGAATTAATTAATGGTGAAGTGGTTCACCTTTAATTGCTCTGACATTACAACATTAATGGATTAGCTAGTTTATACCTAAGCTTGATATATATCTTTGATAGAAACTAATTAATTAATGTATGTACCTGTTACTACACCAAGATTAGCAGATAATGATTGTATGATCAGTGCAAAGATCAATCCGACTAGAATAACCCACAAGAGCTGTCAAATCATTCCAATAAAAATTTAAAATGTAGCGCATTAATATATATATATATATATATATATATAGTTTGGTTAATATGCTGTCATAAATATTTCAGCTCGAAACGTTTACAGGTCAAATTTCAAAATCCCGTATCCGAAATATCAATTTAAGTAGCTCAATAAATTCTTCATGTCAAAATCTTGTAAAATACCAAAATTTACCATTTTTAGAGTTTTTGAACTATTTTTAATGATTTTTTAAAGATGATCATTTTTTAACATTCAAATATTAATATTTTTCTATTATTTTTAGGGTCATCTTTAAAAAATCATTAAAAATAGTTTCAAAATTCTAAAAATAGTAAATTTTAGTATTCTACAAGATTTTGATATGAAAAATTTATTGAGCTACTTAAATCGATATTTCGGACACGGAAATTTAAAATTTGAACCGTAAGAGTCTCGAGCCGAAATATTTATGAAAGAATATTAGCCAAAATCTATATATATATATATAAAAGAGCCAATAATCAGTTATAATTAAGTAATTATGGTTGTACCTCATATCTATGATTAGCTCCTGCTTGAAGATCAGTCTCCACTGATCATAAAAAGAAAGAAAAAAAGAAAAAAAAATATCATGCTTTAGCATCATAGTGTGTGTGCGCTTGAAAATTGAAAGAAAGAAGAAAACAGTTGGTTAGAAAAAACTTCTAAGATTATTGTTTATTCATCAAAAGTTCGACACCTTCTCACGACTTCGTAATCTCTGCGAATCTCTTCAAAAAAGAGAAGAAAATAGAGAACTAGAGGAGGAGAAGAGAGAGAGAGAGAGAGAGATACTTGACAACCACTGCGAAGATTTCAAAGAAAATAGAGACAGAGAGAGAGAGACTTCATCACTTACAGTTGGCTGGATCAATGTAAGCCAATGACACTAGAAATCCTGGTCCAACATGTGCTAAAAACTTCTTCCATCCTGATTCCTATCAGTATATTTTTGTTTGTTTCACAATATTCACACTGTAGATTAGTTCATGTATGTGACAGTGTCACAGATACATACATACATACTGATAGACAGAGAGAGAGAGAGAGAGAGTGGCAACCTTTTGAGAGGCATCATTGCTTTCAGACTTGTCTACTGTTACTGCTACTGGGTTCTCTTCAACATTCCTCCTCTTATTATTTCCTTCTTCACACCTTTCCATCTCTCTTTTTTCTTCTCTCTCTCTTTATCTTTCTTTCTCTCTCTGAAAATTTATACTTAAAAATGTGGTCATAATAATTATGGCGGGCGCCCCTATTTATACATTGAAGCATGCATATGGGGACAAATGGTACTAATTAATTAATTAATTAACATATGTGAGAGTCGTTACTTTATTGCCACATGCCCTTAATTAGGTAATCTAATTTTTTTACTTGATGATAAATTGACCAATATCTATTATTCTATTAGCAATATACCTATTAGGTACCTTGTGCATCTCACTAGTAGCGTTTGCTTCATTCATTCATTTTCAAATTGATCCCTCATATATATGTAAAGATAAACAATTCTAAATGATCTATTTTTTTTTGTATATACATATAACATGATTTATATAAAATATTCAATTAATTATAATTGTTATTTAAATATTTTAAAAATATTATTCGAGATTTTGATTGCATTGATATTGATGTAACACTAATTGGATTCCTCCATTTTTATTAATTATATTAATTATGAAAAAGTAAAAAAAAAACATCCTAAATATGAAAATTTCCATGTGCTCAAAATGGAGGTGGTTATATTATATACTAGACTTTGCACTGGTAATTAAACAGGAGATTGAATACCAGATGGTGTTATTCGGCTCAATTAATTGGCATGCATTGGATACGCCACGTGTGAGTGCCATGTTTACTTGCTACATCCCTTTTAGGCGTGTCGTCAGTACCTAAACAAGCGATCCAAGAGAGACACGTAATCACACAAGTAGTTGGTCTGAGTGTAAAAATGAGGCGCTTAATTGCATCAGACTACTTGTTGGGTTAGTGTATATGGTGCTTTAGGTGACCCATAGATGGAGGAGCCATTGGTTGGGGTCTTCTTCTCTCCATTGTATTTACTTAAAAGAGGGGCTAATGGATTGGACTGAGTCAATTTCATTTTAATCTCATGTTCAATGTACGTACAATATATAGCTAGACTGATCTTCTGCTGCTGTATAGCACTGCACTATACAGTATACAGAGTATATGGAGTTAAATTAATATATTGTTAATTGAAATATGTGAATTCAAGTAATATTTATTTTATTTGTCTATTTCTAATTTTTAGTAAATTGGCATTAAAAATGAATATTTTAATTAAGGCAGAATTTCATGTATACCCATCTAAAAGTTCAAAATTATGTATTTTTCCCCTCTAAAATTCATAATATCATATTTATTGATCATTCCAAACTATTAGATTTTTCGTATTTATCCAATGAAATTTTACGATATTTCAAATATATCCAAAAAATCCAAATATCCTAGCTAATTAATTATTTTAAAACTCAATCTAAGATCTTAATTTATAATTCATGACTATTATATTTTTGACTTGTCTTATTTATGTTGTTTCAGTAATAATTTTATAAGTACTAAAATATATTTCACCTCCTATATTTTTATTTATTGAGAATATGATTTTAATTTGAAAGAACTTGAAATCTTCGATGATCGGTATTCATACTCCATAATTGTATCTATAGTATATTTATTGAGAATTCAATTTCAAAAAAATTTATCTATTATTTTCAATAAGGGTAAATAAGAAACTTAAGCATAGAGTTAATTTTAATGAAAACAATAATATATTTGATAAATACGGGAGTTCTAATAATTTGGCAAGATAAATACAATATTATAAATGTTACAGAGGGAAATGTGTAATTTTAAAATTTTATTTTTTTAAAGATTGTAGGTCCGAAATTTGATTGGAAAGTGTACCTAGACTTAACTCTCGTCTTTATCTGAAAAAAAAAATGAATATTTTTGAATTAGGAAAATAAGAATGAACAGCAATATTTGAGTGTAAATAAGATAGCCTCAAATTTTAAAACATGATTATCAATTGTGGTTGGAACCAGACTTAAAAATTGTCATGTCCAAACAGGTAGACAAAAAAAAAAATAGCTGAAAATGTGAAACAAGAGGTGGAGATCATGGTTTTGAAGCACATGCATTCTATTCCTTTTTAAAGAACACAACAAAACATATTGAACTGTATTTCAACTTTCTGGTCCAGTGCCAAGATCCTTGTCTCAATTAGATCTTTTTTTTTCTATTTTTATTTTATTTTAGAGGTATTTAATTAAAAAAATTATATATTTTTTTTGTTAATTGTAAAATTGTATGGTAAATATTTGGCCAAGTGCTCTTTCAAAAGTGCAATGTACATTCTGGAAGTCTTATTCTTTAATATTTTTTATCTAAATAAATTCTGGTCAGATTAGTGATGAAATGGGTTCAACCTATGTAGGGTAGGAATTAATATTTTATTTCAAGAAATTACTACATTAGGTGAGATCACAAAAATCTGATAATTAGAAAATAAAAAAAAAGCTCAGTGACATCAGTTCCACTATAGAGAAGCTTCTTTCAGAAATAAAAAAGAAACAAACTAACAGGAGAAAAAGGAATATGCACTAATAAAGTTGGATAGGAAATAGTACTGGAGCTTTGCTTTTTCAACGTCAGTCAAATTGGACACTTCAGCAATTTAGTTGGTTCTTTTTTTTATATATATTTATTGCTTTTTTAATTATATTATCATTTATCAGTGAAAAGTGAAAAGTGCTTTTAACACCAATAAATTAAGTAATTACATGCTGTGAAAATGATTTACACCTGCAGTAGTTTTGTACACAATCCAAATGCATATTGATACCAAATTTATGTATATATATATATATTTTTTTTTTCATATAGGTTAGAAAAAAAAATGACAACAATAACCAAACAAAATTAAATATTTGGCCACTAGAATATTATATATATATATATATATATATATATATATATATATATATATATATTTTCATATATATGTGTTTCTTTTCTTTTTCAGAAAATGTTTGTACATATTGATACCAAATTTATGTGACAACTGTGATATTCAACAAAACAATTCTCAACATGAAAAAAATAAAATTATATATTAAATATGTTTCCTATAATTTTATTTAATCAACTGTCAATATTTTTTTCTGTTAGATCATAAATTAAATATGTTTCCTATAAATTTATTTAATCCATGGTAGATGAATTTATTTGTTAAATTTTCAAACTGCTTCATATTTGACAATTGGTTCTCAAACTATATAAATTTGAAAACACAATTTATCTATGTCAGAGTAAAAAATACTTCTAGTCTTATTATTTTTAATTTGAATAATCATTTGATCATTCTTATTACTATTAAATAAGTTTGTTGTCAATATATATAAAATCAATTCCAATACAAAGGTTTTATGAAAGAAAAAGTTCCCAATATGAAATTTGCTTTAAGTTTTTCTCATAAAAACATTGTAAAATTACTGGATAAACTAAAAAAATAGATATAATTTTATATTAATTGAGTAGTCCAATTTCAAAGAAAGTACTCCTCATAATTGAATGATTTGTGATATATATTTGCACTATGAGAAATTGACAAGACACTCACAGTGGCGTTTGCTGATCAGGAGTCAGAAAATCATATATAAATATTTTTTATAAGATAACCAGTGGAGATTGATTATTAACATGGGCAACCCCAAAAAATAATTAAATTAATTGGCCTTTTTTATATCAATATTTGTCTCTTTATGAAAACGAAATAAAACAATTAGTTGTGTGACCGTGTCTACCACGGGACTTGGCTAATTTATTGGAAACAGGTACAGTATCAATTCCAATACCTAAAATAAAATACAACAAATAGGTGTGCTTGGAGGTTTGTTGGGGGACTTGCATGTGACTTGTCATACATGCAAATACAGTTGCAGGTGACTTACTAAAGGCGCTTAATTATGATTAGATTCTCAGGACAGAAATTTGAGATGGAGTAACTATTAAATGTTATCTGCCAAGATTAGAGGATCAGGTATAATTTGGTAGAATAAATTAATATTAGATGATTTTGGCAGGATATATATTAACAATGAAATGTCCTAATTAATGTTATTAATAAAAAAATTATGTACTAGTAATTAAGAAAGGTTGTAAATTAAGCATATACTATGTATGTGTGTAGCTTAGAGAAACGTATATATGAAGGAGAGTGAATTAATTTTAATGACCAATTAGTTGGAATATCATAAAAATATATTTGTGGTATTTTCATATTATGTAGAGCTAGTATGCGTTTGAACTTCCGCGACAAGATGACTCATGAGTTAACTTGAAAATTAATTAATTTATATATTTGATCGGCTTCAAAAGATAAATTCAGATCATTCAAATGGTTATATCTAATGTGTATTTATATATCATATATAAAATTGGTTGAATTTATGTAGTATTAGAGTCATGTGTTAAAACTTCATGAAAAATGAAGCATTAAAATAATTAAAAGAACATTTTTAACCTTTCATTTTATTGACCACTTAACTTCAAATTAAATCAACTCAAAAATTAATAAATTTGTCTCGTTAATACATCACTAAATGAAATAGATTGATTTGGATGGTTTTGATTTATCGTTTAAATTCGATCCATAGATTTTTAATTACTGACAATTTATTTGGTTGTGCAATTAATATTCACCAGTTTTTGAACAGACAGGTTTAATGTGAATTTGATTGGAAAATTTAATTTAAATAGTGTTTAACAATTAACATCAAGTTTGAGCCAATCTCAACTGTCGGTGATTAATTAATTGAATTAATTTTTGTTAGTCAAAAGACAAATTATATAAGTACATATATGTTAGGAACATTGAACCAAACCTCTATAGTTTGTACATTATTATTTCATGCAATGATTAGAAAAGCTAACCATACAGTTTTATTTTTTATTTTTTTTCTAGATGACTTGTGGCAGCCACACTTCATGCACAAAAGTGTAAATTTAAATTAGTAAATTTACCAATTATATTATTATATTCATGGTATAGACAAATTTAGTATCAGTGCTTGTCAATCAAGGAGGTAAGAAAAACATTACATAAGAAATATAATAATATTTTTTTCTTAAAAGAGTGAAAGCAACAGACAGGAAAATGTGCACATGAAATGTTGAATATAATGTAATTTAGAAATTAATCATTGAGCTATAGAAGGGATTAATTTATTGTTGTGTTACTGTATTGGGGCATGGGATGTGGGTCCCACTTGTCAAGTTACTGTTTTTTTTTTATCATATCTCAGATTTTAATAAAACAAAAAAGTATTAATATATCTTTGCAACTATATATATTTGATATTAGAATTTAGATCAAGTTGTGGTCTCAGATGTTTTCACAAGATCTGTTTAATTTAATTTGGGCTCATTTTTTTTACAGAGTTTCTGTTTTTTTAAAACAACCTTCAAAAATAATTTAAAATTATTGCTGATATATCAGAATTGACCACATATTATTTTCTGAGTTAAAAAATAAAATGACTTGTACTTTTTAAAAAAAATAAGGACATGTGTCACCTTCTTTTTTTTTTTTCCTAAAAGCAATACATGACAAAAAGGTCAAACAAAATAAAAGAAACTCTAAACTAGATCCTATGAAGTTAGTACTAAAAAAAAAATCAACCAATATATACAACAAAATGTCTGAAAACAAAAGTTAAAAAATAAAATAAAATAAAGCATATTCAGTAAATAGTATTGAAGCATCAACTAAAAACAAACAAAATCATTTAATGAGCTAGCTACTTCTCTCTAGCACTCAATCAGACGAATTTTTTTTAACTAAGAAAATCATTATTCAAAATTAAATATATAGAAAAATAGGAAGGTAATTTTGATATTTGGGAAGGACGGGTAGAAATAACCGTCCGATTGCGTTGAGTCGATGGGTGGATGGGCCTCAAAGCAATGTCCTTGGGACGAGCCTCAAAGCCACGTCCTTGGGCTCCAAAGTTTCGGCCCAGTGCTTCGGCAGATTTCGCGTCCCTAGGCCAAGCTCCAAAAACTCGTCCTTGGGCCAATCTCCAAAAGCACGTCCCTGGGCCAAGCTCCAAAAGCTCGTCCCTGGGCCAAGCTCCAAAAGCCCGTCCCAAGCAGAGTTTCGGCCATCCTCGCGATTTGGGCCACGATTTACTGGCCCGTTCGATCCGTCCCACTAGTCCCAACTGCCGCGATTTACTGGCCCAACTCGTCCCAGTTTCGGATTTTTTCGTCCCAGAATAATTAAACTCAGGGACGTGTTACTGTTAACCGTCCACTATCCTGATTTTTTCGTCCCACCTTCAGATTACGAAACCGAATTCCGACCTGAGTTTAATTATTTTGGACGAATTTTCTCAGTTTGCCCCTACTTTTCAGAACCAATATAAATACCCAAAACGCAGCGGCCTATACACAAAATTTTTTTGGTGAAATTAAAAAATTCTATTGTAGCAGTATCGGAAATGAGCTGAATCTGTTGGTAAATAGGATCTTATTAATCGGTTAGTTTTTTTTTGTATTTTAATTATTTGCCTTATATTTTCATTTTCAAAATGTATTTTATATATAATATATACTTTTATACATACAGAAAAAGTAATTTGTGTAAAAATTTGCAGATAAATTAAAAATTTCACCTGTAAGTGTTTATTTTGGGGGTGAGATATTTTATGGCCGATTTGGAGCCGAGTACACCATCGCTCCCCGATTAACATTCTCTGTCAATGAATCTACTACCTTTGAAAATATATTGAATGAAATATATACCGGATTACGGGTATCGAAGAGGCAGTACTCTCTCGAGATTTATGGTAAAGTAAATAGCGGAGCAAGTGGATGTCGGTGGTTCACCATACTATCAGTTAATGATGAGATATCATGGAAAACCTTTTATGAATTAGTAACTTCTCAAATGGCAATGATTGAACTGTACATAAATCTGAAATCTGTGTTGAACTTTTGGAATGAGGAACCATTTTCGAATAATTTACCTGTTAGTAGCTCCTTCGATCATGCCGGACCTTTATCCACCATAACGAATGTTAATTCGTCTATAGAGCTCGAGGAAGAAGAGGAAGACGAAGAAGATTCTGATGATGATTCCGATTATCAGATTGGATCCGATGAGAATGAAGAGTCTGATTCTGATGATGAGGATGACGATGAGGAGGAGGTACGTGCGGATATGTATTTATTACAACGTAGAAAAGAGAATAACCCATTTATTAATAGAGGTATAAAACATCCAGTTAGTATGGTAAATGATGTGTCAGGTTTTGCACGTGCCGATGTGGATTTTATCGGTGCACGTGCACGATTGGAAGGTCCCCTTGTGGAGAAAAAAATATTTCTCTCAAAACAATACCTTATCCTTGCAGTCCAAAGATTTCATATTGAAAAAAATAGGGAAATAGTCATAACCGATAGTAGCACGAAAAAATATAAAGTGAAATGTAAAGATTCAAATTGTAATTGGAGTTTATATGCAACACCAACAAAAGTGGGTGATGCATGGGCTATTAAAATCTGTCGATTTTTACACTCATGTACCACCACAGCCGCTAAAGTTGACCATGCTTAGCTCACATCTCGGATGATAGCTAACATTATTAAAGACGAATTGAATGATAATTTAGAAATGTCAGTTAAAACTGTCCGTGGAATGGTAAGAAAAGTATTCCCAGGAATAAATCCCAAGTATAACAAGTTGTGGCGAGAAAGAGAGCTCGCCATGGCACAGTTATTCGGGTCATGAAATGGCTCGTATGCACTTTTACCTCGATTATTTAATATTGTACGTACGTCTAATCCGGGTACTAAAACAGAGTTACAATCTAATCCCATGACAGATCTTGCTGTGCGTCGATTCTTACGTCATGTTATAAGTATAGATACTTCTTTTCTACACGGACGGTACAGTGGGAGGTTACTGGTAGTTGTCACTTATGATGCTGAAAATCATCTGTTACCACTTACATTTGGACTTGTTGAAAAAAAAAATGATGACAATTGGGGATGGTTTATGAGATGGTTGCGACGTGAGGTTGTCGGAGATAGACGACTATGTGTTATTTCTGATCGTCATGCAGGCATTAAGCATGTGTTTCATAATCCTCAATTTGGGTGGCACGAAGAGCAAAATCAAGTCGTCCATCGTTTATGTGCACAACATATCGCTGAATATTTATTAAAAGTGTGTAGAAATCAAAATGCAACCGATAATTTTAAAGCAACATGCAAGAAACACAGTCTGCATGAGTTCAAACAAGGCATGAATGAGATAAAAAATTGGAGTCGGGAGGCGGAGGAATATTTAAAATATGTGGGTAAACTAAATGAAACAGACAAAGAAACAGAATGGTGCCATCAAAAATGGTCTCAATGCTATGATGGAGAATATCGTTGGGGCATAATGACAAGTAACGGTGCAGAGTCACTTAATCGGGTGTTCAAAGTATGTCGGGGCCTTTCGGTGTGTGCTATTGTCAAAATGACCTATAAGTGCGTTGCTTGGTTTGCTAAAAGAAGAATAGAAGTAGTCTAAGGGCCTCATCAGCTTCGATAGTATCGACCTCTTGCTGAGATCGGGCCCTGCTGCTACTACCGACTTCTTGTATGTTCGCCATTGTTTTAATTTTCTAAATAATTTAAAATTCGATATTACTTATCTATTTTAGTTACAAACTTACACAAGACATACAAAAAATTCAGATAAAATATATAAAATTCTATAATCTCTACAAAAATATACAGCAAATGAAATTTATAAAATTCTAAATAATTAATCTTTATATAAATTATTACGGTCATCTCGAATCAAGCACAAGTATAATAAGTTATAATTAATATATTAAAATATTTAATGAAAATTAAACTCACATATACGCCAAAATAAGTATATATCATAAAAATAATTCACAATTTATCCAAAGTGCCGATATCACAAAATAATACTAATAGTAATGGTATATATTCTTAATTTCTAAAATTTAAAAATTTAATGTTTTCCGATTTTAAAAAGTTTCATTATTTTATATTTCATTATGACATAATAAACATGCATAATTTATAAAGACATTGAAAATATTCCTAAATGTCCAATATGTTCATACATTAAACAAATTGTAAATGCAAATTATAAACAACCCAAAAAATCTATCATGCAATTTTTTTCATCATGCAATTATATAATATTAATACTTGATACCAATAATTCCGATTCGTTCATCATTGAAACAAATATACAATGTGAATATATTTTTAGTTCATCATTAAATTACAATATAAAGAAAATAATAATAATATATATTATTAATTTCTAAACTTTGAAAATTTTATTTTTCCAATATTAAGAACTTTCATTATTTTATATTTTACGAATATTTATTAAGCATGCATAATTTATTATAAATTTCTAAATATTCTTAAATGTGCAACATAAACTAAATAAAAATATTAAATTAGCTATTTCTCTAAAAATGACGTTGATCCAGAAAAAAAATATTTTGTACTAATTTTTTAACTAAATTTATTGCTAATTGTTTATGCAACAAAAAAAATTAATTTGTACTAAATCACGAATTCTATAAATCATACTTTAATTATTTCTACTAAATTATAATTTACCTGGTAATATCAGAGGGAAGACGGAGAGGTGGCCGGGAGTGATCGACGGTGTGCCGACAGTGTGACACCTCGGAGGCAGAAGGAAGAAGGATGGCTGGTGGAGGAAGAAGGGTGGGCAGGGGCAATGTGGGGGAGGGAGTGTGGGGAGGGATTCTGGGCTTCGGGGGGGGGGGGGCACAGTGGACGGGTTTTCCCACACCGCCCCAGCCTCACAGGCCGCTTGGGACGAGCTTCTTTACACCGCCCCCACTCACGGGCTCTTGGGCGCCTCACCACGTTGGCCTGGCCTGCACTGATTCCGACGCGTCACGGGAGTAGTCACGGGCTAGGACGGGGAAAGCTTTCACGGCCCAGCCCAGTTCGGACGCGCCTCCGTTCCACGGCCCAAGTGTAGGGACGAGCTTCAGAGCCTCGTCCACTGGCCTCATCCATTTTACTTTCGCTATCGCTGGGCTGCTGGAAGTTTGGAGCCCAAGGACGTGGCTTTGAGGCTCGTCCCAAGGACGTTGCTTTGAGGCCCGTCCACCCATCGACTCAACGTAATCGGACGATTATTTATACCCCGTCCTTCCCAAATCTCAAAATTACCTTCCTATTTTCCTATATATTTAATTTTGAATAATGATTTTCTTAGTTAAAAAAAATTCGGCTCAATCAGTATATAGTAGATTTTAACCAATCTTTTATGGGAAAACTGTATTGTGTGTTTTTGCACAATCTTTTTCTGCAATCAATAAGTTCTAATATATATACATATATATTGCTATTCTAAAATCTCTAAGAACATAAAAACCAATTAAGTTAATATAATATTTATCTAATGGTTGAAAAACTAAAATCACACAAATCATACATTTAGTTTATTTTTTTTGGTTTTAAATGATTCATTCTCTGATTAAATAAGCTCACTCATGCATCACCGTCAATATGGACATTCCCAAAGAAAGAATCAAATTTCATGGATGTGGGTTCCTTAAATTCAATATAGACATTCCCAAAGAAAGAAAGCCTATGGCAAAATTTGAAAATGAGGTGTTCATAAATACAATGGGAAAATTCATATATAGCAACCACTTTTTTTCTCATTATAATTAAAAATGAGAAATTATCTCTATACCTTACATTTTGCAACCCTTATTTACACATCAAAAATATCTATACAAAATAAATAATTTATTTATTTCTGAATATGTAAGTATTTATAGTTAGTAAAAAAAATATTTATTATTTTTTTCTAGATGATTATAGAAAAATTGAAGTTTATATGTCGGCTCCACAAAGACAGAAAATTAAAACCTATACTCAAATCATATAGTATTAAATATATATATATCGGCTCCACAAATAGATGCGCAGAATCAAAATTTCTGTACTGGTATAAATCGATGTACCAGTATTAAAGTACATATCAGTACCTATCAAAATCCTAATTTAATTCTACTTTGAGTCAGACATAAGTGCAAACTACAAAAATAGTATCCTCTCAAAATAAACAGTCAATGTCTCATTACTAAGATAGAAATATCTTGAATAGTAGTGTGTCAATTTAGTAGATACTTAAACTTATAAAAATAATTTAGAATTATTGCTGATATGTCAGAACTGACCACGTATTATTTTCTGAGTTAAAAAATAAAATAGCTTGTACTTTATAAAAAAAAATAGGGATATGTGTCACCTTCTTTTTCTTTTTCTAAAAGCAATACATGATAAAAAGTCAAACAAAATAAAAGAAACTCTAAACTAGAGCTAGTTAAGCTAGATCCTATGAAGTTAGTACTAAAAAAAAATCAAGCAACATATACAACAAAAGTTAAAAAATAAAATAAAATAGTATCTGAAGCATCAACTAAAAACAAATAAAATCATTTAATGGGCTAGCTACTCCTCTCTAGCAAGATCTTTAATCTTTAATCTTCACTGTCAGAAATCACCTTAACATCCTCTCAATAGAGATGCTTTATAGCACTAGAAACACCTGTCCAGAAATCAAATAAAGGCATGTTTGATCCACTGGTAAATGAAAGAAAAAAGGAAATATTCTGGTACATTACATTTCTTACCATGTTTCATTATCAAATCCCCACACTACCTTAGTATCCTTCCTTTTGTTTTCTCCAAAAGTTTTATGGAAAACAGAAAAATTTTCCTTCGTTCTTTCTCGTTTTCTCTCTTCCATTGTTTTCCTCTGTTCAATGAAATCTCCATCTAATTCAATTTGCCTTCCCATTCCTCATTCACTCCTTCCATTCCATGATATACAAATATAGACTCTCTCTCTCTCTCTCTCTCTCATGTAAGATAAAAGAGCTGGAAGGAGGGTGCTTGAGCCTTTGTTAACTATTTCCTTTGTTTATTCAAGATAGTCATTAATGAATTAGACAACCTTGTATTTTCTGGTAATTAAAATCCTGATTGAGAATAAAATCTATGATATAAGTATTTTTCTTTTTGAAAACTTGGCTGAATTCGGGCCTTCATACTTTGCTTGGAAATCATCAAATTTGAAACTTGCATTTGCTGAGGATGATTGTCATGATTGTGCTAGTTTGAGCAAATTTACAAAGAATAATTGTGTACCAATTTGATAAAAACTCAACTTTGATCATGCATAGAATCAATAAGATAGAAAGAAGTAACTCAACTTTGATCATGCATAGAATCAATTAAGATAGAAAGAAGTATCTTGAATAGTAGACCTACTACACTAAGAAAAGACAAAAAAAAATGTGTCAATTTAGTAGATACTTAAACTTATAAAAATAATTTAGTAAGCTGAACTTAAAATCTATCGAATCAATATTAATATTAATATGGAGAAATATCATATATCTAAATTTTTTTGAGCTTAACTTAAAATAATTTAGTAAGCTTAACTCATATTGAAGATATCAAAATTTTATGATTTAAAATTTGTTTGGTTTATAAGTGACTAAATGGTAAAAAGGTCCAATTATATATGTAAGTAGAGTTCAAAAAATAACATGCTGTGACTAGTGACGTTACGGCACGCATGCCTTTTATGTAATGTATCTCACGTGTCACGTGATGTGTCTTCTTTTAACTAAAATTGATATCTTATGACATATCACGTGAAATTATTTAAGTACATCACGACACGGCACGTGATTACATGAAATTATACATCCATTATTTCAAATATTTTTTATTATAAAAAAAGTTTCTAATATTTTTCAACACTTTATAATAAATTTTATAATTTTTTCACAAATTGAAATAATTTTTAATGTTTTTTCAATAAAAGATAAAATTAAAAAAAAAGTGATGTATTATATATGTGTCATTTCACGTTATGTACGGACATGTCACGATATTGATATATCATAGTACGACGTATTTTATGTGCATCATGTCATAGACGTGATGTGTTTTTACTCTGTCATTTTTGTCACGTTATGTCACGTGAAAAAAATATTTTGATCACATAACGACACGTCACATGATCGAAACACTCCGTATTTTTACACGACACATCGCGTTTTCTATTCACTGTATGTAAATTTTCCCAGTAATTCCTATGTATGGGCAGGACCTCTGAGATTGACAAATCAGAACATGATATTAATGTTTTAGATTCAGAAATTGATTTACTTTGTACTACACAAATTAATACACATAGTTACAAACCAATTATATTTGTACTACATAAATAGTAATAACAGCGAAGACATTAATGGCTCCACACTGTTTTCGTTTGTTTTCCTATTCATTTTTTTTATCATGAGCTTTCTATTATCCATATCCTCTCAAGTGGTTAATCACTTTATAAGATGATGTGAGCAGAATTTATATATAATTACTGTAATCAGTATTGTAATTAGTATTATAGTGGATAATATTGAGATTCATACGGAAAGCTTTTTAGGGAAGGATTTTTTTATCACTTCACTTCACGGTGAAACGGTGAAGTACTTCATCTGATGTAAACTCGTTACTTAATGATAGTATTAGAGTAATTATTTTTAACTTCTTTTAGTATGTTCTTATTATCTCATTTGTGGAAAGGACATAAATTTAAGCATTTAGCTCGTTTTTAACTATTTCTAGTTATTGATTCATTATTTTTTTTAAGAGTTTGTCTCACTGTTATATCATTTTGTAATCTGGTATCTAGATTTTGTTTTTGTATATTTACCGTGAGTGTACTGTTATTTATTTTGAGCATTATTAAATAGTTCAAAACTGTAATATATATTTGCTTTATAATGGATTTTGTAAATAATTAATTTAAAAAAATGTTAAAGTTCCACTTCATCAAATTTAATTCTTTTTTTTCCTTGTATCTCTTAAGCAACCATAATTTTCTCATATAAAATTTACAATTTTTTTTTTTACTTTTTTACTTAGAAAACACGTTAATGCTTGCATGCAGAGTAAGAAAAATAGATCGGATGTAAGTTAAAAAATTTTTATCTGTCTGAGTCTGATTTGTCTAAAAATTAATAAAATAATATCAACATGTCCCAACTTATTTATAGCTTTGACTTGTCTAAAAAATTAGGTGTATACCTATTAAAATTTATAACATGTCCCAACATATTTATAACATGTCCTAAGTTTTTTTGGCCACCCAACATATTTATAACATGTCCTAAGTTTTTTTGGCGAAATTATTATGAAAGAGAAGTAAGTTAAAAGTTGAGTCGATAAGGTTGAATTGTTGGATCGGATTAAAAACTGATACCTTTAAATATAAATGAAAGTTTACGAACTAATTTGATTTTTTAAAAAGAAAAAGAAGTTCAGGATTGTAACTTACTTTTTTTTTCTTATTCTTTTCCAAAAGCTAAGGTTATTTGGTATAATTTAAAGTATAAGGACCGTTTTGATTTTTTTGAAAAAAAAATCAAAGACTAACTTGACTTTTTTTATAATGTTTAAGGACTAATTCGGTATAAACAAAAATTTAGAAATTAAATTGATTTATTAAAAAAAATTACGAACCAAAACTTGAATACCACCAATAAGTAACGAATCCATTTTACAATATACGTACTTCCATTTACAATTTTACATTAATTTAATTTATATTGCGTTTTTTAAAGTTGAGCTCTTAAAAAAAACATCATCTATTTACTTCACTACTAACTCGTTATGAGTGACGAGGTGAGGCAGGCAAATAGGCGATTTGATTTACACCGCATGATCAAATATCAATCACCTATTATTTATAAGTATAAGAGAAATTATTGTTGTAGCTCGTATTTTACACTTTTGTAAAAATATTTATATTAAATAAATAATTTATTTATATTTGAATCTGTAAGTATTTAAGTAGTATAGAAAGTGAACTTTTTTTATATTAAATAGATAATTTATTTATATTTGAATTTATAAGTATTTAAGTAGTATAGAAAGTGAACTTTTTTATATTAAATAGATAATTTATTTATATTTGAATTTATAAGTATTTAAGAATGTACTAAAAGAAATTTGATGTACATTCGAAAATTGTTATAGAGATATCATCATCATTATTATTATTCTTAATATCGTCGTTGATATAGATTTTACTATACACGTTAAATGAATTATTATGTATGTTAACGATTTTTTTATAATATTTTTATTATTTAATTTAAATAGTGTTAATATATATAATAATTTATTTAATGTATATAATAAATTTCATATATCAACAATCCTATCTTGTGTTAACTCCCATTTAGAATATACAGAATCCGTTTTTTTTTTTTTTGTTTCCGTTCCTTTTCTACGCTGAAAAAAAAAAGCATTCCTTGTCTCTTCTAAGCAGCAATGGAATTCATCAAATAATAGGGAAATTATTGAACAGATTTATCAAGAGATGAAATTCATCAAAACAAATAATTAGAGCTTCATTGCATTTCGAACTGGTTTTTCTTTGTGACATTCCATGTGATAGACTTAGAAGGCTGCGATTCAACTCACACATAATTAGAATTCTGAATGCAGAGAAGGTGTTTGATTAATTGCTTAAATGAAATTATGGCTTCTGTTTTTCTAAGACATGTATAATAGATAATTACACAAGGATTTATGAGTTATGACTACTCTTATATTTGAAAGGTTAAATAAGTCATACAATTTCTATATTTTAACTTTTTTAAGTCTGAAAACTAAAAATGCCAGTAAAATCCAAAACCAAGCAAACTGTGGCGTTGAACAATATACTTAATCATATTACAGAGTTTATATTTCACAGAAGTACCTAGTTAAGCAGTCGGACCAGTTGGCCCGAACCAGTGATCGGAAATCTTTCTGTGTCGGTGCCTGTTGCAGTTCGGATAATATTGGAATTGAACACATAAAATTAGTCACCTCTACATCGATCCTATGTTAACGGGAACAAAAATGCTAACTGTGTGACAAAATGTTTCTTAATTTCTTAGGTATGCAAAGACAGCATTGCTGCCTTAAATGCTGGCAAAATATTTTCATTATTTTCTATGTTAAACTTGTTTTCCTGACAAAAGAAAGTAGAAATCGCTCCCATTTATATGCACTGGAGCTGTTTGTGCAAATATCTATGGTGCTTTAACTGCTCCTGAAATTGGTGCTGTGGAGTAAGATTTATATATTAATCCAAAATGTAACATTCATCATATATATCACATGAATCGCATATATGATACTGATTTACTGAGTTCACCAATCTGCCAGATTTGTAGGTACTGGTTCAATCCCTTGCCAAAAAACGTGCATAGCCATACCATACCATGTCACACATTACACATATATATTAGATATATATACATATATGAACTCAGAGATTTATTGAGCAAGTGATTGTTGATTAACTAAAATCGCTTATATATAGTTCAATCGAGCATAGAAGTAGGCGTTGTATTAAATATTATGGGTTCATCGACGGTTGTACCTCACAAACCCAAAACCAACAATACCGGTACCAATAACAGTAGCAGTACTGACAACAATAATCCCATAAAATCACAAAACCAAGCAAGTTGTGCTGCTATCTATCTCTACACTTTTACTTCCTTCTCTTTTCTTCTCATTATACAATCTTTCGCGGCATCATCGACGTCAGATCATATTCATAATAATCATAAGCATCATGCCTCCGCCGTGGAAAGCAATGCACTTAATGATCAGGTTCATGTTCGACATCACAGAAGCAGAGAGCAGAAGCTAATAATTCATCAATCCAAAACTGCAATTAGCCCCATGATACTGTCATTTCAACCTCTCAAGGACTCAGCCGTGCCGCCTTACACACATCGCAACAAGACATGGTTTATGAGCACCCTTGTCAGTCGTCCAACCCACGGCTTACCCGAGCACTTTGTTTTTCCTTCTCAACCACCGAACGATAGAATTTTATGCGTTGATGCACAAAAGAAGCGCTACACGCTCATCACATACAGCGATACCTTCCCTGCTGATGCAATTGTGGCTCCTGGCTTGACATACCTGGCTGACAGCTTCTATGACTATGAGAATCCCTGGCATGGGCTGAATGCCATTTCACCATTTTTCTCATGGAGGAGAGAGAGGGGACAGTGTGAGAAGCCGAGAAGGTTTGTATTGTTTAAAAGGGGAGATGCAGTGGTGACGAAGGTGGGAAAATGGGTGCACAAGCTCATGAAGGCAAACTTAGACAGGGAAGTGTCAATCAATGATGGAATATTGACAGAATCAGTCAATGGTGAGAGCGGAAACAAATCGATGCTAGTGTGCTTTGAGAGGGCTGTGGTGATGAGGAGAGGGCTGGGAGGGATGGAGGGGAAGAACAGACGGAGGCTTTTCGACATGATGAGGTGCAAGGCTTGGAAGTTTTGCGGCCGGCTCGACCGAGATGGAGATGGACTGGCAAATAATCCAGCAGCAGAAACTGAAAGTACTGGTACTAGTACCAGTAGTGTTGTTAATGTCAGTACTGCTGCTGCTGCAGTTACGATCCGGGTAAGTCTGTTAGTGAGAGAAGGTACGAGAGGATTCGCAAATGCAACACAGGTGAGATATGTGATAGAGAGAGAATGCAGGAAATTACCTTGCAAGTGTGAGGTGAGAGTCCTCCGCCTCGCTGCTGGAGAAAACGGAAACAGGAGAACCATGAGCTTCTGCGAGCAGGTGAGAGTCATGAGGAACAGCGATGTGGTGGTGTCGACACACGGTGCACAGTTGACAAATATGATGTTCATGCCACCCGGAAGCAGCGTCATGGAGATGTTCCCCACCGGATGGCTCCAAGGCGCCGGTCCTGGACAGTTCATCTACCAATGGCTCGCCGACTGGTCCCATTTGCATTACGAGGGTGCCTGGAGAGACCCGCACGGCATCATGTGTCCCCGTCCTTCTTCTTCTACTACTACTAATAATAAATCAGAGGAAATTGACATGATCAAGCGATGCTTTGCTGTCCGACAGAAGAACCAGAAGGTCGGAGTGGATGAGGCGTACTTAGCTCGCTGGACCTCCCGGGTTCTTACAAAGACTTTTGCCAGAAAAACAGAAATGAATTTCAACACAACTTTTAGTATTACTAAATCTGAATCATGTCCTTGTGATTAGAATTGGTTAATTAATTAGTTATATATACACCAATTATATATATATAGCTAGCTAATTAGTTACTATGAGAGGGGTTATAATTGTACTTGGTTTATGTTGGATATTGAGGACTTTTACAAATTCAAACAGCGATCAAGTAAAAGGCAGCACAAACAAATTAAGTAAAATATAAGTTGATCTAAATTTCATTAAACAAATACTAGAAAGAAAAAAAATATCCCAAGTTTGTATAAGCAGATCTAAAAGAACTATTAGTTCTCTTATGCAAGGAACTACAATGAGTTCATCCTAATTTAACGATGCTATCCAACGTATTTTTTGTTAGGTAATTAACAGTAGTAAATCTCATATATACTTAAACTTGTCAAGATGATTAGTAGATTTAATTTAAAAAAATATATTGGACTGACTTCAAATAATATATTCAAATTGTTGAAATAAATCTATTTCATGAGAGATATATTTACATTTTTGAAATTTTTTTTAAATAAGAGATATATTTACATTTTAAATTTATAAATTTTCAACTCATTTAATATAAATTTAAGAGGTCAAAAAATTAAACTTTATAATTTACTATATTTTCATTATTTTTTTCATCACTCGACTTTTCATTGATTAAAATTGAAAATAACAAAATTAACATATAAATATATCACTCACAAAATATATTGATTTTAACAGTTTGAACTCATTATTTTAAGTCAATCTAATTAATTTTAAATTAAATTCACGAACTATCTTGATAAGTTTAAGTACATACCCTTCATTCCAGATAGTACTATATTCCAATGGATTAGAATTATATAATATGAAAGCAACAAATATTTGCTACAACTAAGTAGTACTAGTTACCATTCATGGTCTTCCATGTATCATAAAAAATAGAAAGAAAGCAATCATAAATTTTAAAACAATTATGTTCAGTTTAGTAGTTACAACTAAGGTGGTTTAATAATATATATCTCTACTCCGTATAAGAGGCCGCAGGTGCGAAATTTGAATGAGATTTTTTATGGATATTTAAAGTTGGGTAGTTTGATTTTCATCTTTATCTCAAAAGAAAAAAAATTGGATCCAACCTTTGATCTGGTGGCAAAAGTAAGTTCGAAATTTAGATGAGAGTTTTTTATGAATATCTAAAGTTAAGTAGTTTAGGCTCTTATCTTTATCTCAAAAAATATATATATCTTTGTATTAGGGGTGTCAATTTTTGACCCGATTTGATCCAAAATGACCCGAAAGAAAATAGGTGGGGGTATGGATTAACAATTTTTGACCCATCTCAAGTCGGGTCGGGTTCGGGTCAGTTCTGGACAACTCGAAATGATCTAAATAATTGTGCTTTGTAGGTTTAATTTTGAAAATTTACACTAATTAAGATTTATTTATATACTAACTAAGATTAATTATATATTAATTAAGATTAAATTATATAAAAAATCAAAAAATAATTATTAATTATTTAATCAATTTATTCGGATCGACCCATGATCCAAATGGATCAAGTACGGATCAAAAAATTTTAACTCGAGTTAAATCAGATCGGATCGGATCGGATAAAAAATAATAATAAAATAATCTTGACCCAACCGACCCATTGACACCCCCTACTTTGTATTTAAAAAAGGAGTGTCCTATATATAAAAAATAAAATATAAAGAATGAGAATAAATAAATAGATTGTGAACACTCATTTAATCATTTTTACCGACTTTAAAGGTTGACGATATTTTGGGGGAAAACATGTAATATGAATAGATGTATTTTGAATACTCATTTTCACTGATTTTAAAAGACAGAAATAATATTCTATTTTTTAAAAATAACTTTTGGTTTGATAGACATGGTATATATATATATAGAGAGAGAGAGAGATATTTTTAGGGGACTCCTTTGTATTAGTTTGGAAGGACAAAACATTATTGTTTCTTTGTTATTTATAGAATTTTTTTATAACAATTAAAATATTCTAATTTATACTAAATTGAGTTATAAACGTACAACCTCATAAATTTTGAAAATTCACTAAATTAAAATTTTAACAATAACTCAACTTTACATCTAAATTTAACATAAATACTAAAAATTGAAGTTATTTTAACCTATTTTTAGAATCAAACCTTCACAAAAAACTATACATATTCTCTACTCATCTCATCATCACATATGTCATTTGTAAAAAAGAAAAATATTTTTTTGTGTGTAAGAGTGTGAGACCATATACAATGCCTCTAAGAAGAGTTTCCCATGATCAGCAGGGAATATCGCAACTGGAGATTGAAGACAGCGAAGTTCGAATCTCTCCTGTGTTCTTCCGACGTCGTACTTCTTCTTCTTCCCTGAGAGGGGGAGAGAGCGAGAGAGAGAGAGAGATGTATTGTCAGTCGTGCAGAGCGGAGTACGGCGAGGAGGAGGCGGGGACATGTAAGGAGTGCTACGAGGAGGCAAGCGAGACGGAGGAGGAGCTCCATCGTGAGATCGATCACCTCAAATCGCTTCTCTCCTTCCTCCGCCTTGAACAACCTTCGCATCCTGTCACCTCCGCCTCCAAATCTGGTCTCCTCCTCCTCCACTCGGTCGCCTCCGATCAGGCCACAGGGCTACTCGCCGATTTGCCTGGAGTGCCCGCCCATCGAACTGTGCTAGTAAGACTTCTTCTACCTTCCTAATCGGTTGTCGATTTGGGGATATCTGTGGTGTTAGAGTTCAATTGATTGTAGATCTGATTAGGTTTCTTCATTGTCGCAATTGATTGAATGCTAGGATTAAATTTGGAAAGGGGGCTGATACATACCGTTATCAATACGAAACCTTATTATATACAGTTAATAATTTTATTATATAAATTTATTGTGTATAATACTGTCATTATTTAACTTATATGAGTTATTATGCATATTAATAGTATTTTAGTTGAATAATAGAAGTACTGTATAAAATAAAATCATTAATATGCATAATAACTAATTTGTGTATAATAAAGTCCGTATCGATGATAGTATCAATGATGGTATTTCCATAACATTTTCCATCTGGAAAGGATTGAACTGCCAATCTATTAAACTCAGGAGTAAATTGAGTCTTTGTATATAGTTGTATGGCCAGGGCAAATTAATAATCTGCTTGAGTTCAGATATTAATGTGTCAAAACCTTTCTGGTAACAATATCTAGGACCTGAATTTATTTTTCAATATAGGAGATTCTTTTCTTCATTTAAGATAACTGAAGTTAATAAAATTCTCTACCGTAACCGTAACCAGGTAAGCCGCTCTCCGGTGTTTAAAGCGATGCTAGAGAATGAAATGGAGGAGAGCCTAAGTGGGGTGATAAAGATCCCCGATGCATCCCCAAAAGTCCTTCGATCATTCGTCGACTATCTATACACGGCTGAAACACCCCTTGATGAAGAGAATGCGCCGGATTTGTTAATACTTGCTGAAAAATACCAAGTGAACCATCTCAAGGTATTTTGTGAGACGTACATGACATCTAAAGTTAATCACGAAAATGCGATTGCGTGTTATGCATTCGCGCACCAGCACAATGCAAGACAGTTGCAGGACGCAGCACTTTCTCTAATTATAGAGAATATGGTGAGTTTAAGAGAGAGAGAGGAGTACAAAGAATTGGTGGAGCGGGACCCGCGTCTTGTCGTTGAAATTTATGAAGCTTATCTCTGTAGGCAAACTAACATGGCAACCCTGAAGGATTCTAATGTTAAGATGTAGGTGTTAGTCAATTTTAAGAGTTTACCTTGTATTTCTTTTCTGATAATTTTTTATACTGTGATTTTATTTGTTGAAAATATCTAATGTTCATGTATAATTGCAGCATTTAGAGACTTTTAAGTGAGCCAAATACTGGCACTGTGGCACACCAGACATTAGGTCTTCAGACGAGATGAAATATATTTGTATCTTATTATTACTAAAAAGAGTTTTTTTTTTTTTTTTTTGCAATTTGTTGGAGTGTCAACTCACTGGGAACATATACATAAATATAAATATTAGAGTATTTCGGGGGTGGCTAATTGTTGTGATGCTTGATGCTTGTATTAAAATTAGAAAATGATTTCTTTCAGCTTCTATTTTGGACCGATTTGATCCCATATAATAAGGCCGTATGTTATCAATTATGAAATCAAGAACCGTCATATATAAATGATTAACAATATAAAACAATAGACTTACTCAGTGGTATGGTACCTAACAGTGACTGAGAAGTGAGTGTTTTAATAACAAGAATTCAAGTATTAACAAAGAATAGTACAAAGATTACTTATTTAATCAACAACATTTTGTGAGTTATCATATCTTAAGTGTCATAAACCAAAATAATTGCAAGAATTAACCATAACTAACAAGAACTCTCAAGGAAGAATGTACAGGTTATACCAGGTGGTATGACAGTATCCCCCATTAGGCTACTGCTATCTCTCTCTTTTAAATTTGGCAGTGGCTGCTACATGTATTAAAATTAAATTGTACGCCAAATTGCAAATCCATAATATACATCAATCTAGACTATACTATGCTACGCCCCATCCGAAACAAAAATGCCCCGAACAAAGTTGAGAAACCACAACCAACCCTAAATAATACATAAATACATCAATCTAGACTACATGACATGAAACATATTATCCATATTATGCATAAAGTTTAACTAGAATGATTATGTTCATATTTTTAATTAATTTATGTTTTATTTACGATTGTAATATAATGAAAATATACAAAAATATTTGATATTGTCTTTTATATGTTTATAAATTTTTCCAAACTAAATCAAGAAGATATGACATATATTACACATCAAAATTCTGCTAGATTTTAAATGATTTTTAATGATTCTATTCATATTATTATTTAATTATATCTAATTTGTCATTGTAATATCATCAAAACCTACAATAATGTATCTGATTTTATATTTAAACATTAATAAATTTCATCGAGCTAAAACATGTAGTACGACATATATTCCGCTTAAAACACTACTTCAATGCATTTATAACGCATTTTAATGATCTTGTTAATATTTTTGATCAATTTTTTCCATGTTTGCTATTAAAATATCGTCAAAATCAACAAAAATATTTCAGATTTGTCTTATATATGTTTATAAATTTATCTGAACTAAATCAAGCAGATACGAAATATATTATGCATAAAATTCTATTAAAAGGAATTTAAAATGCATTTTAATTGTTTTATTCTCATTTTTAATCAATTTTTGATCCGTTTGCGATCGTGATATCATCTAAACCGGTAGAAATATTTCAAATTTTGTCTTTTATAAGTCTATACATTTGTCCAAGTTATATAAAAAAGACAACACGTATTATGCATAAAACTTAACTAGAATACATTTAAAATACATTTTAATAATTTTGTTCATATTTTTAATGATTTTTTTGCCTCCTTGAAGATTGTAATATCACAAAAACCTATCTAAATGTTTAATATTATGACTTTTACATGTTTATAAATTATTTTGTGCTAAATCAAGTAGATACAAAACAAATTACACACAAAACATGCAATAATACCTTCTAATGCAATTTTAAGAAAATTATAGCCCATATCTCTTTAATTTAACACGTAAAATATATATAAACATTTAATAAATGTATCTAAGAGCTTATGTGTGAATTTCCACAATATTACAATAAAAAATTAGGTCAAATTATTTAAAAATATGTATAAACATTTTCAAAAGCGTTTTAAATAAATTCTAAATAATTTTAGCCAAAATATATGTGATATATATTTAATTTAGCTTTGAAAAAAATATTTAAACATTAAATAAACATATCTCAAATCTTACTTGTGCATTTTAACGATATTATAGTTAGAAATGATGTCAAATAGACTAAAAATATGTATAACATGTTCAAATGCATTTAAATGTATTTTTATGCAATTTGAAGTGAAATATAGACCATAACCCACCAATTTAGCTCCAAAAATACATATAATGTAGCTACCGTGCTACAATACCAACACTCGACTCAATTGTTTAACTATGATTTTAATTTTATTTGGAGTCGCCACCTATCATATGACGGGAAATACTATCAGTTTTATTTATTGTAGCCCATAGATAATCAGTTCATATATAAATATGGAAGGTATTAGGCAACACATAGATAATCAGTTCACCCAGAAAATTGGTCTCTACTAATTCTAACTTTCAAAAATATATTTCATCAACAAAAACATATGACAAAGTTCAAACAAAATTATGAAAAAAAAAGCAAAGATTGATAGAGAGAAAAATTTAAGTCACATAGATTCTCATTTTCTTGCTATTGGAGCATTACAGTGGCCTTTCTAATGATTTGGATGACTAGATTTCAGTATTTTTGAGGACTCGGATAATGGACAGAAATATTTGGTGTGTCACTTATTCATTCATCATTTTATTTTTACTCATCACAATAAATATTTGTGTTTACCATTAAAAAATTGTCAGAAAATACACACAAATTAAATTATATGAAATTAACAATGTAATTTCATGTGATTTTTATGTCAAAGATTTGAAACTATGAAATTATGCCCAATTTCATAATTCATTATATGTGAAAATTATTTCTTCAAATTAAAGATATAATTTCATGAAATAACTATATCAAATATTAAGTCATGAAATTATGTTCAATCTCATGATTTATTACACTTATTGACCAAATATGTCTAAATCTTGATCAAATATGTCATTATATCTAAATGTGCAAAATATATTCAAATCTTGACCAAGCATATCATTATGTTCAACATGTAAAATAATTAAACATTAACCAAACATGTCATTATGTCTATATATGCAAAACATGCTTAAATACTGACCAAATATGTCATTATGACAAAAATGATCAATATACCCCTGAATGACACAGGATGGTCAAATATCGACCAAAATTCTCAAAATGCCTTTGGAAAGCCAAACATTGATCAAAATCATGTCTAAATCTTGGTAAAACATACCAACATATCAAATTATACCAAATCATGTTTTGAGAACATTAAATTGGCAATACACTTCAGACTTAATATTCCTCGTTTTGAAAATCGATAAAGAATTATACATTCACGTTTCTCCAATTTTTCCAGGTTTCGAATTGGCATAGCACTTCAGATTCCGAATTTGGAAGGTCAATAGACTATTTAGGACAATATGCCCTTGTCTTTGACATGAACCTTTATAGAGATTAAACATATCTAGTTCCTTGAGTATCGAGTTGGCAGTGCGCTTCATATTCGAATTTCGTGAGATTAATAAGATCATACATCCTCGATCTCTGATTTTGTGAGAGAGAATACGCTTCTAGAACTTTAGATTATACGTCTTTAATCTGATCATTAAGAATTATACTTTCTGGTAACTTCGATTTCTTGAGACGTAACATTAAGTATAGCATAAAATAAATAAAAAAAGGGGATGTTAAATAGCTATGTTAGCAAATAAACTTCTTTTGCACAATTTCACCAAAAATAAAATAAATTTGAAGGAAGAAAATAAAAGCCATGGATTCAACCCATATATTTTGATTATTTTAGCTCATTAATCAGAGGTTCCCGAGGCAAGAGCCGGGATAATTAACGACGGGGGTTTGCGCCCGTCGGAAAATAAAAATTACCACAATCACTTAAATAATAAGTCATTGAGCATACAAACACGCACAGGGATATACTTACACCTTCTTTCCCCATGAGCGAGGACGTTGATGGCTCGCGCGTGGGCCGCGAAAAAGAGCCGCACAACAATTTGAACTTATAAAAGTAAACTTGAATTAATAAGTATGTTTATACGGTTTAGAGGAAATATGTAACAGTAACATGCATGCGTTTTAGAGAACAAAAGGAACAAACATTTCAACTCTGGTACCAGATTGAGTTGGAGTTTTATTAAGATCTAAATTTTGTGTGTGTGTGTGTCTTGGGGGGGGCTGCCGTGTATTGTGTCGTGTGCTTACAATTTCTACTAAAAAAGAGAAAAAGGCAAAAAAAAAAAAACGCGCCTTTTTTTAAACCAACCGAAATTGTGTTTTCTCTCAAACATTCTTTCCAATATTAGATAATTATCTAGAAGAAACAAGTATAGCCCACTCACATTAATTTTTTTGACTCGGCAAATTTTCTATATAACTTTTCATATAATGAAGCATGTATAATAATTTTATGGGTTGAATTCAACAAGTGTTTCTCTTTTGAGAAAATTGGGTATATACCCACAAATTCTTTCTTATTTGAATATCCCCATCAAAACTTAAAACTTGGATCACTCGACAATTTTGATAATGAATTTTCAAATAAATTTAACAAAATTCTTAAAAGAAAAATTTTTATAGACATATTCTTAAATTTATATATTGATTATATTTTAAATTTTAAATTTCACGTGCTATTTCATTATTCCAATTTGAATTGAAGTTGCCAAACAAACCTCAGAAGAAGCATGGCCCACCCGCATTAATTTTATAAGTCAGCAAATTTTCTATATAACTTTTCATATATATTAATTTTACGGATCAAATTGAACATGTGTTATTCTTTTCCTCTAACATGACCACAGAAAATCCATCACTCGTCAGACACATTTTATCAAGCTGCTTTTGGTAGAATTATTTTTTTTGGTCTCTATCTATTTAAAAATTCATTAACATTTACATTCCCATTTTAATAAATTTAATAATAACATATTTACTTTACAAACGCACATGTTTATAGTTTAATCTTAATGCATGTGTATGTTATTAAATTGGATATTAAAAATAATATATAAATGCATGCGGCTAGATAATTTGAGCCAAATTTCTTTACCGCATGTGTTTAAATTATGAATTACATCTGTTATTTAGTTGTATGTGTTTTACTGTAGCTAAATACATGTAACTAGGTATTTATATATATATGCTTGGTGTGTTTGGGTCATAAATTTAGAAATTTTTCACCAAAATATGAGTCATCTTTCTTTTATTCCTTAACCCAACTCTGAGTATGACTCAATTTTTTTTTACATTAAAATGAAGAAGACAAAAATGATAAAAACTAGAAGCATGCAGCTAAACAAACACAAAATACTTACAATTGAAACTCACACAGCTAAGAATTTTAGCTCAAAGTGTCTAACTGCATACGTTTACATATTACTTCTAATATCCAACTTAATAATAAACTCATGCATTAAGATTGAATTATAGAGGGATACATTTGTAAAATAGACATATTGTGTGTTGTCAAATTTATTAAAACCGGGTATTGATGTCAATGTTTTTTTTAAATTGGCATAGACAAAAAAGAAAGTCCCTTTTGGTCACCTGTCTACTTGCCTACTGTCAAAGATAGACATGTATAATAAGCACGCTAATAAAAAAGTTCTATTTTCTTCTTATGAAAAGAAAAGGAGTTCTATTTACCAGCATTTGATAAGGGACCGAAGGAGAAGTCCAGCAAATCCACCGGTTTAAACGGTTTGTACATTGTATCCATTGGTCCTATTGTGGTACATCTCTCCATAACCCTCGTGTAGCGAGTCATAAACCGTAGAACGTAGCGTTGACTATTGAGTATTGACAACAACATATAACATGCCATACAAAATGACACACGGAAATCGCACCAAAGGATCACACTATGTAAATTAAATCCGACTTCAAGCTCCAGTGCAAATCTTCCAAAGAGAAAATGGCGGTCATGAAATCCCTACAAACGCGCTTCTCCTCTAATTGTTCCCAAAAAATGGAAGAGAGCTCTCCGAATAGTACGGCTCTTCCTCTTTTCTCTCTACCTCTCCTCTCTCTCCCCTTTCTCTTTATATATGCATCTCCATAAAACCCCTTTCCATACATGCAGAACAACAACACAAGGAATAATTAACCCTGAGCTAGCTTAGTTGATTTCCTGATTTACAGAGAGAGACAAAATGGGAAGGGTTAAGATAACCATAAAGAAAATAGAAAAACTTAACTGCCGCAAGGTCGCCTTCGCGAAGAGGCGTGCAGGCCTCGTCAAGAAGGGCTACGAGCTCTCGGTGCTCTCTGATGTTCAAGCGGTGCTCATCGCCTTCTCCCCTAGTAACAAGCTCTGCCCGTTCTCACACCCCCTAAGGTATTCACTAGTAACTGATCTTTTACTTTCATAAATCTTTTTTCATTTTTTTTTTTTGGGGGGGGTTCTATGTTACTCTTTGCAGAGTACTACAGTGCTTGAAGTATATATGCAAGGTTAGATGTTTGGTACTAGAAAAATCCCTGATATGTACTCATATATCTTCAGTTTCAAATGAAATTGATAGAGTAATCCACTTTTATCAAAAGAAAAAAAATATATGCAAGGTTACAATTTGTGTTTCTTCTTTTATCTCAACATCATTTTTCGCAGTTTGCATATGTTTTACATAAATATATCCCTCTTGCTAAACACCATATTTTGACATGGATTAAATTTTAGTTCTATAAATGCTGCCTAATGGCTCCCAAAGTACTTTGCTCCTCAGATGAGTTACTTTGCTCATCATTAGCAGTAGCATTCTCTTAATTTGTCATCAGGTAGGACTGCAAACGAGTTGAGTTCAAACAAGTTGGAGACAACTTGAATTCGACTCGTAATTCAATTTGTTGAGTTGAGCTCACTCAAAATTGGATGTAGTTTTGATATGGATAACTTGAATTTGACTCATCATAGAACTATGCTAACTTGACTAGCTTAATAGGGCGCCAAAAATACATTATATGTTTATCTTACTCGTATCATATTCAATAAAACATGTATGGATAATATTTTTTTTCATCAGCTTATTCTGTACCGATTATACTATAAAATAAATGATATACAAAAATTATATATAATATTTTCAAGAGGAGTTATAATTGCACCCCTTAGCTACAGCCGACACTCCTTATTTATATCTCAGATGTACTCATACTTCTTTCAAAAAATACATATATCTAATGATCAAAGTGTTTATACTTTAGATTACTAGAATTGAAAGTTTTATAAGTTGTATTTTTATTTGTACAACAAAAATTTTAACTTGAATTTCTCTATAATTATTCAGAAATAAAAAAAAGTAAAAAACACTTTTAAATATAGATATAAATAAATTATTTATTTAGTATAAATATTTATATTGTGCAAATAAGGGGTGCAAGCATAATTTCTCTATTTTTTAATTATATATTTAACTATATTATTATTAAGAAGTGATAATTGCACCCCTTATTTACACCTTAAATATATTTATATTTCTTTCAAAAACTATATCAACGATGAACCAAGATTTATATTCGATCATTATTTCTCTTTCCGTATTTAAGATGCATCACTGATTCTTGATCTTATTGATACATGTGGCACATGTTCGGCATCATCCAACCACTTCGTATCAGATTATCTGTGATAGGCAACTTGTTCCTTAGCATAAGACAGCTAAATATCATAACATTTGGAGGTGCCTTGATGGTCCAAATATTATATATTCTATTTCATATATGTGGCATATGCACAAGGAATATCCATAAGCATTTTGATAAAGAATATTGTTCCATAAGCATTTCAGCTTGAAATGTTCAAAGTCAAATTTTAAAATTTCATATCCGAAACGTTAATTCAAGTAGTTCAATAAATTCTTCATAGAAAAATCTCATAGAATATCAAAATTTACCATTTTTAATGATTTTTGAAAGATGACCCTAAAAATAATAGAAAAATATTAATATTTGAATGTTAAAAAATAGTCATTTTAAAAAAATCATTAAAAATAATTCAAAAACTCTAAAAATAGTAAATTTTTTTGGTATTTTACAAGATTTTGATATGAAAAATTTATTGAGTAACTTAAATCAACATTTCGGATACGGAATTTTAAAATTTAACCTATAAACGTTTCAGACTGAAGTGCTTGTGGAAGAACTATATATATATATAAAAATTCTCCATTGTACCACTTTTCTATGCCTTTTGCCTTGTGTTTTTCTTATATTAAATTACATTTTCTTCTTCGTCTTCTTCTTTTTTCTAGGCTGGAGGATGTCTTGATTAGATATATCAAAATGCCAGAAGCTGTGCATGCAGAAAATCAGTAATATTTTACTATGTCAAATTATCTCTGTCATATTATGATATTATTAATATTAATTAAAGGCTACTAATAATAATCCATGACATTTTTTTCCCTTGAGACTTAATTACCAATAAATGGCTAGCTTAGCATGATGCAGCTATTTTTTTTTAACCTTCCATAACATTTTAAGCACCAATTAGTAATCACTATAGAACAAATTCAGTTCAATGAAATTTCAATTTGAAGACCTGGCAGTACAAAATAAATTGGATAAAATTATTAATAAGAAATATGAACAAGTCATAATAATTCTCATTACTAGCTTTTATCAATGTGGTCAAAGAAACTCTCTCTATTGTTTCTTGTTCACAACCATATCTATGACCTAACTCTCTTTTTTTTCTTTTGTGGACTGCTGCAGAATCGTAATCGACAACAAAGATGTAAGTTCTCTGAGTTTGTAAATAATAATAATAATAATATCATCATCATCATTAATATTATTAAAATTAATATCATTATCATTATCATTATCAATATTAATATTATTAAAATTAACATTTTTTTCATTATTATCAGTAGTGTAGTAATTAATAGCATTCAATAATAAAGACAACAAAATAAAAATAAAAATAAATTACAGTAATTAAAATTATCCATCACACATCAAAAAGTATATTTATTTAACTTCTTTAATCTTAATAAAACGTTCGTTTCATTGCATGCAGGAAATCATTGCACTTCTTGAAAATATCAAACTAGAAGACGACCATGCAGCAGAAAGGAGGTATATATGTGTTTATTTATTTTATGTTGAGCATCCATTGCATTAATTAATTACTATAACATTAACATATATCTCATAAAATTAAAATTAAGCCGCACTTTGTTTTGAAAATTGATTAGAAAAATGTTACGGAGATATTATTATTGATACCGTCATCGATACGAATTTTATTATATACATTAAACGAATTATTATGCATATTGATGACTTTATTTTTATACAACATTTCTATTATTCAACTTAAATACCACTAATATATATATAATAACTCATTTTAGTTGAATAATGATAGTACTTTTACAAAATAAATTTGCACAATAAAATCATTAAAATGTATAATGACTCATTTAATATGTATAAGAGAGTTTGTATCGACAACGATATCAATAACCGTATTTGTGTATCAACTCCTAATTGACTAATTCAATAGTTCTTATTAATGTCAGGCTAATAACAATGATACTTGACTAATCATACGACTCTTTTAGGGTTTTAATTGTTGTCATGTTGGTCATAATATATATATTTTATTTTTAGAATGGAGGAGGGAAGTTCCAGTTCCAGTTCCAAGCCCAAAACATCAGAGGATGACATGCAAGTATTTGAGGTAAAATATTGATTTCACATTTCATATATTTGTACTTGGTATTAGAATATGTAATAGTTAGTTGGAAAATAAATACATAATATTTCAACACAAAACAGATGTATTTTTTGCAAGAAATGTACCACAAACAGACAAACTACTGATCTTTTAAACACACTTTCCTAATAATTGCATTGATAAATTTCTACATTTCATTCTTGCTTGCCATACAGAGGCCAACATATGACATTGATATAGGAGATAATAGATAGCATAATAATTAAATTAAATTTAAATTAAGTATTATTTGATAATGCATCAATAATTAGTAATTTCAGATTGTTGAAATTTCAAGTATTGGATATACGATATGGCATAAATTAAACTTATCATTTTTTTTCTAAACATAATATGTACATAGATGATATAGATCATTCTTATAATGTCCGATTTTATATTCAAACTTCATCTGTAATATTGTCAAAAATGTTAAAATAAATCATTTTCAAGTCAAGCCCCCTCTTTTGATTTTAGCCATAGTAGTTATATATGTAATAACATGATTTACATAAAAACTTATACGCACTCCAAAATTACCAATAATATTCTAAATTTTATTTTATTTAATGTGCAGGATGTGATGAAAATGCCGACTAAAAGGGGCAGCCGTCTTGACACCTTGAAAAAAATCTTGATGTTAGTTTTTTTTTTTAATTAGTGTACTTTCTTGCATAATTAATTGCCAAGTTATTAACTGACCCTGCAAATATCAAAATAAATCTGTTAGCCTTAAAGGGGAAAAAAAAAGAATCCGTATTTATATATTTTGAGAAAAATTCTTATATATATCTTACTAACAATTGCAGAGGGCTTTTCTCAAAATAATTAAGACATTTTATTAGGTGTTCAAATTATGAAACGAGCATCATGCTTAACTGTCACCATTTGATTTTTTTTTCTTATTAGGTTAATTCATACGGACAAGCCAATTTTGAATGCACGTGACGGGTCAGTTATGAGTTATGAACAGATCTCTGATTATTGTTACAAAGAGCTTTACAACCTGATTCAAGATGTCAGAAACCGGAAGGTAAGTTACTTATATAAAGCTAGGTGAATTTAAGCTCACTAAGAATCGGTAATTTTAACTCAAAAGTCTATCGAAGCGGCTTCAAATAATAAGTCAAATTGTTCAATAAATTCTTTATATCAAAATCTTATAAGATACTGAAATTTTCCTTTTTTTAGAGTTTTTAACTATTTTTTTTCAATTTTTTTAAGATGGTTCTACAATAATAATAAATAATGAGTATTTGAATATTAAAATAGGTCATTTTTAAAAAAAATCTGAAATAAATACTTAAAAAAATTCAAAAAATAGAAAATTTTTGTGTCCTATAAGATTTTGATATAAATAATTTGTTAATCAAATTGAATTTATTGTTTGAAATCAATTTGATAGGTTTTTAAGTTAAGCTCATCAAACTCCTTAGTTTTGAAGTCAATTTATTATCCCCCCACCTTCTGCATCATATTTCTGCACCCCATAATTCAGTTGCTAATAATGAGTATTAGAGTCCATAGCAATGTAATATAATATGTATCACGACACTTAGTCCTTTTACAATACGTAACAAACTGTTATATATGGCCCGTAATAATCTGTTACGGAACGTAACATTGTAGTATGGTGTGCTTATTCTATATATAAATACATTTAAATGTTAGTGTAAATATTTTTATTTCATGTATATATTAACATATTTGAATAATAATATAAATATATCGGAGTGTTAATATAAATATGTTTGAATGTTAGTATAAATATTTTTATCTCATATATATGTATGGATAGAAAGCCAAAGTTTTCAAAAATTTTAATGTTTCATATACGATCTATAAAATATGTGTCCAAAGTTTTATAGGGTGCAAAATTAAAATGTAAAATTAATGTACAATTATCATACCTCTATATATAATTGTTAGTTTAGGAAAAATCAACTGAATTGACAAATAAATTCCTGGCACCATACTTAACTCAGCTTTGAACAATTCACATTATATCTGTTGATGCTTGAGGCTTGAACAATACTTGTCAGGAATTAATTGCTTCATTTCAACTATATATTGTTCTATTACCTTTAGACATTTAAAAAAAATGAACAATCATTACTATGCCCTTCAAAACATTAATTTACACAAAAAAGAAGAAACCATCTTTTACTCAAAATAGAATGTATATTAGGCATAGTCTTATAGACTTTTTAAAATGAAGTATCTTGTTGTCACACATAAAATTAAGAATTTTGACCGACCATGGGAAAAGATTAAATGAAATGATAACAATAAATCTAATAAATGAAACGGCATATATATATATATATATATATATATATATATATATAATTTTTTTTTTTTGTCAGGATTTGGTGTTGGCGATGCAAAACATGAGCGCAAATATCTCCTATGAGCCTCAAATCAGACAGCCCCTGCCCCCTGTAATGGTACATATATATATATATATATACATATATGCATGACTTCCATGATTTTATTTTTTTCTTCCAAAATAAGGTCTCCAATTAATCCAGACAGTTATTTTTTCTTAAATATCTTATGTAAGAATTAAACATGTCTTCCTATGTCAAACCCATCACCAATTATGTTAAGCCTATATATGATTCTACATTAATTACTTCATGCATGCAAACTAAACATCAGATATAGTAGATACAATTTGTATGTCATTAAGTTTAATTTATGAATATATATATATATATATATATATATATATATATATATATATATATATATATATATATATATGAGTCCATGTTATAGTTAGAGATTATAATACTAGTCTTAAATTATCGCATGATTCGCATCAAATGGCTCCTATTATCAGTATATAGATCAGGGAGTTGAGAACTAGAACTTCAAACCAGCAACATGCATCTCAAAAAATTAGAAGAAAAAAAGGCTGAAATTTGTTCTATATCAAAATGTAAGAACAAATTAATTAGGGAAGCAATGAAGCTCAAACCTGATTGAGAAAAAGAACTTCAAATTTCTCAAACCTAAACTGTTACAAGAATCTCTCTCTTTCCTCTCCTCACCATATATGTATATATGATGCGTCTTCGATTTTGCAGCAGCAGTTGCCACAACAACAACAACAACAACTACCACCTTTATTGGTAGAAACCAAATCAGGCTTGATGAAGATACAAAAAGTTCAAGGACTTTCTATGCTGCAGCAGCAGCAAGGATCAGCATCTTTCCATCAGGAAAACAACGGGAACATGATCGTTCCGACAGTAAACCCAGGGTTCACACACATGCAACCAAGAAATCAAGAAATAATCAACAATTTGCAATTGCAGCAAGAACAGGCATCTCTCTGTCAGATTCAGAACCAAGGAAACATGCCAGTTTCAACTGAAGGACCATCTCTATCACCACCTCAAATTGTTTTGGGCACTGATAATAATCAACAGGAAGTAAAATGGAGCATTGAGAAGAATGAACTCATTGATGCAGCAGCCGGGAATAATTTCAAGTACATCTCGTTACATTCGCATTATTATATTTCATGATTTTATTAATATATAGCCAGGTTTCTTTTCTTGAAGTTAATGCTTATATTTAAAGGAATTTATTTATCCCTTGGTTTTGTTGGTTTCAAGTGGAGGATCATCATCACTTAACGGTCCGGTTGAAGGAATGAACCAAGCTCCAATACAACCTCCGGCAACAAGCAGCATTTTCGCTGGGTTCAACCAACCAATGTTGTCTCCGAGCACCAACTGGAGCTCCCCTAATTACTTCACATATGATCCAACAAATTACATGCATCAGGTACTCAGCAAACAATTAACTTGAATAACTTTCCGACCAATGATAAGCTTAATAAGTTAATTAATATGGTTTAACAAAAAAACATAAATTATATTAAACTCACTATTTTGTACCCGGAAATGGTAGACAACATGTACATCTGATGCCCAAAATACTTGAATATTTCCGACGTTCGAGATTGATTTCATGGGATGATTATACTTTAATAGAAAGATTACAGTTAGGGATTTTATAATCTTAATTAAGAATCAGTGAAGAGAATATAACCTGGGTTTAGTAGGCCTCAGTGTATCTAGCTCTCAATTATAACATTAATTGTAAAATCAGGAAAACATTGTTCATCAGGCAACCAAAAAACCTTAGGATATGGTAACCTAATCAATTAAATTGCTGTATTCTATGTTCTTGATAATATTTATTACTTAATAGTAATTTTGATTATTATTTTTTTGTTCGTAGCAACAACAACAATTGGGAGGATGTGAAGATATTACTGCGAACTTTTGGTTCGACTATGGACGAGACAATAACTCACGCTGATGCATGGTGGTGGTGGCATAGTCTCTTACCTTAAAGACTGGAAATCAAATTCTAACGAAAACCTAGCTAGTTTGGTTTATTTTAGGTCTGTGAGAGAATGTGTCTACCAGTTTATACTATAAGTCTTTTGCTACTTTGTTTTCTGTTTTTGTTTTCGTTTTTAATATGCATGCACGCTTTTATTTATAGGTATTAGGTAGTGATACAGCGTACTCAATACTAGTTTTCATTTCAACTACTATCATAATATATGGGTCTCATATACTAATGTTTTTTAGAGGACTCTTTTATCAGTGATAGTTAGAACATGAATGAAACAAAATGTTGGAAACATTTTATATTTATCCTTTATCTATTTAAGAACTGCAGCTGTGTATTTCTAATAAATGCTTTGCTTATCTTTAACTAATTAAGGTTTATCTCTACACTGCCTTGATTTTCTAAAATTCTATTGCTGTTTCTTTGTGAATTTTCATGTAGCAGATTGTATGATGCATAGAGCTGCTATACCTATTAAATAACACTTATCCGACTCTTCTAAGATATATTAATTGGTAATAAAAAAATAAGGAAGGCATCATTTTCTTGGTCCTGTATATTCACTTCATTCCCATTTGACAACTGAAGTAGCGGTCTGGTAGTAACTTAATTAAGCCGTAATAATTAAGGTGATTTAACTAAAACTTTACTTCACTTTATCTATTTAATTAATTCACCTCAAGTGTTACTGTAACTATAATACACCAAAATTGCTCTTTTGAATAATTATCCCCACTTGCTATACATATTTATCACAATGCAACAGGAAGAATACATCTACTGCTGGATTATGAAGTTTGTTTGACCATTTGATCAACATTTAAGCAACTAACATATATTTTCAAGTCTTTAAATTCAATTTTCTTACTATCCAGAGTTAGCAAATAAGATGTTTTTTTTTCTTTTTTCAAGTTCATTACTTGAGATTAATTACAGCGGCTAAAAAGTTGTTAGCTGAATTTTTAATCTACAAAGTTATTTGAATTTAATATCTTTCTGTCGTTCTAGTTAAGTTTAGTAGTCAAGTTTTTTTTTTTTAGGATTATTAGTTTACCAACTATGTTAGTTAAAATTATTATTTTAGACATCATTCCATTAATTATGTCATTTTTTTATTCTTTGCATAGTCAACATGCATTCTAATTACTACATAGTTTATATTATTATCTTCCCAGTTCCCACATAGCACATAAGGATATTTTGGTGTTTTAAATATAATCTAATTATATATCTAATATCTCATCTTATATTTCTCTCTTCAACATTATTTTTCTAATTACTATATTTTACTTCACTATACTATCAAATAACAATGCTTTAAAATTAAATTAAATAATTCAATTTTTACTCCATTTTAATTTTACTTCGTCAGTTTGAACCACCGCCTATGTTGACACATACACATCTCAATCGAGGGACCCACACTTGGCAATCACACATTCATTTTAGCTTTATCAAGTAATATAATGTAATGTATCAAAAAAACCAGTTTGCAAAACAATTACGCTCGGTTCATTTTGTTGCTGATACTAATGTGCAATACCGATAAAAAGCCTCACCAAATTTAACTACCTGTAATGAGTTTTACTGATTGGTACTGAGACAGGTAATTCTTCAAGGGAACTAATATACATATACCATAATCAATACCGATTTTATTATTTATATAAAATGAGCTATTATTTATGTTAACGATTTTATTATGCAACTTATTTATATAGTACTTTTGTTATTCAATTTAAGTGAGTTATTATTCATATATATTAGTGATATTTAAGTTGAATAATAAAAATATGATCAAAAATAAGTTGCATAGTAAAGTAGTTAATATGAATAATAATTCATTTAATCTAAATAACAAAGTTGGTATCGATTATGGTATCTACCAAATTAAACATTTTCCATTCTTCAATGTCTTTTATACACCAATAGTTTTGAGTCAACATTAATTAGGCTTGATATACTAGGTGCAATTTCCAGTTAGTGTTATACACGCTAATGGTTTTCTGAACCTTGTACCAGCGATACATATTTGGTCTTTTTCTGGTAGCAAATGGTAATCTCCAGTATGGTAGCTGTCAGCAACATTACACCAAATTACCAATACACCAATTCAAGGAATAGTCCTTTCAACATTATACCAATTCATTTCAATACCTCATCGTTTGCTTATACCACTTATCAATAAAAAAACAAGAAAAAAAAACAACATATATAAGTAAACACAGGATCATTTGCACCACCAGATTTTTTTTTTCATGTTTTGCAAAAATAAACAATAATACTTAGGCCATATAATATTCAAGATGCTAATCAAGCAGTCTTATATGGATCTTCCATCAGCCCAACTGTGTTTGTCCAAAACCATCTTTTCAGGTGCAGGAAGATCATTAAGATCAATGAAAACCCTCGACAAAACACCACCCGGTGCAGCCTTGTGCTTCTTTGTCATGCGGGTCCCAACCCCATCCTGAGCATCTGATTCCAAGTATTCTTCTATGATTGCAGTCATGTTGTCCTCAACCGTTATCTTTTTTTCAGGTGCAGCAAGATCATCAAGATCAACGAAAACCGGCGACAAAACACCCCGTGCAGCCATGTTGTGCTTTACTCTCTCTTCAGATGCAGGCTCCTTTGTCATGTGGGTCCCATTAACCCCATCCTGAGCATCTGACTCCAAGTATTCTTCTATCAGCCTAGCCGTGTCCTCCCCAACCGTCTTTCCAGATGAACGGAGATCATCAAGATCAATGAAAACCGGCGACGTCAAAACACCCAGTGCAGTCATGTTGTGCTTTAGTACTGTCTCTTCAGGTGCAGGCTCATCTGTCATGTGGATCCCAATCCCATCCTGAGCATTGGACTCCAAGTATTCTTCTATCAGCCCAGCCGTGTTGTCCTCAACCATCTTTTCAGGTGCAGCAAGATCATCAAGATTAACGAAAACCGGTGCAGCTATGTTGTGCTTCATCGTCTCTTCAGGTGCAGGCTTCTTTGTCATGTGGGTCCCAACCCCATTCTGAGCAACTGACTCCATGTATTGTTCCATCAGCCCAGCCGTGTTATCCTCAACCGGCTTTTCAGGTGCAGCAAGATCATCAAGATCAGCAAAAACCGTGTTGTCCTCTGTTACTTGGGCCTCATACCCATGTCGAGCATCCTCCGATTCCTTGTAATCTATCAGCTCATAAAGAGCCCGGTTCAGCTCCGGAGTCGGACTGAAAGGCCCCAACTGATCAACTACATTGCTGCTGGAGGCTGCCTCCTGTCGCTTAGTCTCCACCTCATTACATGTCCAGATATAGACATCATACTGATATATGTAGTTTTGCAAGGCCAAGGTAGTCGCTTCGGTATCGCGACCGCCGGCGGATTTGTATGTGGCCATCATGGCCTTTAAAGCATCCATGTAGGTGCGATTAGCCCGGCTGATGCGGGAAGTGTGTGTTTTGCAAAAGAAGTTCTCACAAAACTTGTGACATTCCATGATTTTGTATGAGACTACAAGTGGAGATGGCAATTTAATTTGATTTACCGGATCAGAGAGGTTGGATGGGTTTATAAATAATAATATATTTGTTTTTTTTACTTTGCACTTAACTTTCTTTTTTTTAACTATTTTGCAACCAGCTTTTATTTCAAGCAATTAGTTCTGGCTAATTGAATGTCCTAATTAAAAATTATATAATGAAAGCTATTTACTATTTTTTGGTATATTTGAATTCACAAAAATAAACATAACTGATTCTAATGTTAGTAACCAATTATCATAATTTTAATCAGCCGTCTTTTCTAAAAAAAAAATTGATAAAAAATAGAAAAGGATAAAATATGCTTTCAACTCCCGTAGATGTGCTCGTTGAAGGCCTCAAGCCTTCAACTACAAATTTTTCATAAATATACCGTCAATTATTCGGTACTGGTACGGACTGGTACAATATACCACGTAACAGAATTTGCTCATACCTACTGATACCAATAATAAATAACCATCATAATGAACTTACATGCTCTTACGCATCTAAAATTTCCAATACATACCACAAATTGTTTCTAAAATTGATTGCAATCAAATATGACACTAAAATTAAAGAAAAGGAATTTTTTTCACAGCACAAAAATTATCTTTCTTGGTTATGCCAGAATACAAGAGAGGAGATAAGCTTATAGGTGGCCGTGCATTGAGCAAAGGCTGCAGATAGCAGGTGGTTAGGAAGAGGTTCAACTCGAGAGAAGACAAAAGAGAGGCAATCATCGTGGCATGGAGATCCATGGAGGAAAGGCCAGCACAGAGAGCCTCTTTTTTGTTCACTGCTTTTCTTTCTCTCTTTCTCTCTCTCTCTCTAAAAGCGAGTGGTTGGATGGGAAACCAATTAAAAAAGGGCACATATATTGTTTTGTACTGCTTGGCGTAGATTATATGAGGGTTTTTTTTTTTAGATTTATTTTGTACGAATCTTGACGCAATCGGACATATTACATACCGCTGCACAATACCAAAAGATATGAACTCATTTTTTTTTAAGATGACAATTTTTATAGTTTTCGCTATTCCAAGTATCAGCTGGGTTAGTGGAACAGCGTTGTTCCTGGGCTGTTCCGAATAGTAACTATTTGTTTGGATTTGGTCAGGTTCAAGAATAGCAGTGTAACCATATTTGTGTTAATGTGTAATTTTAGGCCAAGGCCTCACCAATTCAACTACTTGTAACCATATTACTGATTGATAATTAATGGGGCTATGGCAATTAATTCTTCAATGTGGTTGTAGTAACATCTTTTAATCTACATTAGGCTTGATATACTAGGTACGAGTAAAGAATCCAGTTTTCATCTTTACCAGTTTTTCATATCCTGAGCCTCGTACCAGTGATTCATATTCTGTGATTAGTTTTGTTGCTCCAGTATGATTGGTGCCAGACTGTCAGGCAACAATCATTTTGCCAGTAAACTTGTCACGAAATAGGAATATCAGCACAGTATCAACTTTGGAATGTTTTAGTTTCAAATTTTTGGAACTTTTGGTTCCTGTATTTTCAAACTCTTCATTAAGCTTCTAAAGGTATTATACCAGGGTCGACCATTTAATTTGAAAGAAACAAGAAAACAAGAATCTTTCCAAATTGTTTTGCAGCAAGGTCTTAGATATTATACCAGGGTCGACCATTTAATTTGAAAGAAACAAGAAAACAAGAATCAAGAAATTGTAATCAACAACAATAAGATATTCAAAGAATCTCTTTACTGCAGAAAAGCATCACAGGATCTAAAATTTTGCTGATCTCACATATCAACAAAACCAAGAAACCAAGAAAAAGAGCAATGATCCAATGAATAGAAGTAAAACACTGAACCAGTTTCAGAGACCTTTTTTGATGTTTTTACAAAATGTCAAAGCTCGTACATGCAGTAATCAAAATGCTAAATCAAGCAGTATTATTGGGTTCTTGGTCAGGGTGAAATTTGCCGTACTCCCATGTTGTGCTCCACTGTCTCTTCAGGTGCAACCGTGTTGCGCTCCACCATCTCTTCAGCCATGTTGTGAGCCACTGTCTCTTCAGGTGCAACCATCTTGCGCTCCACCATCTCTTCGGCCATGATGGGATCCACTGTCTTGCCAAGTGCAACTGTGTCGCGCCCCACCATCTCTTCAGCCATGTTGTGATCCACTGTCTCTTCAGTTAAGGCAACCACATTGTGCTCCACCATCTCTTCGGCCGTGTTACAATCCACTGTCTCTTCAGGTACTGCAACCAAGTTGTGCCCCACCATCTCTTCCGCTGTGTTGTGCTCCACTGTCTCTTCAGGTGCAACCATCTTGCGCTCCACCATCTCTTCGGCCATGATGTGATCCACTGTCTCGCCAAGTGCAACTGTGTCGCGCCCCACCATCTCTTCAGCCATGTTGTGATCCACTGTCTCTTCAGGTAAGGCAACCACGTTGCGCTCCACCATCTCTTCGGCCGTGTTACAATCCACTATCTCTTCAGGTACTGCAACCAAGTTGTGCCCCACCATCTCTTCCGCTGTGTTGTGACCCACTGTCTCGCTAGGTGCAGGTATCTCATCTGTATTGTTACACTCTTCTGTCACTTGGGCCCAACCCCCATCCTGAGCAACTGACTCCAAGTATTCTTCCATCAGCCCAGCCGTGTTGTCCTCAACCGTTTTTTCAGGTGCAGCAAGATCATCAAGATCAACGAACATCATGTTGTCCTCCATTACATGGGCCTTATCACCACGTCGAGCATCCTCTGATTCCTTGTAATCTATCAGCTCATAAAGAGCCCGGTTCAGCTCCGGAGTCGGACTGAAAGGCCCCAACCGATCAACTATACTGCTGCTGGAGGCTGCCTCCTGCTGCTTAGTCTCCACATCATTGCATGTGGAGATATAGTCCTCATAACAGTGTATGTAGTTTTGCAAGGCCGAGATTGTAGCTTCAGTATCGCGGCCACCGGAAGATTTGTATGCAGTCGTCAAGACCTTCAAAGCATCCATGTACCTGCGATGAGCATGACTAACGCGGGAAGTGTGTGTTTTGCAAAAGAAGCTTTCACAGGACTTGTAACCTTCCATGATTTGTACAAGACTACAAGTGGAGATGGCAATTGTGGTTTACAGGATCAGAGAGAGAGGTTGGATGGGTTTATATAAGAATGCAGGGTTTAATTAGGGATTTAGGTGCAATGGACTTTGTCTCTTGCAGTTACCAGAAAGAGCTTTATGATTTTTTTTTTAATTTTTTCTTTCTTTTCTTTCTTTTCTTTCTTTTCTTTCTTTTTTTTTCTTTATTGCAGAAATACGGTGAAATTAATATTAATGCATCATTCCAGCAGCTGTTTCTGGGTAGTAAATAGTGATTCTGAGCTTGTCTAGATTGAGCTTTTGCCTTGACAATTTGTGGCATGATTTGTCAATACACAAAATAAATAAATAATAGAGTGATTGCATTTTAAATTTCATAGAATTTAAATGTTGTTTGATAGTCCATCAAATGTCATTGAATTTTATACAATTTACAATAGTCCCGACTTGATGCTCTTTAATAGACTATGCAATGACACTTAAGTACGACAAAGGGACCCCCATTGCTCCTTATCTCTTCAACTTGGCAATTGACTTCTTACCGTGTTGGATTAAACACCCTGAACCTGCTAACATCCCGGTTTCCTGGTTGTAAAACACGTTTACTTTATGCAGATGATACACTTCTGCTGCTCCCAGCTGCAACACAACAAATGCACGTTGCTCACAATTACACTACAAATCTTTGCAAACCTATCAGGCCTCAAAATCAACCTAAACAAATATGAATTGCTTATGACATCGTCAGTTTCAGGACATACACATCAACTGGCATCCATATTACAATACAGACCAACAAATTTTCCATTCATGTACTTGGGGCCCGCTTTCATAACAAAAACTGCCAAAAGCTGCATACACTCCTCTGATAGAAAAAAATTCAAAAAAAGTTGTCAGGCTGGAAGGCATCACAGGTGTCGATTGGAGGGAGATGCATCATTATAAATGCAGTATTGACTGCCATTCCGGTTTTCTTCGTGTCCTCTTTCCTTTTACCTAAATGGGTTTCACAAGCAATTGACAGAAAAGGAGGAGGTTTTTATGGCATGGGCATAAAGAACAGCAAGGGCAAAAAAGACCAATTTGCCTAGCAAACTGGAGAATTGTCACTATGCCAAAGAAATTTGGAGGCTTGGGAGTCAGAAATATTGAAATAGTTAACCACTCACTATTTTAGAAGTGGATGTGGTGATAGCTGACGGCACAACACAAATGGTGGAAAGAGGCCATGCCTACCAGACATGCCAACACAGAGACCATGGGTATGTGACAAGATTTCAGCATTTTGGAAATCAATTTCAAAGCTGTCAGTCCCTTTTATGAATTCAATAGAGTTCATAGGTGACGGAAGGAGCATCAAATTCCGGGATGATAATTGAGCACAAGGAATTCTCAAAACTGATTTTCCAACTTTATATGCCTTTACTGCTGATCTGCATTGTGCAGCAATACACATGTACCAGGACCAAGTGTGGCAGTTTCAGAACAGAAGAGAGCTATTATCACAGCAAGCTGAGGATGAATTACACAACAGAATACAACATCTCCAGCCCATCCGTCATCAATCAGACACCATTATTTGGACAAGGACAGTGGCGGACCCATGTTGGGGCAAGCCCAGGCTAGTACCCCCCCCCCCCCCCCCTCAATTTTCAAAATCAATAATAATTATATATTTTTTCCTTTAGAATTTCATAAATTAAATACAAAATATTAAATGTACCTAGGCTTAAATAGCTAACATTAAAAGAAAATTCTTCGTTATTAAGTTTGTGTCTAGACTTATATGTCTCTCTGAATCCACCACTGAACAAGGATACAAAGCAAAGTCTTCATGTCAACTCCGCATACTGATTCCTAACTAATGAACGTTTCATACTGTTTAAATGAACAATTTGAATGCTTAATTAGAATTTAGAAGTGAAACGAAGAGGAAGAAACAAGACAGAAGTAAAACAAACATGGTGGCTGTTCTCTCACTCTTTCTACAGCCCCAAAATGATTCATATCTCAGTACTTTTGGTACATTTAAAATGAGACCCTCATAAGTATCACATTATATCACAGCCCTTTTTTCTAGTAAAAACGAAAACTATACAATTGTACTAAAGTAAACAACAATATATATCTTTCCAAAACAAACAATCACACATTAGAAGGAGCAATCACACATTAGAAGGATGACCTCAACAAGAGAGGATGGCAGTTGGTTAGTTACTGATGTAACAGAGATTCTGAAACAGGATCTCACAATTTTCACATAATGCTCACACACAAGGAATGTCAGACACACCATATATATATAGGTATTGTGGCACAGCAAGGTCCAGAACAAAATTACATAAGAGGTGACACAAAGCACATCTTAACAAATTAACACTCAACTGACAATGAAATGGAAAGAAAGATGCAAGAGGTTATTTCAAGATAGGAAACAAGAAAGCCTCCAACTGGCAAGACTCATAATAGAAGAATTCGATGTGTGATTTCCAGAAGCCAAGTTTGAATAGGAAGTGATTTTTTTGTATTTCACATGATATATATTCAGCATGTACTTCAGCTTTTTTTTTCTTTTTAATTTAACTTGTGTAATCTCAGATCACAATTTGTGATCACTTTCATTTATAAAATTTGGGGGCTTGACCCCTCATCTTTTTCTCAAAAAAGAAAAAAAGGTAAAAATATACTCAATTAGCATTATTTCGCTCTAAATTAAGTAACTTGAGATTGTGAATGTACAATAACAAAACATCTTCAGAAAAAAAAAACTAAACTGCAGTATCTTTCCAAATTGCATGCAACAAGATCACCAGGGTCAATCCCCACATTTTGAAAGAAACAAGAAAACAAGAATCAAGAAATTGTAATCATTCACCACTAAGATATTCCAAGAATCTCTTTACTGTAGAAATGCATGCATTACAGTATCTAAATAACCAAGAAACCAAGAAAAAAAGCAATGATTCAATGAATAAAAGTAAAACACTGAACCAGTTAATTTCTATCAGACCTTTATTGATGTTTCTATAAAATGGCAAAGCTCATACATGCATGCAGTAATCAAAAATGCTAAATCAAGCAGCATCATTTGGTTCTTGGTCGGGCGAAATTCGCAGTGCAGCCATGTTCTTCTCCACTGCCTCTTCAGTTGCAACCATGTTGCACTCCACCATCTCTTCGGCCACATTGTGATCCACCGTCTCTTCAGGTGCAACCGTGTTGTGATCCACCATTTCTTGAGGTACTGCAACCACGTTGCGCCCCACCATCTCTTCGGCCGTGTTGTGATCCACCGTCTCGTAAGGTACTGCGACCGTGTTGTGCCCCACCATCTTTTCGGCGGTGTTGTGATCCACTGTCTCTTCAGGTGCAGGTCTCTCACCCATGCTGTTACGCACTTCTGTCACTTGGGCCCCACCCCCATCCAGAGCATCTGACTCCAACACCAAGGCAGTGGCCTCAGTACCGTGACCGCCAGAAGATTCAGACGCAGCAGCCTTCATCGCTGCTAAAGCATCCGTGCAACTCTGAGCCCTATGAAAAACGGCAGCATATACTGTGGGACACATGTCCCAGTTCATGGGCTTTTCCATGATTAATTAGTGCAACTAGTAGAGATGGCAAGTTTGGTTTACAAAATATATGTGAGAGAGGTTGGTTGGATCATGGGACTATTTATAGATGTAGGGTTTATGTGTAGGTTCAATGGATGGAATTAAGCAACTGAGTTGAGAGTTGTTGGGTTCTTGACTTGCTATTGGGCCTTCAGTTTTGTTTCTTGAAAGAAAGAAAGAAAGAGCCTTTTTCTTCTTGTTTTTTGTTTCTTTTTTTTTTCTTTCTTTCTTGTCAAGTTAATTTAGGAAGCATTTTTGATATATTATTTATATTGCAAACATATGATATGACTATGGAATTTATTAACTAAAAGACTCTACACTTAGATATCTCTGATTTTAATTAAGAATTATCCCATTTTTTTTCTTTTTTTATATTTCATTCCATTTTCTATTTTATAAGACTGCCATAATTAAGATATGCATGTGCATGTGATCATGTGCACCCTCCCACATATCAGAAAATTAAATCTCCACAAAACAAACGAACAAATAAACAATTATGACATTCTGATATCTGAATGAACTAAAAATTTATTATTAAAAAAAATTATTTGCTAATGAGTGGTGATCTCTGTTAGATTCGTAATGACTTGTAGACATTCCCACCCTAAAAATATAATTAATTAGAATATCTTTTCTATGTTCAGTTAACAAGAGAGACTTCATTTTGACAACTATAATTGGAATATATTTTCCCTCCTAGTTAACATACCAAGTATGCTCAACCAAAAAAAGTAAAATAAAAAAAAAACCAAAGAAAAAAGACAATCTTAGTAAAGACAGAATATGCTACTAGACAGTAAACACAAAGTGTTTACTCATAAGACAATCTCTTTTGACAACTACATCAAAATCTCTCAAACAATCTTACACAGGTTAAGCCAATAAACGGAATAGCGATCGCAGTAGAGGGCTTCTAGGGAACAGGGGGAAAAACTAATAATTTTCTATGATAGCTATGTAATATATAAACAACATACAAATTACCCAGCATTTACAGAATTAGAAATGAAAAATGAAAAAAAAGAGAATAAGTCACTCAAAACTTGAAGACCTGCTCCATCGATCCAAATAATCCTCAATGGAAGCATTGACAGATACTGTATCTACTGTCTGGTCCGTGCTTGCAACTGAGACCGAATCATCCTCTAAGTCGAGCAATGCAAGATTGAGGTACGATCTGATGTTTGAACCTGGTGGTGTTATGGACATCTCATCATCTGACCCATCAAAGCTTTCCTCTGCTATTGCAACTTGCAATTCAGCCCATTTTGTTACTTCTTCATCCCCTTGAAGAAGCTTCGTCACCTAAGAGTCATTACAAAATAGGGGCAGAAAAACAATAAAAAATTAAGTTTTTTGTGGGTGAACTGGTAATATTAAGGTAACAAAAGAGAGAACTCTTACAAGTGACATTGTCGGTCGGGATTGGTAATAGGTTCTAAGGCACAAGGAAGAAGCTATTATAATTCTTCTCATTTGTTCAGCCACGTGTGCATCATTCAAACACGGATCCAGCAACTCTTCCATGTTTCCACCATGCAATATCGGTTTTGCCTATTCACAACAAAAAGAAGATGATAAGAGATCATAAGGAAAAGTATAGGTCAATGGATCTAAAAGTTCAATCCATTTGAACATTTTTAAATACTCCCAATAAAATCACATCACTTATAAATTTTTGGTTTAAAGAGAAGAAGATACCCAAGCAACGATGCTCTCGTGACCTTTAGGTGACCCAGCTTGGATAGGCTTTCGGCCTGATATAAGCTCAAGAAGCACCACACCATATGCATAAACATCTATTTTCTCATTAACCTTTCCATACATGAAGTATTCAGGTGCCAGATACCTACCATAAAGGAGAAGATCGTTACAATTTACAAAGTTAATATAAATACTTGAAAACAGGAAAAAGAAGAGTAAATTGTAGAAATACGCTCAGATCATTTGCTATTACGCAAAATTTAATGAAAAGCAATTAGTTGTTTACCCAAATGTGCCAGCAATATCATTGCAAGTGAGGTTTGAAGCCGGAGATGAGACCCGTCTTGCAAAACCAAAATCTGACAACTGCAACAGAATCAACAATGTTAAATTGTATTTCTCAAGGTCCTTGCATTTACTATCTAGCTCTATTCATTAAGTGCTCTATTTAATTAATAGAATTCAATTGCGACAAATAATAACACTGAACAATATTGAAATGTTGCCAATACTAAACCTCTACAAATAATAAATTATTATAAAAAGAGAAGATTAATATAAAAACCTGTGGCTCAAAATCCTTTGAAAGGAGTATGTTGGATGATTTCACATCTCCATGGATCACTGGCTCATCAGACCCACCACCACTATGCAAATAGTCGAGTGCTTCAGCTATGCCAACAGCTATCTTATACCTCTCCCCCCAGCTTAGCACATGTTTGTTTTCTTGTTCACCTGAAAAGAAGGGAAAAAAAAATCGATCAATATTGAGATGTTAATCATTGACATAAGCATTTGTGTACATATTGGTCATACTCCTTAATGCTCCTACAAATGCAACTAAAACTCTTAATGAAAAAATATGGGTGTGCTTGACCGTGGTTTCATTAAATTTGTTCATATTTACAAAGGTATCTCATGAAAACACAGAATTAGCATATGAAAAGCCCAGATGAAATGTTTCAGCACACAAGAATCGGGACCTCATGGAGGGCGCATAAACAAATAGCAAAGTCGAGAGGGTGCCAATGCAAATGAAGAAATCAATATTAATAAATACAAAACCACCTCAGAGCACAAAATAAAATGATCAAGTTAGTGAACAAAATTACAACTATAAAAGGGACCAAAGTGAAAACTCGATTTTCAAATCAATCAAGGACTAGCACACACACACTCTAGGCACAAAAACATCAACATTAGTGCAAATAACATGAAATAACATACCGTGAAGAATTTCCTCTAAGCTCCCATTAGGCAAGTAGTTATACACCAATATAAGGCTTTTATTCTCAAAACAAAAGCCAGCTAGAGAAATTATGTTTGTGTGGCGCAAACACGAAGCAATCTCCACTTCACACATGAACTCCTTGAGGGCCGCATTACTGGGTTTTAACATCTTTACAGCTAGCACCTTCCCTTCTGGAAAATGTGCCTTGTAGACCCTGCTCGTGCCCCCTTTCCCTATTAGCTTATCTACAACATAATTAAGACAATAACTTTCACAAGTTAAAGATATCCCCTGAGATAAAAAAATATATATATATTTTGTGTGGTAGAAGTATTAACTAATTGCCATGCTTTCCTTTAAAAATGTCAAAAATTTGGGGTATCCCTTGTGGATATTTACAGTTGGGAACACTGACCCGTTCTTTATCTCAAGAAAAAACAAAAAAGAAAAATTAAACAAGTTTTTCAGGCTCCATTTCAAAAGGTTTATGCTTGATAACTTTCAAAAATTATTTAAAACTTCTTTCTAATGTAGAAAATAATTTGAGAAAACAAGTTACATGCCTTACAAAAGAATTAATCAGTTGTAGTATCCCAATCTTATAAGCAACCCATTTCCTAACTTAACTTGTAATAACAAGGCAAAGCAACTTCTGGTGTACATGTAAGATAGTTAGGTTTTAGATAAGAAATGAAAAATAACCAAGAAGAGAAAACAAACCAGCAGAGAAATTTGAAGTGGCTACTTGAAGTTCTTCATATCCAAAAATTGTACAGAATGAAGAAAACATCTCCTCAAATTTTTCTAACTCCTTTGGAGGCCAATCTTCGCTCAATTTCAAATCGCTACTCGAGCTCATAACAACACTACTAACCGGGTTATCGGGTCTCCCTTCTAGGTGCAATCTGGTCGGAATCTTCATGGCCCACCTCACCACAGTCCACTCTGACGAGTTACACCTCCTATGAGTTAGAACCCTCTTTCTCAGACTGTGTGACCCACCATTCAATTTCTTATTGGAATCACTAGGTGAGTTGCATGAACTGGAGTTGCTGGATTCATCCTCTGATGAAATAGTGCATACTGAGCAGCTCCTGTTATTGGTTTTGGTCCCGAATCCATTGACGACACTGCTAGATTTGTTTGCCTTGCTCGTTTTGTTTGCCGTGCCTTCTTTTGGCCATGAACAGTACAAATTTCCATCCTCTATCTGACTTGTGGGTTCACTCTCTGCTTGGGTTTGGTTCTCAGTGGGCCAGGGACAGTACAGATTGTTTTCATCATTGCTAGAGCTAATTGGGTTGTTGGTACTGGTAACACCATCACTACCAGATTTCGGAAGTATGAATTCCTGTGGCTTCTCTTCTAAAGTAAAATTGGAATTGTCTGCATCAGTGGAAATGCTGGTATGGGGGTATCTTACCGGTAAAACGCAATAGAGGTCGCTCTCTTTGATCATACCAGCTTCTGACTTTGGCTTGGTCTTATCTAATTTTAAAATTACTTACTTTAGAATTTATTTCTTGTAAAGAAAAATAAAGAAGGTGCATGCATTATTAAGCAATAACAAACCCAACTCTTTGAGAAATAAATAAACAAGACAAACAAACCAACTAACCTGGTACTTCACTTTGGAATACAATTTTTCCATTATTTATGGCAACAACTAAGCAAGTCGATCTCAGCTTCCTTGCACAATACTTCGCAATGGATAAAGAAAACCTAATAAAAGAAAATTGATACAACAGATCTTCAGAATATTGCTTAATTGCTTAACTGCCCTCCAAAAAGACCATAATCTGCCAAAACCAGCACAACTTCCTTTAAGTTCATATATGACCTCAACATGAAATTCGTGCATTTAACCGTATCAGAACTGAATGGTACCAAATGACATGGAACAGTGTTGGTGCACAACTTATTATACAGCCTGAAAGAAACCATATATTGGTAAATTTGCTGCTATTGTTCATTTCATTATTATTGAAGCTACATCAGGACTTAACCTCATTATCCAGTACATTACCAGTACGGTAACTGTATTAAAAGGCTATACATACCCATGTTTGTGCTTATTCCTAGCCGCACCAAGAATAAGTTTTGAGGCTCCCAGAGAAATCACTTCGCGAACCAATGCTCTTCTACGTGAAAATCCTTTACATATCTTCAGCTTCAATTCTATCTGTGTAAATGAGAAATTGTAGCAAAACATGTATTAATTAGAAAAAATAATTAAATAGAAGAGCAATAAAACAATAGAATTAGTTTGGCATATTTGCGAGACAACAACATCATGACAAGGAGAGAACCAAATAGAAACTATGAGGACATTGACAATCGAAGTGCGGAACAATTTAAAATTGAACTTAAGTCAAAGATATGAATTCTGAATAAGTATTACTATTACATCAGATTGCAAGTTGCTGTTAAAATAAATATATGATTACCTACTTTAAAGGGAACAGTTTGGGGGCAATTTAAGAATTATTATTAAACCAAAATCAAATATGAAGTCTAAAACTCACACTAGAAAACTAGAGAATAGAGCCAAAGAATTTATTTAGAGTTCATTATAAAACAAAAAAAAATTATTTAGAGGCATGGGTAGCATGACAATTCCCAGGCAGAAATTTCTTAAAAAAAATAAAATAAAATTGAACGGAAATAAAAAAAAGCAAAAAAAAATGTTCAAATCTCTATTTGTAGAAATGGTACAAATTAACCAGAAATGTCGACTATGGACGAAATTGAGGAAATATGTCAAATTATGCTCTACACCATTTTTAACTCCAACCCAAAATTCAGAAATTAGAACCAATCAGACTAGAAATTAAAAAAAACAAAAAAAAATAAACCTGAATTAGAGGTACCAATTGACTAAAACAAAAAGAACATGCAAGTATAAACACTAATTACAATCAATCAATTAGACAAAGAACTCAATTTTGGTAATGAGTTCTCACAATTCAACTACACAATAAACAAATTTACACAAGAAGAAGAACAGTAAACCTAAGTAAGAAAGAAAAGGAAAATATTTGGGAGATACCAAGATCGATACTGACTTTATTATTCGGATTAAATGAGTTATTATTCATATTATTAATAATTTTATTATGCAATTTATTTTTTAGTAATATTTGAGTTGAATAATAACTCACGAATAATAAAATCGGTATGGATTTTGATATCTCCCAAACATTTTCCTCGACAAATTTACACACGAAGAAGAAGAACAGTAAACCTAAGTACAAAAAAACATAAAGAAATAAATAAATGAAGACCTGTTTGAGATTGCAAAAACCCTCATAGACAGAGAGCATGGAATCCAGTTCCAAGTTGAGAGAAGAACAGGAGACACCAGGCGAGTTGATGACGTGGCACGCCACGAAGTGATCCCCGCTGTGGGCCAGGTTCACCAGTGACCAAGTGAGCGTCTCTTTGCTCTTCGAATCCATCTTCACTGCCACCATCACTGTCTTCTTCTTCTTCTCCTCTCCTTCTCCAGCAGCTATTTCTCTCCCACCCATCTCTTCTTCTTCTTCTCTCTCGCTGTTCTCCATTTCGACTGTACTTTTCTCTTCTTCCTTCTCTACATCCAATTCTTCCGTATTATTATCATTATTATTCTCTCTCGATGACTTGGGGATTCCCATTCTGTGAGGGTTTTGCTTCTACCCTCTCTCTCTCTCTCTCTCTCTATTCCTCAAAGGTCGATGCTTTGAGTAAAACCGATCGATTTGCAAACAGTGGGGATCTCTCTCTCTCTCTCTCTCACATGGGTTTGTTTGGGTGAGAGAGGAGAGAAACAGAGGAGAGGAGAGAGGTGTGGTGCTACTTTTGTCGCAAGGAGATATAATAATCAAAATAAAACAAAAAAAAAGGAAATGCGAGTTATCAAAAGAAGGAAGCAGGGGAAGTTCCAAATCCTACTGTACAAAATTTTGGTCCGATGGGAAAAATATCCGTTCGATGGTATCAAGATGCGTATAAAAGTTCGCTCCTACGTTTTAATAATCGTAAGAATTGTTAGATTTAATGATCCAACGGTTATTTATCCCATCGGACCAAAATATCATCCGATGGGCGTTGGAGCCCCCCGTTCCAAGAAGGAAACCCGCGAACAGAACTCCTCTCTCCGACTCTCTCTCTCTCTGTCTCTCTCTTGGTGTCTTTTTCTTACTTAATTAAACCAAAACCAAATAATAATAATAATAATAATAATAATAATAATAATAATAATAATAATAAAGAAAAGGAGAAATGGCGCCCGTTCCCACACACAATGCGTCCTTCCTTCCTTTGACACGGAAATAGTAATCAAACTGACAGCGCTTTTTTTCCACTTTCCCCCCTCACCTTTCTATCGCTTCCAACTACAGTCCAAAATGGTTTGGTACACTCGGTCTACCCAAGAGTCGCTGAACCGGAGTCAATGTAAACAGTGTTTTAGACTAAATTGGATTATTACATTTATTCGTGTGTATGTGTATTGTATTGCTCCTTTTTTTTATGTGAATGAAAAATTGTGTGTATGGCCATTGAAATCAAATTATGTAATAATATGTTCATGTGTGTTTACTATTAAAAAAATATACAATAATGTGATACATGATATCAACCTACTTACTTATTTATTTATTTATTTATTTATTTATTTATTTATTTATTTATTTCAAAGAAATATTTCTTTTAATCTTGTCATTTATTTTCTTTTATTTTTATTAAACAATTTTTAAAATATTTTATTTAGTATTGCTTTTAACATCTTTACCAATTTTCTTTAAAATTTCATGTTAAATTTCTTATATTGACATCCAAATCACTATATATTGTTTTGAATTTTCCATAAAATTTGAGTCTCAACTTTAAATCTGATCTATATATTTAATGATACACCAAGTTCAGACAAAGACATTTCTTTCCAACAAAAGTGCGTTTGTTCTCGGCCGCCTATATATCTAGTCATGGAATATGTCGATTTTCGTAATTGACCTTCCTCTTTTCATAATTTATTTCATGGCGTATTAACGAGTACCTTTAATTATTATTATTCCCCTCTTTTTCACATTCCAAATCTCCTCTCCTTTTCCTTCAAACAGGAGACCTCCAGTTCCATTTTTCCTTCATTAAATACTGCGCTAGTTGTTAGAAATATGCGTCATTTTTGTGTCTACCCAGTGAAATCATATAATTACTTCTTCTAATTAAGTATTGGATCAAATATAAATTTATATATGATATATTTGTGTGGTTTATAACTTTACAAAGGTGGGATGACGACCATGTACAATTATTTATTTTAATCTAAAAACCGTAGGCATCATGTAGAAGTATTTATTGTGCACATAAATGCAATGCAATGCAATCCAGTCCTTGTCTTTCTAACAAATTATTTTTACAAAAAAAAATTTATATTTTTGTAAAGATGCCTATGGTTGTCTGACAGTTTTGACCCGTTGACTATTGTAGGCGTATTCTTTTTTTTTCTTCTTTTCTTTTGAGATTTGATCATTAAATTTTTAGATATTTGGAAAAAAAAAGTTTTAACTTGTAGATGTCTATCACAAAAAAAAAGAAAAAAAAATTATTATGTGTGTTTTTCTAATTTTTTTGAAAAATTAGAAACATTAATATTTTTTTTTTAAAAAGAACTAATTTTTAGAATAAACTAAAAATTGAAAGATTCACCATGAATAACTTTTTTGAACAACCTAATTGTTTAGAATAATCAATTAAAATTTTAAACTATAAGAGTTTGAAAAATAAAATCCAATTTTAAAAGTCTAGTATGGATTTGAAAATTGAAAATTCTGACTTAACATTTAATGCTCCGGCCATGATGACAAATTCAAAATGGATCATTTAAAATCCAAAGAAAATTCGCAGCTGCAAAATTCATGGCAGATTTAAAGAGTGCAGCAAAAAAAAAAACCTGGATTTTCAAAGTTTTTTTTTTGCTTATTTTCAAATTTTTCCAATTTTTTTCAAAAGCTAATTTTGAAAAAAAAAATCTAACCAAAATGGTTCCAATAAAGCTCCATCTCTTTATATTTGAAACCTAATAGCTTATTATTACATTAATAAATTGTTTCAGTGTCATTTCTGTTTCATTCGTATTCAGAATTAGTAGCCATAATTTCAAAAATCAACACAAGATATAGTGCGAATATATCATAATTATTTCTAAGAGTACGTTTGAGCCATTAATTTTTTTATTTCATTTTTAATTGATTCCATGTTTCAATTTTATTATAATAGAGGTCGTATTTTTCAGCTTAGTTTGAACGGTTTTATTTCAATCTAACAAACGTAAAAAAAAAATTATCGCAATCAAAATCGCAACAATAGTGCGCTATAAAATACATCCTCAAAATATTAAAAAAAAAAGAAAAATATACGTAGAAATAGTTTGTCATAATAAAATTTTAGATAAAGAAATATATTTTAGAATGAGACTTATATTATTTTTCTATGAATCTGCATATTTGCATATTTGATAGTATTTTTTTTTTATTTTGCTGATAGCATCTTTGATAATATTAGAAGAATTCCATTGTGTTCTCTATCCTTGGATTATTTTTTTTTATTGAGCTCATGATGTATGAATAATCTTGATGAAACATAAGCTTCCATGAAGTTTCATCCATTTAATATGTGCAAGTATGTATTTATTTAAAATGATTATTACTTTATTAGGTACAAATTTACCATGTAAACATAAAAAAGGATCCCTAGAAAATATTTTAAAAGAAAAGGACAAAAAAGCAAAAGGCCCCAAAAAAGTGGCATTAAATATATATATACATAAAATTTAGGAAATAAAATAATGTTCTTCTGACCTAACATGGATGACCAATTAAATTAGAAATAATAATGAATACAACAACTCTTCAACAAAACAAAAAGAAAATTGGTTGAAGAAATTAAATAGAAAATTTATTCTAATTGGATGAACCTTTCAAGCAAGATCAAAAGGAGAAATTTATAAAAGGAGACACTTTTACAAACACTTATTAATTGAATCAAAATTCACAAAAATTAACAATAACAAGTACTAGTCTTATAGTTTTTGTTTCATCCATGCATTTATGGACCACATCTGATCTGGAAAGCAAGGTACTTTGTTCTGAAAAATAATGAAAATAATGAGAAAAAGATGCACAAAATTAATCCATTTAAAAGTACAATTCATAATTTTGTCAGGGTGCATTTTGCAAATCTAGCTAGAACATGTGACTATGTGACAAGGATAGTTGACACATCACATGATGTTAGCTATTGGAATCAAGTGTTTGTGTGGATTCATGCTCTCATTGCTCCAAAATTGGCAACATTATATGATTATATATTGACCCAACAATTTTTTATGTTTTTAACCTTCTTTTCATAAGATGGTAATTTTTTTTTGTTGAAATAAAAGTTTCTGTTATTTCCAATATTTCTTTTTTTTTAAAATATTTTTAACAAAATATAAATCCTACGTTAAAATCTATTATTATTTGTGCTAAATCTGCAATAAACTCTGTTAAAAAGGAATGGAAAATTCTCAATTTTATCATTATTATTTTTTTATAAAACAAACACAAAAAATTTGACATGCTCAAAATGACAAAATTTGTCATGTTGTTTTCTTTGCTAGGTTTCCTTGTCCCAATACTAATTTGTTGTTTTTTTGCTAGCTAGTTGCATGTGATCTGAGTTAGGAGGAAAAAGAAGGAAAAAAACAAAAATGGCAAGAAAGGTTGCATATAATTGAGCAAATTTGAGCAAACTAGTTACATGTAACTTGGATTATTTGGATAAATCATAAAATGTAGGTCATCCTATTTTTGTGAAATGTCAAATATCAGATACAAACAATAAAGTGGTGGTCCCTTTTCTTCAAATTTTAACAAAACCCAGTCCTACTTTAAACAAAATAAAAGAAAAAAATTTATGATCATATACTCAGACTTAGGTTACAGGTTCTATCCCTGCGTTTGATAAGTAAAGTAAAATTAAAACGGAATAAAAATTGAATCACTCTAAAATATTGGTATTTGATAATAGAAAAGTAAGTTGATGAAGTAGTGAGAATAAAAAACGTTAAAAGTTAAAAAAATTGGTGATTTAATTTTACTCCACATTCATAGATGTTTTAATTTACTCCATCTTAAATCACTTTCATTTGATGTATTAAAACGACTTAAAATAGTTGTCCTCCATTTGACAAGTGGAGTTGAGGTGATTTAAGTACTTTAAACCGTTTTAATACATCAAATCAAAGTAATTTAAAATGAAGTAAATTAAAACATTTATGGAGATAGGATAAAATTAAATCACCAAATTTTCATAATTTTAATACTTTTTACTCTCACTACTTCATCTATTTAACTTACTATTACCAAACATCAATGCTTTAAAGTAATTTAACACTCACTTCATCTTAATTTTATTTTTTATTAAATAAAAAATAAATTATCTTTACTCCATTTATCAACGTAGAATATACATAAAATATACAATTATGAATTTGAGCACATTTTATCTCTGTAACAAACCTAACAATTGTGACAAAATTATTTATCTCCAGTGCAAGCATTTGATATGCTAGTGGAGCTCCATATTTGGTTGTCGGTGTATTTAATTTGGAATAGGAATTTTTGTTTTTTCAATGTATCTCGTACAAGTGTTATTGTATGGCTATGCATGATTGAAATCATTATAGATATTAATTTCAATTAAATTTACTAGAATAGAGTCTAGAGTGTAATAAAGAAAGAATTGAGTTCACACTTGTGAGTGTTTAATTATAAACACTTATATTTGATGTAAAATAAATTATTTATAGTCATACTCTTGCTAATTTTAATTGGACAAAAATAAATAGAAGTTTCAATCAACAACTTTTATTATCTTTTTAGAAATTAGGGATAGCATGATAACTAAAATGGGAGAGAATATTACTCAGTAACTCCACTTTATTCTTGCCTTTTTTATGAGGAATATATTATATATAATTATATATGTAATTGATAAGAAGCTCCAAGTTCTTTTTTTTCATCTTGAAAGAAAAAGAACAAATGAAAAATGAAAAATTAATGCCAGAAATATTCTACAACCAAATGATCTACATAAATATTTATTGTTTTTATTTTGTATTGCTACTTAATTTGCAAATTAAGGCTATATGCTATATTTTTCAAAATAGGTGATGTTATACTATAACATATTTAAAAATTAGAGAAATTATTCTTGCACACTAAGTTTTGCATCCCTTATCTGTACTTTAATGTAAGATATAAATATTTTTTTAAAAATATATATTTTAAAATTTTTAATTCTAATAACAGAATGTATATATAAATAGTACGAATAAAAGATACAGTTATGATTTTTTTTTTCAGAACAAGAGAGTAAAAATAATCATTTACTAAGATTGTTTCCATATGAGTACAAGGCACCTGAATATATCCAATATTTTTTAATATGAAAAAAATACCTTATTTGGGTTTATTTGAAAATTTTCCCTATTTTTATAACATATTTCATAAGACATGTAACATGATGTGGAGAAAGAGAGAAAGAATACATTATGCTATTTTTTTTTATTTTCTCTTGACATATTTTTTTTGTTGCAGCTTGGCTCTGTAAAATAAGTTTTCAGATTCTGTCTTTACATATATATGCAATTAATTAACTCAAAATAATATAAGCAATTCCCCTCAATTATAAAAAGTGTCAGCATCACATTTTTACTGATCAAATATTTTGCATTAATGTTATGGGGACATGTCATGTCAAATTAATTAATTATCAAGGACCATTCTACAAAAAATTGGGGCTCCTAACATGTGAACACAAAGCACATTCTTCATTCAATTTATCTTTTGTATTCAATAAGAAAATATTTGTTCTAGAGAGGAAAATTAGAAGATAAAAGTGGATGAAAACAAAGCACTTGATCATACTTTGTTGGATTTTCTATGGCAAGGTAGCATGCAGCACTTAGTGTGGCATGTGATCTAAGCTAGCTATGACCATAAGAGAGTATAAAATACTTAAATTTTGGATTGTCAATGGTCAAGTTTAGTTTTTGTTTCTATCTGTTAAACTAGTTAATTTGTTGAAAATATGGTTAATTTTTTTTGAACCACTTGGTGCACAACTAAAAATTTTAAGCATTGCAATTGAAAATTTCATTTTGCCTTTTTATCATGGGGGCTGATAATAGATACCATTATTAATACCGTTATTTATACCAACTTTGTTATTCAGATTTAATGAGTTATTTTTATGTTAGCGATTCTATTATGTAACTTATTTGTATAATATTTTTATTATTCAACTTAAGTGAGTTATTATTCAAATTAGCGATATTTGAGTTAAATAATGAAAATATTGTATAAAATAAGCTACATAATAAAATCGTTAACATAAATATATAATTCATTTTATATAAATAATAAAATCAATATCGATAGTAACTTCCGAGTCCTTTCTTCTTTTTTTCCTACTTCCAAACAATACTATATGATTTTATACATGATAAAATTATACGCCTTAAAAATATAAAAAAAAGGGATGCAATTTGGTCAAGATAAATGCTTTAAAAGTTCATATATATTATCATGTCATATATAATTAGTCTTCAGGTGAAATTTTTTAAACAGCTTATATATAAATTATGTCCTATTTCATAAATTATATTAATTGATGTTCAAAGTTTAATTTAGACAATTTTTGTATTATAATTCTAAAAAATACATGAATCTTTAATCCGAGGAATGTTGTTAACATACATTTATAGCTTGTTGCATGTGTGTTATAGCACATATAGTAATAGATTTTGTTTCTCTATGAAAAAATATATGTTCAAGTTCTGTAAAAAAATATTTAAAAAATAATAAATGTTACGGCTAATGAGAGCTTTTATTTCAAAAGAAGAGAGTTATAGCCATATTTATAATCACGTATAATTAGAAAAAGAGAAATTATCTTTGCACCCAAAATTTTACATTTCTTATCTGCACATCAAATATATTTATATTAAATAGATAATTTATTTATATCTGAATTTGTAAGTATTTATAGTTAATATAGAAAATATTTATCACTTTTTCTTTCTTAGATGATTATAGAAAATTTTGAAGCCAAAATATTTATTGCACAAATATAAATACAACTTACATAACTTTTAATTCTAATAATATAATGTATAAACACTTATATCATTAGATATAAAATACTTTCTAAAAAAATATAAATTCATTTGAGGTGCAGTTATCACTCTTAAAAAAAATAAGCTCAATTGTTCAATAACTCACCATCATATTATTACGTGCCGAGATAATTAAATAAACCCACTACTTAACTACTAATTAACAAACACGCATCAATTTTAAATATACACTTAATTATATTACATTATTTGCACAATTATTGCAAGCATCAATCTTTGGTGCAACTTTGTTAATTTAATTTATGTCAATATTAATTCCTTGGTGGCAATTACTTCATCGTGTTGTATTTGCCAAAGTATAATATTTAGTATTTAATATTTTTGTCTTATCAATGTCTCCTAGATATAGATATCATTAAGTCTTGGTCAAATTATAAAAATGGTTAGTTATTTAGTTAGGCAGCAACTGTTTTATATGTGATCTCATGGTGGCATGCATGAGAACAATTAATTAATTTTAATTAGAGAAAGAAGAGAACTTTTTATTGTTTATTGTTATATTTTTTTAATTTTAAACTAATAATGTGTAATTATGAAGAATCAAATATTAATTTAAACGAGAGTTTTAATGGTATAAGTATTTGGTGTTACAAAATGGTATGGGTTCATTTTCTCATTTGTATTTGAAAATATTAAACCTAAACATTTAATGCAAATGTTAATTTTATTCGTTTCCATGAAAGATACATGCATGCACATAAAATTTTGTAATTTTTGATGTTCAATTTATACTAGATCAAGATGCAAATATGAGCAATATGAATGTACTAAAATAAATTAGTGATAATTAATTAACTATATTCGTTCATTTTTTGACAGCTTGATCTTTCATAACAAAAATCCCAAATTAATTATTAAATTTTGTATGCTCGTGTATCTCATGAAATTAACAAAAAAAAGTTATAATTGAAGATTAAATTTTTTTTAATTTACCAATATTAATGAAAAAGTAAGTTAATTGGAACACTTAATTTGTAACATCAAAATTTTGTAACATAGAAATCTTCCTCTATTTAAAAAAGAAAATAGTGTTTATTGCCAAAGAAATCTTCCTCTAAGATGATAAATCTTTTAGTTGCTATCATTAACTAGTAATTTAGTGTATTTACAATAGGGGTCAATATATATAATAAATTAAGAGAGCTGATATACAGATACTGTCATTGATACCATCGTTGATACCGATTTTTATTATTCAACTAATATGAGTTATTATTCAGATTAGTAGTATTTTTTGTTGAATAATAAGATACTATACAAAATAAATTATATAATAAAATTATTAACATAAATAATAACTAATTTTACTTGAATAATATAGTCGGTATTGATAACGGTATCAATGATGATATTCTCCAAATATTTTCTAATAAATTAATGATCATATAGTCTAAAATTTTGCTATCATCTAAGAAATCGGTTTAACAATCTCTTTCATAGTTTTGTTCAAAATAATTATTGTACCTGATATTCTAATGTAATTGTAACTTTGAGAGAGAATATATAGATAGAATTAATTTGACCCGATCTGGAAAACTTGTTCAATTTGTTTGGACTTATTTTGATTCAATTTTTTGTTGTTGTTGGGAACTGATATACAGATACCGTTATTGATACCATAATCGATAACAACTTTGTTATTCAGATTAAATGAATTATTATTAATATTGATGACTTTATTATGTAACTTATTTGTATAGTACTTTTGTTATTTAATTTAAATGAGTTATTATTCATATTAGTGATATTTGATTTAAATAATAAAAATATTATCAAAAATAAGTTGCATCATAAAATCGTTAATATGAATAATAACTCATTTTATATGAATAATAAAGTTGGTATCGACTACAGTATCAATTATAGTATCTCTCAAACATTTTTTTAAGTTAAGTTGACTCAAATATGACTTGATTCAAATCAAAACGACTCAAAATTTGATCAGAAAAATATTTGGTACAAAAATCAGTCAAATGTAAAAAAAAAAAAATTCTATCAATGCTAGAAAAATATTTGGTACAGAAAAGATATAGCACCAATAATCAGATTAAGGTATTACTTCATTAATTTATATGTTAACAGTCCATTAATTAGGTAGATTATAAATATAAAATTAAAAGTGAAAACTTTTCAAATTGCAATACTGTAAAAAATTAAAAATAGAAGTTTCTTCAAAAAGAGAGATATGAAAATCACATAATTTTGAATTATAGTATGCTCCATAAATCTAATTAGCAATGGTCTTTGAGGCTGTTTGTCCATTGAGTATCTTTGTTTCAACAAATACACAAAATTAAATTTATTTTGACATGAAAAATTTAATAAGTTTCTTCGTATCACTTTTGAAATATTTTCATGCTTACAATTTCAATTTTATTGATATGATAAAAAGAAATGAAAAATTATTCTTGCACCTTAATTTCTGCATCCCTTATCTCTATCAAATATTAGATATAAATACTTTTTAAAATAGATATTTCAAAATTTAAATAAAAACTATATTAAATAATATAAAATAACTGAGGTGCAAATAAAATATACAGATAAAAAAAATACAGTTAACACTCCTTAAAAAATAATCTTTATCATTGATAATTTTACAATTGCTGATATTACATCCTTAATTATACTTGTAAGTCAGACGTGACACATTCAAACAAATTATTAATTTAATAAGGCAACTAAATTAACAACCACTCCACATCCACATCCACATCCACATCCACATCCACATCCTGTAATTAAAAATGGAATTATCACATCCACATCTACAATTTCTTTACAAGTGGGACGTTGATTTATAATTTGTTTCACAAGTGGGCTGTGGATTTATAATTTTGTACAAATAGGATGGAGGTGTGTTCTAATAGTAGAGTGAGAGGTATCATTTCTCTTTTAGGTTTTTTCATTGTTTATATTTTATTACAAGATGTCTCAAATGGACCTTATCTCAAGCACGTGGTTTGATCATCTGACAGTACGGAACTGACCGCTCCCATATTGGACCTGACCGCACATGCGTGAGGACTGAGGAGCCTTCACTCAATGGAGTAATGTCATCGCTTGGTTACACCTGGAGCACGACCTGATCCAATAAACCCAGCTCCTGTTAAGACTCTTCTGTAGTACTCTTCTTCGCATGATGCAGACAGCTCAATCGATCTGAACTATTAAATATTATTTACACAATAAATTTAATAGAATAGTAAATTAAAATTTATGTTTAATGATTCAAATTTTGTCTAATTCTCTTTTAGTGTCAGAGAGGATGTGAAGCCTTTGGTGCTATTCGATAACTGTTTCTTTAAATTTTTTTTAGCTTCTTTGATTGCTTAAATATTTTGAACACATATTTCTTAACGCGACTTATAACACCTCTTTTAATCTCTTTTTATCTTGAAATCTTAATTCCTATTCGTTCCTTAATACACCTCCTCCATCCGAATTAAATATTCTTAGCTTTTATTCATAGATTAAAATTACCGAATATAAATTTTTTAACATAAACTAAAATTTACACATATTATCAAACGGCCCGTATGATTAGTCTGATATTCGATCTCTCGTTGGGAAACAACAGTGGGAATATATAGCACCCAAAAAGAAGGGGGAACAAAAGGAAAAACAGTGGGAATATAGCATTCATAGGAGTTTATATTTGGACCCAAGAATTTTATTGAACTGTTCAAATTGGGGCTAAGTTACTTTCCGGAGGCTTTCTCGGTTGGTTGCATGACCAGCAGAAGTACCATCTCCTGAGGCTACCCAGAGACACATAAAAAAGCATTTCAAGTATTATTGTATTAGCTTTGTGTAAACAATAATTGGGAACTGGCACCAGTCCATGTTTCGGCCTGTGAATGTCTAATCAGACAACTACTGATAATATAAATCCGGCCCATTAAAGACCCGTTAACCTTTTGATTTGGCCCAAGAATACCTGTAATATGTTACCTTTGATGATAGATATGGGTCCCCATTAAAGCCTGGTTGACATTTTCGACTCGAGTAGGCAGACTCTGTTGAAACGCGTGCGACTGTGTGAGGTTCTCTAGAGGAGTCGAGCATTACCAACTCCACTAGTAGAAGTCAAAAGACCATATGTCGTATGTACTACTATTCAATTCCTCTACAGAAACTTAATTCTGGAATCAAGTAATTAGCCCGTGTGAATTTTAATTCAACGAGCCAGAAACATTGACACTTTAATAATAGTCAGCAAAGAGCTCGGATAATTGTTCATCTGTCCATTCCGGAATCGAGATATTCAAAACCAGTTTTTCCTTCTCATCGTTTTCTTGGTTCGGTTTCAAATTCTCTTTTGAAATCTTGACAGAGGTCTTTTCTTTAGAAGTTTTGTTGAACAAGGCATCTCCAGATATTTTTCGTAGAATGTCTTGGGAATCTTGAGCCGGCTCAGCTGTCCTGGTTTGTTGGTGGTTTGGAATATTACAGGTTCGTGTTCTGGATACTTCATTTGCTTTAGGATTAAGCCGTGAGATTATTCCACAAAAATCAACTTTTTCGCTCCTAGTTTCTTGAATAGCTGATGCTCTGATTTGCGCATTGTTGACTAGGGGCTGTTCCATCTGCTTATTGTCTTCTCTCCTCCCTAGAACAAATAGGAGAATAAATACATAAATAAAATGTAGCTCTGGTTAAATCTGACCTGAAAAACCAGTGTGACATCATGATCTTGAATGCGACTCAGATCAAACTGAGCTTTTTTGGAAACCCAACGATCCAAATGTAACCTGACAGGGACCAAACTGTACCAACCTGAACCAGACTCAAACCACTCCAAGATGGGCAACCAAGAACCTGTGTGGAGTCTACACTGATCCAACCAGAAACCCGAACCTAACACAAGTTACCAAACAAACTCATGCAGCATGAAAACAATTCAGCCATAATCCCAATTCCCAAATGAATCATCAGCACAAGCATCAAAAAGTCTTTAACCCAACTAGTATAAAACTTGTGCACACTAGATTTTTCAAAAAAACTTGTTCATGATATGGTACTATATCAACATTTTATTATTTTTTGATCCATATGTGAAACCCTGGAGACCAAATCTGCTATCACGAACAACTATTTTTGTCAACCCAAAAATTGAAGATAATAGTAAAACTAAAGATACGAAATTGAGTTTTACCCAATATTATCTGTATGCCAGTTGGACCACACACCGCAATTTGAGGCCTAAAGAACCTGAACTGACCATAGTACAAATTGATTTTGACGGACAGAACCTATGCAATGACCTGAAACCAAGTTAACCCAGCCCAACCGAGCAGAACTGCTATTTAAGCAAAAGGTTCCTATTACTCGTAAACATAGATGCAAAACAATACAACAGAATTTACATGAGACCATGCCGGAAGAAGCTTATTCCTGTCAGCTACTATGCCGGTCTAATGGCTCTATAGCAAAACAAGGATTATACTACAATGAGAGAGAAACTAACCATTGTCTTGAAGCTTAGTTACAACTGAAGATCTTAATTGTTCTTGAGGGCCCCCACAGTTCTTTCCTATAAGCTGTTCAAAAGGAAAAAGAAAAGCCAAAACTAATTGTAATTATTAAAATGTAGCAGTCAAACATGCAGTAAAAAGAGATCTTGTTTTCTTTTTTTTTTCTTTCAATCAACATGCAGTAAAAAGAGATACATGTTGCAGCTATTTTGGCAACTCAAGGCAAAGTGAGACTTTGCAACATGGCATAGATATTATTTTACTTGTCCAACAAGATATATTGAGAACAACTTTTTGCAAGATAAAGTAAAAGAAGAAGCTTCAAAACTAGTTGTTCCCATAAAGATCTTTTTTAATATGAGGACAAAAGCTTCCAAGTCAGTTGCTTGAACTATAATCTACTACAATGTATTCCAACTAATTCTATACCAATTATGCCATTATACATATGACGAAACCATATATACTGTCATCATTTAATAGTTAATACAATGAAAAGCAAACCTATCCTGGAACTTCATGTAACTAATCTACAGCTTGTAGACAAAAATACCTGTATTTACCATTTTTGGGAGGGGAAAGAATCAATTTTTCAAAGTCAACCATGATATTTATTTTTTCATGCTAGAAAATTTAAGCAATGTGAACTGGATTCTAAAAAGAAATACATGGTAGCCCATACGGACATAAAGAAGGTCAAATCAATCTGTAGTAAGGTTCATATAATATCCAACAAGTCAAAGTTTTACATAAATTTCTAAAAAGTTGCCAATAAAATAAAGCATACTTCTCATGGTCACCTTCACCACACTATTCAATTGCTTGAACTATAAGGTAGTACCAACTATTTTTCAACCAGATTCTCACAAACTATGCCACCGTACATGACAAAACAACACACTATAAATATTTAACTCAGTGCTAGCATAATAGCATTGCACTTATTCATATGTTGCATTCATAAAAAGACCTTGGTTCTACTTGACCACTGTTACAAGTTTAGTAATATGCATAACAATAAGCATAATGGTCCTGTTGTTCTGATGGAAAAGAGAACCTAGAATTAGCTTTTCAGGAAATTTCCAAATGAGAGATTTCAACAACGAAATCAAAACCAGACATGGAAATTAATCTACTGCTTGTACAAAAAAAAGCTGCTTCTATTAGCAGGAGGAAAAAATCAATTTTTCCTTCTGAAGTTAATTGCCAATCATAAAAGTCAGTTTTCTTCCAAGTTAGAAAGTTATAGCAATGTGAACTGACATTCTATAAAGAAAGAACATTTAATTAAGATGACATGGCATTAGAAAAGTCAAATCAAGCAACTTGGACTTCTGTAAAATGTTCATATAAATTCTACAAGGATAAGTTCTAGACTAATTTCAAAGTAATTGCCTACAAAAAAAAATCAGTCTATTCATCCTCACCTTTACCACATTATCTTCTGTAATATTCAGATACTGAATGGACCGGGCAGGAGAAAATACTACTACCTGAAATTTCCAAAGTGATATTTTAATAATAACAATAAATATAATAAAAATTTCAAGTCCTTGTGAAGGTAGTAACTTATTAAAGACAATCAGACATTGTTGATTTTGAATTAAACATGGTTCATCATGCACCTAATGACCAAACCTAACACAATTAAAATATTCAAATGCCTAAAAAACCCGGTTTCAGGTTGAACATTAAACAACATAAATGATCTAGGGCTTAATTTTCAAAAACGAAATCCACAAAAAGACAAAAAAGTCAGTAGAAAATCTAATACCTGCTTTAAAATAAGAACACATCCAACTGCTACATCACTCCCAAGAGTTCCCTCTAATAGAGCCTTATGATGAATTGAGGCACAAATTGTACCTGTTTGATCCTAGAAAGGGGAAAGATTAAGATGAACAAATATTAATTTATACTCAAATTATATGCATAATTATCAATTACCGTCGTTTTCTTATACCTTCAAAGTTAGAACCAGATCTCCAAGTCCATTTGTCGTGCAAGATTTAACAAGGCCCACCACCTACCTTTACAAATATACTTTTAACATTAACTCGTCCGGAGAAACAGATTTACTCAACAACCTATGAAATGGTAGTAAGAATTACCATTGGTATTCGACCAATTGTGCGAGTTCTGATAGAACCAATCGAAGAAATCAGATTGCTTCCTGTCCCTGAATAGAGCAAACTTTTAATTAAAGTCAAAAAGTGTAGGAATTCGTGCAAATATCATTAATTAGCCAATTAAATCTGAGAGAATGAGTGAAGCATCATGCTTGTGTAGAGTTAGAGATATTCCAATTGTAATGTTAACATCAGAAAGAAAATTAATGGATAATGTGGCAACATCAAAATATTACCTGTCATTTTTTGTTTCTTTGACTTTAGATCCAATTCATTCATTCTATAATCAACTCGACATGGACAAATGCATACATCATGCGTGACTCTACTTAAACCTGATTTGAAAAAGAACAAGGCAAGAGGTATAAACTCTGAGATTCAAAACCCTAACCTAGGTATTGCATAGCGTAGATCCACGAATCTAGCTGAAAATCACCATCCAAATCCATCGATCCACCTACCCTCCCGATCTCTTCCCTTTGCGATCCCTCCTCACCTACATCTCTCCTCTTGATTCGATGCATCGCCGCCTGTACGGCACCAGCAGGGCCTGGTATTAACCGAGGAGGACCTGATCTAGGGTTCTCGACAGAGGGCTTTCTAGAGCGAGAAGAACAAGGTCGAAGTGGCCAAGAAGAGATAGAAGGTGCAATGGCGAACAAATCTGAGTCGTCTACGTCTAATCTCTCCTCCCAACTAGTGCTCTCAGCCATGGCCTAGATTCTAGTTCTCGCTAGCCAAACCCTCGAATTTTTCTTTTGTTTTCTTTTTTTCCCCCCTTTCTTTTCAAGAGGGGAAGGAAAGCCCAAAGTCTTTTAGATTTACTGTGTCATGTATTTTGATCCAATGTATATAATGCTGTCGTGTAAAAGAAATTCGACTGTAATTTTAGGTTCTGTTTCAATGTATGTTAATCACTACATGAATAGTTATAGAGAAACATCCGTGTAAGATCAACAGTTCTGACACTGCACTCGGGAAAAGGCGGGAAGGTGTGGTTAAAAAATATGGCTGCACGCGGCGCATGGTGTTTATAATGAACTGACAGGTGTCAACCTGACTCGTGGACCCCACATTGCATGAGAGGGATGACGCGATTTATAAATGATAATAAATAATAAGATAATCCTAATTATCAATTGTAAAGAACTTGTCTTTCACTACCTTTTTATCACAAACTTATAAAATATAGTAATGAAGATAATTTAAAAAAAACTGAATTTAGAGGGGTGGAGGGAGAAATACTTAATTTTTAGATTTTTATAGTGTTAAATACAAGAGTAGTTGTGCTTTATAAGGATAATTTAAATTTTATAGGAGGAAATATTAATTTATAGTGTAACAATTTGGACTATTGTAAATTTTCATGATGATTAAAATAATCTTTGATGAAATATTAAATGATATTTAAATAATATGAAATTTGAAATATAATCAATGTGTAAGTTAAAGAATATATATATATAAATATTTTTAGTTTTATTTTTTTTCAAATTTATTTGAAAAATCACTATCAAAATTTTCAAATAAACCATTGTCAATGAATCCCCAATCTTATATCATGTTTTTTCATACTAAAAAGAAGTTATGATTTTTGACAAAACAAGCAAGCATTATATATATATATATATATCATAAACAATGAAACTTATATCAAAATATTATGATTAATAAATTAAAAATTATAATTTACTTATCAGAATTTAAAATTAGAATTAAGTCATTTTCAATGATTATAATTAACAGGGTATTAGGTGGTACGAGGTTATGACTTTGTACAATTTTATTGATCATCACATTTTTTTTTTAATGATTATTACGTCTTGTACAATTTTTCAAAGAGGTAGAGAAGAAATTTTCTCAAAGTCAATGCGCGCATTGGTAAAGGTCGTAAGTACACATATATTATAATATTAATATATATGGAAGTCATTATTTGCACAATATATCGTCATATATGTATCGTATGTACAAAGCATGACATTGAAGACTTCGTTTATTCATTCCAAAATAAATTAATTATGTGCCGACTAATTCCTGGTCTGAACTTGACTAGGTCATATATAGCAAGAATTAATAATTTCTTAATTTCCAAAAGGGAGCTGATATATAGATATTATCATTGATACTGACTTTCTTATTCAGATTAAATGAATTATTATTCATATTAACGATTTTATTATACAATTTATTTATATAATATTTTTATTATTTAACTTAAGTAAGTTATTTTAGTTAAATAATAAAATAAGTACTGTATAAAATAAATCATATAATAAAGTCATTAATATGAATAATAAAATCGGTATCGATAACAGTATCAACGAAACGACGATTTCTTCCAAATATTTTCCTTTCCAAAATTACTCTGTTCCCTGCATGCATAGGGAACCAGTAAACAACTTAGTCTACTTAGACCATCTTTGTTTTTTTTTTTCCTTTTATGGTTAAAAAAAGAAAAAAGAAAAAAGAAAAAAGAAAATAGTATATTGCTGACGCCATCAGTGTCATCATGGTCCTAATTATTATTTATCAATAGAGGATGCCAACTAATTAAATAACAAGCACAAATTACGTACTTTATGATCATCCATGCATATATGCAATACAAACATTTTATATATGTACAGCTGTTATATATATACTAAGCATCTATTAATTGTACATGAATTTCACACACAAGATCTAGAGAGCCTGGATATATACAATTCAATACTGCGCAGCATTATAGGAGTACATATATATAGAAAATTTTGACCGCTGAGAGGAGTCCATCTCCTTATTATCTATTTATCTGTTCATTTTTTATTTATTTATTAACGTCAATTATGTATTTATTAATTAAAAATATATTATTGTTAATTAATAAAATTTAATTATTCCATGTACAAAATATATGTAAATTTTGTACATAAAATAATTAAATTTTATTAATTAATAATAATATATTTTTAGTTAACAGATTTACAATTGACGTTAATAAATAAGAATTGGATAAATAGATGAATAGTGAGGAGATGGACGCTAAATATTTTTATAAAATTTTATATATTATTTAGAGCTGAAGTTGTTGAACTTTCTAAGACAAATGGAAAAGTTTTTTTTTGGTAATTAAAGTGGGCCACAAAAGTATCCCACAACTACCACATCTCCACATATATAAATAGGAGAATAGTCTCTTTAGCTATCCATAACAAATATAAGCTTTCATATATAGTTTGTGAACATATCATATGAGAGGAATAATGGCTATTACTCTCATTGAACAAGCCTTGTCTAATCCCTCCACACTATACTTCATCTCTGTTCTCTCCTTCACCTTGTTCATCTTACTAATTACAAGAAAGCCCTCTAAAAACCTAGCCAACCCCCCTCCTTCCCCTCCAAAGCTCCCTATCTTAGGCAACCTCCACCAACTCGGCACGTTAGCGCACCGTTCTCTCCAAGAACATGCCAAGAAATATGGGCCTATCATGCTCATTCACCTTGGAGAAGTGCCGACTCTTGTTGTTTCAAATGCGCGCATGGCTCGTGAGGTTCTAAAGACTCATGATGCCGTGTTTGCTAGCCGACCTCTTCTAAAAGTCGCCACTATATTGGCGTATAACCACCACGATCTAGCATTTGCACCGTATGGTGAGCAATGGAGGTCTCTGAGAAAGATCACCAACATGCATGTGTTGAGTTCGAAGAGAGTCGTGCACACGTTCAAGCACTTGAGGGAGGAAGAGGTTTTGTTCATGGTTGACAAGATCGAAAAAGAGGTTGCATCATCGCCTGACGGTACCGTGAACATGCGAAACGCATTTTACAAATTCACCAACGACATCATTTGTCATATGATGACGGGCAAGTCGTTTAGGAAAGAAGGAAGGGAAGAGAAGCTGATGAAAATAGTGGTTGATAGCATCCCTCTCCTCGGCAAGTTCAATCCCGAGGACTTCTTTCCTTCTCTCAAATGGGTAGGCCGTATTCTCGGCGCAAAGGTGAGAGAAGAGGCGAGGCAAACATTTATGGTCGGTGATGCGATGATGACCGAGGTGCTCAAGGATCGTGTTGAAGGAAGAACCGAAGGTGATGATGATTTTCTCGACACCTTGCTCAAACTTCAAAAGGATGAGAAACAAAAGAAAGAGTTTGAGATAAAAGATGAGCATGTCAAAGCTCTTTGTTACGTAAGTCAAGTCCTTTATTTTTTTTATTTTTTTTGAAAAATATAAACGTCTGTTCACAAGATTCTAATTAATACTACATATATATACATATACAGTGGCCATATTCAACAACTTTTCTTTCATGTGAACTAAGTGCTTAATCATTAGTTATAACTTATAAGAACAATATATATCTATTAATTAAACAAAATATGTTCACTACTCTGACTCATTAGAAAAAAAAATATCTGATTAAATTTGCAACTAAATATGCAGCAATCACTGGCTGCCGGATCGGAACCGCTAGCCTTAAGTTTGGAATGGACGATGATAGAGCTCTTGAGACACCCGAGAGTGTTGAGGAAGCTACAGGAGGAGGTGCGCAGCATAGTTCCCTCGCAAAACGATCTGCTAACATCCGAAGATGTCAGCAAGTTGACTTACCTGAAGGCTGCCATGACAGAGAGCTTCCGGCTACACCCACCGACTCCTCTTCTAATCCCGAGAGAATCCATGGATTACTGCAACATAGAAGGCTATGACATCCCGAAAGGATCGAGAGTTTTCGTCAACACCTACGCCATGGGCAGAGACCCTGAGGTCTGGGAAAACCCGTTGGAGTACCGACCCGAAAGATTTGTCAATAACCCATTTAACTTCAACGGAAACACTTGTGAAATTGTTCCCTTTGGAGGCGGCAGGAGGATTTGTCCCGGAATGCAACTTTCGCTCCTGACGATGGAGCTGGCGTTAGCGAATCTCTTATGGAGGTTCGATTGGGAGCTCCCGAAAGGGATGAATCCGGATGATGTCGACATGACGGAGATGCCAAGCTTGTCTCTGAAGAGGAAGGAAGAGCTCGAGTTGGTGGCAAAACCTAGGCGGATTCCATCTTAATTAAAAAAGAGAAATTAAAGTTTTCAATTAAGGGATTAATTAATATCTATGCATTTAATTAAAAAATAATAAGGTTGAGAAGTATGCATCTGTGTATACTATCCTTGGTCTAATTAAACAATATTTCCATTCTTGTTTTTTTTTTCTTGGTCCTTTTCTTTTCTAGATTAAGTGCTAATTAATTTCACGAGGTTGGTACTTTGTATCATGTATGAATATATGCTATAAATATATATTAATTCAACATCTATATCCTTGTTTGCTTTTAAAACATTAATTAGATCAGACTAGACTGTTTTAATTTCCTTGTATTTTTTCCATTTGTTTTCAATGGCTCAAATATGAAAGTCAAAATATAGCCGAGATTCCGTTTTCTTTCGTTTTCATCTCTTTTGTTTCTAACTTCAGAGACATATATTTATTTGGTAGAGGCTGATACAGTGTATCTAATACTGTTTTTTTTATTTTCTCCATTAATACTGCATATGAGCTCTATACGCTGATGTTTTTAGAAGGTCTCATTTATTTATATGTGGTAGCTGAGGAAATAAAAGATATTGTTGAGGAGATTACATATTTTTTAATATTTGGTGCAAGATATCACTTCACGAAGCTGATTGATGTCAATATTATTATTATAATATTATAATGGATGGGATGTTTGACAGTGATAATTTTTTGTTTATGAAAAGATGAGGATATAAGTCCTCAAATTTTATAAGTTTGATAGTAATAATTATTAAATTAAATTGATATATTTAAATAAATTCAACAAACTTAAATCAGAAGAAATTTATATACAAATTATCAAACTTATAAATTAATTAATTGCATATCAAATTTTATATAATTTAAATTTGTTATTCCATTAAATAAGATGAAATCTATATCACTGTAAATTAATATAATTTAAATATAATAAAACTAATTAATTGGATATTTTGTATATATTATGCTATATAGGTATACAAAAATTACACCATTTCAACTTTGTTTTGTTATGCATCAAATAAGAATAAAAATCAACGGATCAAATTTTGTGATTTAATTCACTCTCTTGATTACTACCAAAACAAAGTTAAAATTTAATATTTTTTTATATGTATATTATTGAGATGGATTAGAATATATCTAACAATTTACATATATTAACTAAATCATAAATAATAAAATAAACATCATGGACATCAATGATCATGGTTATTAGATCCTCCTCATTTTTAAAATATAATGTATCAAACTAAATCGTCATATATATATATATATATATATATATATATATGTAATTAGTACATATTTGACCTCCATATTTGAAAATTTTATCTCTCTCCTTGGATAATGGGGAAGATAATGATAAAAAAATGATAGATGGTAGAGAGTGATAAGTGATAATCCATGATGTGAGACATCAATAAAATAGATAGGAAAGAAGAGGAGATATTTGTTAATTAGTAGAACAAGTTAATTATGGGTATTTGAGTTGTAACTTTCTCATTATTGCTCTGTTGATTTGATTCAAAATTCAGTATATAATTTAAAAGGAGTCATGAAACATTAACACGCGTCTTCAAACGATTGTGACTTCCAGTTGTTAGATTTTGACCTAGTTAAATATTTATTTTTTATACCAGCTAGATAATCCAATTAATTAATCTTGCTTGAATATCAATGAGGGGTTAGGTGATAAAAATCATTCATATCAAATTAAGTAATAGTTAAATTAAATTTAAAACATACTCAATCTATAATAAGACATTTTCTTTTTTGATGAAAAGATATTAAGGGTCAAGCTCTCAAATTTTATTAAGAGAAAATAACACCAATGATATTATGATTTACATAAATAAAAGAAAAGAAACAAATAAAAAAATGAAAAAAAAATAAGAAGAAACTACGGAGCAATCTATAAGACTAATTACTACAATCATTTTTTTCTAAATTTATGGAAGTCTTTAATATTTGTCATATAGTTCTTTTTTTTTTGAATTAAGGTTTCCGTTAGTCCCAGCATTTATTTATTTTCAAATTTTTTTTATGAAATTTGAACCATTGTCCTTTTATAAAAAAAACAAAATTTATTATCGCTGTGCTAGTTAGACATGCAGTTCACTTGTCATGTAGCTCTGAATGACAATGAAGATAAGGATAACAATGATAATGATAATAGGGGAATGACTTAGTAATAACAAAATTTGTCAAAGTAAAACCTACAACTACAAACAAGCATGGAAATAAGAGGTCAGCAGTTTGAAAATTCGCAGTATGTATATATATATATATATATATATATTATATGTATGTATGTATGTATGTATTTTTCAACTAGATTTGAATATACTATATATTCATGAATAGATAAGTTCATTCTACAGCTAGCTGAAGTGCTTGACTGGAATAGTGGAATATATATGACTCAGTACATATTCAAATAAAGAGGTTTTGATTTGGTCTGTTTACTAGCAACTAGCTAGCTACAAAGATTTGAATGAGGCATTTTTTTTGTAATTGTTTTGTTTGATCGTCATTAATTAGAATAATATGATAGAAAAATAATTAACGTGCCATTTCATTGGAAATAATTGTCAAATGAGAATTAGAAAATTCGGAATAGTGTCATGGTTAGAATAATTTATTATTTTAATAAATATGTCGCATAAGGAATTAATGATGTGCGATATGATCCATGACTATTATTAATTTATATTATTTCGGAAAATAATTTTTATTCTCATCTAATTATTCATTTATATTATTTCAAAAAATATTTATATTTAATAACAAAAATATTTCTACCTTACATTACTGATATTATAAATTTTATAAACTGTATTTTTACTTGTACAGTAAAATGTTTAACTTGAAATTTTCAATAATCATTCAGAAAACAATAAACAATAAATATTTTTTACACTAATTATAAATACTTATAAATTTAAATATAAATAACTTAACTATTTAATATAATTACTTTTAATTTACAAGTAAAAGATACATAACATAACATAAAATACAAATACATGAATAATTTCTCTTTTTTAATTTAGTCTATCCCCGTTGTCCAGAAGTTGTATATATTGTACTATTTTTTGTTAAATTAGTCTATTGCCATTGTCCAGAAGTTGTAAACAAAGATATATCTCTAAATTTCCTTGTTTTCTACGCATGCACTAGATTTAGAATTTTCTATGCATGTATCACCAGATTTAGAATACCTATCTCAATCCAAAATTCAGACAAATTTGAAGTCAAAATAATGAATTGCATGCATATGATGAGGACCATATATACAAAAAAGAGAAGTAATAATTGCACCCTTATTGTCACTCTAGATATATTTATATTTTTTCAGAAAATATTTATATCTAATGATAAAAATATTTATATTTTATATTATTAGGATTAAAAGTTAAGGAAGTTATATTTATATTTGTGTAATAAAATTTTTTAACTTCAATTTTTTTATATTCATTTAGAAAAGAAAAAATGATAAATATTTTCTATATTAACTACAAACCCTTATAAATTCAGATATAAATGAATTATTTCTCATCCCCGTTGTCCAGAAATAGTATATATTGTACCTTTTTTTTTTTAAATTAGTCTATTGCCATTGTCCAGGAGTTGTATGGTTTGTACTGTACTATTTTTTTGTTTCTTTAAACTCCTTTGGAGGCAGATATGCTTCTCTTAAGGAATCCATTTGACCTCATCTTGACTCATACATCCATATATAGGTCCAGAATAACAATTGTCAGAAGAGAATATATTCCATAAGGAAGCTGTATGAATAAGAGAGGTAATATATATATGTCGTTATTGAATAACAGAGCTCTCATATATATATATATATATATATATATATATATATATATATATATATATATATATATATATATATATATATATATATATATATATATATATATATATATATATATATATATATATATTTGTTGTTGATAGAGTTTTATTATATAAATTTTTTTTGATATATTAATTCTGACATTTATTTCTTTTTAAATATTTTTTATGAGACTTGAATCTGTATTTCTTCATAGATAGATACTTATCATCACTATGTTAGACTTACTGTTCTTTATTATATGAGTTAAATAAATTATTATGTATGTTAATGATTTTACTATGTAAATTTATTTTGTATAGTAATGTTATTATTAAATTATTTAAATGAGTTATTATGTATATTAGTGGTATTTAAGATGAATAATAGAAGTACTATACAAAATAAAATCATTAACATGCATAATAACTCATTTAACGTGTATAATAGAATCCATATGGACGATGATATCAATAATGTAATCTCCATAACATTTTCCATTACATAATTTCATTAACTTTTTACAATTATAGTTGTGCTACTAATTAATCGTTACTATCACTATAAAGGGGTAATTAATTAATTGGGTGATTAGTTGGCATTAATTAACCATTGGCCGCATGCATTGTCTAAATCATATATATATATATAGCTAGCTTTATTCTTAATTAAGGCCTACATATTTTGACTAAATTACCACCAAGTCACAATTAGAAATCACAATCTATTATTGTGTGTTGAGAGAGATGTGTATGAAACTTTCTTCATTTGTAATAAAGTCATAATTTACAAATTGTCATTTTTTGACAAAAAGAAAAGAAAAGAAAACGTCAATGGAGTTGGTTGTTAATTAATGCTCCAATTAGTTAATTACTATATTAATTTGTTTATCATTAGTTCCTCCAATCATGACTTTATTTATTGATTCCAGCAAAATGGCCCATGTTAGAGTACTATTTTTAATATGGGAGCTGATACATAGATACGCTTATTTATACCGTCATCGATACGAACTTAATTATATACATTAAATAAGTTATTATGCATATTGATGATTTATAATACATATTAATGGCTTTATTATACAAATTCATTTTGTACAGTATTATCATTATACAACTTAAATGAGTTATTATACATATTAATGATATTTAAGTTAAATAATAGAAATATTATACATAATAAAGTCATTAACATGCATAATAACTCATTTAATGTATATAAATAAGTCTGTATCGATGATGGTATCAATAATGGTATTTCCATAACATTTTCCTTTTAATGAGTTCATTTTCAAAGATGCAATGCCATTCTATACACCTCTCCGAATTGGTAGAATTTTCTGTGCAAGTGGAGGAGATTCATCTCCTTTGATCCTAATTATTTGAATTATTTTCATCTCCTCGAAATTAAAATGCAGAGAAAATGACATAAAATTTGTCACTTTCTTATACTTTTCAATCTCAATTTTGTTTCTTTCTCTTGAATATTTTTTGTGGAGCACAACTTAAGGTAATGCATTTTGTATGAAGTACCACAAGTTTGGAATTTTTTAAAAAAAAAGAGTATAAATATTTAAAGTCGAATGAATTTGATTTTCTTTTTTATTAAAAAAAAGTTAATGAAGTTGTATGTCCGAATAACACACTATAAGATAATCTTTTTTTTTGTTTTTTTTTCTTTGATAAAAGTGATATTTTCCATCAATTTCATTGAAGCTAAAGATTTCTTTATATCTATAAGATAATTTTATAATTGATGATGTTTTTATGAAATTTAATTGATGGCTTAACTACCAACTATCAAGTCTGCAAAAGATTTAATTTGAAATTTTGAACCTCAAATAATTGATTTCCCCCCCTCTTTTGTGCCTGATAATTCTTCGGAAATCCGAATTAGTTATCTATTTTGAGATTCAGATTCACACTGAAAAATATTTTTAAAAAAAATTTCTTCTTGAAATTACTGGATATCTCTCTTAATTTCTTTTGTTTTCTACACCTCCTATGATCGTTCCGTAAAACTTTTCATTAATACAAAATTTGAGAAATTAGACCGTCATTTTTTCACACAAAGAAAAAAAAAACCTCAAGAGAGTTTTTGTTTATAAAAAAATAAAAAATCTAAACTATTTAATTTTAAATGTTTATAAAAACTTTCTCATCCGAATTTAAAAGGTACAACTTTGCACACAAAATTCATCTTTTGCTACTAAACCAATTGGAGTAGTAGCCACCTGTATATAGGCTTTGACCGTAGCCCGTGTTTTGGGCTTAGCCACCTGTATATAGGCGGATGGTGTCTGGCTTGTTTGGGTCAGACGAGATTTTAGGATCCATGTTTGTTTGGTCCCTAGTGCCCATTCATATTGGCGGTTCCCCGATTCTCGGGGGAATTGGACCTGTCTCCCTTGAATTTGAGAGGCAGAAGCTTGAGGTTTGTTTCGGCGCTGTTGTTTACACGCCTTAATAGCTTGGTGAGTCTCGTATAGATCAAGCCTCCACTGGGTTGTTTGAATTTCATCAAAATTCGCACTTTGAGATGCATCAATATTTATGCTACTCCTATCCAACACTGATCAATGCCCTGCCGGCGTCGGATCTCCGATCAAAGGGCATGGCTGGTATCGCCGGAGCGTGGGGAGTCCATCGGTGGTGGTCTCGGCGGCGGCGATGGCCTGGATCGCCGGAGATGGGGGTAGCCACTTGGTTTCGGTTGGGAAGTTGGCTGAGATGAAATTTTGAGAGATTTGAGCTGATTTTTGACAAATTAACTCTATTCCTTTGTCATATGGCATCGTCAGAATATGTTTAACGAGTTTTTGAGGTTTAATTTGGGTTTAATCCATCAATTTTGCAACTTTGACAAATTGGTACCAAATTGGTTTCGAGGCCTTAGTAGCAAATGGTATTTCATGTCTTTCCTTTGCAATTTTCTTTCAATTAAACTCTCAAACAGTGTCGTTTAGTATGTTTGAACATGTTTAGATGATCAATTTCATCAATTTAGATGTGCATTGTCCTTTCTAATATGTTAAAAGTCAAATTTGGCTTAACCTATGTGTTAAAGCCTGGTTTAATTATTCTAAACCCTTTAGAACATCACATGAGGTGTTACAAGGGTGAATTTATTAAGAAAATTTGGATTTTTGAATCAAAAGAGAATGAACTTCTCGGTTTGACCCAAAGTTGACTTTTTTCGAGTTTTTGACAAATGAGATTGTGAAATTCATAACAATTCACAGAAAATTCCAAACATTATAAAATTTACGTTGTAAGTTAGTATGAACCTACTCTACATGACTGTATAATTTCATGAAAAATTAACAACCAGACTGAGAGATATGGATTGATCTCTCAGCTGGACAGAAACTGGGATACACTGGATTCAAACCAGTATTGATGTATATTGCTTTTCCATTGCTCAATTATCGATGATGGTATCAATAATGGTATTTCCATAACATTTTCCTTTTAATGAGTTCATTTTCAAAGATGCAATGCCATTCTATACACCTCTCCGAATTGGTAGAATTTTCTGTGCAAGTGGAGGAGATTCATCTCCTTTGATCCTAATTATTTGAATTATTTTCATCTCCTCGAAATTAAAATGCAGAGAAAATGACATAAAATTTGTCACTTTCTTATACTTTTCAATCTCAATTTTGTTTCTTTCTCTTGAATATTTTTTGTGGAGCACAACTTAAGGTAATGCATTTTGTATGAAGTACCACAAGTTTGGAATTTTTAAAAAAAAAAGAGTATAAATATTTAAAGTCGAATGAATTTGATTTTCTTTTTTATTAAAAAAAAGTTAATGAAGTTGTATGTCCGAATAACACACTATAAGATAATCTTTTTTTTTGTTTTTTTTTCTTTGATAAAAGTGATATTTTCCATCAATTTCATTGAAGCTAAAGATTTCTTTATATCTATAAGATAATTTTATAATTGATGATGTTTTTATGAAATTTAATTGATGGCTTAACTACCAACTATCAAGTCTGCAAAAGATTTAATTTGAAATTTTGAACCTCAAATAATTGATTTCCCCCCCTCTTTTGTGCCTGATAATTCTTCGGAAATCCGAATTAGTTATCTATTTTGAGATTCAGATTCACACTGAAAAATATTTTTAAAAAAAATTTCTTCTTGAAATTACTGGATATCTCTCTTAATTTCTTTTGTTTTCTACACCTCCTATGATCGTTCCGTAAAACTTTTCATTAATACAAAATTTGAGAAATTAGACCGTCATTTTTTCACACAAAGAAAAAAAACCTCAAGGGAGTTTTTGTTTATAAAAAAATAAAAAATCTAAACTATTTAATTTTAAATGTTTATAAAAACTTTCTCATCCGAATTTAAAAGGTACAACTTTCCACACAAAATTCATCTTTTGCTACTAAACCAATTGGAGTTGGTAGTTAGCTCTTATCCGATTTAATAATACTCAAATTAGTTTATTAATTTTTTCATTTGTTTATCATTATTTTCTCCAATGCCTAGTCAGTGTGCTACATGTAACAAGTGGTTGGAAATTTTGTGCTAGTCCCTACAAAACTTAAAAATTGTTGAAGTCAGAACTCAAAAAGCTATATTTGTCCATATATTTCTCTTTTCTTTTATTAATTTAAAATTTACCCTTCTCAGTAAATGGCTAATTAAATGCTCATCAGAAATTTGCCCATATAGCAAAGGAAATGTTTTATGAAAAAAATGTGCAATTTTAATTAAACCTTGAGTTAATATTAAATGAAATTTGGAACTAATGATATAAAATAAATAGATTTTTATTATGACCATTGTCAGAATATTCAGTTATAGGAAGGGTCAGATTTTTACCTTGCTTTTATAAATTAATGAATGCTGGTATCTCATTTAAATACTTTTATCAAAAAAAAAAGGAAGGATCATATTTTCAAATACCAACTTTAATTTGAATTTGAATTTGAATTTTAATGAAAAAGAAATGGACCCATTTTTAAATTACAAAATTTGAAAGGACATGAATTCCAAATCATGGCTCATTAAGAGCCGGATTTCAAATAACAGCACCTAGTTTTTTTTTTGTCCAACCAAAGATGCTTACAAAAATATGGTCTTCCTAAATTAAAAAATTCAAATAAATTAAAAAAAATTGGTCGAAAATAATAATAATCTATCAAAAACAATCAAAATTATATTGCATGAAATTTTTTAGGGTTTCAATTTAATGATATTTGATAAAATATCAAATGATAATTAATTACATAAAATTTGAAACACGTTTAATATATAAGTTCTAAAAAATGACTATAATTTTTTTTTCTATTTTTAAGAATTTATTTGAAAAATTATTATCAAGTTGTGTGGACAAAAATGAATTGACTTTAATTTCATTTTTCTATTAAAAAAAATAAACATAACAAAGTTGAGTGTCTAAATAACCCACTAATAGATTTTCTTTGGTCTTTTTTACATGACGCATTCAACGGAGATCCAAATCATTTATCCATTTTTAGATTTAGATTCACGTTCAAAAAAATATTTTAAAATTTTCTTCTTGGAAACCAAAGGCACATATCTTCTCCCCCACAAAAAGACAAAGATTTTGAAACTAAATTTAGATATATCTCTAAATTTCCTTGTTTTCTACGCATGCACTAGATTTAGAATTTTCTATGCATGTATCACTAGATTTAGAATACCTATCTCAATCCAAAATTCAGACAAACTTGAAGTCAAAATAATGAATTGCATGCATATGCAGATAAGCATAAATACAAAAAAAAGGAGTGATATTTATATCTTTTATTTACATTTTAGTTGTATTTATATTTTTTTTTAGAAAATTATTATATTTAATGATAAAAATATTTATATCTTATATTATTAGGATTAAAAGTTATGAAAGTTGTATTTATATTTTTGTAGTGAAATTTTTAACTTCAATTTTTCTATAATCATTTAGGAAAAAAGTGATAATTATTTTCTATACTAATTATAAACACTTACAAATTCAGATATAAATAAATTATCTGTTTGACATAAATATTTTTGATATACAGCTAAACAATGTCAAATATGGAGTGTAAAGATAATTTCTCCTATACAAAACCTAGTCAACATGTATTTAATATATACATGGATGGATGAAGAAATTAATTAATGCACTTTTGACTTATGAAATATTAAACGGTTTTGGTCTAATTCTTGAAGAAACAAATGTGTATAATATTGAGTTGGAGTTTGGAACTACTTGCTTCTTCTTTGGTGCAAGCGACAAAAATAAATAAGTATTAATTGACTTGTAATTAGTCTTTGCTATGGAGGGTTTGATGTTGACATTTATTAGACTGTGTAGAGAGGTAATTGGGAGAATAATTAAGGTAGCTGATATACAGATATTATAATTGATATCGAGTTTATTATACAGATTAAATGAGTTATTATTCATATAGATAATTTTATTATATAATTTATTTGTACAATATTTTTGTTATTCAACTTAAGTGAGTTATTATTTATATTAATGATATTTGAGTTGAATAATAAAATATTATCAAAAATAAATTGTATAATAAATTAGTTAATATATGAATAATAAAATTGGTATCGATTATGATATCGATTTTAGTATCTTTCGAACACTTTCCAATAATTAATTAACGCGAGAATTAACAAAGTGAAAAGAAATGAAATGTACTTGTACATACAAGTATTAGAAGAATTAAGCTTTCTAATACAACTAGAAACTCATTTGATGACAACCCTTCCCTTTACGGTTCGTTTGCATAAGGCCCTAAAAAAATATCCCTCCGTTTGACAAATAAAATAAAATTAAACCGGAATAAGTATTAAATTACTCTAAAATATTAATGTTTGATAGTAGTGAATTAAGTAGATGAAAGAGTAAGAGTTAAAAAATATTAAAAGTTATAAAATTTGATAATTTAATCTTACTATATCTCCGTAAATACTTTAATTTACTCCATCTTAAATCACTTTCATTTAATATATTAAAATATTTTAAAATACTTAAATTATTTTTATTCCACTCGTCAAAAGAGAAATATTTCTCAAGTAAAAGTTTCTTCGCCTTGGTAGTTGAGAGAGAGAGAGAGAGAGAGAGAGAGAGCTTCTTTGGCTTTTCCTACGTTTTAGTTTCACAATAAGTTCTCCACTTAGAAATTAATAAGTTTTCCAATTGTAGAGGAGTTCAATCCGAATTTTTTACATGTAATTGAAAAAAATGAATTTTTGAGTTTATTAAAATTTTCTAACAATAGAAAGGCAAATGGATGAACCGTCAAGAAGAGCAAAATCCAGTGAATAGAAGGAAAAAAAAAGGAGGTAGGTAGGTGGAGTAGGGAGACTAATTCATTTTTTTATTGTTTATTTATTTATTTATTAACGTCAATTATATTTATTTATTAACTGTCTGGTTGCATTAATTAATTGACAAGCCTTTAATTTGGATCTAGTACAAGATTTTGTCACCCAGGAAATTACCAAATTGACCTTCCTGCATGCATCATCACATCCATCATATACCCAACAAGTTTGGAAAGATCAAAAGAAAAAAATGGACATGTTTTTTTTTTCTTTTTTTCCTTTATTTTTAGTTGTTGGATATCAATTTGGATTAGAATTTTCAAGGTAGATTTCTATGGTCTATATATTGAGACAGTAAATATTTCTCCTATAGTGGCTAGCTGTGTTTGATTGAAGAAGAACTTTCAGTTTTATATTACTAGAATTTACAATATAGACGTAAGTATAAATATTAATAGGGCGTGTAATTTAAATACGTATGTTAATAATTTTTATTTTGAACTATATTTACGTATATATACTCACATGATACATGATATGATAACAACGTCGAGAGTAACAGTATGAAAGATTCACACGCCATTATTTTTCACGTAATTGTGATGTCACATGAGTCTACGCACACAACTATAATTCAAAATAAAAACTATTAGCATACGTATTGAAGTTATATATGCTACTAATATCTATACTCACATCATTAATATCTATATCCACGTTCATATTATAAATTCTAGTGGTGTTATAATTAATTGTCCTCTTGTTACAATAATAAGATTTGATATAAAGAAACTATAGTGTGAAGTGAACCATAAATTAATATTTTAAATTAATATTTTGACGTGTTGATGATGGTCATCATTAAAAGTGTGCTTTCAAAAAAAGGAAAAATATCAAAGAATTTGATCAAACAAAGTTGTTAGTCCAAAGTCTAATAATAAATTACACAAAAATAGATATTAATTACCTTATATAGTAAATAATAAAATATCATGTCAGGTTGAATTTACCAGCCACTCGGATCTAGCAAAATGATATATTCTAAACCAAAATGACCAAATTAATCAACCTTCATGCATCAGCATATATATCACCATCATATATATTTTTCATATTTTTTTTTACTATTCTTTCCCTAACCTACAAGTTATATATATAGTTGTTGTGGACTTGCTAGAAAGCTACTTCGTCAAGATCAAAGGAAAAAGAAAAATTCAACATGTTTTTTATAATAATTGTTCAATATTTGGGTTAGAAATTTAGAATTTTCAAAATAGATTTTCTAGCATGTATATATTGAGAAATTTTGCCTAGCTACTGTGGTTCAAGAATTTGCCATCTTAAATTTAGGTGATTTAGAGCCGCAAGCCAGTGATGATAATTTTGACATCTTTATAGAGAGACGTATGTTTAAATTTTATAAAAGATATTTGAAAAAAAATAAATGCCGGGCTAATGGAAACCCTTATTTCAAAAAAAATATTTAGGTGATTTATAGATTTGGAAATGTTTGCTCTTTTTCTTTTTTTCTTTTGTCCTTTCTCACAAATTTATCTTTTAAATCTTGGCATATTAATTAAAGGTTGGTAGGTTTCTTACAAGAGATAGTTACACGCAGGAGAATAATATGATTATTAATTAAAGAATAATATGATTATTATTACAAGAGATAGTTACATGATTTGATTAATTAAAGAATAATATGATTATTATATATACATTCAAATATCTTATAATTATTTCTAGAAGAAGAAGCTAGGTGTAGGTACCTAACTAACCCATTTGAACAAGTTTGATTGTCCACAAACTCTTCAAACTATCCACCTAAATTTCTGAAAATAGACAGATAGCTAGATAGATTAAAGCGAATTGCTATGTAACAGTATGCATGAGAGCAATCTTTATGAAACTTACCTACCTCCTCACATCGGATTAGTATTCTCTATTATACTGCAGTGTATAACACAATATATTATTTATCCGATTACTTCGAGATTCGTATAAAATAAATTTAAAAAAATTCTATATATAATTTATTTCTCTATACATTATATAACAGAGTGCGGCATAATAAAAAATCAGAACCTCTCCTCATAAGTTCTAGATGGCGAAGTGTCTTAATCAATGAACACTTCTTAAAATTTGCCTCTTATAAAACTTTCGTGTGCGCATTTTTTCCTTGTGTATTTGATTCACGAAAGAGAAATTGAAAGAAAGAAAGGGGACCAATGATGATGAAACATATAGAAATAAATATATATGTCAGTATCTCGTTCAAACAGTAGATTAGGATGTTAGAATCAATAACTTCATTAATTAATGAAATCATTACTTAACTAATTTTCAATTCTATCAAGTTGGGTAACTCCGTAACAGATACTTATTCTATTGTAGTCTGTATATTTCTGTTTGGTTGTTTGGTTGGTTGATACAACCTGTTTTTAACCTTCTAGAAGTGTTAAATGATTCTTTTTATATTTGGTAAGAGATGAGATAAAGTGTAGTTGAAAATTATTGTGAAAAACTTAATTTGCTATTACATTATAATGATAAATTTATTGTTTAAACATTATATTTTAATTTGTTTAATATTTCTTTAAGTTTTCATAAGTGATATTTCATTTGATTTTTTCACCTCTCAATTTTTAATTTTTAATTTTTAATTTTATTTCATTCATTTAGGGTATTTTTACATTTGATGACTTCAAAAATTTTATTCAATTAAGTTATCTTAAGAAATTAAATTTTATTTCATCTAATTTTAGTTTGCTTTTAAAAATTATATTAAAAATCAAGATGAACTTCAAAAGCTTTTTACTCACTTTAAGATTTAGTTTTATTATATTTTTTTGGCAATGAGAATATATATTAAATTAATTTTTTGTGAAATGTAACGAACTTTTTAGTAGTATATTATTTTGGATCCGATAAATTATTTTGCTATTATTAAATTAGTTTAATATATTAGAATGCTTCTGAATAGTAAATTTTTTTGTTATTATCATGTGATGAAGTTCTTACAAAATTAATTTTATTTGTAAAAATATTACATATGTAAATAATTAGATCAAATAATTTTATACATGACGCAATAGAGCGCGTAAATTTTCTAATAAAAATAGAGATTAAAAAAATATGTATAATATAAATGTAAACTTCTGTATCCAGAACAGTAAGGTAGTAAAAGAGAAAAAGGACTTTGGGGATAATATAGATTATATTATATTAGGTTATATAAAAGAGAGAATTTCTTGTGTGAATGAAGGTTCAATATATATGAAGAGGAGCAGTTGTGGTTTACTTAGAAGCAAATCAGAAGGCTGGAGTAGAAAAACTGTTTAACTTTAAACCTTCTCTTAGAGCATCTTCATCTCATTTATAATTAAATTTACTAATTGTGATATGATGAGATGGAGAGAGGAATTGCAAAATCACAGAAAATAAATCAAAATTACTTTGCAAGTGTGATGCGCAAAAAATGGGGGATGGAGAACTTCTAAAAGTAATATGGAGAAATGGTTTTATCTGTTGATGTGAGAAAAGATATTTAATTTACGCAATTGATAGATTGGAGATGCTTTTATAGTATGAATTAAAGGCTAATTAAAACGTTGTTTGATATACTTGTTTAATTTAGTGGCCGTCATATATTTTTTTATAAATTATTTTTATAAGAAGTTTGATGGTCTAATCACATAACCATGTAAATCAAAATTATTTTTGATGAAATGGATGCAAGATGCAAGCAAGAATATCTTGTTGCCATCACCTACGAATAAAATGCATATGCAAAAATCTGTAAAAGAAATTATGAAGCAAAAAAAAAATAATAACTGACCTAATACAGAAAAATTCACAGTAGCCAGAGTAAAGAAGTAGCAATTATTTAAAAAAATTGAGATATAGACAAACCTCAAGTATTCTACTCTTATACTATAATACATAACATTGCAAATTTTCAAACCTTCTGTTAGGGAATTCAATACATGCGTGCCATGGCATTTTTTTTTTTGTGTCATGTCAAAAATAGAGAGAGAGTGATACAATATCATTAGGATATGATGTGTTAAATGTATAGTTCCGATTCGATATACTGTACTAAATCTGAGTATCGTAACTATGCTATATCGAATTGATACAGCATGCTACACGTGTCTTAACCGTACTAAATATATTTGGCGGAAAAAAATTCCAAAAAATCATTAAAAATTGTAAAAAATTCAGAAAAAATCTCAAAAAATTTTCAAATATTTTAAGTTTATTTGCTGCTAAAAAATAAAAAAAATTGGAAAAAATTCAAAAAATTGTAAAAAAATTCAAAAAAATTCAAAAAAATAAAGAAAAATCTGAAAATTATTTTTTAAATTTGAATTTTAAATTAATCTGTGTTTACCAGGGTACATTATTTTGAGGATATTTAACATTGTTAAGGAGGTGAGGGTGCTGCGGGGTACACAAATTGGGGACAAATATTATACTTAGCCTATTTTTTAATCCCCATTACAAAATCCCAGCAAAAAAATTACAAAATCAACCGTCTGATCAACATCCAATGGCTTACAATCCGTACATGCCATACCCATCTATGCTAACCGTGATAAACGTGCCTATCCGTGTCTAACTGTGTCGTTCCTATTCGAACCTACACGTGTCTCTCCGTGCCTAACCGTATCTACCATGCCTACGCGTGCCTATGCGTATTCCTGTGCTGTGTCTATGCATGTCCAATACTGTGTCTTGCCTTGTCAATCCCCTTAATCGTGCGTGCCGTGCTGTGCCGTGCTGTCGGTGACGAAAATCCAATATGATACAGCACGGGGCACGTATAATACGACGTGAATCGACACGCCGTATCGTACCGTATATTGATACGGGGTGCAATTTTAAGAACACTACCCTCTGTCATGTTAATCAATTATTCATAGCAAGATTCATGAATGTCTACAAAAATGTAACTGAAGGCAAATTTCAATGCTCAACTGTTCCAGATAACAATCTATGTGAGAAAAGCCAAACTTTTACAATAATGGCAGTACGGTGAGTCTACAGTGCATGAGCGCCCTTGAGAAAACGAAGGGGCAGTGAATAAAAAAAATATGATGTTCCGTATAAAAATATAGTGTGTTTCGGTCACATAACGTACTATAATATGATAAAGATATTTTTTTCACATGACGTGTTAAAAATAATAGAGTAAAAATACATCATGTATAAAACATGTTATATTTAGATACATCGTGTTATACCGTGACATATATATAACATGTCTTTTTTTTTATCTTTTCATTGAAAAAATATTAAAAATTATAAAATTTATTGTAAAGTGTATGAACATATTAGAAATTTTTTTATGATAAAAAATATATTTTATATTTATATTAGAAACTAAAAATATTTAAAATAATAAATATATGAATTCACGTGATCATGTAACGTATTATAATATAACATATCACGTGCCGTATTATGATGTGTCAATATTAATTAAAAAGAGATACATTATACGATATATGAGACATGTCAAGTCATAGACATACGTACCGTGAGGTTCAATAACTAATTACGATATATTATTTTTTTCAACTCTATAAAAAAACAACTCAAACTGCTTATACGTCTGGACTCGTGCCACCATAGATGCCAGAATAATGAGAGATTATAATCTAAATCGGACCCAAAAAAGTAGGTAAAACATGAATAGAGAAGTAATAAAATAATATACACATGTTCTATTAGGTTAAAGAAAAAGGAAAATGGAATCGCACGGATTACTATTCCTAAGCAAGTACTTTAGATGTTATGTCTATAAAATATAATAAGATTTAGTACATATTTTATTGCACGTTCAGTGATTTGAAAATTTAATAGTCCCAATTAATTAATGATCATCAAACAATATTAATTGTGTGAAATTTGATTATTAGATTGTTTATATGTATGTACATATAAATTTATTTTTTTCGTTTTCATTTTTAAATTATTTATTTTTTTGAATTCGTTGTAATTTTTTTTTTACATTTATTGTCAAGTGACTCCTCATCTAAACAAATATATATATATATAGTTATTAATTTATGGTACTTATGTCATATGGAAATTCAGGATCAAAACCACAAAGATTTAGGGGTACGTGGCATTTGCCATTTGTCATTCCATGGCTCAAAAAATAATTTAAAAATAAGCTTCTGTCATTATATTTGTCTCAGAAGAAATTACAAAATTGATGTTTAAAAACTAAAACCAAATTCTAAAATTTTGTCTCGCCTATTATAATTCTTGTCTCTGCTAGGCGTGTACATCAGCAATGTTTGTTGCTTTTGTCAATGGCAACAAGAGTCCTTTCAACTACCTACCACATATATATCAGATATTTCACATTATACACCTCTTATATGTATATATATATTTTTATATTTTGCATAGAGATAAATTGAGAAGATGTGGGTAGTAGAGATCAGTTGGAGAAGACTTGATTAAAATTAGGAAAATGTAATGGAGATACTATAATTAATATCATATAAATGAGTTATTATTTATATAAATGACTGTATTATGTAATTTATTTTGTATAATAATTTTATTATCCAGCTTAAGTATCACGAATATCAATAATGATTCACTTAAATTGAATAATAAAACTATCGTATAAAATAAATTACATAACTAAATCATTAATATGAATAATAATTCATTTAACGTGAACAAACAAAGTCGGTGTCGATGATGATATATGTATATAGTAGCTCTCTTGAAATTAATACTGTGCAACTTGATTATTCTACTGATGTCATTTAGTTTTGTCTTGGTTGAAGGTAATTAAACGACTAATTCAACCCAATGAAACAATCAAAGAGCAAATAATTAACACGATGAACCATTCATATGTTGATAAGTAATATAATTAAGCATGTTCCAAATATAAATAAACTTAGCAAGTGGTATTGTCTATTACTTGAGTCAATGACATGTTAGTTTGATCATTTTCTAATAATTAAACGGGAAGAAACATTCTGACAAGTACTATATATAATTAAATGTGTTCCAAATATAAATTAATAAACTTAGCAAGTAGTGTCGTCTATTACTTAAGTAAATGAAATGTTAGTTATGAACATTTTCTATTATACTAGTTAGAGCATTTTCATCCCACTTATAAATGATTTGCTAATTCTAACTTGACACTTTCAATCGAAATTTCAGAGATACGGAATACTTATTAAATTAACAAGTCTTTCTGAAATGTCAGCATTTATAAGTAATATTAATATCTCCATCCTTACAATTATAAATTATTACTTTCTTACTACATAGAAGTGGTCAAACCAATGAATTAGTAATTGTAAGACGGGAAGTATTCTGAAATTAATATATATAAAAATTACTAAATTACTAATGTGATAAATAAAGTTAATTTTTGCTATTGCAGTGATGGAGATGCTCTTAATATTTAACTTTAGTAAAGTGTTTATGAAATTGTCTGCTATTTCCTAAGAAAACAAAAAGAAAATATTAGTATACTTGCATAACAGTATATTTGGAGGGAAAAAGGGAACTCTGCTTATCTCATGGCTGTAGCAGTGTCTTCTGAAACTATGGCTTCTTCACTCAACAACACTGCTACAGTCATGAGATAATTAGAAATTAGAAATATATTTAATATCAGAGAGAGAGAGAGAGAGAGACATCAGAATCTCTGAAACCTGCTACAAAGTTGACATGGTAACTGAGGTGGAGCTTTTTTAGGGTTAAAGTGGGCCATGGCTTCCCCAACAATTTAAAATTTTTGCAAAAGGATGATAGTTTTTATTAGACCTATTTAGCTATAGAGAATAAATGATTCCTTCTTACTCATTAAGTCGCATCTCTTCTTCTTCTTAGGAGTTCTCAGTACTTCCTTTAATTCTCAGTCCAACAACACCTTTTTCAGTATAATAATACTTTTTTAATCAAGTGTTGGTTTTATTTCGTTATCTTTTTGTTATTTGCCTATCTCCGAACTTAGTTTTTTTTTAATATCTCAATAAATATTTACTTTAGATTTTAGGACTCAACCATAATTGTTCATAAAAAAAGAACTCATAGCATAGTTGCTTCCTTTTGAACATGGTATGAGTTTGAAAAAAAAAAATTTGGTATAGTTATGATAAAGAAACGAGCTATATATTTGAAAATTTGAAAGTAAAAAAATCAAGTATTGGAATATATTTGTCGGCTCTCTCTAAATTTGAGTTGAAGTTCCGCTATTGCATGTTAAAAGCTGATTTTATTTCAAACCCACCGTTTCATTGTACCACTAGTAGTTTTCTAATTTTTATTGCATTTTTTTTATGAATTCTATAAAAGAGGAGGACAAATATAATTGCCAAATTGAATTGGCTCCGTACAAATAAATCTGCTTCATATATTAGTTATTAATTAGTGCTGAAATTTTTTATTGGGAACCAACTTTAATTTGATTGCTAATCCAAATTAGCGTTTTGAAACCTTCCACATGTTATAAAATAATATAATTAGCAACCTCTGTATTTTTGACCATTTTGGGTTGGTTTGTACCTAAGAGAAACTTGGCCCAAATTCTTTCTTGTTGGGCCTGTCATAAATAATGACACGTTTCATTTTATTATTTTTTTGTTGTTATTATACAAGGAGCAAAATAGCAAACATCCAAATTTTATAGAAGAAGAACATTAATGAATCTTCACAATTAACATATAAAATGAACATTTAGACAAATTTTCACAAGTAAAGAAACAAATAATCAATTTGTTTGAATATCAACTTTAGTAAAAAGCTGGCAGATCTAATATTTTGTTTGGGAATCAACATAAATTTTTATTTTGAAGTTGTGACATTTTCCATTTGCTACTCCATGGCTGAAAACAAATTATCAAACATAAACTTTTGTTATTATGCATATCCCAGAATAAATAACAAAAATTTATATCTCGATGGCTATTATAATTAACTAAGACTATTTTTCGGATTTCCTCCCGAAAAAAGTATATAAGAAAAAATTTAAAACTAAAATAATTTTTAACTATAAATTTATATATGACAAACTGAAAAATAAAAATAAATATTTTCTTGAAAAAATAATACTATATATAATTAAAAATAACACAATTAGTTAAATAAATTTTTTTACATAAGAATACAAAATAATTATATAATTTTAAAAAGTTATATAACACCTTAGACATAATGAATATTAATAAGTAAAAAGAGAAAAGAGAAATATATGAATCATTCTATCAATATAAAGAACAGGTCTTATGGTTACTATTAAATATGATATGACACGTCCACAAAACTTTAAAACTTAACTACTTTAGTATAGATTCCTTGTGTTGCTTATGTGCACGTCAGATACTTTTTGGGCGTTTTTTTCTGCGTTGCAACAGGATTTCTTTCAACTAACTATCACAGGTCATACATTATACACCTCTCATATATTTTATATATTTTCTTAGAGAAAAATGGATAGCACATAGTTAGAGAGTTGACTGAGACTTAATTGAAACTATTAATTCAATCAAATTTAATTATTCTATTAATGTCATTTAGCTTTTGTTGGTTGAAGGTTAAACTACTAATTCAACCCTAGGAAGATGTCCACTTTTTTTTATTTGGTAATTTAAAATAAAAGAGTTAAGTATCAAGAACTCGAAATCACGAATTTACTGAAGTAAGCAGATCGTGTTCTTTGAATGCGAACCGATAGCATCGCATACAATGTATGTGAACTGCTCGCGAAAATGGATCCGATCAGGATCGCTTATAATGTATGCGAATGATAACCTTGTTACCACACGATCTCCCTCTTTCTTTTACCAAACACAGTCTTTCTCTTTCCACCTCTCCTCTCCTCTCTATAAAATCGGAAAAATCAAAACCCTTAAAACACCCTCCCTATTTCTGTAAAATCCAAAAAAATAAAACCCTTAAACCCTCACTCCTCTCCTCTCCCCCGGCTCTTTGGTCGTCCACCCGTTGTAAAGGTGTCGCCCCTATAACCGCTCCTCCCACTTCCTCCTCCAAGTCACACTCCTCCCCATGGATCTACAAGGTGTCGCCCCTCTCCAAGGTACATTAAATTTTTCAAATTTTCGTAATAAAATTTGTGAACTAGTTTGATCATTATGAAATAGTTATTGAGAATTATACAATTTCTTTGGTTATATAGTACAATTCCTTGGATTATAGTGAAATTATGGTAGATGACAGTTTAGGGTTTATTCCTTTTTACAATCAATTTTGTTGTAGTGAAATTATTGGAAATTATTACACGTTGAAATGTATGCATTGTTTAAATATATAATGCAAATTGTGTTGATTATTTTGATTATTTAGGTCTATTATATTTTAAAATTAATTAGAATTTTGTTAATTTTCATAAATTATTTTAATTTAACTGTGCAACATTGTACATGAGAAAGTAACCTGTTGAATTAAATTAAAATTACTTAAAATTCAAATAGGAAAAAATATTTACTACTCGAAGGGGTAGGAAAAGAAAAGCAACATGCTGAACCGTTAAAACATGCCTGGCAATCAAAACCTACTGTTGAACCGGTTCCGTTGTTGCATCTACCTTTCGAAGCTCATAGATCGTCAGTAGCTTGATTACGTGTAAGTTTTTATGTGTAATTTGTATTTTATATTTCAAATTATTTTTAGAATTTGATAACAAATAAATTCTCATACTTGTATTAATTTTTAAATTCAGCCACAAGAGGTGCTAACTCATCGAGCTATGAGGTCTGTTATCCCACTGCATGCAGATATAACTACAAGGCTACAGAAGTTAGGATTATATCAAGTAGCATGTCTGGGAAATATTAATGTTGATAGAAATTTGGTAGTAGGACTTGTGGAAAGATGGCGGTCGGAGATGCATTCTTTTCATTTTTCATTTGGAGAGATGATTGTAACATTGAAAGATGTGAGTTGTCTTTAGGGTTTGTCAATACAAGGACGGCCAATAACTGATTCGAATTCTTGGAGAGAAACTCTTGAGAGACTCTTACATAGGCCGGTACCTCAAACAGCATTTCGAAAGCAAGTTAGAAAGATAAAAAAAAATGATGAAGCTACTCGGACTACTTACTCGTACTATAACTTGAGACTCGAAATGATTCGGACCCAATTTACACGGGTCCCACCTGATTCTCCTGATGAATACCTAGATGCTTATACTAGGGCATTTTGTTTGGATGTGATCGGTTCAATTTTATTGCCAAATGATACGGGCGATTCTGTTCCAACAATGTACATTCAATTTCTTGAAGATTTAGATACTCCGCCGCAATATAATTGGGGCTCCGCGGTGTTGGCTCATCTTTATCGGTCGCTTTGTAGGGCCTCACATGTTAGTTGCAGTGCTATCTTCAGACCACTTGTGTTGCTACAAATGTGGCATTGGACTCATTTCAATATTGAGCGACCGATACGTCGAGACAGAACATTGGGGCTACCTTTAGGAGGAGATGACATTGAGTCGAGGCCTTCTTTTGGAATCAAATGGTCCGAATACCACAGGTATGAGCACAATTCATACAATGGGATAGAATTTTATCGTGAACAATATGAGAAGATGAAAGATAGTAATGTTGTGTGACAGCCCTATATTGAAAAGATTTTGTTGTTGCATCCTAGGGTACAGCGTGATTCAGTTATATGGTTGGCTAGGGTGCCATTGAACCATTTCTGAATAATCGAGCACCATTATCCGGATTAGGTCATGAGACAGTTTGGTCTGTACCAGAGTATTCCTCCACCGAGGCCTTTTGATTGGGTCTTATCAGAGCGTCTGCACAGAATCCAACATAGTTCCAAAAATTGGGCTACGGTACATGCCCGGTTCATTTCACAATGGGGGAATTTGGATGCTTTGATTATAGAAGAATCTAGGCCTTACAATCCAAATATGAAGGATTTATACAAACAATGGTTCGACCAAGTAGGTATGTGTATGATTTTTCAAATATCCGCTGAGGAAGCATAAGAACCAACTGTCCCGGTCACAATGGAGCCAGAGAATTTGGCATATGTGCATGATGTGAACACATTTCGACGAGGGGTACACTTTTATTTACTCTTATTGTCAATATAGATTTTTATTTTGAATTAAATTAAAATTTAATTTAACTCTTTCAGGTACTCTCCAATTTAGCTGAGTTATTGGAAAAGTTATGTTGAAAGAAAATTGTGTGCTCCCACGAGGTAGAAAGAAAATTGGAAAAGTTATGTTGAAATTTTGCCGAGTTCGACTAGAGGATGTTAATTATGGGTATGCGCTTAACAACATGCTTCAGAAATATAACCTACCCATAAACATTGATCATATTCAAGATGAAGATGACAGCGAGGCAACCAACTTGCCCGACATCGAATCGGTCGAAAATACCAATTGGGATCAATTTGATGAGTACCTTGCTAGAGATTTCAAGCGTCACAACAATGTCATGCGTGCATGTCAGGGTGAGGATGAGATTCTTGAGGCGCCAACTTAGAGTCAATAACTCAAGCAACGCCCTCGGCGACCAATGTAGCAGGCCCTTCTCATCCGAAGCGCACGTGCAATGCTCCAAACAAATATACTCCTGCTTAATTGTTGTATTTGAATTTTAATTGTATTAACTTGGACTTTTACAATATGGACTATTTTAATTTTAATTTCAATTGTATTAACTTGGACTCTTCTGATACGGACTCTTTTAATTTGAATTTAGTTGTGTTAACTTGTGTTGTTGTAATGTGGATATGGGTTTAATTGGGGTAATGGGGATGTTTTTTGATTCAATTGGTACCAATACCGAATGTGGCTATTGCTAGAAGGGAAAAATAGCATGTTCGCATACAATGTATGCGAACTATGCTGCTTCGCAAACAAAGTACGCGAACCTGTTGGTTCCAAATTTCACCACCTCTCTGGTTATTGTTTGTAACTTACGTTATTTTATATTTTTTTAAGAACATCAAATTTACACACAAAAAAATTGATGCTATATTCCTTTTAATTTCATTGAATCCTTCATTTTTATTTTGGAAAATTAAAAAAAAAAAGGGTGCACTGTCCGGATCTCAAGGACATGTGATTAACTTACATACTTAGTGCCTGGATTTTTAATTTGAATTGCTTGTAGTAATTACTTTAACATATTGTACGACTCCTTCCATCCACCGAATAGGTCAGCTAATACCATTTCTCTAGCATGCCATACCTTATTATATATTGGTTGAACTCCGGGATATGCAGCCAATAACACAGATCTAATATCCTTGAACTTAATTTTTAAATTCTTATGCACCGCATCTCGTATTACGTCGACCATAAATCGAGCCGATATCTGACGATGATCTATTCAGTTATGTTCGGCATAACATATATGCTGATTTGGACAAGTTACGATAATCTAGGTAGAATCACATCCGGTGTCTTTTGCATACAATCTCCATCTACACAGCCCATTCTCATATTCTACCACATATTTCGATTTACTACTATTGGAGACTTTGATTTGAATGTTTTCCCGAATGTGAAAGTCACTAATGGCTTTTTTAAGTTCTCGTTTAGAGGCAAATATTTTATTGGGTGCTAGAGGATGATCAAATTCACTATTAAACCAGTTATAATAATAATCAATAGTTGTGAACATTGAGACATCATGTAATTCCTCGGCTGAATGCCTTGCCGACCTATCAACAAATGAAACGTTATATGATTTTCTATGGCAATTGTGATCTTCCTCATCCGAGCCATTTTGATTAATATCATCTCTGTCTTATTCAATATTCCACTCAAACTCAATCAATTCTTCATCCTCTCCCTCCGCTCTCTCCTTTTCTCTTTCTAACATGGGTTCATTTAAATCCATATCTTTATGTACCGGACTTTGATTTGAATTATGATGCTCAAATCTTGAATTTGAAGTACAACCGGTGGGTATGATGCTGGTATTAGGCAAAGAATACCGATTGGTTTGATCATCTAATTCTGTTGGGTTGGGGATTACTTCAATAAATAATTCAATTTTCCTTGAATTATATCCATTGGCTGCACTCTGCACTACCATCAACCATGTAACATCGTCTTCTTTTGGGAGAAGGTTAAAATATAATGAACCACTTGGAGCTATATTATAACGAGATTTAATTTTCAATGATACTTGCCTCACATTTCTTTCAAGCTATCTGTGCACTCTTCTTTAACCTCATCGAGGGTAATATCATCTCCAACAGAAAAATGAAAAGCTGCCGGAATACTATAGTTCGCTCCTATTGCACCAAAATTAATTTTGCCTCCCACAAAAACACTTATTGGAAACATTTGACTTATTTGACTTGAGAGACCTGTTTGAAAATATATATTCAATAGTTAGACATTTTTTTATAACTATGCTCTAAACCCTACATTATCAAAATCATGATATATCTATTAAAAATCTGTATCATTACTAATTTTTAAATAAAAATGTTTTAATAATAAATAAACAACAGTATTACACTAAAGTAATATAAATAATTTTTAACATTTTATAAATAAATTATTCAAGCTGTCTATTATTTGTAAAAAATAAAAAAAAATTTATAATGTACATTTTATAGATAATATCTCTACTATATAGAAGTATTTTTTTTTAAAAAACAAAACTAAATTATTTACCTGAGTTATCAGATAGGAAGAGTTGGATTTGTGAGCGGCGGAGCGAGCCGGGAGAAGTGAAATACGGAGAGAGAGAAATGAGAGAGAGTGTAGTAGGGTTTGGTTGAAAGGAAGTGCAGATCGCATACATAGTATACAAACTGAGACTTACGAAGTTCATGACCAGTTCGCATACATTGTATGCGATGCTATCAGTTCGCATCCAAAGAATGCGATCTTTCTATTTCAGTAAATTCACCATTTCAGGGTCCTGACACCTATCTCTTTTATTTTAAATTACCAAATAAAAAAAAAGTGGAAGATTTCAAAGGGCAAATAATTAATTAACAGGATGAATCATTTATATGTTGACAAGTACTATAACAAAATGTGTTAAAAAAAAGAGTAAACTTAGCAAGCAATATGGTCTATTAGTCAAGTTAATGATATATTAGTCATGATCATTTTTTTAATATACTAATTACCATTTAACTTCTAGTAAATTGTTTATGCTTTACATAAAGAAAAAGTTACCACTATACTGACAAATGTGCTTGCTTAAAATCTATTATGAAGAATTTACATACCGGTTCTTGGTGCAATTACCTTCAGTTGATTCAAGTATTATTTTTTTTTTTTGAGAAATTATCCTTACACTTCATATTTTACATCCCTTATTTGCACATCAAAAATATTTATACATAATAGATAATTTATTTATATATGAATTCATAAATATTTATAGTTAGTATATAAAGTGTTTATCATTTTTTATTTCCTAGATGCTTATAGAAAAATTAAAATTAATTTTTGTGTTGCACAAGTATAAATATAACTTGCATAACTTTTAATCTTAATAATGGAAGGTATAAATACTTTTATCATTAGATATAAATATTTTCTGAAAATATAAATACATCTAGGGTGTAAATAAGATGTACAATTAAGGGGTGCAATTATCAATCCTCTATTTTTTTGGAAATCTTGACAGCAATTGCCTAGTAGTTGATTCAAGTATTGAATAGTTCTTTTTTTTTTAGTTAAAAGATGAAATCAGATTTTCTAACTTTATAAATTTATTTTAAGAAATCTTCTTACTGAATTTCAAACATGCAACTTCCTAAAGAGTATTACATTAGTAATTAATAAAAAATAAAATTAGAATATAAGGTAACTTCCAACATTAAATCTTGGAACGATTATTCCAGTAAAACAGGAGACCATGTGCCATTTAGTGATGCATTATCTATAGTCTATAGTCTACATGCATAGAAATCACATCATATTTAGTGACATAAGAGAGAGATGCATCATAATCTTTCAAAACTGCAACAAAGATGACATGTAAATTACAGGGAGATTTTTGTAAGAATAACAGTTCTAACCCACAGTTTCATTGTAAACTTGTAGTTTTCTCTTTTATTTCATTTTTTTTTGTTTCCTCCCCATTCCTGAATTCTATATTTTATTTTGTTTTTATCTCTAATCACTACATTTCGATTATCATGTAAAACTTTATCAATGCACAATTTGAGGCATATGCACTCATCTTTTCCTTACAAAAATATATAAAAGTAAGATATTGGTCAAAAGTATTGATTCATTATACATGATTGAACAGGAAATTAATCCACTACCTACATGCATCATACATCATAGACCATCAATATCAAGTGCAACCTTATTGATTTGACTAGGATTGGCTATTAGGGATGTTAAGAGATGAAGACAAATATAATTTCATAAATCAAATTGACACCATACAATAAAATCTGCTTCATTTATTAGTTATTAATTAGGGCTGTAAATATATTACTGGGAATGAACGGTGATTGTTGATCCACATTCACATTTTGAAACCTTCCACATGAAATAAAATAATAATAATAATTACCAACTTCTGCAATTTGATCATTTTTGGGTTAGTTTGCATCTCACAGAAGCTAGGCCCAAATTCTTGTTGGACTTGTCATAAATAATGACATGCTTCAATTTTCTTTTGTTGTACAAAGAGCAAACATCCAAAATTTGATAGGAGACGAACCTGAAGTGAGAAATTCACAACTTAACCTAAAGAATGAACATTTAGGGAAATTAACTGTTTGGCAAACCAATAAAGAAACAGAAACTTTGTTTGGAAATAACTTTTAGTTAAATGCTTTCGATTTGATTAGCGCACGGATAACAAAAGCAAGAAGATCTCCCACGAATTACCAAAATACATAATAATAGTGAACTCCTAGATCACAACATGGATTTTAAAAATATACATAACACAACAACCATATCATACACTAGCTAGAATTCACAACTTGATCACCTACTTGCATGCGCACAGATCTAATAAACGACCTACGCCACCATACCTGAAATGATGCGCTAAGATTGGGGCACTCCGTTCCTTTAACCGCAAAACAACTAAACCACTCTTCAAATAGCCTTTGCTGTTGCACAAGTGGAAGAGTTAGTAAACCCTTCCCTAGGGTTTCTTCAAACATCCTAAAATCTAACCCTTTCGAACACCTTTTCAACCACCCAAAATCTAACAAAATCGGTCTGAACCAACTGTTAAAGACTTGTATCCGCACCTCGCCTTTGCATTGCAATTTTCCTTTCCCTAAGGCAATGAAAACACAAACTGAGACACGACTAAGTTCATATCTCACCATAGGAGAAGAATTCTCGTGCAATTTCACTAACTCCTCTTGGTTCCCCCATAAATCTGCAAAATCTTCAGCCATGTTGTTGTTTATGAGTATTTCAAAAAGCCATGTTAGGTTTTCAACTTGGCTAGAGACACGTTCGATCAATGGCTTAGTATTGGTTGATGTGTCTTCTTTAAAGAGATCTTTTAAAGTGCTCAAACATGAATTGCAAAGTTGGTACAAGCTGTCTCGGTTGAACCTTGTATGGTCTTTTTGGTAAACCGAGCTCTCGCATAAAATGCTGTTTACCAAAGATTGCATGTCTTTTCTTGCACTGCTGTTGGTTGAGTTTGCTATTTGTTGTATGAGGTGCACGGCTAGATCCCCTTCTGCTGAACCGGCAAAATCAGCTTTTTGATTTAATCTCAGGACAATATCATCAACAATGGGTTCTTTAAATTTGATTCTTGAACAAAGGATGTTTAGTTTCTCCTCTTCATTTTCAGTCCATGGCGCTGCCTCGATGTACTTTAAGCATGAAGCGATGCCTCTTTCATACTTTATTGTACACATTACCTATAAAGGAAATATAATTGATCAGTGACCTACTACAAAGAGAAGCATTATTGCATTCTTATATTAACATGTATTCTTTTTGAACAAGATTTATGGCACAGAAGAGATGGAATTCTATTTATTGAGGTAATTTTAAGGTTTTGGCACCTCGGTCTAGTCATACACACCGAAACATCAAAACGGCAATCTGAAGTACCAAATGTGCAGGAGATCATTACAAATTGAACAGGTGACTTAACTTATTGGTTAACCAAAACTCCACTAATCCTTAAAAAATTAGTAAATATATATACATTAGAGAGATTTTTCACCTCAAGTAAGTCGATTGCATGCGAAATTCCATTTTTCACAATTGACCTCATCAAATCTTTCTCATTTAGTTGAATCAGCTCAATAGCATCCTTGTACAAATCCACATTGTCCACCTCTACCGTCATTGTATCATTTTCAATTAAACCCCTGAAAAACTCGCTGTTTTCACACAACACTCCCCGATCCATCAACTCCACCACAAATCCCCTGCCATCCTTCCCTTTCAGCTCAAACTTGAAATCCGTAGCCACCTCTTCACTGACAAGGAGAGAGCTTTCCTCTACACTAGCTGGAGCTGGTGTGGGATCGGCAACTGCAGCCAAATCTGTAGCGATCTGGTCAGAATCGATCGGGGATACTCGGCCTGGGGACAGAATCCGACGGCTGAGGAAAGGTCGTGGGTTAGGGTTAGGGTTAGGGTGTGGGCTTGGGCTAGGGTTAGGGTTCGAGGAATGAGCCGGAGATTTGATCGGGAGTTTGCGATCGGGGCTCATCGGAGGCGGAGAGAAGGAACAGCACCAGGTGGAGGCGCGGCGGCGGCGGTGCATCGCCATTGGAGCTAGGGTTAGGCCTGAAGGAGGAGAGAATGCTACGGGGAAGAGAGAGGATTTGGTACTATGAGCTTTCTCATTTCTTTTCCCCCTTCTCTCTTTTTCTTTTTTCCTGAGAAAAAATTGTCTCTATTTCCGAGGCTCAGCTTTGGTAGAGTTGGAGTGTAGTACAGAGGAGAGGACTGGCGAGGAAAAGAGATTTTTCTCCAGTTCATATGGGTTTTCTTCATCTCCATTAATTGAATGTGTTGGGATGTAATTAATATGGGATTAATATTATGATGATACTAAGTCTAAACACTTTCAATTAGTTGTCGTTTTGGTGTATGGCTGTCAACGAAATCCTTTTATCTGTTTATCCTATCCGTATCGTATTCGATAAGACGGGTATAGATAAAGATTTTTTTCGTTAACTTAATGGGTAAGAATATAGGTAGGAAAAAATTTTCGTTAACTTATCGGATAAAAATATGGATAAAGACTATTTCATATCCATTACTCTATAGAATAAATGACACACAAAATAATATATATAATAATTTTTAATGTTATAGTTAATTATATAATATATTATATCATTGTCATTGTTAATATTATCATTATTATTATTAATTATTATTATTGTTGTTGCTGTTGTGAGATTAATTTATATTATATATAATCTTTCATATAGTATAATTTATGACAAGTTTGATTTATGTAACATTTCAATTTATATTCTTCTATAGATAATGAAACCGATAATTATAATTTTTATATTTTATTTTATTACACATATGATGTATTTGAAGTAACATATTTATTTATTTGTTATATTTTTCAAAAATTATATAAATTATAAATTTTTCAATAATCACCCGGTATTCGTTTGATATCTATTAATCTTAATGAATAAAGGTAGGGTATGGACAAAATTAAATTTAACAGATAAAAGTATGATATTGATAAGACTAATGTTAGACGGGTATGGATACGAAAATACTCCTACCTAATCCGTACCGTATCTATTGACACCCCTACTTTGATGTATAATAGATTAAAAAAAAATAATTATTGGACAATTTTAACTATATAGAGGTGATTGTTTTTTTTTTATTAGAGTGACTAATTTTGGATATAAATATTAAAGCATTCTAAAAAAAATATATAATATTAATTTTCTATACATTCATTGTAATCACAATAAAATTAAGATCAAAATGATACATATTTCAAAGATCCAAAGGGAGGATGCATATTTTTCTAAAATTTAAGACTGAACTCAATTTAGTGTCGTGGCTTCTGATATTATCCTAAAATGACAAAAATATGTGATATTATTTATTTATTTATTTTAAGTAATATCAATCATTTTGTTTATACTAATAAAATATTTTTGAGACTTTAACCTAATTTATACAATCCACAATTTAGATAATAAATCTTGATTATATAAATATTATGCACGACAATAAAAAATATTGAAATTAAAATGTATTAATTCATATAAACATCTAATCTCCCATCAATTGTCTTCTCAGTGGTAGAAACTTGAGCGTCCATTTGTACTTAAAACGGAGGGGACTACAGAAACGAGCATTGGTTCGGTAGGAGGAAAAACATTGGATTCCTGGAGTATTGAGATATAATTGCGTCAATAAAAGATGGCGAAAGAGGAGGGGCTGTTACTGGACCAACGATCCGATACTTTCTCTCCGCACAGAAAAAAGGTACAACCATCTATCCTGACTACACGTAGAGAAATTGAGATTCTTGATAGATATATACGACACGTGGCTGTCGATAAGTGGGTCAAGAGGGATCGACAAACATCTACCTTCGCACGAAGTTTAGCAGAATCTGGAGACCTCTATAGTAAGCTACTAACAGGCTGGAGGGATCGGATCTACGTGCTAGACGTCGGATGGTGGGCCCATTATGGTACGGTACGATTTGGGGCCCAGAAATATGTGAACATAAATAAATTGCCGAATTTCTGGTATACCCCTCTAAAAATTCGAAATTATGTATCTCCCCTCTAAAATTTATAATATCATATTTACCCTTCTAAACTTTTAAAACTTTCACATTTATCCAATAAAATTGTATGATATATGAAATATACCAAAAAACTCCAAATAACCTTATTAAATATTTTAAACTCAATCTAAGATCGTAATATATATTTCATAATTATAATATCTTTGATTTCTCTCATTTATGTTGTCATAATAATAACTCTCCAAATACTAAAATATTTTTCACCTCTTGTCTTTTCATTTATTAAGACTTCAATTCAATTTCAAAGAATTTGAAATTTTTGACGATTAGTATTCATGCTCCGTAATTGTATTTATAATATATTTACTAAAATTTTAATTTCAAAATTTGTTATCTATTATTTTCGATGAGGATAAATAAATAATTAATAACTATAAAATTAGTTTTAATAAAAAAGATAATACATTGGATAAATATGAAAATTTTAATAATTTAGAAGGGTAAACATGATATTATGAATTTTAAAAACGGAAATATATAATTTTAAGGTTTTATAAGGATATATACGAAATTCTGCCTAAAATAATAGAGGTAGAAAAAAATGATTGGGAAAGTAAAAGATGCCCCCATGCAGGATCGAACTGCAGACCTTCAGTTTACAAGACTGACGCTCTACCACTGAGCTATAGGGGCAATTTTTGATCTCACGCTTTTAAGATATCTTTATATTGGTAAACCATACGCTATTTTCCCTGAGGAGTAATGATATGCTATTTTGATAATAATATTGACGATGAATTTTCAAATAAATTCAAAATAAATCTTAAAAATAAAAAGGTTATAAATGTATTCTTAAATTTATAGATTATTTTTTTTAATTTCATATGGTTTAAGTGTTATTTTGTTGTTTTATCAAAGACTGTTAAACATGAATCATTGTAAAAACCATACAATTTTGATAATCATTGATGAAATATCTAATAACACTTATATTGTATGAAATTTGAAATACAATCAATCTATAGGTTCAAGAATATATCTATAATTTTTTTTAAGAATTTATTTCAAATATTTCGAAGAACTTATTATATCTGTATTTTAACTAAATCATGGATTTCAGACCTTATAGCAAATTATTTTTGAATTATGACCTTGACACTATGGCTAAACTATGAACTAGATCTATATTGTACTTAATCATGTCTTTATTGTATCTAAATTGAGACTTGTAATAAGTGAGTAATTGCAGGGATATATAACTATATATGGAGTTGTATTAGTCAAAAGCACTATTATTTACCCCTCTTGAATGATTTGTATCAGTGTTGAAGTAAATGCTACTTTCAAATTTTAGAACAAAGTGTAGATAATTAGTGTAAATGTTAACATATCTTAGTGACAAAACCAGAGCTTGATATATAGTTCAAAACCCCAAATATGACTTATTTTTTTTTTAGATTATTTTCCGCTTGGCAACTTTTTTTTTTAAATAAGAGTTTTCATTATCTCCGACATTTATTTTTTTAATGTTTTTTTATAAAACTTAAATTTACATCTCTTCATAAAAAAAATAAAATTTATTATCACTGTGTTAAATTTATTCTTCACTTCGCAACCGTAAAGTGAAATTTCAATCCCTTTGTTCATTTGCTTTAACAAAAATTCCATTTCTATCTTTTTTGAGGCCAAACCTCCATTATTATCAGAGTATTAGAAAAGAGAAATTTTACCCCCTCTTAAAAAATAAAATGTTGAATAATAAGTTTTGTACTTGTCATGACATATATCATAGAAAATTTATAGGCAGACAAACCCTAAATTGTGCTTGTCATGACTGTCTTTCTTAGTTTCTCACAAACAAAAGAAACATAGAGAAAATGAAAGAAAGGTAAGAAAATGTACATGATTTAGTAGTAGACCCCCATGCTTATAATTAACATCTCTTAATTCTTTTTCTCTCCCCACCAGAATCAAATTCTTCATTTGTTTCACTATGGCTTTCTTCTACAAACATCTCTGATAGCTGCTAAAGAGGAAAAAAAAGAACTATGTAAGAAGCTAAAAATATAAAAAAGGATAGACTTGTCTAATGATAGAACTGAACCTGATAGCTTATGTCCAAACACGCCAGCATTTCCTCGTTGAATTCTTCGTTATATTCATACAAGGAGATTTAAGTACACGAGTTTGTCGTTATTTCAATATATAACCGGTGCAGTGAATAAAAAAAGAATGATACATAGGTGAGCTTTGAGTAAAAACTTCCTGCATAGCTTCTTTTAAGTGAAATCATATATCGGCGCAGAGCTGTTTAACTTTCACACACGGATCGTCCGTAGGTGTTCTTTTATCCACCACCGATTTGGCAGAGCGTAGGAGTTTTGACAACACTAAATGAAATGTTGAATAGATATATAAATTTACAAAGCTAGTAATTCACAAAGAAATACAATGATAAACAGGTAATACACAAAAAAAAAAAAAGGAAACTTGAAACAGCAGCTCTCCTGATTTCCTTGTCAAACTTTAATTTCAGAGAATCTAATAAGAGAGGAGCAACCTGCACTTGAATCAAAACTATTACAAGTAATTTGCAGGAAAATCAGACTAATGATACTAAGTCATATTGAAAACAAAAGAAAAAGGAAATAAGGAGAAAAACCTGGTCAATCCAAGGATAGAAATCCTCCTTGAGCTCGTCAGCATAGCAACCTAGCATGTCGAATGCTGCGGGTTTGTCATTCGAAGATGACTGAGCGGCAAAGTGAAGCAAAGGAGGCATGACAAGGCCCGTGTAAGGCAAGAAATCCCGGCCTAGATATATAAGTAGCTTCATCCATGCCTATAGTAGTATTAAATTTTATTTTACATCATTATGAGTTTAAGACACATAAAAGGTCCAGTTGAAGATCATACATTATTTGGTCACATATGATGCATGCCACCTCACATAGCTTGTCCTTTTGAGTGTTTAGTCAAACAAAGGTTGAAAGATTTAATCTTCCCGAAAGAAAAAGTAGAAGACTAAAACAAAAATAGAAATGACAGTAAGTTTAGTGTCGATAGAGAACTGGATCTCGTAATACAGAAAGACATCTGATCTTAGGAGCAGCATGACCCGTTATTCGAAATGTCACCCATGTAGAAAATTAATTTATGTAAATAATCAAGGCAATTACCAGTAGAAATTTCCATTGAAACAGAGATCATGTTCAGTAACAGGTCATGTAATGCTTGAGCGTGCTCGGAGGAAGGAAGGAGACAATATATCAAGGCAATAGCCGCAAGCACAGCAGCAATTCTGGCATTCCTTTCGTCATCACTGATCATATCAGTCAAAGATCGGCGAAGAATTGCATGCACGGAACCTACAGGTGGAAGTGACAAAATATTTATCTGCCTGAAAAGATTGTAAGAGATAAGAAGCACTGATTCTTGCACCAGGGGCGGCGACGACAAAGGGTTGGCGATCAACCAAGAAATGAAGTCGAGGAGCTCAGGCCAAGAACCTTCAGGTAAAAGAATGGATCCGAGTTCAATCACGGCACCTCGCAGTTGAACAAGAATGGTCTTGGATGTTGTTCAAGGAGAGACTTGAGGAGGATTAGTTTGAGACAGGATTGATCATGGGGTCGGATGCGAGGCCAGATGTAAGGATGGAGACGGATGGATGTAATCTTGGAAGCTGGTGGAGAAAGTGAGGACAGTGTGGAGGAGACTAGCAGCCCTGACGTGGCAGTCATCGGAGAAAAGCGCAGTGCGAGCGTAGCAGAGGAGCGTGAAAGAGATTGCGCCGGGGTCATATTGGCAGAGTGCATTGAAATTGCACTCGGCGAGGTTGCGCTCCACACGAGATGCCCCTTGTAAGAACAAGCATGAAACGGTCGAAGGGCCTCAGTCGCGACCAAGGAGCTCGGGTTTATCTGACAGGTGGGGTCCAGATATCTGATGTGATGCACAAGGGGGAAGGGGGAATTTTTGAAGGTTGATTTGCACAAATCTTGATGTGATCGGATAGATGGAGATTGATGTTGTATGATGCTGGCATGCTGCACATTGCACAGAAAGAGATCTGATTCAGCAAGGAATAATTTGAGGAGGTTCCAAAAATGGAATGATTCAAATTTTAAATACATTAAACACTCCCAATTCCTTAAAAAAAATATAAAGAAAATGTTTTTGCTATAAATGGATTAAACCGATAGAGCTTCCAAAAATTAAAAAGTTTGAAAATTAAAATGCAATCGATAATCTTTTTGTTACTCTTTTTATTAAGACATAATGGAGGAGCTTTTTCTAACGAAGATTGCTCGGCAAAATTGTGTAAATTTCAAAAAAAAAATAGTAAGATACGGCTGAGAACTCTGGAAACAGGGACACGCTGCAAAATAAAGAACTACTAGAGCGTATTCTGACGCCAATTGAGGAAAAAAAAGATAAAATAGTAAGATACGGCTAAGAGATCTGGAAACGGGGACACGCCGCAAAATAAGAACTACTAGAGCGTATTCTGACGCCAATCGAGGCAAAAAAAGATAAAAATAGTAAGATACGGCTAAGAGATCTGGAAACGGGGACACGCCGCAAAATAAGAACTACTAGAGCGTATTCTGACGCCAATCGAGGCAAAAAAAGATAAAAATAGTAAGATACGGCTAAGAGATCTGGAAACGGGGACACGCCACAAAATAAAGAACTACTAGAGCGTATTCTGACTTCAATTGAACAAAAAAGGGATAAAAAAAAATGCCCCCATGCAGGATCGAACTACAGACCTTCAGTTTACAAGACTGACGCTCTACCACTGAGCTATAGGGGCCAACACAATTTTAATTTCTAATTAATTCTTTTGTATAAATAATGACATCTTTTCTTTATCTCCTATTTATTTTTTTTAAATAAAGACTTCCATTATCTCCGACATTTATTTATTTTTACATATTTTTTGAGAAATTTTAACATGCATCTCTTCGTAGAAAACGAAATATATCACTGAGCTATAGGGGCCGACACAAATTTATTTTCTGATCAATTCTTTTGTATAAATAATGGCATATTTTCTTTTCTTTTTTAAATAAAGGCTTCTGTTAGCTCCGCTATTTATTTATTTTTACATATTTTTTGAGGAATATGAACATACATCTCTCCGTAGAGAAATGAAATATATCACTACTATATTAAATATGCGGTTCACCTTTTTCTTTATCTAATGACGAAAAAGTGTCCCCATTTATTTTCTTTTTTGTTTGTTTTAATTTCCGTATAAATTGCCATAACATATATATATACATGTTGCCTCGTGCATCCATATCCATATCCAAGATCATTCTATCATCCTTCATAACTTTTTTATAAAATATTTCAGCATTTGTACGTACCAATATAATGAGCTTCCTAAGAGTTCTATTTAGTAAAATCATTGTAACATTAGTTTTCTTTTTTTTCTGAGAACATTTTTCCATACGAGGATTATTTTTTCGATAATTGATGAGCAAAATATTCTCGAATGATAATTGTTATTCTTTGAGACGAGTTTCCAATGTAAATATATTTATTTTTCATACAATTTAAAATTCCCCTGTGATGACTTTTCAAAGACAATCTGTTCAAGTTTTCACAAATTTAGGATTTGTAATACATACTGTTCATTCAATCAAAAGAGAAAAAAAAAAGGAACACAAACAAATATACCATGAAAGCACTTTCATGCAAATCTATTTTGGTCACTTGAAATTTGGTTAGAAAAAAAGAAAAGAAAAGTGTACTTTCTACTTGGAACTATTAGTTACCCCATGTACAAAAGAAGCACAAATTAAAAAAAAAAGAAAAAGAAAAAGAAAAAGAAAACATAGCTGACACAATAAAAACTTTTACCAAGTGACTTCCCTTTTTTTGTTCCCTAAAGTGCCAAAAGAATTCCCACTGCCTAACCAATCTATGATGAAAAATAGAAAATTAAAAATGCAAAAAGAAGAACTCTACAAGGTCAATGACCCCAATCAGAAAGCAAAAATGGAAGATGCATGTGCAAACTCCTAATTTTGTGGGGTTTGCTGTGCAAATATCCCTATTGAAGATGCTCATGGCAAATCAAAGATTTCATGAGGGACTTTGCCTTATCCATGCTTGTTTAAGACTTAAGATAGGTTGATAGCTTATATATGATTGACTATAGCAATATTTGTAAGGTATTGAATATTAAAATCTACATCATGATGGATAACATTGCACAAAAGATAAAAACTGAAATTGTGTTTCCCTGAGAAAACAACTAAATGCTGATGAAATCAAGGCCATCTTAATAGTTACAAAATCTACATTGCACAAATGGATACCGTACGAGTCAACTTGTACTTGCTCTGGGACTGCTAAACAAGCCTCTGTTGCTGTTACTGGTACAAGACCTGACTGGAACAATTTCACATGTTCTATACTTTATAAACCCGAAGGGTAAAACAGTGCATATAGATATACAATTTTTTTACAAATTCACAAATTTTACTTTTAGGAGGAGAAAAAACTCAACTCAGAAAACGGTTCTAATCACTTTATGAAGGGTGCCATTTAATGCTGCATCCGACACTGGAGACAAATTAGAAATAGTTAATATTAGTTTTAATTGAAAGATTAACTAAAATAGAAGATAAAAGTAAAACAAACGCCTACCTCGGTTTTTGCTCCACAGGCAATTTCTGACCACTAAGAACACAATCTATTGCACGACTCAAGTCCCTAAATTGAAAAAAACATACATATTATTATTTCAAGATGTTGACTCTCAGACATTTTGCAACATGCACCCCAAATTTTGTTGATATTTGATATGAATAATCAATTTGTTTCATCTTTTTGCAACATAAACCGTTTTGAGGCATTGGCAAACTATTCTCAGTATTTAGAAAGGTATTCAGCGTCTAATTTTAAAAATTCCAGCCCAACTTCTATTACAGCCCAATTTGCCAAAATAACCCAAATTTTAATCACTACAAAACAGGTCAAAAGGGGCAAAATGGTATTTAGATAATTACCGTCCAGTAACTAGCATATTATTACTCGGCCTTGAATCATCAAATTGACCATGGTATACTAGTTCAAATGGTCTCCTCCCATCCTGTTCCAATATATAATTTACACTGTTATATTAAATCTACTTCTGCATATACAAAGAAGATTGGTAATCGTATGTGTATTGGGTAACATGGCAAATTGGTGGGATATCATGTAACAAAGTACCTTTTTGAAGAGGAAAAATTCAGGCGTGCATACTGCATCAAAAGCCCGTGCTACTTCCTGAGACTATATTGGAAAGAATAAAATTATAGAACTAATTTCATTTTATCAAATACTATAAAATCCGTGTAATTAAATTATGTTTGGCTATAGTATTAGAGTAAAGCTCACCACAAAGGACCGTGAGCTTAACCTCACCAAACGAGTTTTGTGAGATTAACATCATAAACTACTACATAGGCTCCAAGAGATGAATTCTAACTGTTTCAAGCGTAGTGTTTACATTCCAAAGTTGTAATTTCTCGAGCTTGTTTTGTACATGAGATAAGGAGGTCAAAAATTGTTGAAAATGAACACGACTAAAGTAGATTCTCAACCTTCATTTTCCAACTAAAATATTAGGAAGTACAAAAATAAACGCATAGTTCATGCAGTAGATCAAGGCCAACAATTCGTATTTGTTGTTTGAAGCTGACAATCATTTATTTGTTACGGTTAAGCTCACCAAAATCCCTTAGCTTTGCTCATCAATTAATGTAATATTAACAAGACTAAGGTGGTGCCTCAAATCTCAACCATCTCATGTAAGATTCAATCTTTGTTACAATATAAAGAGAGCTGATATATTAAAAAAAAAACCAATGAAAATAAAATTACTTCATCAAACAAGTAGGGAAAAGGATAACCAAAGGACTTCGCTTCTTCAGCCATAAATTCCGGTCCATCCTGAAAAATTAACATATTTTCAGTTTAGTGCCATTTCATTAGTCACCGTCTCAAATTCTGAATATAGAGGAATATTCAAAATAACCTGAGGATGTGTAACTATGGAATTTGAAGAAATTGCCACAACTGCTAGTCCTTTCTACAAAAAGCATCCAACAAAATTGAAATTAGAATTATATATTTTAGAGAAATTATTCTTACATCCCAACTTCTGCACCATTTATCTGGACCCAATATCAAGTATAAACACTTTTCAAAAATACATATTTCAAAATTTAAATTTTGTAGCTTAAAATACTTGGGGTGCGGATAAGGGGTGCAGTTATATCAAATTCATAACTTAACAAAATAAATGTTACCTTCATATAGAACTTTGTTAGTTTAGTGATCTCTTTCTTTAAGTGCTTCACAAATGGGCAGTGGTTGCATACGAACATCACCTGACAAAATAAAATAAAAAAACAATTTGACATTAAACAAAAAAAGTTAGAAACTTTCATATCAGACTTTGTTGTTGAAAAAGAAATAAGCTTAGCAAGACATGAAAATACTTAAAAACCATACCAGTAATGCAGGATTACCCTCGAAATCATCCAATTTCACAACTTTTCCTGTCAATGGCTCCGGAAGCTGTGTAAAAATCAATTCCAAATCAAAACTTTTCAGAATAAAAAGAAGGTATGTATATATAACACTTCTTATAGGAAACAAAAGTAAGAAAATAAATTGACCTCGAAGTATGGAGCTCGAAATCCGAGAGAGACGCCAGTGGATTCTGTCCTGGCCGCACGAACTCGGAGGGAAGCGGGTCTCGGAGTTCTAACGGGTTGAATCCGAATAGAGCGAGGGTGAGGAGTGGTGGCGCCATGGAAGAGAGATGACGTGGCGACGCACGTGCGGAGCATCGACGGAGAGGAGAGGAGCGCGGCCGTAGAGGGACCGTACGCACGTGCCACCAAAGCCATATCTCTCCGACTCTCTCTCTCTCTCTTTCGAGAACTCGGCAGTGCCACCAAAGGGTCTCTCTATCTCTCTCTCTCTCTCTCTCACCAGAGTTCACTCTCCACAGTAATAGTTGGTTATTTTTTGTTGCATCCCAGGAGCTGAGTTCATATCATCTCTTAAGATGCATCGTAAAATGCAGTAATATTATTCGTCCAATCATATAAAATAAATTTCAAAAAAGTCTCTATAATTTATTTATTTCTACATTGAATTAAAAAAAATTAGAATAAAGTTCCGAATATCAAAAATTAGTTTTGGAATAAGAAAATTAAGAATTAAGTCGAGAATACAAAATGTTAGTTTTAAATTAAGAAAAACAAGAATCGAGTCTGCAATACTAAAAACTAGTTTTGGATTAAGTAAAATAAGAATTGAGTCCGAAAAACAAAAAATAAATTTTGGATCAAGAAAAATAAAAATTTAGTGCGCAATATCAAAAACTTGTTTTGTATCAAGAAAATCAAGAATTTGAGTGCGGAATACAAAAATTTAGTTTTGGAACAAGAAAAACAAGTATTTAGTCCGGAATATCAAAAATTGGTTTTTCATCAAGAAAATCAAAAATTGTGTCCGGAATATCAAAAACTGGTTTTGGATCAAGAAAAATAATAATTAAGTCCGGAATACCAAAAACCAGTTTTGGATCAAGAAAATCAAGAATTGAGTCCGGGATACCAAAAATTAGTTTTGGATGAAGAAAAAACAAGAATTAAATCCGGAATTTCAAAAAACCCATTTTTGATCAAGAAAAACAATAATTGAGTGCGGAATTTCAAAAACTAGTTGTGGATCAAGAAAAACAAGAATTGAGTCTAGAAAACAATATGTAAATTTTCGATCAAGAAAAACAAGAATTTAGTCCGAAATACAAAAATTTCGTTTTGGATCAAGAAAATCAACAATTGTGTCCGGAATACGAAAAACTAGTTTTGGAACAAGAAAAACTAGATTTGAGTCCGGAATATGAAAAACTAGTTTTGGATCAAGAAAATTAAGAATTGAGTTGGTAATATAAAATGTTAGTTTTAGATCAAGAAAAATAAGAATTGAGTCCGGAATATCAAAAAATCAGTTTTGGATCAACAAAAATAATGTAACACAATGTTATGCAGCATATAATCAGGACTCATAGTACGATCGCTTTAAGATTCGTGCAAAATAAATTTAAAAAAAATCTTATAATTTATTTGTTCGTACATTGTGCAACGTAATGCTGCGCAACAGAAGATTGAAGATCATGACTCGTAATAGCTTTAATATGTTAGGATACCATAAACAAAGATAAAATATATGAGTTCACATAAATATTAATAACAAATGTGGTTTTATCATTAAAAAACATAAACAAAAATAACGATTTTTTTTTTGTTACAATAAACAAAACTAACTTTTTTTTTTGTAAACATAATTACAAATGTGTTTTTATCATAAAAAACAAAAACAAAAATAACGACTTTTTTTGTTACTATAACCAAAACTAACCTTTTTTTGTAAACATATTTACATAAACAAAAATAATTAATGTTCTGTTATAATAAAAGTAACGATCATGACCGTAAATGAAATAACATTATCATATAATGCTTTAAGAAAAAATGAAAGCAGGTGACATACTGTTCTATTTTTTTTTTAAAAAAAACCTAAAAGAAATGTCTGCGGGATTCTGAGAAAAAGAATTATGAATGTGTTGTTATCAAAAAAAAAAAAAATAAAGCAAAATTTTAAAAGAGGGCATTTTGACTAAACTTTTGGAAATGGTATTTTATAAAATTGCCTTAACATGTGTTACCATAAAAAATAACAATTTGGTCATGTTTCAAGGATAATTTGATTATTTTTCATTCAAATTTGACAAATATGAGTTAGATTAACATTTGGAGGTCAATTATCCTGAGTTGATAAGTTTGACAGAATGATTATCATAAATGAAAAAAACTTTAAAGCTGATCTCAAGGCATTACCCTTTTTTGTTTTCACATTAGGGTACTGAATTTACAAAAGAAGATTGTTTTTTTTTTAATTATGTCAAGATATGGGCACTAAAGGATTAATAGAGCCATTATATAAAAAAAAATCAAAACAAATGAAACAAGATGGACAACAAGATGTATATTAACAAATAAATAAATTTTGCAAAGGTTTTTACAAGTATCATACTTACACTACCAATAATCTCCACATGAACACTTGCCCATATTAAATCGGTGTAAACGGGTCGGGTCTCTCACCAAAATTTCCCTCTTTTCACTATCTGATAACAACTTCAGCACCTCATGGCAATCATTACAAACTCTCTGGTTCTTCACAATCCTAACGGGAGTGAAACCCGGTAAATCTGTTAACCCGATGCAAACTGCCAACAATTCACCATGGAACTTTACTGAATTACCCTCCGACTTGTTATTAGTATGAAACTCCATTTCCCAAATCCGACTCTGACTACCCTTGCTCTTCTGCTTTGTATCAAATAAAATTTTGCAGACTTTCATGTAAATTGAGTCGTATGGTGGTGGTAAAGAGTTATTTGAACCATCAATAAAAACCTTAACAGGCCCACGGGTCTCAATCCAACTACAATCCGTTTCTCTAATGGCCCCTCTTTCCCTCATTAAACCTCTTGTTTTCATAGCCAACGAAAACTTTCCGAGGCTCATGTAAATATTGTACAAAATGATGTAAGAAACAGCATTTAATGGTTCGAGCTCCATTAACATCTCTCCTACCTTCATGGCCATCTCTTTATCTTGGTTAAGCCGACAAGCCTGGAAAAGAGTGTGCCAGACTAAAGGATTGGATTTGAAATTGGAACCCATTATGAAATTCTCCGCCTCTATTAGCCTTCCAGCATGGCCCAGTAGGTCAACCATGCAAGCCACATGATTCACAGTTGCAGACAAACCATAGTATTTGATCATTGACTCGTAAAACCTACAATAAAAGAGACAAAAGGACTAATAAGTAATACTTCTTTTGCACTTCATATGGGCCCATATGGTACCAGCAGAGCAGCCATGGTACTGGCACATGCTCGCATGGTACCAGAAAACTAGTATGTACCTCTCTTTGCGAGATCCACAGAAATTACATATAACATATGTTCGGGTGTTGAGTATATGCCTGTGCTATGTGGACAAAAGTGTGCAAGCTGCTGTGTAATTTTGCGCGTGTGAGATAGGGAGAGATAATCCTTACCTAATTCCTTCTTCGACCAGCCCACAATGGGAGCAAGCAGTAAGAATTGCCAAAAAGACTGATTCACCCATTGTAAACCCACGCCTCTCCATTTCTTCAAAAAGTTCCACAGCTTCCTTCCCATAACCATTAACACCATAACCCAGAACCATACCAAACCATGAAGAGCCATCAAGGCAATCCATCTGCTCAAAAACCCTAATTGCCGCCTCTATTTTGCCGGTTTTATTATACATATCAATCAATGAATTACAGCAAACATTGTAACTATCAAGCCCTGATTTGATCACATAAGCATGAATCTCCTCTCCAATTCGAATTAAACCCGTATCTGAACAACCACTTATCAAACTTGATAAGGTGAAACCATCAGGGTTCAACCCGAGAGATAACATTTCTTCAAACAAATCCAATGCCTTCTCCAAATGCCCATTATGAATATAAGCATTAACCATAGTACCCCAAACAAAAACATCTTCCTGTGAAACAACACCAAAACATTTCAAACTATCAGCAAGCAAACCTGAATTTGAATAGAGGGAAATTAGGGCCCTGCCAATAAACCCGTCAATTTCAAGCCCGTTCAGAATCACATGTGCATGAACCTGCCTTCCAAATTCAATTTGATTTGTCAAATTACAAGCCTCTAGCACACTCTTCAAAGTATATTTAGATGGCCTGATTCTCCTTCTTAGCATCTCATGATACAGCTTTAGTGCTCCGGTCCTAAATTCCCTACTCATTTCATTTCCTAACCGGCAAAAACCAGCAATCATAGCACTAAATACCACTGCATTTGGATTTGGAATATTTTCAAATATTTTAATTGCCTCCTCTAAACGACCACCTTTTGCATACAGATCAACCATGACACTACCTACAAATAGATCCAAATCTAAACCAATTTTTACCACACAACCATGGATCACCCTTCTTATTTCTTCATAATATAAAGAAGCATGGCATGCTTTAAGAGCCGTGCAAATAGCAAAATTGTTAAGCCTAACATCTGACCTATGCATCCGAACTAGAATTTCCACCGCCACCTCAGGACAGCAAGCTTTTGCATAGGCACTGACTAGCAAATTCCATGAATCTTCATTTACTTCTTTAGCTCGGTCGAACACTAATCTCACATCATCTATCATGCCACATTTAGAATACATATCCATTAAAGAATTCACAACAAACGAACTATTCAGCAACCCGTTAACAACAACTAAGCCATGAACAATTCTACCATGCTTTAAATCATGCGACCCGGCACAAACACCAAGTGCCCCGGCATAACTATACTGGTCAAGACCAATTCTACCGTTTCTTGCATTCCTAAAAGCATCTAGCGCACTACCATTGAAACCCATTTGACAATAGCCGGAAATTAAAGAATTCCATGTGACGGCATCTCTCACAGGCATTTTGTCGAACAACTGACGGGCAGTAGACATGTCGCCACATTTAAAGTACAAGTTGAGGAGTATATTGTGCACGATTATACCGGGTCTACACGAAGTTCTGATCATGAGCGAGTGTAGAAGTTTCCCAAGGTGCAAAGACCTGGTCTTGGTGGCCTGAAGAAGGAGGCGACTATAGGTGGCGGTCTCCAACCAAACTCCTCCCTGTCGCCCTTTTGATGAAGAAAGTTGATTGAAGTTACGGTTAGGGTTCGGGTAGAGAGGTTCAGACTCGTGTGAAGCGTGTGAGAGAGAAGAAATCGCCATTGATGATGGCGCCAGAGTTTTGGCTGGATATTTTGTACTTTTTTAAGAGGGAAAAGAGAGGGACGAAAACCGGAGTTTCTGGTATTAACGGTTAACGGGTCAAATTTCAGATCGGCTTTGCTACGATTCGGAGTCCGATATTTCGGTAGTCAAAATTACTGGGCTTATTGCACTAAATATGATTCGGAAAATGTTTGGAAGATGGAAGAAGGGAGTTTCAATGTCTGTTAAATTAAAATTTGATATGATGAGAAAAATAGCCGTTTGATAATATCAAAATTTATACTAAAGTTTTGTCTCACGCTTTAATAATTGTACGTCACACTTTAATAATTGTACGAATTATCAGATTTAATGATCCAACGGTGATTTTATCTGTTAGACCAAAATATGGTCTAATGGACATTGGGACGCCTCCAGTTCCTTAAGAGATATCATTATTAATATCGTAATCAATACCGGACTTTATTATTCATGTAAAATGAGTTATTATTCATGTTAACGATTTTATTATGCAACTTATTTTTAACAGCATTTTTATTATTCAACTCAAATATCATTAATATGAATAATAACTCACTTGACTTAAATAACAAAAGTATTATACAAATAAGTTACATAATAAAGTCATCAATATAAATAATAACTCATCTGAATAACAAATCTCATATCAATTATAATATCAATGACTATATCAGCTCCCATGTGATTTTATGTGGTTTCTTTCTCTATATTCAATATTATTTTTTTAATTTTCTCGTGAAATTAAGTTGGTCTTTTATTTGTTTCTTCATCTTTTCTTTTATTTTAGAAGCTTAATTTAAAGGGCAATTAATTACTTACTACACATCTTAATTAAAGTTCATATCATGTATGCATTAAAAAAAGGGGTAACTTTGCATTTAAGAAGCTTAGCTTTATTTAAAGGGAAGGGAAAGAAAAAAAAACACAATCATCTCTTGTTGCATATCTCACACATATCATTTATACACCACAAAGAAGATAATTTTGAATTTCATATACTTTATTTAAATAATATCCATATTGTTCTTGCACATCACAAAATGCATTAGCTCCTTGAAGTGATGATTTTGACTTTTCTTTTTGTATCCAATAAAAAAATTTGGAGAACATAAAATTTTAGTAACACAAGATCACTGACACAACCAATTAATTTGTAATATTTTTCAATAGAGTCCAGAATAAGTGGAATATCATGTAACCATCCAACAATTTTTGAACTGCCATTCCTTTAGTGTAATTTGAAATTTGAAATTTCACATAGATCAGTATATATATATATATATATATATATATATATATATATATATATATATATATATATATATTATATATATATAACCTGTTAATTTAGAAGCAAACAACTCTCAAATTTTTACGTTGTCAGTACATCAGGGAGGGACGTCTGTGAGCCGAGCACCTTACCGCCGACATCGGGGAATGTCTCGAATCCCGACAATGGACCCACTTTGCCGTTCCTCTCTACTTCAATGGGGTACTTCATTAAGTGCCCCTGCATGTCCATGTATATTTCTGGCGAGACATAAGCGAGCCAGTTCCCCTCCGCCATTTCATTTACACTTTTTACGCATTCTAAGCTTTGCGGCTGCGTAAAACAGTCTTTGACTGCGCCCAAATGCTCCGCCCATAATGACATTCGGTATCCGTAAACCTGTACAAAATTAAGCAATCCCAATCAAGTCAAAAGAGCATTTTTGTGTGTGTGTGTGTGTGAGAGAGAGAGAGAGAGAGAGAGACCTGGCCACAGGGGTGGGCGTGTTTCCGGGCCCACGTGTAGTGAGGCTGGTACGCGCCCATCGCAATTTCAGTATCTCTAGATCCTTCCAGAGACCTTTGGTTGATATTAGCCGATCCAATTAACACGAATTCATCATCGACTACCATCCCTTTTGAGTGCACATATATCATAAACCTCCTGTATTTCTGACTCGATTTCTGCATGAAAAAGATGGTAAAACGTGATTAAAAATGAATTTGTGAAGCTTACTTCTGTTGAATATAGTAGATTTGTAAAATATAATGTATTTTAGGTTCTTTTGGACTTTGAAATGTTTGAATGATCAGAGCATTTTTCAATCTATTAATTGCATTCACCAAGTCTAAACTGATTTTAACTTTTAAGTAATTTTGGTTTTTGACTATCCGAAACTAAACTTGAACCAAAATGATTCATTTGTGAAAAATATAAGAAAATACACTGTATCAAATTCGACACAACACAAATGAGAAAACTGGTAAAAAATATGTTTATATAAGCTTGTGATAAAGAAATGGGATAACATTTCTTTATATATGCTTGTGATAACATCATGAAAAGGAAAGCAGGGGAGTTTCAACACCCATTGGATCAAAATTTGATCCGATAAGTAAAATAACTGTTCGATGACATCAAGATTCACACAAAAATTTTGCTTTCACACTTTAATAATTATGTAAATTATCATATTTGATTATCCAACTATGATTTTGCCCATCGGATCAAAATATGGTCCGATGGGCGTTGGAAGGCCCCTAGTTCTCATGAAACAAACTTTTTTAACTTTGTTAAGTAGTATGTACCATTTCTTTATTAGTATCAGAAAGTATGGTATTTTATATATGTCCTGTAGAGCACACATAAAATTACTAAAAATTAAAATCTTAATCTAACGTTGTGTACTCACTGTTGAGCTTTCGCTTATAAGAGCAGATCTGTCTCTGGTACTAGTTTCACGCTTTCCGAGGCAGTAGAAATTCAAATAGTCTTGTGGATGTTGTGTTTCTGATAAGCCTTCTTGTTCTAGCGCATTCGCTATCATCTTGTACATCATTTTCATCGTTAACCCCTGAAAAATATTAACAAAAAGGTGAAATAATTGTACTGGTAAGATTCTAAAATGTGCATTTTTCAGATTCTGTTTATGGTTTAATGTCTAATTGTTAGCATATTCAATAAAAGGGAATTAGGGAAAATTTTTACCTGCCAAAAGAGGATCTCTTGCATTGGTGCAGTTGTAGGGTTCCCCTCGGGCCACATCGGAATCACAACGTAAACCGAGAAGCGTTCTCTGGCCCTTATCTTGGTTACAATTTTTAATGCTAATTCAATCGGTATCAGATTATCAGCACCTGTTACAGAAGGCAAAAAAGTATAATTGAATTAGAATACGGAAGCTGGTTTTCATAAAGAATTCTTACGAAATTAATTAAGCACAGGTACAGAAACAGGAAAATATGAGAAGTTGCATTTTCCGAAATTAAAAACGGACAATATAGCAGCAGAGTCTGAAATTGACAATATCCTTTTTCATCTTGTCTAGTTTAATTAAGTTTTTACAGAGCAATTATGTAATTTCACCTGTTTTTCTGTTGGATGGCCAACTGTATGATGAACCAATGAAATATTGGTTTTCTATGTAAATAAAGTGCTGTGCTGCTCTTATGGCTTTTACATATGCTGTGTGTATACTCCTGTCTATCTTCAAATTCTTTGCACATACAAGGTTCTGTCATGAAAAAGGAAAAAGATAAAAAAAATTAATAATCAAGTACACATTAAGTCTTTATCATGAGCAATAATTATTGCTTTGTTGGTTTTAATTGGGATTTTATTCCACGTTCAAAATTCAGTGAAAAAAAAAAGAAAAAAAAGCCGAGAGATATAAAATGGTATAAAAAGGTAGCTACTAAAGCCTAATAAAATATAGGGAGCTTATAATATCAATGATAGTATCTACCAAACATTTTCCTAAAATATAACAGTTTCCCTTTTTTTCACCTACCTGTGCTTCTGCCTCTTGTACTACTTTTGGAAATCCCTTCACTGATCCTGAATCGATTGACCGAAAAACCTGTAGCATCATACAAGAAAAGTTCTTTATAAAGCGGAGGAGAATGTGTCTTTATTACCTAAAACTTTCAACTAGTTTCACCAAATCATAGAAACCAAGATCAGAATAGTAAAAATACATACTTGCACATGCCAACTTTCAGTGGCTGTACAGTACTGTTAATAGTTCCAAATTATCAAACGAATGTTCGGTATTGAAAAATTAAGATGGTAAAATAGTAAAAATACATACTTGCACATGCCAACTTTCAGGATCCTCTTCTTTACAAACGTACGCATTATTGGAGTTGTCATTGGAAGGAGATAGAATCCAAGATATCCGATTGACTTTTATCAATGTATCGTCCGTCCAACTCGTCACTCTTCTCAAGCTAACCTTCCATTTTGTCGCCTTTCGCCATCTCTGCTCGAAGTTTGTTAATATGTCATATGCCGCCGGCCCCTCAATTTTACAGTGTAGGTCGTGCCACGGTTGTCTCGGCCCATTTCCACTTACCTACTTAGACAGGCACTGTTAGAAAATAACAACTGGTTCATTTGTTCTTAGTTATTTATCTGAAGGCAGAATAGCCCCCTCTTTTTTCATTAATCTCAGAAAAGTCCTTTGATCCTGACAGCCTTTCTTTTTCAACTAATAATATTAAATCATTTTCTTAATGATTTTCATCATATTAATATTTCCACTAGTTGTTGCTTCAATTGATTTTTTCTTGGATGAGGTTTCCAATGCCACAAGATTTTGATGTCATAAGATGTTACAAATTCATTTTTTGATTTATATCTTAAAATTTGACACTCAAATTTCGAATTCAAACCATTGATCTTGTTAATTTTCATGGAAGATGTATACACGTAAAAGTTCATGATTTTTAGATTTCATTTTATATTATATCAAATGGTCACAAAAGAAATGCATTAAAATTAATCAATCGTAGTTCATTAGATTCATTCACGTACTTTATTTCCTTCCTAAAGAAAATTTGAATGTTCTCTTGATCAACTGGTAAAGCAAGCTATTTCTTTGCAAACTCTTCACCTACTTTATTTCCTTTTTAAAGAAAATTTGATCAAGGGATGATAAAAGGGACTTACTGTGAATGTAGGGTTATGGATGTCGCTTTTGAAAACCGTGTTGAGATCTTTAAATAGCCTATGCTCTGGTGTGTCGTATCGTCCATCACACATGTCAAGACCTCCAATAAAAGCAGTTAATTTACGGTTGTTTCCCCCGGCAGGCGTGTCGACAATCACACACTTTTGATGGTGTGTGAATAAAGTTCCCACTACCTGAAACTCAAAAAGGTTTTCTCGTCATAAATATGAGTTACCATTAATGAAATTAGAGTTATTATGAAACTAATTGAAAGTAATCACTAATTGGTATTGAGGCTTTTCTTTTTATGTTAGTTCTTTCTCGTCGGGAATTTTGCACTATTCTGTTGCCTTATTCAAGGTTTTCACATATTTGATAATGTAACATTCCTTCTGGTATTTACGGATTTTGATGTCATTAGATAATTATAATAGCACTTCTCTTATGTATAAGGATAAGACCTGAGGGCTCACCTGTTGTTTAAAAATGCTAAGTTTGGTACTGGCATATCTCGGTGCCAGCACGCAATGCACGCTTGAATGCTTGAAAAATTTCCTTGTTTCTTCATCATGTGTATGCATTATGCCATTCTACATTGTTAGGAAAATAAAAGAAAGGAAAAGGATTCATATCTAGACCTTCAAAATGTTTGTAAAGACATATGTGACATTATTTCATGTTTGTTCTACGCTTGTTACTGGAGCAGAGATAAAAACTTTTACTACAGGAAGAGAAGATTAGTTATGCGTACCGTTTTCAGATAAAATTTATCATGCGAGGTTTTATCATCCCAAATTAGCAACACAACTCTTACTCCCTCTTGCGTCTTAAATTTCAACATCTCTCCTAGAGTTAATTCACCTCCATTCGGCAACGGGCGAGTTGGCTCACGCACTAATTTCACCGGGTGGTACACAGACCAACCCACCACATATATCAAGTGGTGTGCCTCTAGTATAGCATGGCAAATATCCTCCCAACATTTATTCTGCTCATATATTTTGCCCCCTTCTAACTCTATCTGAGGCAATGTGTCATCCATTACATGAGCATCTTGGTACAAGGTTACCTACAAACCAGAATGTACCAGTTGTATCAAGTGTATGGTGTAACATCTTGATTGACAGAACCAGTTTTGCACTCCTTTTAATTTTCAATTCTTGTCATCTTTCTATTTTTCTATTTTTATGAATTTCTAATTGGATTTGATCAAGTAAACCTGCTTCCTTTTCCTGATTAATCATCTTGACCAAACCTGAATAGACTCGGTCCATTTTATTTAACAACCTAACTTCATTAATTGAAGTACCAAGACAAACAGGTTTCATATTGTTTAGGTCAGGATTGACCGGGAGGTATGGGACAAAACAAAGACCAACACACCTAATTAATAAATTAACGCATTATCAGGTAAATGGGTTTTTGCCATTACCTTACCACCTTTCCTTAACGGGAAGTATGCATTCGGCACACCAGAATAGTTAGGACCTGGTCCAACGCCTTCTCCGTACAAACTGTTCGTCTCTATAGGCTTATATTGCAAAGATATGCGCAGCTCTGGGATGCTTTCACTAGTTTTGATCAGTTCACCAGACTGATGCACCAGGGGAAACCAACCTTTTAATACTTCTCCTGTCATGACCTTTTCAACTGGTACTGAGGCAATACCAATCAATTGCGCACCAAACAAGTCATTATCTTTTACCTAACAGTATGTAGAGAAAAATAACATGATCACTACGGATTAGAGTAAATTTGGTGTTACTGTCAACTGATAAACAAAAAACAGGAAATTCTGTCTCACTAGTACTGTACCACTACCAGACTAGGTACCAATGTTCATCTAAGCATCCAAGGTTACCCATTTACTCCTTATATACCATATACCAGTAACAGACTAGGAAGAGATCTATATGTACCAGTACACATACTGATAATGGTGGAGTATATATTGTACCAATGTTCATCTTTATTTTTCCTTTGTTGGTTATTTTACGGTTCTGTACTTGATTTTTATTTATTACAGTGGCAATGAAACTGACAAATTCTGGTTAAGTCAATGCATCAAAAATTTTGACCAGTGCTTGCATTCTTTACCTGAAATTCAACCATAGCAGTGGGATGTGCCACATTAACAACAAAATGTTCCTCCCATTTTGGGTTCTCGGAATTTGGTATAACCCGGGTCTGGGCTACAGTTGCCCCCGATAAGCAAACAGATACATATGGATCGCTTGTGATTATATTATGGACCCCACCTCGGTGCTTTCTGGGTTTCATGCAGGTGGGCTTACAGCCATTGAAGCACCGCCTCATCCTCTCTGACATTATATCCATATTTGGTAGGCACCGTGCTTCATGAATCCATATGTCAAGGTCACCATGTAAAATCTTAATGTTGGAAGCTGTATCCAGTTTTGAGCTTGTGCTGACATCTGTACCAGTTTCAGTACTGAGACATGGCCCGTGGGTCGGGTTGTTTGGGATTGTGTCAGATTGCTGTATTTCATTCATTAAATTGGTCGACATGGTGCAAAACTTGGTGAATTACTAAATTGTAGCACAAGATACTACTGATAGAGATTTTGAATTGTAGCTTTTTTCTCTCTTTTTTTTTTTACTGATTATGCGTGTACGGAGTAAAGATTTATTGAATTAACTCTGCATAGCCAGCAATGAAGATACCTAAAAGAAATTAAATCCAAAATATGATTTTTTTTTTCAATGTAAGAAACAGTAAGTGTTAATTTTTTATTGAAAAAGACATGCTACTTTGGCTCACTTTTTACGAAAAACAATATCTTAATTAAAAATTAAAGTTCTAATTATTTTTTTCAAATTAATTTTGTAAGATGAGCATCTTAATATCGAATAAAAAAACTATGTTTCCAAATTAAGCATTAGAATATCTCATCAAGAAAATCAAAGAGAAAAAATGAAATCAGAATATCAGATATAATAATCAAACAAGCAAATTATTTTTTTCATCTCTTTTCAATTTCTGAAGTTATATTAAACTAAAAAACGGTTTTGCAAAATAAGGACAGCAATAAAGAAAAAAAAATGAAATTGCAAAACAGAAAAAGGGTCTTAAATCAATCACCTTCCATAAATTGGAGTGCTGGCTTGCAGAGAAAATTGAAAATTAAGTTCTTTGATTTTGGGATGATATTTTTTTTCTTTTTTATTTTCTGTTTGTACAGTTATTTTTCCTGAGGTTAAAACACCATCATCCCTGTGTAATCGTCCGGCAAAAGTCGATGAATTTTTGTTTGCACCTGGAGCATTCAAAACATTATAGACCACAACAATGGAGTATTTCATAATTCTAAAAATGGCATATTTCAATCTCTAAGTTATCTTTTACTATTTTTACTTGTTCAGGATATCAGTCCTGAATTCTAGGAAAGTTTTGCCTGTACAAACAAATAAAAACAATGTAAAATAACCCGTAGATAGAGAAAGCGACCAGCCCCATTCATGCTATATTAATGACACATGTAATTGCTTTGAATTGTGTATCCTTCGTTTCATTGTCTTAGTTATGGAATCCCACAATAAATAACACTATGATTTGTTCCTTTAGTACCTTCATGAACTTTCAGAAAGAAGCTAGATCTGAGCCAAAAAGAGAGAACAGTCACGCTATGCCATGTTTCAATCTCAACTGCCAGCTAGTGATGCTAAAGCTATCTTGCAAGGATATACAAGCGAAGTTGAAAAAGATGCAGGATGAAGAAAGCATCTAAAGAGTAAAAAATGCTACACACCTTTGCTTCTTTCTTCCAACATTCTTGGAAACTGAGAAAAGACGATTTACTTTCTTTCTTCTCACATCCTACCAGCTTTTATTTGACTTATTTTGAGAACTTAAGGAAGAGGAAGATAAATTAAATTTCAGTAATAACCAAAACAGATAACAAAAAGGGAAAAAAGAAAACAATATACAAGCCCATCTACAGGGAAACCAAATGGATTGCAACAACTCATCATGTCAACCAATAAAAGTACATCGGAATTAAACAGGGGCAATTTGGTTGTAAGTATAGACAACATTGGCATCAGTACGGGGGTAATAAATTTTGGAAAACATGTCTTGTAGTTGCCGATGTGAGGTCATGGTTGACAATATTTTATCCTGTGCCACCAACTCAGATGACTGGTTTTCTTCGGCCTTTGTCAGAGTATTTCTGACATTGTTCAAATCTGTCTCAGGTGCGAAAACAAGCTTCGACAAGTGATCCTTCTCAGCTTGCCTATCATACTTGTCTACCTCACTCGTACCAGATGTTATCAAGTTGTAGGTGTAGACAAACTTTCGTTGGCCAATGCGGTATGCCCGGCTGATGGCTTGCCGGCCCACTGCCGGGTTCCAGACCACATCCAATAGCACAACTCTTGAAGCACCTGTTAAGCTAATGCCCTCGCAACAGGCCCTAGTCGATGCAAGCAAAACCTTGGCATCGCTGTCGGGGTCGTTGAAGATATCAATTGAGGCTTGACGATATCTGGGTAAGATCTTACCGTCCATTTGTAGAATCTCCTTCCCTTCTCTCCATTGGAAGAGCTTTATAAGGTGTGTCCTTATAAGCGATAGGGGTTCAATGAATTGGCTAAAAATCAAGACCTTCTCCTTCAAGGCCTCGCACAGCCGCACAACCTCTATGACAAATTTTGTTTTGACCCCTTCATTGGGGTTTAATCGATACTTTTCCAACTCCTGCTTGCCTACAAACACAGCCTCTTCCTCTGTCAACTTTAAAGCTGCAACCAGGGAAGGATGAATTGAGGCCAAGGAGATATTGTACTCGGTTTCAAAATTACAACCGGTGCCAATGCTCTCCACTTTCTTAATCATATCCCTCTGAAATGAACTGGGGCTGAGAATAATCACGCACTCCCTCAACCCAGGTAGTGTCCGAAGAATATTCCCAGTGTGTATATGCACAAAAGGCTTCAAAATAGCTCTAACTTCTTCAGCATTATCATCTATCACATTGCTAGTGATCGAATTCCAAATTCCTTTGGCTTCGTTAGGTTCAAGAGATCGATGCCGGCCTCTTTTTGGCCGTTTGATCAAGAATCTTTCAGCAAACTGGGGCCGAACCAAGCACAAAATATTGTAGAGCTCCATAAAATTATTCTGAAAAGGGGTGCCAGAGAGAATGATACGCTTCTCCGACTTTACCTTTCCCAAGGTCTTCCACATAATACTCCTTTCATTTCTGGGTGTATGCCCTTCATCTAGCACAAGCAACCCTGGCCTTTCTAGAAGAACCTTGCGCACCTTGGCATCCTCCTCGGTATTGCACCTATCTAGTGTTAGCTTCGTAAAAAGGCCATAGCTCACCCCAAGGACACCGATCCCTTTATCCCAGCTGCATAACTTAACCAACCTGGTCAACTTCTCAGTACGTCGCTCATTTCGCACCAGCTTTCTTATGGCACTGTCTTCCTTCCCAGTGTACTCATTGATGTTTAATATGTGAAATGGGATGTTAACATTCCATTTTTTAAACTCCTCCTCCCACGTGTAAAGCATCCCACGTGGTGCGATTATGACAGGTCGACAATCTGGGAAGACTTTCATGTAGGTTTGAATGAAAACGATAGCGAGCCGGGTTTTGCCAGTGCCCGGTGCATGGCACACAACACATCCACCAATGACATCAGTGCGGGGTCCACTGCGCAGGGAGTCGAGCTCAATCCCACCGGCCAAATTGTTCCACATAAACTCCATTGCCTCACTTTGGTGTGCATACATGGTCGAGAGTATGCCAGGAATTAGATCCCAGACTGTACCGTTTAAGGTGTTATGAAATGGTTCCGGCTCACTGGTTTCCTCATTTGCACAGAGGTTGGTGTACTGGAGTGGGGCTTTGGGCTCAGAGGTTGAGATTCTCCATGATGACTTGTCAACAATGCTAGTAGCCTGAGTTACTCCAATTATTAGAATCTAGGAACTTCAGGTTAAGTAATGAAAAGCTTTACTAACTGATTGAAGTGTGTACATGATACATAAAACATGATAAAGAGTTGGGGAAGTGTAAAATATATAAATCTGAAGTTCAGATAGAAATCGCAGTATAGAACTTCCAAGACCAAGCTGGTATAGAATCTATCACCTGTTTAGGCATGCTTAGTCTTGTGCAAAAAGGGGGTTATTGGTTTTATACATTAAATATAACACTGGAATGGTAAAAATACTGCAAGGTACGCTAACCTGATCTATTTCACTGTGAAAAAAACATTTAAAAAGAAAACTATATTGTGAAAGAACCACCCATAAATACTATTAGGAATCTGGTATTCAAACAGATAACAAATACAAAAGTTGGAACTAGACCTGCATCCAAGCCACTATAGTTTGCTATATTCTCTCATTATTCCAAATGTATGTTACTAACATGACATCATATATTCTTATCATAGTACAGCAGGCTTGTCTTAGCTATGGGACAACTTTTAGTAATAAAACGAAAAACAAAAAAGAAAAATCAAATGAGGATATACCATCGCTGGGAGGATGTATCTGATTTCAATGCTCACAAAGGGGCAATTCTTGCATAATACCCCAATTTGTTCATCTAAAATTAAATCATGCTGTCCTTTTGGGCAATACCCGTCAATACCAGAAGTCAGGTCCCATAATGCGCCTTCCTCTACACCTAAAACCTACAAAAAGTAAAAGAAAATAGTTGACATGACAGTTTTATTTAAAGTATGAAAAGTCCAAGAATCCAATAATGAGAATGTTGCTTGGTACTAGTAAAAATAGTATAATGTTTCTTAGAAAAATTAAATGCATGGGAAGTTAAACCCCAACTGCTACGAACTCCATAAAGTTGTGTCTATGATATACTGGACAAAATCAGAATAGACAAAGTAGGCTAACATTTACAAGTCGACAGTGACTTACTGAGGTACAGGTAAAATGCAATAAGAACAATAAATAGCACAGATAGTTAAAAGAAAAAAGAAAAGGTTGTAAACTATTGTACCTCATCATTATTATACCTCCCTATATTTTCTGATTCAAGAGCAAATTCATAATCAGCCCACAATTCATCCAATTCTCTATCCTCTGATTTCTCCTTTTCTCTCTCCTCCTCAAAGAAGAACACCATTGGTAGTACATCTTTCAGCCCGTATTGGTTTGGATCCACTGTCCAACTATCAGATCCTTTCTCACCTGACATCCTATTAACTAACATCCTCATGAGGTCTTGGCCTCTAGGGACTCTTCCCCTTGAACTACTCTTGTACCGCTTAGATGACCTGAATTTTGAGCCTGATCCATCCTTTTTAACACTCTGTCGGTATGGGTGTGGGAAGCTTTTCGACCCTGGGGTCTTTGACCGATAAGTGGCTGAACCATTTCTGGTGACACCAAAACCAGCACTGCTGCCCCCACCTACACTGGATGGTACATATCGAATCTCCTCCTCCCAATCAGAATCCGATGAAGCTGATCTTAGTACCCCTCTATCAGGATCCAAATCCGTTTCAAGATCCGACTCAATTACATGAACTTCATCTGGGTTATCAGATTTCAGTTTCTTTGCAGGTGGGTCAGTAATCAAGCCTTCCAATTCAGGTCCCAGAAACCCAGTTTCATCCCTTTCTTCATCTGATTCCATCATTTTCCTTTTCACAGCACGATACCTCTCTTGCCATTCCCCAATCAGCATGTCATCATCTATATCTACATCGGGTTCGGATTTGTCAAAATCCTCATCTGAACTGGTACTCTCTTCCTCTTCCTCTTCCTCTTCTTCTTGAACTGCATCCTCATCACTCTTTTCATCATCCTTCTCATCTCCTGAATCATCAGAAATTTTTTGAAAGTAGGTCGAGTAAGAAACTCTCTCTTGCTTCCCCCGAGACAACCGAGTTCTCCAAGCAACGCATGAGACAAAAGGCACTTTCTTGGGTTTTTTCACGACCGGTTCGCTCACACCAATTATCTCCAGTTCATCATCTTCACTGGGTACATATATTACCTTGTCTTTTCCTCTGCCTCCTCTTGCATAACTTAGGGCAGCTATAGGAATTTCTTCCGTTTCGCTATCTACTTCCACATTACCTAGCTTTTCACTGACCATGGTGGCTAGTGCATCAGATACCTCTAATAAGAGTAGAAGAATACAGATAAACATAAATTGATACTTATTCCGAAACATCATATGTTCTTGCCCTTAATTCATGTAATTCCTGGAACAAGCACTATTGGGAAGAAAATTTGACAAAGTAATGGTACCATGTGGAGAAGGCAGGGCATGAGATCGAGAATCCTTCAGAGAAGCCACTCCATGTATAGTGACAGGAAGAAGACCAGCACTTGCATCAGGAACTGTGCTGACTTGGTTTGGAACCGGAGGCTCACCATCTGCATTTACCAATCTCTTCAAGCTGTCACAAACAAAGGTATGAGCTCACAAGTAATAATACCATAAAGTCATTTGCTGGATGATCAACACTTCTAACCATTCCATTCCCCTTGGTTATCTAAAAATTTGTTTTGTTTCATTATTTTATCATGGGGCTCAGCTATTGCAAAACCAATAGAAAAGATGCAAAAATAGCATTCGGTCCCTAGTTAAACATAAAATGTATAGACATTCTATGGATAAATTAGAAAAAACCCAAACAATCAACCTATAAAATGCAGCACATGTATGGCATTAAGATCGGTAATGCTGTTGAATTATTTTTTAAACCCTAATAGATGAACAGTGGGAAAAATACTCCATGAATTGAATATCAGCAAATTTTTATTTATTCCCCTGAAAAGGGAGATTACAAAATTCCAGTATGCAAGCTCAATCTTTCCTTCCATCTTTTTAGTAGCACCAATATTGAATATCCCTCAAATAAATCAGCACCAAAACAGGAATTGTACTTTAAATTTTAACCTACCACCACTCCACCAAAAGGAAACCATTACAATTAACATTACATCATCATCTCAGTTTCCACTTTGCATATACAAAGGTACAAAAAAAATGAAAATTGAAAAAAGAGAGATACAGTTGGTTGGAAGTCAGAGGTAGATGTGCAGAATGAGATGAGAGAGCGGAAGCCCCGTCGGAGCTGTGATGACTAGAGCTTTCCGATTGGCCAGATACCATTTCCTCGCGATTGTGATCACCTGACACGTGCACTACCCCGATCCTTTCGCCTAACCTCTATGCAAACAATGGAGAAACCGATATTAGATTCATTTGAGTAACGCACGAGAGACGACGACGAGGATTAAGTTAGGACCAAACGAACCGTAGAAAGAGAGAGGGTTTAGGGTTTAGTCGATGGTTCTTCCTCCGAGTCGAGTCCTCTCTTTCTCCTCCAGTACTCACTACAGTGAGAAGACGAGGCGCCAGAGAAGAAAGGCACCTTCACTTGAGCAGTTGCGATCCTTAGAAAACGGAAAGCGCGCGCGCGCGAGAGAGAGAGAGAGAGCAGAGGAAAGGAGAGAGACAAGCGGCCGTTTGTTTGTTTATTTGGCGAGAATTAAGAATTGGAGGGATGTGGAAGGGAAGGTGGCGATTGATTAATTAAAAGAAGGAAACTCACGTGACCCCCTCAATTAACGTGTTGCTTTTTCCGAACGTGGGCCCCTTACCGAATCTATCTACCATTTTTCCGGATATTTCTCTTCTCCAGTGCGCGCTGTGTCGCTATACGTACAGAAGTCGGACACGCACGAAACTATACGTACAGAAGACGGACACGCTGACACGCGCTATTTTTTTTTTCACCTTTTATTCATTTAATAGTATAAAAATAAATAAAAAATTGAGGAGAACGGACTTTTAAATTCTAAAATTTTATAATTAAAATGTTCGCGAATAATGTTCACGAATCACATTATTAATTAGGAAATATTGTATGTGAATTTGTTATATATAATATAATATAAATATATTTATAGATATTATTCACGAAATAATAATTTGATTTGCAAATAATAAATATGATTTTCTCATTTTTAAAAAAAAATAAGATTTGGGTTGAATTCTTAACCCATTCAAACTCGTGCGTTATCAAACAAAGAAAAAAGTGCTATTATTTGTTGAGAAAATTAGTTATATATTATTGAAACTTCAAATTTTATATATTTTCCCATCATAATTTTATAATTCGATATTTACCCATTCCAATAAAAAAACTTCATTAAAATCTCCATTTTTCTTTTTATTGAGTTTAAATATAGACCAATATTAATTAAAAAAGAAAATGACTATTGTACCCTTCCATTAAAATAGTAACAAAAAAAGGACTCTTACTTGTCCTATATTTTTTATTCGCATCTCCGTGGAGATGTTCGTCATCTCCTTTTTCGTCAATCCCAACATAATAATATTTTGTTTTGTTCTCCCTCACCAACAGCTAACTCAAAATTCATCGAATCGATTTTAAATGATAAATCTAAATTATTCAATAAATTATTTATATTAAAATTTTATAAGATATTAAAATTTTCTATTTTTAAATTTTTTTAACTATTTATTTCATATTTTTTTAAAATGACCTATTTTTATATACAAAAATTTATTATTTTATTATTATTATGAGAGTCATCTTAAAAAATCCTAAAAATAGAAAATTTTGATATCCTATAAGATTTTGATATGAAAAATTTATTAAGCAACTTAAATTTTTCGTTGAAGTTAATTTAATAGATTATTAAGTTAAGAGCACCGAGAAATTCGGTGCTGCTAGAAGCACGTTGACTTTACTCCAATTAAGAAATAGGAAAATTTGGAGAATACTTGTTGAGAAGAAAAGAACTAATATAATATTTGTAACTTGTAATGGTATATAATTCATTGTCAAGCTCAATAAGCGGGTTCAGTGAACAATGTCTAGGTGGTGGGTACCTCAAGCAGCGCCTAGGACATTTAAAGGAAATAAATGTCGGGATTAACGGAAACTCTTATATAAAAAAAATAGCATCGTTAAATCTCTTTCCGCACCATGTTCAATTTCTTATGGTTGTTTGATCTTCAGTGCTCAAAATATCTTTCATTTTGAGTGGTATTTGCAAGGTTAGAGTTTTCAATTTCAAACATGGAATCTGAATTATGGCTAATTAAGAAGGAAGAAAATTATAATTTGTATCTTTTTCCATGATATTTCAATTTGGTGAAAGGAAAAAAGAACATTTAGTGAAAGGAAGGGAGAAGAGAAGCACAAGGAGTGATGATTTAGCCACAAATTGCCATTTTTGCCTGATTTGGCTAGAAGGGTATTATAGTCCAGTTAAAATTAATAAATAGAAATATTTTACTTGATTAATTATAATAGCTGTTTTATAGCGATAAAATTTTTATTATTTATTCGTTTTATTCCATTCTTATGGAATTACGATCAGTAAATATATATAATAATATTTTTTCATTAACTTATCAAATAAAAATATAGTATAATATTTTTTAGTTTGTAGAATAAGAATATGAATCATGACTATTATAAGTTATTAGTATTATTAGATTTATTATTATTATTATTATTAGATTGGTTTATATACAACATTCTATATAGTGAAATTTAGTTAGTAATCTATGATGAGATTAATACACGTAACATTTAATTTATATTCTTCTTAAATAATGAAATCAACAATTATGATTTTTCTATATTTTATTATAATATGAATATGATGTATCTAAAATAATATATTTATTTGTTTGCTATATTTTTTTGTTGAATGATACAAGTTATCAATTTATTTGACAAATAAATATAGAAATTTTATATCAAAATCTAACAAAGTAGCAAAAAAAAAAAAAAGCACAACCACAAACAAAAGTTTAACCAACTCTTGTCTTTCAAAATGAGCTAAGAATCCAAATTATTAAATTCATAGAAGATAAAAAGACAACCAAATTACTATATATCTAACAAATGGTTATCCCCTTTATCTGATCTTCTACAGCCTCCTGAGTTGGAGCACCTGTAAAAGAAACCTCTTTTTCTTCATTTTCAATATAAATTACGTCCAATCTAAACAGATAATGTAAATTACTTGAATAAATATCTAAAATTTAAGCAAAGTATACTAATATAGTCATTTTGTGGTACTTCTTTGGGAGTTTTTTTTTTTACAAATGACCGAGCCTACAAATTTAATAATATTAATGGTCAAGTATCAAATTTATTTTCACCAATGACTTAGAAAGAGCACCGCCACCAATTTCGCCCTTCAAGATGGTTTTTCGTCTGTCCGTCATCTAACCCGAAATATCGTCCATTTCTTGATCCGAAATATTATCCATTTCTTGACCCAACATCCAACCCAAAATATCGTCCATTTCTTGACCGTTAAAGATGAGCCCACATGTCAACAGAAAAATAAATTGCGTAAATATCAATCTCGCCTTTTAGTTCAGCTCACTAGTCAGTATCTCAAAAGTCTAAATCATATCTTAACATTAAATAAATTAGTTGTAAACCGCAAGGACGAGATTGATACTTGCTTCCTTCCTTCGATATACATCTTTGCCGCATCTGACTGAGACCAAGGGGTGAAACCCACAATTGCACCTTTTAGCTGGGATCCACATTCAGTGACCAAAACTAAAGGCGAGATCGGCACTTACGTCCTTCTTTCAGTATATACTTCTGCTAAATCTGATCAAGAACAAGGGTCTTTAAAGAACGAAATCCACAATTATGCTCTTTAAGTAGGACCCACATTTCGGTGAGCTAAACTAAAGGGCGAGATTGACATTTATGACATTTGTTTTTTTGTTAATATATAGACTCATCTTTAACGGTAAAGAAGTGAATAGTATTTCGAGTTAGATATTAAGTAAAGGAAAAGCCATCTTAAAGAACGAAATTAAAGGTAGCATTTTTTTAGATCATAAGTGAAAATAAATTTGATCCTAAGTCTATGGGCCCGAGCCCGACAATTTGCGAAAAACTTCTTCTTTGCGTTGGAAATGAAGACAGCAAAAATGCTTTCGCTGCCTTTTCCAGTATCTTTCCTAGTTGCACCACCACCATCAGATGCAAATTCCATCAACGTGGCAAAATCTTAAAGGTAAAGGACTTCTCCAATTATTCCGTACAATTGGAGAGGATCCAAACCCCAAAAAATTGCCCTCTTTCGTTCGCCCCTTTGTTTTCTCCTCCTCTTCTCTCTCTCTCTCTCTCTCTCTCTCTCTCTCTCTATTCTTGTCGCTGTCTATCCTCTGTTCTTTTCGTCGTCGCCATCTTGGATTCGTCGTCGCAGCAAAAGAGGTGCGGAGAAGAGAACACCTTTCTTCCATCGCTGCGCAAAAGAAAGGGTGAGTTGCCTGGGTACCGAATCGATACGATACGACATGAATCGCGAGTCGAAAACGCGTCACGATCCGCATCGCTGGCGCTTGCGACTCGTATCGAATCGTGAATCGCGCGATACTAACTTACTTACACGCGTCTCTATTGTTTCACATTGCAATTGCATTTGCATTCTTTCTTGTGTTTGCATGGGTTTCTGTTCCATAGTACACAGTCCTTTCTGTTGTTTTGTGAGCAATGGTTAATTTTCTAGAAGGTGCACAATTGTTATAACCCTAACAACATGTGAAATGAGAGATTTGCACTTTGACCTATTTTCTTTGTTTTTGTTCTTGTAGTTACTTTTGTATATGAAACAATGATGTACAGCACCATCTTTTACCGACTTACCAGTAACAGCTACCTCAACCAGAAAAAGATTTCAGAAAGTTCTTCTGAAACATTAAATCACTAATTAAGTTGCAAATTTTTTATTCTTCTGCAGGAATCAGTAGTACACTGAATTATGGATCTCCCGATAACTGATCCGCAACTCATACGGAATTCAACCCTGCTTCAATTCAACTGTCCCAACTGTGACACTGAACTGGTACACAAGGTGGCGCAACTGCTTCTCACTGGCCTCGCCACAGCCTGCATTGACAATACGGCTGGTGACCCGTTTCGGTCTTATGCATCAGTGGCTGTCGCCCTTAGAAAAGAGATGGTTGACTATCTGACGGAGAGATCTCAAAACTTCATCACAGAGTCAATTGTCGGTACAGTTGAAGCGGTACCAAATCAACAAGTCGAAGTTTCTGATGACCCAGCTGAAATTATCTCCGATTTCATGGATGAGTTTGCAGATGTTAAGAGAAACTTGTTTGGCCGAGTCTCAGGCTGGTTGCTGAGTGAGAACCGCGAGGATAAAATTGATGACTTTGCTCAGGACATGGAGACCGACAACTTCTGGCCAATTGATCGCCGTGAGGGAATTTCAGCAATTTTCATCAAGAATGTGGATATGAAGAGAAAATATCATTGTGGTGAGAAATATGAATCTGCAGAGAAGTTACATGAGCACATGAGTGAGTGCACTTACCGAAAAATCATTTGTGAGTACGAGGGTTGCAGAGTGAAATTCTCTGCATTCAGTAAGGATGAACATGAGGAGTTTTGCCTGTACAAGGTAGTGGAATGTGAGCAGAGATGCGGGGAGAGCATTTTGAGGAGAGATATGGACCGCCACTGCATCACTGTTTGCAAGATGCGGATGGTTAACTGCCCCTTCTACCAGATCGGATGTGAGTCGGCCTTTGTGCAGAGCGAGCTTGCTAAGCATTGCCAGGATTTTTTGAGTTCCCATGTGCTGTACGTGCTTAAGGTGGTGCACAAGAGGGAGGCACTCAGCAAGGATGAGTTGGAGGCACGACGACTTATGTTGAAGGAGGTTAGAATTTCTCTCTATTGAGCACAGCGTCTTAATTTTGGTGGCATGTTTGGTTTTGCAGAGTTGATGTCGATTGAGCTTAAATATAATGTTTCAGCCAAAGTAAAGACTATTCAACTTTAGTTCTCTTCTTTCTAGTTTAATATCTGATAGAAGCAAACTTCAAGGTTTAAAAATCCAAAATCACTTTGTAAGAATCAGTATATTAATTTCAAGATTATATTGCTGTAAATATCTGGTATATGCTGATGCTTAGGTACTATTTTGTGTCATAATGTATAATAGAAATGAGGAAACCTGTAGACAGAAACAGACATAAAATAAAATTAACAAAATAGAAGAGGAAAATGTATTGACCTAACTAAATATTGTAGTACTGTATCAGGTACAGGGATTCTGCTTATGTAAGTTCTCCTTTTTGACATTTTCTTATTTGTTTTAATTTTTTTACCTTTTCCAGTCTGATTTCTGGGACGACCTGTCAGAAAAGAAGGATGTGAGATCTCTCACTTGGGCAGTGAAGGACCTAGAAGCGAAGCTCAAGGGGCCTGAGAGCGAGCGGGAGAATGCTAGTTAGTTAGAGTGTGTCTTCCTATCTCACAAACTTGCTTTTTTTTTTTATTTTAGAAAGAAATACAGTGGTCAATAAGGTGCTGATTCAAGAAATTCTTGATCATGCTTTTTTTTTTCTTTTTGGTTTTTGAAGCTGATAGAGGACTGGGCATGCCTGTTAATTTTTATGTTGATGCTCGATTTGGAAAACTGTGCGCCAATATAAAAGAAGTAATATAGAGGATTTTGTAAAACAAAACAGTGTAAACCAAGTAATTTTTCTTCAGTAATCTTTATCTTTTGTATCTTTTTTCAGAAGAAGCTTATTAGTGTTTTATACACATTCATCCGTAGTTTTCTTTTTATAAATATCAGATATTCTGACAAAAGCAATACTTGTCAATTGATGAAGTTAAGGGACAGGTTAACATCTCATGAAACATTTTTCTTTTCAGAATTCTTTTGGTTTGATTTGAAAAAATATTATTGAAACTATTGAAATCAATTTATTGTCTATTAATTCCAACCTCTTTTCTTATTGAATAACTCGCAGCTTTTAATGATCATATCCACTACTTCTGGAAAAGGTGCCTTGTTGAATTGGATAAAATTTTCAAATGTCAAAACAGAAATAATTTTAGAACAGTTTTTTTCTACTGTTGTTGATGTTAATTAGGTCTGCAGCGGATCGTGATCCAACCTAATCTAACCCAACCTGTTCGACAGTGTGACCAAATTGTGCAAATAAAATTCAATATAGCCTGTCTTGATCCTGACCCATACTAAAGCAACTACCAGAATATGAGAAAAAATGATAATAAATCTACCAGTACATCAAAATGAGAAAAGTTGTAGCATGTCTAGGTATGATAATTTTTTATGAATTCAAATAGGTTTTAATTAACGCAAATAGATTGGTACCAGAACTTGGAAGTTGGAACGCAAATAGAAAAGTTGTAATGCTATTTTTTAGTTTCTTATAGAACTGGTGGATATATCCACTATTTCAGGGAAAAAAAATGTATAGCAGATACAGCCAGAAGATGGCAATTTAGGGAAACTTTTAAGCCATTTATCGAACACATGAAACCACGATAAATTAGTCATTCATGCAAGTGTACCTACACATAAGCAGGTTTACAGGGCAATCAAGTCTTATTGCTTCTCCCTAAAAATCAACTGACAAAAAGGGAATACAAAGCTCTTGCGCATAACTCACTGACAAGCGATGCACATAAAAAAGTTCAAAAAGGGTAAAATGATGGCCTTTTTCTTTCCTTAGGACAAGTAAAATTATAACTCGGTAATCCCAACTTACGAAAATCCAAAAACAAAGCAGCATTCACTTGCTTTCCTCCTGAAAGAGAATATAATGACCATTAGATCATATATATGTGCAGAAAACAGTACACTTAATAAGAATAAATATTTAGCATGTCAACTACATCCGGAGCAACAAAAACCAATCTCCATCTTTGAAGAACAGTAACACAAAATCCCTTAAAGGTCAAACTACTCTAACAGACTTAAGCCTGTAGTGTTAACCGTGTAATTTTGCATGAACACCAAACATAGCTTAACATCTAGTATCGACATGTGCCTCTAAAAATTTCGAGAAATAAACCATATCCTGGTCTAAAGAAGGATGTTTTTGCATATTATCCTGTTCAACGACTGCGTTTAGCTTGATAACTTAAAAATAAAAATAAAAATATTGACAGAATAAAATAGGAAAGCTATTTGTATCTTATGCCTGTAACTGAGGAAAGTAATGGACTGTGATATAGAGCAGAGATATACTATGTCTGTTTTCCCAGAAATTTTGATATCATTCCAAGCTGTAACAGCTAACCCTGGTATTTATATGGTTAGTAAGCATGACTGCTTAGACCTTCCTTCCTTTCTGGATTCTTTCACACTTTTTACTGACCATTGCACCTAACATGTTAGCTTTGAATATCACTTCCAACTAGCTTTCTGTGTTTGTTTTTTAAGGTACATTTAAGACCTTGACAGTTCCAATCATTTTACAATATTCAAGGCACAATACATAAGCTGACATGTACACAAACAAATGCACAACGACAGGTGCATGCAGCGAGAGCAAGTCAGAGAGACACAGAGAGGGGGAGGGAGAATACCTGAGACGGAAGAGGAAGAGGTGGGGCTGATGGAGGGGGTGCATGAGAGGAAGCAGGAGGAAGAGGTGATGCCGACTTAAAGGGCCACTTTGGAGGAGAGCCATTCAAAAGATACGAACACTCGGTGTACGCTGATCCAATCCCTACACCAAGCCCAAGTGTCACAGATGCCCATCTCGACGTAGGACTTCCTGTTAAGAAACAAAATAGGTACACAACTAACACATGGAGAAGAGGTATTTATTTTTACCAGAACAACTGGATAATGAAAATCAAAATTTCAAAAAGGTGATTGGTACAATGTCGGGCATGTTATTGATACCTTGGGTATCATTTGGCTTTTCGGTCAATCAATTAAACAGCAAAAGAAGAAGAAAACAAATCACACTTTACTAGCACACAACTTAATTTGGTCATCATATGCTGGTGAGACTTGACCGAAAGGGTGAGTAAATGCAAATTGCTACCGATCTCTATCCCTAACTTTAAGAGTTTCAACTTCCCTCCCTAATCTTACCTTTTTTGGGGTAGTTGTAAAAACTATACATATAAACCAGGATAGTTTAACAGTTTACTTCTAGTGAAGACGAAAATTGTATGAAGGTGTTCATTGTGAAGAATGAAAAATGGGGAACCTTTATTAACATATTTGAATAATAAAAACTGCTCAATAGAAAATGAAAAGAAACACATAGAAGTGAAAAGGAGTATTTCTTCAATTGAACTTTGCATGATTGAATAAGCATGAATTTGAAATGTGCATTTGATGAATCAATAAGAGAACGTGCATCAAAGAGACTAAACTGGAAGCGAACACAAAGTCAAAATCAAAATATTTCACTCCAAACTAAACTCTCTGCCCTGTTTTCTTTATCTAATCTACTAATAATCAACAAAACGAACAAAAAGAATTTTATATGAAACCCTAATGCCACGCCTCAATAAACACCCAGATGGATCTAAATCGGACACAAAACGTCATTGAACTTATATCCATTACCAGATCTAGCTACCTAAACATTCCAGTTGGTGAAAATTTGACAAAAGAAAAGAACGGGGAGGAGGCTTACGAAAAAGGATAAGGCCGGAGAAGGCGCCGGCGACGGAGGAGTAGAGGACGCGGCGGATGGAGAGATCGATACATGCATCCCACTTCTTGTCGAGGTCGGATTGCGGAAGCGCGTAGGGTTTCTTCTTTTCTTCGTCCGCCATTAGAGAGAGAGAGAGAGAGAGAGAGAAGGGTTTGTTTCTTCTTCCTCTTTTTTTTTACTTTTTTTCTCTTCCTTTTTGTTTTTGTTCCTTGCTTTGTCGGAGAGATTGATGCGGCGTGTGTGTACTGGGTCGAGTCGAACCGTGTAGGTAGGTTAAGTTGGATATGGGAAGCAGACGAGTTTCAACGTGCGGATTAAAATTCGATCCGATAAATAAAATAATTGTTCGATAACATTAAATTTTTATATAATTTTTTTTTCATATTTTAATAATAGTACGGATTATGAGATTTGATAATTTAATGATGATTTTGTCTATTAGATGATTTTGATATCAAGATGGGTATTGAAACGCGCCCCGTTCCTTAGATATGTTATATGTGGTGTTTTTTCTCAGTTAGATCCTAGAAAATATTACATTTTTCTAGAATGCCCTCTTTTCAAAAGTTAGTGTTTTTTTTGGGAGAGGATTATTTGATAATTATTAATTTGATAATTTTGACAATGGATTTTTAAATAATTTTGAAAAAAAATTAAAAATTGAAAAAAGTTTATAAATATATTATTTAATTTATAGATTGATTATGTTTTAAATTTCATACAATTTAAGTATAAATTAATATTTTATCAAAAACCATTAAATATGGACTGTTATAAATATCATGTAATTTTGATAGTCTTTGATGAAATATCTAACAATATTTAAATTGTGTGATATTTCAATTGTGTGATATATAAATATCTTAAATATGGACTGTTATTAATATTTAAATTTTGATAGTCTTTGATGAAATATCTAACAATATTTAAATTGTGTGAAATTTGAAACACAATCAATCTATAAGTTCAAAATTGTGTTTATAATTTTTTTTATATTTTTAAGATTTTTTTAGATATTATTTAAAAATTTATTATCAAAGTTGTCAAGTGAAGTAGTTATTAAATGATCCCAAATTACGGAAGCTTTGGGAGAAAAATATATACTTAATATTTGTAAAATGTTGAATCAGACAGACTACTTAATTTGGTCAAATTACCTCATTTAATCCGAATAGGAATATTTTGGATATTGTGCAAGAAATTAATAACATTTCTAATACACCAGCTGTTATTTGACTACAAACGAATTGAAAATTCCAAATAAAATACAAAATGTCAATTTTGAAATAGGCACGCATAATATGATGTAAATACATTAAAAAATATTTATAATATTGATGCATTTTTTTAAAATTAGTACAAATAAATTTGGGTTTTATTCATGGAATTAATGGGATTATGTTCCCATCAATATAATGTTTCCCAACCATATATATGGCTTTTATTTTGGGGAATATTTTTATTTTCAGTAGTTATTTCTATCTAGTTATAAATGGTTGAAAATAAAATAAAATTGAGTTGGACTCAAATTCTTTTCTTCCCACTAACCACACTTGTGCTAAGTTAGACAAAATATAAATCGTATCTCTTTAATTTAGCATAAAAAATATATATAAATATTAAATAAATATATTTTAGCAGATAATGTGTTAATTTTGATGATATTTGAGTCAATGAGATAAAATTGATCAAAAAATGTGTTAGACATGTTCAAATACGTTTTAAAATATGTTATAATGCGATTTTAGATAAAATATAGACTGTATCTCTTTAATTTAGCATAAAACCCCATATAAATATTAGACAAATATACATAACAACTTATGCGTGAAATTTGACAATATTTGAGACAAAATGAGATCAAATTGATCAAAAATGTGTATAAACATATTTAAATACGTTTTAAATACATTCTGATGTAATTTTAGACAAAATATATGTCGTATCTCCTTACTTTAGTATAAAAAATATATGTAAACATTAGACGAACATATTTAGCAACTCATATGTGAATTTTGACAATATTTAAATTAGAAATGAAACCAAATTAATAAAAAAAAACATGTATTTTATTTTCAATATCCCTTTTCATGAGCAATTTTACAATGACATAAAAAATAACCTCATCATTAGGTGGTGGTGAAAGCTCGTTTAAGCTCATAATTTGTTTTTGCAAGTTCCAACAATTACATGTGAGAGATATTTTATCAACATGTTTGACATTTTTTTTCAAGCTTCTCCTTTTCATTGTCAAACACTTTAATGCACTTTTTTTAATGGTGGTTCTACTTACTTTTATAAACACAGTGGAGGATTCTAACAAACCTAGACATAAATAATGAAGAATTTTCTTTTAGTATTAGTTTTTTAAGTCTAAATATATTTAAAATTTGATACTTAATTTATCAAATTTAAAAAATATATATAATTATTATTAATTTTAAAAATCAAGGATGAGTACTGACCTGAGCTTGCCTCAATATAAATTTGCTACTGGGTAAACATTATTATTGTAGATTTTTATTAATAGTCTAAGAAAATAATAAATCACAAAAATAATCTCAGGAAGAGAGATTAAGAGGTGATTGGTAGGGGTTATGAATATAAAAGTGGTTGGATTAGAAGAACCATATTAATCAATATCATATAATAAATTATTCATATTAGCTCGTGAGTGAACCGAGCTAGAACGAGCCGGGTTGGAGCAAGCTCGTAATTGGCTTATTAGTTTAATGAGCAGACTAGCTCGAGTCTAAAACTAGCAAGCCAATTATAAGTTTTTTTCGAGCCGATTCCGAGCAAGCTAGGAGTCGTGACTTTTTCTTACGATCCTAATTTTTATTTATATGTAAAGACTTTCGCTAGCTCGACAATTATTGATTTTCAAATCTTTTTTTGAGAATTAAATTTGTGTCTTTTTATAGAGAAATACTATGTTCTAACTTGCAATTCAACCATTGTAAATATTAATGTGATACTTCAAACAAATTAAAAAAGTACTAAAATTATATTTATCAATTCTCATAAGTATATTATAATTCTCAGATTTTCAAAATCGTAGGTTTAAACCTCAAATAAAAACTTCTTTATAAATATTTAAAATTAAATGACTTAAACTCTATTTTTAATAAAAAAATCAAAATTTATAACACCTTGCGGCATATGCTGAGATTTTTATTAATAGTCTAAAAAAATAATAAATCACAAAAATAGCCTTAATGATTGGAAAACAACCAAAATGGCAATTATATTGGAAGATTTGACATACGGGCAGGATGATAGAAAATCTCATATATATACTGTTTGACCTGGGACACCAGAGGATATCGAAAAACCTGTCGTACTGACCCGCCTAATCTGGTACGCTCGAGCTTCCGGTGTATTGACCCATCTTACCCGGTACGTTGGATTTTGTAGCGTACACCCCCTGTACGCAAAAAAATGTGGCGTAAACCTTGCACCCCTACATACTCCGAATTTCTAACTATATTTCATCGTAATTTAATCCAGATCCGAGTTTCTAATCATTTCCATCCCGTCTCACTCGGTACGCTGCAGTTTGCAGCGTACACCTCGCAATTTTATCCCAAATCTAGATCTAAGTTTCGAAAAAAGAGTAGCATATTTCTAACAAAAAAATAGAGAAAATCAGAGGTAAATTCTTTAAATATTTTTTCTGAATTAATATTATAAATTAGCTTTGTCAATTTATTCATATAAATTATATTTATTGCATGAATATTAAAAAAATTTGTATTATAATCATTTAATTATATGTAAAAAATGGAATCTTCAATGCAATTTTATTTTTTATTATGTAGATAAATTGTCAGAATGATCCCAATTGTCGTGTATGCGGATAGTATAACTATTCTAACTAAAATGTTAAAGATACACTAAAAGTATTTTGTAATATAACTAAAATTTAAAACAATTGAACTAAAATTTAAAATAATTTAACTAATTTAATTAATAAATATTTATAACTAATAATTTAGTAGTAATACTAAATTAAATAATTTTTTTTTATAACAAACTGATTATAATTATTATTACTATATTTTATATAATTCATACATTTTTTACTTCCATAAAAGAATAGAATTTTTTTCATAAACATATTATGGTTAACATACCCGCTGTCAGTTGTACATGTCAACTTTGAAACAAAATTTTCTCACAATTCTCAATTAAATTGAACAATAAGTATATTATTTAAATTACTACAAACAATAAAACATTGAAAATATCATAAATACACTATAGAAATTACTATAAATAATAAACTGGCATGCATGACAAAGAAAGTAATATTGGACAAAATTGTAAATGTCGAATTTTGGATAAATTTTTTCGCAATTTTCAACCAAATTTGTTTTGATCCATAAACTTTAAAACCTTGAAATATACCATAAACATATTATAAAAAATGTTATAAACAATAAACCATACATAATTGCAAATTTTTCATCTGTTTTTTTTAAACATTACAATAATTGGGATATATGATAAACAAAATAATATTGGACAAATATTGTACATGTTGGATTATGGACAAATTTTTTTTAACAATTTTCAATTAATTTTTTTTCTAATCCTAAAATCTTAAAACCTTAAATATATCATTAACATACCATAAAAATTGCTATAGAAAAAACCATATACAATTATAAAATTTTCAAAAATTTTCGAATATTTAAAAAAATAATACAAACTTTTTCATAATTTTTTGAATTTTACAATTATAAATACTTGAACATTTTGAAAATAAATTACCTGGAATAAAAGAGGAGGAAGAGAGCAACAAAATGATGGTCCGATTTGTTAGTTTGAATCGTCGGTCGGTGTTGGTAGAGCTCAGCCGGAGGGCTGAAGGAAAAACATAGAGGAGAAAGGAGAGGAGAGAGCGGAGGAGGGAGGGAGGGGGGGGGGGGGGGGGTGGTGTAGAGGGCGTGACAAGTCAATATGTTGGAAGCTCCATTATATCGGGTCAGACGGATCGGTATGATAGAGTTTTCGACGTCCTCTTATTTTTCGGGACAAACAGATCTATACACAAGATTTTCTATCATCTCGTCTCTACGTCAAATCTTTTAGCGTAATTATCATTTGATGATTTTTCAGCTATTAACACTATTTTTATAATTTATTATTATTTTAAAATCATTAATAAAAATTTTGAGACATCTGTTCAAACTTTATCAAAACAATTAAGTCACAAAATCAAGGCAAACCCTTTTAGTATAGAGCCCTTTTAACCTGCTTGGGGAGGAAGAAATCAAGAAAATGGTCGTGACCTCTTCTCCAAGAGATGCAATTTCTTGGACCGGCTCCACTCAAAACGCAAAACATTACTCTGATTCGTGGGCCCGGGAAATCAGTGTGTATTACGGTCTTTCGTAGACCAAGTCTACCTTGTGGAGGTTCCCTCTCTCTCTCAGTTACACTGACAGAGCCTAAAACCCTAATAAGCTCTCGCCCCTTCTTCTCTTTTCTTTTCCACTGATTAAACCCTTATCCACCTGTCTCTGTGTCGATCGTTTTGACTAGAAAACTCGGGAGGATGAACTTCAAAAACCCTAAAATTCCTAATGTGCCGACGAGAGGGGTGACGACGCTGGTGAAGGTGGCGTTGTTCGGTGGCGCCGCCGTCTACGCCGCCTTGAACAGTCTTTACAACGTCGATGGCGGTCATCGCGCCATTGTCTTCAATCGCATCGAGGGAATTAAAGACAAGGTCTCTCTCTCAGTGTCTTTCTCTCCGATCTCTTTTTTTCCTTTTATTTCTTGTTACGGAATTGTCCTTTGGTAAAATCGACACAGTCAATGAACCCTTAATTAGGAGGTGTTAGGTTTTGCTTAATCAAGCTCGAAATGTTGACACTTACAAGGGGTTCTCAGACAACAGCATTGTTGATCTGTGCTGTATCAAGGGGATCTATGGAGGTTGCTTTCCATTTTGCTCCTTTTTCTTTTTCTAGACTAGATGGTATAACCTTTTGGAAGCTCATGCATTAGGATTTAGGAACGTGTCTATATGAAATCAACTAATGTTGACTTAAGCACCCAGCCTTTCTTTTCTAATTTCTATCCTTTGTTATTTCAGTTCATTTTGTTATTTATTTTTGTTATGCATTGATTTGTTTCTTTCATGATTATGGTAGCAAAAGGGAGTTGGTGCTAGAACCTGTTGATTAGTTAGTTTGTGCTTTATCAAGTTAAGTTTGAAATAGTGGCTAATTTTTTCTAAGCAGTTTGAGTCATGTTGCTTAGGTTGTGCTCCTGAGTTTGATGGAAAAGGGAAGGGAAGGGGAAGACAGTGGGGTTAAGTTTTTGTTCCCCCAAATTGGAGGTTAACAAATCATGGAAAAATGAATAGAGCATTCACCCCCTCTCACCTCCTCTCACCTCCTTTAACCTCCTTCAATTTAGACTTGGGAGCAATGTTAAAGAAATTCTCTCTGCCTTTTCTCTTCCCCTTCTCCCCATTAACCTCCTCTAATCCCCTCAGGAGCACACCATTAAGGAATACAAGTCGAAGTCAAAACCTAATGCTAGCACTTTTTGCTGTTGTAATTTGTAATTATTGAAGTCTACCTCATTAGTAAAACAATGAACAAATCCCCAGTTTATAAATAGCTGGATGTTGCTTTCTTTTTCCAAAACTATATTAGTTCATGATTATGGAAAGAACTTTTTTTAGTGTAATACTAAATGTTGAGATTTGTTTTTCTAGGTATACCCTGAAGGAACCCACTTGATGATACCATGGTTTGAGAGACCGATAATCTATGACGTACGGGCCCGACCCCATCTTGTTGAGAGCACTTCTGGTAGCCGTGATCTGCAGATGGTATTTACCCAGATTTATTTCCACTGTTATTCTTGACTGGGACAGCATGACCCTACTTTTTGATCCAGTCCATCTGATCTAAGACACACAGACTGGATCCGCCATTATGAGGCCTTCTATAAGCCATTAATGGCGTGATGCTTTTGTTTGTTTTAGATCAGACGGATCAGTCTTGAAAAAGCAGAGCCTGTGTTTTGAGTTGAGAATAACGGTAGTTGTGGACCCATATTTACTCTTTCTGATTTCTATTTAGTTTCCTTTTTATGAAGTGATCTTTATATTTGTAGTCTCTAGTGCTTTGTACACTAAATTTACTGTTATATCCATTGCATACTAGTATGAGGACTTATGTTCAATACAATTGCCTGCGATAAGTACTTGCAGGGGGCAGATCCATTTTGTCAGAATGGGGGTCAATTAGGTCAATTGACGCCCATTTATTTCCAAAATTGAACTTATTGTATAGTATTTTTCCTATATTTTGTTACAGATTGTTAATAAAATTTATTTTTGACCCCCATACTTTTAATAAAAATCACACACTATGACCCCCATTTTCCGAAAATAAATAAATAAAATATGAAATTATTGTATATGATTTACAAATATGGTATTGTTGACCTCCATTCAAAATTTTTCTGGCTCTTCCCCCTGAATACTTGCCTGTATACCTGTATAGATGGGACTATTTAGCATGAAAATTTACTTTTGTTATAAATAGCTTGTTCATGAATCTTGGTTCTTTCTGAGAAAATTTTCTTTTTGCCAACTCTTTTGCAATACAATAAAAGTGTCAAATTGGATGATTTAACGAGTAGTTGGCAGGTGCTGTCCATATCCCTGCTTCAACTACAATATTTTTTGAAAACTGTTGTTTGTAATTATTTTGTCAATGGTTTTTATCAAGCTCTCTTTTCCACAGTTGGCTCTAGTTCGCAAGTTCACTTTACCTATATCTATATGGTCTTGAATAATGATATCAAGCTCTCTTTTTGGCAGTTGGCTCTAGTATGCAAGTTCACTTTTCCTATATGGTCTTGAATAATGATATCAAGCTCTCTTTTTGGCAGTTGGCTCTAGTATGCAAGTTCACTTTTCCTATATGGTCTTGAATAATGAACAGTAACATAAATATGTTTAACATTAGAAAGAAAGATTGATCTTACTTTGTCATTGTATGACCTGAATCAATTTATTGAGAAGTTCTTTTTTTTTCCCTAAGAAAGTGGGAAAACCCACCAATTTCATTGAAATCAGAATAATTGGAAGATACCAAACAACTGGCTTTGAACCAATGTTTTACAATTTATTGAGAAGTTCTTGCTTATTTTTTTTTTAAATGCAAAAGACAAAGACCCATCTTTATTAAAACTAACTTCTAAAACAAAATTTTGTTTTGTTAGAATTGATATTTAATCTCTTTTCTTATTTCCCCCCTTATCTGCAGCATATTTAACTGTGTTTGCATTTCTGTTAATTTTGAAAGGTGAAAATCGGGCTGAGGGTTCTGACGAGACCGTTGCCAGAGAAACTGCCGACAATATATAGGACTCTAGGTGAGAACTTCAATGAGAGAGTGCTTCCATCTATCATTCACGAGACTCTCAAGGCTGTTGTTGCTCAGTACAATGCTAGCCAGCTCATTACTCAAAGAGAGGTTGCTTTTGTTCACTTCCCTTCATTTTTAGCCTTCAGTTGACAATGGTTTTCGATAAACAATTTTATTCTCTTCCTTTGTTTTGAGCATTTTTCAAAGTGTAGCTTCTGGAGAGACCTAATTTTGCTTCACACAATATATCTTGTTAGTCATCATGAAGATTGGAAAGGGAACAGAAAAAAACAAATATTCATTTTATAAGTTATCCCTGTGCTATATTGCATATCTATGAACATGAATTCATCTCTGCCTGCAAGTATACACTTGGAACAACTTTTATAAGGTTTTTTGTGTTTTGTAACATGATATGCAATGGTAATGGGTAAATGATTTTGGGCTCAAACTGTCATTGGACTTGTATCAGACTTGAATCTCTAGGGGATTCGCCATTCTCAGTATTTGCTAAATTAAGCTAAATCATATACTACAACATAAAGTGCTTGATTGTGCTGCATAACCCAGAGTTTAGACCCAAGTACAAAATGCTTTTTTGGATATTCCACGGATTAAGTGAGGTCTGAGTTCTGTTATTATTCTATAAACAGACAGTGAGCAGGGAGATAAGAAAGATTCTGACAGAGCGGGCACGGAACTTCAACATAGCCCTTGATGATGTGTCAATCACCAGCCTGAGCTTTGGCAAGGAGTTCACTCATGCCATTGAGGCCAAGCAAGTAGCTGCTCAGGATGCCGAGCGTGCCAAGTTCCTTGTTGAGAAGGCTGAGCAGGACAAGAAGAGTGCTGTCATCAGAGCTCAGGTGCCTTTTTCCCTATTTTACTGTATCATTTTTTTGTTTAACTGTAAGCCCTTGTTTGATGAAGTAATTGCAAATTCTACCTGATATTTTGTCCTCACCACAAAAGCCATTCTGAAATACTAGTGATGTGCCAAGTGCGGACAATTTTGGTGCCATGGAAAAGATTTATCCAGCAAGATATCAATGGCTTTGTTCTCAGTTCTGGCAATGCCTTACTCACAGAGCATGATTGAACTGTGTAGATATTATGTATTTTGTTGTGTCATGACATCAATACATACTATTATTTGGTAAAATTTGATTGGCTTAGTTGAACAAGAAGCTACTTATCTTTTACTCTGCTTTCCTTGGTTGATTGATTTGACTGATTCTATCACTGCTTATAGTTGTGCTCTATGCTAATTACAAATTTGAGGTATAGGCATGTCATTTGAGGGTCTTGTGCAAAATAGCACATATAAACCTGTTAAATGATACAAAATTGGATATATATATGTGCTAGTCTGTCCCCTACCTCCTTGTGAGAAGTATGTGTGAAAGAAAAACAAGACAAAAAGATAGGCATTTCCTCATACAGAGTGGAATGATTAAAAAAAAATTTAAATATACCCCTAGAACCATGCATTGGTTATTGCGTGTCACATAATCCCACTAAAAAGTGACTTCCTACCCTCAGAGACTTGAAAATCCACAAATGAAGCACTTTTACAATTATGCTCCTTTTTTGGTATTCTCTTTTGTCCATGCAGCTGTTTAACGTAAACCCTTCTGATTTCTCTTTATATGTACACAGGGAGAGGCTAAGAGTGCAGAGCTGATTGGTCAGGCAATAGCAACCAATCCGGCTTTTCTGACACTGAGACATATCGAGGCAGCAAGAGAAATTGCACACACCATCTCTCAGTCTTCAAACAAGGTCTTCTTAGACTCTCAAGACCTCTTGCTCAACCTCCATGATCTGAACGTTGACGGCAAAAATAAAAAGAAATGAAATCATCAAATCGTAAAATCTTGCAGTTTCTCCATCGTGTAATTTGTACTGCAGAAAAATTGGAAACTGGTTCTTTCTATTTTAATCTCTTTTGCTTTTGGGTTCAAAAATTTTTGTAGTATTGGCTGCGCACGTGGCAAAGCTACTTGACAGGTTTCTTTTCTACTTTGGTACTTTGTTATGATGCGTCCTGTGGATTTGAGATTTAGGGGTATTATTAACTGGTTTAGTTCCCTGATTTAATAAGAGAACTTTTTGCCATGGGTACAAATCACCGGTTTGCTTTTATTGTTTGTTTGTGTTCGTAAATGATTTTTTCTATTGATCTGGTTTATTGTCTACATTGTAACGATTTAAAATTAAAAAAAAATCAGGCGTAAATCTTGTAAGGAACATTTTTGGAGATTTTTCTGATGGAACTTTAAATTTGGATTATGCCCATCAAAATGTTGCAATTCAAACTTCAGATTTGGGTATTCAACCGTCAAAATATTGCGCCTGCTCTCTAAGGAAATTTAGTTTATAAGACGATATTCTTTTGAATGTCTAAACTAAATTATTTTGCATTGGCTAAAAGAACATGAATTGCTTCAACTTTCATTTACAACATGGCAATTTTTCTCTGTCAGGATTACAACGGGTTAATTATAGCATTATGGCGGGTTAAATTCATTTGGTTTATGTTGCGCTCATTAAGATTGAAACAAAAAGATCAATCGCAAACGTTGTGCGCACCCCTTCAGTTCATGCGTCTGTCATTTTGTAACCTCCCTTGTCATCGTCCACGCTACAACTATATTTAAACTCGGAAATAATTTGAGGAAAATGTTCGGGAGATATCAGATTTTATTATTTATTATTTAGATTAAATAAATTAGTATTTATATTAGTGATTTTTTTATGCCATTTATTTTGTATAGTGACTCAAATACCACTAATTTGAATAATAATTTACTTGAATAATAGAAATACTGTAAAAATAAGTTATATAATAAAATTGCTTACATGAATAATAATTTATTTAATATAAATAATAAAATTAGTATTGATAATGATATCAATGTATATCAGCTCTCATAATTTAAATCTCACCCGTCGTACGGAAAGTTACACAAACTTCAGTGATGTCGTTAAAGATGTGTGTGTGAGGAGGGTGAATTTTATATCGAAAAAAAAATCAAAACTAAATATAAAAGAAGAAAATATTTTTGGAAATTTACACAACAAGAAAAGTCGCACTTCAGCACGCTCAACCCGCTTTTTCCTTTTGTTTTAGTCATTTAAATGGATAAAATTATTGATATGCCGCATTCTTAGAGTACGACCGTATTTCATTTTCTATAAATACGCATTCGCAGAATCGTTTAAAAACATATTCTATTCTCTCTTCGTCTCTTTTTTTTAGAAATTAACTGATGACATCTCTCCTAACTCTCTCTCTTTCTCTATATTTTCTTAAAAAATATAATTTGAATCTTCAATCTGAAGATATTATGAACTTCAAAGTCATGTTAGAATTTGTTATATTGTTCAAACTTTATTTTGTTAGTAGAAAGATGTGTAATTATACATAATGATTTATATGTAGAGTAAGATGATATCTTTTAGTGTTTATGTTAGTGGCTCTATATACTTTGATTATATGAGTGTCAATTACAGCCAACCGTCCATATTTGTTTTTACATTAGACGCGAATATAACATTATAATTTTTAAAGAGATTAATATATCAACATCTATGATTGCTAGAATCAGTGTTAAATAAAAATTCAAGTTAAGATAGACATCAGAGAAAATGATATTGTTTATTTCAGTCCAATTTTAATATCTGATGGATCACAAATTATCAGCAAAAATTGAACAAGCCATTAGATGCAAGATGTCAATGATTGAATTATTTGTTCTTACATGTGAGTTCAAAGGTGAACTATTAGTTGTTACTGGATATGACGTGAATTTATAGTTATTTTCCTTTGCATACACTCTAGTGGATGAGGAGAACAATGAATCGTGAGGTTGGTTTATGGGGTGATTACATAAGTATAGTATTGCACATGTTGAATCATATACTGTTATTTCCGATAGACACATATCTATTTAAAATATTTTCAAACGACCTGATTTAAATTTCTGTGAGGTCAAAGGCGAATTTGATTGTAAGTAAGTTTAATAAGCGGCTATTAATTAGGTACAAAAGACAATTTATGTATATGATGCATTTTATTTGATTATTTACATCATATGCATTTGTGAGAATGAGAGGTGTTCCTAATATTTGCACTTAGCAAACTTTTTGAAAGAATATATAAATAAAGTTTGGGATTGCTATTTGTTTAAAGCAAATTTTCATGTGATGGTATAAGAAGATACAACGATGGATGAAGAAAAGGTATAGAGGCATACAAACAAATGTTTTTCTTGTGATTGTGTTTTTGTGCTTTATGAATTTATATTAATGATATGTTAGGATAGTGATGGGTATATGAACACATGACCTATCAACTATAGTCACATTTGAATGTCCAATGAAAAATTAAGTATTTTCCTTCTCATTTTATCCACTTTAAGCTAAGGACTAATAATATGCATGAGTGTAATATTTTCAATTAATAACCTCTCAGAGACTCATGATCGTTAGAAACTAGACCCGAAAATCATTCTTAAACCACCGCAACTTAACAAAATAATATTTTCAATGATAAGAATGTCATTAAGAAAATTAAAATACAAAATACAACAAAAAATAAATAAAAAAATTCATACCTGATGTGATAATGTGAAACTGTTATTGCTCTTAAACCATCTTTCTTTGTAACAACTTTATTCTTATATGTCTTTACATTCACATCCGTTCGGAAAATATTCTGCAGCATAGTAGTCCAATCCCGATCACTATCGCCGATCATAGGTAGACCGACAACAGGTAAACCCCACAAAACTGCCACATCCTACAGTGTGACAGTAATTTCACCCATCGACAAATGAGACGTATGAGTCTTCAGTATCCATCTCTCAATCAAAGTCGTAATTAGAGCAGGATCAAGTTCGATTGTACTAAGCTAGGAAACTTGATACAATCCCATCTTTATCAGGGTGTCGGAATAACTATTATCATATGAAACTGATCGTCGGCTTTGTCGCATACACAGACAATCAACAGACTACAATAATTTTTGTTAAAAAAAATTAATACCTTAAACATTAAAAAAATTACTAGTAACATTACAGAAGAATTTTAAATCTAATTACCTCATTCGCGATATCACGAATGTGATGGTCATTATTAGATATCTGTAAAAGGTTTGACTCAAGCACTCCTTCCTGTACTGATTGTGATGATCCTGCACCATCACTTCTCCCACCAACATGACCGCCACCCCGTATTCTTACCATTTTTTTGCTTTTCACAACATAAATATATTTTTTATTCATCAATTCTAAATATCAAACATAACACAATTTATTTCTAACCGCATACATGCACAATCAAATATTAATATCAACATTATCAAATATCATTACATTTTTATCACAATTCAATACAAAATTCTAATTTTGCATTAACAACTCACAAATTTTACATCCATAATCAAATACTAATAGTAACATACACCTACAACCAAATAGTTACATGCATACACAATTAACTACTAGTATTAACATTATATTAAATATAATTAAGTTTGCATCGCCATTCAGCACAAAATTCTAATTTCACATTAACAATCCACGAATTTTGCATGCATAAACAAACACCAATACTAATATGCATGCTTAATTAAACATCAAAATATTTTATCAAATATTACATCATATATTTTTTATTTTTCACTACAATTGAACACAAAATTTTCAATTTTGCATTAACCACCCTATAATTCTATTAAAAAAAATCTTATTTTACAATAACAATTCAATATTAACATTACATCAAACAACTCTAATTTTCTTTCACAATTCAATTCAAGAAATCTTATTTTACAATAATAACCCTAAAATTATTTATTTTACTATTTTACCAAAAATCTCAAAAAAAAAAAAATCTTACAAATAGATGGCAGTGGTGGCAATGACGGTGACGACAAAAGTGACGATGGCGGCAGCTATGACAGTGGCAGCAGCTGGCTCGGATTTGAGAGGAGAGTTTGAATGAGAGTGAGGGAGTGAGAGAGGAGAAGAGGATGCGGTGGTGGTGGCTGTGGTGGCAGCCACACTCTCAGAACGTGGATCGAGAAGAGAGAGAGAGAGGGAGGAGAGGTAACATCGAAGAGAGAGGGGAAAGAGGAAAAAATAAGGGGTCAGATTTGAAATAACGGAGAAAAGCCACACTCTCAGACAGCAAATAAACAAATCTGGAGGAAGGCCACGCTCCTAGAGTGCAGTTTTTCTTGTTATGTAAATTTCTCGAAATATTTTTTTCTTTTATAATTAATTTTGATTTTTTTCTCAACATAAAATTCACTCCTGTGAGGACGTGATTATTTAAGTCACGCATTTTACCATTTTCTAGCTAGCCCCAAATTCTATCTAAATTAGAAATTTTTGGGTGGTGAATTATCTCGGTTTTCTGCAAAATATATATACACATTAAAAAAAAGGTTTAAGCCATTAATGGACCGGATCAAATATATAAAATATAGCAAAGAAATTCTTAGAAATGTAAAATTTGATTCTATAAAATTTTGATATGAAAACTATATTGAGCGGTTTGAATAAGTTATTTTCATTTGAAATTTGAGATTTAAAACTATTGTATTGATTTATCTGTACAATATGTTATATTTTATTCTTCCTCTATTAAATTTGAGATACTAAGTTACTAGCACCTGATTAACTAGAAATTTAAAGACACCTTCTTTATTGAAATTATTTTGAATTAATTTGTAGAAGAACTAAAAAAAATATTATTTTTAGTTGCACATAAATAGGAAAAGCAAGAGGTAATTAAGCCTGAGATGAGGCAACAATACCAATTGCTTATATCAAACAAGTATCGCCACAACCATATAATATCTCTATCTCTACTCTTATTAAGCATGTAATTATTCTGATTATGCGATAATTTAGATTAATTGATTAATTTTTAGAGTTAATTTCAACCATTGATTATATTGTCCTAATCCTAAAACGATTGAGATTTACTTATCTAATTTCGTCCATCAACATAGATTTTTATACAAGCCTTTGTTATAAATTTGCTCCTTCCTAATTCAACCATTGATTGAGTCCTATCTTGCTTTCTTTCCATTTGTTGTGATGTTATTTAAGAAATTTTTAAATTTTTTTAAAAATTGTTTGATAACTGATATAGTTATAATTATAAAGTTATTAATATTATATGAAAAGACATCAAACAATATTATTTGACATTTAGTGCGCTAATTAAATATAATAAAGATGAAATTAAGATAAATATCCTTCCAAATAAAAAACTAAGCACGTTTTTATATCTATTTTTAGATACATAGGTGCATATAAAGAGAGGATGATAGTTCTTACAACTTGTCTAATATGTGAAAAAAAAATCTCTGGATATATTTTTCAAAATTATTGTTGTAGCAAAACATGAGCATTGAAGCAAAACAAATGTAATTAAGTAAAAAAAAGGTAATGCTGTAAATAAAATAAAATAAAAAATACTAATAGATAAATAAATAAAGAATGAATTAGCAAGTAACAAAAGATGAAAGATATGGTACAATCGTAACATTATTTCAGGGTGTATCTAAAGAAGTAATTGTTACGTGGATGATAATATAATTTTTGTTTAGTACACTTTGATTTTTAATTTCTCTATCATTTTCTTGTATAGTCTTTCAATTTTGTAAGTAATTTTGCATGTTAAATAAAATTAGATGATATTAATTTTATTTTTTGTCAAAATAATTTTATAATATCTTAAAAATATTTTTATATTTGAAAAGTCATCCGTAGCAAAATATGGACATGATACTAGTTATCTTCTTATCTAGCAATAAATCCATACTATTTTTAAGTATCAAGTTAGCATTTTTCTAGACTTAAAACTTTCAAATTATGACTAGACTGTGGTTTCTTTTCAGGAATTTTCAAAGTTTTAATTTCATAGTAAAACTTAGATTCTTGGCATGATGATTCTTAATTAATCTGTGTTGTTGTTGCTCGGATCCACTTGCTGCTTGGAACTATAAAAGTGTTGAAAACTTAACTTGTTAGCATAAACAAAAAAGATTTTAATTATTACTGGTGGGAGTTGCTTACTGGTATATTATAAAAATGTATTTACTCCTATACTAATATGTCGATATGTCCGAGTGGTTAAGGAGACAGACTCGAAATCTGTTGGGCTTTGCCTGCGCAGGTTCGAATCCTGCTGTCGACGATCCTTTTTGTTTTTTTTTGCTCCTTTTCTATTCCTATATACATACATACGTTCGTCGTAATGTACAGTATTACGTAACAGAAAATCAGCTGTCAATAAAGTTCGCACAGAATAGTAGAGAATAGTAGGTGATTCTTTAATCACCTACCACCACCACTGTACTAATTAGTCTGATTTGCTGAGTACTGACAAGAGAGAGCGAACCGATTTAACCAAACCAAACCATCGGGTTTGCAAAAATTAAGATTAAAAAAAGCGAAAAGTTCAATCGGGTTGCGATCTCGCGAACGACATGTCGAGATAGAAAATAGAGACAGAGAGAGAGAATCTCCGAAATGTTCGGAATAGCAACATCTAATTTCAATCGCTCTCTTAGAAGAAGTCCTTTTCTTAGAGCTTCTCTCCTCTCGCTTCCTCTTTCTCTCGCCGAAAGCAAAAGGTATCACTTCTTTTCTGGATCTTTAGCCGAGTTACCTTTAATACTTGTCAGCAATATCTACTCGGCTGCTGATTTGCGTTCTGGATTGTTCTTGTGTAATCTTGAACAATAGATATTCCGATCTCGGAGAGGATTACCTCGATGACAGTGTCTGTGCGCACAGTGTGTGTGTGTGTGTGTGTGTGTGTGGGTGTGTGTAAGAGAGCGAGGGAATGCGTTTGTTTTAGGATGAGTTTGGTTATCTCATAGCAGTTCTTTCTGTCTCTGCATGGAAAAAGAGTGATAATTTGAAGAAAGAGGAGCTAAAATTATGTCTGTATCCATGCAAATTTCAAAATTTATGAAGGTTATATAGGATATCTGGTTTCAATTTTACCTAAAGAGGATGATTTTCTCGATTTAGGCATGAAAAAACAAACAAAAAAATGTGCATCTCAGTGCAGGTTACTCCAAAATGACTGAAGCAACACTGGAGAATGGGACCCACAGGCCGATCACGCGTGTGCTATTTTGCGGGCTTAATTTTCCCTCGTCTCAGAATTGCACAATTGAGTACCTAAAGAAATATCCGTTTATTCAGGTCAATTCACATCTCATCTGTATAATTTTAATTCAACTGTTTACAGTTTGAATTCTTAGTTGGTACCAGTATCGGAATGTGCCTACCGATACTTGGGCCATGCTAATATATCAATGATTCGCCATTGGTGCTTTTATCTGTTTGATTACTTAGATCATGCTAAAATGATGCTTAAATTAAATATGAGATGACAGCAAAATAACAACCTTTACCATTCCTAATGCTACTGCAACAAATTGATCAAAGTACCATCACATCATTATTGGGCTGAAATTCGGATTCCTCGTTAAGACCGAATATTTCTTGTTATGTTCTACCGGTATTAATCACAGTGAAATAACTACATTAGGACCAATTTTGCATTGTTTTAACAGAAAGTACATTCTTCAGGTCGATGCTGTACCATTGGAAAAGGTACCAGAAGTAATTCACCAGTACCACTTATGTGTTGTGAAAATGTGCCGTTTTGACTCTGCTCTCATAGACAAAGCATCTCAAATGAAGCTCCTTGTGCAATTTGGTGTCGGCCTAGAAGGTGGTTGAAATTGCAAATTCTTCTTTGGTACTGAAATTTGCAGAAAAAGCTATATTTTACTAGAAACAAAAGCAAAGGTTCAAAATTAGGTTCCTACTACTAGGTTGTCTTTTGTACCTTTATTTGAGACCTAAAGATCAAAATTGACAAGATGATAGGTAATTCTTTTTTGCTTGTAGTGAAAAAGGAGGGGATTTGGTTGGCATTTTCTTTTGCATATGTTAAAACAAGTTAAAACAAGTTAAAACAAGTATCTTGATATCTAAAATATTACAAAAATGATCTTTGAGGCAATGTAAACTATTGTAGGAGTGGATATAGAGGCGGCTACAAGAAGCAAAATTAAAGTTGCAAGAATACCAGGAAGTAAAACAGGAAATTCGCTTGCATGTGCTGAGCTTTCAATTTATCTCATTTTGGGCCTTTTACGGAAGCAAGTATGCCTGTCCCTCTATTATTTTCTTATTTTCATTTGATTAAGTAAATTCAATTATTTCAAAAGAAAAGAAGTTAAAGCTAGGCTCAATTGAGGCGTGAGTACCACACTGTTTGAATTAAATCCCTTTTTTCTTCTATATTTTTCAGAAAGAGATGGATATAGCTGTGAAGGAGAGAAAATTGGGGGAACCAACTGGAGATACGCTGTTTGGAAAAACTGTATAGTTTAAATCTTCGTTCTGCTTATTTTTTTTGTGCTGATGTCATAGTCTTTCCTCAAAGATATCGTATGGTGAATTTTAGGTATATATTTTGGGATTTGGAGCTATTGGTGTAGACCTTGCGAAGAGATTGAGACCATTTGGTGTAAAGATTCTTGCAACTAAGAGAAAGTGGCCTTCAGATGGTACATGAAGCTCATTTATTTCATCAGTTATTTCATACTGATCTCTCTATTTATACACTAATCTCCTATTTTTTGTTTTTCAGAATCAAGTTCCGATTTTGATGAAATTGCAGGTTTGGTTGATAAAAAAGGCACACCCGAGAATATGTATGAGTTTGCAGGAGAGGCGGATATAGTTGTGACCTGCTTGTCCTTGAACAAGGAAACAGTAAGGACATCCTGTTACAACCCCCCCCCCCCCCCCCCCCAAAACAAAAAACAACCACAAACCCACCCATACACCTCTAAAAGAGGAAACTAAAAAAAAATAAAGGAGACATGAGTACAGCCTCATACCAGGTTAATCGATGAATACCAGTGGGTCTGGTAGTCTGGTACATGCTTTTACCATGTTAAGAATCTGACAGTATGTCTAATTAATTCACATTTGCTTTCAGGCTGGAATCATAGATGCGAAGTTTGTCTCTTCCATGAAAAAGGTAGATAAAAGAAGTGATGTTTAAATTTGATTATTTCCTTTATGGAATGGTTGTTTCTTATTATTTTTCCTGTTTTCAGGGTTCGTTATTGGTGAACATTGCAAGAGGAGGCATTCTAGATTATGATGCGGTGTATCAACACCTTAAAACAGGTCACTTGGGTGGTTTGGGAATTGATGTGGCATGGTTTGAGCCATTCAATCCAGATGACCCAATTTTGAAGCTGCCGAATGTTTTGATCACACCACATGTCGGTGGGGTCACTAAATACTCTTACAGAACTATGGCAAAGGTCTTATTTCTTCTCGCCAACTTTTTAAAGATATTAATATCAACTAGGATTATGATGAGTTTTTCGTATTGCCTATTTTCTTAAAATCCATACAATCCATGGGGATACTATTTTTTATTTCCTAAAACAATCTGAAGATGGGCAGTGGATGGAGGGTTATTCTGGGCCTCTTTATTTTGTTGAGAAAATGAGGGTAGGAGCATGAGGAATATTTCTCATACTCACAGTTTGTATTAAGGATTGAAGCATGACCGTAAAAGAAATTTTTTTTTTTTGGTGTTGGAAGTGTTATAATACTACAGCCATCATGGATATATGTAAAATTATTGACCTTTTTCCAGTATTATTGTATCAGATTCCAGAAGTATTGGTTCTTTTAGACAAGAATTGCCCCTCATCATTTGTATAATGAAAATTTGTTTCTATTATAACTATCCTACTAAATGTTTTGGTTTCTCTTATTGTAGGTGATAGGAGATTGTGCGCTCCAACTTCATGAAGGGAAGCCATTGACAGAAATTGAATTTGTTAACTAGTTAGTTTCCTTTCTTTGTTTTGGACTCGGTACTATATATTATTGGTGCATTTTCTGGTACAACAATAAAAGTTCATTGGTGGCAACATGGTACCAAACTCTGAATTAGGTTTCAGTACATTTGAGCTCGACACCTTTGCTATATAAAACGCATTTGAAATAATTATTAGTGTGTGCACCTATTGATGTTGTTTCTATCAATTGCTTGCTTTTGCTTCAAAGTTGGTGCAATTACTATTGAGGTTTGCAAAAACTTTCTTAACAATCCGCATTTACTGTTGATCACGCTTGGTTGTAGCCTTATAGGCCGTGATTCTTCTCTCTTTTGTGATTCCTTATGGGCTGTAATTCTGGCACAAATTTCTGGGCTTGTAGCCTACGGAGACAATACAATACAAATGAATTATATGATGAACCTTGATGTCTCTGAGGAGGTTGGGGTACAGATCGGGAGGCATATTTTATAGAAAAAAAAATATGTAATGCTCCTAGTGCCTCTCATTTCTCCCACTGCTATCAAAGATAAAGGTACCTCCTAAAAGCATTAACGCGTAAGGCCCATTATAATGCTAGTAGGGGATAAAGAGAGGTAGTGTTGGAGGCACTGTATCAACGTCCTATTTTGTACAAAATTCATATATTGATCTGAAGAGGTTGGCAAACAAGTCAATCTGATTCGACTTGTTTATATACAAAATTATATTAGATACATTGTACATAAACAGAATGTAGCATGTAGTATGACTTAATCTAAATGGTTTTTATGAAATCGGTGGCAATTGAAAATGTAACCTTTTCCAAAGAGAGCTTATATCGATACGGTTATTGATATTAATTTTATTATTTTAGATTAAATGAATTATTATTTAGATTAATGATTTTATTATTTAATTTATTTTTTATAAAACTTCATTATTCAATTTAAATGAGTTATTATTATTGGTATTTAAGCAAAAACATAAAATATTATACAAAATAAGTTATATAATAAAGCCATTATCTCTCAAATATTTTTCTTTTTAAAAAAATGGAAGCGACTAACAGTATCCTAAGCCAAATCCTCTAAAAAATCCGTTTAACTAGCTTTTCATTTTTGACAAAAAAAGTACATCCACATGTACTAACTTTTCATTTTTGGTAAAAAAATACGTTCATGTGCTCTCACGTATTTAAGTACAATGAGTCCAAGTATTTTGTATTATGTACTTAGGTGTTTATATATTTCAAGCAGGTGTTTGTGTTTTATTTTTGTTCTCAGGTGTTTATATTTCGGATTCATGTGTTTATATATGAGACTTAAGTGTTTAGATAAATCACTAAGAAAAAAATAATAAGAGAGAGAAGACAGTTTCGGAAAATAAAATCACATATGAGAAAAAGTCAAGGACAGTAATAGGAGAGATGAGAGAGAAAAAAAAGAGTTTTAAGAAAGCAAAAATGCGTGGGAGAAGAGAGAGAAAAAGAGTCTTGAAAAACAAAAACATATGGGGGATAAATCACATATACTACTTATGTGTTTATATAAGTGATCAAGGTATTTATATAAATGACTCAACTGTTTATATATCTTCTCGGGTGTTTATATAATTGAATAACGAAATTAATTTGGAGATATAAACTTTCAAAAAAGAAAATGATAAAAATCATGTGAGTCAATTGGAATAAAAAATGTGTGGAGAACAAATTAGTGGATGGAGCAGAGAAATATTTTCTTTTTTTAATCCATCAAACTTAATTTACAAAGGCTAAAATATTTTTTTCGTAAAATAACTGGTTACTGAGCTTTTTATTATTTTGTTTTCTTTTATTGGTGACGTTGGTTGGCGGACCGTCGAATGGATGTAGAAAATACCGGTCCGTAACGCTCCGTTTCGGTGCATTACAGATTCAACCCCATTTATTATTTTCTTTAGACTTGCCTTCAATTTATTCATTTACATATGAATCAGTCTTAAACAAGTTAGATCCCTTTGAGTCGGAACAAAAATTGATGCATTAAATGTGACAGTTAGCCTAATAACCTAAACAACACCGCCACTTTAATTGTGAAGTGACCTTTTTGTTTTACTTTTACTTAATTTTTTGAGAGTTGATATAATTGATACCGATTTTATTATTCATGTTAAATAAATTATTATTCATATTAATAATTTTATTATATAATTTATTTTATATGGTATTTATTATTGAAATTAAGTGAGTTATTATTCATATTAGTGATATTTAAATTCAATGATAAAATTATTAAAAATAAGTTATATAATAAAGTCATTAATATTAATAATAATTCATTTAATGTAAATAATAACTCATTTAATGTAATTAATAACTCATTTAACATGATTAATAAAGTCGGTATTAATGACCGTATCAATAATAATATCTCTCTAATATTTTCCTAATTTTTTATGGTCCCCACCATATTGGATGATTAGAAAACTTGATTTCCTCACTTTGCAATTTGTGTATGTGCCTCCAAATTTCCAAAGTGCAAAGTCCCAGCTTCAAAGGAGTATTGATCTTCTACTACATAGTACTGTGTTATATGACATACGAACGGATAGATTATAAAACATTTTTTTTGAGATTTGTTTTGTTCAAAATATTTTAATACAATTAGACAGATAACATATTACGTTGTACCATACAGCATGAACTCGCTCCAGATCATTCTGTCCATTCAAGTCTACCTCTTTCCATGCTCCACTCGTTAGATCCACCACTCATTCCATGCATGGGCCCCACTTCAGTTCCTCCATCCTCTGCAATTCATACCAATTGCAGGCTATGCTATGGTTCTTCACATGTCTGTCAGCCCTCCTCCTTTTGATTCATCTAATGCAATTCTATATATATATATAATTGCAGAGCACCTAAGAGATGAATTGAAGGAAAATGTATGTTAAATGAACTTCTAGGGACTAAGAACTCTCTTTAATGAAAGAAGCCATAGCCATGGCATCTGCATTGAGTTTGAGCCCAAAACCACCAATTCCATTAGTCCCACAAAGAACCCAATTGAAATCTCAACATCTCTATCCCATAACTACAAGTTTGGTTGCATTTGATTCTGACAAGAACAGAAACCGAAACCGAAACCGAAACCGAAACCCAGATGAATTGTCGAGAAAAAACCATGTATGCTGCATTTTTACACCAAAACAGGAGGTTGGTGTGGTGGGGAAGAGTGAGAAAGGGAGGGAAATTGAGTACCTAGTGAGAGAATTTGGATGGGGAGTGAGAAAACTGTATAGAGTAGGGGAAGAGGTAAGGATGGCAGCCTATGTGCAAGCTGAGGCATTTTATGAGCCCATGGCATTTCTCAATGGTGTCTTTTATGAATTTTATAAAGTAAGTGGTTTCAAATTTATGAAATTTATCCTTTTTATTAGGTTTGAAAAGTACCATTCAAGGTGCGCAAACTTCCAGATCAAAATGGGTATCTTTGGAATTAATGGTATTTTGCTCTTAAATCTTAACCACAGTTAGGAAAATAATCAGATATATAAGGCAACCAACTTCAGTGGGTATCTTAAAATGGTATTTCTGAACAACCAACTTCATTTATGTAAAATTTAATTTTGGAAATTTCTAAATTTGAACTTTGTTTTGTGCTGAACAAGACAGGCTGAGGTGCTTTCGGATCTCATATTCAGGATGCGAAATTCAGGATCCGACAGGTTATTTTAAAAAGACCCATAAATTTCTCTTGTTTAAATTTCAACAATTATTTTAATTATACCATCTACAAATAGGTCTTGTGAAATAACTTTAATTAATTGAGTCACCTATCTGTAATGGTAGAACAATTCATAATATTTTGTTTTTCAATTCCCTTTTGTCCTACAATGAGCTTCAGCTGGTACCACCTCTACCACCTGGTACCATGTTGAATGAAGATTCGAATAATTTCTTTCAGACCAACAGAGCATCAAATTTTTTGTATGCAGGTATGCTTGTCTGGTGGCTGAATCGGTAGATGAATCGACGGCTTTGAAAGAGATTGTCGGCATTGTTGATCTAACGGTACAGAGAGATGCAGATGTGCTGGTTCATGTCAATGGTGCTGAAGAGTACCTTTATGTCTCAGGAATTGCAGTACTGAAAAAATTCAGGTATGCTCAGGAAAAAAATAAACAATTTAAAATACTATCAATGCAGATTATATGTAACTTTTAAAAATGGATTTACCCAAAAAATGTTGACAATTGATTTAAGATTCAGAATGACTGCAATGGTAGAATTGCCGAAAACTAATTCAGTCAAGAAGGTATACTTCACTGAGAAATATAACTATTATCTCATTTAGTGAATATGTAGATTAGATCAAAGAAAGGTAACAGGTATACAATAGAAAAAGACCGGCACAGTTGGGGTCGATGCTTAAGCAATGCTGGCCAGACACAGTTACCCATATGAAATTTTCTATATTTCTGGGTTAACAATTATTTGTGCACGTATTATGTCCTTCATTTATATTATTTTGAGCAGATTACAAGATTTGAAGGCATTGAACTGAACCTTTTGTTTTTGATAGGAGGAAGAAGGTAGGAACTGTGCTTTTGAAAGCATGTGATGCATTGTTGCGTCAATGGAGGCACAACTACTTAGCTCTGAGAGCATATGAGGATGATATTGGCGCATGCCGTTTGTACTCGAGCGCCGGATTCAAGGTTGTGTCGAGTGATCCTGATTGGATGACTTGGTTTGGCATGAGACGCCGGGTTTTGATGATCAAGCAGTCTAATTTTCAAGATTTGTAAAATTGCTTACTGGCATAGTTAGTCTCCCAAATTTAGATCATACATTGTTGGTTCTTTGGATGTATAAAACAAATTAGTATAACAAGGTTTGTAGCTTTGGTTGTCAATGAAGAATAAGAAACAAATGATAATTATAGAACATTCAAAGCTCAAAATTTCATGACAAGGTTTTGATGATTGAAGAATCAGAATCTATTCAGAAATACCCGACTTGAGATTGGTAGATTTTGTCAATATTTAATTACTGTTTTTCTCAACACATATTTCATTCAAATGCAATCAACAAGCAACTAAAATCATGTTCAAATCTCAAAATCATACATAATTTGGGGATCATGCAGCAGAAGTCCAACCCAATCCCATCAGTACCTTATGGAAGTATTGAGGACACAATGTTTATAACTATAGAACTCGGAAATCAAAACCGAAAGTTAAGTGAAACTATGCCAATCAAATATCAGGCAATGACAACAAACACAACACAACACAAGATTTCGAAATGATGGAAAACAAAAAACCCAAATAAAAGAAACAGGCTTTACATCTCTCTCTCTCTCTCTCTCAATCTAATAAAACAATAGGTTAGGTGCGCAAGGCCATAAACAAGCTCTGCCTTCTAGCATGCTCCGGTACAAGGCGTTCTAGTACTTCAGGAGGTATACCAACCACCTCTGACAAACATTTAAATATGTCAGCATTCTCCCATGTAACAGAGATGTAATTACTGTTCTGGTTAGAAATTTCAAATTAGAAACAAGATTTTTTACCTTGAGATTTGAAATTGAAGAGCGGGGGAAGAGGCCGGCCATTCGGTAAGCGAGTATTTGGGTCCCTTAGCTCATCAAAGAATGGGTGCATGCAAGCTTCCAACTGTTCATGTTTTAAAAACATATATCTTTAAAGAAACACATTAACATAAATTGCTAAAATGTCCTTAAATTATCAAATTATCAAAGGTAATGCAAAAAATAGGGATCAAATTTGAATTTCTCAATTTCTTGTCAAAATGGCAGATACTGTCATATGCTGCAAAAATGGACTCTGGACTTCTTTTAGAAAATACTAAACTGATGGTCTTCCTTGCAATTTTATGATAAAAGGTAGAATTTAGCAATAAGCTGAACTCACAGCGGTGCATCTGAGATTTGGTGAATATTGAAGAAATCTGCTAACAAGATCTACTGCTTCAGGAGGTAGCCTTTTCTGAAAAACCTAAAGCACATTAAAAAAAGGTCAATTATGATTTTAATAAATGACAATTTATGGGTTTCATTTTCTTGAAAACAGAAGTTCAATTGGGCTTGGATCTATCACAGCATTGGGGATAATTTAACGTATACTAGGCCAAAGTAAAAGTGTTATATATAATAATTGACCGATACCTTTTGAAGCATGGGATCATCTGTCCCTTTCTAATTTATTCAAAAGAATTCCCAAACAACCCTTTGCAAGCTCATCAACATACAATGGGCATTTTGGAAAATTTTAAGTGAAAGGTACACAGTTCACACTTTCACAGAATTAAAAATTATACTTTCATTGAAAAGGTACATAAGTACATAACATTGCACCAGAAAACAGTGAATTAATTACCTTATGCCATGGATGAGCCTTTATTTGGGGAAACTTGAACTCAGTGTAATTAGGATTCATGCATTTTATTTCCTCTCTTGTTGGAGTACCTAACACCTTCATAAGTTCATTCAACAAAAATATATTTAATGGGTCAATGCATAAATATAAAATAAGTTATATCTGAAGCAAGCCAAATAATACTAACCTTTATGATTTCAACCAATTGGTCAACCCCACTTTCTCCAGGAAACAATGGCTACATAAAATTTAAAGGAAGGAAGAAGATGACAAATGTTAAAGGAAATTTTCATTAGCAGATTGAAAAAACGAATGCATACTCCTGGAAAACAAGAAATATGTCATACAACTCTGAAACACAACAACTACCAGACTATTGCCTCCCCCCAATTTATTTGAAAAATTTAACCAAAGTATCCTGACCTCCTCCAATTAAATAGAGATGAAAACAACAGTAGAGGACAATTTGGATACTTCTAATATAGAAAGAGGAAATACTGTGTATAGAGGAATATTTTCAAGTCTTTTTAATTTTTCAGGTACGACATACCAATTTCTTTTACATTCACCGGGGATGCATAATATATGTTTCCCATTATCTGTAGTGATACAAATGCAGGAGCAACAAAGGATTGAAAAAAGGTACCTGGCCCAGTAATAACTCAGCCATTACACAACCAGTAGACCACAAGTCGATGGCAGTTGTATACTCTGTTGCACCAAATATTAGCTCTGGTGCACGATAGTATCTTGAGCATATGTATGAAATATTTGGTTCTCCTTTCACCTTGGACAAAAGAGTTACAGAGAAAATAATTAAAATAAAATTCAGATATTAGAAGGTACCCAAAAAAAAAAAAACTTAAAAAAGGATAACACTCTAGAAAGAAACAATCAAGTAATCTGATTACTAGCTTACCAAGACCTTAGCACTACCAAAGTCGCATAATTTAAGCTGATGAGTGTGTGGATTAACCTGAAACAAATATTTCAGCAACCTTAGTAATGAAAATTGACGATTCCTATGAGAAATAAAAACTTAAATCTAATCATCGTATGTAATAAATTTTATATGCAATGGCACAAAAGTTCACATTATGTCAACCTAATAAGAATCACAAAGCTAGTTATTGATATGTGCTAGTCACATCTGGCATCAGATGTATCAGTATATCCATGTAAGCTAACTATAAGAGCTTGCCCTCAATAAGTTCCTAATGGCGACTATTTTGATATGCATGATAAAGACAAATGGCCAAAAACAAACACTCACAAGTAGATTTTGTGGTTTAATATCACGATGGCAGATGCCAATGCTGTTATGTATATAAGCAAGCGCTCTACATATCTGCACAATTTAAAGAACCTTGTATTAATAATGTAAATGCACAATTTCTGTGTGTGTGTGTGTGTGCGAGAGAGAGAGAGAGAGAGAGAGAGAGAGAGAGAGAGAGAGAGTACCTGGTAGGTATACAACTTAACATAAAGAAGGGGCATGCGCTGGTGCAAACGGGTGTATTGTCTGGCTACCCGATTTACAGTCTCAGGTACAAATTCCAGGACGAGGTTCAGGTATACCTGATCTCTGTCAGTTGTAGAGTAGAAGTAATGCTTCAGAGAGACAACGTTGGGGTGCTCTAACATTTGCATTATCTGCAATTCCCTGTTTTTGTATCTTTTATCTTGTAGCACCTTTTTTATGGCCACTATTTCTCCTGTCTCTCTACATTTTGCCTAAAGTAAAAAAAAAGGATATATTTTATTTAGCAAATATACGTAGATATTATAACGAAGATCAATTGACTAATTTGTTATGAGGTGATTATTTCTCTCAATATACAATTTCATTTGGCATCTTTGCTTGAGATTTGTTGGATATTTTCACTCTTCAAGGGCTTTTGTATTTCTTATTTTCGAAATTGGTTCTGAAATTTACAAAGTAGTTTGTCCTTGAATTTTCAACTATACCAAAATTTGATCAAATTATCTTTTTGGTTAAGTTTTTCCTTCAATTTCATTTTAGGACGCTACTGCATACACAGGTATTTCTAGTTGAAGCATTGCATGGCATTGATCTCTTCCTATTATTTTTCTATTTCTCTACACTTTGCATAACAAACCTATATTAGTAAGAACCGAAGATAGTGGTAGCTGCTTCACCAAAGACAGTTTCTACCAGAAAACCCCAATTCAGATTCCACTTTTTCAATTAAGCACCAACTAAGCCCGATTAGGGTTCAGTTATGCAAGAAAGCTATTAATTTATCTAACTTTGCAATTTTATCTCATCTACACCTAATTAAGCCCTGATACATTCAATTTAAATAAACACAACTTAACAAAATACCATTAGAGAATAAGGAAAATTTTAACAATTTAGAATTTATAATGTACCTGGAATACAGTGCCAAAAGAGCCAGTTCCAACAACATGCTCAGCGATGTAGCTTATTCTCTGTTAATATAACAAAAATCACTAATTTTGAATAATTATAACCTTGTTAAGGGAATATCATCAAATTTTATTTGATTATTCAACTAGAAACTACACAAAATTACAAAGGGAAGAAAGTGGAAGAAAGGGAAGAAAGTGGAAGATGTACGAGACCTGTTTTGCTATACCATTGCGGCCACCTATTGTAGTTGATATAATATGGCCAGCCTCAGTACCTGGTCCATCAATAATCTCTGGCTCACTATCCTAAAAAATAAAATAAACATGAAATTCTAAATTCGCAGGAAACAATTGCAAAAATAATACCAATATTTCTATGAACTACAAAAAAACAAACATAAATGGTTCACAAAATTATTCACGAGAAAGCTGATAGCTTTTTCAATAATAATTCTTTTCATGTGTTACTCATACCTAATCACATAATAACTAAATGTCTAAAAACTCAACTCGATAAAAAAATTACCCTGTCATGGTCAAAATCTGGCATGGAGTCATTTATCCGCAATGCAGAGAAATCCCTCTGAAGCCAATCAGTAGTGCTCGAAGATCCCTTAATACCGATATTACCTCTTGAACTGCCGATACCGCTGTGCCTTACACTTCCCATTTGTTGATTAGAAAAAAATACAACTCTCTGACTCTGTCGATCAAACTTTCATTACAGAAGAATCCGTGTTGTCTGAGATTTTGCAAAAGAAAAATTAAGTTGAAATATTTAATGATATGGGACACTGAGATTAACTTATTTCAGTAGTATGTTTATGAACAATTTTGACAAAATATTAATAATTGTAACTACTAAATTCTAAAAAGTATAGATAATAAATTACAACAATTACAAATTGATAAACAAAGTAACATTATGTTGAGAACAAATGCACAAAATTCTTATTTATTTATTTATTTTTCAATTTTGTCCTTTTTTCCTGAACAAGGTGCACATCAAAAGAGGCCTATCCACATTTCCCTCACAATTTTTTTTCCCCAATAGGTCAATTTTCCTCCTAAATTTACCCAATAAAGTAATCAAATATTGAAATCAAACAGGAAAGGCAACATCTTTCCTATTTTGAGGAGCAGATCGAACTGAATTGCAAAATCAATTCAGAAGCAAACAGTTCTCTGATAATTCACCTATTTATTTGACGAAAAGATTCAAACCGAAGCCATCAATTTGAGGAAAAGAAACGGCTTTTGAACAGGAATCAAGCGGTTTAATAACGGAATCATAAAAAAGTTTCCAATTTTGACAAACCTGGAGCGAAACTATCTACCACCACATGAGAGACCGCAGAGATCGAGCATGGGACATTTGTTTGCCTCACGAAGCAAACCTAAATCTCTCTCTCTCTCTCTCTCTCTCTCTCTTTCTCGGTGAGTTGGTAGTGAGAGTGAGTGAGAGGTATTTTTTTTCCTCTTCATAGGAGAAAGAAAAAAACTGTAGCATTTGTTGCAGATATGCCCTTGTAATATCGGAAATTGTGATTATACCTCTCTGCGCTTGAAATTATTCCTGGTGCTTAATTTTTTTTTAATGAAGGCCCCTATTAGTCCGATATTTATTTTTTTTCAAACGTCTCTTGCGAGATTTAAACTCATATTTCTTTATAGAGAAATGAGATCTATTATTACTGTCTAGATGCTTAATTAAGTTGGCATTTTATTGACATAGACGAGTTGACTATGGAAGTTAATGATTGTATATTTGATTATGTTGCTTTATATTTATAATAATAATTTTCACTGTACATCATGCATTTTTTTTTCATGAAAAATATAGATTATGTGTTTTTTTTAATATGAGATATATTTGTTTTTTATATAAAGATATGCTTCTAGAAGAAATCATAGAAGCATTATTATGTTGATAGAACAGTGATAAATCATTATTTTTTTTATGTCTTGGTTTAATCATTCAAAGGTGTTAAAGAAATAGTTATATAATCATGACAATAACATATTGAATATAGTTATATGAAACTTTTTAAAGAGTGACAGATACTACTCCCGGAAAATATAATTTAGGATGAAAATAATTCAACTAGCAAAATACTCACAATGTGAAATAAAAATAAAAATATTGGTTATTTGAGCATAGTAAAAAGAAAAATAAGAATCATATTTGTTTATCAAATAAATACTTCTCATATGAAATATCATTTATGAAAATTAAAATGCAAGACTTTATTAAAAAAATATATTATATATATCAAATTATTCTTGTGTCTAGTCTATATAACAATCATGTATATTTGAGATATGATTATAAAAGAAAAAAAAAATTGTGTATTTGAGATAGTTCCTCTATTATAAAATTCATAGGGATATTTCAACAAAATGGACCACCTTTAAAATATCAGTTGATATTTTATCCCAGTGCTTATCATCAACAAAGGAGTCTTAATAATTGTTATTATTATTTTTTAGGAAGGTATATGTCCTGACTCCTGGTCTCCATCACAGTCTGTTGATTTTCTTCTAATTTACCAGACAGTCTATTTATTAGTATTCAAAAGTATTAATTATATGTCTTTTTCCTTTTGTTGTCATTTTCTAAGGTAAAGGATAAAGGTAACTGGTACTGAGTACTGGTTTCTGGTCTTTGACAAAATGCCTTGACCAGTGACCACCTAATCAACCTCATCCCCAAAAAGTGAAGCCTCAAATTTGTATTTCTTTTTCTTGAAATGGAGGAATGGTAATTATATTTTTTAATTATATTTTTTTATTTATATTTTAAATATATTGATATTTTATATTATTAGGATTAAACATTATGTGAATTATATTTATATTTGTATAATAAAATTTTTAATTATAATTTTGTATAATTATTTAGAAAAAAATAATAATATTTTTTATACTAACTATAAATACTTATAAATTCAGATATAAATAAATTATCTATTTAGTATAAATATTTTTAGTGTGTAAATAAAAAAACATAAAATATGAAGTATAAAAATATTTTTTTTCAATATCAATTAGATAATATTAAAATATGGAAAGCTAACAAACAAAATACAAAAAGACAAATATGATAGTTAATTTAGAACCTTGATGGACCTGACTTTGTGTGACAGCTACTACTGCTACTACAAGTCTGATTTTTTTTCTCATTTTAATATTGTGACGGTTATAGAAAATAAAGTAAGAGAAATAATTTTTGTATTTAATATTAAAGTATGTTTTTGTCAAGTTGTCTCCCATTACCATTTCAAAAAAAAGGTTCTCCTATTATTACAAAATTAAAAACACACCATGTATTAAATTTATTTTTATTGAAGGCAAACTTAAATACCAATTTTATTGTGAAAGCGAAAGATTACTTGACAATAATTATTTTGACAACCCATTTAAATTAACCCGTCCCTAACTCCATATAATATGAGTATATATATATATATATATTGTACGGTTTTTATTCATTCATGGTTTCATTAATTGAGAATGAGAGATGTATCACATTAATTACACCTTATCTCAATTAAATTATTTTCAGAAAATGTGTGAAAAGAATAAAGAGAGAGAGAGAGAGATCAAAGACCAAACAAGCACAAACTCTAATTAAAACCACTATTCTCAAATGATAATACTACATAGTTTCTCTGAATGAATTTAAAAAACACAATCAATCAATCAATCAATCAATCAATCATCAGAAATAGTAAAACAAATGGTTTAATTTAGTTCTTGTTTAGTAATAAGCAGGAAGCCATTCAGAGCCATTGATGAAGTCTATAGTGAGGAATGGTTCAACCTCTGCTTTGCTGAACTGGCGGGCCCACTGTGCGCGGTGTTTTGTGTCTGCTCCCGGACCGTGGCAATCATGCTCTCCGATCATTAGGCTCCTTCATAAGTTAAAAACAAAAAAAAGCAATTAGTTTCTTATATATATTATACTTTCTAATATTTTTATACATTGTGTTCTGTTTTTCATAAGAAGTTGTACATCGCAATGTCCCCGTCGATGTGTGAATCCTTTATACTACGCAATAAATGTCGAGAACTTGGAAATGTAGGAGGATTTAAAATGAAATAGAGAAGATTACGTACTTGGTGTCGCCGGAGTAGCTCCAGCTGGTCCAGCCGATAGGACTGACGGTTTTGGAGAAATAGGTGTTTGCAAATATGACACGCGAGTGGGCTTCATTGGCTCGGCCGAGGTAAACCTCTCCGATTCCATACACCCTACATTTCAAGAACACAAAGCCGCTACTATCGTCCGCAGATTTCCTGTTGTGGGCAGTGATGGAGCCTAGGATAATGTTGCGGCTGTCTGGTAGCACAAAAATCTCGCAATTCTACATTCATCCATGCTTATTTTTAGTTCATATATTAATTTGTACATGTTACTGCTAGCATATATACCAGTCACAATTGGTACCAGCAAAAACTCATACCAACTCAAATTGGTAAGAAGAGAACAGAATAAAATTAAATAGATTTGACATTTTTTTCTGGTACGAAATCAGACTAGGGAAACAATTGATGCTTTTGATTAAGACTAACCTGAAAGAGAGATTGACCGCGACCGAAGATGAAGTCGATGTTGCCTTGGATGTAACAACTCTCGTAAAAATGGCGGCCCTTATGATCAAAGAGAGTGTTGTGGGGGCTGAAGAAGCCACAATGGTAAAAGGCCACCTTGTCTCCTGATACCATCGTGGCCACGGATTGGTTACGATGAGGCAAGTTCGGGACATCCCTTTCGGCATCGTTCTAATTCAAGAATTTAGAGTTTTAAATTATCAGATTATATACAATGATACCAGTCTTCCATGAACAACCATGCATATATATATATATGCTTGGATGCACAATAGTATCAATTTGCAAATGAATTTCAATAACGTGTGTTTCATATGTCCAACATTTTTTCCATCGTAAGTAATCATGCTTCAGTTAATATTAATATTTGGGGATGAAGTTTTGGCATGTCATTGGATTATCAATCATGCTACATTTTTTTCCTTCAAGTTTGGGAAGCATTGAACCTTGAATGTGACACCAAAGGCAACAAAGTTGTTTGCTTCAATGGTGAAGGTGGCCGACTTGGAGTTGTCGACGGAGCACTCGTCCCATACAATGGTGGTTCTTCCCTTGCCATTTCCTCTTAGATAAATGTATGGCTTGTTCTTTGGCACTACTACCTGCTCCCTGCAAATTGCCCCATTCTATTTAGCATAGAAATATTGTATTTATACTTTAGTTGATGGAAAAATGGTACAAGATTGTGATTGTAGAGTGCACACTGCACACCCCAAGCTTCATTGGAGATTCAAATTGCAAATTAGTTATGTGAAATAGAAGATTACTTCTATTAATGAAAAATGAGCATCGAAAATTTGTTTTGACGGGGTGCATGATGCTTCAGACAATAAATAGGAAAGACTATCTTGACAACTGATTTGTTTTGACGGTTTGACAACCAACTTCAAAATTTGCATCATATTAAAATATGTGCTTTACATCAAATTAATGTGTTTTACACCATTGTTATACATCTTATTAAATTCAGTGCACTTTCAAAATGTTGGATCACTAATCAAATGTCCACAAAACTATACAACTAAAATTTTCAAAGGATTCCCTCCCAAATTAGGTGGGATCCCTTAACAACTATTATCTTAATAACTAATTTTGAAATAATTTTAAAATAATTTCTAAAAATTCTCAAAAATAGAAAAAATTGACCAACATATTTTTTAAATTATAGATTGATTGGATTTCAAATTTCATATAATTTAAGGGTCATTTGATATTCTATAAAAAACTGTTAAATATGAACCGTTGTAAATGTCATATAATTTTAATGATATTTGATGAAGTATCAAATAATATTTAAATTGTATAAAATTTGAAACATAATCGATCTATAAGTTACAAAATATGTTTATAAATTTTTTCTATTTTTAATTTTTTTGAAATTATTTAAAAATCCATTGTTAAGATTATTAAAAAAATAATTGTCAAAGTATCCCCACCCAATTTTTAAACCAGCCAATGGATAACAAATTAGATTTCAAACTGTGTTAAATTTGTTTCCCAACTTATCTTTATAATAGAGAATACATCTCCAATTTAAATATTTTCAGTTTTGATAAAATAACATAATAATTATTACGGCTGTTTAATAAATTATTTTATTGACCATACATAATAATTCAACTCCAGATTAATATAATGTACCTATAAGTCCCTGCTTTGACATGAACAACAACCCATTGAGAATTTCCTTCTGGCACAGCATCAATGGCAGCTTGAACCGATTTGTACTCCTCATTGGGGCCCACTTTGTAGGTTTGTTTCGTGTCGATCTTAGAATTCAAAAATTTGGCATCAATCAGAGGTTTCTTGGTCTCCGTAGAATCCACTAAAAAAATCGAACAAAGAGACAGAAACAACACCAACCGACCACTGCTAGAGCTGTACAAATACTGCCTAGCCATTTTTAATTTACCAATTGGATAGTTTTTATTAGGATAGGAATTGGGTTTTCTTTGATTTTTTTTTTGGGAGAGAGAAGAGAGAAAAAAGGGAGGGATAAATATAGAGTGTTGTTGTTGTGGTTGGTTGGTTTCAGAGAAGGGATGAACAGCACAGCTGTTTGAGAGGGCACAAAGAAATGGGGGTGAAAATGGTGTTTAGTTGGACAGTTTCTATTGTATGTACCATATATCATTATTCCAGATTAGGTAACCTAATTTCTTTACATGCATACATTTATGTATATGTATGTTTTTTGTTTAAACAACAATCAATATTCAAATCCCAATGGCGTCGAGTAGTTCCGAGTGTTGTGAAACAGAAACCAAAGTATTCGCCACAATAGCACCACTCGCGGCAACTGCTGGAACTCCGATTCCAGGAAAAGTCGAATCCCCGCAACAGAAGAGTTGTGGGATGGGAGTTGCGTGTCCCGGAAAAGTGCCCTGTCCTGCCTTTATTGCAGGCCCGTAAGTGCCTCGGTTTCTCCTGAGAAACCGCTTGTGTGTAAGTGGAGTTCCTACCATCTTCACCTCACATTTTTCACGGTCGAATTTTGGGCCGAGGGCTCGCTCTACTGCTTCCCACATTACCTTGACCAATGCAAAGAGATGGTGTTAAATCAAAACCAACAATAATAACAATTTCAAGGAACAATTTCTTGCATGATTCCAGAAAAAAAAAATAATGCATCTTTTACTCCTAAAACAAGAATATCTCTTATGCTCTCCTAATATGTGCAAAATATCCCTTAGACCATATTTATATCTGATAAGAAAAATGCTCAAATTAAACTCTCTTTCTCCCTGATCAGTGCAGACATGACGATGAGAGGTACTTTGCGTATCTCTTCATTTTTCATTCTTTTTGCCGGTGTGTATTTTTTCTTTTGAAGTTGATGTAGTAGGAAGAGGCAAATACAACTTCAAAAACATTTTTTTGTCCTACAGGATTTAGGCTGATTGATATATCCTATATTTCATAGAGCTGATTTTTCTGCTTTGCATGGGCATGGGATACATTGACATGTCACAATAATAAAAAGTTGTAAGACAGATTAGAATGATAAATTTTTAAAGATCTACAATATCTAATTATTGATAAACAAATCCACTCATATTGGTCAGAATACATAGATTAAATTTTCTGTGCCAAATAATGTTGCCGACATGGTACTGGTAAAGACTGGAGTATATTGGTACTTGTTGTAATAATTGTAGGATGTTACCGTACAATGAAGGGATAAACTCATAAAACTAACATTTCAACCATTTTCTGTTATCTATATTATTTTAATTTACACTACTTTTATTGATATATCCTCATACCTTTGACCAAAAGACTACACTATTTTTATTATTATATCTTCGTACCTGTGACCTCTCTTCTTTCAGTCTTCTATACTCGGCACTTTTGCGATCTAAACCCTTCCATAATTCAAAAGGCTCTGTACCAGGTGTATAGGCATGCAACACGTGTTTACCAGGTGGTGCCAGGTCCTTGCCTAACGCACTTGGTACAGATATCAAGACGACGTTTTGTGCTGCATCTACACCTTGGTCCCAGTTGTTGACTACTATATGATGGATTCCTAGGTCTTCCCATGCATTCTATAAGCAACATAAAATTGTGCAATTGATTACAAAGAAAGGAAAAAGAAGGAAATAAGTAATTATTTGCAGTGCATTGGTGGTGCAAACTACTGTACCTGAGTACTTTCATGCACTATTGCAACAATTAAGCTATGAGATAATTTTAGTATTAACATTTTTGCCATTAGTATTACTTTTCAATAGGTGCTCTTCAAAAAAGTAATGACATATGTTGTTTCCTTGTTACTTTTCTTTTGCTTCTCATATCTTTCAAAATAAAAATAAAGTTGAGCAAAAAAGAAACAAGGAAAGCAAGAAAAAAAAATAGATTCCTCATGTGCCAATTGGTAGTGAATATTCAAATGTCAGCCCAAGAGGGGTCATGAGTTATTTAAGCTTACCTCAGCGTCAAAACCCAAGTGGAGATGCATAAATGATTCACACTGTGGAGTTGATGTAACCGCTTCTTGGTACGATTGGGGGATGGCCTGCGGTGGCAGCAGATCAAGTGTGTCCCACATTGATGCATTGCTTACAACAGCTTTCTTGGCACGTATAAACTGCAAAAAAGATAGGTCATTATAAAAGCAACTTGCTAAGAGCTATTGCATATGCAAAGAAGAATGATATTTGTATCAAGTACTTGACCGCTTCTCAACTTGACACCAACTGCTCGGCCATTTTCCATCACAATGCTATCAACATGGGAATTTAGTGCGATTCTTCCTCTGAACTTCTCAATGCCGCGTACCAGTGCATCAATTACTGCACCACTACCATGTACTGGATACTCAAGCTGACATCCTGGCTTGTACCACTCAGCAAACATGTAAATCTGAAAGGGAAAAAAATAGCAAATTATTGTTGGAAAATAAGTACTAAAATATACCCCAACTCTCTACTTCTGTGGTACATGAATATATTGAATAAGAATACTACGTTGCAAAAAGACACCAAGAAAGAACTCACAATTTCTGCTGAGAGGATTCCATCTGACTTGACACCAGCCAGTAAAAACGCCATAAGGTCAGTCCAATTTCTCACAAAAGGATTTTTGATCTCCAGTGAATCAACTATCTCAGAGAAAGGCCTCAGCAGCTTAGTTGCACCTAGTGCACCTCGTGGGCCCATTTGCAAAAATGATTTTAACAAGGACGGTGCATATCTAGTTGCGGCAGTAGAGAAAACACCCCAATCACCTCTTATAGAGATAGGTGGTAGCGCCATGGCAGCAGCAGACATGGGTAAAATTCCATCCTGGTAAATTTAATTTTACCTGCTTTATGTTAGATTAAGGGAACAGAATACTTGAATTGATTCTAAAATCTGATATTTGCAGCAATAGTTTTGTTTACGTCCCAACAGAACAACAGGTATCTCATATGCCTCTTTTACATAGCAACAAATATTAAATTTATATCCCTTTTCTCCAATTTCTTGAATTGTGCCCAAACTACCCTTCTCCTCCCCCTTGTTCAGATAAAGGTAAACATTGAAGAAGTGTAGCATGTTCACCCTCTCCTTCCAATTTCTTTGAAAACTCTATATTAAACTTAACTGTCCCTTTAATGGAAGAGAAGGAAAAAAAATGAGGGAGGGTAGCTTGGCATATTTTGAAAATATAAGGGAGATTACATCAGACAGTTCTGTGAGGGTCCAAGTGATAACTACGGTGTTTATAGGGGTACACGTGACTTTTACCGTATTGCATTGGATATACCATATGTATGGTATATTGACATTATCAGGTGCATAGATGAACTTGCATGCAAAATGAATAAAGATAAGATGACAATGTTGTTAGGTTAAGAGATGCTTACAAGAAGCCTTTTCCATTCACGGGCTGCATCAGCATTTACATATGTCTCAAGGTCCTGGTGAACATGTGCACATTTGTTAAGTATAATCAAACAAAAAAGAAGAAAAAAAGGAAAATTTTGAATGAATTGATATATGTAAGTGTTGTCAAATTAGCAGAAACCCAAAAGGTCAAAGCTCACAAAACAAAACTTCCCACCCACTCAAAACAAGAAAGATAAATAAAAATTAGTACAAGTAAATCAAGATAAAAGGGTAAATTCCCTTAAAAAGGTACAAAAGATAATAAGATAAGCAGATATAGAATCTGACCTTGATAAAGTCGGTGGGGCCTATCCGAGATGGGAATTCACCTTCTGGTATGTACACCATCCATGAATCATAGGATGCACATTCAACCGACTCTCCTAATGCATCAAGTACCTAGCTTGCCCAACCAAATTACTTACATATTAGCTAATTCTAATTTAAAGTTATTTTCAACGGAGATGATAAAATAGATAATATGAGATGCACCGACATGTAAAGTTGAATCTTTCAGTGAGACTCAAGATCAATAGTTTTTTGTTTGTTATTTAATACTGCATGTGCACTAATTGTAAACTTGTTGGGCATTGTATATATATAATTTTTCCCACCTTTTTTTTTGTCTAACTTTGACTCTTTTTTTGGGTCCATATGAGCTATTATTTACGTGAGATTCACACATAATGTATTAGATGAATTTGCAGGTATAGAAGGTCTAAAAAGACACCATTACAGTACTTTATGGAATGCTATTAGCCACAAAACGAATTGGTACCTGAGCAAGAGGATTAGCTTGGAGGCCTCGGGACTGAAAGCCTGAGAAAAGAGATGGGCCTGAGTCAAACTTATAACCCTTTATCTCAAATGAGTGTGCAGCGCCACCTGGCACATCATGGCTTTCTAGTACCAGTACATCCTGGCCGTACCGGGCCAACAGCCCGGCACAACACAGTCCTCCAATTCCGCTCCCAATTACCACCACATCTGCCTCCGGCTTTCCTAAGACATTGCCAAATTCTACTTTAGATAAAGGAATTTTGTTTTTAGTTATCAAAAATGTTGTAATATAAATGATCTAGTAGCCAATTTGTCAACCAAATATCAATGTATGGCCCAATTGCACTCAATCTTCATCCATCCAATTTGAATTTTCTGAAATACTTGTTTTTTAATTGATAGGAAGTATATATATTTTTTCCTTTTGAAGGACTTATTGGTAAAATCAACCAACAGATTTATACAAAGTTTACAAACTCTCATGTAATACTCCCATCCTTAAAAACCACATCTATTCTTTCTTATTTTTCTTTTGAGCAGGCGATTTGCCTAATGCCTAGTAAAGTACTAACAATTCTGACAAAAAGGTCACCGAGCTACTTAATCACTTGTCAATTTGCACCAGGTATGTTCTTCGCTCTGACATCACAAGTAACTAAATCTAAATTACCAGAAAACTGTTTCTTTGCACTAGGAGACGACGCCTGACCGCTAGTCGGAAGCGTGTCGACGCTGTACGAGCTCCGTACGACGAAGGACCTCTTCTCGCGCCGAAATCTGGAGCTTGAGATGTATACGCTCGCGCTCGGCGTAGAGCAAAGGCTCACGGCGCAAGCCATGGTTAGAAATCTCTGCTGCGTTTCTCCTTTCTCGCGAGGGAGGGAGAAACTAGTGTTCTTTGAGCCAGGTCTAATTGATATAACGATTCATTTCGATCAGTGGGACCGAGTTTCAGTGTCGAAGGTGCACTAGACCGAGTGTAGGATTTGTAAAGCTTGCATATACTGGGACCCACACTTCAGTGGTGAAGAGAGATTTTTGGCGCGTCGGGTGGCGATGAGAGAGGGTCCACAGGGAGGGAAGGGGATGGGCCTACGTGGCAGCTCCAGAGCCTTGTCAGTCTCTCCTCGTATAGTAAGCGATATCTGATCAAGATCGTTCAAATTAGATCTAACGGATGAAAATCATATCGTCTTAATCTGGGTCTGAACTTAGAAATAGGGGCGTTTGTTTCAAAATGCCGATCGAATTATCGGATTATCTAATTTAATCTGATAAAATGTGAGAATAAATTTTTATACGAATTTTAATTTAATTGAGGAGTTATTTTGTCCATTAAATAAAATTCCTTTTGAGCCTGCGCCTCGGGTTCATTGATTGAAGCCTTATTGGATCCATGTTGTACCCGAACCCGGACCAGTTAAACCCCTGATAATTTATCAAGGCCCCGCTTTTCTCTCTGTAGGCGCCGCTCTCTCCCTCTCTCTCTCTCACCTCACCTCTCCATTTCCAGTTCCAAATTCCAATCTGATCTCTCTCCGTCTCTCTCTCTCTTTCTCTCTCGATCGACCGATCGATGTCGAGTCTCGACCAACTCTCTCGCTTCATAACGAGGTATCTCTACCTAAAACATCTTGATAGATTATTATTATATTCCGTGTTCTTTGAATTTACCTTAATTTCAGCTTATGCAACTGCGAGATTTCTCTTTTTCATACCAGCGGTTCTGGTCGTAGGTAGAAATTGATTAGTGATTTAGGCATAGTTTTTCGTTTTAATTAACTCGTGTGGGTCAGTGTTATGGGCAAAAGTTAGGTTATTAATTTTAAATGATTTCAGTCGAGCCAATTAGTTCAATCCTTGCTTTGTTTTTTTCCCCTTATTTTATCAGACTGTTGCATCATGATGACAATAGTTGGCTTATGATTGCATCCATGTGCTTTTCTTCTGTTGCTTTGATGTCTAGCAACAATAGTAGCATTTCTGTTGTGTATGGTCATTAATTGTAGTTACATCAATAAATAATGGTATATTACTTTATTAACAAGATATATTGCATATTCTCTTACCATTAATCATATATTTTCCCCTTTTACTCAATCAGATATTATTATGAAGTCAATTTTGCTCAATTAGAATTTCACTTGTTTATTTAGTTCATTTGTATTGTTCATATCTAGAAAAAGACAGAACTGTAGTTGCGAAATAACCAAATAAATTTAATACTAACTCTTTCTCCACTGTCTTGTTCTTCCGCTTCAATCAGATAGAACTTCTCTTAGAGAAAGTCAAGTCCGGCAATAATGGTAGAGAAAGAGTTTGATAAGCTCCTTCTGACGACAGAGAATAAGGTCTTTTCGATCTTCACTGAATTCATGTCCAGGTATTTATTTTTCTTAACACTATTCAAAGGAATTTGCTTTTGTTCCAGTCAATCTTATTAGTTTCGTTGGTTGGTCTGGTAAAATTTCATAGATCATCTCCAAATTTTCCCACTTTTGCATGTTTCTCTAATTTGTAACTTAACCTTGATGTTAATCTTGGTTCTGACCCAGAAATGATCCATTACAGGATTTCAATGCTTGATGAGCTAGTAGATGCAGGAAAGAGATTTCTTATGAGGTTTAACCAAGAGCTAGGTTATTTATTTAATACTACCTTTTTTTTTATGCTAAGCTTAATCCTCAAGTTCAGTTATATGACCTCTGATGATATAAACAATTCGCTTAATATGAACCAAGAAAAAGAAAAAAAAAAGGTTTTCATTCCAGCGACTCCTTTCTTTATTGAAGTGATTTCAGAAATTGTACACCTTTTTTCATTGTAATAATCTATGTTTTCTTTAATAACAGGATACTTTAGAAGGCCACAAATTAATAAGGATTTGAAAGTTATTAGTGAAGTAATTAAATCTAATATGACTAAAAGAATGAAATCTTACCTTGATGCGGGCTGCACTCATTCTCATCAAAATGTTCAAAATCTAAGCCAATGTAAGTTTGTTCTCTTTTACATTTTCTTTTTCTAAAAAAATTGTCCTCAACTGTAGTTTTCAATTATTTGGTCTTGTTCATGTTGCCAAACATTTATCTGTAGTGCACAATTGTATGCTGGGGCTTCAAGATTTTTTGAAGAAGGGTATGCTTTATTTTGAACTACTCAATCATATGATTTTTCTTCAACATTCTAGAAAACTATACCTTTACCGATATCAACCATATGATTTTTCTTCGCAGCCAAAACATCACTAAATGAGATTGAGTTCCTTGCGGAGGATGCACACAAAACTGTGATTGAAGCAGAAGAAAATGCATCGAGATTCGTTCAAGAACATGTTGATGAGCCCATGATGAATCAAACTACATCCCCTGAGGTATAACAAGCCAATGGCAACTTTGTGTTTTCGTGTGTTGAGTACGTCTATTTGTCATTAATTCGAGTATTTTATACTGAATCTGTAGTTGGGTTTGTGATTCAACTTATGACAGGATCAAGCAGGGCTTGATGTAAAAGAGAAGTCAGTCTCATATGCTACCATGATGAGGATCATATATAACATGTTAAAGCTTGATTACACAATGCAGGTTTGACCTTAACATTTTTTTGTGAGGATCATTTGTAAAATAATATAAGTAGACTTATAATCGAATTTTCAGAGAAAATACCCAGAATTTTTATACTGCAAGTTATAACCATGTTATACGCTGGCAAAATTTCTCTTCATTCCACACAGCATCTTTTTTCATCCCAAACTGTAGAATTAGAACTAATGTCAAGTAAAGCAAAATTTAAATTTCAGTCTCTGAGTTTACATGAACTAAATTTATTTGGTTGAGTTAATATGAAAATTTAGGGTTAGGTTAGTCAGTTTTACTTCCCGCACCTTAATTTTGTTTGTTAGGGATTTTGGGGTAATGTTTGCAAATATCCATAATAATAATTGTGGTAGTTCTGATGTGGAAATGTCGGTTTATTTGTTCGATGTAAAGTAGGTAAAATTTCTATGTAATTTGCAAAATGGAACTCTAATAAAATAAAATAAAATAAATTTGTTTGAACATGTGTGGTGTATTATTTCAGGAAAAAATAGTGGGACGTCTTAGCCTGGATACATCATTGTCAGAACTAGAAACATACTGTCAAATGTGGGATTTGCGGCCTTATGTTGATGATAATATAATGCGCCATGCTTGGAAATCCATGTCATGATGGAACCAATCTTCTTCCCTTGAATATTGTTGTCAGCTGGTAAATGTATACTTGTAGTGTTACATGTGTTTTTTCCCCTTTTTGGCTCCTGTATGTTGTGAGAGCGATGATAATTATCAAATATGATGAATTTTTCATTTACAAAACCAGCTCGACGAATAGTTGTTTAGGAAACTCTCTCAACCATATGACAAGTTAAGCATGTAATCGACTTTGTTTATACTTTATAATGATTACTTATTAATTCAGTGTTAACTAATCCAACCTTTGATTTGTTCCTCATGGTGGTTCCGACAGAGTGCTTTGGACACGCCAGACGTGTCCACTGAATTTTCTCGGATTATACGTGAAGTTTAGCGGAACTTTTACTTCATAGCAAGATTTTCAGCGTTTTTGTCTTTGCCACAAAAAAAAAAAAAAAAAACGACGAGGGACAATCACATGGAGAATATAATAAATAAATGAGTAAATTAGTCAAATAATTTTTAAAGTATTATTTTTTTATCATTTTGATCTTTAAAGTTTCAAAAATATTAATTTAATCTTTAAAGTATTACTTAGTTATTTTTTGATCCTTAAAATTTTAAAGATATTAGTTTAGTCTTTTAAGTTTTAAATTTATACTAAATTGATCGTACATTTATATTTATGAAAAAATATATGTATATTTTATTTCAATTATTTTATGATGGTATAAATATGAATGTTAATATTAATTTAATTGATATTGATGTCGTGAATAATTATATTTCTTTTCATATTATTTATATTATTGGATAATTATGTCTAAATTAGTTTTAATACTAAAAGAAGACATTATGATATGTATAATTATTATTTTTCTCAATGGATATAAAATGTATGATCTATTTGGTATAAATTAAAAAAATTGAAGAACTAAAATGATATTTTAAAAAATTTCAAAGATCAAAATGATAATTAAGTGATACTTTAAGAACTAAATTGATTATTTTCAAATTTTAAAGACTAAATTGATAAACAAAGGATACTTTAGGGACCACTTATATAATTTACTCTAAATAAATATATACTATAATTGTTGAAAGATGCCTGCTACATCTACCTCTAGATGCACCTAGGAAGAGGAATTTTGACGTAATTTGGAACCATTTGTCATAAGTTTAGATAATTTCATTATATTATTTTGTTTTTACTAATTTATTTTATTGATCAAATTTCATATTTCAAGACCAATAACATTTAGTTCTTGCTTAAAAAAATGAATTTCTATTTATTCAAGCAAAGCCGACATAAAAATATATGTTTTCTACTTTTTTAACTTTTTTTGTTGCTTTGTTCAGAATTGCTAGCTCAAAGCTAGAGAGAGAGAGAGAGAGCAAAAGGATCATATTCTGCATTGAAATCTATACAAAGAATCTGATTTTAGGTGCCGTGAGCCTATGAGAATGATCCATTGACAAGAATATCTATGTATTCAAGCAAAGCAGATATAAAGATGTTTTCTACTTTTGTTATGTTTTTGTTGCTTCATTCAGAATTGTTAGCTCAATGCTAGAGAAAGAGAGAGAGAGATGGAGCAAAAGGATCATACTCTGCATTCAAATTAGTATAGAGAATCTGATTTCAGTGCCGTGAGCCTGTGAGTGTGGTTCATTGAAAGAATTTCTATGTATTCTAGCAAAACAGACATAAAGATGTTTTCTACTTTTGTTAAGTTTTTGTTGCTTCATTCAGAATTGCCATAAAAACTATTTAGCCTTTAATCAATTGATATTAACAATACAATTCTAATGATTTTATGATGATGATAAATTAAATTCTATGTTACATAAAGTTTGACATTGCTTTATTAAAATGTCTACCAACACATCAATAACTTCACTTTGTTTTTTTTTTTTGAAATTTGAACGATATATATTTGTACGCTCGAAATACTCTGAAACGTATATATATAATTAAGTTTTTTATATGACCACTATTGAATAAGTTAGTAGATTGTTGAAATAAATAATGGACGGATACTAAAATCGTGCTTAGAAAGTGCAATGCTAGGGTCAAAAATTTTAATTAAAAGGGAATTTCTAGGAGTGCAATTGCTAAACACAGTCCCAAAATCTCGGAACTTGACTCCCAAGCACGGTTCTAGTTTTTTAAGAACATATTTATCAAACCCATCTTATTTAGATCCTGCATTTTTTCTATCATTTTTTATATTTTTAATTTGATTTATTATTATTTTTATATAAAAATTTCGGTTCTAGTCATATATATATATATATATATATATATAAGCAAAACCGTCATTGGTGTAGCGTTGGTGAGGGAGCCTTGAGTTGCTAGTAACAGGAATTGCAACATCGCATATATTGACATTATTTATACACTAACCAAAAAGATGGAGGAGTTTCATGAAGTAGGCGATGACATCGAAGCCCAAAGAGAGATCTCAAGAGGGGAAAATCATGGTATGTACTCCAATCCAATCCATTATAAATAAAACCTCAGTATTAGTCATCTTAATTTTCTAACACACTGTTTCTTTTCTAACAGCAGCTGTAAAACTGATACTAGTACTATACATAGTTATCAACGGTCGCTTTAAATTGAAATGAGTTACTTTACATAGTTATTAAGAGGATTCTAACACCACCAAAATTTTGGCATTACAAAGTACCACAATAGCTATTTTCATTGATTAGAGATACATGCACAATTGTTTTCTTAAGATCATTTTATATTAAATCAGTATGTTAACAAATAAATATATTATTATTAATAAAACATAGTTGACTATACTAAATTGAATTGAATGGAAGTAATAATCCCCTCATACTTGATTAGTCTGTGATTTACATCTGACAGCATCTCCAACAGGAGTAATAGCAGAAATAGAAGTAGACGCTGCTGCAGACTTTATGAAGAAGAGGCTAGCTAAGGTGCCAGGCAAACCCTCCGAACCCCGGTCCGTGACCATCTTTCATCTCCCCGGTTGGTTCCGCGAAACAAAGATGGAACTCTGCGAGCCAAAGATGGTTGCAATCAGCCCTTACCATCATTTACAAGTACTCACTCTAAAACAAAATTATTATGTTCTATCCAATGTGTCCATACTTAGCACAGCACTCCTAACAAATGCACTTAATTAGTTTCTTTTGTTTGTTTTTAGGCGTGGGAAACCACAAATCCTCTATGATAGTACAAACCGAAAGAAAAATTATTCCAAAGAAGGGAAAATTGGATATAAAATTGTTTGTTTAGAATCGGAAATTTATCCATCAAAATCTAATTTCTTTTGATATATGCGCATACCTATTACAATCCTAATTAAATTAACATTTAAAATTCATTGAAAGTTCAGCGGACCAAAATACCCTCCGTGCTGCAGATTGAAAGATTCACATTAAGAAACAGATAATAGAAAAATTCCTTTACATTGAAGTTGCATGGATATCAAAATTGTGGCTCTTCATGTTTGGAATTTTCTAGGTAACTTTATCTTTATTTCCATATATTTTCTTCATAAAAGTTTATCTTGACCAACTTTCATTGAAAAATCTGTTTTTAAGTCTTCTCCCGCATCATTTAACATTTTAACATTTAACATTTTATATCTTTGATTAAATTAGTTCTTCTAAATCAACAACAAGATGCACGATGCAACACATTTACATTTTTTTAGATTAGAAGATAAGCGTAACGATTGCAGATCTAAGAGCTTTCAAAACTGATATTAAATGTTTTGAGTGGAGTTTCTTATTAAAAATTATGTTTGTTTGAATCTCAATTTTGAATTTGCAACTTTTTGAATATTCAAAATATAATTTTATATATCATGTGAAATAATTTTCTTTTATTCTGAACTGAGTTGGTTCTTTATAAGACATGCAAAAATTATTTAAATTATTAATTACAAAAATAAATTTTTTTAATATCAGATAATAAATAATAATATTTATGTACATATAGAAATTATTAAAATTATTTTTTTTAAGTTTTCTTTTTTCCATTTTATTAAAATTCTGAGTAACTTTTTTTTTTTAAACTTTACTGTGTTGAAGTTTTGTACTATGCTGGATTGAAAGCCAGACTCTGAAAATCCGAATTTTATGGGCCTTTTTCTCAGAATTAGATCTTCAGGAAAGAACATTTTCTCAAGATCCGGCCTCCTCGAAGAGGCCGATTTATGAGAATCCGGTCTTTGGAGACCTATTGACTTAATTCTGAAAATCTAGTTTTTCTCGTTTTATAATTTCAGGCAATTTGTTTTAGTTTTGAAATTTCTAAAATTTTAAGAAAACCAAATTGATAAACAGATACAGCTTTAGGGATTATTTACAAAATTTATTCTAAAAAATAAGCCATGGATCCACTTGGACTACTAAACTTAATCTTTATATATTAATTCTTGACTTGGCGTTAATCTCTGGAGTCTAATTAAAATTTATGACTGTCTCAAGTTACTAGAACATACTTGAATATATTGTTGCAGAGTCGATGACTAGCTAACTGATCTGGTAAATTAACTTGTATAATTAATGCGAGCTAAAATTAATTATATGAGAATCTTATGTTATGTCAGCGATCTTTTAGGCTGAGTTTTTATATGGCACAGTTGTAACAGAAAAATATAGATACTTTGAGAGTTGAATAGTATATACGTATGGAATTATAAAAAAAAAAAGAGTAGATCTGATCTGGCCTCGAAAGAAACGTTGCTGGACGAAATCTGACCTGAAAAGATCTTAATAATAATCTGTGGAATTCATGGAAGAGAATAAAAGTGAGCATGAATACAAGCGTTAAATATCCAAATTTATCACATGCTGGATCGTTTAATCCTCTTCTTTATTATTTCTCCGCGCAAGATTGGCAACTTTTTACTTTGTTAAGATTAAAATTACCTCTTCCCATTCTCTAGATCTGTTATTGAAAACTGTGCTTGGCTGAAGAAGACAATATGTAATTAAGTTGTAAATTTCAAATTTTAATTTAGTTTACTCTTGGCTGTATGCGGATCTGGTTAAGTAGCAGACCAATAAATTAAATAAATGTTGTACAATCTAATTTGAATTTGATTACGCTATGTCATTTTTTTTTTGAAAAATGAATGTATCATATTGATCACCTTTATATCAGATGTTTTAATCACAAGTTAGATTTATTTTACAGAAATTAGTTAAACTTTAATGACATGACAATTTATTGATGCACTTGGTTCGTTTGTCTGCTTATTTCATTTGTCCCCTAAAAAATTTATCAAAATAGTTATAGTAAAGAAGTTATAAATATATTTGGTTTTGATAGGGATATCCATAATTATTTAAACATTATTTTGTTTAAATTAGAGCCAAGCGAATATGTGGACATGTATAACTTCTCGTCCAACTTTTGTGATGTTAATAAATAGAGTGGTGCTATTATATATTTAAGCACGATGATCTTGGTTGATGAACTTAATTAAAAAAATTATTGGATCCGTTTCAAATTACGGATCTAAACTATTAAAAAAATATATAATTCATGAGTGATGTACTTATTTGTTATTTGTTATTTTTAATTTATTTTATGTAAAGTCAATTGTGCATGATCAAAAAACAATAAAAAGTGAATACATTAATGATATAAAAAATTTACAAATTTCAATATAGACATATTACTATGCACCGATGGTTAAATTTATTATTTGAAATTATTTAATAATTTCCGAAATCAAGTTTAAATTGGGACTGTTGGTTACGGCGACTTGAGCTGTTGATAAAAGGAATTGCAACCCAACACTGCATATTTACTTCTGTACACAACTAGCTAAGCGATGGACGAGACACAAGAAACAGCGATCGACATAGATGACCGATCGGAGACCACCGCGGAGACAGATCACGGTATGATATCTCCAATCCGTTATATGTTAATGAGAGTAATCCTTTCTAATTCTAATGGTTTCTTTTCTAACATGATCATCTGCGAAACTGAAACCAGAGAAAAATACGTTTTGATACATTTGGTCAATATGTATATATAGTTGACAACAGCTGCTTTAGATTGAAAGTAATGTGCATTTTGACATATATAGTTAAATGTACATCATTATTTTCACATTGGTCGAAAAGATGTTTGAAAATTTTTGGTATCACAAAGTTTTACAAACTTATTTTATTATTAAATTTGAAACTCAAATGTCAAATTCAAACCTCTGCTTTGGTTGATTTTCAGTATAGATACACACCCAAGAAATCTTGATTTTATGGAGTTCATTTAATACTGAATCAATATGTTAAAAAATAGAAATATTACAATTAATCAATCATTGTGAACCAGACTTTCTCATTGGAATCGAAGTAATAATGCCCCTCATGCTTTACTAGTGTTTGATTTAACATCTGACGGCATCTCAATCTGCATGACTAACAAAAATAAAAGGACTTGTAACAGTACCAGCAGAAGAAGAAGTGCAGATTTTTATGAAGAAGAGGCTAGCTGAGGTGCCAGGCAAACCCTTTGAAGCCCGATCTGTGACCATCTTTCGTCTCCCTGGTTGGTTCCATGAAATCAACAAGGAACTCTGTGAGCCAAAAATAGTTGCCATTGGCCCTTACCATCGCGGCAAGGAGGGCCTTCGAACTATGGAGGAGCACAAGTGGTCTACTCTTCGTGACTTCCTCGCACGTAATGTGAACGTCGGCCTTGAAGTCTACCTCGAAGCGATGAGATCCATCGAATTACAGGCTCGTCATTGCTACAGTGAAACTGTGGATCTGAAAAGTGATGATTTTGTAATGATGTTGCTACTTGATGGCTGCTTTATATTAGAGTGGCTCTTGAGGCATGATTCAAATCAGAACGATGCCTTTTGTGACGCAGGTTGGGCAGAAATGGATATAATTTCTGATATGTGCTTGTTAGAAAATCAAGTACCCTTTTTTGTCATCCACGAGTTATTTGTCATCCAAGACGAAGGCGTGGGGGGGACTCAAAACTGCAGGCAACATTGCCCTTTGGTTAAGTTATTCAGTAAACTTTTAATGAGGTATGATATCATTAGTCAATTCAAGCCACCTGAAATATCATGCTTCGATGTGCATCATTTCCTTCACCTACATTACGTAGGCGTGGTGCCTGATTTTGGACTTCAAAGGGAACAAGGAAACCCAGTTGTTGGCAAATCACATTATTTCTGTGGACTCGATAGTTTGCGTCGGTGTAAATTATTTTCCAAATCAAGCAAGGCTGTGCCGCAGAGCAGGGAACAAAGTGATATTGATCTAATGGTGATGCAGCAAACAAATATACCATGTGTCACTGAGCTCCATGATGCAGGCATAAAATTCAAGAAAAAGGAAGTGCCTTGCAACATGTTCGATATATCGTTTCAGAATGGGACAATTGAAATGCCATATCTTGAAATCTATACCGTTAATATAACCATTTTGTGGAACATGGTTGCTTTTGAGCAAAGCTGTAGACCATGGTTTTTACCGCAAATTTTATCGAGCTATCTCGCACTCATGGATTCACTGATTAACACAGAAAAGGATGTTGCTATACTTGAACGATCTGGTATACTCAACAATTTTTTTCAGAATGCCGAAGAAGCAGCAACTTGCTTCAACCAATTTACTAAATATTTCTCACTTGACTATAGCAAGCATTACTTTCATAAATTTTTCAAGGATGTACAAAAGTACAGTGAGTCGAGTTGGCACAAGTACAGAGCGCGGTTAATGCATGATTACTTCAGCAATCCATGGTCCATTATCTCCGTTGTGGCAGCTGGGATTCTGCTCATACTTACCTTTGTTCAAACTTATTATTCAGCTGTGAAATGATTCTTAATTAATGTCTGTTTTCATCCAGAGCAAGATGTAAATTAATTATTGTCTATGTGATCAAATTAAAATAAATTAGTGTGGTTGTTTGCTTGTTTCTTTTTGTGTAATCCTATCTTGCTCTCAAATAATAAAACTTTTAGTTAATATGTAATCCTATTCTGCTTGTGTGTATCTCCTTTAAAGCATAAAGAGACGTGATAAACAACATTGAATCGAAGACGAGATTTGGAGGAGAGAGAAAATATGTGAGAATTTCAGAACTGAGTCAGCTAGCTGATTTTTTTCTCGCAAAGGATGCTTCCTTTTTTTTTTCTCTCAGCGCTCGAACTTCAAATTAATTTGGTCTCGTCATAACATTGGAATGAATGGTGTTTATTGCTTTATATTTTCCATGAATATCTTTCTATTTCATCTCATGCACAGTTTGACAAAACATTGTTTATGCTCCGGTTGTGCATTTTTCTTTTTTGATTAATTTTTTGGTGAGTTAATTTATAAGAATTGGAATTTGGGCAAGTCATCTTTTACTGGTTGTACGTGGTAAGATTTATATGGACTTAGTACTCCACATAAAAAAAAGATATATAAGGAGTTTAAAAATGATATATACATTCCGCACTTTACTGATGTTCTACGTCAAAAAAAAAGGGATGACCTAAAAATATGAACATATTCTGCTCTGGTAGTAAGCTTTTGGACAAGTAAGGTCTCCATGGCTCGACATAGAGGACAACCTAATTTACGACAGATGGATAAGAAAAGTAGAAAACAGACTGGATCTACCAATAAAAATATTTATATTTTATATTATTAGAATTAACTGTTATGTAAACTGTATTTGAACTTATGCAATAAAATTTTTAACTCAAATTTTTCTATAATAATTTAGGAAATAAAAATTAATAAATATTTTCTATATTATCTATAAAAAGTTACAATTCAAGTTTTTAATTTGTACCAAATTGATCCTACATTTATAATTCATGGTGATACAAACATGAATATTAATATTAATTTAATTGATATTTTTTTTAAATAAAATGAGGGTTAAGACATTTAAATTTAAATGTCCATAAAAGACCCTCATCCGAGTTTTGAACCTGCCACATCCTACAAAGAAAACATTGCCTTTGCCACTAGACTAAAGATTGGTTCTAATTTAATTGATATTTGACGTCGTCAATAATTATATTTTTTTTCATATTATTTGCATTGTTTGATTATTATGTCCAAAATTAGTCTTAATACTAAAAAAATATTATAATAGGTATAATTATTATTTTTTCAATGGATATTAAAGATAGGATCAATTTGATACAAATTAAAAATTTGATGGGCTAAAATGATACTTTTGAAACTTTAAGGATCAAAATGATAACTAACTAATATTTTAAGCACCAAATTTATAATTTTCAAATTTTAAGAATCAAAATGATAAATAAGTGATATTTCAGGAATAAATTTTGTGTAATTTACACTCTATATTTTTTTAATGGGTCATTATAGACGTCATTATCTTGTAGGTGTGCCATTCAAATCAAACAAGTTTTTTTATTGTTGAAATTAATTTCTTCTTTTATGAAAAGATCTTCGTTAAGATTCATGGTTGGCGTTGCAGACCAGATATATATTGAGAAAAAAATAGTCGTTATGTACCATCCAAATCAAATTCATGAGCGTGGATATAATTAAATGTTCATGATTATTGATATCTGATATGTCAATTTTATGATTCGTGTTTAAGTTGACAAATATAAATCATTAGATATATTTTAAATTATCTCAATTACATGAGAGTTGAACTTAATTAAAATAGCCATCGAAAGACGATATTAAATCGACAAAATTTGATATGTTGATGAAACTCACGCAGCAGGAAGCAACTGGCGTTCGCCCGCTTATGAAAAAGACGTGGTACGAGACGAGATCAGAAGCAATAAAGTATAAACAAATCACTGTCGACGAATTGTTCCATTGTTTTTTCGACAGTTTCTTAAAACATAGTTAGCTGACGTTCAAGGACCGATCACTAGTGAAATGACCCATTCGAAGTGCTTGAAATGACCTCAACACAACATTACAAGATTTAGGGATCATGATAACAATTATTGCTCTATTATATTGTTCCAACTCATATTAGAAAAATATTAAATTAAATGTAGTTTATAATTGAATGTGAAAATCCATAGTTATTGTTCTATTAAATGCAGTTGTACATTACAGTCAAATACAGTTCTGTTTGAAAAGTCGTGTCACAGTTTAATTTTTTTATTTTCGCAAGTGATGATTATTATTAAGTGTTTATTATGTAAATGTAAAGTGGTTGTTATCTATGAGGTTAAGTGACGTCACAGTTCAAAATTTTCTGTATTCATAAGTGATTATATAGTTCAAAATTAAGGTTATTGACGTGCATATCGAACTACCCACACAATTAATATTACATACCCACACAAATATTGAAAATTCCAGTAGTGAATACTCCGAAACATATATAATTAAGTTTTTATATGACCACTATAGGATAAGTCAACAGATTGTCCAAATAAAAGATGAATCAATACTCTCACGTTCTAGTATTATATATAAGCAAAACCGTTGTTGGGAGCATTGGGTAGGGAGCCTTGAGCTGTTAGTAAAAGGAATTGCAATATCAAATATATTGGCATTATTTGTACACAGTAAGAAAAAAGATGGAGGAGATTTATGAAGTAGGCAATGACATTGAAGCCCAAAGGGAGATCTCAAGAGAGGAAAACGATCATGGTATGTACTCCAATCCATATATACGTTAAACCCCAATCAACTTAATTTTCTAACGCACTGTTTCTTTTCTAACAGCAGCTGTAAAACGGACACCTGTACTACATATAGTTATCAACGGTTGCTTTATATATATAAAATTGAAATTGAAGTTTGACTAATAAAGTTATTCGCACAATAACGTAATTGGTTGAGGTGTACCAGTCTATTATTAATTAAGAGGGTTCCATTACCACAGTAGTTAGTTTCATTGATCAGAGATACATGTACAATAGCTATTTTCATTGATCAGAGATACATGCACAATAGTTTTCTTAAATTTATATTAAATCAATATGTCAAAAAATAAATATATTATAACTAATGAATCATATATAGTTAGACTAAATCGAATTGAATTGAAGTAATAATCATGCATGCTTGATTAGTCTTTGATTTACGCCTGACAACATCTTGAACAGGAGAAATAGCAGAAACAGAAGTAGATGTAGTTGCAGACTTTATAAAGAAGAGGCTAGCTAAGGTGCCAGGCGAACCCCTGAAAGCTCGGTCCATGACCATCTTTCATCTCCCTGGTTGGTTCCATGAAATCAGCAAGGAACTCTGCGAGCCAAAGATGGTTGCAATCGGCCCTTATCATCACGGCAAGGAAGGCCTTCGAACTATGGAAGAGCATAAGTGGTCTACCCTTCGTGACTTCCTCACACATAATGAGAACGTTGGCCTTGAGGTCTACCTCCAAGCGATGAGATCCATCGAAGTACAAGCACGCCATTGCTACAGTGAAACTGTGGACCTGGGAAGTGATGATTTTGTAATGATGTTGTTACTCGATGGGTGCTTCATACTGGAGTGGTTCTTTAACAATGATTCACATGAGAAGGATGCCATTTGTAACGTAGGTTGGGCTGAAAATGATACATTTGCTGATATGTTTTTGTTAGAAAATCAATTACCCTTTTTTGTCATCCACGAGTTATTGTTCATCCGAGACCAAGGCGTGGGGTGGACTCAAAACTGTGAAGATCACTGCCCCTTGCTAAATTTAATCTTTGAATCTTTTAGCAGGCATCATTTCGTCAGTCAATTCAAGCCACCTAAAATTTCATCCTGCAGTGATATCTATCATTGGCTTGACCTTTATTACACAGCAACGGTGCCTGATTTTCAACCTCAAGCTCAAAGGAAGCAAGGAAACTTTGTTCCGGGCAAATCACGTAATTTTTGCGGACTCGATAGTTTCCGTTGCTTTAAACTATTTACCAAATCAGTTAAAGCTGACTCAGAGAGCAGTGAACAAAATGTTGGTCCAATGTTTACGGACAAGATGAATATCCAATGTGTTAGTGAGCTTCATGATGCTGGCATAAAATTCAAGACAAAAAATAAGCCTCATAACATGTTGGATATATCATTTGAGAACGGGACAATTGAGATGTCCTTTCTCCAGATCCAAAATACTGTTATAACGGTCTTGTGGAACATGGTTGCTTTTGAGCAAAGCCGTAGACCATGGGGTTTACCACAAACTTTATCGAGCTATCTTGCACTCATGGATTCACTAATTAACACAGAGAAGGATGTCGCTATACTTGAACAATCTGGTATAGTCGAAAGTTATTTTCAGAATGCCGAAGAAGCAGCACTTTTCTTCAACCAATTTGATAAAATTTTTGTACTCGACTACAGCGACCATTACTTTCTTGACTTTTTCAAGGATGTACAAAGGTACAGCGAGTCGAGTTGGCACAAGTACAGAGCACGGTTAATGCATGATTACTTCAGCAATCCATGGTCCATTATCTCTGTTCTGGCAGCTGCAATTCTGCTCATACTTACCTTTGTTCAGACTTATTATTCAGCTGCCAAATGATTCTTATTATTGTGTGTTTTAATTCCGAGCCGGATATGTGTTAATTATTATCTGTGTGTGATTGAATTAAAATAAATTAGTGTGATTGCTTGCTTGTAATCCTATTCTGTTATGAAATAATAAATTTTTAGTTTATAAGGGATGCTTTCCAGCAGATTAATATGTCAGTTGTTGCCAATTATTACTGTTTGTAAGTGTATTTTGATTTTGGGACCAAAGCAGATAGGTTTTTGTGTATTACAGCATGAAAATAATTGTAATTTGTCTGAAAAGCATGTTGGCTGATCTTGAAAAAGAGCACCAGAATAGCTTCAATCTTATATGATGATAAGGTCATGAGTAGTTTGATGACTATAGTATCAATAATGATTTTGCATATATTTTGGGCATAATATTTGATAGATAGTTGGTACCTTATTTGTGCTCCGGTTGTGTTTTCTTTTTCTTTTTCCTTTTTGTTCTATTTTGGTAAGGTAAATAATTAAAATTTTGAACTTTGCGCAAGTAATTTTTTATAGGTTATACTAAGATTTATATAAAACTAGTATTCCAGACCAAAAAAAAAAAGAAGATATGAATTTAAAAATGACATATACATTCTGCTATTTAGCGATATATTTTTACTGACAAAAATCACCCAAAAATTAATGTAAATATATTCTGCTCTTGTATATAGTAAGCTTTTTGGACGAGCAAGGTCTTCATGGCCCAAATATGGCACAACCCAATTTTCAACTTCTATTTATTAAATAATTAAATAAATCATCTTACCAGGCGGTGGGAACATTACTACTTAAGCTATTTAATGATATATTTTTTCTGTACTTATCGTCTAACACGATACTTATAATGATAAATATGTGACACGTCAAACACGGCATATCTAATCATATGTACGTGTTTTGATCGTACCCGAACACATATAATTCATGCCGTCCCACATGTCACGTGCCTTTGTATTATTTCAGGTCATTTCAGACTCTTTGAATTGGACATTTTATTTCTAATGGTTCAGTTAAATATTTTTTAAGAAACTGTCAAAAAATATATTTCTTTTTTGGAAAAAAATATAGAAAAACTAACCTCATTCAAGATTCGAGACAATGGAACTAACATTTTTCCGTCAACTGTCATTTATTTTTATTTCTTCAAGTCTTTATCATAAAAGTCATAAGACGTTTTTTTTATTCATAGCGGGCGAACGCCGTTTGTTTTATGCCTGCTGACAATTATCACAATTATCAAAATTCCATCTTATCTCATGTCTTCTTGGTATAAATTATGTCCAGTCTGATGAGTTTGATTGGTTATTGGATATATATATATACTTTGATACTGACTTGACCCCCGGAGTTCAATTTTCATATATTTGTCAGCATCGTTCAAAATTATCAAAATTGTCTATATATAAAATTTTGAAAAAAAAATCAGAAAAAATAGGAAACATGAATAAGCATGTGTAAATATTGTTAACAATTTTTTTCTGATTTTTTTTCAAAATTTTAAATATTGTTAACAATTAAAATCAGAAATTTAAACTAAAAAGATTAAAATACGTTTAAATATGTATAAGCATGTGTAGCCATAACATATCAAGATATGTTATACCGTTAGAAGTATCGTTCTTAGCACTATTGTAAATAAATACAGCACGACATGATACGTGTTAATTTTTATATATGTTTATATGACACGACGTTCCTGACTGATAGGTGCATATAAAATACGTCACATTTATAGAACACTAGATATACCCATGGCTGGTCCTCTCCAATAATGATTGGTACTCAATTATACAAATTATAGTCTGATTGTCAATCAATGAGAACAAAGACAAATCGGAGAAGAAATTTGGTATAGGGTCCGTATAAACGTCATAATCCCGTCAAGCGTGCCGCTCAAATCAAACAAGTTTTTCTTAGTTGAGATTCATGCTCGGCGATGCTGACAAATATAGAAAAAATTGAACTCCGGGGGTCAAGTCAGTATCAAAGTATATATATATATATATATATATATATATATATATATATCCAATAACCAATCAAACTCATCAGACTGGACATAATTTATACCAAGAAGATATGAGATGAGATGGAATTGTGATAATTGTGATAATTGTCAGCAGGCATAAAACAAACGGTGTTGGCCCGCTATGAATAAAAAACGTCTTATGACTTTAATGATATAGACTTGAAGAAATAAAAATAAATTACAGTTGACGGAAAAATGTTGACTTTAATGATACAGACTTTAGGAGCGCATTTGTCAAATATCAAAATCTAAGAATGTGACTTCCAAATATGATTCTAATTTTCTAAGAACGGACTTATCAAACCCGTATTGTCTAGATCCTGTATTTCTCCTATCATTTTTTATATTTTTAATTTGATTTATTATATTTCTTATATTAAAAAATTTCGGTTCTAGTACTTTATATATAAGCAAAACCATTGTTAGTATAGCGTTGGTAAGGGAGCCTTGAGTTGTTGGTAAAAGGAATTGCAATATCGCATATATTGACATTATTTAGACACAACAACCAAAAAGATGGACAAGATTCATGAAGTAGGCAATAACATCGAAGCCCAAAGGGAGATCTCAACGCAGGAAAAAGATCATGGTATATCATCCAATCCGTAATACATTAACCCCCAGTCATCTTAATTTTCTAACGTGGTGGTTTTTTTCTAACGTAATTTGGAGCCATTCGTCTTAACTTCGCTAACGCAACTTCAGATAACGTAATTTGGAGCCGTTCATTCTATTATTTTATTGATCAAATTTCATATTTCAAAACCAATTGTTTTCCCAACATTTAGTTCTTGCTTAAAAGATGAATTTCTATTTATTCAAGCAAAGTAGACATAAAGATATATATTTTATATTTTGTTAACTTTTTTTATTGCCTCATTCAGAATTGTTAGCTCAAAGCTAGAGAGAGAAAGAGCGCGCATGCAAAAGGACAATATTCCGCATTGAAATAAGTATAGAAAGCTATCTATAGTCAGGGTACAGAGACAGAGGAGGCTCTCTCATGAGAGAACGAAAGAGGAGAGAGTTCAAGGGATACGAGTCTCTTCAAATTCTTCTGTTTCTGTTGAAGCAATTAGGCATCAACATCTATCCCAATCTCAAAGTGACTTTGTAGTTTAAGGGTCACGATTTAACGTGCACAATCAAACGGCACCCATTAGGGGGTACCCACTTCGCTCCCTTTATTTACTGGTTGCGCGTAGTAAAATTTATATGAACATAAAAAAAAGATATTTAAGGAGCTTAAAAGATGATATATACATTCTGAGGGATATATGTACATATCCTGCTCTTTAATGATATGTACATTTTGTGCTTTAATGATATTCTTCGTCAGAAAAAAAAAACTCACCTGAAAATATGAACATATTCTGCTCTGATGGTAAGCTTTTGGGCTAGCAATTTCGGACAGATGAATATATAAGAAATGTAGAAAACAGACTGGATGCATCAATAAACCTATCTCAAAATTGGGCTGGGGTTAAATTTCTTTTTTTTGTTGGGCCGAGCAGACAATAAAAACTAATGTGGTCAATGCATTCATGGTATATCACAGAAAGAGCAAGAATTTACGCCTTGTCATCCCCTTTTTTAATTAATCAGATTGTTCTTAATCAATCAATTGGTTTAATTTTTCTTCCTTCTGACTCATGACCATGATTAAAAAAAGAAGCAGGCATGTCCAAGTTGACCACATTTATTTCCATCAGTGGAATAAAATTAATTCTCGTCTTGTTTTTCTCAAAGCGCTTAGCGCAATGAACATGTGCAGTATATATTCCAATGCTTTATCCCATTATTTTTTGTCCCTTCTTGCAAAATTGAGGTAGGAATCATTGGTTATTTATTTGACTAGTATTTGTGCTGGATAATTGCAGTCCCCTCTCTTCTTTCTTTTCTTAATAGAAAATCAATCCCATCACCTGTCTCACTATGCGTAAATGTCATTTGCTGATTTCTTATGAGGTTTAACCAAGAGCTAGGTTATTTATTTGATACAACTTTTTTTATGCTAAGTTTAATCCCCAAGTTCAGTTATATCAACACTAATGATTAAACAATTTGCTTAATATGACTAATGTTTCATAAAACCACATATATATTTGTTGAACATTGCACATTGTTTCATATAGGCTTAGAGAGACATAACTAACTAATATTATTTGAGGTGTCTAATTAGATTTTATTGTTTTTTAAATCTTAATCTTGAATCCTTTCTTGAGCATAGGATGGAGCTATTTTTTTATCAAAACCAAAAAAAAAAAAATCTGAACATAAAATTAATTATACGTTCTTATTCATTTCGTTTTTTTAACTAAGGCAGTCATATATTTTTTGAAGTGCTGCTGGAAGTCCACTAAAGCTCATGTGATCTTCACATTTTTCAAAAAAACACAACTTGAGTTACACTGTTAGACGAATGTGCGGCTACGTGTCTCGATCTATACTATGCAGGGATCTTCCAATACAAAACCAAACAATTGGAGAGGAGACCGAACCCTAATTCTGATGTGGAAATGTCGGTTTATTTGTTCGATGTAAAGTAGGCAAATTTTCTATGTAATTTACAAAAGGGAACTGTCATAAAATAAAATAAAATTAATTTGTTTGAACATGTGTTGATGTGTTATTTCAGGCAAAAAATAATTGAACGTCTTAGCCTTGATACATCATTATCAGAGCTAGAAACAAACTGTCAAATGTGGGATCTGCGGCCACACGTTGATGATAATATGATGCGCTATGCTTGGAAATCCATGTCATAATGATGAATCAATCTTATTCTTTCGACTTTTATTGTCAACTGGTAAATGTATACTTGTAGTGTTACATGTGCTTTTTCCGTTTGTACCTCCTGTATGTTGTTAGAGTGATGATAATTTAGCAAATATGATAAATTTTTTCTTTACAAACCAACTCGATGAATAGTTTTTTAGGAAACTGTCTCTTAACTATATGACAAGTTAAGCATGTAATCTACTTTGTTTATACTTTATAATGATTACTTATTAATTTAGTGCTAAACAATCCAACCTCTGCTTTGTTCCTCATTACGGTTCCATAAGAGCGCCTTGGACACACCAGACATGTCCACTGAATTTTCTCAGAATTTATGTGAAGTTTAGCGGAACTTTTACTTCATGGCAAGATTTTCAGCGTTTTCATCTTTGCCACAGAAAAAACGACGAAGGATAGTCACACGAGAAATATAATAAATAAATATATGTTATCATTGTTAAAAGATACTACATTAATATCTAGATACACCCAAGAAGAGAAATCCTAGCGTAAGTTAGAGCCGTTCGTTTTAAGTTCGCTAACATAACTTTAGATAACTTTATTCTATTATTTTATTTTTACTAATTTATTTTATTGGTTAAATTTCATATTTCAAGACCAATTGTTTTTCCAATATTTAGTTCTTGCTTAAAATATGAATTTCTATTTATTCAAGCAAAGCAGACATAAAGATATATGCTTTCTACTTTTTTAACTTTTTTGTTGCTTCATTTAGAATTGTTAGCTCAAAGCTAGAGAGAGAGAGAGAGAGCAAAAGGATCATATCCTGCATTGAAATATGTACAGAGAATCTGATTTCAGGTGCCATGAGCATGTGAGTATGGTCCATTGACAAGATATGTATTCAAGCAAAGCAGACATAATGATGTTTTCTACTTGTGTTAAATTTTTGTAGTTTCATTCATAATTTTCATAAAAACTATTTAGCCTTTAATTAATTAATAATATTAATGATATAATTCTAATGATTTTATGATGGATGATAAATTAAATTCTATGTTATATAAAGTTTGATATATATTCCATTTAAATGTCTACAAACACATCAACAAATTCACTTTTTTTTTAAATTTGAACGATATATGTTTTTGTGCTGGAAATACTCTGATACATATATAATTAAGTTTTTTATATGACCACTATTGAATAAATTAGCAGAATGTTGAGATAAAAAATGGATGGATACTCTCACATTTTAATACCCAAATTTTTTTAATATAAGAAAAATAATAAATTGAATTAAAAATATAAGAAAATGATAAGAGAAGTGCGGGATTTAGGCAAGGTGAATTTGACAAGTCCGTTTCTAGAAATCTAGGACTATACCTGAGAGTCACATCTCGGGACATTAGGACCGTATTTGATAAGTGCAGTCACAGGGTAAAAAAAAATTTAATTAAAAGGAATCTCTAAGAACACATTTATCAAACATGGTCCTAGAGTTTAGAAATATGACTCACAAACACAGTCCCAATTTTCTGAGAACGGACTTACCAAGTCCGTTTTGTCTAGATTCCGTATTCTCATATCATTTTCTTATATTTTTAATTCAATTTATTATTTTTCTTATATTAAAAGAGTTCAGTTCTATTTATATATATATATATATACAAAACTGTCGTTGGTGTAGTGGTGGTGAGGGAGCCTTGAGCTGTTGTAAAAGGAATTGCAATATTGCATAAATTGGCGTTATTTGTACACAGTAACCAAAAAGATGGATGAGATTTATGAAGTAGGCATTGACATCGAAGCCCAGAGGGAGATCTCAATGTAGGAAAATGATCATGGTATGTCATTTAATCCGTAATACATTAACTCCGAGTCATCTTAATTTTGTAATGCGGTGTTTTTTTTTCTAAGAGTGTGAAGTTGAATTACAAAAATACAAATTTAAAATAAGCAAATCAAAGGAATCAACCGAATTGTAGCCATATGATTGAGTCCTGATTTGCTCAAAAGACGGATTAATTGCGTCTTTCTATACATGGTAAATTAAATTCTATATTATATAAAGTTTGGTACATGTTCTATTCAAATGTCTATAAAACATCAGCAACTTCACTTTGTTTTCTTTTTTTTTTTTAATTTGAACGATATATTATTTCATTATTTTCTCTTCTCAGTTCTATCAGTAATCAATAAAATCAACAAGTTATGATGTGGAAATGTCGGTTTATTTTTTCGACATAATGTAGGTAAAATTTCTATGTAATTTGCAAAATGGAACTCTGATAAAATTAAATTAAATTAAATTAATTTGTTTGAACGTGTGCGGTCTATTATCTCAGGAAAAAATAGTTGGACGTCTTAGCCTTGATACATCATTGTTAGAGCTAGAAACATACTGTCAAATGTGGGATTTGCAACCATATGTTGATGATAACTAGCATTATACCCGTGGCATGCACGGGGTAATATATGTTATATTAATAAATTTGCTTGTTTATTAAACATAAGAAGACTTTGTTTCTCACTGTTGATGAATAAGCATGAATTTAGTATTGTTAATATTTTGACAGTTATTTTGCAACGTTAGTTAATATATTTTAATTATATTTTAAATTAAAGTAATATATATTTTATTTCTATTTTTTTTTGTTTATCTTAGTATTTTGATATATATGGGAGTGAAACCATTGTTTATTTTTATAGATTGAAAATTTTGTAATACATAGTGTCGTATATTTTCATAAATGGGTCTCATTTAATTTACAAATTTTTAAGTACTGTTTGATTTATGTTATAAATGCAATAATAATATAAATAATTGTTTCTTATATAATTTCATTTCATCCGACGATTAATACAAAAAGGGTGATGTGGCTCTCTAGAATTGCAGCTTTTGTCAAGCTTTTTTGTATATTAACAAGCATATTTTTATAGAAGGAGAAAGATCATGAATACTTTCAAAAACAATACACAAAGAATATTTTCCTTAAAAAAACACAAAAAAAAGAATATTAAAACACCTTCACATCCAATGTTTCATCATTTTTTTTTTACTTTCAAAGATGTTCCACATTTGTCTGGCCCTTCAACTTTTAACATTTGCTAATTAGGACTTAGAAGAGGTTTATATGTGAAAAATTCATATGTTAGATACTTATAATATTTTTTCAAATTGCAAATCCTAGAATATTTATACCTAATCTTTTGTATGAGAGATATATTTGTCAAGCAAACCTGTGCTTGATGCAAAAAGAAGCCAGTGTCTCATGTTGTGCATGGAGTATCATTTGGCAAAATCACCAGTCTGTTCTTTTATTCTCATCCCATGGAGGATAAAATAACAAATTTCATATTTTATCTATACGTGCTTATATTGATCATTTGGCTGTATGATAAAGGATTTATGTAAACATGATTGAAGTAAATTTGTGAAGATAGCAAAAATTTAATCAAAGAAGCCCTTAAGTTTTAGCATTAACACTTTGACATGTCACCACACCAGTTAAATGGAAAATAACAGAAAAAACCTCCCTGATTGGTACATAAATCATTATACCAATTATCAAAGGATTTGCAATTGTTGGTAAAACTGCTCAACATTAAAGGCACCCACCAATACTCACAATATAAGATGAATGTATCAGCATGATACTGTAACTAAAAGGATGAACCATTATAATTTCAAACCATAACCAATCATGTATACAATTGGTATTGTTAGCCAGAGTAAATACCATTTATTAAAGGTGCATGATAGGTTTCTGATACTGTACCTTTGCATTCTGCATGAGTTAGCCTAACATTAATTTGAAGCGAATTTTTTTTTTATATAACACCTCAACATGACTCAATTTTGCTTTTATTGTTCTTTTTAGAAAAATCTCTTTTTGAGACTTTTCAAACTTTTGTTGAAACATAATTATATTTTAAAATTCAGTATTGCTTCTACTGATCATACTTATTTTTGCTTAAAAAGCTGCAATTTGGAGGTGAACAGACAGGATCAATTTTTGGTAAAGAGACAAAAAATAAAATCTTACTAACCATGTACCACGTTAGATAAAGAACCATTACATGTTCTTCATCAAGAAGGCATTGTGCTTTGGAATATAAATGCTTTAATATAAATGTTTGGCTTAATCCTACAATGTAATATAAAATAATATTCACATCAACACATTAAATTTACTGCGAGACCCAAATCAGTTGTGACCCAATCCTGTACATGGTATGATTCTTCTCTTTATCGGTGCAAAGTGCCAAAGACTATTTTTTAATCATTTCGGTAACTAAGGCATTGTTGACGGGTACATTATAATTTTCTGATTTCAAGTAATTGAATGCTTCAGATCTCTATTTTTTTTTGGGGGTGGTGGGGGGTGGGGGAGGTGGGGTCTGAAAAAACCTGATAAGCATGAACATGTCTTACTAAAATTTATAAAAAGTTTTCACTACAAAAAGTTGAAGGAGCTGATTTTGCAACCTAATTCTGATTCTCATTATCAGAAAATTCTAAATTAGTATGAAATAAAGGATATAAATTTTATTGGAACATTCATCTAAGTGAACATTATATGAAACTGTAATTTCATGGTATTATAAAAATTGGATTGAAATTGTATCTTAGAATATTGATAATTTTTGGCATAAGAAATGTACCAAAATTACATAGTAATCCTTGTTTATTTGTACCAAAAATGTCCTGCACAGACTTGAAGATATAAAAATATCTGCAACAATCCCACAAATAACAGAAAATATGAAATTCCCTATACTCAAAGCACACTTCCTTTATCACTGTTCTTATCTATATATATTTTAGTCAGTCTAAAGAGGTTGTTTTTCTTCATTTGATCATCTAGATTTACAAAATCTTTATGATGTTGAAACAGTTTGTTCATAATTACAATTTGTTATAAATTATAATTTCAATATGATCACAAAATGTTTCTTTCAGTTTCTCTTGCCTCAATAGTAATTAGACCATTGCAAGTTTATTAAATGTGTCGACATGCTTTTGAAACTTCAAATTATATGGCTATGAGTATGACTGTATTAGAAAGCTGATCCTGATTATTGAAAAATCTTTTACAATTTTTCCATACTGCTTTTCACTTCAAAATTGGATTATAATAGAAAAGGATGACACAAATCAGTATATATACTTTGATTTTGCATTAATTTTTCTCGCAATCAATTTAAACTTCAAAGGGGAAAAATTGAATGAACAACAAATAAAAGGATGACACAAATCCGTATATATACTTTGATTTTGCATCAATTTTTCTTGCAATCAGTTTAGATTTCAAAGGGGGGAAAAATTGAATCGACAACAAATAAAGGTTCGAAGGATTATTTTCTTCACAAATTAAAATTGCAAGGCAAACATAACTTCTAATTAGTTTAAGAAATTATAAAAAATATCTATAATTACTTTCAGACAAAGCCACGAGGAGAAGCTCCAAAGAGAATGTGAAGAATCGTGTGGTGTAGTGTGACAAATTATAGAGGTAGAGATGAAGTGGATCAAGGCGGAGTCTCTGAGATGCTGACATAGCAGTTAGCGAGATGTGATGAAGTCAGAGACGAAGTGCAATTAAGTGTCAGGGTGAGTGCTACTCACCTTATTGGGCTAATGGGTAACCAATAACACACAGCGGGAAAATGAATAGCAAGAGAATGCAATATAACAATTGAAGACGAGTTATATGATGATTCCTTGAAGCAATTGAAGACTCCAGACGCGAATGGTGAGATGGGGCCAAAATCAGAGGAGAAATCATGGCTCTGAGGGTTTAGGATGCGAAGAACAAAGGCTGGCGTCTTTTCGTTTTTTGGGTGCAGGGCCTTTTCTCCTTCGCAACGTCTTGCAACGCTCCTAGTAATCAGATTTGGACTGTCAAATTCTTAGATCAAACGGCTCGTATTAAATAATGAAGTGGCTGCATAATATTGCTTCTTTCGTCAAACGTTTTTGTATACTACTATAGATATGATGCACCATGCTTGGAAATCCATGTCATGATGATGAACCAATCTTATTCTCTTGACTTTTGTTGTCAGCTGGTAAATGTATACTTGCAGTGTTACACGTGCTTTTTCCCATTTTTGTCTCCTGTATATTGTCAGAGTGATGATAATTTATCAAATGTGATGAATTTCTCCTTTATAAAACCAGTTCGATGAATAGTTGTTTAGGAAACTGTCTCTTAACTATATGACAAGTTAAGCATGTAATCTACTTTGTTTATACTTCAGAATGATCACTTATGAATTGTGTTAACCAATCCAACCTCTGCTTTGTTCCTCATTATGGTTCTGTCAGAGTGCTTTGGACATGCCAGATATGTCCACTTAATTTTCTCGGATTTTACGTGAAGTTTAGCAGAACTTTTAGTTCACGGCAAGATTTTTAGCATTTTTGTTTTTGCCACAGAAAAAAATGGTGAGGGATAGTGATATGGGGAATACGATAAATAAATATGTGCTATCATTGTTAAAAGATGTTATATCAATCTCTAGAAGCACCAAAGAAGAAGAATTTTGACGTAATTTGGAGCCATTCTTCTTAGGTTCACTAATATAATTTTAGATAACTTCATTCAATTATTTCATTTTATTGATCAAATTTCATATTTCAAGACCAATAACATTTAGGTCCTGCTTAAAAGATGAATTTCTATTTATTCAAGCAAAACAGACATATTTAAATATCTATAAACACATCAACAACTTCACTTTTTTTTTTGAATTTGAATGATATATATTTTTTTCTCTTTAAATACTCTAAAACATATATATTTAAGCTTTTATATGACCACTATCTTATAAGTTTTGGAGAGGTGAAAATTCAATTAGACATTTTTTGAGGGACATATATCCAATTTTCATGAAATTAAATATGGACGGATACTCTTACATTCTAGTACTATATATAAGTGAAACCATCGTTGGGAGCATTGGTGAGGGAGCCTTGTGCCGCTGGTAAAAGGAATTGCAATATCTCATACATTGACGGTATTTGTACACAGCAGCCAAGAAGATGGGGGAGATTCATGAAGAAGGCAATGACATCGAAGCCCAAAGGGAGATCTCAAGGGGGGGAAATCATGGTATGTACTCTGATCCAATCAGTGATACGTAAAATCCCAGTACTAGTCGTCTTAATTTTCTAACACACTGTTTCTTTTCTAACAACAGCTCTAAAACTGATGCCAGTACTATATATAGTTATCAATGGTCGCTTTAAATTGAAATGAGTGTGCATTTTAACATAGTCAGATGTTAATTTATCTCGACTTGATCATCGAGCAGTCAAACAGTTGAACTTACTATATATATAATTATTAAGAGGGTTTTTATGTATTAGAGATACATGCACGATGGTTTTCTTAAGCTCATTTTATATTAAATCAATATGTTAACAAATAAATATAATATAATTAACAAATCAAAGTTAACTATACTAAATTGAATTGAAGTGATAATCCCCTCATACTTGATTAGTCTTTGATTTACATATGACAGCATCTCCAACAGGAGGAATAGCACAAATAGAAGTAGGCTTAGCTGCAGACTTTATGAAGAAGAGGCTAGCTGAGTTGCCAGGCAAACCCTCAGAACCCCGGTCCGTGACCATCTTTCATCTCCCTGGTTGGTTCCATGAAATCAACAAGGAACTCTGTGAGCCAAAGTTGGTTGCAATCTGCCCTTACCATCACAACAAGAAGGGCCTTCGAACTATGGAGGAGCACAAGTGGTATACTCTTCGTGACTTCCTTGCACGCAATAAGAATGTTGGCCTTGAGGTCTACCTCCAAGTGATGAAATCCATCGAAGAACAGGTACGCCATTGCTACAGTGATACTGTGGATATGGAGAGTGATGATTTTGTAATGATGTTGTTACTCGATGGGTGCTTTATACTACAGTGGTTATTCAAGCGTGATTTGTATGAGGATGATGCCATTTGTGAGGTAGGATGGGCCGGAGATTATATACTTTCTGATATGTGCTTGTTTGAAAATCAATTACCCTTTTTTGTCATCCACAAGTTATTGGAGACCCGAGACCAGAGCGTGGGTTGGAGTCAAAACTGTGAAGATCATTGCCCGTTTCTCAAGTTAACTATTAAAGGTCTTGATGGGCATTTTCGCATTGATAAATTCAGGCTACCTGGTCAAATATCATGCAGAGATATCGATCATTGGCTACACCTTTATTACATAGGAGTGGCGTTTAATTTTCAACCTGAAGCTCAAAGGGAACCAGGAAACCCGGTTAATGGCAAATCACATAATTTTTTTGGACTTGGTAGTTTCCCTTGGTCTAAATTATTTTTCAAACCAAGGAAGGGAATATCAGATTGTAGTGAACCAAGTGATGCCAATCTTCGAGCAAAAGGCATAAAAGTTTCGTTGATGAAACAAATAAACATACCATGTGTCGCCGAGCTTCATGATGCAGGCATAAAATTCAAGAGAAAGAAAACGCCTCATAACATGTTGGATATATCATTTAAGAATGGGACAATTGAGATGCCTTATCTCCTAATCGATAATATTGAAATAAAGAACTTGTGGAACATGGTTGCTTTTGAGCAAAGCTGTGGAACAAGCGATTTTCCACAGACTTTATCAAGCTATCTCGCGCTCATGGATTCACTAATCAACACAGAGATGGATGTTGCTATACTCGAACAATCTGGTATAGTCAACAATTTTTTTCAGAATGCCGAAGAAGCAGCAACTGTCTTCAACCAATTTGCTAAAAATTTTGTGCTTGACTATAGCAACCATTACTTTCTTGACTTTTTCAAGGATGTACGAAGATATAGCGAGTCGAGATGGCACAAGTACAGAGCGCGGTTGATGCATGATTACTTCAGTAATCCTTGGTCCATTATCTCTGTTGTGGCAGCTGGGATTCTGCTCATACTTACCCTTGTTCAAACTTATTATTCAGCTGCCAAATGATCTTCATTAATGTTTGTTTTAATTCCGAGCAAGATGTAAATTATTATTGTCCGTGTGATCAAATTAAAATAAATAAGTGTGGTTGTTTGCTTGTTTCCTTTTGTGTAATCCTATTCTGCTCTGAAATAATAAATCTTTTAGTTAATGTGCAATCTCATTAGGCTTTTCTTGTTTCCTAACTTAATACTTTTTTTATTTATAAGGAAAATAATTAAGGCATTAATATAGATTTTGTTGTAAAGAACAAATTAGTAAATGGTTCTCTATACCATTGTAGTGTGAGTCAGCAAAGATCTGCTCGAGCCTAGAGAGAGTGGCCGACAGGTCTATCACATTTCCTAGGTTTGAATTGAATTTTTTTTTTGAGAAAAAGATAAGGGTCTAGCCTCCAAATTTTATTTAAGATGATGCTGGAGGCATCAAGAGATCACTGGTTTGTGATCTAAATATTTACAACGTTAAATCAAGATGAAAATAAAAGAAGAGAAAAGAAAAACGTTCAATATTTCCTCAATCTTTGAACCAAGATCTTCTCTCTCAAAATCTCTCTCAAGATATTCAACTGGTCTTTGGCCTCTTCACGGAATATTCTCGTACATCTCTCTCTCTCCAAATTATGAAACAAGTTGTAATCTCAATGTTTTTCCAGTATGTTTCTTGTGTAAGGTCTAACATTAGGGAGCAGTCACCATGCAAGTATCTGGTACAGGACAGTCTGCTTATTGTATGTTATGAGTGTATTGTCTGATTTCTTTGATTACTGTACACTCAGTGAACAAGTGTCGCACCGATTCTGCTTCTGCCCTGCAGTAATAGCAAATATTTGGTATTTACCATCCCTTTCTCATAAGGTTGTCAGTTGTGAGTATGGCTTATGTTGAGAGTTAATTCAAAAACTGTTTTAGATACGAGTTTAGTTAAAAGTTTAGGTTGGATGTATTGAATGTGTAGGATATTTTTAGATGAGTTGGTTTTTATACTTGAGCTAATATATAGTGGGTTAGTGGAGTTAGTCCTTTCTATTTTAGTTAAGTCTGAAATTAGTAGTTTAGTGGATACTATTTTTAGTCTTTGTTCTACTTTAAATTCTGTATTGTTGTAATCAAGTGAATTGGAATCAAGTTGTTAATCTTCAGCAGAAAATTGAGTCTTGTTTCTTGTTTATTCTTCCTTTATTCCATCAATTTGGTATTAAAGCCAAAGATGAGAGATCAAGGCAGATTCGACTATGGCAAAGAACATGAGCGTTACGAATCCGACGATTTCGCTGTTCAAGGGGGAGAATTACGAATTCTGGAGCATCAAGATGAAGATGTTGCTCTAGTCGCAAGGGCTATGGGAGTTGGTTCAGATGGGAGCACCCGCGGATGATCCAACATCAACAGAGGCAACAAAGCGCGATGCAAAGGCGCTATTCTTTATCCAACAACCCGTTATTGACATGGTTTTCACGAAGATCGCAGCAGCAACATTGGCTAAGAACACTTGGACAATGTTGAAAACCGCTTTTCAAGGTAAGTCTAAAATTCTTGAGATTAAATTACAAGGCTTGAGAAGGGATTTCGGGACGTTGAATATGAATGAAGGCGAATCTGTTCAAGCGTTTCTCACGAGGGTGACATCCGTAGTCAACCAAATCAAGAGTTGTGACGAAGATCTTACAGAAAAGGTCATGGTTATGAAGGTGCTTCGCAGCCTTACAACAAAATTCGACCATGTCGTGGCAATGATCGAAGAGTTGAAGGATCTGTCCACATACACCTTTGATGAGTTGATAGGTTTGCTGCAAGCCCATGAAGTTCGACTTCTCGGATCGGAAGAGAATGATGGTTCTAAGGCTTTCTTAACCAAAAGTAACTCAAGTAGAGGAAGAGATCACAGCGGTAGAGGTCGTGAAAGAGGCACGAGCAACAGAGACAACTGCCAACAATAACAAACGACAAAGAAGGATGTCGAGTGCTATTATTGCCACAAGTTCGGTCACATCAAGGAAGATTGCTACAAGAAGAAGAGGGAAGACGGGCAAGGCAAGCAAGGCGTTGAATGCCACTATTATCACAAAATTGACCATGTGTAGGCTGACTGCTACAAGAAGCGTGAGGAATGATAAGTCAATGTTATAGAGGAGAAAAGCAACGAGAAATGCACCGAAATCAAGCTCTTCATGGCAAAAATTGACGAGAATTTAAACGTGAGTCAAGTTTGGTTCCTAGATAGCGGGTGTTTTAATCACATGTCCGATTACGACCATCTCTTCAAAGAATTGGACAAGTCATACAAAAAGACTGTGAGACTCGATAATGATAAAGAAATACAAGTTGAAGGTATCAGCAAGGTGGCTGTTTGAACTACAAATAACATAAGGTTTCTACAAAATATATACTACAGCCCGTAACTTTCACAAAACCTTCTAAGCATCGGGCAAATGCTGGACAATGGGTATGTGATCAAATTCGAAGACGACACATGCAAAATTGAGGAGTCATCAACAAAGCATGTAATGGCAACCATACGCAAGATGCAAAATAACTTGTTTACGCTCAAAATTACAGAAGTTGATGATAGTGCACTTGTAGTCACAGAACTTGATCAAAGCCGGTTATGGCATCTAAGATATGAACATTTAAATATCAATGGTTTGAAATTGTTAAACAAGAAAAAATATGGTGGTAGGGCTACCGAAGATAGAGCAAGTCAGGTTATGTGAAGGTTGTATTTAGGGATCATGATAACAATTATTGCTTCATTGTCTTGTTCCAATTCATATTAAAAAAAATATTATAACAAATTGTAGTTAAAATTGAAAATGAAAAGCCATTGTTATTGTTTACTGAATGCAATTACACTTAAATACAATTTTGTCTGAAAAGTCGCATCACAGTTCAATAATTTTATTTTGCAAGTGATGATTATTATTAAGTGTTTATTATGTAAATATAAAGTGATTATTATCCATGAAGCTAAATCGCGTCACAGTTCAAAATTTTCTAGTTTTATAGGTGATTATATTAACAAATATTTATTATGTGGATATAAAGTGATTATTATTTGTAGGACTGCATTATAGTTAAAATTATTTTAAAAAAGACCGAGGCATTAGTTAATTAGTGAGCGTTAATGAAACAAATAAATCACTATTATGATAGAATACTATGGACAAGTTATATAAGACAGAAGTTTTCTCAAAGATCTAATCTTTTTTTTTTGGATATATAATATAATGCTAACGTCATCGTTACTATAAATCAAACCGTCGGATCATAATTAACACCTGTAGCTATTATATATATATGAATGGTAATATTACTAAACTGCATAACATAACAAAATTATTATCAAATTAAACTACATAATATAACACATATGTTATTTATTCGTTCGCTACCAATTCAAAGTTCCTTATTATTATTTTTTTACTTCTATTCAAATAGACCTATAAATAAGGTAATAAAGCTAGCCTATACATTAAACAATAATACTATTAAGCTGAATTTTTGAAAATAGTAAGATAAAGGTACTAATGAATATATATATATATAAGGGTTCCAATGTCACAACCTTTTTGGGTCACAAAATGTCACAAACTCTTTTTTTAATTTATATTTAAAATTTTTGACATCCAGAATCAAATCCAAACTGTTGATATTGTTTATTTCCATGAGATATATATGGGTATAAAATTCATAGTTTTTTGAGTTTATTTTATACTAAATCAAGTGATCATAAAATAAATGTAATTAAAATCAATCAATTGTAGTTAACAAGATTCATTCATTTTCTAACCACTTGATCTAGTATAAAATAAATTCAAAAAATTATGAAATTTTATACCCAATACATCACCCATGAAAATAAATAAGATCAACGGTTTGGATTTGATTTTACATGAACTAAATTTATTTGGTTGAGTTAATATGAAAATTTAGGGTTAAGATAGTTTTACTTCCGGCACCTTGATTTTATTGTTTGGGGTTTTGGGGTAATGTCTCCAAATATTCATAATAAGTAGTGGTAGATTTGATGTGGAAATATTGGTTTATTTGTTCCATGTAAAGTAGGTCAAATTTCTTTCTAATTTGCAAAAAGGAACTATGATAAAATTAAATAAAATTAATTTGTTTGAATCTGTGTATTATTTTAGGAAAAAATAGTTAGACCTCTTAGCCTTGATACATCATTGTAGAGCTAGAAATGTACCGTCAAATGTGGGATTTGCGGTCATACATTGATGATAATATGATGGGCCCTGCTTGGAAATCCATGTCATCATGATGAACAATTTTATTCCCTTGATTTCTGTTGTCAGCTAGTATATGTATACTTGTAGTGTTACATGTGTTTTTCCCGTTTGTGGCTCCTGTATGTTGTAAGAGTTATAATGATTTATCAAATAGGATGAATTTTCCTTTACAAACCAGCTTGACGAATAGTTGTTTAGGAAACTGTCTCTTAGCTATATGACAAGCATGTAATCTACTTTGTTTATACTTTATAATGATTACCTATTAATTTTGTGTTAACCAATCCAACCTCTGCTTTGCTCCTCATTACGGTTCCCTCATAGAGCTTTGGACACGCTAGAGCTGTCCACTTTATAACGATTAATTTTACATCATTGCAAGATTTTCAGCGATTTCATCTTCGCCACAGAAAAAAACGATGAGGGACAATCACATGGGGAATATAATAAATAAATATATACTATGATTATTGAAAGATACTGCATTAATCTCTATATGCACCCAAGAAAAGAAATCCTGTTGTAATTTGAAACCGTTTGTCTTAGGTTTGCTAACATAACTTCAGATAATTTCAATCTATTATTTTATTTTTATTAATTTATTTTATTGACCAAATTCTTATTAAAAGACCAATTGTTTTGCAACATTTAGCTCTTTCTTAAAAGATTAATTTTCATTTATTCAAGCAAAGCAGGCATAAAGATATATGTTTTCTACTTTGTTAACTTTTGCTGTTGCTTTATTCAGGATTGTTAGCTCGAAGCTATATAGAGAGAGTAAAAGGACCATACTCTGCATTGAAATCAGAACAGAGAATCTGATTTCAGTGGTATTAACCTGTGAGTGTGGTCCATTGACAAGAATTTCTGTGTATTCAAGCAAAGTAGATTAAAGATGTTTTCTACTTTTGTTAAGTTTTTATTGCTTCATTCAGAATTGCCATAAAAACTATTTAGTCTTTAATCAATTAATATTAAAGATACAATTCTAATGATTTAGTTTATGACGATGAGAAACTAAATTCTACGGTATATAAAGTTTGATATATGCTCTATTCAAATGTCTACGAACACACCAACAACTTCACTTTGTTTTTTTTTTAATTTGAACAATATATATCTGTACGCTCAAAATACTTTGAAACGTATATATATAACTAAGTTTTTTATATGACCACTATTGAATAAGTCTCCAGATTGTTGAAATTAAAAATGGATGGATACTCTCATATTCTAGTACTCGAATTTTTTTAATATAAGAAAAACAATGAATTGAATGAAAAATGTAAGAAAATAATAGAAGAAATGCGAGATTTAAACAAAACGAACTTGGCAAGTCCGTTCCAAAAAATTCGAGACTGTGTCTGAGAGTTACGTCTCGAGACTCTGAGACCGTGCTTGACAAGTGCAGTCATAGGGTCAACAATTTTAATTAAAAGATAATCTCTGGGAATGCACTTACGAAGCACGGTCCCAGAGTTTGGGAACGTGACTCCCAAACACGGTCTTAATTTTTTGGAAACGGACTTGCCAAGTCCGTCTTGTTTAGATTTCACATTTTACTATCATTTTCTTACTTTTTTTTATTTGATTTATTATTTTTTATATTAAAAAATTTCGGATCTATTACTATATATATATAAGCAAAACAGTTGTTGATGTAGCATTGGTGAGGGAGCCTTGAGCTGTTGGTAAAAGAGATTACAATATCGCCTGTATTGACATTATTTGTATACAGTAACCAAAAAGATAGGGGAGATTCATGTAGTAGGTAATGACATCGAAGCCCAAAGGAAGATCTCAATAGGGAAAAATGATCATGGTATGTCATCCAATCTGTAATACGTAAAGCCCAAAGGGAGATCTCAATAGTGTTACAAGTGCTTTTTCCTGTTTTCGGCTCTTGTATGTTGTTAGAGTGATGATAATTTATCAAATACGATGAATTTCTCCTTTACAAAACCAGCTTGACGAATAGTTGTTTAGAAAACTCTCTTAACTATATGACAAGTTAAGCATGTAATCTACTTTGTTTATACTTTGCAATGATTACTTATGAATTGTGTTAATCAGTCCAACCTCTTTGTTCCTCATTATGGTTTCGTCAGAGTGCTTAGCACATGCTAGATATGTCCACTTAATTTTCTCAGATTTTTCGTGGAGTTTAGCAAAACTTTTACTTCATGGCAAGATTTTTAGCGTTTTCATCTTTACCGCAAAAAAAAATGGTGAGGGATAGTCACATGGGGTATACAATAAATAAATATATGCTCCTATTATTGAAAGATGTTGCATTAATCTCTAGAAGCACTCAAGAATAGGAATTCTGACGTAATTTGAAGCCGTTCGTCTTAAGTTCACTAACATAACTCTAGATAATTTCATTATATTATTTTATTTTTACTAATTTATTTTATTGATCAAATTTCCTATTTCAAGACTAATAACATTTAGTTCTTGGTTAAAAGATGAATTTCTATTTATTCAAGCAAAGTAGACATAAAGATGTATGTTTTCTAATTTGTTAACTTTTTTGTTGCTTCATTCAGAATTGTTAACTCAAAGCATTGAAATCAGTTAAAAGAAACTGATTTCAGTGCGGTGTGCCTGTGAGTATAGTCCATTGATAAGAACTAGCATGTAACCCGTGCATGCACGGGTAAAGTATACGATTGTAGTATTCAATAATGCTTTGATAATGTTAATCTAATTAATGTACTTGGTTATAACAGAACTTAAATACTTATAATGAAAAATACTAATACATTGCTAATGGAATTTAATAATTCCAAACTATGCAAATATATATTTCATTAGCATAGTGATGCTTTGGAAGCCTCACATTACGCTCAGGAAGAAAATTAAATATTTAACTGATCTTACAATAATAATTCACACAAATACTAGTAACACTTCTTTGAAACATATATTTGAGATCCATAACTCTGTAACCATTGGAATAAAATTTTCAGATCAAATAGCTACAAAAGGATTTAAAATTAAAAAGAATAGCATAATCATGGTCTGTTCATCTTCGTTCATAGATGTGATCAATAATTATAAAGTATTCATTCTAATCCGAAGTTCAGAGATAATTATAAAAATCACATGCATATAGTTAGTAGGAATGGAGAATTGCCATATAACTATCAAAGAGCTATCAACGATAAATGTAGCTTGCAGACAGTCGAGATGAGCCTCTAAAAGTAATTTTAGTGTGGTTGGTATTGACAAACATGGCAAGCTAATGAAAAAGACTGAGAAATCGGTCCAGAAAGTGAACCAACAATTTTGTTGGTAGAATAGAGGCTCGTCTAAGCACTTGCATAATAAATAAAACTGCAATTACATATTTTACTATAATATTTTCAGTTGCAGTTATATTTTGCCAATTTTCCTTCAATGTTAAGTTATTGCACACATACATATATACATCAAAATTAGTGAGCAAATTATCTAGAATTTCTACAAACTTTGCCAAGTTAGTCTTTTATATGAAAGAAATCTCCTTTATAAAGGAATCCCAAATAAAAAATCAAAACTCAAAAGTAATCTAAAAAATATATATCCATTGGTCCATATTCCAAAGTAAAGGGCAAATATGCCCTTGAAATTATAAAATGGGCTTCTATCGGTCCAGACCAGATTAATTATTGAATGTTAGACCATGTTTGAAAAAGTTGTTAACGTAAACATCAAAAAATGATTTCAAAATAAAAAAAAAGAGTTATGGACCTATATTGATTATTGGAAGTCACTTAAAAAATAGAGAAAATTCGGCCATGTTAGAAAAAATGAATAGTGTTACAGCTTTTGTAGATACCAATCATATCAAAATTGAGAATTCTATGTTGCTTTTTTATCTTGTTTGAGATTCCATGGATATCTGTCGAGGTGATATGCATTGAAAGAAATCTGCACCTGATAGTCCTTGAAAAGAAAAAGCTGAGCTGGCATGGTGCTGACCAAATTTGGTACAACAAAGCCCTTCTGGATGCCTTGCAGAATCGATTCTATTAGGAAATCATCATCTCTATTAGCACACATCTTCTACAATAACAGCTCAAAACTGATCTGCAATTACATTCAGAGATGTCTCGTTGACATTCTTGTGCTCATACCTGGAGATCAACATCTAATATGCAACGTTAGTCAATACTTAATAGACTTAAAAAAGAAATTGAAGGTTTTTTATTTTTTATTTTTTAGGACTTTTGTGTTCATCTGAGTATTTATTATATGGCATCCATTCCAAGCATGGTTGATGCCTATTCTACACGTATTTTAGCATTCATATGAAATGATATTCTTAGTATGGTCTACCTTTTTCTCATTAATGGTTGGAGGCAATATTTGGAGTTCTCTTTCCACTTGTTACAGGTGATATTGCTACATATAATTACTAAAAAGTAAAAAATTACGTTGCTGCATAATTGTTCTTGGGTGAAGACTGGTTGATCAAGGAAGAGGCCAACATTTTTTTAAAGTCTGGCCTTGGCTAGTTTGCTCTTGTCGCTGTGAACATAATTTCAATGAAAATTGTCTTCTTCAAATAAGGAATGGCAAATCAGCATCTGTGATTGGTGAAATTGTTATTCTACGTATCAATACCTTTGAGACAGTATGTGTTCCAGTAATTATTTTTGGCTTCTACAACCAAGTTGGCAAGTTGAGATAAGATCATTCCATGGACCTAAACAACAAACATATAGAAGGGGTTGATTTCGAGATTATTAGACATGCACATAAATTGTTTAGCTTAGGTCATAAATTGATTATAAATAAGAAATTTTAATTGTAAAATAGAGTGCTCCTTTAGAAAATATCATTATATAACAAAGTTAATTGTAAAATTGAGGTCCAAGAAACAGCAGATTTCAATTAGCTATTTGTGCGACCCTTTTTCCCGCTCTCCCGCAAAATATATATATATATATATATATTTGTTTTTATTTATTTATTTATTTATGGTGTATTTTGCGGATGGGAGAAAAAAAGGACAAGGTTACCCTCAGGTACATTTTGGAGTACATACCTAAAGGCTTTTTAGTGATTGTGGGGGCTTTTAAGTTTCAGCGAACGCAAGCTCTCGCTGTTAATTACCTCAGGCTATGAACCTGGAGAACCTTTGATTAAGATCAAGCAAATGAATTCAATAACAGACAAGACAAATAAATATTTGACCTCAAGGTCAATATTTAAATTGATTGACTGCTACGTCACGATTTATATTAGTTGACTGCTACGTCACGATTGATCTCAGTTGACTGTTGCGTCACGAGTGAGATTGATTGACTTCACTGTCACGATTGGAGTTGATTGCAAGACAAGGGATTTGACCCCTTTTGTTTGTCTTACCAGTCTTCTAGATTATGAACATGATGCGCTATACCAGTCCATAATTTAGGTGAATATCAAAAGACAAGGGATTTTGCCCCTTTGTTTGTCTTATTGATCTTCCAAATTATAAACATGAAGCGCTATGCCAGTTTACGATTCAGATTGACTTGGTTTGACTGGAGTTAAATTTGATTGAAATTTGATTTAGATTTGAAGTTGATTTGAGTTTGAATTCGATCTTGAAATTTGGATTTGATTTGAATTTGATTTGATTTGGATTTGGATTTGATTGGACTTAATATGAGTCTTGATTTGATTTTAATTTGGATTTGATTTCTAACTCGTCTTTCGAATTTGGATTTGACTTGAGTTTGCTTTCATTTGGATTTGGTTTGAATTGGATTTGAATTGATTTAAGCTCAAGTACTCCAAATGTACAGCAATTTGAATATATCTATTAGACCAACTATCCATTTTGATTTGCATTTTTAACACATGTACACATTTCAAAATATGCTCAAAACCCGTATAGTTCTACATTGGCATGTATTCCCAAAGGATATCAATTTTCGTCATCCACTCATATTCAAAAGGAAAAAGAAAATAAGGGATGAAAAGTGCTACTTGATACTGGTAAATCTGAAGATGTGCAGAAAACTGGTTAAATGTCAATTTTGATTTGAATTTTAAACGTATTTACATACTTTGAAATGAGCTAGGAATTTGCATAGACCTCAATGGGTATATAATCTTAAAGATTGTCAACTTCAATCACCCTTTTATACGAAAATGAAAATGAGGGAGGAAAGAGGGTACCCAGTGCTGGTAACCTTTCTATCTGAGATCATTTTAATATTCTTCTGATTCAATCAAGTCGGGGACCCTAAACTACTCATTTCTCTATGAAATTTTGAGGATATGCACTATTTGTTATGGAGTTTTAGAATATAAAATAATATAACGTGGTCCAATTTACAGAAATGTACAGTTTCTCCCCTTTTTTTTTGTTCTTTCTGTTATGTGTGCTGATCCAGTTTTCGGTTTTCAAACTGAACTTCAAAAATTCATACAAAATTATGGAAACTTCAAAAAATCGTGAGATTTGGCTCATAGGTGTATTTTGACTATATTTATATGCTGGCAAGGTTTGGTGGATTTTGAAACAGCGGAGAATTTTCACTGATTTTCTGAGTGAATTATGCCCTGAGTGTTAAACTGGCACGTATTGTACCCGTTTCTGTTTTCACACATTACACGGATTGTGCAGATGCAGGTGTTTCGACATTTCGAAGCCTCGCACGGATTGTGCAAAGGTCGTCTCAATATTTGTTTCTTTTTATCCCTTAAATACGGATTGTATAAGGAATAGGGATCAGTTTTGTGAACTGGCACGGATTGTACCCGTTACTGTTTTCATGCATTACACGGATTGTGCAGATGCAGGTGTTTCGACATTTCGAAGCCTCGCATGGATTGTGCAAAGGTCGTCTCAATGTTTGTTTCTTTTTATCCCTTAAATACGGATTGTACAAGGGATAGGGATCAGTTTTGTGAACTGGTACGGATTGTACTAGTCCTTTGTTTATACATTCCATAAACAAGAAATAGAAAAATATTAGAGTTTCTGAATTGAGATTCGTCTTCATGTTATCGATTATCAAGTTACAATTTGGTATAGAGATTGGAATGATCCTAGAAGAGGTTTAGGCGCACGGATTGTACTCCTCCAAGCTCTGCAAATGATCATCCAGAGTTGGTTAACCAATTCTAGCACCAAGCCAATGCTCTTCTGAGCTTGCCATGGCCTAACACAGTTTTGTTACCTCAGTATTTATGGGCTTAGTCCCTTCATACCAATAACAGAAAGAAGAAAGGAAGAAATTAGCAAAGAAAAAAGAAAAAAAAAACAGAAGGAACTCTTGAACCAGCATAGTACTGTTTTTTTCCTTATCTAAAAAACATAAACCAAAACGAGTTGTATTAATTTCATTTTTTTTATAGCAAATCAAAAGAGACAACTGCAAAGCCAACATATCTTCACATGGCCCAGAAAATCCCAAATACAACTCCATGTGAGGATTGAAATTACTCTAAAGAGGGTTCAATTAGCACGGATTGTGCTGTCCTGAATCCTGGTACTAATTGTGCCAGGATCAGTGACCCATCCCAGAGTCAAGCCAATGCCTCTCATTGAGCTTCACATCTTCAGTATTGAATCTACCCTTTAACCTCTATACTTAGAATGATTGAGGGTGTTTACACTAGCGGCAATGGGTTATTCAGTTTTTTTTTCTTCTTGAGACAAACCTGAGCTTTTGGAGTGTATAATTTCAGAAAGAGATGAAGAGTTAGTATCAGAGGCTGGAGAGAATTCTCAGTTTTTTTTTTAACTTGTTCAGGCCCCTTTTGTTTTTCTTTTCTCTTTCTTTCTTTTTTTTCTCCCCTTTCTTCCTCCCCGAGAGGGTCTGTTTTTGGGGTTTAAATAGGGCTTCGAGAAAGGCTACCATTGGTGACTTGGATTGATGAAGTGGCAAGATCACATGCCCCCTTTTTTTTCAGATTTCACCTTTTCACCAAAATAGAAGTTGTACTTCTTCATCCCTTTTTCTTCTGTCTACTATATGAAAGGAAAAGAGGCAGAAAGTTAGCCTGTTGCAGAGCCTCCACTCCCCTTTTTTCATTGCTTTTTTCTCATGCCAAACAAACTTGGGTTAGCACTGTTCCTTTGTCTCTTCACTTGGCCAGTTTTATGTTCACCAATTCCTGTATCTATTGCTGGGTGCATGGGTTGAGAGGTACATCCTCCAAATTGGCGAGATAGTAAGCAGCACAATCAAGGAAGACACACCACCAAGTCCAATTTTCGGTTTGCAACATCGGATCTCTGGCTTCAGCACGACCTCAGATAGGTAGGACGGCCTTTTAGACTGGCGTCTGGCTTTCTTGCCTGCTGGTCGTACCCTTCGCCTTTACCCCTCGGCACACAACACTAGAGAGGTCGCTCAGAGGTGGCGTGCCGATTTCTTATTTCCTTTATCTGGGTCGTTCCTCCTCTTCAGAGCAAAAGGCGGTCAAGGAGAAAAAGGAGAAGAGAGGAGCAAGGAAGTGAAGGAGATAAGCTGCTCATTTGGTTGGGCTTGGCTCACCAAGATCCAAGGGTATTGTCTCATGTGTGGTTCACGAACTCCAGGTGCATTTCTCTCCTTCCTTTTCTTTATTTAGGGGCCACTTACCATTTAGACTGGATAGGGCCATTAACCATGACGTAAGATAACCTTATTAATTAAGCTAACTATTTGACAGTTAGCATAATAAGGGTATTAGGTTGATAATTAGGCTGATGATTGTAATAACCAGTCAACGAGGAGGTTAAGCTTAAATCACTCAGTTTAATTAATTAAACCTTGAGGTTAGGGGTTAGGTTGATGATTGGGCTAATGATTGACCAAGTTTTACTGATGTGGTATTGACATATCAGCACATTTGTTGTTGTGGTAATGTGGTCACATGTTTCAATGAAACATTTTAATTTCATAAAGCATGATTTGAGTTCATTATTTTATGAAAACATTTAGATTTCATAAAATATGATTTAGGTTTGGGATTTTTGGTATGACATTTCTATGAAATATTTGACTTTCATGAAATGTGATCTTGGATTCGATATTTTATGAAACATTGTAATTTCATAAAATATAATTTGGATTTTGAAATTTGGGGTTTGACATGATATTTTATGAAATATTTGAGTTTTATAAAATATGATTTTGGGATTTGGGTTTCGGCATGATATCTTATGAAATATTTGAGTTTCATAAAATATGATTTTGGGATTTAAGTTTTAGCATGATATCTTATGAAATATTTGAATTTCACAAAATATGATTTGGGCTTGGGTTTGACATAATATTTCATGAATTTCATAAAATATGAGCTTGGATTTTGAATGGTTGTTCTGGGATTGCGAATTTTCCCCTCTTTTTTTTCCATTTATTGTACAGACACATGTATATATATTTTTATATGTTATACCCTTTTTCTTTTTAGGGTAAACACTATTATTTTCAATCATGAAATTAGGAAAGCCAAATAAAGAGCATCTTACGGCACTTTGTTATCTGATTTTGTTCTAGAATGTGTTTCCATCTTTTTATCTTCGAAGCACATTTGTGCTTCCTTAATCTGATATTGACAATATTAAAAAAAAATTCCATTCACCAATGTTATTGCAATTATAAAAACTGACAAAAGTTCTGCATAATAATAAGAAATTTATTGTAATATACAAAAAGCCTTGACAAAAAATATAAGTTGTGTAGCATTAATACGTGTAGAATATAATGATCCGTATGTTCTAAAACATTACTGAATATATCATACTGATTGTGGACCAAGCCCTGGACTTATGCTAGTATACTAAATTCTATTATTTGGTTTTTCGGGGATTGATGTGAATGTCTTGGTCATTTATGCTTTGATATATTAAATTATATATCAAGCTTAACCATTGGTCAAAGAACATAGTATATTTTCAAACCTGAACTTGCTTCTCTCACAACTTTTCGAATCATCTCTCTAGCAATCCTACATTGTAATAGAAAACATAGTTAAGATTTATATCTGTCATACAAAACTTCTCATTTTGTAGTCAAATGATCAGAGTACAATTTAAGATCTTAAATTTGCAAGCAGATATTCATACAATTCATGTTGATTTGTATAATAAAAGTATCTACTGATCTGTAAAAAGAGTTCAGCAAATTCTATATTGATCCATACTGCATGTGTGCATTCTTTACTGGCAAGAGTCCTTCTTTCCTACAGAAGGTTAAAAATAAGACACTTTGGACTATAATAAAATAAGTCATTTTGTACTTCCAATTTAAATTTCTAAGTGTTCAGATTAAATTTACTGAAAAACATAAAAAGAAATAAAAATTGTTTACTATAAGAAGTCTTTTGCACTTTAAATCTAAATATGTATTTTGTCCAATTTAAAGTTCACTCACAATATAAAAAGAAACAGACATCTAATATAATTCTTTCCTTAATTTTCTTCCAGGCAAATTAGTTTTACCCATATATGTCTGTACACGGTACCTTCTATTTCTGTAAAGAATCAAAAACTAAGCGGAGCCATACTTTTTATTCTATAAAGAAAACTAAAAACTTAAATGAAGAGTATAATAATTGGAATGAAGTGGCTGTACCTTTTGGTTAAATAGCAACGCTAATTTCTGATTGCTTCTCAACAGTAATTGCTTGAACGGCTGAGAATTTCCCCCTTGCTTTTTATCAAATATACTAACTGAACATTTCTGTAATTTATAAAAAAAATCGGATTAATTCCAACGATGAAAGGATATCTAAGTTAGAATTTTTCTTTGTTGCTTTCCACTTCAAAATTGAATGAAGAACAAAAAAAGAAGGCACAAAATCAGTATACGATCTGATTTCGCATTCAATTGTTCTCACCAATCATTGTAGACTTTAGAATGGAAAGAATAAAAATAAATTTGTGAGGAAAGAACCTTTCAGATCTTGAGTCTATGGTTTGAGAAATTAGTTATTATAGAGGAGAGGCGTCTTCTGAGGGTTTTCAGGCCTTGGAGATAAAGGACTGCTCATTCTAGAAATTCAGATCGCAAGGCGTCAAGGCGAAGGAGAGGCGTCTTCTGAGGGTTTTTGTTATGGGGAAAAGAAGTTGAAATAGCGAATTGGAGATAGGAAGATAGAGCGTTTCTTTATATTTTTACGCTGGTTAGAGGCAACCACTGGGAAGAAGATCAAGCCATTAGAATATTCTATCAGATGGTTAGTATTAAGAGGTGACGTGGCTGCATAATAAGGCGAGTTTTGTCGAACGTTTTTATATATTACTATTGATTTCTATGTATTCAAGCAAAGCAGACATAATGATGTTTCCTACTTTTGTTAAGTTTTTGTCGCTTCATTCAGAATTGTCATAAAAACTTTAATCAATTAATATTAACGATACAATTCTAATGATTTTATGATAGATGATAAATTAAATTCTATGTTATAGAAAGTTTGATACATGCTCTATTCAAAAGTCTACAAACACATCAACAACTTCACTTTTTTTTTTAAATTTGAACGATATATATTTTTTGCACTCAAAATACTCTGAAACATATATATTTATGTTTTTTATATGACCACTATCTTATAAGTTTTAGAGAGGTCAAAATCCAATTAGACATTTTTTGAGGGGCATATATCCGATTTTCATGAAATTAAAAATGGACGGATACTTTCACATTCTAGTACTATATATTAGTGAAACCGTCATTGGAAGCGTTGGTGAGGGAGAGGCTGTGCTGTTGGTAAAAGGAATTGCAATATCGCATATATTGACATTATTTGTATACAGTAACCAAGAAGATGGGGGAGATCCATGAAGTAAATAATGACATGGAAGCCCAAAGGGAAATCTCAACGGAGGAAAATAAATATATGTACTCCAATCCAATCCGTAATATGTAAAACCCCAGTACTAATCATCTTAATTTTCTAACACACTATTTCTTTTCTAACAACAGCTGTAAAACTGACACCAATACTATTATAGTTATCAACTGTTGCTTTAAATTGAAATGAGTGTGCATTTTAACATAGTCAGATGTTCATTTTATCTCGACTTGATCACCAAACAGTTAAACCGTTGAACTTACTATATACAGTTATCAAAAGGGTTCTAACACCAAAAAATTTTGGCATTACAAAGTACCACAATAGCTATTTTCGTGGATTAGAGATACATGCACAACAGTTTTCTTAAGCTCATTTTACATTAAATCAATATGTTAACAAATAAATATATTATAATTAATAAATCATAGTTAAGTATACTAAATTGAATTGAATTGAAGTAATAATCCCCTCATACTAGTTTTTGATTTACATATGATAGCATCTCCAACAGGAGGAATAGCACAAATAGAAGACGTTGCTGCAGACTTTATAAAGAAGAGGCTAGCTGAGGTGCCATGCAAAGCCTTCAAAGCCCGGTCTATGACCATCTTTCGTCTCCCGGCTTGGTTCCATGAAATCGACAAGGAACTCTGCGAGCCAAAGGTGGTTGCAATCAGCCCTTACCATCACCGCAAGGATGGCCTTGGAACTATGGAAGAGCACAAGTGGTATACTCTTTGTGACTTCCTTGTAGGTAATGAGAACATTGGCCTTGAGGTCTACCTCCAAGCGATGAGATCCATCGAAGTACAGGCACGCCGTTGCTACAGGGAAACTGTGGACCTGGGTAGTGATGAATTTGTAAGGATGTTGTTACTCGATGCATGGTTGCTTTATACTAGAGTGGTTCTTGAATATTCATTCCCATAGGAGGGATGCAATTTGTGAGGTAGGTTGGGCTAACGAGGATACAACATCTGATTTGTTCTTGTTAGAAAATCAGTTACCTTTTTTTGTCATCCACAAGTTATTTATCATCCGAGACCAAGGCGTGGGGTGGAGTGAAAACTGCAAAGATTGTTGCCCTTTGCTTAAGTTAATCTTTAAAAAATTTGGCGGGGTGTATTTCGTCAGTCATTTCAAGCCACCTAAAATATCATGCAGCAATATTCGTCATTAGCTTCACCTCTATTACAAAGCAATGTTGCCTGATGTTCAACCTCAAACTTTAAGGGGGAAAGGAAGCTTTGTTTGCGGCAAATCACATAATTTCTGCGAACCTGATAGTTTCCTTTGCTTTAAATTATTTTCCAAACCAAGCAAATGAATATCCAATGTGTCAGTGAGCTTCATGACGCAGGCATAAAATTCAAGAGAAAGAAAAAGCCTCGTAACATATCGGATATATCATTTAAGAACTGGACAATTGAGATGCCCTTACTCCCAGTCGATAGAACAAGAATAAGTGTCTTGTGGAACGTGGTTGCTTTTGAGCAAAGCCGTCAACCGCGGAATTTTCCACAAACTATATCGAGCTATCTCGTGCTCATCAGATTCACCTCTATTGTGGTAGCTAGGATTCTGCTCATACTTACACTTGTTCAAACTTATTATTCAGCTGCGAAATGATTCTTTATTAATGTTTGCTTTATTTCCGAGCAAGAGATGAATTAATTATTGCCTATGTGCCAAAATTAAAATAAATTGGTGTCGTTGTTTGCTTGTTTCTTTTTCTGAAATCCTATTCTGCTCTCTAATAATGAAATTGGTGTGAATGTGTAATCCTATTAGGCTTTTCTTGTTTCCTACTTTAATATACTTTTATCCATAAGGAAAATAATTAAGGCCTTGATAGATTTTGTTTACAAAGTACCACAATAGTTATTTTCATCGATTAGAGATACATGCACAATAGTTTTCTTAAGTTCATTTTGTATTAAGTCAATATGTCAAAAAATAATATTATAATTAATGAATAATAGTATAAATCTAACTTGCATAATTTTTAATTATTACAAAATATAAACACTTTTATCATTAAATATAAATATTTTCTAAAAAAATAAATATATCTAGAATACAAAAATAAGAAATTCAGTTAAAGGTGACACCTCTTTTAAGTAATTGGTGTCGTCTCCAATTCCAATACCAGCAAAGCGTTCTTAAATATTGACTGCCAAATTTGGAAAAGGTGTTCTCATTTCTTTCGGATTGTGAGAGATCATATTAATTCGTATCTGACTCTTCAGTCTTTAAATGGGAAACCATAGAATTAAAGTAATACATTGTTTAACGACATCATTACTAAAAATATTACCATTGAGTTTGAGCCTCATGTTTTTGGGTTCTTTAATTGTCAACTTATATAGATATTTACATCTAATTTAACGACAAAGTTTCCAATCTGCTTTGTTGCTTAAATATCTATCTATCAAGGATGTGATTTTTTTTTTGATGTCATTATCAACTGAAAGAGACTAAACATTATGCTTGGTACAAATATTAATTAGGCTCTAATATTAGTTCAAAGAATTATTTCCACTTCTTTTTAAATAAATTTAAAAGATGGATTTATATCTCTCAATTTAAGTATCTACAAAAAACACTCAAATTAAATGGGGTAACTAACTTTCCCTTTTCAAAAGAGAAAACCTTATTGTCTCTGGACTATATTTGGGAGTCAGATATATTATACTACTAGAATTTTTAATATTTGCGTGGGTATACAATATTAATAGTGTGGGTAGTTCAATACGCACGCAAATAACCTTAATTTTGAACTATATTTACGTGCGTATACTAGACAATAGCGTGAAAAGTATTTACGTGTGTAATTATGCACACAAATGCTTTTCACGCTAATGTCTGATTATATAGGTATACGCACGTAAATATAGTTTAAAATTAAGGTTATTTGCGTACGTATTGAACTACCCACAAAATTAATATTGTATACCCACGCTAATATTGAAAATTCTAGTAGTGTTAGAGATAATTAGTGAATAATTTTATCCTCTAATTATCTCTCTCCCAAACAAAACTCTAGAGATTTATCTATGAATTTATCTCTTATTTCATGTCTTATTTTAGAGAGGACGTTTTGTCGTCCATTTTTTTTGACAAGATGCTTCACTGTTATCTTTTTTCGCCCGTTCCTATTTTGGTAGCTGTCCATATTCTTTTTTCTTTTGATAAATCTTAATTTATTATTATTTTTGACATGTTTTCTTGCACTTTCCTTTTGTTTAGAACTAGTTATGTATGTACAAATATTTGCTTATATAAGTATAAACACCGGTAATATAAGTATGAACACATGTATGTGTAAATATGAATATTGTCTTGTTCAAGTATAAATACAAGTTTGATGAACATGCAAGTTTGTGAGTATAAACAATAGTTTGTGTAAGTATAAACACTAGCTTTTTAAATATGAACATTCATTTGATATACGTATGAACACATAATTATACAAGTATTTACATCAGTTTGTTCAACTATAAACACCATCATATCAATATAGACAAATGTGACGTGTTTGTGCAAATCTGAATGCTATTTGTTCATGCTGAAAATTTCAAGTATAAACACCAATCTATACAAACTATAAACACCTTAGTTTTGTGCAAATATCAATACATTAATAATAATTTCAATTAAATAGCTAATAGCATAGATATAAGCACTTATTAAAATAAATAGATATAAACATTTAACAATATAAGTATCAAAATCTATGTCATAATTAGACATTGGATTAGGGTGCGCACAAAGTCACATGAATCAGCGGGTGGGGCAGGATTTTAACACATTTTATCTATTTAGCATGTAAAGAATCACTAATTATTATTATAATTAATAAAAACAATTAAGGGCACAAAAATAAGAAAATTTGTTTGGAGTACAATTAGCACACCTCATTTATAATATATTTTTTTCATCTCAACCTTTCTTACAAAATTTTTAATATATAACCCTTATATCTTTGTAAAAACCACAAAATTAAGTAATATCGTGTATATATTGGCTTAATATATTGATAATTTCCCCATGAAAATTTGACCAATTAATATAAACTTCACATCATCTAACTGAAATTGAATTTTTAAACATACATCTCTCATTGGAAAAAGCAATGCCCAAGATTAATTAAAATCATGATTTTGCCTTTTCAAAGTAAAGAATACGCTATACTCCTATATATGCTCAATTTAATAAAAAAAAAGATTCTGCTCAACTTTAAGAAGAAAGCAGATTATTGCTTGTGTTTGAGTCAACATCAATCAAAATGATTCTTTTCCTAGCACATGAGAAATGTGTTTGTACACCTGAAATAGAACAAAGAATGTTTTTAAATCTTAATGCACATGCATGCATCTCATAAAGCTCGTAATTAAAGGAACATTTAAGTATGTAACACATTTCAATTATTTATGAATGACGTCACTCTTTTAAATAAGATCAAAAAAATTTCCCAATAAATTATTTAATAAATTAAATGTCTATATTCATATGTATGAGTCTTGTTATGGTGTTCTCTTGTAGTTGGTTGTTGATTTTTCATTGTCATATATAGTTGTTGATTTTTCATATATGAAATTTGAAACATTTATTTCGTAAAGGGAAAAATAGTTTCACAATAATTGTACCACATTTAATGCACGTAATTTTTTCTATTTGTTTTAAAGGAAAACACCATAGCAAAATCCCCCTAATATAGATTCTATTAAATATTACCATGATACAACTCATCCTATTAGATATATTTAATTAATTTTTCATTTGTTTGTTCTTATTTTTGACGAAATTACCTGTTTTAATCTCGAAAATCAATTAAATTAATTATATAATAGAATTTATGACTACATAACATGTTAGATAAAGAGCCAAGATCTATGATTTTAAGAAATTACTCCTTAGTTTAGTTGGCTCATTACTTATATATATGAATGCATTAAATTGTCATATTAAATTGAAAAGTTCTATAACCATCTTTTTCGTTTAATTGTCTAATTAACATCAAATTAGGTATGTATATTCATTATTTTGTAATTATAATAAAAAGGACATGTTTTGTTTATTGTTTTATATGATTATTATATTCAAGGTGCAACTAGCATCAATTATATAATTTTCTTTCATATCATATGGTCCAATATTAGAAATAAACATATATTTGTACATTAAATTCAATACAATTGTATATAATTTGGGATTCCAATTCATAAGATAAAGGACAACTACCAAAATGTTCAGAAAAATGCATTGAATGCTAGTCTCATTTTTTTTTCCGCAAAAATGAGAGATTATTCTTTAAAAAAAAAATCAAACCGACAAATGCATAAAATGATATAAATATTTAACAAATTATCCAGCCTTACCATAGGGATAAGACGGTTTCATTTATCATAGGGTTTTTTATTTATGCCTTCAATACTCTGCCTCACTATTAATTAATAAGGCAGTGTTTTATCCAATAGTGATTTGTTTATAGCGACAAATTGTAGTGCTACCCATTTTTGTATTTATTCTGTATCAAATGGGCAAACACAACGGTAATTGTATTAAATGCACAAATACCAAAACCATTTTACCTCGCTTCAGTGACCCCAGAATATGGGCGCCGACTTCATCCAGTGATGTAGACAAAAACCCTTTTCCTTTTGGCTTGTCTGGAATTTTGGTAGCTTTTATATTAACCACCATATGTGTTCCTTGATTAACGGCTCAAGGCAACAAGGCTGGTTTGTACTCGACGAGACATGGATAAGCACCTTTTACCCTGGGTTTTAAGCCACCTTTCTTTTGGGTGTATGGATTTAGCCACATTTCTTCTGGGTGTACGGGTTTTAGCCACCTTTCTTCTTGGCGTATGGATTTAGCCACCTTTCTTCTTGGTGTATGGGTTTAGCCACCTTTCTTCTTGGTGTATGGGTTTAGCCACCTTTTCTTCTTGGTGTATGGGTTTATGTATGGTATTTTTTAAGATACCGTTCGTTTATAGGAGGTAATGGTCTTTCCCCTTTATGATCTATGAGTTGGTATCCGCCTCCGTCAAACACCTTCTCAATCACATATGGGCCTTCCCAGTTAGGTGAAAATTTTGGGCCGACATGCCGGCTGATTATGGGCCTTCGGAGAACAAGCATCAATTCTCTCTGGCGAAAAGTTCTTGGGTGGGCCATTTTATCGTAGGCCCGTGCCATCTTTGCTTGGTATATTTCTAAATTCTGTTGGGCTATGATTCGCCTTTCGTCCATAGCGTCAAGTTCGTCGATTCTGAGTCGCTTCTACTCATCTAACGACATTTCATTCTGGAGCGCCACTCGTAAGGATGGGAGTTCCACCTCAAGCGGCAAAATAGCTTCGACACCAAACACCAGGGAATATGGTGTCGCTTGAGTGGGGGTTCGACATGTGGTTCGATACGCCCAAAGCGCTTCTTGTAGCCTTTCGTGCCAATCATGTTGATTTCCTCCCAACGTCCTTTTTATGATTTTTATCAAGGTCTTATTGAAAGCCTCTGCCAAACCATTTGCCCTGGGGTTATATATGGAAGAATATTTCCAATAAATTTTGAACTTTTTTGCGAGTGCATATACTTTGGCACTTTTGAACGCAGCCCCGTTATTGGAAATGATTCTTCTCAGGGTCCCAAATCGATATAGGATATGGGTTTTGAAGAAGTTCACGACGTCGATTGCCTTCATTTCCCTAAGCGGGACTAATTCAGCCCATTTGGTGAAATAATATGTCGCAACCAAAATAAACTTATGATCCTTGGAGGAAGGTGGATCGATGGGCCCGACTACATCGGTACCCCACGCGTCAAATGGCCAGTATGACATAGTCGGGTGCAGCAGGTTCGAGTGTTGATGTATGAACGTGCCATGTATTTGGCACATATGACATTTTCTTGGCATACTCGATGCAATCGCGCGCCATGGTGGGCCAATAATAACCCATGCGCTTTATCTTAAGTTGCATTTTGGGTCCCGATTGATGTGCTCCGCATAACCTGGAATGAACTTCCTTCATGATTTGGTGGACTTCTGAGTTTGACACATAGCGGAGCCACATTTGGTCGTATGATCGCCTATATAAGGTGTCATTGACGTAGGCGTAGCAAAGTGCTCTCTTTTTGAGTTGCTCTTGTGCCGATTTCTCACTCGGGAGATTCCCGTATTTGAAGTACTTAACGAAAGGTTGGCGCCAATCGTCATTTAGCTGGGTCACCATGACATCTTCCAGGTCACTTTCCATTTCTTCAACCATAGCCACCTGCATTTTATTTTTGGTCCTCGTAAAGCACGAGGACAAGGATCATCAGTTTTTGACAATAATTTGCACATTTTCGTCGTCAGGCTTGCCTAATTCTTTGGCCACTCGAGCAAATGCATCAGCTTTGCCGTTTGTGGCCCTTGAGATTTTCTTGAATAGAATTTCAGGAATTTCGTCTATTAATTCCAATACTTTTGCATGGTATTTCACCAATTCTAGTTTTAGCACCTTGTATGTTCCGATGATTTGATTTATTATCAATTGGGAGTCTCCAAATACATGCAGTCTTCTAATATCCATATTCAGCGCAAGCTCTAACCCAGCTATGAACGCTTCATACTCAGCCTCATTATTCGTGCAAGGCTCGGTCAATGCCAAGGAATGACGGATGATCCCTCCTTCTGGCATTACGAAGACTAGGCCTATCCCGGCCCGTTGTGCGACCCTTTTTCCCACTCTCCAGCAAAATAAAATAAAATATTAGTTTTTATTTTATTATATTTGCGGATGAGAAAAAAAGGGACAAGGTTACTCTCAGGTACATTTTGGAGTACATACCTAAAGGCTTTTTAGTGATTGTGGGGACTTTTAAGTTCCAACGAGCGCAAGCCCTCGCTGTTAATTACCTCAGGCTATAAACCCGGAGAACCTTTGATTAAGATCAAGCAAATGAATTGTATAACAGGCGAGACAAATAAATATTTGACTACAAGGTCAGGATTTAAATTGATTGACTGCTACGTCACGATTTATATTAGTTGACTGCTACGTCACGATTGATCTTAGTTTACTGCTGTATCACGAGTGAGATTGATTGACTTCACTGTCATGATTGGAGTTGATTGGAAGACAAGGGATTTGACCCCTTTTGTTTGTCTTACCGATCATTATGAACATGATGCGCTATGCCAGTCCATAATTTAGGTGAATATCAAAAGACAAGGGATTTTGCCCCTTTGTTTGTCTTATTGATCTTCCAAATTATAAACATGAAGCGCTATGCCAGTTTACGATTCAGGTTGACTTGGTTTGACTTGAATTAAATTTGATTGAAATTTTATTTAGATTTGAATTTGAAGTTGATTTGAGTTTGAATTCGATCTTGAAATTTGGATTTGATCTGAAATTGATTTGATTTGGATTTGGATTTGATTGGACTTAACATGAGTCTTGATTTGATTTTAATTTGGATTTGATTTCTAACTCGTCTTTTGAATTTGGATTTGACTTGAGTTTACTTTGATTTGGATTTGATTTGAATTGGATTTGAATTGATTTAAGCTCAAGTACTTGCAGCAATTTGAATATATCTATTAAACCAACTATCCATTTTGATTTACATTTTTAACACATGTACACATTTCAAAATATGCTCAAAACCCGTATAGTTCTACATTGGCATGTATTCCCAAAGAATATCAATTTTAGTCATCCACTCATATTCAAAAGGAAAAAGAAAACAAGGGATGAAAAGTGCTACTTGATACTGGTAAATCTGAAGATGTGCAGAAAGCTGGTTAAATGTCAGTTTTGATTTGAATTTTGAACGTATTTACATACTTTGAAATGAGCTAGGAATTTGCATAGACCTCAATGGGTATATAATCTTAAAGATTGTCAATTTCAATCACCCTTTTATACGAAAATGAAAATGAGGGAGGAAAGAGGGTACCCAGTGCTGGTAACCCTTTTATCTGAGATTATTTTTATATTCTGATTCAATCAATTCGGGGACCCTAAACTACTCATTTCTCTATGAAATTTTGAGGATATGCACTATTTGTTATGGAGTTTTAGAATATAAAATAATATAACGTGGTCCAATTTACAGAAATGTACAGTTTCTCCCCTTTTTTTTGTTCTTTCTGTTATGTGTGCTGATCCAGTTTTCGGTTTTCAAACTGAACTTCAAAAATTCATACAAAATTATAGAAACTTCAAAAAATCGTGAGATTTGGTTCATAGGTGTATTTTGACTATATTTATATGCTGGCAAGGTTTGGTGGAGTTTGAAACAGCAGAGAATTTTCACTGATTTTCTGAGTTAATTATGCCCTGAGTGTTAAACTGGCACGGATTGCATCCATTTCTGTTTTCACGCATTACACGGATTGTGCAGGTGCAAGTGTTTCAACATTTCAAAGCCTCACACAGATTGTGCAAAGGCCGTCTCAATGTTTGTTTCTTTTTATCCCTTAAATACGGATTGTACAAGGGATAGGGATCAGTTTTGTGAACTGGCACGGATTGTACCCGTTACTGTTTTCATGCATTACACGGATTGTGCAGATGCAGGTGTTTCGACATTTCAAAGCCTCGCACGGATTGTGCAAAGGTCGTCCTAATGTTTGTTTCTTTTTATCCCTTAAATACGGATTGTACAAGGGATAGGGATCAGTTTTGTGAACTGGTACGGATTGTACCAGTCCTTTATTTATACATTCCATAAACAAGAAATAGAAAAATATTAGCAAAGAATTTCTGAATTGAGATTCGTCTTCACGTTATCGATTATCAAGTTACAATTTGGTATAGAGATTGGAATGATCCTAGAAGAGGTCCAGGCGCACGGATTGTACTCCTCCAAGCTCTGCAAATGATCATGCCAGAGTTGGTGAACCAATTCTAGCACCAAGCCAATGCTCTTCTGAGCTTGCCCTGGCCTAACACAATTTTGTTACCTCAGTATTCACGGGCTTAGTCCCTTCATACCAGTAACAGAAAGAAGAAAGGAAGAAATTAGCAAAGAAAAAAAAACAGGAACTCTTGAACCAGCATCACAGTACTGTTTTTTCCCTTATCTAAAAAAAACAAAAACCAAAACGAGTTGTATTAATTTCACTTTTTATAGCAAATCAAAAGAGACAACTGCAAAGCCAACATATCTTCACATGGCCCAGAAAATCCCAGATGCAACTCCATGTGAGGATTGAAATTGCTCTAAAGAGGGTTCAATTAGCATGGATTGTGCTGTCTTGAATCATGGTACTAATTGTGCCAGGATCAGCGACCCATCCTAGAGTCAAGCCAATGCCTCTCATTGAGCTTCACATCTTCAGTACTGAACCTACCTTTTAACCTCTATATCTAGAATGGTTGAGGATGTTTACACTAGCGGCAATGGGTTATTCATTTTTTTCTTCTTGAGACAAACCTGAGCTTTTGGAGTGTATAATTTCAGAAAGAGATGAAGAGTTAGTATGAGAGGCTGGAGAGAATTCTCAGTTTTTTTTTAACTTGTTCAGACCCCTTTTTTTTTTCTTTTCTCTTTCTTTTTTCTTTCCTTTTTCTCCTCTCCTGAGAGGGTCTGTTTTTGGGGTTTAAATAGGGCTCCGAGAAAGGCTACCATTGGTGACTTGGATTGATGAAGTGGCAAGATCACATGCCCCATTTTTTTCAGATTTCACCTTTTCACCAAAATAGAAGTTGTACTTCTTCATCCCTTTTTCTTCTGTCTACTATATGAAAAGAAGAGAGGTAGAAAGTTAGTTTGTTGCAGAGCCTCCACTCCCCTTTTTTCATCGCTTTTTCCTCATGCCAAACAAACTTGGGTTAGCACTATTCCTTTGTCTCTTCACTTCGCCAGTTTTATGTTCACCAATTCCTGTATCTATTGCTGGGTGCGTGGGTTGAGAGGTACATCCTCCAAATTGGCGAGACAGTAAGCAACACAAAATCAAGGAAGACACACCACCAAGTCCAATTTTCGATTTGCAACATCGGATCTCTGGCTTCAGCATGACCTCAGATAGATAGGACGGCCTTTTAGACCGGCATCTGGCTTTCTTGCCTGCTGGCCATACCCTTCGCCTTTACCCCTCGGCACACGACACTAGAGAGGTCGCTCAGAGGTGGCGTGCCGATTTCTTATTTCCTTTATCTGGGTCGTTCCTCCTCTTTAGAGCAGAAGGCGGTCAGGGTGAAAAGGGAGAAGAGAGGAGCAAGGAAGGGAAGGAGTTGAGCTGCTCATTTGGTTGGGCTTGGCTCACCAAGATCAAAGGGTATTGTCTCATGTGTGGTTCACGAACTCCAAGTACATTTCTCTCCTTCCTTTTCTTTATTTAGGGGCCCCTTACCATTTAGACTAGATAGGGCCATTAACCATGACGTAAGATAACCTTATTAATTAAACTAATTATTTGACAGTTAGCATAATAAGGGTATTAGGTTGATAATTAGGCTGCTGATTGTAATAACCAGTCAACGAGGAGGTTAAGCTTAAATCACTCAGTTTAATTAATTAAACCTTGAGGTTAGGGGTTAGGTTGATAATTGGGCTAATGATCGACCAAGTTTTACTGATGTGGCATCGACATATCAGCACATTTGTTGATGTGGTAATGTGGTCACATGTTTCAATGAAACATTTTAATTTCATAAAGCATGATTTGAGTTCATTATTTCATGAAGACATTTAGATTTCATAAAATATGATTTAGGTTTGGGATTTCATGAAATGTGATCTTGGATTCGATATTTTATGAAACGTTATAATTTCATAAAATATAATTTGGATTTCGAGATTTGGGGTTTGACATGATATTTTATGAAATATTTGAGTTTCATAAAATATGATTTCGAGATTTAGGTTTCGGCATGATATTTTATGAAATATTTGAGTTTCATAAAATATGATTTTGGGATTTAGGTTTCAGCATGATATCTTATGAAATATTTGAATTTCACAAAATATGATTTGGGCTTGGGTTTGACATAATATTTTATGAATTTCATAAAATATGAGCTTGGATTTTGAATGGTTGTTCTGGGATTGCGAATTTTCCCCTCTTTTTTTTTGGTCCATTTATTGTACAAACACATGTATATATATTTTTATATGTTATACCCTTTTCTTTTTAGGAGTAAACACTCATATTTGCGGGATGTTTGGGCCCATGGTGGGCCGTATTGATGACGCCCCATCAAAGTACATCTCCCAAATCGGGGTTTCATCTTTAATGTGAAGGACTTCTTCATCTGGGAATTCACACGCCAGAGGAGAGTCATCGGGTATTGGATGGACCGCCAGAAAATCGGCCATCGCTTGCCCTTTTATAGCCTTTTGTGGGGCAAAGGTTATATCAAATTTAGTCAGGATTATGGCCCATCTCACCAACCTACCTGTAAGCATGGGTCTCGTCATGAGATATTTTAAGGAGTCAATTTTTGAAATGAGGATGACCTTGTGGGCTATCATGTAGTGTCACAATTTCTTTACGCCGAATACTAATGCCAGACAATGCTTCTCAATTGGCGTATAGGGGTATTATGCCCCCACCAGCATGCGGCTCAAGTAATAGAGAGCGTTTTCTTTCCCTTGCTCATTTTCTTGTGCTAGCAAGGCCCCGAGAGATCCATCCAAGGCCGTTTTATACAGTATCAACTCTTTTCCTGGTAATGGAGCGGCTAGCACTGGTGGTTTGAGGAGTAGCCCTTGATGTTGTCTAGGGCTTGTTGGCAATTTTCGTCTCATTTAAACGGGACATTCTTCTTGGTCAATCGGGTGAAAGGTTGTATCCTACCCGATAGATTGGTTATCAATCGTCTGATGTATACCAAGTGGCCTTGAAGCAAGCGAAGCTCTTTGAGATTTTTGGGTGGTGACAATTCTTGTATTGCTTTAATTTTACTCGGGTCTATTTCTATTCCCCGGTGTCGGATAACAAACCCAAGGAATTTCGCCGACGAAACCATAAAAGCGCACTTCAATGGGTTTAGCTTGAGCGTGTGCTGTCTCAGACGATCGAACACGACTTTGAGGTTTCTAAGATGTTCGTCGTAGGACGTCGCCTTTACAACCAAATCGTCCACGTAACATTTAATAATCTTATGAATCAGATCGTCAAATATTTTTATTATGGCTCGCTGGTACGTGGCCCCGGCGTTTTTGAGGCCAAAAGGCATAACCTTGTAACAATAAATGCCCATCGAAGTGCGGAAGGCCGTATGCTTCTGGTCTTTTTCATCCATTTTGACTCGGAGTTGTATCTCAAACCGCGAGTGTATTTGATCTTGTTGTCAAGGCCCCTGACTGTATTAGTTGAGCCATTCCATAGTTTTTCAAAGTAATACATCTTGGATTTTGATATGGTTTGAGGACAACGGGCCTTTTCCATCAGTTGACCCTAATTCTTCCCGAAATATCGGGACGCCTCGATGTTGACTTCCCCGTCGTCAAAGTCTTCTGACAGTAAGCCACTCCACTCATGGATTAGGGCATTATCGCCAGGGCTGATCACATCAATTTTGTAGAATCTTATTGGTCTATACGTGACCGTTTTTCTTGACAAGCGTTCGACCTTTGAAGGAACGATGAACGTCTGCAACTTCTGAATTTGGTTTACTTCTTTGGGAGAAAGGTCCTTGTAATGTTTTTATGGTACCTTTTCGACCCTTAGAGACGATTCATGGTTCTCGTCAGTTTTGAAACTGTACGTCGACTTGACGTGAAACGGAATTTCTTCTTCGGACCCACTCTCTGATTCATAGGCCTTTCCATCTATAGGATCTTCCTTTTCTGACTCATCGTTTGTTGAGGCCCCATAAAGCAAGATAACCCAGCGCGTTGAGATCTTCTCAGCTTCTTCATCAAATGAGGCGCCAAATAGAGGAGTGGTACCATACACCCATTATTTCTTGTCCTCCTCTTCATCAGAGGACAACCCATAAATGGGTTTATTGCCCAAAGTTTGTGCCTCTTTATTATGCGATGACACCAGATCGGGTGTGGGTTTGGCTTGACTTGTTGGCATTTCCAAGTCATTTTCTTTCAAGACAGAACTTAGAGACTTCATCAACGCTTTAAGAAGTAACTGGCGTCACTAAGGCCAATTTCATGGACCCCAAACGACTTGATATCCCCGTTTATCCTTTTTTGCCTTCTGTCTTTTACATATTTCATGCATTGATGGAGGGTTAATGGCACTACTCGATTTTCGTGCAGCCAAGGGTGACCAAGTAAGGCCTTATATGACGTATCAGCGTCGATGACATAGAATTTGGTCGAGGTTATCAAGCCCCCGAATTGAAGTGTCAGGGTTACTGTCCCCATAGCTTTCTGAGAATGCTGATTAAACCCATGAATGGTCACCTTCTCATTCGACAGTAACTTGGTATCAAGCATTAGAATTTTGAGAATTCTCAGGGGCATAATGTTTATTGACGACCCTGAATCAACCAAAATGCGATTGAGTCTCTGCCCTTCACAGTCGCCAGTCACATATAGCGGCAGTTGTGGTCTGCGGTGCCAGTTAACAGGTCAGTGAAGTGGATACCTGTTGAACGGTTGTTGACATTATACCTGTTGGTACTGGCCTCGCCACCTTCTTCGGGATAGAATAGATTCCCGAGAAAGTTTATGTCTTCTTTAGAGTCGTTGTCGTGATGGACCGCATGGCATGATTCTTTTTGGTTAGGTATGGAATGGGTGTATTTGCGAGGGTTTGACTGCCCTTTATCCCCATTCTCTATCTTTAAAGGGCGCTTACGGCCGTCGGCGGGCCCACCCTTTTTCCTTGACTCAGGGTTTGTTGCCCTCTCTTTAGGTTTATCACAGAGAAATTTCTGTCTTGGGTAGAAGTGGCATGGGATTCACCACCCCTTTCTACACTTGTGGTTTCAATCATCAGCCTTTCTTCATGGTCGTATTCTTGCAATGCCGTGCTTTTTAGTGTTTCTTTGCCTTCTATATTTACTAAAAAGACACTAGGAGATTTTCTTCGGGCTTGACCCGGCCTAAATGCCTCGCTTCTGGATTGATATCCATGAGAGATAATGATCACCATATCCTCTTTCGAGCGTCCTGAAAATGAGTCTTCCCCGTCTCGGGTAAATCCAACCCTAAAGAATCCCTTCATTTCAGATCCCTTCTTGTATTCTTTTCTCATTCGACAGTGCATCTTTTCTACTAGCCCTTTTCTGCCTTCAGGTTTGAATTTTCGAATTGTCGACCTTGAGTGTAGACTGGGTGTGCTTTTGTGGCCATCCATGAAGTGATGAAATTGCCTGAGAAGCTCGATGAGATAAAACTCCTCCCGACGAGGGAGAGTACCAAAGTCTTCCGATTCACTAACCTCATGGGTTTCTACGTGGGTGACGACATAGCATTCTTCATCCCAGAACTCATTTTCCTCATCTGTGGTTTCGTCTTCATCCACTATACCCAGCAATTTGTTGAGAATTCGTTTAGGGATGAAGTCCCAAAGTATGGCCGATATCGGTTGACCTTGTTCATATTCTTCGAGTGCATCAATGTATTTTTGAAGTTCTGACTTTTCCAAGAATTCCTTTGGCTTTACCGGCTTCTTGTCCCATTTATGGCTGCCATTTTTGTTCGCCTTTTTATAGAAAGCCACCGGTTTTCTTGGTGGTTCAGGGATAATGGGAGTTACATCGTTCTTCCACAAAATGCTTAGTTCTTTCTGGATGGCTTTGAGGAGCTTTTTCACTTTCCGGGACAGATGGATACTCCAAGGTTCTGCCGAAGAATTCGCAATATTGATCTCTATATGAGAGACCGCATTCACTTGCTCATGCGAGGTTGGTGTTTGGAGGATACTATCGGCCAAAGTTATCTCGTCATTCTTGTACCTCCTTTCTATCCAGTCCTTGAACACCTAGTATTTGATGATGTCGTTGCTGATTTCGGGTCCTAAACAGTCGAGTAATTATATAGACGTTTTCTTAGCTCTGTTGTTTGAGGATCTTGATAGAATGTGGAGGGATGGTGTGATGGTATTTGATGCAAATCGGAAAGCATGGTTCCACCTTCATGTTATGATTTTCTGCACGATTAATGATTTCCCCGCATACGGTAGTTTGTCGGGTTGAATGACGAAAGGAGCCAAAGCCTATTCTATTTGTGGGGACGACACTTATTCTTTACGATTGGGTAATTGTAAGAAGACCGTGTATATGGGTCATCGCAGATTCCTTCGATTTAATCACCCCTACAAACATAAGAAAAAAGAATTCGATGGCACAATCGAGCTCCGTAAAGCGCCAATCTCATTAACCGGTAAAGAAGTTTACGCCGTTGTGAAGGATATAAATGTCCAGTTTGGAAAAAAAGTCAAAGATAACCCGGACGGCATATGGAAGAAGAGGTCTATATTTTGGGATCTTCCTTACTAGTCGCATTTAGATGTTTAGTATTGCCTGAATTTGATGTACATCGTTGAGAACATATGTGAAAGTCTGGTCGGCTTGCTGTTGAATATTCAAGGAAAAACAAAAAGACGGCGTTAAAGCCAGAAAAGACATGGTTAAAATGGAGATTCGACCGGAGTTAGCATCGGAGGAAGTGGAAAACGAATTTACCTACCTCCGACGTGTTATACTTTATCGAAGCAAGAAAAAATCAGTTTGTTGGAGTGTCTAAAGTCAATTAAGGTTCCCTCCAGTTATTCCTCGAATATCTCCAAAAAGATATCGATTAAGGAGTTGAAGTTGCTTAGTATGAAGTCACATGATTGTCATGACCTGTTGACTCAGTTGCTTCCGGTTGCAATGTGATGAATTCTCCCCCCAAATATTAGGCACTCCATCACCAAGCTGAGTTTCTTCTTCAACTTGATTTGCTCCAAGGTGATGGATCCCGAAACACTGAACGATTTACATGCGGATGTCATTTTGACTCTCTACGAGCTCGAAATGTCCTTTTTGCCCTCATTTTTTGATGTCATGGTACATTTAACAGTACACTTGGTCAGGAAAATAAAATTCTATGGCCCCCCATTCTTGCGACACATGTATCCTTTCGAGAGGGCAATGGATCAATTGAAAGGAATTGTCCGAAGCCGATCTCGGCCTGAAGGAAGTATTGTTGAAGGGTATGTTGCCGAAGAGGTCATTGAATTTTATGTAGATTATCTGGCCAACGTTGAACCTATTGGCCTCCCCATATCTCGACATGAGGGTAGACTCCAAGGTGCCGGTATAATTGGGTACAAACTTGTTAAAGTAGGTCATGAGTTGCGATAGAAAGCGCATCTCCAGATCCTGCAAAACCTCATCGATGTGGCCCCGTACGTGATTGAGCACTTAGCCGAGTTAGGACAACAGAATCCTTGAGAAGTGAAGGATGGGTTACTCTCAGACCGTCAGTGAAACTCTGAAATGGCCGGTATATGGTCCCAGAGCGATAGTGCACACCTACCAAGGATACGACATGAATGGATTTACTTGGTACACAAGGCAACAGGACAATAAGAGCACCGTGCAAAATACTAGAGTGACATTGATAGCTTTATCAGGTGATCAAAATACTTCAATGTTTATTATGATTGGATTGAAGGGATAGGCGAACTAGATTACGTCAAATTTAGAATCCTCTTATTTTTTGTAAATGGATCGAGAACCGACGTGGAGTCCGAAGAGATAAAGATGGGTTCATATCAGTTGATTTCAGTCATTGGGATATCACGACGATTCTTTTATACTGGCAAAACAAGCAAAGTAAGTATTTTACGTTGTTGACCCAGCCGATAAAAATGACATGTTGTCCTTTCGGGTAAAAGACGTATTGCTGGGATTTTCTGTTTGTTTAATTAAGCTGCGTACTCTAATCCTGACATATTATTTAACATTTAAAATATAAATAACATTTACATTATTTACCGTACTACCATTGTAGATTTTCTGTTTGTTTAATTACAGTTAAAGGAGGAACTCAGCAAATAGAGGGAGGAGCTTAGTGCTGAGTTCGACAAAAAAATGCAAGATTTCTTTGCACAAATCTGCATGCCGATGCCGAATCCCGCTACCCATTCCCAAGAAATCGTGCCACAGACTGAAGCGAGCTCCTATTCTGTGCATGCACGGTCGATGCACAGGATCGAGGTTAGGGTTTGTATATATTTGATGTGAATCCTAGTTCTTTCAATAAATTAAATTTTCTAGTGTAAAAATATATTTAATTTTCAGAAACCCACTCCATGTAGACTCGGTGTTCGGATGGCTAAGGGTGTTCTAGCGGTAGCGGACTTGATGGTTTATCCGTCTGGCCCTGAAGTTATGGTCCACCATCAACCTCTCTAGCCTGATCACATTAAGGTGCAGGTCGAGTCGGTATTTGAGGGTTGTCAGTTCGTGAAAATCCTGGTACCGTTCGACAAAGTGGAGAATCTCGGTGAAGTGGTCGCAAGTTTTGTCCAATGGCCGGAAACTTTTGTGCGGCTACGCGAGCAGGTACTATAATTAATCGAAGTTTGTATTATTATTTAATTTTCATTACTAATATTATGAAGTGCAGGACAACACGCCGCAGAAGTTTGAGAAGGGGAAAGGCAAGGCAACGGTGCCAACAGCAGCTTCAGTTGTCTGTCGGGAGGCACTTCTCGACGAGAGCACGGTGAAGCTCCTTGACGAAGCTTGTTTTCATCTGTATCAAGTGTTGATGTCCCAACCGACCGAAACCGACAATTTTGAGGTCCATTTTGGCATGGAGTTGTTCGGGTTTGAGGGAGGTGTCGTGCTCGGCGTGTATGACATCATCGACATGCTAAAGTATGATTGGCTGGACGCATCTATTCTTCAGCTTTCTGCATGTAAGATTTTTTTCTAACTTAATATTTGGTTAATAAATACTATGAAATTTAAGTTATAAATGTGGTTTTTAGTGTTAGTGCGGATCGGTGCAACACGTTCGTGATTACCCGATTTCATTTTCTAGATCCGTACTATTGCTCTGAGGCTAGTATGAAGAGCGATCCAGCCGCGATGGGTTACATTCAAGACTTTTTGAACAAAGTTGACGAGGATGCCTTCGTCTTTCTGCCATATATTGAGGGGTTAGAATGATTAATGTTTGAAAATTTATTTATCTATTTCATAAGTTATTATTTATGAAAAATAAAAATAATAGGAAACATTGAATTTTTCTTGTTCTGCACCTCCGTGGGTTCCATTGTTATGTCCTGGATCCTTTAAATTTCGACGGGCTCGTACGTTGTATATTCAAGCGGCATTGAATACATAAGTTATTTTATTCTAACCCGAATCTAAATTCTAATAATATATATTAACTTTATTAATTTATATTGCAGGGCGTTTCGGCATTATTGGCTGCAGAGGGGCATTACCAATAAGAATAATAAAAAATTCTCATATGTCAAGATTAGATCACGCAGCTTAATTGAATTTAATTTGTAATTTCTCAATATGTAGGTTTTGCATGCAAATATTGTGTATTTTATTGAAATTACTTGTTATTTTCGCAATTTTAGGGTCCACACAAACCGGGCGGTAGGGAGTGCGGCTATTATGTCATGCGGATGATGCATTTTATTTATGTCATGCGGTATGAAAAAATAAATACATTCGTATATACATTTTATTTATTTCTTCAATTAAACTAATTGGAAATTTTATTTTTCTTTTTGTAGACTTTGGAGCCCTCGTCGTACTCCCCGAGCGACATCGAGGAGGTACGAGCTATGATTACGACATTTCTTACTTATACTATTTAATTTTGTATATTACAACTATATTTTTTATTTATTAATTGTGTGAATTTGAAGTATGTGATTGTGTGATTGTATAATTTTAATATTGTGATTGTGTTAATATTGTTTATATTTGTTTGTAATTAAATTAATTCATTAATATTTTGTGATTCTGATATATGCATGGCATATATATGCCTAATTATGATTAGCAATTATCGGGCTAGTCACAGAAAATGAACATGTAATAAAAAAAAAAGACTTGGCACCGGTTATTATCAAATAACCGTTGCCAAAGAATCACTTTCAACACCGGTTGTTTAGTAGCAACCGGTGCCGAAAGTTATCCTTTGGCAACGGTTATTTGATAACAACCGGTGCCAAAAGTCACCTTTGGCACCGGTTATTTGATAATAATTGGTACAAAAGATCACTTTTTGAAACGGTTATTTGTTAATAACCGGTGCTGAAGTTTCTACTTTTAATAACGATTTTTCGAACAACCGTTGCTAACTTTCAACGACCCTTTCATTGGCACCGCTTCTATAACCGTGCTGAATGCATTTTATAATCGTTGTCAAAGCCTTTTTTCTGATAATGTGTATTAAGGTGCCTCCAGCTATGGGCACAATGGAGAGTTGATGAAGGACTCAGAAACTTCACATTACAGAAATCAGTTACAGGCAGTTACTGAACTGAAACAGATTACATGTAATTAATCATAGTATAGGTGTTACGTAGACTACAGTTAATTCTAATGACTGCTATAAATACACATGTAAACAGCGATTACAAGTTAATGAAAAATAGATCATTCAAAATCAAGATATCTTCTTTCTTCCTATTTCTGTTCTCTCTTTAGACCTGCATGGCCGCTTGTTAATTTCGACCATATCACTGCCTAACGGTCAAAAAGAATTAATATTAAAACCCGTGCAATGCACAGGAGTTAGTATGTAATAACTTTGTAAACTGATTTTGTTTTAAGAAAAAACAATTTTTGAACAGAACTGATATTTTTTACATTATCCATATTATATTGTGACCTTTATAAATCTTTTTCTTAATATTTAAATCCCATTGGATTCTACTATTGTTGTATATTAACATGGATTTCACAATCTTCAAGACAGACTATTACATTTTGGGCAGTAAAAAATTTAAAAAAAGGCTGCTTTTAATATTATAGAAATTTTGATGAACTAATAATAAATAACAATTCTGTGGAAAACTAAGGAACGTACAAAAGAAATGGGTAGATTTTTCAATTTTTTTCCGATCAGAAAATTCAGACACCAAAGTAATAAAACAATATCTCAAAATTGCAAACAAAATTTTATAAAATATAAAGGGCTTATATATTTATACAGTTACACATAAGACTAACTAACACAATACAAACTAAGAGTGAAAGTTAATAACATTTTTAAAATAAATTATGCACAAATGAAATCCAGCAAAGTTTCTCGAAAACTTCTTGTTACCTCCTTTGCACTGACGCTTCAGCAAGCAAGTGTCAAACTAAGTACTCCAAAACTATATTCTGCAATAGAGACAACAGTAAACACGAATTCATCATACACTCTCTAATTAAACCATCCACAAGGACAAATTCACAAAACATAAATGTATTAATATATGCTCTTCATGATTAATAACATAAACTTCAAATAAGATCACAAGTCATGATCTCAGGGGTATATTCAACTAATCTAATTATATGCTAAATATAGTAGACTTATGCTTGACATTTCTTCTATGAGAAAGGAACAAAATAATTTTAACCAAACTGACAAGACTCTAAGATAAAAAAATTCTGACATAAAAACAATCCAACCAAAATTGCAACCCAAGATTGATGAAAACCATATAGTTAAATCCAATTTCTAATTGAGATATTCTATTAGCAATCTATAAGTAGAAGTTCATACTTTAAACTGTATGCAGTCAATCTTCTAATTATCCATCTATGAACAATTAATTACTGTACAATTAAGGAAAAATGTTTCTTGCAAAATAAGTACTACTAAATTTGAAAGAGGAATAATATCGTACATTTGTACTACCTTTGAATAAGTAGTACTAAAGAGAAATTTCAGTTAGTGAATTTCAATTCTCAACGAACCATACGAAATGAGCAATGGAACAGACATTAATGAAAGGGATATTTCACCATAATATCTTTTTGTAAACATGTCATGATATTAGTCATGCTAAATGCGATAGTTCAATTAAGGCTTATATCACAAGAGAACGATTAGCGTGATATCTCTCTTGCGCTCTCTAAGGCCAATTTTATGTGAAATTATGAAATTAAAATCAAATGGCTTGCAATCCTATTTGATATAGATTTCCAAAAATATATATAGAGTTACTGAGAAAAAAAAAAGTGAAGTTTATATGTGTAGAAGAAGCTCAGTTAACATATGACTTCACAATCACTTTCGAATTCATACTTTCAGAATTCAGGATTCCTATCATAAAGCCTACTTCAAAGAACAAAAGTTCATCGATATTGAAAGTAAAACACATAATTAAGTATGATTGAATTTTAAGAAAGATAGAATTAAGTATGATTGAATTTTAAGAAAGGAAATAGACAACCTGAGAATAAAAACTTGCTACTTGCATGAAATTCCAATTTGAGCAGCAGATTCAAATCTAAAATCTAAAGCTTTGAATTCATTCTTATAGAGTAGTGAATTGTGAGTTGCGACAATCAAACGGTTGTAATGATCAATGAACAATAATGGAAGTAACATCACAAAATCAAATACAACAATATAGACAATTAAAACTAATTAGTGAAAAAATTAGAGGATATTATAAGAAACTAGAAACTTGAAAAAAAAATTCTTGGGTTATTAATAAATGTGAAGCCACATTAAAAATAAAAAAAAGGGACCAAAAATATCAACAAATAAGGAGACAACTGTTTATTTGATACAACTAAAAGCACTTGATATGTTTTAACTAAAATTTGCAATCAGATCCAAAGAAAACAATATAGATTCATAGATAAAGTCATATGAATCTTGAATTAAGGGTCAAATCTTAAAAATTCTTAGTGCAGTGGGACTTGAAGGGTCCATGTCTTTAATTAGGGGGTTTGAGCCTTGTTAGTTTTATTTCAGTTTTAAATATGAAAGAACCAACTCATTTCAGTTTAAGAATTTCATGAAATCATCAAAAACAAAATGCACGAATTTAATAGAACTTAAAGAAGTACCAACTAAAATTTCAAAATATTTGAAGCCGAAAATGCAATTTTGACTCGAAGGGGTAACAAAAGATTTCAGCCCCAACCCAATCTTCTTTCCTCCGCTCCAACCAAGTGTGTCTAATCTCTTGACTCTTCGCTCTGTCTTCCCAAAAGAAATGTGTAGGGACAGCAATATGAGATTTTGAAGAGACGCATATAGATCTCAATCTCCTAGATAGAGGGGAGGAGATTGAGGCGCCACTTCGCTGGTAATGATATCATTTTTTTTTCCCTATGTAGGGGCCATCGGGAGACTTTCATACTTTATCATCCGCCGTCAGAAATGATAATCAAACAGTCTGTATTAAAGAGTGACGTGGCTTGATAGAATTATAGCTTTTGTCAAGCGTTTTTATCTACTACTATAGATGCAATCAAAATTCGAAATCTATTAAATTTAAATATTAATAAAAAAATTCTTTAATCAGACTTCTAATAAACTATCCGCTGTATCGAAGAACTCTATTTTCAATGTGTCTTCATAATTTTTAGCTTGCTATTTTTTAGTGTAACGTAATTGTGATCAAGTATTAGCTCGAAATTAATTTCAATACCAAAACAAACGTGATTATGTTGACCCCATGTTACAGTACAAAAGTACCTATTGTCCACATTTCATTAAACTAAATGCGGTAATTCCTGATGTTTTCTTCGCATATGAACGACATCTCATTTTACAGAGATATGTTAATAGTCAAACAATTCGAGCAGACATTCAACGAAATCCCCACTACACAAATAACAGAAAGATAGAACTTTTGAGACCCACTGAGCAGAATTTTCCAACTGATATGCCAATCCATTCTCCTCCCTAACTTCTCAACAGAAAGATGGAACTTTTTGCTAAGTTCTTGAGACTTACTTAGATACTTAACCTTTGAATTCACATGCACTGTTGTATATAGTTTTTTATGACAGCTTGCTACTATTGAGAGATTGTTAAATGAAATTTATAAATTAATTATTAGAACCCCCCCCCCCCCCCCATAATCTAAAATCTGAACCGTTGTGGTCAAAACGAATTGTTATAATATACAAGTTGTCATAATCTCACAATGACAACACATACGGACTCCTCGACCTTGGGAATACCTTTTTCTTCGTTTCTTCTTTCTGATGTGGTATGCGTAGTAGCTGTTGTCACAGGATCCTAAGGAGACAACGAAATATCTCGGCTCAGCTTAGCAAGGATTCACCCCTAATAAGGGTAATATCTAAGCTCAGCTTATTCTCTCATCACAACTTCTTTTCTTTTTTCTTTTTTTTTTTTGAAACAGTAAACAACAATAAAGAACAAATGGAAAATGTTCTCTCACAATAAATTTATCAGCCCTGATTAGACAAATTCTCTCTTTCCCACCTAATAAACCTTTTTAGGTAGTTGCATTTGTTTCCAGTCTCATGAGCATTGCCAGTTCTTTTTGTGGGTTCAATCAGTTTGTTAGGACACAAATAGTCGAGCATGCCGAATAAAATATGTAAGGAATGGATCAAGAATAAAATTTAAAGAAACTAGTATTACGATGCAACAATCAACCTATCTAGTCAAAACGTTTCAAAAACACTATACAAGTTGGTATGCGATATCACATTTTTGCATCTTAATAATGAACAAGTAAAACCAGAGAACTCTCAAGTTATGTACCAGTATCTGTTCTAGCCAATATAAACTGGTAAATTAAAACCAGCTACCGGAGAAGCATTCAGTATGCTAGACTAGGAACAACTTATTGGATAAATAGCTACATTTTGTTGGATTTTCAAAAACAACTTATTGGATAATACTTTTAAGTTATTTTTGCAAATGGATAATTCTACATTATAATAGATCGACGGAGAACTGCACTGACCAGAAAAGTTCTTGGATGCTTTACAAAAGAAGTAGACACAATAAGATACATAACAATCTCTTTCTGATGGGTCCATAAAAGATAGATATGTCTCATCAATAGATGGAATTAGAGATTTCCCCCTAGCTATTTTAGAGATTCTGGGACCAAAGTTGGGTATGTAGATAGTTTACACAAGTGAAGGTAAATAAACAATGTCACAATGAGTCAATGAGGCACATTTTATTAAACAAGCAGGAGAAATATACCTCGATTGCATTATCTATTTCTTCATGAGTTGCATTAAGCCACAGACGATGCTCTCTGATAGTACCCTCCATAGTCAATAGAAATTCTTGTACTCTTTTACTATCTTCTTCAGCATCAGCTGCATTTAATGAAAATGACACAATGAAACTGCATATAGAAACTTCAAAAATGAGAATTGCACTTTAATATCAGCAATCCATCGGTAAAAGCACCTACTCTTCTAGAACAAAGACATGTTTACCATTGTTTTCAGATTGATTTCTTTGCAATGTAATGAATTTCACCACAAATTTGGCTGCGATTGCTTCAATTTTAGAGATCATAAGTGTAGTTTTTCAATAAACAATTAAAACTTCGATGAACAGGAACATTGCACACAGAAACAAATTCTACAAAGATGCAAATATTAAAGAGAAAAGGAAATCCATTCTGAAGGTCTAAATGGAGAAATTATCAAATATTTCAAGCTGAGAAAGACATCGAGCCCTCTTGATGGTGCAAATGAGGTCGGCGCGGGCGGTCGGTGCATGCGATCGAGGAACCCATAGAAATCCGGAGCCGACGAACTGGAGCAGTCCATTTGACTACTCTTTTTGAGTGTGTTATTTTCCCTCTTTCTTCGTACTGGAGAAGCTCATAGTATATAGTATAAAGAGGAGACGCTTGATTCTTTCTCTTGTTTGTTTCTCTTTGCTTCTTTTGATGATTTGTAAAATAGAACTAGTAAATTGATTAGCAAAAACGATATTTGTAACTAGAATTTGATCGGAGATTGAGATCGAGGAATGGTAGGTGAGGTATAGTACGATATGACTAGTCAATCGAGCAGGGAAAAGTAGGAATTTTTCGTAAATAATCGGACCTATCAACTCATCGACATCAATGATTTATTATCAAATTTATTTTGGAATAATGCCTCTAATAACCTCTAAATTTTTCACTTATGACAAATAGCTCCCCAGACCGAGTAATTGAAGACAATGAGCCTCCTAAATGTTAATCTCTCTCATAATTATGTATTTTTGGTGAAAAAGACCAAACTACCCTTAAACTTTTTAGTATGATTTTCAAAAATTAATAATTATCTAATTAAAAAAATGAAATATTTCTTCAATAATAAAAAATATTGTGCAAGTTGATTATTTAAATATTAATATGTGACTATTCAAAATATTTATTTCTACTTTTATGTTTTTATATTTCAAATTTGTATGCTCGAATTTATTTTCATAAAAAAATGTATTTCATGAACAAATAAAATTTAGGCAAAAATATTTTATTTTATAAATGATAACAAAATTAATATTAAATAAATATGTATTCTTGTTTGAAATTTTTATTGGGGAATATAAAATAATAAAAGTCGTACAGAAACACTAATAAAAATAAGATTACTAAAAGACATTATAATTATTTTATACTTAAAAATTAATAATCTTAAGTAAGATCATGATATAGGATTTTTGCATAAATTAGTTACATATTAATATTTATATAGTTCATTTGCACAATATTTTAAATATTTTTTCAGTTGTATAATACAATCTTATTATTGATATTTTATTTTTCAAATTAGATAAATAATAATTTTTAAGTAATCACATTAAAATTCATGGAAGTTTGGTCCATTTTCATCCAAATTTGTCAATTATGAGTGAGATTAACATTTGGGGATCTAATTGTCTTAAATTAGTAAGTTTAGGGGGGTGATTGTCACAAATAAAAATTGGGGGAGCATTTATTTTCACATATAACCTTCAAAAAGCGAAATTATTGTTCATATCCTTTAAAATTATTAAAAATATATTTTTTAATATATTTAAAGAAAAAAGAAAAATACTAAAGCCATAAATAATATTTTTGTTCTTAAAAATTACGTAAATAAAATACTAAGAACACAAATATCTTACAAACATATTGTATTTGCATAGTAATATATAAAAAAATATTTTTTAAGGATGTAAATAGGGTTTTCCACCCCTTGGTTTGATTTTAAAGGACATAAATTGTATTTTCATTGTTTAAAATTATTTTTTATTAAATATACTTTTTTGTAATGATTTTGAAGGACATAAACAGTAAGTTTGTCTTTTTTAGATCGTCAGTGAAAATAAATTTAATCATTGGCTATTAACATAAATAAGTTAATGGATCCGATCATTTGTGAAAAAAAATTCCAAGAAGGATCGGAGGAGGGACCGTCGAGTTCAGTCATTTTGAAAAGAACAATTACGTTCTTTTCTGATAGCAAAAGATCAAATGGAAACAACAATTAATTTTCACTAATTATTTTGTATGGCATGATAGTTCAATGATATGCAAATATGCAATCAATTAACATTAATTTTTAGTCAAATTTAATGGAAAAAATTAAAATTAAAATAACAGAATAAAATCGTATAATATGTTTATCTGCAAAGTTCTCCATGAACGAACAAATTGTGGCATCTGGCATGTCAATTTTTTTTTTTAGACATTATGAATACACATTAAGCTATATATAAAAGGCAAAATTTCATATATGTCCTCAAAAGTCTCAATTACAAATTCCCCACTCAAAAGTTCTCTATTATTTATTATAGGGACAAAAAAGGAATAAATGAAAGTGAGTTAATTTTAATGGAGATGTTTCTTAATTGGACAAATTTGAGTGTTTTTATTATTTTGAAGGATAAATATGATATTACCAACTTTTAAGGGAGAAATATATAATATTGAGACTTTAGAGGGGATATATGAAATTCTGCCTATACAGATAGGTTGCAGCACAGTCATTGACGTACGACATCCACCAAAATCATGTTTGGGAATTTGCACGCTTCATTCACTTATATTTTTTGAGATAAAATGAAATCAAGTTTTCTAACTTTAAACATCAATAAATAAAAGATCCTCCCTCCAGTCTCTACTGTCCACACAACTCACCTTCTCTCTCGCTTCTCTCTCTCTCTCTCTCTCGGGCCGACACCGTGCGAGCATATTCTCCCACACACAATCTCTTTCTTTCCTCGTCAGAGAACCCTCCGGAGAAGAAGATTGGCGTTGAAGAAACCGAGATCCAGCGAAGAATGGTGCGTTCCCTTCTCTATATATAAAATCGGTCTTTGATCCGGATTAAAGATAAAACGATACTAAAAATTTGACCTCAGGACATTTCCTTTTGTCTTTGTTGTTTAGGCGATTCTCCATGGAATGCCTCCGCACTGAATTTACGAGGTATCAATCAATCTCTTTTTGAAAAGCTCTACAGTATATCTGTGTCCGTGTTCGAATTTGACAAATTGATATATATTAGATTTAGAACCTTAGCAGAAGGGGATTCACTGCCTTGTGGTCCCAGTGATGTACTGTACCCAAGGTACAAATTTGATGAAAATTAGGATTTTAACTGAAATTGAAAGCGAAGTCAAGGTAAAAAGTTGAAGGATTTTCTGCAATTTAAGTCCCTCCTCCCCTCTCTTTCTGTATTTTCTTTTTCCTTTTTTTTAATATAGTAAACCTGGTCCTAATTTCCCTAATTTCACCCCCATATTTTGATGTTGTCCGCTTACAAAATGCACTAAATTTGAATTAATCTTTCTCTTGTGCTGTTTACAGACAATTGGGGCTGCAATTTCGGTATTCTACGAGATTTTGATATGAAGAATTTATTGAGCAACTTGGATTTGAAAATTTAAGTCGATTCGGTAGGTTTTTGAGTTAAGGTCACCAAGGATGTTGGTGAGCTTAAGCTCACGCTAGCTTTACTCTCTTTATATATTTATATGTGCGCCAGCAGAAATACTCTGAAATTTAAGTTTTATATATGACCACTGTTGGACAAGTCAACATATATATTGCTCAAATAAAAGATGGACCTGTGTCCTTACATTCTAGTACTATATATACTGTTGTTTTGGGAGCGTCGGTCAGGGAACATTGAGCTATTGATTGCAACACTACATATTTATTTCTGTAGACAGTAAACGATGGACGAGCTGCAAGAAACAGTGATCGACATAGATGACCAATCGGAGAGCTCAATGGAGACAGATTATGGTATGACATCCAATCCATTATATGTTAATGAGAGTAATCCTTTCTAATTCTAATGGTTTCTTTTCTAACATGCTCTCTATGTGAAACTGATCAAAACAATGAAAAAAATATGTATTAACATTGGTCAATATGTGTATAACTGTTATCAACAGCTGGCTGCTTTATATTAAATGATCAATCATTGTTAACTAGACCAACTCAGTTGAATTGAATTGAAGTAATAATCCCCTCATATTTGATTAGTCTTCGATTTACATCTGACAGCATCTCCAACAGGACGAATAGCAGAAATAGAAGTGGACTTAACTGCAGACTTTATGAAGAAGAGGCTAGCTAAGGTGCCAGGCAAACCCTTCGAACCTCGGTCCGTGACCATCTTTCATCTCCCCGGTTGGTTCCACGAAACAAAGATGGAACTCTGCGAGCCAAAGATGGTTGCAATCGGCCCTTACCATCATGGCAAGGACGGTCTTCGAACTATGGAAGAACACAAGTGGTATACTCTTCGTGACTTCCTTGCACGTAATGAGAATGTTGGCCTTGAGGTCTACCTCCAAGCGATGAAATCCATCGAAATAGAGGCACGCCATTGCTACAGTGAAACTGTAGACATGGGAAGTGATGAATTTGTAATGATGTTGTTACTCGATGGGTGCTTTATACTGGAGTGTTTCTTGAAGCATGTTTCACACGAGTATGATGCCTTCTTGGAGGTAGGTTTGGCTATGCTTGATTTACTTTCTGATATGTGTTTGTTGGAGAATCAAGTACCTTTTTTTGTCGTCCACAAGCTATTGGCCATCCAAGAGCAAGAAGTGGGGTGGAGTCCAAACTGCGAACATCATTGCCCTTTGCTCAAGTTGATATCTGATTTTCTTAGACATGGTGGTTGCTTTGCTCAGTTCACTCCACCTAAAAAATCATGCAATGATATCCATCATTTGCTTCACCTGTATTACACAGGAATTGTGCCTGATCAAACTCAAATTCAAAGTGAGAAACGAAACATTGGTTCCGATATATCACATAATTTCTGTGGTCTTGATTGTTCCCGTTCCTCTAATTTATTTTCCAAATCAAGCAAAGCTGACTCAGAGAGCAGTGAACCAAACGTTGGTCCATGGATTATGGAGCAGATGAATATCCAATGTGTCAGTGAGCTTCATGCTGCAGGCATAAAATTCAAGAGAAAGAAAAGGCCTCGTCACATGTTGGATGTATCATTTGAGAACGGGACAATTGAGATGCCTTTTCTCCCAGTCGATAGTACGAGAATAAAGGTCTTGTGGAACATGGTTGCTTTTGAGCAAAGCCGTACAAGATGGGATTTTCCACAAACTTTATCGAGCTACCTCACGCTCATGGATTCACTAATTGACACAAAGAAGGATATTGCTATACTTGAACGATTTGGTATAATCGAAAGTTATTTTCAGAATGCCGAAGAAACAGCGCTTTTCTTCAATCAATTTGGTAAAATTGTTGTACTCAACTACGGTGGCCATTACTTTCATGACTTTTTCAAGGATGTGCAGAAGTACAGTGAGTTGACTTGGCATAAGTACAGAGCACGGTTAATGCGTGATTACTTCAGCAATCCATGGTCCTCTATCTCCGTCGTGGCAGCTGGGATTTTACTTATTCTTACCTTTCTTCAGACTTATTATTCGGCTGCCAATTGATTCTTAATAATGTGTTGTTTTAACTCCGAGCAAGATGTAAATTAATTATTGTTTGTGTGACCAAATTAAAATAAATCAGTGTGGTCGTTTGCTTGTTTCATTTTCTGTAATCCTGTTATGCTCTCAAATAATAAAACTTTTAGTTCATGTGTAACACTATTCTGCTTGTGTGTATCTTTTTTAAAGCATAAATCGACGCGATAAGCAAAGTTCTGAATTGAAGAGGGGATTTTTTGGAGAAAGGAGATATGTGAGAATTTCAGGACTGAATCAGCTAGCTGATTTTTCTTTTCTTTTTTTATTTTTTTTGAAACGTAGCTAGCTGATTTTTCTCTCACAAAGGATCGATGCTTCCCTTTTTTTTAACTTTGCTAATTAATTGAATCAGATATAAGAGAGCGATAGAGAATTGGAGGGAAAAGCAGGTATTTAGAGAGAATTTTCTCTCAGCGCTCAATATTTCAATTACTGCGAGTAAAATAGCCCCTTGTATAAAGGACAAATTAGTAAATGATTTCTTGTACTGGCTGAAGTGGAATATGAAAACTTCAAATTAATTTGGTCTCGTCATAACATAGAAATTAATGGTGTTTATTGCTTTATATTTTGCATGAATATCTCACTATTTTATCTCATGCACAGTTTGCCAAAACATTGTTTATGCTCCGGTTGTGCATTTTTCTTTTTTGCTTAATTTTTTGGTGAGTTAATTTATAAGAATTGGAATTTGTGCAAATCATCTTTTACTGGTTGTACATGGTAAGATTTATTTGGACATAGTACTCCACATAAAAAAAAAGGATATATAAGGAGTTTAAAAATGATATATACATTCCGCACTTTACTGTTATTCTTCGTCAAAAAAAAAAAGGATGACCTAAAAATATGAACATATTCTGCTCTGGTAGTAAGCTTTTGGGCTAGTAAGGTCTCCATGGCTCAACATACAGGACAACCCAATTTACAACAGATGGATAAGAAAAGTAGAAAGCAGACTGGATCTACCAATAAGCCTATCTGAAATTTGTGCTGGGGTTTTTTATTTGGGCTAGCACGGTTTCTACGGCCGGACCGGGTGTGCATTTCAAATGTATTTATATATTTTTTAAAAAAATATATTTATATTTAATAAGAAAAACATTTATCAACAATTTAGGACATAAAAATTGATAAATATCTTCTATATTAATTATAAACAGTTGCAATTTAAATATACATACATTATCTATTTAGTATAAATATTTTTAGTGTATAGATAAAAGATGCAAAACGTGGTGATAACAATAATTTTTCTTTTAAATAATCAAATTGTTCTTAACTAATTAGTTTAATTTTGCTTCCTTTTGACTCATGACCATGATTAAAAAAAGCAGCAGGCATGTCCAAGTTGACCAAATTAATTTCCATCAATGCAATAAAATTAATTCTCGTCTGGTTTTTCTCAAAGCGCTTAGCACAATGAACATGTGCAGTTTATAATCCAATGCTTTATCCCTTTATTTTTTGTCCCTTTGCACAAAATTGAGGCAGGAATGATTGGTTATTACTTGTTTGACTAGTATTTGTTCTTGAATTCTATGTTTAATGTCACCTCTGACACTGATAATGCAGAAAAAACAATGTCAGAATCAGAGCAAAAGGACGAGCTGCTTATGGCGATTCTAAGTAAGCTAAGAGAGGTCCCAGAAGATCCCATTAAGGAGAAGACCATCTTCCGTGTTCCGGCTTGGTTCCATGAAGCAAACAATGATCTTTTCGAGCCGAAGATGGTCTCAATCGGCCCGTACCATCACGGCAAGGAGAGCCTCCACTTCATGGAAGAGCAAAAGTGGTCTTTCCTTCGGGACTTTATAGTTAGGGGTGAGAAAATTAACTTAAAAGTTTACCTCCAAGAGATGAGAGCTATCGAGGTCAAAGCACGACGGTGTTACAGTAATAGTATTAACATGGAAAGTGATGAATTTGTTATGATGTTGTTATTAGACGGTTGCTTTCTACTAGAGCACTTCTTCAAGTTATCGCACAAGGAACTATTCGCTTCGTATTGCAATCTGCGTATTAACCCTCCTTTTTTATTAAACAAATCGGTCAAATTTCAAGTTCAGTTCTTTTTTCAAATTCCCTCAAGCTTGAAATTTTGCTTGGGATAGAAACTTGCTGATTTTGCTTGTTGGTACAATAAATTCGAATTTTTTTATGAATTGGTATTGATCTTTTTACGCGAATGTAAACATGAGGTACATGAGTGCACCCGGTTACTCAACCGAAATATTTTCTCATATTGCATACAGACTCATAATCTTTAAATGCACTTCTTTGAAGCACAGCCATAATCCGGTCATTTTCTATTCGTTGAGCGTCTTTACGCTTTGATTAGTTAGAAGGCCGACTTTTGTGTGAATTCAAACATGGGGTACTTGAATGCACCCGGCTACTTATCAGATTTTAAGATCAACAGATTAGAAAATCAATTCTCTTATCAATTTTTTTAGTACCATGAATACACACATTCCTAAACATTTATTCATACACAAGAATACCGCAATATTTTTATATCATTTAATTTTTCCAAAATTGTCCAATTTGTTTAATTCAAAAAGAAAAAATAAATTTTTCTTAAAATACTCATTCTTCAAGAAATCTGAAAACAATCTTTTTTTTTCAAAATTGCAATTCACAAGGATTTCTTCCAACATTATAGGGTTTAGTTAGCACGATTCAAAATGGACGGAGTATCCCCCTAAAAAATTGACAAAAATCCCAAAAGCACAGAATATTGTTTCAATTTTTCATACATGCAACAAAACAACAAAAATAACTAACAAACATGTCCTAGATGCGGATACAAAATACAATCCCCCAAGCTTAAACTAAGCATTGTCCCCAATGCTTTAATCTAATCAAAGAAAAGAGATAAAAAGACTCGTGGAGATGGTGAAGAAAATGGTGAGGAGGCAATGCGAATGGTGGGTGGTGGCGGTTGTGAAGAGGAGAAAGAGAGAAGAGTTAGGGTAAGAAAAAGAGAAGAGGAAATGTCGGAAAGAGAAGGAAAAAAGAAAGAAGAAGAAAGAAAAGGATATGTGGGAAAGAAAAAAATTGCGACCCAGTTCAAAAATTTTGTATAGGTCTTCAGTCGTATTTATAGGTTTTATTGTGTCCCGCAATCAGTTCAAACTTTTTAACACAGCTGCGACCTTGATTTTGGCAAGTTATTGCGACCCGCAATATGAACAATTTTGAGTGTTTTAATACTCAGAAAAATATGAAAATTGAAAATTGCACTTCCTTGATTTTCGATGCAACCATTCCTTCATGTCTTTTCATCACTTCAACATGTTCCTTTCGTGCCAACCTAGTTCTTTGGAATTTATCTTTTGTGTGCCCGAATTTCCGACAAAATCTCAATTTTTTATTTTTTGATTTTTATTAAAAAAAAACAACAAAAAAACAGCAGTAAAAGAAAAATAGAAAACTTGGGTAGCCTCCCAAAAAGCACTCAATTTAACGTTCTGAGCTCGACCTTCCCTTTATTCAGGGCGTAGGTGCTTCTATGAGAGGGGCATCTACCATGTCTCCAATTGGTTCTCCATGAATGTAGTGTTTTAGCCTTTGACCGTTTACCTTAAATGTGTCGGTGCACTCACTCCAAATCTCGACGGCTCCATGATTAAACACTTTTTTCACTGGAAAATGGCCATTCCATCTTGACCTTAATTTCCCTGAGAACAACTTGAGACGGGAATTGATCAAAAGTTCATGAAACTCTAAGATCTTTGTTTCACCCGATGCTTTTAATGTCAAAACTTATGGCCTTAATCGCCCAATAAGTCTTTTGCTCCAATTCCACGAGTAAATGACATGATTTTTCGTACACAAGTTTGAAAAGGGACATACCAATGGGTGTCTTGTAAGCCGTGCGGTATACCCAAAGTGCTTTATCGAGCCTCATAGACCAATCCTTTCTCGTGCAGCTTACCAATTTTTGTAAGATATTCTTTATCTCACGATTCAAGATCTCTACTTGTCTGCTCGTTTGCGGATGGTACGGAATTACCACTTTGTGCTTGACTCCATACTTGACTAGAAGACCATCAAATTGGCAGTTAATGAAATGAGAACCACCGTCGTTGATTACTACTCTCGGGACACCAAATCTTGGAAAGATCACCTTGTGAAATAGGCGCTTAACCATTGTGGCATCGGTAGTTGGGCTATTGCTTCTACCCATTTTGAGACATAATCGACCGCCACAAAAATGTACTTCTTAGTTCTCAAGCTCGAAAAAAGTCCCATGAAATCTACTCCTCACACATCAAATAATTCTACCTCCAAGATGCTATTGAGTGGTATTTCGTACCTCCTTGATAAGTTGCCCATCCTTTGACATATGTCATAAGCTTGCAAAAAGTTTCTCACATTCTTGAAGAGGGTCGACCAATAGAACCCAGCTTGGAGAACTTTAGCTACGGTAGAGAATGAACTCCACTTCTTCCTTCGGCACACACCTTCTATGAATGCCATCAACCTCCAATTTGAAGAGTAGAGGGTCATTCCAAAAGTAGTTCTTCATAACAGCAGTATTTTCTTTTTTTTTCATTTAAAAATATATTTATTGGGTTTAAGATATTAGATATTTTTTTAAAATAATATATTATTTCGTATTTCTATATGAAAATTTTTATATAACTAACTGTATTATTGTTAACTATACAAAATATTTTTTTCAAAATATATTTATTTATTTTTTAGTTTGTCACGTATAAATATATGACTAAAAATTAAAATATTTTAAATAATTTTTCTTTAATAAATATTTTTCAGAACAAAGTCCGGCAAACAGCCCTAGTTTTTATAGTATATGTTAAAAAAAATATTGAAAATATATATTCTAATTAATATTTATCATAGCAGATTGCGTCAATAATGTTATTTTTGGAAAAAATTCATCAGTTAATTCTTAAATTTTTTTTGAAAAAGATATAGCGGTTCCTAAACTTTCGCTCACGTCAAGTTGATCTTTTAACTCCTCCAAAAAAAAGCAAGTTAATTCTTAAATTTTTTTCAGAAGAGAAAATTTATGATTTGGTCCCTAAACTTTCTTAAAAAAATCAAGTTGGTCTCTAAACTTTCATTTGCACTAAGTTAGTCCTTGAACTTTTAAAAAAAAAAACAAAATTGGTCCTTAAATTTTTTGAGAAAATTCAAATTGGTCTTTAATTTTAAATTATATTAAATAAGTCCTTGAACTTTTGAAGATGTAAGTTTTAGTCGCTAAACTTTTCCAAAAAGATTAAATTGGTCCCTAAAATTCTTAGTCCGACCTAACAAGTAGGCTTTATCGAATTCAGGCCAACTTTCAACTAATTATTTTTTACAATAATAATAATAAATGGTGTAAATAAGGTGTAATAGATGGGGTCCTGTCGGATTAGGTTGATATTATTTTATTATTTTTTTTAAAATGGGTGCAGAAAGTTCAGGGTCCAAAACTTATATTTTTTCAAAACTTTATAGACTTATTTGGTTGAATTTAAAGTTGAAGAACCGACTTAATTTTTCTGAATAAGTTCGATAACCAACTTGATTTTTTTAAAGAAATTTAAAGACCAACTCCATACAAATAAAAGTTTATAAACCAACTTGATTTTTTTAAGAAAATTTAAGAACTAAAACATGAATTTTCCCTTTTCAGAAAAATTAAATTAACCCTTAAATTTTAAATTATATCAACTAAATCCTTTAACTTCAAGTTAGCAGAAGCAGCATGTTTTGTTTTACCATTACATATATTTTTTTTCACTAGCTTACCCTCCACTGCTTCGGCTAGTGCTTTATTCCTAATAAACCTTCTTAACAATATTTGACTCTCCAGATGTACGTAAAGATCTTAATTTGACCACACCAGCGAAAGATATATTAATAAATGGGAGCTGATATACCGATATCAAAATCAATACTAATTTTATTATTCATATTAAATGAGTTATTATTCAGATTAAATGAGTTTGTTATTCATATTAAAGACTTTATTATGCAATTTATTTATACATTATTTTTGTTATTTAAGTTAAGTGAGTTATTATTCATAATAGTTGTATTTGAGTTTAGTAAAAAATACTCTAAAAAATAAGTTACATAAATAAAGTAGTGAATATAAATAATAATTCATGTAATATGAATAATAAAGTCGGTATCGATTTTGGTATCTCCCAAAGACTTTCCTTAATAAATTTGTATGTTTTGCTAAATCTGTAATGAATAGGAAGTAGTTTATTAATCTGAAATGTTGACGATGAAGCATCCAATACTTCTGCATTCACACACAGTCAGGATTTGATTTGGTTTGTGGATTGGTTAGGTTTGGGTGTTGTTGGATGCATATATTTCATTGATCTTTTAAAAGGAAGGTTAAGTCCAATTGGATCGGACTCAAATTTAAACAAGCGTTGGATAAAATCAGGTGTTGCCCATCTCTACAAGAGGATTGTTTTGTCATTAAATAATGTTTCTATGATAAGAACAAAGCATCAAAGGTGGTCGTGCCGGAGTGGTTATCGGGCATGACTAGAAATCATGTGGGCTCTGCCCGCGCAGGTTCGAATCCTGCCGACCACGATCTTTTTTTGTTGCTTTTTTGTTGCTTTTGTTGCTCTTTCGAGGAATAGTTGTTTATATAGTTGGGGGTGTGTTGTTCTTTTTTTTTTTTAAAGAAAATGCGGTCAAAATTGGAAAGTCTTTTTAAATTTAAGTATCAATAAGACAATTCTTCAATCAGACTTGAAATTTTTATAAATGAAGAAAATTACTCTATCCGCTATATCAAAGAACTCTAATTTCAACGTGTCTTCATAATTTTTAGCTTGCTATTTTTTAGTGTAACGTAATTGTGATCAAGTATTAGTTCAAAATTAACCTTAATACCAAAAGGAACATGATTATGTTGACCCCATGTTAGCAAACAAGGATTGTTTGGCCAGTGAAACAATGGTACAGCTACAAAAGTACATATTTTCCATGTTTCATTAAAAACTAAATGCGGTAATTCCTGAGGTTTTCTTCGCATGTGAACAAGGAATTAAAAATAACACGGCGTGTTAAGACACGGCGCGTGTTAGAGACGGCACAGTACGACACAGTACGACGTGTCAATACGTGTCGTATTATACGTATCACATGGCGTGTCGTTATCCGTGCCGTGTCTGATTTTTTTCATTGTAGGTACAGCATGGTATGTACGGATAAAGGAAGCGATACGGGACACGCATAGGCATGGCACGGGTAGGCACGGATAGGCACGGTTAAGCACGGTTAGGCACGAATAGTTACAGATAGATACGGATAGGCATGGGTAGGCACGTTTAGCAAGATTAGCACGGATAGGCATAGTATGTACGGATTGTGGGCTGTTGGATGTTGATCAGACGGTTGATTTTGTAATTTATTAACGAGATTTTGTAATGGGATTAAAAAGGAGGGAAAATTTGAAAAATAAAATATTTTAAAATAATTTTTGAATTTTTTTTAATAAAATTTTGAATTTTTAAAAATATTTTTCGGATTTTTTTTAATTTCGGATTTTTCTAATTTTTTTGCAATTTTTACAAAAATATTATTTTTTTCCAATTGTTTGTTTAATTTTTTTAACAGCAAATAAATTTAAAATTATTGAATTTTTTTATATTTTTTTAAGATTTTTCCAAATTTTTTATATTTTTTTCCGAATTTTTTATAATTTTTTTCCTACTAAACACGTTTAGCACGGTTAAAGCACGTGTAGCACGACATGTCAACTCGACACAGTACAATACGGTTAAAACACGTCACATTTAAATACGGCGTACTGAATCGACATGATACATATAGCACGCCGTAATTTAATCATACTATGTCTTAACCGTACCGTAACTTATCCGTACATTATCCGTATCGTGCTTTATCCGTACCGTGCTGTCCTCTCGCTAATTTTAGCACGGCACGGCACGCACAATTTTAGAACTCTACATGTGAATGACACCTCATTTTTTACAAAGTACAATAATAGTCAAAACGATTCGAGGAGACATTCGACGAAATCCCCACTACACACAATAGAGACTTTTAAAACAACATGGAAGGGTCTTTTGAGACCTACTGAGCAGAGTTTTCCAACTGATATGCCAATCCATTCTCCTCCATAGCTTCACAACAGAAAATAGATCTTATCAATAAGTTATCGAGGCTTACCTAGATAGATAATCTTTTGAGTACCTTCTTCTTCTTTTCTTCTTTCTGATGTAGTATGCGTAGTAGCAGTTGTCACATGATCCTAAGGAGACGACGAAATATCTCAGCTCAGCTTAGCAAGGATTCACCCTTAATAAGGGAAATATCTCAGCTCAGCTTATTCTCTCATCAGTTCACCACCTTTTTTTTTTTTTTTTGAAACAGTAAACAACAATAAAGAACAAACAGAAAATGTTCTCCCATAATAAATTTATCAGCCTGACTAGACTCATTCTCTCTTTCCCACCTAATAAACCTTTTTAGCTAGTGGCATCTATTTCCCATCCCGCGAGAATTGACAGTTCTTTATGTGGGTTCAATCAGTTTGTTAGCACATGATTAGTCAAGCATGCGGACTAAAATATGTAACGAATGAATCAAGAACAAAATTTAAAGAAAACTAGTATTACAATGCAACAATCAACTTATGTAATTTCAAAAACACTATACAAGTTGGTATGCAATATCACATTATTGCATCTTAATAATGAACAGGTAAAACCATACACAACTCTCAAGTTATGTACCAGTAAAATGTAATAGCTAATATGAACTGCTAACTTAAAACCAGCTAGCAGAGAACCATTCAGTATGCTATACTAGGACCCACGGAGGAGCTAGAACCAATCCGCTCAATTCTTTGTTGTTTATCTGACAGATGGGTTCCCCATAGAAGAAAGAGAATATGAAGTAGAGAGAAGTCGTTCTTCATCTAGTGAGAACCTCTTCAGAGCTGCTGAGAGAGAAGTGTACCTATTCACCAATTGCTTATATGTACCAAGCAATTTCTTCACATCTTCACGAGTTAATTCCTCGGGATTTGCATCCATAAACGGAAACCTAAGTTCTGAAATTACACAAGAAAAAACATCCACTTTAACATTTAGAAGCTAAAAGGGCTTTCTTGCAAATTACACCCAACACCTGTCACGATTGCAACAAAAAAAAAAATGTGACTTGTCTTCTTTATTTGCAATGAAATAAATGCCTTGACTGGTAAAAACAAGCAACAAGTAACTAAAATTACCCTTGACTTCTTTCTCATTGGACTGAATTGCTTGATGGTGCAAGCTTAGGTTATATACATCAGCATGCATGCCTAGTTATATTATTTCAATCTCAGGCCAGTCAGGCATCACATATCCTTCTTCCTTTAAAATCTACTAAACCTAATGCCTACCTTATTTGGTGCCACATTTCCTTCCCAGCTGACTCGAGCATAATTGCAAATCAAAAGAAATTTACTATAAATATACCTTCAGTAATGATCTCCTTCCCCTTCCTTTTTGAGACAGCAGCACCATCTCTATCTACCAAATGGGGCCTGCTATCAGTTGTTGACTGTTCAATGGCCACTTTTGCATCCCTCATATGTTTTTCAAACTCGGCTTCTTCCATTGAAAGAGAGTGTGAATTTATATTTAAAATAAATGTTTTTGCTGATATCAGATTCGTCAGGTAGTATTCTATCTCTGAGACGAGCTTAGTTTCTCTTCTGAATAATTGCACAAATTTCAAATTTGAATGCAACTGTGGAGGATTTGCCTATAAAATGTTTAGACATGTTATATAGTTATCAGTAATCAGTAATGTTATTACTAACTTTAGATGTCTACAAAACAAAAGACCAATTTTCTGAAAGAATATAGAAAATAACCTTATTTTCAATTTTCATAATTCACAAGAAAATAGCTAGCCTGTAGAATGTGAAATTAATTTTATAATTTACTTGGTCATAATCACAACTATTACTTCAGTGAAGGAATTAGGACAATGGAATGACAATAATGACCTTTCCCTGACATGTAGTATATACTCTTCTACCATTACTTATTCATAAAATGCACTCAATATAGCCTATCTAATGGTGATATAACAATCCATCGTGCTAAGGACGAACTAAACAGTATGTATGTAATGTAGAATACCAGCTCAGGAAGGCATATGTTGTGGTTTTTAACCATCAGAGTGACAGTTACAGTTACCAGACCTGAGTAAACAGGAAAGTATATAAAAGGATGAAAAAACTGATAGTTACCAAGAGGACCGTGAGCTTGCCTTGATAGTTACATAAATTAGAACTGGTAAAAATTCATCTGCACCAGCTGGAGAATGGTGCAGGGATTCTGATGCATTCAATAGTAAATTGTTTATGACTTGGCAACAGTTCATGATGCACATCAGCTTATCTCTTGGAGCCTTGTAAGCGTTAATCTTTTGCAACTCTTTCACCGCTAGCTGGTTTCAAAATTTTGAAGTAGCATCAGATAACAAAACAATTTCATTCCACCTCTGTAAAGCATAAAATCATCATGCATAACCCTACAAATGAATTAAAAATAGCTCATAATCTCTCCTGAAAATTGGCTAACACAACATATGCCATCTCAAGCTTCCTCAAAATACCCAAATTGACCTGATTTTTATCCCATTGAAAGAAAGTGTATTTTTGCTAGTTCTGAAGCCAAATGGAGAAATAGAGGGGGCCAGAAATACAATTATATCTATTAGCAGCATATGTAGCATTCCCTATGCTTTACAGGGGTATGCATGATTTCCACATTTCAGGGGTATACAATATACTAGGACAGTTGCAGGTCTACACATCAAATTAGCGCAAGACAAAAACAAATAAGACATAAGCATAAAGTTGTACATGTCAGCTTTGGAAAGATGGATTAAACTGAGTAATGAGAAAATATACCAGCCATGAGGCCTCATTATGCAGGAGTCTAGGCACATCCAAATGGTTGGGTTTGATAAAGCATTGTAACAACCGTATTTTCTCAGATATATCTGAGTCTATTTTAGAATCTTCTGGTAATGAAGCAAATGTGCGATTGAACAATTTTGTCATGATAAATTTTTCAAGGCCCTGCATGCATGAAAGTAGTTCTTCAGATACATCTAAATATAAAGATGTAAATAGAACGGGAAAAAAAAAATTTAATTGCACGATGAAGACATGGGCTAACAGCAGTTTACATCATTTGGCATTCAGTTCCTTCACATCCTAACTTTGCAGTATCATCCTATATACTTTTATGTTTGCAAAATGAGCTCCATACCTTACTACAAATGAGGGGAACAAAACAATGAACCATAATACAATTTGATGAATAAATAACTTGAGACCTTCTCTAGGTTCCTAAATAGCTACATTTTGTTGGATTTTCAAAAAGAAATACTAATTTTTTTTTTTTGGAGACATTGGAAACCTCTTGGTCAAAAAGATTTAGCATGAATCTTGCAAGCATCTAGTAAATCTCGATAGCTTATACATACATCAATTTAATTACCAAGACGGAAATAATAAAGCATTCTGCTAATATTAATCAAAGTGAGGACCAACTTATTGGATAAAAACTTTTTAAGTTATTTTTTGCAAATGGATAATTCTACATAATAATAGATCGACAGAGAACTGCACTGACCAGAAAAGGTCTTGGATGCTTTACAAAAGTACAGTCCATAATAGATAGATGTCTCACCATAGTAGAATTAGGGATTTCCCCTAGCTATTTAGAGATTTCCCTGACCGAAATTAGGCATGTAGATATCTTTACACAAGTGAAGGTAGTTAGGTAAATAATAATGCCACAATGAGACACATTTATTAGACAAGCAAGAGAAATATACCTCGATTGCATTATCTATTTCTTCATAAGATGCATTAAGCCACAGAGGATGTTCTCTGATTGTACCCTCCATAGTCAATAGAAATTCTTGTACTCTTTTACTATCTTCTTCAGCATCAGTTGCATTTAATGAAAATGACACAATGAAACTGCATATAAAAAACTTTAAAAAATAAGAATTGCACTTCAATATCTGCAAATCCATCAGTAAAAACACCTACTCTTCTAGAACAAATACATGTTTCCCACTGTTTTCAGATTGATTTATTTGCAATGTTATGAATTTCACCACAAACTCGGCTGCGATTGCTTCAATTTTAGAGATCATAAGCGTAGTTTTTCAATAAACAATTAAAACTTCGATGAACAGGCCTTGATTGCACACAGAAACAAATTCTACAAAGATGCAAACATCAAAGATTAAAAGGAAGTCCATTCTGAAAGGCTAAATCGAGAAATTATCAAATATTTCAAGCTGAGAAAGACAACGACACCTCTTGATGGTGCGAATGAGGTCGGCGGCGGCCGGTCGGCGCATGCGATCGAGGAATCCGTAGAAATCCGGCGCCGACGAACTGGAGCAGTCCATTTGACTACTCTTTTTGAGTTTGCTCTTTTCTCTCTTTCTTCGTACTGGAGAAGAAGCTCATATAGTACAAAGAGGAGATGATTCTGTTCTTTCCATAATTTGTAAAATAGGATCAGTTAATTGATCAGCAAAAACGATATTTGTAACTCGAATTTGATCGGAGATCGAGGTCGAGGAATGGCAGGTGAGGTGACGTAATAGGATCTGACTAGTCAATCGAGCAAGAAGGACTGGAGGAGGGATTTTTTTATAAATATCCAAAAATCAAACTTATTTACAATAATAACCAAATAACAAACTTATTAGGATAGTTAAACAGAAACGATTACTATTACTCACGTCTTTCCTGTCTGTTCAGTTTTTCTCTGATTTTTTCAGAATTTCTCTCTTTTTCTTATGGGTCCCACGTTTCAATGACACATAATTTTTGTCATTTTCTTAGTATTGCTCATGTCCTCTAAAACTTTGAATCTTTCAATAGAAATATCTAATTTTATGAAAATTTTAAAAGTTATAAACAATATTTGTGTCGTTGAAATATGGGACTTATAAAAAAATGGAAAAAAAGTTTGAGGAACTCGGAATAAAATTGAAAAAACGAGTTGAACGTGAGTAATAATATCGCCTTTATTTGACTCTATGTAATAATAAGTTTGTGACTTAATTATTAGCGAAGATAAATTTAATTCATTGGTTATTTATAAAAAAATTCCACTGCAGGAGGGACCGTCGAGTTCAGTCATCTCCAGTCGCCGAAAACTGGAGGCGTCCTTTTTTAAGAACAGTGTGCGTTCTTTTCTAATAAGAGCAAAGAGATCAAATGGAAACAACAATTAATTTTCACTGAAAGGACGCCTCCAGTTCTTTAAATGAGGAGGGTTTTGATGTCACAAGTATTTGGTGTCATAAATTTTTTTCTTATTTATATTTTAAATTTTGATATTCAAAAATCAAATTTAAATCATTGATCTTGTTTATTCTCATGAGAGATGTATGCATATAAAATTTCATAATTTTTTTAGTTTATTTTATACTAAATCAAGTAGTTAAAAAATAAATGAATCTAGTTAACTATGATTAATTAATTTTAATATATTTGTTTTATAACCATTTGATCTAATATAAAATGAATTTAAAAAATCATGAAATTTTATATGCATGCATCTCTCATGATAATAAATAAGATCAACGGTTTGGATTTGATTTTTGAATGTCAAAATTAAAAATATAAATAAAAAAATTTGTGACATCTTATGATACCAAATATTTATGATATTAGAATCCTTCTCATATTTATATGGCATGATAGTTCAATGATATGCAAATATGCAATCAATGAACATTATTTTTTTAGTGAAATTTAATGGAAAATTTTTAAAATTGAAATAACAGAATAAAACCGTAAAATATGTTTATATGCAAAGTTCTCCGTGAACGAACAAATTGTGACATCTGCCATGTCAATATATATATTTTTTTAGACATTATGAATACACATTAAGCTATATATAGTCACTATATATATTATATATGTAACGAGTTTGAATGTCTATCAAATTAAAATTTCAATTTGTTAAATAAAATAATTATTAAATTATCAAATTTAATATTTTATATTATTATTAAAACGTAAAAATAAAATTTTTATATAAATTTTAATATTATCATTTAATAATAATTTTATTTATCAAATTGAAATTTAATTTAATCAACGTTAAAAACCCCGCTTGCATCTCTTACAAACTTATAGAGCGCTTTACTCCAGAGAGTGTGTAACTTGTGAAAGTCGCCGAACCCTCGCGTAAGGTCTAAGTTGTCGAACACAGAAACGCACACAGAGAATCACATCAGCTCGTGTCCGCCGTCCACGTGGCTCGCGAATCAAATCAAAAAAGAAAAAAAGAGAAGGGTTTCTCTCTGTCCGTCTCCAGTCTCCATTGTCGTCCACACAACTCACCTTCTCTCTCTCTCTCTCTCTCTGTCTCCAGTCTCCACTGTCCTCCACACAACTCACCTTCTCTCTCTCTCTCTCTCTCGGGCTCGCGCCGTGCGATCATATACCCCCACACACAATCTCTTTCTTTCCTTGTCAGAGAACCCTCTGGAGAAGAAGATTGCCATTGAAGAAACCGAGATCCAGCGAAGAACGGTGCGTTCCCTTTTCTATATATATAAAATCGGTTTTGATCCGGATTAAAGATAAAACGATACTAAAATTTGAACTCAGGGCATTTCCTTTTGTCTTTGTTGTTTAGGCGATTCTCCATGGAATGCCTCCGCACTGAATTTACGAGGTATCAATCGATCTCTTTTCGAAAAGCTCTACAGTATATCTGTGTGCGTGCTTGAATTGGACAAATTGAGAGGTTAGATTTAGAACCCTTAGCAACTCACTGCCTTGTGGGCCCAGTGATCTATCCAATGTACAAATTTGATGAAAATTAGGATCTTAACAGAAATTCAAAGCAATGCCAAGGTAAAAGATTGAAGGATTTTCTGGAATTGAGTCCCTCCTTCCCTCTCTCTCTGTATTTTTTTTAATGTGGCAAACCCAGTCCTAATTTCACCCCCAGATTTTGATGTTCGCCGCTTTACAAAATGCATTAAATTTGAATTAACTTTGTTCTTATGCTGTTTACAGACAACTGGGGCCACAATGCCGCTACATCACCGAACTGAATCATTTAAAAAGAAGAATTTCTAGCATCCCTTGCTACACATCTACAAATACATGTTTCCGTTTCAAACTCACTAGTGCTGTGTATCCAACGTGCCCGGTTTATTCAAAAAATAAGGACTGGAAGGCATTTGCAGCTAGTGTCGATTTGGAAGAAGAAGAGCCGTCAAATCTGACAGCGGAACAAACTGATGGTACTGATTCAGAAGTTGTTTCCGTGGATGCTTCTGGAAACATCATCTCGCGAAGTCTCACATCAGATGAGGTAATATGTCGCTCTTTCCTTTTAAAAAAATGCAACCTTAACATGTATTTAAATAGTTGGTTGTTTCTGCTTGCATTTGTTAATAATTGTATAATAAGGAAACTGCTACCCCAATTTTGCAATTAAGACTCAATTTAATTGTGCCTCAACCAGTGATTGATTATCAAGTTGTGCCTCAATTCACACAATTCACACTCAACTGTGCAGCTTAACTCCTTAAGTGTGCAGTTAAACCTAAATGCGGTTCATTTGTGCCTTAAGTAGTCAATTGATCATGCATTGAGGTGTTGATGTCACACAATTCACACTTGACTGTTGAATTGAGTGCACAATAATACTATAAGAGACTAAAAAGCAGCTTGTTGTCTGACTAGTTCTATTTCATGTCGTCTGTTCCTATCTGGAATGGAACTTACAGTAAATTGAACTGCAATTGGAAAGGTCCTCTTTTGCATAATACTACTAACTGTAACACCTAAATTATTAAACCAAATTTGTTTTACTTGTTTGAAATTTAGTTTGCCAAATATCTATTTTCAGTTGAAGGCTCTTTTGGCTGACTCGGCAAGACTGAAGCTGACAAAGAAACTTAGTGAAGCTAATCAGTACAACCGGTTCCTCAAGAGACAGGTTCCTTTCCTTTATTTTTTTTTTCCCTTTTCCTTCATTACATTTTGCAGAACAGCATAGAAGGGGTAATGCTGTGACTTCATTATGTTAGAACTTTGGGAAATGACTTCATTATGTTCATCAAATATTTTGCTTTTGACATTCAGCTCAACTCCATTACCATCAGTTTAACTTCATTATGTTAGAACTTTGGGAAATGACAAAAGTCCGTAAAGTTCGATGTAAAGCACTTCATAATTCATATTACTAATAGGGGTTTCATTTTTTTCTTTTTATGATTTTTTTCATTTGGGGCTTCTTTTATTTGCATTTTCAATACAGCAAGAATAAAAATGAAAAAAGTAGGTCGCAATTAATTACATCTCAGTTTGGAATTTTATGTAACAAAACTAAAAAGAATATTGAACTAATATAAATATTCACAAATTTGTAGATGTACATTGCTTGTTTCTGCACAGAACATGCTAAATAGTGTCATTTGCTAATTAAGAAGGCCCCGTTAGAAGTTCATAGTTTTCAATCAAACAGAACTTTTGTCAATGTTGGCAGGGAAGAGGGTGGGGAGTTGCCTTTGTTCATAGTTTTTTGAACAACCAACATTCTAGTTCAGTAAGATTTTGTTGTTACTAGAATTGAAAAAAATTCAGAATTCTGTAAAGACAGCAGATTGTGAGTTATACATTTTCTGTTCTATAAACTTCTTCGGAGGCCACCAAATTGGTTGACAAATGTTGGATTTGGCCCCCTCCAAGCCGATAGACATTTTTTGTTTACAATCAAGCGAATTTTCATCCTCTCTGTTTATAAACTTATGGAGTGCTCATTTTGCTGTCCATGGCAGCAATAGTTACATCCGAATTGGCAAAAAGAATGTCCATATGCCCACAGAAAATGGTTGTCAACTCAGCATAAAGTTTGTCATAACAGAAAAAGATGTGCAGATGGTCAAAACTTCTGAATGGGTGACCTAATTGGTTCAAATTGAATTTCAGCGGTTTGAGGGGGACAAATCAAAGCATGGTAACTCATTTGTGATATGAAGCAAACTTTAGGGACCTTTGGAGAAATTAGCCCCTTTTGGTTTAATAGTTCCCCTAAGAAAGGAATATTTGCCTAGTAGTTCTTTGATAATTTTTGCATTAATAAATTGTTTTGTGTAAATATTAGTTGAAAACCAAAGATGGCGCGTTCGTGGATTTCAAAAGCGAATTAGCTGTCTTGGAACTTGAACTTCAGGTTAGTTTGGTTTATTGTTTTTCCCTTTTACTTTTTGGTAAACTTGGTAAGAAAAAAATGGGTTTATTTTCTCTTGATAGGCATTGGTTGGCTTAGCAGAAGAGGTGGCTAATGCAGGCATTCCGCCAGATTCCAGAAAGATTAATGGAAATTATATCCATTCACATCTTCTCTCTAGATTACGAGGTTTATTTGTGATTGCCCTGGTAAATGCATTGTATTGCATTTGTTTCTGTCAACAGATAACTATATAAAACTGCTTTTCTCTGTGTAGCTGTGCACGAGAAAATAAAGGAACAGATTGGGGATGTTGATTCATTCAAGTTCCAGGATGTCACTGTGACATGGGTTGGCATGGCTGAGGTAAATCTTCCCAACAACTTGAAAAGAAAAAAAAAATTAGGGCACATTTTTAAGGATGAATTTCGGGTTTGTTTAATAATCAGTATAAATATCCTTCTCAAAACAAGAACATTTTGTTTCCCATTTCAAATATAGCCCTCTCTTCCTCGCATAATATTTTCGAAGGTTGATAAATTACCCCCCCTGTGGTTCTTAAATGTTTAGATAAACAGCTAAGGGGTATTCCTGCACTTCCAAATTAAACAGCAAAGGTGTACAGATGATAATTTTTAATGCTTTGCTAGTGCATGCTAGTTGCTATTTTACAAGGATATACATGTTTTTCACGATCAATCTTAACTAAAAAACGATTTTTTTTTTACAGAGTGTACAAGTAATGGGCTCTTTCGATGGTTGGAGTCAGGGTGAAGAGTTGTCTCCAGAATATTCCGGGGACTATGCCAGATTCTCAGCCACACTAAAGCTTAGACCGGGAAGGTATCTCTGATCCTCACCATTTCTAATCTTGAATGGAAGCACATTTCACCTTTGATTATAATACATGAGCTTGTTTTATTTCTTCCCTGTTAATTCTTTTCTGTTGGAATGAAGGTACGAAATAAAGTTCTTGGTGGATGGCGAGTGGCAGCTCTCCCCTGAATTTCCAACCACTGGAGAAGGTTCAACGCAGAATAATGTCCTGGTTGTATAATAATTATGTATTTTCTTTTTATTTTTACCCAGTAAATGAGGTTTTAAGGAAGAACTTCTACAATTACCTTGTATTTGAAGCATTGTCTGTGAATAGTTGGGCTTCAGTATGTACAAGATATAAATTGGACTACCAATTTAACAATAAATAAAGAATTGATATCATTTTATTCTAGGATATCCGTTTGACCCCGAAAAGAGGTTTTATAAGCTGAATTTTGTTATTCATAACGAAAATATATTTTTTCTTCTTCCATCTAGAATTCTTTTATGACTACTTTTCTTCTTCAGTGCATACTTTTGACTCTGTGTATATATAATTTTTCACACCCATCTCTGAAACAAAGCATACAGGTATCCGTTATTATTATAAATGGAATAGTAAGACTACTATTTCAATTTTGGATCATTAGATTAAAATGGACGCATCTGATTGGATCGGATCGGTTTTATTTGAAATTTAAAGGGTTTTTTCTGAACAAATTTAATTCGCTCGTTTTAATTTAATGATGCAGATTAGAATAATAAAGTCTTACTTTTCTATTTAGAATAATAATGAAGTCTTACTTTTGTATTTAGAATAATAGGTGTTGCTTCTGGATTGCAAGCAATCACTGCTACTTGATGACAGCATATGGCTAGGCAATGGGCTCAGTCACAATGACCCACTGTTATACACAGGCCATGTGCTGTTTCAGCTTGTGTTTAATCCAACATGAGATTTTGCAAGAGAGCAGGAGATGTCATGGGATTAGGGATCGTCATAAGAGAAGGTGTCACATAAACGACCATCTGAATTCTGATTCTCTCTTTTGGTTTTCCAATCTTTCTTTTTTTTTTTTTTTATAGTAGTATGGTTTTCCTGTTTAGTAATTATAGATCAAACTGTGTTTCCTTTGATGCAGATTGGTCAATTAATCGAGCAGTTTTGTTATGGATAAAAAAAAATTTAGTGGTTAATGAAACATAATCATTAATTTTAGTCTGATTTTTTTTATCTGTATTATAAATTCTGATCCAAAGTAGAATTAGCCATATTAATTTCTAGAAATAATTGAATTAACAAAACAGTATTAACTCAGCATATTTTTCCTACATAATGTTATTAAATTATATTTGACTAAAACTTAAAAACAAAATAACAGCAGTATTCTTAGTTCTATTTTCCAATTCCAAGCAACACAAAAGCACACACACTAAAAAAAAAAAAGCGAAACAAAACAAAAGAAAAGAAAAAAGAAAAAAGAAAAAACACTTTGTGCAAAAGTGATCCACTGTTACATAGTAATAAGGCGGTTAGGCCCAGGCCCAGTAAAGAAAAAAAAATCCAGAATGCTCTCATCTCATGCGATCCAACGGACCTCATCAAGTCTTGACTTGATCGACGGTCCTGATTTATCCATACATCCTATAAGAACAGCTCCTCTTCGCTAGGGTTTCTCTCTCTTGCTCGGTTTCTCTTCTCGCCGCCGCCGCGTTCGTAAACAAGAGAGAAATCCGAGGCTCCGCCTAGCGATTTTCGAAGAAAAAACAAGATGGTGAGTTCTAGATTAAGAGGATTTTGAATCTCTTTATACCTGTCTTCTGTTTTGATATAATGTTGAAAACATGAGATCTTGTTAGTAATGATAGTATGTTTCAATTGCCTCAAAAGTAGTTGTGATATTTCTTTCTGTATGTAAATTCTTTCTTTGGTTCCATTTTTGTACGAAGAAGATTGATACTGTAAAATTGAGTTAATCCGAACTGCTCCTGCGTTGTTTGTTTTGTGCTGAAGCTTTTCTATTTGGAGAATTGAATTTTTTATATTAATATTTTGTTTTTAATTTCTGAAAGGTTCTCCAAAACGATATTGATCTGCTAAACCCACCAGCTGAGCTGGAGAAGAAGAAGCACAAGAAGAAGAGACTTGTGCAATCCCCCAATTCCTTCTTTATGGTATGATTTCTCTCATATTTCCTTTTTTTTTGTAAGAAATTATCTTTCATCATTTCTGAAATTATTTATATTGTAGTTAGTTTCATTGTAATTGCCCTGGCAGATTAGTACCCTTAATACCTATATCAAATTTGTTTCAATATCTTAGTTAGAAAATTGTACTGTTTTTATGTCTGACATTTTGGTTTTTTGTCCCAACATCTTATAAGTGGTTGATGTTTCTAATGAAAATCGTATAAATGCTATTTAAATTTAGTTGTACATTCTGTTATGTCTTGTAAAAGGTACTTTAAGAACATGGAGGTGGCTCATCTCCTTTATAATTTAGGCTACAGTGAAGGATTTAACTTATTTTGATTTGGTTTTGCCAATTCATTGTTACCTTGCGATTAATATCTCAAAGTCATGACGTTATGGTTTAAGAATTTATCCGGTTCTTGTATTTCTAATGTGGTTTTGTTTTATGTTTCAATCGTGTAGGATGTGAAGTGCCAAGGCTGCTTCAACATGTAAGTCACCATGATCTGAATCCTTTAATTTCATATATGATCAGATACCATTTTGTAGGAACTGTTACCTATGCAATAGTTTGTATTTCCTGTAATAGTATCCTTTTGTATTTTCCTTTGACTATATTTCCTAGAATGGAAACTTTGAACCTGTTCTGTTCTCATGTCCGTCAAACTTAAACAAGACAGATGAGAAATATTGTCAGTAAATGGGGGAGGGACCAGACTATAATCGATAATTGTTTCCAATTACATATAGGCCCCTTGCATTATATTCTATATTTTGAAAGTTTTTGCATATAATTGTTTTGTATTTAGCATATGACCTTTATTTTTCATTTTATGAACATTGAAATATTGCAGCACAACTGTGTTCAGCCACTCTCAGACAGTGGTCGTGTGCGGCAACTGTCAGCAGGTGCTCTGCCAGCCGACAGGTGGCAAGGCCCGCCTCACCGAGGGTTGCTCCTTCCGCCGCAAGGGCGATTGAGTTTTTTTTCTTTTCCTAAAGCCCCCCCTTTTTTATCCCAGTTTTAGCGTCAGTCTTGTTCTTAGTGTGTTTTGAGTTTCTGGCTTTAGGTTATGAAATTTTGGGGCTGGTTAATATGTGAGAATGATGAGATATTTTGTTGCTTTTATGGAGATTAGTTGAACGTTCTTGTTTAAGCTGAATCTTAATGTTATTTGCTGTCTGATTGTCTTGACATTTTGCTTAGAAAGTAGAATATATTGAAATTTTGGATGGTAACCTTTTGTTGGTGTTGCATTCTTGAAGTGAATAAATGTTGGAATTGTGGGACTGGCTTTAGGAGCAAGATGTTTGGTATCTGGGTACAGAATTATCCATACCGAATTATTTTGGAAGTTCTTCCTAAGCCTAGCGTTATGAATGGTACATGCTCATTTAATTACAAGGGCTTTGTTTGAAGCAATTAGGATGATTAATGTTGTATGCTTTAGTAAAGTGTTTGTTAATTATAATATTTGGATGTTAGAAACTTTCAATATTTAGGATGATTGAAAGTTTGAAGTGCACCTGCATCAAAATATACATCTTTCTTTTTTTTTGGAAATGAGGGTCAAAATAATCCGTCTTTTTTCTCTATTAGAGTTCAATTCAATAGAAATAATTGGTCCTAGGCATAGAGGAACCACACCAATCCATCTTGAATTTGGTGGTGAAACTCTACTGTGGTGACGATATTGTAGGGGAGGTCTGGCGGAAAAATAACTCGACGTCAGAATGTGAAAAAGCTTAACACCTCTTTTTTGACTTTTTCACTATTTCGAAATACAATTTGAAATATAAAACAAATCGAAATACAAAACAAAAAAATCCAAATTCAAAATGCAAAAGTCCTTATTAAAAACCTCAATTCGAACATCTCTTCCACTTTATACTATGGAACCCGCCTTTCTTTCTATTCTATAAGATCTATAAGAAATGCGCTTTCTCTTCTTCTTAACTTTGACCCGAAATCACATGGCTGAAGAAAGGTTCCTTTTTGAGGGTACTTCCGGGAACAAATCCAGTGCAGACGGGGTGGGGCCTGTAGCTCAGAAGTATTAGAGCATGTGACTATGAACCACGGTGTCGGGGGTTCGAGTCCCTCCTCGCCCAAAACCTTAAAATGAAAGGCCCTTTTCCTCTGACGGTAGGAAAGTCATGATGGGGGTAGTGAACGCAGAGTTCTTTAACTTAGGTATGATTGTGTGTTGAAATAGGCTTATATTTCTAAATTTAACGCAATTAAGGATTTTTGTTTTATATGACTGAAATTCTATAGGTCGGTCACACATATCCAAACAAAGACTAGAAGTATGATAGGAAAAAGAGAAGACAATAAAATCGAATATTCCAAGAAATTAACTAAAAATGTTCATTTATTCATCTTCTCTCTTTTTTTTAGTAAGCCTCTCCTTTTTCGGATTTGGAATGGAATGCATACATTCCAAATTGAGTCTGCTATTTGAATGAGAAGTAAGATAGAATGGATTAAAAAAAACTGTAACGAAGGGATTGATCATTCGAGTAAGTATCCATTTATTCTCCGATAATGCAATCTTCCCCTTGCGTATTGGTACTTATCGGGTATAGAATAGATCTGCTTCTCTTTGTTCTTACGAACATAGTTGTTCCCTTATTTTTCTTTTCAATGAGATGAAATAAAAATGAAACACAGAATCTACTAAAAAAAAGTTTAGGTACACAATATATCGTCTTCTTAGTTTAATACGTACGATAAAATAAAGTTTCTATTTCTCTTTGATAAAGGGGTATTTCCATAGGTTTACCTTAGTATTGTGTTCATACTGTCATATTGAATGATCCCGGTTGACTGCTTTCTATTTCTATAATGCACACAGCTCTAGTTGCTGGTTGGGCCGGTTCGATAGCTTTATACGAATTAGCTCCTCTGACCCCGTTCTTGATCCAATGTAGAGATTATCATCTCATGGTTATTGAGAACGAATCAAATCAGATGGTTCTATTTATCAATCTTTCTGACTTGCTCCTACGGAACCAAGGTCGAAAGGATTGAAAGGGTTAGTCATTCACAACCACTGATGAAGGATTCTTCGAAAAGTTCAGTATTAGGAATCCTTTTTAGAAATCGAATGGATTCAGTCTTATACATACGCAAGGAAGGTAATCAAGAAAATAAAGAAGATCGGTTTTTCTTTTATCACTTAGGAGCTGTGCGAGATGAAAGTCTCATGCATGGTTTTGAATGAGAGAAAGAAGTGAGGAATCCTCTTTTCGACTCTAACTCTCCTACTCCAGTCATTGCTTTTCTTTCTGTTACTTCGAAAGTAGCTGCTTCAGCTTCAGCCACACGAATTTTCGATATTCCTTTTTATTTCTTATCAAACGAATGGCATCTTCTTCTGGAAATCCTAGCTATTCTTAGCATGATATTGGGGAATCTCATTGCTATTACTCAAACAAGCATGAAACGTATGCTTGCATATTCGTCAATCGGTCAAATTGGATATGTAATTATTGGAATAATTACTGGAGACTCCAATGATGGATATGCAAGCATGATAACTTATATGCTGTTCTATATCGCCATGAATCTAGGAACTTTTGCTTGCATTGTATCATTTGGTTTACGTACTGAAACTGATAACATTCGGGATTATGCAGGATTATATACGAAAGATCCTTTTTTGGCTCTCTCTTCAGCCCTATGTCTTTTGGTGTGGATGGCGGGCAGGCCTATATCTCTTGGTTTCAATAGGACTCCTTACGAGCCTTCTTTCTATCTACTATTATCTCAAAATAATCAAGTTATTAATGACTGGACGAAACCAAGAAATAACTCTTTACGTGCGAAATTATAGAAGATCTCCTTTCAGATCAAACAATTCCATCGAATTGAGTATGACTGTATGTGTGATAGCATCTACTATATCAGGAATAGCAATGAACCTAATTCTTGCAATTGACAGGATACCCTCTTTTAGCTTTTAGGTCTATTTCTTAGTTCAAGATCCCTCTTACTAACTGGAACAAAAGAATTAGTGGATCTGTTCCGCCCAAAATGAGAATGGCTTAGGGTTATGAACTTATAATCATGGAATCGACTCGATCATCAAATTATAAGTTCATTCCATATCGGACCAGACCCGAATAGGGTTATGTACATTCTTATTATGAGAATGAGAAAGGGTCATTCAAGCGTATGTAAATAGATACTATTTTGACATATTGATCCCTACGTTCTGGCATTCTATTTAGAATTAGGAATAGGCGTAATCAGACCTGCTTTTGACATATCTATCCTATCCTTATTTGGGCACCATATTGACTTTTTTGGACTTCTATTGAATCGAGAAATAGCTTTGATTGCACTTTTAAATATAAAAGGTATCCTTTGGATAATGAAAATCGAAGCAATTTGATGTCTGACTCAGGCCTATATGACTGATCGATAGAAATACTCCAACATTTCACCTTTGTCACATATGGAATATATGACATTAGATAGGTATCATATTCATGGAATACGATTCACTTGAAAGATGCCTTGATGGTGAAATGGTAGACACGCGAGACTCAAAATCTCGTGTTAAAGAGTGTGGAGGTTTGAGTCCTCTTCAAGGCATAATATTGAGCTCATTGAATGAGCATTCTCAATAGCATATTTCGGATCTAATCAATAGTGATATGAAAGAGTATCTTATCTGTGGATACGAAGTATTTCGATGATGCCCACGATCCGAGTCTGAGCTCTTGGAATTGGAATAGGTTTGGCAGTGGATCACAAAATCTTGGTGATCTTCTCTATATAATTGATGAGTAGTCCGTTTGGAAATCATCCGCACCACACTCACCGCCTGAGTATATGACTCAACATGTCTTTCTAAAGAGGTCCATCTTTGCCTCTTAGACAAGAGAATAGCAATTTACAAATTCTGTCTCGTCAGGACATCTATTTCTATTACTATCAAATTCATAAATGAAATTGAAGTCGTTAATGGTAGGGTTACCATTATCCCTATTTCTTTTATGTGTTCCTAAGAAAAGGAACTTTTCCATTTCTTTTGAGGTCTAAAAAAAGGGTATGGAAGCACATAGGAACTCTTGAATGGAAATTGAAAAGAAATGGAGCTACGGTTCCGAAAAGGTCAGATCTTTGGCACAAGAAGAAGGGGTGATCCATATCACCTTGACTTGGTCCTCCTTCCCTCCTTTTTTCCCAATACCGAGTTGGGTTCTTCTCCTACCAGTATCGAATAGGACATGCTGAACAAAATCTTCTTCATGTAAAACCTGCTCGATTTCGATCGGGAAAATCGTACGGATTTGATGAGAGCATGTGCTATGGTTCGGTAGTCAATCCTGTTTCCGATAGGAGCGGTTATGGGATCGCATCTTTCCCATTCCTGAGCTATCCATACTAAATAGTACAAAAAGAAGGTCCGACTCCAAGTTGTTTAGGAGTAGTGGCCTTGAGTTTCTCGACCCTATTAGTTAGTAGGCAGGGAAGGGATATAATTCAGCGGTAGAGTGTCACCTTGACGTGGTGGAAGTCATCAGTTCGAGCCTGATTATCCCTAACCTAAAGCCAATCTGAGTTGTTCTATTTGGGCTTAGTTTGCTAAAAGGGCCTTGACGAATAAATAAATAAATATACTTCATAATATTTAAGTAATAAAAAAAATAGTTAAATCGTGATACTATAAAAAAATAAAAAAATAAAAAAACTTTTCCTATCTATTAATTTGCAAATTTTCTAAAATTTGCTATTGACTTATTTATGAAATTTTGGTAGAATATATATCGATAGTCACTTGGTCGAGGTTCTAAAAAAAAAGGAAAATATTTCCTATCTATTAATTTGTAAATATTCTAAGATTTACTATTGACATAGAAGTTGAATCAGATTAGTATATATTGTAGATAGTTATTTGATCAAGGTTATTTCAAAAAATAGGAAAAGTAGAACAGTCTGGTAGCTCGCGAAGCTCATAATTTCGAAGCCATGGGTTCAAATCCTGTCTCCGCACCAGTGTTTTGTTTTTTTGAAACTAAACATTGGTTCGGTTAGTTATTCACTCATAACTCAAAAAATTAAAAACTAAATCAGGGAAGGTTCGAATCCTTCTGCCCCCCGTATAAGGCGATGATCATCGATCTATATTGTTTGTATTCTTGATTGAATTAAGAGGCTTGTGTGATAAATATCATAAATAGAACATGTTTCTTTTTTTTATCAAACTCTAGGCTAATCAAACTCCGGGCTAATATGAAGCGCACGAAAGACAATTCCGAATAAGCTTTGTCTTTGAACAAGGAAGCTATAAGTAATGCAACCAGGAATCTCATGGAGAATTTGATCCTGGCTCAGGATGAAGGCTGGTGGCATGCTTAACACATGCAAGTCGGACGGGAAGTGGTGTTTTTCCAGTGGCGAACGGGTGAGTAATGGGCAAGAACCTGCCCTTGGGAGAAGAACAACAACTAGAAACGCTTGCTAATAAATCGTAGGCAATGATCAGTAACTGGTCCGAGGGGGAGTCGCTTGGTAGCAGGGAACTGGGTTGCATTCAAAAATGAATTCTTTTGTATACGTCACTAGTTCAATCCTTTGTAGGAACTACCCCTAATAACGAACTTGCAAAAAGGATCTGTTTATCATAAAGAGATTTTTTTTCCTGATCCTGCTTCACCTTAATTGGTATTTGAACAAAAAGACCACAATCCACTTTTGGTAAAAGTGATGACCTGATTCGAGTGGGGATAGCATTTCTCTTCTACATGTATATGGAGTTTTTAAAAATCGAAACATCTAGAAAAATACAAACATCTAATAGAGGTAGGATTTGTCGAACGAACTGCACTCCTTCATATACATCAGGAGTCCATTGATGAAAAGGGGCTGGGGAAAGCTTGAAGCCAATTCCTACAGTGATGAATATAAGCACAATTGAGATTCCTGAGGAGTTATACATTTGTGTATTGATAAGACCATTCACTATCTCTTGAAGCTTGATCTCCCCTCCAGATGAACCGTATAGCCAAGAGAAAGCATGAACCAGAATAGAAGAGCTTGCCCCACCCATGAGTAAATATTTCATAGTAGCCTCATTAGACCGTACATCTCTCTTCGTATATCCAGATAATAGGTAGGAACATAAACTGAAATATTCTGGAGCTACAAAGATTGTTATTAAATCATTAGCACCACATAAAAAGATTCCTCCTCGAGTAGCTGTTAATATGAATAAAAGAAACTCTGTTATAGACATTTTTGTACATTCAATATACTCTACGGATAGAGGAATACATAGAGTGGAACATAGTAAAATAAGAAATTGAAAGATCTCGTTGAAATTGTTCGTTTGGAAATTTCCCAAAATATGGTTCACTGCTTTGGGTATTAGTCCTATGGCTTTCAACCTTAACGGTTTCAATTTTAACCAATCTGTAGTTGACAGTCAGGATCGTGTTATTAATGCTCACAACTTTCCTCCAGACCTAGCTGCTGTTGAAGTTCCTTCTATTGAAGGATAAACTAGATTTTTTGAATTATTCAATATATTAAAAATTTGAATATTAATTTGAGAAATACCCAATATACAATATATTAGTCTAAAAAACTAATATATCATACAGCAATTCTTACTATGCACCTATCCATCCCATCCTCTCTACAAATGCAAACCCAAGAAAATGTCAAGCCATTAGCTCACTAAACCAGCAACAAAATTCTAGCAATGACAACAAAAGAGACTAAAAGAAACATCACCTCTTCAGCCTCCTAGTCCTGGCTACTGTGTGAAAAAGTGATGTCATATGGCACTGAGAAAACAAATACTATGCACAACTCCACTAGAAAAAGAATTATGTATGATGCACAATAAGAGACGCTCCGTGGCACAAAACCATAACAGAAATACAGAGAAAGCAGTATTCAGTACATCAACAACACATATAAAGCAACTGCAATCAACTAGAAACAGGGCCTGAAATATACATCTTTTGTAGTACCATATGAAGCTATTTCTAATTTGCACATTTGGTACCAATATGATGCACACTTGCATTTTTTTCACCTTAAAATTTTGATTAAAAAAACAGTCGAAGAGTATTTGAGAGATGGGAACTAGGAGGGATAGGAATTTTAATTTTTTTTATACTAATATAAGTCGCATTTTGTTATTTCAAGTAAGAACTGGGAAATCTTCAAATATTTTTTCTTTTTGAGGAAAAAGGAAATCTTCAAATATTTTTGGGTCGAATGCACACGTGAAAAATAGTTTGGTTATGAGTTTAGTATATATCACATATTCTTGCAATTTTCCTTTTATGAATATCAATTTCTGTACCCAATAATGGTCTGTCCGTGGATGCAATTTCTTTCTTCTGTTTATTGAAATCATAATTAAATTCTTCCGAAGCAACGAAAACAAAGTCCTTATCTTGAGGCTTCTAATAATAATGTGTGAAGCAAAAATTCTAGTTTCCCAAGTAAAACACCTAGTAAAATTGCAAAAAATGTTCCTAGAGACTCCTTTTCAAAAACAAACAGACATGAATGCTCTAAAAATACTATTAACTGCATACACAAATTAGATTTCCACTAATTAAAAAACAAATCAATGGTGCAGTACATACTGTCAAATGCATAGTGACTACTTGTATTATATATAGTAACATGCAAATTTAATTGGCGATCACCAATTGGGACAACATACATATAATAATCATAAAATTTCATGTATATGCCTTAATGTTTTAATTAGTTTGTCTACAAATTGAACGATAAGAAAAACGAGCATGTAATCTGATTTCTGGCAACTTAAAAATGCTAGATCAAATTAGGTAGGAACTCTACATTTATATTAGTATATAGAGATTTAACTAGTCTGTGGACACGAGTATGATCAACAATTACAAGAAATTCAAATTTACTCTGATTTTTTTTTAATTTAGCATACCCGAAACTTTTTCAGTCGATATACACAAGTAAACCATTTAATGCTCCATCAGTAGTACTATGTAGCAATATCAGTTTTAGAAGTTGGTAGCTTCAGATCAGCAGTGCGCTCGGTCTTTTCGATTTCACTAAACAAGTTGGATTTATCTGCATTCGATGCTGTAAAACTGTTTTCATTTGAGTTTTTAAGAAACCGATTAGCAGAGTCTAATCCGTAATTAACCTGCATAGAAGAAAAGAAAATGCATCAGAGAGAAAAGTTGAAATACTAATAGATTGCATTCCGCAAATAATTAAAAAGAAATGCAAACACACTAGTTTCTACCATTGAAGAGGAAAGCTTGACCAGTGATTTGGCCATTGGCAGCACACAAAACCTGAAATAAATATAGACCTCTTAACTTTACTGCATCCATAACCAAACTCAAATAAAATTTAAACCGGTTTACAACTCTCATGCATCAAACCAAAAAATTTGCCGAGAGAAATAAATAAAGATTAATCATATACTTGGATCTTCTTTTTTTTTTCCTGATAGAACCAGTAGGTACCAGTACTGCTTAAAGTTCAAAGCTGAATATGCTTGATAAAAAACCAATTTACAGAAAAGAGCTACACTTGATTCCAAAGAAAGCAATCGATAGTCTAAGTCTAACATCTTTGCATATTTCATAAGGGACATTTTCGTGCGTGGCCTGAAAAACTGAAAATATCACACATACCCTTGGAAAACTAGAAATATCATATGGGTACTCTTCCAAAGAATAGGCAATATCACATCGATTCCTTTACTTACAAATATCATAGACACTCTGTAAACCCCAAATGACCCTCTTCTGTTACAGATTCTCCGAGCAAAAGAAAAGAAGAAAGCTAATCTTTGCACCTTTGGAATGCAAAGGGAATGAAATCATGTTCAACACTTCAAAATGAGTATCAAGGGTTTACAAGTGATAGTTTCCCTGTTCAATACCAAAATGGTACAATCTCAAAAGGGTGGGGATCTCTTGACAATTATTATTTTGATAATCTTGACAATGGATTTTCAAATAATTAAAAAAAAATCTTAAAAATAGAAAAATTTTATAAACGTATTATTGAACTCATAGATTGATTATGTTTCAACTTTCATATAATTTAAGAGTTATTTGATACTCCATCAAGGACTGTTAAATTCCATCTCAAAAAGGGGTGCCTCCCTACCTTATTTGTAATATTCTACTCTACTAAGTCAGAAATGTAAAATATGAGACATCGATTTTAGAATTTACTCTGACAAAAATGTCAGAGAAAAGAAAAGAATACAAATTCAGATAACAGTAATAAGCATTCACTAAACATAAACATAATTAGAAGAAACAATCTACATACATTCCTCTTCCACCAGCTAAGGCTTCTTCAGCTGGATCCTTCCATTCATCAACTCTGAATTTACAAAAGAAGAATAATAAAATGGAGCACAACAGAAAAGAGAAGCAATTAATTAATACTCTGTCAGTTTAACTCAAACAATCGACGATCAATTAAGATATACAATAACTATAAGGAGAAACAAAAAGAGAGAGAGAGAGAGAGAGAGAGAGAGAGGCGTAGGTACATCCAGCCGTAGCGGCGATCGAACAGGAGGCGCTTGGCAGGTCGAGATGAGTCGCCTCTCATTGACGATGCTGCTCAGTGCTCACAGAGAAGTGGATTTGTTCGCAAATCGCAACTGGGGAAGAAAGCACAAGGAAGAAAAGAGGAAGAAAGATGGAGAAGTAGAATTAGAATTAGGATATATATTTTTTTTTTCAAGGAAAGAGTTCTGGGAAGAAAATGGGCCGTTGGTTTCTTAGCCCAGCCCAAATTTGTGTAGCATTCAAAACCTGCCCAGTAATTGTTGTATTGTTTTAAGTCTGTTACAGTAATAACACGTAGGTTTAAATTTTATAAGAGATATTTAAAAAGAAATAAATATCGGAGATAACGGGATTTCTTATATCAAAAAAAAAAAGTTTATTGTATTTGTTTCAAATAATTTCTAGTTCCTTTCTTTTCCTCAGTCGAACAAATTTGTTTTTCACTCTGGCATGCCTAGCTCAGAGTTACTAAACCAGTTATATATTTTTTAATTAGAAAATATTTGAAAAATATTATTGTCGATATCAACATTATTATTTAGATTAAATGAGTTATTCTTTATCGTCGATACCAACTTTGTTATTTAGATTAAATGAATTATTCTTTATGTTAACGAATTTGTTATGCAACTTATTTTATATAGTAATTTATCATTCAATTCAAATACATTGAATTGTATAATAAAATCCCCTACATGAATATAACTCATTTAATATAACTCATTTAATATGAATAATAAAATCAGTATATACTCATTTAATATGAATAATAAAATCAGTATATACTTATTTAATATGAATAATAAAATCAGTATCGACATGACATTATCTGTATACCAGTTCCATTTTAAATTAATAAAATAGTTGAACCCCTAAATTAGTTGTAATATTTTTTATAAAGAAATGTAAAACAGGAAAAAAAAAGTTGAATTTGCATGAGGGAAACAAAAAAGCAAATTTTAATTCGGTACCAATATCCCTGCATTGACAAACTTAAATACAAAAGTTTCAATTAGGTCCATTTTGCTTCTCATACTTTATTCAAACAACAACACACACAAGAACATCCAACAACCAAACACTCTATAACATATTTAACTTCTTGCACAAAGCACAAGTTGCTCATTCGACCTTACGAGGAGATGTTGACACCGGAGAGAAAGTCACGGCTGGCTTTCTGACAGGTGGGCCTTCTAGAAGAAGTGGTCGACTAGCAGCAATGCTGGCATCGGGGAGGAGAGCATGACGTTTGGGCCCAGGCGAGGACAGCAGAAGGCGAAAGGTCCATCCAAGCACATCCGGGACAAAGACGCGGTACAAGAGAAATGCATCGTACCATGTAGGGTATTTCACATAGCCATCACCGCGGCATGCAGCGGCAACCATCATTCGTGCAAATTCTTCGACATGCCCACTAGTTAGAGGTACCTGCACAATATGTTACAAGTGCACATTACATAAGCTACTCTAGACTTGTTACCCAAATACAAATTTACCATTCAACCCCTGATTAAGCAAAAAATATAAAAATAAAGTTTCCGAGATCGATTTAGCCTAACAAGTCCGATTAACAAGCACAATCAACCTCAATAAATATCGAGGAAATTAAACCTCAGTGCGTTTTTTCAACTCAATTTAATTGAGGAAATTTGTTTAATTTGGTTCCTTTTCATGTGATTTAATCTTGAAATTAAAAGCTTTAGCATATATATCTTACCTCCTTTTCCTCTCTCCATTGCATCTCTGATCCTTCTTCAAGCATGAATTTGCCTCTACTCATATCACCTCCTATCCATCCATGAGTTGCAAGGGTGATTCCCACATCATCCTTCACCTCATACCTTAGTGTATCATAGAAATTTATCACCGCCGCCTTAGCCGCCTACGATCACCCGAAAAAAAGAAAATATATCGCTTGCAATGAATATTGTTGCAACAATTATTGGTTTTAGTTATTTCAAATTAAATAATTTTGTGGACTTACTGCATATAGGCCCATTCTAGGCATCGGCAACCAGCTTTCAATTGATGCATTGACAACCACGCGACCACAGCTTTGTCGGAGATAAGGAAGAGCAGCATAGGTTGGATATACATTTCCCCAAAAGTTTATATCCTATCACAAGTACATCAGATAATTAAGCTTAAGTTTTCAAGTGCGCAGCAAATTAATTACAAAACAAGGAGCAAAAGTATTTTTATCCTTTGTTTCTTTTTTGTTTACCATCAAATGAGGAAAAATCGAGGTGTCCACCGCATCCTCAAAATAAAAGCTGTGGCCTAAGCTGGAAGTATTGACTAGATGATTCACTGTCAAAAAAACACAAAATAACTAGTGTCAAAATAGACATGCATGGTACTTCTAATTTTATCAGTAAACACATTTACATATTATGATATTTTGCCGGGTTAGAATTGCACGAAACTGGCACGAACTGTGAGAAAGAAATACTCACACTGGCCAAAGTAGCTAATGGTATCACTGATGAACCGCCTACAATCGTCTTCTTTAACCACATCTGCCGCGATAACCAGTACTTGTCTTGCACCAAGAACGCGTGCATTTTCTCTGATGCCGAACAGCCTGTGCTCCCTTCTCGCTACTAATACCAAGTTCACCTTTCTCTTTGCATACTCATATGCTATTTGCTAAATTACAGAGCAAACAATTCAGTGCTCATTGACATGCATGAATGTATAAGTTGCATTTGATTAAATATAATCAAAATGTTATACAATTGGAACTGTGAATTCACTAATCAGATTAAATCCCACAATTCTAATTATATTCTTCTTCTTTTACAGTGACATAATTTACGAGGGGCCGATATCGTGGGGTATATGATAGGCTCTGAATAGATCATTTTTTCATATAGATACAATGACCATATAAATCACATATGCAAACTTTATAAAGAAAGGATTATCAACTAATATTTAAGTAAATACAGACTGTTAATTTAAGGAAGATGTGATCAAAATTTTCAAATCAAAGGTGACAAACCTTTTGATTTTGCATGCATGCACTGAACCACTAAATCACTAAGCCAAATAAAAAACCACTAAACCAAAAAAATAGAAACCAAGATCAGCAAATCAAAGGATCTTGAGTTCTTGACAGAGCCACCAACTAGGATAATTAAATTGTGATTAGAATCAACAAAATATTTGTACGATCAACTCAATAAATTCTTCAAAATTGACATGATAAAGTTAATTAATCACTTCCTAACTAGCTATCTGATCAAAACAAACAACAAGAATTTCCCTATACAAAAATTGAATTAATTAAGATCAGTTAATTAATTGGGGGTGGAATAATTAGTTACCTCGCCGATGGCAGAAGAGGCGCCGGTGATGAGTACAACCTTGTTCTCCATGTCCTCCCGAAAGAAGGTCTTGACGGCCCACTCGGCAGCATGCAGAAATGAAAGCGTCGGCCACGCAAACGCCATCATCACCATGCTCGCCGGCGGCACGACCACATTCATCACGCTGTTCAGAATATACTCCATATATGCTTATACTACTGCTTTCTTTTTTCTTTTTTCAAAGACAAATCAATGCAAGAGTGGACCAGATATATACTAAATATTATATATATGTGTATATATGAAATATATTTGGGTGATTGATAGATAGTGAAATGATACTAAGGTTGAATAAATTTGGTATATGATTTTATGACAGATCAAAGAAAATCTCTGATCTCTCTCTCTCTCTCCCTCCCTCTCTCTTTTTCTTCTTTTTTTCTGGTAATTAAGTTTCTCTCATTTCTCTTGGGAGAAAGAGAGGGAAAGAGAAGCTTAGCTTGGTAGAGTACATTATATTTGATATTTAAGTAGTAGGAAAGAGATAAGAACATGTAGAGAGAGAGAGAGAGAGAGAGATCAGGTAAGACGGATGGCATGTAAAGCATGCACACGTTACAGAGCTAGGGGCTTGAGGGGATGACACGTGTGTAGCATCCCTCTTTGGATTCTTGCTGAGCAATTTGTTTCCTTTCTCTTTCGTGTTTAGTTGCGGAGAGTGTCACTTGAATAATTAATCAAGTGTGAGTGAGTCACTTAAGTGTGCATTAATTATACCATTTCAAGTGGAAAATAAATTGCTTTTCTTTTCCAATTTTACCTTTATTTTTTCTTTTCTTTATATAAAAAACTCTCTTTAATTCCAGTATTTATTTAATAGTGATATATACCACCGATTTCATATTGAAACTAGAATTATATTTTGAGTACTACAACAACCCAGTATTCTAGGAATTCTAACAAAACCAATTACTTATTTTATCTAAGGAAATGTTAAAAGAGACATAAAGTTAAAACAGTTTGCCATAAATCTGGTACCACAACCCGGTATCATGGGTATGCATAGATCATCTAGTTTTATAGGTCAATCGCTTCTTATCCTTCTTCAAAAATTTCTCTCCACATCTTCACACGCCTGTGAATTGCAACTTCTACATCTCTTTTTGTCAACAATTTATTGTAAAGTGATGTTGAAAAACAAAATAAGTATGCAATTCTAAGAGAAATTCTTCATCAAATATCTTTCAACTATTCTTTAATATCATTGGATCTAACCCAAACCCAAGACTGCTTTTTGAATATCCTCTTCAACGTGGTAGGAGCAACATTTCTTGATTATACATCTTTAGAATTAATCCCTTAAATTATTTGAACAATCAGTTCAATTTGAACTATTAATATCTGCATATAATTGAAGAGGTAAATCTTCCACATCACTTGGTATAACTAATTGGGGTTTTAGATATGAATTATTTTTCCCTAACTAACACCAGTATTTTATCAGATGAATTATACTCATTCCTAAAGATCTGACATTTTTACAGTTACCTCCTTTAAAGATAATTTTATTTCTTTGTATCCAAATTATCCAAATAACAGCTCCTCTAACTAATTCCACAATTTTCCTATCTTTTAAAGGTATAGGATTATTTAATTGCCAGATTTCCTGAATTGTAGTGCCAGTAAAACTAAAATTGTTGTAATTTGCTATTCATGATCAAATCAATTCTACAAAAGGATATGTAACAAAAAGATGGTCTGCAATTTTTACTTGAGAGCAAAATACACATTGAGGATTGCCTTGTCATCCTTTTTTGATTAAATTATCCTTGGTAACTTTTTTCTTTTGTACCAGCCAAAGAAATATTTTTATTTTCAGAGGTAAATATCATTGCCAAGTTGATTGAAATTCTTCATTTGAAATTCCACCATATTCTAACCAGCTATAATAAGATCGAACAGTAAAAATATCACTGTTCTTCCAACTCCAAGCAATAGAATCATTAGTATTAGAAGGATTAAATTTAGCTAAGTAATCAATTAAAGAATAAAATTTATCTACCAATTAAAGATGGTATTTATTTTTTTTTAAATATCTCTTTCAAAACTTAAACATACGTCTCTCCATCGATAGACGAGACCTATCACTACTATGTTAGGCCTTCGATTTTTACCTTTTTTTCTAATAATTAATCTTCCATGTATCTCTTTTTGTTCGGAGGACGTGTACGATTTTCTAATTGGAGATTTGATCAAATTATTCAATTATAAATATTCATAAAATATTTTCATTTGAATATGTTATCTTTTACATTAAGGGTATTAATTGTCTTGGTTAATAGCCACTCGACTTTTTCTTAGTTAAATGTGTTACAATATGCCATAATATTTTATAATTAATATATTTAAATAAAAACTCAAACGGCATATTTACCCCCATTAATTTCTTCTTTCATGCAAGATTAAGAAGTATATTATCTAAAGAAAAGATTAAAAACAAAAAAGAATGCATTAAAAATTAGTTATTTATTTATTATGATTAAAAGGATCTGTTTGTTTATAGATAAATTTACTAAAAAATATTTATTCAATTATAAGATTAATATAGACGCATTACTTATGAAGAGAGAAAAAAGAAGCTAACGTTTAGAATTCATCAATCAAAATTTCCACACTAAAATATAATGCAACAAAGTATAGTTCTATATATGACAATTTATAATCAAATTATGACATGAAAATCCCTACCCATATATAAAAAAACTCAACATCAAAAGTAACATTCTCACAAATAGCTTTCGCATATCAAAAACCAATGTTTAGTATTGGATTGGTCTTTTCAAAATTATAGGTAGATGTTAGTTTAGGTAGTTAAGATTAATTCTCTACATCTAATCAAAATTTGCACGCATTACATTTGATATTCATAGACAACAACAAGAAGAATGTATAAAGTTGCCTAATTTATTCAAAATAATTCATTCAATTATACAAATGTGACAAATATCTTCCAGATTACAGATATTGAGCCATGCATGTCAAAGCGGAAAAAAGTAATTATAATTCACAATAAAGCATGGCCTCTGCAAAAAATGATAAGGACTATTATGAAATTTCATAAGAATTTGGGGCACTAATGCAAATTGAGAGAATCAAATAATTATCAACAACTGGACCAGAAAGTTATATAAGGCCGTATAATCTACATCACAAGGCCTAATAGATCCAGCCTTTAACTATAGAGATTGATTGGGCTTGCATTTATTATCACAAAAGAGAAGGCCTAGATAATTAGGTAAGAGTGAAATTGGGCAAAATTTAATAAATCTCAAATCCCAAATATAACTCAAAACCCTATTGCAACATTTTTTTCTTTCTTTGACAAAAATGGAAACCGGATTGCTATTCTAATCTTGCAACTCTTCTGAACTATGAAGAGAGAAACGAGGGGAAAAAGAATTCTCTTGCCAAAGCAACTTCAATTTCTTTTTATGCTACTGATTTGTTAACACTAAGCAGAACAATTGTGTTATAGTATGGCACTCAATAGTTCAATTAGATAGACTTGAATTACACTGATTTGAGTTGATATCAGCTTATTTTAATCAAAGCCAACTCACCAGTAACTGGCAACACAAATTGCTGTCAGTTAGGAGATTATTTTCAAAATCAAGTTGATGAATTATAAAATAAAAAAAATAAAAAAGATTCCATCTTGATAAGAAGGAATGCACTACCTTTCTCAACGCTCTGAAAACAAGTAATTAAGAGCAAAAATACTGGAAATTGAAGTCATACTGACTGAACAAATTTTACGAATTTTTCCGGCAATTCGACGTACAAATGTACTTACTTTATTCTCTTTATACAACCAACACATCAAAAACCACTACACAAACTTCAAAATTGAGTAAATTTCTCCCACTCACCTCATATACAGATAATTTTGTATTCAGAGAATAACACATACACTTCTGTGTACAAATTAATTTACTCAGAACCTATGAGAGATTTATCGACCTGAAAATTTGCAAAACAGCCCTTAACTTATGAGGGAACTGCACAAAGCCACACTCCTTGTGCTGTTTGAACAATGCTATACCCCTTTACAAGTTTCTGAATTACACCCGTACAAAAAGTTGAGTTATATTTCTTGAATAAAACAGGGAGCCTTTTTTCAAATGTTGAAACCGGGGGAACCTTTTTGCAGTTTCTTACATATTTAGGGGTTCTTTTGCAAATTTTCCTCAAATCAAACTAACCAGAGCAACACTTTGACACAAACCCACCATCATTACTGCTTGAAACCGAAATAGTTTTCCCCTCCTTGACCCCACCAGGCTCACTGGGTGCACTCTCCTTAACAACTGACCTCTTACTAACAACACGATAAATCTCAGTTAAAATTAACTGAAATGCTTTCTCAACATTCGTTGAGTCAAGAGCAGAAGTCTCTAAGAATGACAGACCTTCTGACTCTGCCAGGGTGGCCCCATCCTCTGTGGGGACAACACATAAATGCTTCAGGTCAATCTTGTTTCCTACCAACATGACGACTATGTTGGAATCAGCATGATCACGCAGTTCTCTGAGCCACCTCTTGACATTTTCGAAGGTGTTTGGTTTGGTTACATCATATACTAAGACTGCACCGAGGGCCCCGCGGTAATATGCACTTGTTATGGCACGGTACCTCTCCTGGCCGGCAGTATCCCATATTTGAGCTTTTATGGTTTTGCCCTCAATCTGAAATTCACAAAGACACAGAACAACTTGCTTAAAATATAAGCAGCGAGAAATTAAGCAAAACTGGATTTGACAAATTACATTCTTTTAGTTTTTTGTACAAATATAAGTTTTGCCGTTTCATTTGGATTTTCCTTTTACTTTCTAAATTTGCTGTTTTGAAGGAAACATGCTTTCCTTTACTGTTTTGCCCTTAAGCTGGGTCTGGAATGAATGATGCAAGATAAAACATATTAAGAATAAAAAAGTTGCATCATGCACAACCATAAAAAGTCTTAAACTATCCTATTTATGACTACTGTCTGGTAATTTCCTTTCTATGAATATATTCATTAGAAATCATGAGTAATTTTTGTATATGTGACATCAGTCAACCAGACTGCATCTATAGACACGCACTTTAAAATATCCTATTTCTAGGTAACCACTTTGTCAGCTCTTTTCATAGCCCTCTTTTGGTATTGTTAGTGCAAGGTTCAGGGTAAAACGAGTCTACTTTTGGTTTCATTTGAGGGGCTAAATGAGCAAAAACTAAACTGAAGCTCAATTGACATTTAATTTGGGGAATTTAAACCTCAATTGACACAATTCCATAGTCTTTTTTTTTGGTTTTCTTTAAGAAAAAGTTCCATAGATGATTATCATTCAAATTTTAACCAGGTGAAGCTTTATTTGGTTGATGGATAGGAAAAAGGAATATGTTCTCCTTTTTCTTCCAAAGTTACAAGTTGCAACCATACAAGAATGGCCGAAAATTGCAGTTGAATTAGGAATCTTATTCCATAATAACTAGCAACTTTGTGCAAATGTATATCTTAATAACTACTGAAGAATATGAATTATATAATAACAGAAGTATTAGTTTAATATCAATAGGGCCTTTCTTTTTTAAAAAATCGAAGCCAGAAATAACAAATTGAATTCCAGATTATAATTCTTTTTATAGATTATAATTCCTCAAGAGCAGCACCATGCCGATTATACCGAAACGACGGAGCTACAAAAAGCAATCTTAAATCCTAACCAGTAATATATCACACGATCATCTTTATCTCTCACTACAAACTAGTACTTCTAGGAATGAAATCACGAAAAAAAAAAAAAGAAATACCCGCATAATTAAGGTACTTCCTTACGTACTAACTACTTCAGATTGGAATTACCTTGACGGATTTGGACGCGAACTCGACGCCGATTGTTGATTTGGAATCGAGCGAGAAGATATTGCGAGTGAATCGAGAGAGAAGGTTGGATTTCCCCACGCCTGAATCCCCGATCAAAACAACCTTGAACAGATACTCGTAATCTTCTTCGTCTCCCCACGACGATCGACCCGCTCTAGCCATCCCTCTCCCTCTCTCTCTCTCTCTCTGTGTCAAGAACTGATTCCTTTGGCCTCTGTATCTCTCTCTCTCTCTCTCGCTTCTCTCTCTCTCTCTCTCTCTGTGTCAAGAACTGATTCCTTTGGCCTCTGTATCTCTCTCTCTCTCTCTGTGTCAAGAACTGATTCCTTTGGCCTCTGTATCTCTCTCTCTCGGTCTAAAGCACAGAGAAGCTTGTTTCTGGCATGTTCACCTCAGGTTTGACCTTCATCTCTTATTTCAGTTGATTTTGACGAGGGAAATGATCGGTCTATATGCTCTCCATTTGTTGGGAACAGGAGATGTCCTGTCTTGGATAAAACTAAAGGGAGAGGATCCTTTGACAATTGATAATTATTAAGTTGATAATCTTAATAACGGATTTTTAAATAATTTTATAAAAAATTTAAAAATAAAAAAATTTATAAATATATTTTTTAATTTATTGATTGATTGTGTTTCAAATTTCATGTAATTTAAGTATTAATTAATATTTCAACAAATACTGTTAAATATGGATCATTATAAATATCATGTAATTTTGTTAGTCTTTAATGGAATATCAAATGACATTTAAATTGAATGAAACTTGAAACATATTAATTTATAAGTTCAAAAATATATTTATAAATTATTTTCTATTTTTTAATTTTTTTTAGATATTATTTGAAAATTTGTTGTCAAAATTATTAAGTTAAGTAGTTGTCGAGAGATTTCATCCAAAACTAAAATGGTGCTTTCCATACAATAATAGAAATTGGAGGGAACTATTATTCAGAAACAAAGAAAAGAAATTGGAGGGGATCAATGAACCAATTCCATATAATCTTAGATTTTTTTTTCCTTTTTTTTTTGCTAATCTCACTTTTTAAAAAATTAATAATTCAACAATGATGTACTTAAAAGTTAATAATTTTATGTCTAATTTTGTCTGAATGTTAAGTAATTTTGACTGAATTAATGTGTTTAAAATAAAAAATCAATCATTTATTTAGTGACAAAAGACAATGTTCTTCGTATTTGTTTCCTTTTGTACTTTAAAAATTTGTTCACAAAATAAAAGAAGTTGTCAAACATTTCAATATGAAGGATATTTTTGTTAAAACTAAAAAAAAAAATCATAGACACATAAAAAAAATTATAATCTTAGGGGTTTTAGAGATGAACCCTTCAAAATTATTTATTAACATTTTATCTAAGTGATGTATGCTACAAAATAAATTGCTACTAGACTTGAAAACGGGTCGGATCATATTTTGTACAATAATTTAACCAAGACCGATAAGCTTTGGGTCCCACAAATCAACTGTTTCCCATTTATTGGCCCAAATTTGAAAGAGTCAGAAATATTAATTTAGTGCAAACTTTATTGTTAAATTAATTAATGACATTTGGAATATGTTATCTCAATCGTTATGGCAATTGATGAAGGCATGATGCAACGAAGTTATGAGCACCAAATTAACTCAAATTTTATTTTTCCTTTTTTTTTTCCATCGAATTACGTACACAACATTTCATGTTTCATTTTTTTTTTCATTGAAGTTATAAGCATCTTTATATATTATTTGTTTTAAAAAAATCATTAATAATTATTAACTTAACAATTTTAATAACAAATTTATAAATAATTTTATATAAATTTTCTTTTAATCCCCTCCTTTCCAAATTGAAGAGAAGAAAAAAAACATCAAGATAAAAAGAGAACTAATTCTGCATCTCAATTTTATAATCCATAAGATTTTGAATACAGAGATGAAATATCTAAATTTGCTAAGATTTCGCCCTTCTTATCTGAATGTGGAAATATTTATATTAACATTTAAACATATTTATATTAAAATTTAAATATATTTATATTATTATTTAAATATATTTATACATGAGATTAAAAATATTTATACTAACGTTCAAATATGTTTATACTAATACTTTAACGTGCTTATATTAATATTCAAACATATTTATAGGAATACTTAAATGTATTTGTACTATTATTTAAATATATTTATACTAAAATTCAAATGTATTTATATATACAATAAACACATCGAACCACGGTATTATGACTCATAACAGACTGTTATGATGTTATGGACCGTAACAGTCTATTACTAATCATAATAGACTGCTACGAGTCGTGATACATATTAAATCACATCGCTATAAACCACAACACTCATTATTAATGACTGGATTATGAGATGCAAAAATGAAATACCGAGTTGAGGGATAACAATAATTTCTCTTTATAATATATAAATTTGTAGGTTACTCCTGAAATTAATCCTATTTAATTAGCTTTAGAAATTATAATTCCCCTAATTATTATTGCATTAAACCTCATTTATCCTTGGTTCAATTTGCGCCTGTTGTTAAAACAGTGCATCTGAGTTATGGAAGAGTGAGACTCAATTATGATAAAAGTATATATATTTTTTGAAAAATGTGTACACATCAACACATTAAATGTCCATATATTTATTTATTTATTTATTAACGTCAATTATATATCTATCAATTAAAAATACATTATTATTTACTAATAAAATTTAATTATTTATATATATTTTTGTACATAAAATAATTAAATTTCGTTAGTTAACAAAAATATATTTTTAATTAACAGATACATAATCAACGTTAATAAATAAAATGATAAATAAACGAGTGAACATTTAATATTTAATATTTAATGTGTGTATGCCACTCATATTTTTTTAACTTTCTTCTTCAGCCCTTTTTTCATTTCTTATGATCTACATCTCTCTTCTTGTTTTTAACGGTTCTGATTTTTCAAAATATAACAACATGCTACCATTGTATCCTTCAATCCCTTATCCTTTCTTCTAGCAAGGTACAGGAGGAGGAAGACGGATTAATTACATGAGATTAAAACTTGAACACCAACAAAAATATAGGAGAAAGAAGAGAGAAAAATGATTGCTTCTTCTCCGCCTCTCCATACATCTGTAAACCCTTTCCAATTCAAAAAGCTAATAAAGAGCTCTTGTCATCTCCGCTCTAACCTTGCAATACCCACGACACTTCACCAAGCACCTTACAAGCAGCGCCTGAGAACTCTCATAGAATTGGACCAATGTAGAGAAGCCTTGGAAGTGCATGGAGAGATGACAAGCTTGGGACATGAACCTGGTGTCGTGCTTGAATCCATGCTGGTGGATCTGCTCATGAAGTCTGATCAAATTGAAGATGCATTTGAATTGTTCGATAAAATGCCTGAGAGAAATATTGTCACTTGGACCTCAGTCATATCTGGTTTGGTTCGAATTGGAAGGTATGAGGCCGGGCTTTCTCTGTTTTCTGAAATGCTTGGTTCTGGTATTGCACCAAACGATTTCTCATTAAATGTTGCAATCAAAGCTTGTACCGGCCTGGCCTCTGTCGAGGTTGGAGAACAGGTTCACTCTTTAATGGTACGGCTAGGGCTCATGGTAGATACATGGACTGGCAACAGCTTAATTGATTTCTACTCAAGGTGTGCGTCTATGAGCAATGCATTAATGGTGTTTGACAGAATGCCTGAACGCAATTTGGTTAGTTACACCTCTTTAATTTCAGGATATTGCTTCAATGAATTGTTTGAATCAGCCATTCAAGTTTTTCATCAAATGATGCAACATGGGATACAGCCAAATGAACGTACTTTTACTTGTGTTTTAACTGCATGTGGGCTCCACCTCGGTAAACAACTTCATAGTTTCATGATAAAAAATGGTATATATGACAGTGTCTACTCTGCTACTGCCTTGATCGATTTTTACTCGAGAAATCATAAACATGAAATGGCTGAAAAAGTTTTTCAAAATCTCAAGGAGAGAAATGTTGTCACTTGGTGTTCTATGATCTCTTCTTGTATCAGAGGTGAACAATTTGAAGATGCTCTGAAAATTTTCAATTGGATGATTTTGGAATCCGTCAAGCCAAATGAATTTGTACTTTCAGCTGCTCTTGGGGCTTGCAAATCTGTTGATGTTGGAAAGCAGTTTCACAGTTTGGTTATTAAATATAATTTTGTGTCAGATATACGTGTAATAAATGCGTTGATTTCTATGTATTCAAGAATTGGTCATGTGGAAGACCTTGAAGCCATTTTCATACGTGTTGAGAACCCGGATCTGGTCACCTGGTCTGCTGTTGTGTCGGGTTATTTTCAAAATGGGTTTGACGAGAGATCCATTATGGCTCTTTGCTACATGCATCACATGGGTTATACTCCAAATGATTATGCTTTGTCTAGTGGGTTGAGTTCGTGTGCTGGACTAGCATTACTCGACCAAGGGCGGCAATTTCATGGTCTTGCACTAAAATTAGGATTTGATTTGGGGTTATGTGGTGGCAATGCTTTGATAAATATGTATTCTAAGTGTGGATGTGTTGATGAGGCTGAGGTGGCATTTGATGCCATGCATGCTCATGATGCCACATCATGGAACTCATTGATTCATGGGTATGCACATCATGGCCGTGTGCAAAAGGTTATTGAGGTATTTAATGAAATGGAGTATGATGGCATTGTACCAGATGATTCCACATTTTTGGGGATTTTATTTGCATGCAATCATGGGGGCCTTGTAGAGGAGGCCCAGCAGTATTTTACACTCATGAGGAGCCGGTATGGTATCATACCAGCCAGCCCTCACTATGCATGTATGGTTGACATGTTGGGTCGAAATGGGAGGCTTGAGGAAGCGCTTTGCTTGATACTTGAAATGCAACATGAACCAGATATATTAATTTGGAAAACCCTATTGGGGTCCTGCCGGTTACATGGAAATTTGGAAATTGGGAAGGTGGCTTCTGATAACATAAAGGAGTTGTCTAAAAATGACACAGCAAGTTATGTTTTGATGTCGAATTTGTATGCGATGCATGGGGAATGGAATGAGGCAGGAAGAGAGAGAAGGGATATGGATGAAATGGGGTTGAAGAAAAAAGCTGGTTGGAGTTCCATTGAAATTAAAAACAAGGTGCACTGTTTTTTCGCAGGAGATAAAATGCATCGTGAAATTGAATCGGTTTATGGGGTTTTGGGGGAACTATCTGATGTTATGAAAGATGAAGTGAATATTTCTGTGTATTTAGAAAGCATCTTAGACAATTTGTAGGGGAGCATTTGTTGGATGCTAATGCTATCAGTTGGATGTAATTATCTTTTCTTTGTTAGAAGAAGGAAAACAAAAAGAAAAGTGAATAGAAAAAAAAAACAAAAAAAAAACACATTAGCAACTTCCAGGAAAGAAAAAGCTATTTAAATTCTAAAAGATGAAGCAAATAGTTAGTGGGTCTTTTAGAACTATTTATTTTTAGACAAGTTTTTACTGAGCTGAACTTCCATGTAATGTAAGCTGCTGAGAGAACTTCGTAAATGTAATTTTAGTTTTGTTGTAGTCATCGTTTGACAAAAGATTGATAGTAGTTAGAAAAACAATTATTCTTCAACATGTAAATAGCATGTAAACATATGTGATAAGTTTAGTGAATCTACTGCTATTCAATGCTAATTTGCCATTCCAAACCAAGCTTCTTCATACTTTTTTTCCCCATTAAAAACAGCTAAAGAATTGGAGGAATCATTTGTCAATAATTATTTTGATAGTTTTGACAGTGAAATTTAAAAAAAAAAAAACTTTAAATAAAATTGATAATAGAAAATAATTTTATAATATGCTATTGACAATCAAATTCCATGCAATTTTAAGTATTGTATGGCATCAATTAATCATTAATCTCAAATTGTTAAAATTTCAAGTCAATTAATGTACAATAAAAAAACAAGAAACTATATCACATTTTATAAAAATGATTTGTGAATAATATAAATCGTATTTATAATGTAAAATTTTCAATTTAAACTTTATCATTGAAGGTTATTAAGATTGTAAAAATAAACAATTGACAAGTATAAGATCTCTACTATAAAACCTCCCCTATTAAAATCTCTACTATATGGCCCATGATACTTAAAAAGAATAAAAAAATATTATATGAGCCAGGAAGACATTTACATATGCTGCCAACATAACATCAAACCGTAAACTAGTAACTTCAAAACATTGCCCAAAACATGAAATCAATTTCGAAACTTCACAACTCATGGATCAATACGGGCATTAAACCTCTGACATCTCAACAATAGACAATAGCATCCGAATAGAAATGTATCGAGTCCATCACCCATTTTGGAAAATTATCAGAAAAGCTCTCACATTTTCTAGACCAGCCATATTTGCAATAACCGAAGACCGATGAGCTACCAGCTGCCTTTTTAAGTGGTTTGCTAAATCAGCACGACATAGTAGTACCTCACCAGAAAGACTGGAAAGGTTGAAAATTGATCTGTATTTGGTAATATTTTCATGAAAGCAAATTACAGAGCTCAAAGGAGCTAAAATCTATAGTTAAATACAAATTGTGAAACAAGTTGTACATACAATAATTACCACAATACCTTCCCGTAAACATTTAGTGACCTACTGACAAAGTTGAATCCGACCATTCATCCTCAAGCCTTGTACAAACCATCTTTGATATTCACCATTGAAGCATTCTGTACCTGCCATAGAACAACATATTTACTTGTAAATAGCCGAAATAGCCCTTGACGTAGGACTTTTAATGAATCATGGGCTTTTGAGAATTCAGAATTGCCATGAAAACTGGAGGAAAGGCACACCTTGTAATGAGTTAGGGATCTCGAGGCCAAACACCTTTGCCTTTCGGAAGTTTGCATTCAGGAGCTCACCAAGTTGTGGCATAGGTAGATTATTAACAAAGGAGATTTGATCTTTTTGAACTTTTGACCCGTGGATGATGTTTTTGCTGACTGTTAGATGGAGAATAATTCATGCAACCTAAAGTTAGGGAAATAGTTAATTGTAGGATACAGGATGCTCCATTGATGTGGTTATACTAATCTATATGGAATGGAACATCCTCTCAGTAACTAGTACCAGTAAGTTCCAGTACGGGTGCTGATTTTCCAGCAGAACAGCCAGTTGTATAGAACAACACGATTAAAAATCTATCAACAATTATAGCACTCAAATAGCAAGGAAGACAGATTGAAACATATAGTACATGACTGTACAGAAATTAAGATACTACATGACCTCAAGTAGCTAACAAAATCATTCCCAACAGATTGAGCAGAACTCCCATTTTACACTTGAATCATCATCATTTCCAGTTATCAGGGTACAATTTCTATAGCATAACCAATTTGTCCCAGTTGGAACGGCATGTTAATAGCCTCATATACTATGCCATTTTAGTGTATGATTTAATGAAAACAATGCAAGTAGAACAATATGGTTGCAGATTGTTCATTAAATCACTAAAGAGTGCAAGAGTGCAACTGTTGCGTAGCCTAGAATTATAATTCAATATCGAATAATACCTGGTTTCAGTCCTCTCCACCATTAGATTGAGCAACTTATGAACTTCTTTGGTTTGACCTTGTTTGCCAATTGTTTCCCGATAGCGCTCTATAAGCACTTTCATCTGGCACAATGCCTTGAGTAACCATTTCCCTGAAAACCCTTGTTGCCTCTTTCAAGTTGCCTAGCTTAGAATATCCGTGTATAACAGTAGTGTATGTAACAATATTGGGTGCCACGCCATTTGTAAGCATTACCTGAAGAAGCTTCTCCGCCTCGTCCATCAGCCCTTCCTTGCAATAACAATTGATCAGCATACTATAAGTCACAGTGTTTGGTGTAAATCCTGTTGAAAGCATGTCACGGAAAAATTCCTCTGCTTTCTCAGCTCCCCCCTTTTTACAAAGTGCAACCATAACGGTGTTGCATGTCACAATGTTAGGTACCACTCCCATTGCAACCATTTCATATAGCAACCTCTCCACACTGTCCAGCTCATTGTTCTTACAAAATCCATCAATCAGAGTGTTATAGGTTACAATATTTGGTTCCTTTCCTCGGGCAAACATTTCATGTAGCAACTTCTCTGCCCTTCTAGTATTTCCTTTCTTGCAAAGCCCGTCTATAAGTGTGTTATAAGTCACAACATCAGGATCCTGACCTTTAGAAATCATGCTGTGCAGCACCTCGTTTGCCTTCTCGATTTCACCTTTTTTGCACAGCCCATCAATAAGAATGTTGTAAGTCATAACATCAGGTTCATGACCATTAGAAATCATGCTATGCTGTACCACATTTGCCATATCAATTTTGCCTCTCTTGCACAGCCCATTTATAAGAGTGTTATAAGTCACCACATTGGGTTCCTGCCCTTTAGAAATCATGCTATGAAGCACTTCGTTTGCCTTCTCAAATTCCCCTTTCTTGCACAACCCATTAACAAGTATGGTATACGTCACGACATTGGGTTCATGACCTGCAGAAATCATGGCCAATAGTAACTCCTTCGCTTCCTCAATTTTCCCTTCTTTGCACAGCCCGTCTATAACAGTGGTATAAGTCACGACAGTAGGCTTGTGTCCATTACAGATCATGTTATGCAGCATCTCTTTTGCCACCTCAATTTTTCCTTTCTTGAAGAACCCGTCTATAAGAACAGTATAAGTCACGACATCAGGTTCTTGACCTTCAAGAATCATGGTCAGTAGCAGCTCTTTTGCCTCGTCCAACGCCCCCTTCTTGCATAGAACGTTCATCAGCGAGTTGTATGTCACGATATCAGGTATAACCCCAGCGGAACGCATCTGTTTGCACAAGCCAAATGCCTTAGTGAATTCACCTTTCTTGCAGAGCTCATCTATAACCGTGTTGTAGGTGAACAAATCAGGTTGACACTCACCACCATGTTTAACTGTTTTATAAAGCAACTGAAGGGCTAAGCCAGTTTTGCCCTTGAAGCAAAGCCCCTTGATAAGAATGTTATATGAGACCACATCGGGCGCACATCTCAGCTTAGGCATTTTATCAAACACCATGGTTGCAGCCTCGCCGATCCTATTCTCAGAACACAGGGCCTGAAGTATTGGATTGAATGTTAGGGCATCAGCAGTGAAACCCTCTTTCACAAGCCGTATGAGAAAACCAAAAGCTAGGCTGAGCCGATTCGTTTGGGCACAGAAGTTGATCATGATATTGTAGGTATGTCCATCAGGTCTGATTCCTTCAGCTCGTTTTAAGCGGTTGAATAGGGAAAAGATAACAGGATAAGGGTTGCTTGAGGCTTCGGTGCGAACCACGGTAGCGAGGAGGGGGTTGAAGGAAACAATGGAGGTTAGAGGGTTCTGGAAAGCCAATAGATGATCAAAGCGGCGAATCGCCTCTTCGGAAGAAAGGACACTTGCCTTCTGGTATCGCCTTCTCTTCTCCTCCTCCCTCAGCTCCCCCTTTCCCTTGCAATGCTGCTCTTCCGGCTTCCAACCAATCTTGCCAGAAACATTGCCAACCCCGGTGCTACCGAGGAAATTAGTCGTAGTTAGTGGTAATTTTGGTTTGTTGCTGATTCTGTGGGGTTGACGTTTGGATTGCGGGATAGCACAGCAAACGGGGCAGAGGCCTTGATGCGACGCTGACGGGGATTGGGATAGGGAAACTGAAGGTGGAAAAGAAGAGGAGGCGGCGGCGAAATACAACACATGCACCATCTTATCCTTACTAGGTTTCTCTCAGGTCACACTAGGTTTTTAACCAACAAGGTCTATAATCTATTACTAAATTCAAAAACAGCACTGCATTAACACAGATTGTGAACAATTATGCAGTTTGGTTACTAAAATTGCCCAATCTTGTAAGCTTGAAGGAACTTAAACCTTTATAAAAAAAAAAAAAGACATAGTCAACAAAATGGAATACTATAGGGGAAAGAAGAAACCTCAGGAAGCCAAGCAACGCAAACGAACAATTAAATTGTCAGTGGAAAGAGAAATCAAGAGATAAAATTGCGTGGATATTTCGGCGAGACTGAGAGAAAAAGGAGAGGTAACGCTGCGAAGAAGAGGCGATGAGTTTCCTTTTCTTTCTAATTTTGTGTGGGTGCGAAAAGAATGGGATGGATAGGAATAGGAATAGGAATAGGAATAGGAATAGGAATAGGAATAGGAATAGGAACAGGAATAGGAATAGGAATAGGAATAGGAATAGGAACAGGAATAGGAATAGGAATAGGAATAGGAATAGGAATAGGAACAGGAATAGGATATAGGAATAGGAATAGGAATAGAGGAACGGGCGCGCAAATTGGCGCGAATCTCAAAAGAAGAATTAATTGTGAGGGGTTGATTGATAAATGCAAATACCGTTCATCCAGTTGCCAAGTGAGAGGTTGATATATGTATATATTTTTTAAGAGAAATATTGGGAAATAATACTATTGATAGTGTTATCGATATCGATTTTATTATTTATGTAAAATAAGTTATTATTTATATTAATGATTTTATTATGTAATTATTTTGTATAGTGTTTTTATTGTTCAGCTTGAATATTATTGATCTGAATAATAATTCACTTAAGTTAAATAATAAAAATACTATACAAATAAGTTGTATAATAAAGTTGTTAATATGAATAATAACTCATTTAATTTGAATAACAAAATCGATATTTGTATATTAGCTCCCATTAATATAAGATATATTTTTTTATTTTTGAACAATAAAATATATTATTGTTTTATATTAATCAATTATGAAAAAGAAAATATGTTTGATTGAACTGTCGAAAAACAAAAACATAATTTATTTTTACTTATTTTTTAAGTACTCAAATTAAATTACAAATTTTCTATTATAAAAAATTCAGCCACATACCAAAAATGCGTTCGATGTTTGATTTTAGATTTTAGTATAAAAAAAAAATTCTAACACGTTCTAACTTCTCAACCATAAAAATATAAACAAATTAATTAATGTATCATAACAATATGAGATTTTAATCCTAATCATGTATGAAAAACAGCATCCATCGTTGGTAATTTTGATCTTCATTCAACATTGAAGGTACTTTTTTTTTTATATCTTTTAGTAAATTCGAATTTTTTTTTAAATTACTCCTAAAATTAACATTACTCAAATCCACAATCTTACAATCAATTGAAATATTCTTTGCAATCTATTATGTACATAAAAACCTCACATTCTGTTAACTCTCCTCATCCCTTTGTAAATGTCAAATAACTCTAATAGATAACTTTATTATTTAATTAAGAGGTGGTGGGATCACTAGATAATTTTTCATTTTGATAATCCTAACAATCTTCAAAATTAAAGTTTAAATTTGAAATCTAATATAATAGATATATAAAATTTATATAATTCATATATGATATCTATAAAATATAATATGTTTGATATATTTGTTTTAACGTACATTAAGTGACTTGAAGTTCAACTGATTAAAATTAACAGTCTTTAATCTTTAATGTATTATCAAATAATATTTAAATTATAAAAAAATTGATTGTTACACTATTATATAACCATTGCTTAGTGATCCCTAGATGTTTTGTACTTGAAAACTGATAATTAAGCCCATCCCACATTTTATCTAACCCTTGTCATTCTCCTCTCTAACTATAAAATAAATGTATTAGATAGCTTGATTTAATTAAATAAACTTGTGTGATATTATTCATGCAAAAAAATTGTGCTTGCTGAAAATTGAAATAGCTACGAGTCATCATCATTAAACAACTTATGAATTTTACATGGCTCAAATAATCTAAACGACCCTCTTTTTTTTTTTTTTTAAAGGACTCCTTTGGTAAATTAAGAAATAGTGTTAGAAGAAACAAATTGGGTAGTAAAATCCATATCTATCTATATTAGTAGTATACAAAAATGCTTGACAAAAGCTATAATTCTATGAAGTCACGTCATTCTTTAATACAAATCATTTAATTACCATTTTTGATGGTGGATGATAAAGTATGAAAGTCTCCAATGTACGCCTACGTAGAAAAAATAAAAGAAAAATTTATAGTAATATACAAAAACGCTTGACAAAAACTGTAATTTTATGAAGCCACATCACACTTTAATACAGATCGTTTGATCATCATTTTTGACGGTAGATGATAAAATATGAAAGTCTCCCGATGAGGGCACTCTACGTAGAAAAAAATAAAAGAAAAAAAAAAAACAATATCATTACCAGTGAAGTGGCGCCTCAATCTCCTCCCCTCTCTATCTAGGAGACTGAGATCTATTTGCGTCTCTTAAATCTCATATTGCCACCTCTACACATTTCTTTTGAGAAGACAGAGCGAAGAGTCAAGAGTTTAGACACGGTTGGTTGGAGCGGAGGAGAGAAGATTGGGTTGGGTCTGAAATCTTCTGTTACCCCTTCGAGTCAAAATTGCATTTTCGGCTTCAAATATTTTGAAATTTTAGTTGGTACTTCTTTAATTTCTATTAAATTCGTGCATTTTGTTTTTGATGATTTCATGAAATTCTTAAATTGAAATGAGTTGGTTCTTTCATATTTAAAATTGAAATAAAACTAGCAAGGCTCAAACCCCTAATTAAGACACGGACCCTTCCAATCCCACTGCACCAAGAATTTTTAAGATTTGACCCTTAATTCAAGATTCATATGACTTTATCTGTGAATCTATATTATTTTTTTTTGGATCTCATTGCAAATTTTAGTTAAAACATACCAAGTGCTTTTAGTTGTATCAAATAAACAGTTGTCTCCTTATTTGTTTGATTTTTTTGGTCCCCTTTTTTATTTTTATTGAGGCTTCACATTTATTAATAACCCTAGAATTTTTTTTCAAGTTTCCAATTTCTTATAATATCCTCTAATTTTTTCACTATTTAGTTTTAATTGTCTATATTGTTGTATTTGATTTTGTGATGTTATTTCCATTATTGTTAATTGATCATTACAACCGTTTGATTGTTGTTTATTTTTTTCTGGATTATATTTTGGATTTTATGTGCAGTATATATATTTAAATTAAGTAAATATTGAGGCATAGTTGAAAATCTTGGATTTAAGTTAGGCAAAATTTCTGGAGTACTAATTGCATAATTGAGGCTTCCTTTGAAACAAATTGCACCTATTGATTGTTGTTAACCAATCTTCTTCATGGTAGGTTATTAACTTTCACTCTTAGTTAGTGTTGTGTTAGTTAGTTTTATGTGTAACTGTATATAAATATATAAGCCCTTTATATTTTATAAAATTTTGTTTGCAATTTTGAGATATTGTTTTATTACTTTGGTGTCTGAATTTTCTGATCTGAAACATTCAAAATTGAAAAATCTACCCATTTCTTTTGTACGTTCCTTAGTTTTCCACAGAATTTTTATTTATTATTAGTTCATCAAAATTTCTATAATATTAAAAGCAGCCTTCTTTTAAATTTTATACTCCCCAAAATGTAATAGTTTGCCTTGAAGATTGTGAAATCTTATTTCGCTCATTAGATGTTAATATACAACAATAATAGAATCCAATGGGATTTAAATATTAAGAACAAGATTTATAAAGGTCACAATATAATATGGATAATGTAAAAAATATCAGTTTCTGTTCAAAAATTGTTTTTTCTTAAAACAAAATCAGTTTACAAAGTTATTACATACTAACTCCTGTGCATTGCACAGGTTACATGCTAGTTAAATATAATATTGGATGAACAATGTCAATTGGAATTAGAATAATAGAATGATGTTAAGTATTAAGCTTGTACAGATGTACCCTCAGTATAGTTCTTCTAACATCAAATGCTATTGGTGTCAATCTTGTCCCTATCAGCTTACTGGTACTGTTCTTCAACCTGATTAATGATGCATCACAACCCATAAATTAATCACAAGGAAATGGTACCGGACCTATAAGAGAAGGTGCCTCAGCATCACCAATTATATGATCTTATGGAGGCATACACTTATACTGTTCAAGTTATATCAAGAGTTTCTGATACATACGTATAACCTATAAGGCTATAACTAAGTATTGATCTAGTATTTGTTTGCAAACGGATCATTACAAAGCGCTATAATATTAATGGGACTGATTTCAATTCTTAAGTAGGTATCTTGAACTAAATTGTATATTTGTAATACATCAGCAAATGATAACTAGATCCTTGCTAGTTAATGCTCAAGTAAACAAGCCATGTACGTACACAGCGCCCCTCGCAGTCATGCACTGGGGATTTGATTCCCCCGAAGCATCGATCCAATTATCACCAAAAACAATTAGACATAACCACATAATTATATCTAGTTAGGGACATACTTACTGATCGTAAAAATGTCTAATTACTGATTAAATAAGTTTCTATTTCGATCAAATAAGTACCGATTTTTGATACTTTTCTTGCTATAATGAAACGCAGTACGTGTCTGGTACATCCCAAAAAAAAAATTACCAAACCACAATGCATATTAAATTATTAAATAAAACAAACTTTGAGTTCCGGTAAATAAATTCCTGACAGGAACTTCAACAATTTCTATGTTTCACTTTTCAAGAAATGTGTATGGTACACAAGGAATCATGCATCCTGAGCAAACTGGATCTGAGCCTAGTACTTGTAGAAAACATCAGTTCATTACTTCAAATGCTACATTACAGATACATTATTTCAAAGAAGTAAATGATAGCAATATAAGAAACAAACAAGAAAAACAAACACACAATTTTAATTGATACGAAAAACAACCAACATGGATGAAGCGTTTTGTAAAGAACTATGCTGTCGAAATCATTTGTCAATTGCCAGATTTGGGATTGGCAGAAAAATAGGTCTGAGCAGAAGTAAGTATCAGCAAAACTGCCGCTGCCAGAACAGAGATAGTAGTCCATGGATTACGGAAATAATCATGCTTCAGCCGTGCTCTATTCCGGTGCCATGTCGAGTTGCTGTACTTCTTTACATCCTGAAACAACTGTAGGTAGTAATGATCATCATAGTTAAGTACAAACGATTTGGCGAATTGGTTGAAAAATTCAGCTACATCTTCATTGCTCTGGAGATAATTCTCAATTACACCACCTCTCTCAAGTATAGTGACATCCTTCTCGGTGTTAATTAACAAATCCATGAGTGCTAGGTAGCTTGATAGAGTTTGTGATTTAAAAGAGTGTAATTGGCTTTGCTCGAAAGCAGCCATGTTCCACAATATGACTTTATGAGTATCCTCTAATTTTAGCAAGGGGATCTCCATAATACCATTCTTAAATGATATGTCGAACATGTTGAGAGGCTTTCGCTTCTTCTTGAATGTGATGCCGGCCTCATGGAGCTCACTGACACACGATATATTACTTCCTCGGTCATGCTTATCCAACTTCTGAAAAGAGAAAAGATCAAAGCAGCAGGAATCTGATTGTCCCACTTCATTATTTTTAGAATGGTTTTCATCTGGCACCATGCTTTTGTAATAAAGATGAAGTAAATGATGGATATTGCTGCATGTTATTTCAGGTTGGATCAATTTACTGGTAGAAAATATTTGTCTGAGTGGTCTGTGGCATAGTTCAAGCAGGGGACAAGGTATTTTGTAGTTGCAACTATTGTTGTTGTCTCTGATTGTAATCAACTTATGGATTACAGAAAAAGGTATTTGGTTTTCCAACAGGAAGAGATCAGAGTACAAATGGATTTTGGCCCAACCTACATGAAAAAAGGCGTTCTTTTTGGGGTTCTCGAGCCCTTCAAAATAGTCTATTATAAAACATGCGTCGAGTAAAAGCATCGTAACAAAATCTCGACTTTCCATCCTCACACATTCACTATAGCAATGGCGTGCTTGTGATTCGAGAGCTCTCACTGCTCGAAAGTAAACTCCCAAGTGGACGTTCTTATTTTTTGCGAGGAAGTTATGAAGGGAACACCATTTGTGATCTTCCATAGCTTGAAGGCTCTCCTTGCCGCGATGGTAAGGGCCGATAGCAACCATCTTCGGCTCATAGAGATGCTTGTTGGTTTTATGATACCAAGCGGGGAGACGGAAGATGGTTACGAGCTGAGCATTGAAGCGTTCATCCGGAACTTCAGCTAGCTGCTGCTGCATGCACTGCACTTGATCTCGTTCCCACGCTTCTCCTGTCGTTACGTCAGAGCACTAATTGTGTCAGTTTCCACAGATGTTGGAAATGCAATGCAGATGAAATTAAATTTCAATTAAGTACCGTTACTTTTTTGCTCCATAAAAACAAAATCAGCATTGGTTGCTGGTGGTTGTGTGTTCCAAGATGTGATGTCAGACCTGGCTTTCTGTAAAATGGCTTTTGATGACATGATGTCTTATCAATTGTTAAAGGCTTGATGTTGTTCTCCTCATCATGCATGAGTTCTCCACTTAAATGCTTAAGTTCTAGCTAGCTAGATGCCAAAATTAAAATATATATGGTGCCCAACTTGCTGATCCAACTAGGTGTTGAATATTGCATTGCTATTAGATATCAGATCTGGTCATCCAATTGATATATATAAAATATGAATTGATTTGGGTTATCAATGTAAAGAGAATATAGGATCCTGTATGTATTGCTAATTATAAGTAGTTTTAATTTATTTTTCCTTAGAAGATTATAAGTACTTTTTATTTTGTTTTTCCTTAGAAGATTATAAGTACTTTTTAATTTATTTTTCCTTAGTTCATCAGTATATGCTTAAATAGTCTAGTTTATACGAATTATCTCTCTTCTAGATATAATCTAAATACATGAAAATTAAATAGAATACAAGAATTCAAATCCCAAATTAGGTAGAATATAACTATTTAATGAAGAGGCAGGGATTACAAAAAAATCCAGAAGTAATAGAAATAATCTTATTTCCAATTACTAAAATAATATCCCTTCTCAGTTATTAGTTCTCTCTTTGATCCTACAAGGGCAAACTAAATTGAAAAAAAATTAAAAACAAAAGAAAATCAATTGGTCTCCGTATTTTTTTACGTCCCAAAAAGTTATTTTAAGATTGTCAAGACTATAGAATTGCAAGGGAGTTTATTCCAATTTTAATACCACATGGTTAAATCAATAGGCGGACATTTATTAGGATATATAGTTTGGTTGGCATTTACTCACATAAAGTCAAGTCAAGTCAACCACTTAAGATGTATTTTGTATTAAATTTAAGCAGACCCCATGTAGTACTTATCAATAATGGATCATTTAATGATCTTAAATGATATTTCATATATATGTCCTAAATGCAAAAGGTCCTTACTAAATTTAACACAAAATTTTATAAATTTGTAAAGGCAAAATGTCTTTAGTAAATTACTAAATTACTCCTAAATGCAAAAGGTCCTTAATAAATTTAACACAAAATTTATAAATTTGTAAAGGCAAGTGGTCAAATAATGACAAAAAAGAAATGCATGAAAATAACTTATAAACTTCCAATTTTACTTTATATTAAATGAATTCAAAAATTTATAAATTTATATTGTAAATATATTACTTATGATGTTGATCCGTTTCAATAATTTTGGCATACAGATGAGCCAAGTAAAAATCGATAATGAGCTAATTATTATGGTTAACTAACAAATACATGTTACATATCTAATCCATTAATTATATGCAGGAGCAATGAAATGATTAGAATATTGATTTGGCAAACGAACCGATCAAAGAATAATTAATTTTGTGGGCTAATGAGCTGTATCACCATTCATGTACTTTCCGTTTGGTAAGTCGAGTAAAATTAAAATGAAATAAGTGTTAAATTACTCTAAAACATTGATTTTTAGTAATAGTGAAGTAAATAGATGAAGTAGTGAGAGTAAAAAATATTAAAAATTATGAAATTTGATGATTTAATTTACTCCATCTTAAATCAATTCCGTTTGATGCATTAAAGCATCATAAAGTATTTAAATTATCTTTATTTTACTTGCCAAATGGGAGGATAGTTCAGAACTAATCAATTAATTAGATAGCAATATATCCAAATTGAAATGGCCATGTAAGCAAGGGAGATTATTCCAATTTCATGTCACATGATTAGATATTATTAACTATTTTCTGACACATATACCATAGGTTTATTAGGATATAGAGAGTTTGTATTGGCGTTTACTTAGATAAAGTCAAGTCAAACACTTAAGATGAATTTCTCATTAAATTTAAGCCCACGTGGTAATTATCAATAATGAATTATTAAATGATCTAAATCATATGCCATATAAATGCTTAAAATTTGGCAATGCTATTTTGAGGTCATTGAGAGAATTTTTCTTTTCTAATTAACATATATATTCCAGTTATAACCTTATTTTAAGTTTTTATTTGTTATGATGAAGTGTTAAATTAAATTCATTTTACTTGTCCCAAAAAATATTTCTAAAATCGTCAAGACTAACATTGTAATGGAATTTTTTTTCCAATTTTTATGCCACAAAATTAGTTAGTATTAACTTATTAATTATTTTTTTTGAAATATAGATGAACAAATGATGACAGCCACCTGCCATCAGCAGTCGTAATATTAGATTCTGTTTGTCTCGTTGACTAATTTATTTTTAGAGCAATATGATACCTTCATCGATACATTGATAAATGTTTAATAGATAAATCATAATCTTTTCAGCCCAAATTAGATTCTGTTTGGAAGAACTTCATAAATCATAATCTTTTCAGCCCAAATCAAATATTATTAAGGAACGTGCTTAGTCATCTCTATACAATTATATGCGAGAAATCTCCAAATAGAACATCATTGTTAAATTTGCAACATAGCGCAAATAGCACCTAGTTATATAGATAAACTTACATATACAATGATAAAAATTTTAGTAAGAGTAATAATTATATAAATATTCTCTGAGGTATCACTTATTGATCATTTTGATTCTTAAAATTAGTTCGTTATTATTTTAATCCTTAAAATTTCAAAAATATAATTTTAGTCCTTTAAGTTTTTAACACTACTACATAATGTACAATTAATGTCAGCATATCAGTGTTGGTTTTTTCTTGTATCTGACACTAATCGGTAACCATCAGTATCGGTTGTTGTTTACAACCAACACTAATCTCTCTTTGTGACGTTCAGTGTCTGTTAGAAGCAAAAACCGACACTGATTGTATCAACACTAATAGTTCAAAATTTTTAAAAATCTCTCTTTTTGACATTCAATGTCTGTTACGAGCAAAGACCAACACCAAATGTGTTAACAATCAGTATCAATTGTTGTTAGCAACTGATACTAATAATTCAAAATTTTTATACTCCATCTAACGCTCCAGATCGAATGAACCTCCCATAAAACTTTCTCCGCTTCTCTTTGGCGCTCTTTATTTTCTCCTCCCTTCTTTAGGACCCGTTTTGCCTGTCATTTTCCTCCACACCTCTATTTTCCTATTTTCTTTCCTTCTATCTCCACAGGAGATAAGTTGGGACAAGATAAGAGGGGTATGATGCTGAGAAAGAAAGCAACGAGCTGAAGATCTTTTCGAGAATGCAACTGGAGACGATCTAAACTTCAAATGGGCATAATTTGTTGTAGGAAACTCCGATTTGAGGATATGATCACTTTTTGGAAAGTTTGTAAAGGGATCTATAGGCGGTTAAAACGAACATTTAATCAGTGTCTGATCACTTTTCAAATTTGTAATCAATTTTTTTTGTTGTGTTTTTTATCTTTTTCTTAGAAACTTATAATCAACTTTTTTTGTATTTTTTTTATCTGTACTTATCAAAGCTGCTATATTTATTGCTAGCTTTTGGTATGTATTGTAGTAATTAATTAATTCTTTTATCTTTTTTGTAATTGCTTATGGTTCATAACGTTGAATAATGTGATATTTTGATAATTTATTTGTGATTTTTTTAATTATTATGGCTGATTAGAAAAATTGGAGACTAGCTTCTTTAAAAGAAATTATCTTTTTACAAAAAAAAAATAGTGACGGATTTAAAATGTGGCACTGATAGATATTTTTTAATACTAAAAGCAACTATCAGTGTTGGTTTTTTTTTTTATAAATCTGATACTATAATAATTTTTCTTTTTGATACTGAAAGCAACAATTAGTGGCGGTTCTTAGTGTAACAACCGACACAAAAAGTAGAAATTAGACACTAATTGTCTCTTTACAACCGTCACTGAATTTGTTTTGTGTAGTAGTATAATTTGAATCAATATCCATTGAAAAAATATTAATTATACTTATCACAGTGTTTTTTTTAGCATTAAAACTAGTAATTTAGACATAATTATCAAACGACACAAATAATATGGGAATAAGTATAATTATTGATGACATCAAATATCAATTAAATTAATATTAATAAATGTCATCAAAAATTAATTAAAATAAAATTTACGTATAATTTTTCATAAATATAAAAAATATATCAGCATGATATGCATGTAAACATATATCTTCATTTAATTTTTTTTAACCAATAATAATTGTAGAACTAAAGTGTCATAAATAAACAAATTTTGAGGACAAAAAATATAAACTACTAATATTTTAAAGACTAAATTGGTATCTTTAAAATTTTATGGACCAAAATAGGAACAATACTTTAGAGATGATTTGTGCTATTTACTCTTCGGATGCAACTTTGCTGTCATCAAACTTACATATTTTAATGTAATAAATAAATAATAATAATTAACAAATAAGAAAAGTGCTAAAAGAGAGTAGACTCTGAAGAGGAGACTCTTAACATCAAATTTGACCAGCAAGTTGGGTTAGCGGGGAAATCTTTTTTTAATTTTGACATGTTATAACTACTTGAGTATTTATTTATTTATTTCTTTATTTTTTGAATGAATAACTACTTCAGTATTTAAAGGGGGGAACTCCATGCAAAAGTAGAACAACATCAGTCTGGCAGCCTTTAATTACAATTGATAAGACGCCATGGATAGAAGCATACACCATAACAACACATCAGTTCAGGAGATTTATGAACTATCAGAAATCCGCACTGATGCAGCGGAGGAGTGTTTAATGGAGAAAAATGACGGTACTTCTTAATTCCAAATTTGTAGTTAACTGTGTTTGCACTTTATTTCTCCTAATTTGTATTTTTCTAGCATCTGTGGAACTGATGGTGATTGTTGCTGACATTACGGCAGGACAAAATTGGGTATCAGATCAAGTGCAGTTCATGCAGCAGCAGCTAGCTGAAGTGCCGGATGAACGCTCCGCTAAGCCTGCGACCATCTTTCGTCTCCCTGCTTGGTATCATGAAACTAACAAGCATCTCTACGAGCCGAAGATGGTTTCTGTTGGCCCTTACCATCATGGCAAGGAGAGCCTCCGAGCCATGGAAGAGCATAAGTTGTGTTCGCTTAAGAAGGTTCTTGATAGAAATAAGGAGGTTGACCTGGGAGTTTACTTTCGAGCAGTGAGAGCTCTCGAAGCACGTGCACGCCTTTGCTACAGTGAATCTGTGAGAAAGGGAAGTCGTGAATTTGTCACAATGTTGTTACTTGATGCATGCTTTATAATAGACTATTTCGAGAAGCTTAAGAGCCCCGGAAAAGTCGACACCAATTGTCATGTAGGTTGGGCTAGCATTCATTTGTACTCTGATCTGTTCCTGTTGGAAAACCAAGTACCATTTTTTGTAATCCACAAGTTGATTACCATCAGAGACAAAAGAAGCAATTGTGAAAAACCTTGCTCCGTGCTTAAACTATTTTGTGAACCACTTAAAAGGATATTTTCTACCACTAAATTGACCCAACCCGAAATACCATGCAATAAAATCCATCATTTGCTTCAACTTTATTATGAGAGCATGGTGCCAGCTGAGGAAAACCATACTACTGTTCAAATGGGACAACAGGACATGGTTGATGTCAAGTCATGTTCTTGCTGCTCTGATCGTTTCTCATGGGACAAGTTGCATGTCAACAGCAAAGTTGCATCCGAAGACCATGATCAAGGAAATAATATATCATGTGTCAGTGAGCTCCATGAGGCGGGCATCTCATTCAAGAAGAAGCAAAAACCGCGCGACATGTTTGATATCTCATTTCAGAATGGGATTCTGGAGATGCCCTTTCTGAAAATTGAGGATACTCATAAGGTCATATTGTGGAACATGGCTGCTTTTGAGCAAAGCCAAATACCTTCTCTCAGGTTACAAATCTTATCGAGCTACCTGGCACTCATGGATTCACTAATTAACACCGAGAAGGATGTCGCTACACTTGAGAGGAGTGGTGTAGTTGAGAATTATCTCCAGAGTAATGAAGATGCAGCAGAATTATTCAACCAATTCGCCAAATCGTTTGTACTTGACTACAGCAATCATTACTACGGACACTTGTTTCGGGAAGTAAAGAAGTACAGCAACTCGATGTGGCACAAGAATAGAACATGGCTGAAGCATGATTACTTCCGTAATCCATGGACCACTATATCTGTTCTGGCAGCAGCAATTCTGCTGGTACTTACCGCTGCTCAGACCTACTTTTCTGCTAAATCTGCCAAATGATTTCTACATACTTCTCAAAAGCTGGATCAATGTCGATTGCTGTTTGTATCAAATAAAATTGTGGGTTTGTTTTGCTTGTTTGTTTCTTACATTGCTATCGTTTTTTTCTTGGAAATAATGTGTTTGTATCAGAGAATGTAAAAGTATCTGTAATGCAGAATTTAAAATAATGAACTGAGATCGAAGTTCCGTTAGGAATTTATTATTTACTCAAAGTCCAAATTTAATATGCATTTTGTTATGGGGAGTGCTATTTTAAGATCGCAATTTGCAATATTGAGAGTTAAGAGAAATTTTTTATCTTTATACCGATTATAACCTTATTTAATACTTTTTTTTTATTTTTGGATTGAATTATGCTTGTGTCCATACACTTGAGAGGAAAGCATTTAATGCATTCTTTTAGATAAGAGTTGCCATGATTATATTTATGGAAATCACAATTTGAAAATGCAATTTTTGTAACTTTCCATTTGATTATCATTCAAAAATCAATTCCATTTAGTGCATTCTTCTTGTTTTTTTTTGGAAAATATTATGGAGATACCATTGTTGATATTGACATCGATACGGGCTTTATTATACATATTAAATAAATTATTATGCATGTTAATGATTTTTATTATGTACAATATTTTTATTATTTAATTTAAATACCATTAATATGAATAATAACTCATTTAAATTACATAATGATAATACTATACAAAATGAATTAGCATAAGTTATTAATATATATAATAACTCATTTAATATGTATAATAAAGTCTGTATCGATGACGATATAAATAACCGTGTATCAGCTCCCCTCTTTTTTTTGGAAGTAGCGGACAAAATGCCTACTGTATTTCATGATGACAATTTCAAAATGACAAGAGAAATATCAAATTAACATGGTAACTTATTCGATAGGAACAGAAACTTATTTTTTTAATTAGCAGTTAGACAGACATTTTTAGGATCGCTAAATATGGGCTTTGATATATATGGTATGGCTGTCTGATGATTTTGGTTCCTATTTGCTTGAGGGGAATCCAATTCATTCGTACAGTTCAACAATACATTAAGAATTAAATTTTAATTTATGTTAAGGAGTTTATGTTCAGTAACTTTAATCTACGAGTGAAAGCTAAGTAGGCTTAATTAATTCAAGGGACGCCTTCCTTAAGGAGTGGACAGGGATTAAAATTCGAGCAAAAAGAGGTTATAGGAAGGGTTCTTAATCCGCGTTAAGAAGCACGTATTCGAAAGAATTAAACAACTAAGTAAGCTAAAGGAGGCTTAAGGAGATTAAAAAAAGCTAAAATAGGTGATTGCTGAACGGCACCATTGAGTCCATGCTCAAAAACAAACGGGCCAGTTTTTCTCAACCCAACTTGAAAACTGAATCTAATTCAGGCTGAACCGCTGAAGCTTCAAGATTTAAATTTTGCTTAAATTAATTATCATTGTAAGAGGCTTCAAGACTTGATGCATTTTGCTGATGTTATTATGATAATAGGTGCTGTCATTGAAATCTACGATGCATTGATATTATAAATTTTAAATGATTTGATTTGATTAAAATGTCCATTTAATAATATAAAAAAAGTTTTTTTATTTATATTTTAGTAAATAAATATGGCAATAGATGTGAATACTTACTACATGTGTCTAGTACTGAAATATATATGATACTAGCAGGCAGAAAATGGGAACTGAGATCTAATGCAGGCATATTTGTAGTGGTAGTCACTACTGTATTCGAAAGAGTAAAGGTATTGGGTACAGCAGTCTGCGTAGCGGGAGTAGAAACCACAGGGAAGGAATGAAAGCTTCCAAATACAGGACCACTCGGACCGAAAGAAGAGAACTGAGATGGCGCCAAAGGCGCCGAACCAGTTTTGCAGTAATTCATTAGTACAATCTCTAAACGAGCAAATTTTTCATTTAAAGATTCCAGCTGTGAATGGAATTCTCTGTTTATCTTATCTTGCTACGCACTACGTGAACGAAAGTTGACACAAAACTGTTGAGGGGTCATCCTTGTAAAGCTGGGACAGGAAAAGAGCAGCTTCAGCTGTTGCTTTCTCTGAAGCCACATCTTTGTTATATCCATCTAAACCTACAAACTCCCAGGTTCTATAAAACTGCTTTGCTGATGTACTGTTTGTGTTAGTTTTAAGGCATGGTTGGGTTAGGACACTCCAGATGCCCAAGCGAGACCGCTTGGGACCAACAATATCACCAAAACTGAACTCGCCCTTAGGAAGGTCATATTTTCTGCAGAGGTAATCTATATACACAACGACATCCATGTTGAGCAGAAGAACATGACGATCTGAAAATATGTATGGGAAAAATAACTACATACTGAAGAATTATTTAAATAACAATAGTGATATGGTTGTGTATCAACAGCTTAGAGCACATCATTTCCATGGGGTTTTCAAAACAGAGAAGTGCAGAAAAATATAATAATACAATAATCTGTCATACGATATGGACATCTGGTCATAACTACAATAATTACAGTGCATATAATAGGAACTTATATTTATGCATGCGTAATATAAAACAGTGAATAAAGTATTGAAATTAATTTTTTTTTCCTTGGAAGAAAAAGTATTACCTTTCATAGAACCTTCGTTGAGTAGATGGGTTGTACCAGCAGAGCACGGCAGAAAGATCAAACAAAAACATAAAAAATCCAAGGGAGGAGAAAATCAAGTAGAGAAGAAATACATGACACAAGTAATATTATTTTTGAAAAAAGAGTACATTTTGCTATTTATTATAACCAGAAGCTACAGAAAAAAGCACTCACACCAAATATATTGTAGTAGACATTATAAATTATAATATTTTGATTAGAACACACAGCAGTAATAGATAGTAGTAACGGAAATCAATTATCCGTACCATACAAGCACATCAAAATCAAGTTCCGAAGAGAACATCACATAGACACAGAAAGAATAAAAGAAAAAAAATATATATTAATGAAATGGCATACAACATGCAAGGGCCATCGGAGCAAATACAGATTTTCACAACAATTATGGCATACCACACATGCATATAGAGCAACATTAACTATTCAAAGAAATATTAATAAGATTGAAATAAATTCTAGGTGGAAAAAACCAAATATTACCTCAAGTGTTCTGAAGCTATTACTTTGAAGCACATAGGTAGTTAGGAAGAATATGGTAGCTAAAGGCAAAATGAAGCGTGCGGAAAATGGTGGAGAAGAATAGAAGCTTTGCATAGAATTTAACGAGAGTGAGGAGGACAGGTGGCGCTTTGCATGTAAAAAAAAATACAGCACAACAGTTGAATTTTCAACAGATTTCAAAATATTTTCAATAAACTTGTGAAAAAATAGAAAGATTGAGACGGAGCAAAAAAAGGCGGAGGGGTTTCTGCAGAGAGAGAGAGAGAGAGAGAGAGAGAGAGAGATGCTGCTTTATTGGTGGAGAAGAAAACGGTGGACCCATTCGCATATAATTTCTGTACAACAAACATGTAGACATTTAATTATAAATTTCAACAGAGAAGTTATAAAGTAAATGACACAAAAAATCTGTATCGATAATTTCTGCAGCACCTCTCCCGTTTTAATCTGTGAAATAAGTCATGAAACACCTGTGCATATGCATTCTGCACCTATTACATGATAGTACACAGGATTGCTGCAACATATAAACGGGATAAGACGAAAAAAGATGCTTTAATAAGCGTGTAAAATCGGAGAAAAATCGAAAGCTCCCCGATAGAAGTGTAGAATAAGGTACGGGGCTGATTTTGTCTATATTTCATTCAGTATAATGTTAATTTTTTTCATTATGAAAATCATGCGGAATTCACTCTTCAAATATATAAGGATTATGTTTTCAAAACGAAAATTTTTGGTATCGAACGAAACCTAGATAAAATTTTTTAAACAATATAATGAAAATCATTAAATTTAATTTTGCTCCTCTTCTTCAATGCTATTTCCCAGTTAGAAAATGCAACTTTAATTCTTCTCCATTAAACTATGTTTTTATAATTCTATTCCACTTTATGGAAGTCTCATTTATGCTTCCCATCCAATTTATAATGAAGATTTTCAATGTATAAACCGTTTGGGTGGATGTCAAAAAAAAAAAAAATTCGTGTGGATGAATATCATAAATTATATGAGCATTTGGTGCTTCTCTACACCTCTGCCATGGTATGGATTGCATTTCCATACCATCTAGATAGCCAAATATATTTATGAAATGATCTAAAAAAATAAAAAGGAAAACTTGATGCCCATCAAAACCTTACTATTTAGATATTTTCTTACTCAAACATTAAGATTAGATACTTATTCTCAAAATCTCATCATTTTGACATGTATTTATAAATTGTTTAAGCTCAATTAATTGGACATTTAAAATTTATTTAAAAATAGATAGACAAAATGGGGTCCTTATTTTTCTCCATTTTTCCTTCTCTTCTACTCTTCCCTTGCTACATGGTACAAATATATTGAAGTTCAAACATTTCTCTTTAAATATCCATTGCTCTCTTTTTTTAATAGACAAAATTTTCCTACTTTTATGATTGATCCGAATCTTCTGTGCAGTACAATAACTGGCAAACCAGTAATCTAATTATTGAAAGAATCATTGCCAATGATTATATAATTTAGAAGAATAATTGTTCCTGTTGATACAACTTGTCACAGTTTAAAAAGTTCAAGCAATCAAGCTCATAGCAAAAATATAAAAAATAAAAAATATTATGGAGAAATCATTATTTATATGCAACTTGTTGATACAACTTGTCACAGTTGTCAATACAAATTTTGTTATGTATTTTAAATAAGTTATTATATATATTAAGAACTTTATTTTGTACAGTATTTCTATTATTCAACTTAAATATCACTGATATACATAATAACTCATTTAACTTGAATAATGACAATATTGTATAAACTAAATTTGTATAATAAAATCATTAACATACTTAATAACTCCTTTAACGTGTATAATAAAACTTGTATCGACGACGGTATTAATAATCATATATAAATATCAACTCAAAAAAATAAAAAAATAAATAGGAAATTGTTTTTGGGAGATATCATTATTAATACAGACTATATTATTCATGTTAATGATTTTATTATGTAACTTATCTTATACAGTACTTTATTATTCAACTCAAGTATCACTAATTTAAATAATAACTCACTTAAATTAAATAATAAAAATTCTATACAAAATAAACTATACAATAAAATTATTAATATAAATAATAACTCATTTAATCATAATAACAAAATCCATATCAACAATAATAGTATCTATGTATCATCAGCTCCTAAATGAATAAATATAGGTTCATGAAATGAGATGCCATCAATCGGGTCTACCCGTTAACAAACAAAACATCACACTGAAAGTATGAAACAGTGATCTCTCTCTTGCCCCTTCTCTCTCTCTTTCCTTTCTTTCTCCATCTCTCTCTCTCTCACCAAAATCGCCACTATGGAGAATCGCTCCGATCTCAGCTCAATACTACCATTCCTACCTCTCTCCATTCGAGCCTCCTCTCTCTCCTGGTCAGAGAGAGCGGAGGATTCGCTAAGGGCACTGTCGCTGGGACCCACTGTCAGCCATGTCGACTCTGGCGAGGTTCTCTTCGATTTCATTCTAGATCTCCGCGATTCTCTCGACCTCTGCTCCCAGCCTCCTCTCTCCTCTCGCGCTCCCGATGGCTTCTCGCTCTTTTTTGACGAGGTTATTGCAATTGCCAATTGCATAGTATGATTTTTCGTTCTGGAACCATAACTTTCTGTACATGCTACTGAAATAATCTTTGCATTTAATCTATTTGAGCAGTTCATGTCTAGAATGGATGCTAGAGTGTGGTTTAATGAGGTTGTACCAGCTCTAGCCAGGCTATTACTGAAACTCCCTTCCCTTTTGGAATGTCATTATCGTAAATCTGACGAACTATCCGGTCAGAGGTTCTCGGGGCTTCGCATATTGAGTTCACAAGATGCCGGCATAGTGTTTCTCAATCAGGCAAGTTGTTAGTTATCTCAGAACCTCTCTTTAGAAGCAATCAGATAAACCAAATGAGCCTCAGTTAAACCCCCAATTGCAGAATAAAGCCCCCGATGATTGTTAATTTAAGCTCAATTAGATTGCAATTTTGCTTTGATCAATTCTAAGTTGTGCAACTTGTCCAGCAATTTAACATAATTGTGTCTCTGCTGTAAAATTGGCACGTAGTTTGTTTTAAGACGTTCTCCTTTTATTGTAGGAGCTGATAGCTTCTTTACTCGCTTGTGCGCTGTTCTGCCTCTTCCCAACAAAAGACAGGAATTCAGAAGATCTACCTCTCATTAATTTTGACCACTTATTTGAGTAAGTTTGAGAATATAGGCCAGTTTATTCTCAAGAAAATATGGGCCGTTTACTGCACTCTATAAGATGGTTTGTTTATGCATATTTTTTTATCTAGGAAAAAAATATTCGTGCCTTGCAGAAACATAAACATTATACTATCGGAAATGAAGAAACTTCTCATATGCCTAAGGACAGGAACCAAGGAGAGTTGTTTGGTCATTATTTCTTGTGTATAAATTATATGTTACTTATTATTTTACGGTTCTATGCAACACGTTTCTCACTTTTTAATTGTTAATACCCGCTGTAAGTTTTGCCTGAAAAAAGGCTGAAAACTGCCTATGATTCATTATTGAAAACTTGAAGGGGTGAAAAAGAAAAATTAAGTTAAGAAATTTTTTTAGGACATTAAAAGTGAGCTTATTACATAAGGAGAATGGTGTGTGCAAAATGCATCTTCTATCACCTCAACCTGATCTGATCCTGATATCATCAGAGTTGGGTTCTTTTTGAAATGATCCATTTGTTTTGTTTTGCTTTACAATGAGTTTGAGTTAGTAAAAAAATGTTCAATTGAAACAATTGTGTGATTTTCTCACTTATATGTACTCAGGACCCTTCTCTCAGACTCGAAGCATTGCCAGGAGAACAAAGTTAAGTGCCTTGTGCACTATTTTGAAAGAATATGTAAAGATACACCAAATGGCCTTGTTTCTTTTGAAAGAAAGGTGCTTCCCTTTAAGCCGAGTTCTTATTCGCATAGTGTACCAATTTCTTATCCTGAGGCTGATTATTGGAGCAATTCTACTTCCTGTTTGTGCCCTTTCATGGTTAAGTTTAAATCTCTTTCTCTATCCTTTTGTTCTTTTCCCTGATATCATTCTTTGTCTTTTTAAATTAGAATATTTATTTCATGGTATTTGTGATTAACACACATTGTTTCTTATACCTGTAATCAACAGTCAAGATTCCTTTTTGAGTTATTAGTTCATGATGCCAGACTGTGAAAAGTTCAGTTGAATTTTTCATGTCACGAGTATGATTGTTGAAAATCTTCTCCTTGTGCACCTTTAATACGACAGCCTTCAAATATTCCTCGTCTTATTTGGTTATTTATGCAACAAGTTTAAGCGATGATTTAGAAAATGTTTTGGCATGGCATGCAAACATTCTTCTTTTTTTATACTTACAAACAACACCTATTAATCACAACAAGCCAACAACTATAATCTAGGTGTCTGTTTATGTTTTTATGAGTTGGCAAGCAGACTGAATGTGGTCAGTGTTTGTTTTGTGTTGTTACCTCTCTTTTCTAGGTGGTAAATTCTGGGTTTATAGAGGACCAGGGATATGAAGCTCTTGAGGTGGATTTTGCAAATAAATATTTGGGAGGTGGTGCTCTTTCAAGAGGCTGTGTGCAGGTTTCATTTCTTTTCTTCTTATAGGTAGATCCCATAATTATTTATGTTGTTCATATTTATATAACTTTCTTCGAGTTGTTTATACAAATTTTTGGATTAAAAAGAGTTTCCTAAGAAAGCATTTGGTTACATTTTCTTTCCGCACAATTTGCTTTTCATGTCTTATGTTCAATATTTTTGGGTAAACTTGAATAATCGAACATTTTGGGGAAAGAGTATTGTTGTAATAAGTTAAATAAGTACTTTTTTTACAATGCGTATTTAATTCTGAAAAACTATATGGTGATATGCGTACCATCAATTCTTGTTCGACTATTAGAGTTTGGGATGAATGCAGGGATCTATATCACCAACCTTGTTTAGAAGAAAACTGTATAAATAGATATCTCAGTTTGTATGTTTGGTAAGATATAATGCTATTTAGGACTTATGGTTATAAACTGTAGTAGAGGGCAAAGCTTGTTGAATTATACTTAATTCTTTTTTCTTCTTGATTTTTTAATCTTTTTTCACTCTTTTTTTTATTGGTTAATAGGAAGAGATAAGATTCATGATCAACCCAGAACTCATAGTAGGCATGCTCTTTATGCCTTGCGTGAGAGATAATGAGGCAATAGAAATCATTGGAGTTGAGAGATTCTCAAGATATATGGGGTAAAAATATCCTAGAGAACTTATTCATTCCAGACTTAATATCTTCTGAGCTTTAGTTCTTTTTTTTTTTAAAAAAAAATTCAATCTCTTAGGTATGGCTCCTCATTCCGTTTTGTTGGTGATTATGTTGATGCTAAACCTTTTGATAAATTGCGGAGGCGAAAAACTAGAATTGTAGCTATTGATGCTTTGTGCAGCCCAAGGATGGCACAATATGAAGTTAGGTGTCTTCTGAGGTAACCCTTTTTGTTTCCAGCTGTACTTTCAATTTTTCAACTCGGAAATATGAATTGGTTTTTACTTTTTCTTTGGTGTGTATTGTGAATTTACAGGGAGGCCAACAAAGCATTTTGTGGCTTTTTGGAGCACTCAAATTACCAATCAAGTTATCAAAATTCTCAGGTTAATGTTTAATATTATTTTATTATAATTCTTGAAGTCAAGGTTTTTAAATAAGTTGGGACAGTTTGTTGCAAAGCAAACGTGATCTGTCCTCATTTGGAGAAAGCAACCATTAATTTTGGTACTATGCAGAATGATCTCTTCATTATTGATACTCTTTTTTGTTTTATTCTTGGAGAAATTTGTCCCTTTACTATTCTTATGAGAAACCATTTTACTTTCAATTTATTATAGTTTCAGTAGAAACGAGTGTATGAACATGAGAGAAAAACTAAAGAAGACAGGATTTTAGTTTAGAGAAAATCTTTATTTTTGGTCATAGAATGGGGACTAAATGGTTTGGCCTTAATTTTTCATTGCTAAACTAAGAGCAAATCGGTCAATTTCTTTTCTAGTAGATAATTAGTTTTCATGTTGGTTATTAATCTATTTTATTTTGCAAAAATTCAAACCGAATAAACTATTTTTCTAATGAAAAACTGAATTGTTACCTTTTCCTTTTTTGACTTAGCAGGAAAATTCTGGAAGTCATTGCAGTTCTGAAAATTTCTCTCTTAATAATTACGACTCAGAGCATCGAAATGAAAAACATGAAGATATGGAGATTGATGAGGATAAAATTGGGATTTCAACTGGAAATTGGGGATGCGGTGCTTTTGGAGGAGATCCAGAAATTAAGAGTATGATTCAGTGGCTTGCTGCCTCTCAGGTAATTGATACAAACGATAAAGGAAATGATTTGCTAATGTGCAATATAGGGCTTATTACTGTGCAAGAAAAATACTGCTTTTAAATATATATCCTTCATCAAATTACAGTGTTTACTATTGGTTGTTGAAAATATTGACCATTTACCTGCTCCTATTTTTGATATATAAAGCTTTGACTGGGTGAAAATGATTTTCAGCAGAATAACAAATTGCTTATAGGGTTCTTTTTATTTTTTGCAAATTTTGCCTTATATACAAATAAATTCGAATATTTCCTATTTATGCAACACCTCTAAACTTTACTGTATCATTGTCAAAGATTCTTAACCATTAATTAGTTACAAGGAAACACATATTTTGGGTACTGAGAAGGTTCCAAACCAACTAAGGAGTAATTTACTTGAGTTGCCAAAATCTTCTACATATTTTACAAACTTCTATTATATATTGTATTATTTTATTTTGTTGAATTTGTATGTTTATGTTTGACAACTTTTCTGTTGTGTATCTATATTTACTATATTAGGCGAATAGGCCTTTCCTTCACTACTACACATTTGAAGAACCATCCTTGGAGCAGCTGAAACAGGTGCATCATTGTTTTAAAAAGTTAAAATCATAGTTTCTTTTATGTTTTCCTTTTCCTAATATAACGATCATTTAATCTTTTTTCTTGTTGTTCCGAAAGGTAACAGAATGGATATTGGATCATGAATGGACAGCTGGTGATTTGTGGCAAATGTTGGCCGAGTACACATCTCAAAGACTTGAAAGGGTCACAAAAACTGGGTTCTTGTCATGGCTTCTACCACATCTACATAATGCAAATTTTAGCAATGCACATAATATATCTCAATAGGATATAATATTATCCTCTTAAATCTTAAATTTCAGCAGGATTTGCTTCCGTAGTATTAATTTTTACAATTTGTACAGCAAAACAAGCAAGAAATCTATCTTTTTAATTTTTGAGTGGTGCTTTGATAGAATATAGGTTGGTTTGCATAGTTAAAATTCATGGTATCTTTGGTTTTTAATAACCGCTGTAAAGTTTTTAATAACCGTTGTGAAAACTTTTAATGAAATTGGACCGAACTGTTACTTAATTTTTGGTTGTCACAATTGCAAGTTGCAACAGGCTTATTACAGGCATCACAACGCCAAACCTATAAATGCAAAACTCCAAACATGTTACCTAGTAGGAAAAAATATATATGTATGTCATAATCAAGATGTTTATTTTCTTTGACATGAGAGTTTTTGAGTTTATATGACGCGGCAATGAAAATATCGCTTGGGAAAGTTACCATCAAGAATGTGACCCTCTTTTTATGCTTTTAAGATCATGTTAGTATGTTTGTTATAATATAATATCAATTTTGGTCAGAAAAAGTAACGATTTACTAATTTAGTTACATTGACCATACCTCACGCTCTTGTTATTGAATCCAGTACGAGTAAAATTATTCAGGAAACAAGAACCATTTACATCCGTTGTACTACCTTACTCAATCCAACCTATGGTCCAAAATGGCAAAATGACTATGACGCATGCAATGTTTAAGTAATAATAGTATAATATCATAGACATATTTGAATCAGATAGATAATTTTATACCAACTTAAGAAAAGAAACAAACTAACAGTCGACCATTAGTAGCAAAATCATACTTGGATCAGATAGATAATCATACATTAACTAACCAAGAGAAGCCAAGCAATACATGAGCAGTAGTTAGCAATCCTGAACTATAGCTGTCCTTGCACGTTGGAGGGAGAACGGGTAAACCTACAAAATCAAGCAATCTCTATGTTGTCTGCGCATTAACGAAAAAGTTAAGCCTGGCAAAAGGAGAATCTATAGAGAGCCTGGTACTTTCTGATTAATTGATTAGTTCTAGTCATAAGGCAGTTCATGTCTTTCTCCGGTTAAACGGCTATCTACAAAATATAAACATTAGAGCTTTGCAAGACTACGAGCCTTTTTCCTGTTCTTTCTTTTGTTTTTCTTTTTGTGTTCCAAGGAATTGTCTTTTTCAATCTCTAAATCTGGCATGCCACTTAGTACCTGCAGGAAACAAGCATTGCACTACTGTTAATTTTTCAAAAAAGAAATTGCTGAAAAAATAAAGGATTGTTTGAAGTAGTATTGGCTACACATGCATCGCTGGTAGTGATCATATATATCACCTTTATTTATCCAATTGGTCCTTTTGCTTATATTTATGCGTTATTTCTGCACATATAAATATTTTTTTAATTATAAGTTACCATATATTAGTCAATTGAATATCCATAAGCTCATAAAACCTTTCTTTTTTCTTCTTCTAATAAAAGCCCATAAAGTACCTATCTTTTTCAAAGCATCACTGAAATTCAGACTTACCTCATGCAGGTGCCAAGATGCAAATGCATCAGTAGCAGCATACTGGAGTTGCTTCTTTGATAAAACATTTTCCCAGTTTCCCAGTCTAATATTATTTCGTTTATCCAGCTGTAGAATAGTCATTTGACAAAATAAGAACATTCTAAATAATACTAATAGAAAAATAAAAACACCATCAATTAAAAAATATCAAAACTAGTTACTGTAGATACTAGATAGCAATACCTGTTTGCAGAAGATGGTTTCAGTCAAAGAAGAGAGGCTCCATTTCTTTCCAGGACCCGCAAGCTTCGTACTTGCAAGGTCAGATAAATCCTTTAGTGACCGCATACTGACACCATAATCATTTACAATTTTGTTCGCATCATATGCTATACCTACTCCAACCTTCAATTAAGAAAGCAGCAAACAATATAATACAAACTGAACCTGACAGAATGGTTTTCTTGATTAATATATGATTTCATAAGATAGTGTACCTACTTTAACAGATGAGCTGTCTTCTAGGAGAGACTTTAATATAGAGGGAATTCCTGAATGAATTATGTGCATCACATAACAACATGTTGCATCTATGCAAATTTGAATCAGAGCCGTCTTTCCTGGAGTTCTTCCTGCATAATATAGAAATTTCCAATTGAATATATTTGTTGCAGTAAGTCATATTAAACCTTAAACTAATATAATTACAATATTTTTTGCTAGGATCATTAGGTCTTAGCAGCATAGATCCCTATTTAGATTTTTGAGATATCACCAAAAACATGACAGATGCGAAGTCGGTCTGGTGGCAACTCATACAGGTCCGATATGACCTGTCCTATACCAGAAAGGTACCGATATTACACTAAACTGATACTGTATTAACACCCATCATTAATGGTGGGACAAAACTATATAAGACAAACCAACCTTTTACAAATGAAGGTTTCCATTCAACATCAAATCCAAGAGGGACTTTACTACTGGCACTACTCATGGCTTTGATTTTGTCTAAGAGCTCCACAGTAGCTTCCTCTACTTCACTAGCTGTTTGACAGTACACTATGCGTCCCCCAAATTTAAGTAATTTGTACTTAGGTCCAGGAATGACTGTTACGAACAAAAGAAGATATAATTACAAAAAAGTAAATAGCAGGAAAAGCAAATTATAAGCTGAATAAAAAAAATAGAAAAAATGAGAAGAACCTTTGCGAGGGGCTGGAGCAATGACTGTTAAGAACAAAAGAAGATATAATTACAAAAAAGTAAATAGCAGGAAAAGCAAATTATAAGCTGAATAAAAAAAACAGAAAAAATGAGAAGAACCTTTGCGAGGGGCTGGAGCAATGCCCCTTGTTGAATGATTGTCCATCATAAAATTGCTATAATGTAGAGGAATGCTACCATTACATATTTTCTCTAATGTAGAATCACGCATGTCATATAACCATGCATTGATTTTCTCTTCTTTTGTGCTTTGACCTTGTGAAAGCGAACCCAAAGTTCTTTCTAATTCACCTTGAGCTCCTTCCCTTGAGCATGTGTGCTCTGACAGTGTGGAGAAAGATGTATGACTCTGAAAGCTGCCATTATCAGAACCAAATTTTTTCAACATTAGAAAGTTTTTGTCAGAAAAAAAGATAACATTAACAACTCAAAATGACAGAGAACATTTTGGAATTATTCTGTACTAAATAAGATAGCATCATTATTTGATAAAACATGACTTGTCATTATTTGATAAAACATGACTGACATGATAGTGGATACCGAAGGATTTAATGATTTGATGTTTGTTAATGCAGTCGGCAGTTGACACAATGGTTGTGAGAAACCAAATGAATAGTCAATTTGTTCTCAACCTAACAAGAAACCAATTCAGTAACAAATTTGGTGAAATAACCAGGTTACAAGCGGCAGTATCTACAAGATGTATAACCGCAAACAGATATTCTTTATCAAACCCAACCTTACAAATGCAAATTACAAAATCAGATAATCACCGTATGGAGGTCCCAAATTATAGTTTCCCAATTAGAGCTTTCGAATCAGATGTAGGGAAGGCTTCCCATTTTTCCAAAAAAGGACAAGAGAGAAGCTATTGTTAAACCATTCCTTAACTCAAAATTAACTAGTACCTACTAGGAGAACTGAATATGTTCCCTTTATTCATTCCTTCATTCATTCATTATTTTTTAATCATACATCATACCTTCTTTTCATTTCGGAACAGCTTCGCGGCCGATCAGTACCGATCATAGCCCGTGGAACCAAGCGGAGAAACTTCCAGAACAGAGACGATGCCCTTGAGTACGAGTGGGCCCCAATCCGCGTGAAAAGAGCCATGGCTGGGTTTCCAAGCTCTCTCTCTCTCTCCCTCCCCCACCCCCCCCCACCCCCGCGCTTAGTAGAGACAGAGGCGCGAGAACTTCAAGGTGGCGGATCCTCTTTGTGGAACCAATGGCGACATCCGATTAGTATTTGTAAACCTTGTAGAGAGGTGATCGGTGAATGGCGCTTGGAATTTGCATGAGAGGGTTTTAATGGAGTAACGGGCGGGAGAAGAGAGGGTTTTTGCTTTGGAAGCTGATACGCTGATACGCTGACACGCTGATACGCTGATACGCAGATACTTGCTGATACCGTCCGTACCATTTTTATTATATAGATATATATATTAAATAAATTAAAATGTGTGATAATAATTTTAGTATGTGAATTTATTTTTATTTTGTATAATATTATTATTGTATAATTTAAATGAGTTATTATGTATATTAATAATTTTATTATATAAATTTATTTCATATGATATTGTTATTATATAATTTAAATGAGTTGTTATGTTTATTAGCGATATTTAAGTTAAATAATAAAAATATAATACATAATAAAAATATTAATATATATAATAACTCATGTATAATAAAATTTATATTTATGTGATATTAATAATGATATTTCTATAATATTTTTCTTAAGAGTGTGCTCTAAGAAGAGTTAGAGGAGATGAAACGTCATGTGATATTTTGGGAGATGGTTCTATTTAAAATATTTATAATAATTATAAAATATATGAAGAGTCAATTTAAAATATTTATAATAATTTTACTTTATATACATAAATATGCATGAAAATATCAAAAAATTGTGGAAATAAATGGAGGTCAATTGATCTTTATTATAACAATTATAACAATGTACATTTGCTCCTGATCAGAACCCTTTAAAATTTTAAATTACAAGTGCATCTTCTAAATTATTTTCACAATTTTATATAATCGACGATTCGGCGTGACGAATTTAGACCGTTTGATCAAATATTCTAATTCTCTCTTTAAATTAAATAATTAAATGATATCAATATTGAAATTGAAATTGCTATTGTTTAGAAATATATATATTTTTTAGAAATAACTTATTGATACCTAATTCTGTTCTTTAAAATATATACTTTGAAATTTAGAAAAAAAAAAGGACAAATAAATTGGGTCGCTTTAATTAGGCCATGCTAGATTTGCACAAAAATGACACAAATTAAGCCAGACCAAAATATTCCTGACAAAGAAAATAAAATAAATTAGTATTTTGAAACAACAATTTTAAAGTTAAAAATTCCTTACAAAAATAAATGAACTTTTTTTATCTCACAAAAAAAAAAAAAACACACACATCCCTTTTAACATTGAACAACAATCTATGTAGCTAGTGAGGAGATAAGATAATAATAGAATAAGCATTATTTGGTCAAAGAAGGATAAATAAATAAAAGATAAATATAGTAATTGCCAGAATAAATAAATAAATAAATAACATCAGTTATTATTTATGAGGCAAATCTCTTCCGTTACAAAACCTTTTTTTTTTTTTGGAAAAAAAACTAAAAAAGGCTTACCCATCCATTGGTACTTTAATTAAAGGGAAGAGATTTTTCGATAACTAATATTTTGATAATTATTTTTTAAATAATTTCAAAATAAATTTTAAAAATTTTTAAAAGTAGAAAAAAATTTAGAAAATATTTTGTAACTTATAAATTGATTGTGTTTCAAATTTCATATAATGTAAGAGTCATTTGGTACTTGATAATTTGTATTAAATTTTAAATCGTTAAAAATTTTAGGTAATTTTGATGGAGCATCAAATGACTATTAAATTATATGAAATTTAAAACACAATCAATCTATAAATTATAAAATATGTTTGTAAATTTTTTTCTATTTTTAAAAATTCATTTAAAATAATTAAAAAATAATTATTAAAATTATCAAAATATTAATGGTTAACGGATCGCTTCCTTAATTAAAGCGAATCCAATCTCTTTTTTTGTCTTCTTGTGGCTTCGCGCGTTTTCAGTTTCAGTGTGTGTGTGTGTGTGTGTGTGTGTGTGTGTGTGTGTGTGTGTGTGAGAGAGAGAGAGAGAGCGAAGGAGAGAGCGCATTATACGCATGCATGCGTTATGCATAGATGGCACAGTGTATACACAACACGACAAACCACGCGCCACGGTGATTAGGCGTGATTTATTCATGTTGTAAGTGTAATTTTACCCCACCGATAATTTCTACGACTTTCTACGAATACAACCACGCGTATGTTTGTTTCCTCGGAGGATTCTTCGGTTCGTGTCAGGACGTCAGGTGTAGTAATTAAAAGAGACACATAAAGCCTGGGGGCTAATTTGGTTCTTTGACTTAAAAGCCTGTTTAGGCCCGAGAGAGTGATGAGATTTCCAGTCCTTCTAGAAGGTTCCGATTCGAATTCTTCCGATCAAAATCGGACGGACCACATCTCGTCCGATCGAAAGCGCGGGAAAAATGCACGGGAGAGTAGGAGACTTGGGAGATTTCCCGCGCTTTGGATCGTGACAGATCCACACACACAGAGGGACGAGCGTAGAGAGAGAGAGAGAGAGAGAGAGAGAGATGGCTGTCGACGAACTTGACATAAGCGGTGGTGGAGCAGAGTCGTTTCTGACAGTGGGCCCAGGCGGGTCTGTGAGCGTGAGGTACCACTCGGATTTCGGGCCCCACGGTGACCTCATCCTTCTAGAAGCTCCTGAAGATGCTCTTCTCAACGATCTTCTCCATGGCCGGTACTTGTTACCTCCCTTTTACGCTTGCTATAATTTCTATTTCGGAATATGGATTTGCATTTTAGTCCTTGTAAAGAGTTTAATTGTCCATTTGGTGCCTCATGACTTGCAGTCAATCAAAGGGATTTGATTATGTGGTGAACTACACCTCGAGCCGACCGCATTCTTTTAATATCTTATTTACTTACATTTTCATTATACTGTTAAAATGAGTCTATTTCTTTGTTCAATTGTTTTGTATCTATTATTTTTTTTGCAATCTTAGAGTAACAATAAGAGGCCAACCTGATGAAGATGCTGTTCTATGCACACCATCTTCAACCTATGCCATGAAATTTGTCGGCACTTCGAATTCGGTATTCTTAATACCACCTGGGGAAAGCCTGAATCCATCAAACACTGGACCCGACCCATTGGTATCTGTTCTAAAGCTTGCGCCAGGCAGCATAGAGCTGGTCCGTACTGCACCTCGTCTTGATAAATTGCGATCTCTTCTCTTGCAACGACCTTACAGGTTAGATGATGAAGAAGAAGATTGCGGTACAGAGGGGTTGTACACATGGCATGACCTCAATTGCTCAATTCAGGCCAGTGATGAAGAACTGAGAGAGGGGCTGAGGTCCCTGTCAGCCATGGAGATCAATGGTTTCTGGCGGATGGTTGATCCAAAATCCATTAACATGGTTCTCACCATGGTGTTGACCAATTTGGTATTGCATGACTGGCAATTAGATGCACTTGTCGAAGAAGAGGTCTTATCAATTTTAGACTCAGATGGGTTTAGTTCTGCCATTGTAAAACACTGCCTAGAGACATTTGGTGCGAAAGTTGAGAATGGCAATTGTAACATTTGGGGTTTAGATAAGAAAAGAATAGCTGTGCATTTTGCCAAACAGGTTTTGGGCACTAATGGTGGAAAAATGAAGTTAGATATTTTTATAGAGAAATGGATGAGAAATGTGCTGAAGGGGATGTCAATTGATTTGAATTTGCTTGAAGGAGAGGTTTTGTATGAGAAAATCGGTGCTGAGACTTGGATCAAGGCTTTTAGTGTGGCAGATCTGCCATTGAGACCAGATGCACGATTTTCAGTGCTGTTCAAGGAGCGTGCCAAGTGGGCATGGAAGGATCTCGAGCCCTATGTAAGGTAAACTTTTGTTTTTAACAAGGGAAAATTAATTACTTTGTGATTGTATCTTGTGCAAGAAATGAAATGTGGAATATTTTAATATGCAAGTTGTAAGAATATATAACAGCAAGAAAATGGGAAGAGATATAATGAGACCAACATATTTTGATCACCATGATTACTGATGTTAAATTTTCTTAAGTAAGAAAAATAAACTACAATGTGTTCTTTATCATTTAGATAGATCATGCATTAAGATTGCTGCAATTTGAGAATTGTTTGGTTAATGCCAGAAGTTGTTACAATAGAACTGTTAATTTTTCAAATTGCTCGATGAATCAACTTGCTGCAGATTTGATACCCAACCTATCTAGACTAGTAAGCACATATCTATAATTTTATTGTTTATTTTAACAAGTGTTGTCTTGGTTGCCACAGTTGTTAAATAAGTTTGTTGTCATTTTAGCCCATCTCAAAAAAGGAATGTAGAAACTATTTAATATGTAAGCATCTTAGAAACAATTGATGCAAATGCAATATGGTAAGAATGAAGCAACAAGCATTTTTTTTTTAATGTAGGGATTTACGTGTGCCTGGTGTGTCTTCAGAAGGCCTTCTAATTAAATATACACGAAGGGTGCAACCTAATGCTGATGCTGAACCCATCTTTAGTGCCAGATAACTGTTTGGTGTGCTTGTAAGTTGGAACTTTTATACTTGCAAATTTGTGTAGTGAAAACCATGGTTTATGGATGTTATAGCGAGTAATGATTTCAATAGAAAATCTAGTTTCATCTTTTTAGTCTAAGTTTTACATTAGTCTAGTGCGCTAAGTTAGTTTAAGCAAACTGCATGTGTGATTTGCCTTAAATAATCTGTTTCCTTTCTTTTTTTCTGAATTACTCCTGATAATCAATCCATCTTTCAAGTACAATTCTTCAATCTGGCATTAGATGTCAAAGGCCTTTGAATTTGCAAATTGTTTTGCTATTGACTATGCCTTTGAACATGCAAATTGTTCTAATTTAGCAATGTGAGAAAGAAAGGTGCTTTTGCATTCTTTGCTGATGGTATAAATTGTTCACCTAAATGGTTTTTGTGTTTAGCATCAACTAATCTATGCTCCTTAATTACGGGTACCACGCTGGATTTCGCATTGCTTGTGGTTCAATGCTTCGTGTGCAGACAGAGCAGTGGAGATATTTCTCATCTAATATGAAAAATAGATACAATTGAGCCCTGCATGCTGCTTGCTTATATCAGTTTCGACATTCATATTCAATAAAATTTACATGAAAATGAATATTTGATGATTATTTCTATCATTATTTCCTGCCTAATTGGCATTCCCTGGACTAGAATCCTATCTCATTTAAGTACACAATAGATTACATTGGCCTGGTTGTTTCCTCATTTGGTATATCTTGAGTTCTTTCCTGTACATTTATTATGTAAACAATTCAATGGACATAATCTCTTCTTGCCATTATTTGTGCTGCTATTTAATTCTACAATTGGAGATTTTCTGTGGCTGAGTTAATAAAAAAGGCTTCTTGTCTTGCATAGGGATTACCGTTAAATCACACAATCAATTTTTTTTTTCTGTGTAGTGGAAACATATGCAGACTAATTTTCTTTGGCCTGATACTTTTTTGCTTAGCAAAAGCATTTTTTGATCACAAATTTAGCATTTCGTATTATATATTTACTTGTAATGTTAAAAAGGCTGCAAGGAAGCATTCCGCAGGAGACCATGCATGGCTGCTTTGATGTGGCCGTTTGTACGTTGATATGCGCTGCATGCATTGGAAACTGAATTTTTTGTTCAAATTAATTTAAATGATTAGATTTGTCATGTGATGTAGTTATACATATTGCAGGTGTATTCATCTATGTTCAAGAAAGCTTTGGTGTGTTATTAAAAGCACCAAGCTACAAATTTGGTTTATGTAATTCAAATAACCCTTTTCGTTTTTTCCATCAACTAATGTTCCAGAGGCTAGTCTTGAGTTAGCTTGATTTGGTTTAAGCAATGAAGAAATTGAAATTAGAAACAATTCCCTAAGAATTTATTAATGGCTGACAAGGTCAATGTGATATTTGCAAACTCTGCTGCTTGAACCCTGTAATGTAAAACTAGATCGATTAGTGCACTAAGTTGTAAAATAAGTAAACAAACATTTTAATAGGACTGACAAGAGGCACCGTAAAATGTTATTTTGCATTACAGGTGTATGTGTACGTGGCGTGAAGCCATGATGCTTGCTTAAGAAACAACAATTGTAACAACCACCTCCTTCTTACCCTTCCTCTTGTTTTGGTGAGAGTTGGAAGGGTACTAAGCGTGACTGTGTGAATATGGCCAAATCTAGATCCCCGGCTGCTCCTGGAGTATGAGGAATAGTTGTTCCACTATTACTGACTACTGGGACCTACCATCTCTCTATACTCACTAATTTTATCATGTTGCCGTTGCACGGCTGCGAACAGCTGTGCACGAGGAGCAGCACATATAATGCAGATATGAACAATTCCTCTTTCCTGTTTTGGCTGCCAAGTGTTAAAACGGTTCTGTCCTAAAATAAACTCCTCTTTTAGAATGGGTCTATTGCTCAGTTTGTGAACCATGTACTACTTTTAATTTTGTCAGTCATTTTTGGAAATACATTACTAAGTAGAACCGGGTTTACCTAGTAGTGTGTCCCTAATGTTAAATATGTGAGAACATGTCCTTCCTATATTGCTCCAAAAAAAATCAATTAATGCATCGATTACTTCCCCTTTCTGCTCTCCACCCATCCATGGCATCTACGGAGCTTAGAAAACCTAGCATTGAATTCATTCACTCCTTCTACTCGGGGGAGCGAAAACTCTTCTCTCGTATGGCTTCCTCTCTTGAAATAGATGGTGATTTAGCCTTCAAGATCATATCCTACTGGCTATGGCTTGAAGAAAACATAAATAAAGATGTAATCCACTCTATCCAGTCCTTGAGTGATAATGGTCTGCAACGAATCTCGGCACTTGGGGAACAGGTTTTGACTAATGCCGGCAAAAGTGATTCTTCTACAGCTCAAAAGGCCCTTTCAGGTGTAGATTATTTCCTGAAAGCTGTTTGCTGTAAAGCGATTGATGATCTCAAGAATAAAACAGAATATGAGAAGGCTAAGAAGGCGCTAGAGGAACTGGATCTGCAGGTAAGTTTTTTGTAGATCTATGGTTTTTAAATTCATATTTGATTTCTTCGTTTGAGTTTTTTGACTATTAAGAGAGAGTGATTTAACCTTTCTTTTTGGCTGTGTAATTCATGAAGTACAAATTTGACATAAAATATCAAAGCAATATGGACTCAATTAGACTGTAAATTTTGGTGTGAATTTTCCACATTTCTTAAAAGATAATTTTGGCTTCTATATTATATCTAATGAAATTGATAAAAAGGGATTTCAATTTTGATTTTGAGCACACTGGAGACATACTTCTCAAAATGAGTTGCTTTATTTTTTTTTTAATTTTTATGAGATAAATCAGGTACGACAAAATTGGTACAAAGAAATCCTTCGACGATAGGCGAAGGACCAATAGGAAAATTGAACCTGATCTATTGATGTACAGGTAGATATGCTGTATGTCTAAAGGAGAATTTTTCCCGAATATTTCTATATAAAAAAGAGCTAGAAGCGACAAATTATTATTTGCTGCTAATCTCACAAACGTCGTACATAGAAAAAAGTGAGAAATTGGAAAGTTATTCTTCGCAAAACAACAGTTCTCTATTTTGGTCGGCACTGATTTGAGCATGCAACTCACCTTAGTATCATGAACTCTAAAGAAGGACGCACGTGTAGGTAAGATATGATCATTAAGTAACTGGACGACAAACTTTGGAGAAGTAATATTTAGATATTATTTTATTGTTCACGCAATTATACCATGAAGTCGATAGAAAATCTTGAATGGAATTTTTTTTGAGATCGACCATCAGTATGCTTCACAACTTCTATCTTGGGGAAACTATTATAAATGGATACTTTAAGAATTGATTAGACAACTGATATAATAATGAAGCATACATTCTTTTTGTTCTTTCAGGAATTCCTCTGTAAACCAGATCCATCTTTGGTCAAGTCATACTTATCCAGTGGAGATGGCGCTGGCACCAGCAACTCTGCTGGCACAGGGATCCACACGCAACTGAACAATGTAAACGGCTTACTTTGGTGTATTTTCTAACTTTCTGTTTTTGTTAGAAAAAATTTACCTATCACCTGATTGGTACTTCCACCACCTTTTTTTTTGTCTAAATTACACAATGTATACTATTTACTCCAGTATTTGGTTAGTTTTACTTCCGTATTTATTTTTTTATACTTCAGTTAATTCTCCTGGTTTTCCATTGGAAAATTTGCTTGAAACATGATCTTGAAGTCCAATTAGTATGTATGTACATTGGAATCCAACAGTTAATATTTATTTATTTTAGGGTTTCCTTTCAAGCAGACCAGAATCTTCTTCGTCTAAAGTCTCCTTATCACAAACAGGGAGTTACAGCAGAGGTGAAAACAGAGAAGTGGGAAGTCTTGTGCAACCTCATAATGTAAATTATTCGAAATATTCTTTACTTGCTACTTCTTAATTCGATAATTTAATCAACTTTTCTTTTTGAAGCAACTGGACAATGTATTTCAGGACTCTGCCCAGAATTCATCCCAGCTTTCTGCTACAGCGAAAGCATACTTCCCCAGTAATACCAGCCATGCCACCAGTTTCTCCATGATGATTCCGGCAAACAATTTTCCAGCACCACCAGCAGAACACATGGAGTCTAGTGCAATTGTACCACATACACCTGGGTTCTCAACACAAAGTGGTGCAATTGTACCGCATTTATCTGCACTCCCTCTGCAAAGCAGTGCAATTGTGCCACATTTTCCTACACTCGTTCCACAAAGTGGTGCAATTGTGCCACATATTACTGCACTCACACCGCAAAATGGTGCAATTGTGCCACATATTACTTCACTCACACCACAAAATGGTGCAATTGTACCCCATATGCCCTCATACGTTCCACACAGCAGTGTAATTGTCCAGCATATGCCTACACTTGCCCCAAAAAGTGGTGCAGTCGTACCACATTTACCTGCACTTGCTCCACAAAACGGTGTTGTACTACATATACCTGCACTCGCTGCACAAGGCAGTGTTATTGTACAGCAAATACCTGCTTTCTCTCCACAGAGTGGAGCAATTGTTGCACATATACCTATAGTTTCTCCTCAGTCCGGTACAATTGTTCCTTCTCAAAATGGCACCAATGTGTTCCAGTCTCCTCCTGGTGCTACTGATATGATCATCAATGCACAGAATATGCCGCAGCCAGCACCAGCTGTAGTGGCACCTCGACGTCTCCATCCAGATGAGAGGACGCTATTTGTGACCTTCTCAAATGGATCACCATTAACTGAGGATGAGCTTCTTGAGTTCTTCGCAACGTGAGTTTGTACTCTTCTTTTTATAATGAGAATTTTGAGTTTCTGTATGATGAAATCAATACATTAAAAGAGGGTTATGGTCATTTTGTTTATTGCTGCTTGGTGTGTTTTATGTGTAAATGGAGGTATTCTGCAATGACCAATTAAGGCTTCAATACTAGTAACTCATAACAGTGTGATATTAAAACCGGTACATAGGACCTGATGCATGCTGTATGCAACTGATTTCAGTATACAACTACTCAGGTTACAGATGTACAACATGCAGGTGAATATTTTTTGTCTTAGAAATAGTTTAATATACTCATTTTTCATAATTTTCAGCCGCCATGAAATTAATGTAGAGAGCATTTATATCGAAGAGCCAAGTTCAACAAGGCCTCCACAATATGCACACGTCACGTTCCACAACCCGGAGTCTGTGGAGTATGTTCTGAATGGCCGGGCAAAGGTGAAATTCAGAGCAAACGGAAAACACCTGTGGGCCCGCCGGTTCATACCTAGGCGAAGGAGAAGGTGGGGTCAAAATGCTAATTGAAATGCCAGCCCCTTGCACCACCATCTACACTACATTGTGGCGCCTCTGACTGTGGCTGTTGCTGTTGCTGTGCCTCTTCCTTATCTTGGTCACCTATCTAACATCACTGCTGAATAAAAGTAGCTTACTTTTCACATGAAACTGTCCTTGTTTGTGCCTTGAGAGGATTTGGACAGTTCCAAAGCTTTGAATATGTACTTTCACCTTGTGTATTTTGCGAGTAAATTTGCTTGATTATCAACTTGTCCACCTGCTTCACAAAATCTTGGATGACAGGAAACACACAATTAAGTTACTACACTAAAAATACTGCACTTAGTTTTGTCAAAGTAATTGATGTGTCATTTTCCAGTTTGGTAAGAAGCCGAAACAAGTTGAGTACTTGTCAATTATTGAAGCATCTCATGTTTGAAAATTGTAGCATATATCCATGCAGATGATTGTTACTGCCTGCTATATTTGAAAAGTTTCCAAAAATTGTGGTGGGTGCATGTCAATCCCTTGTGTCTCACTTGAATGGCAACAATAATGAACCACTGAGCAGCAGACAGCACTTTGCTAGCTCTGGTATTGCTGTCAGTTCTGTCATTGTGGCCGTAATGATTACTTCTGCAAATGTGGAGAACCTCTGGTCATGATCTTGAGCCAACAAGTGCTCGTCAAAATGCCTTAGGCCGGAGTACCATTACTTTGTTACGACTATACTGGTACACATACAAAAGTCTTGACCCTGCTGCATCCTGAATGCTCCCATTCTTTACAAGGGTTACTACTGGCTTCAGAGTCCCAAATGTTAGTGTGACATATATCTGAAACATTGATACGGATAGCCAAACAGAAATCAAGAGGTTTCGAAATTGATCGCATCTGTCTCAAGTTGCCAGATAATTTTGCAGTCTTATATATATCTGTCTACTTCCATCAAAACCCCATTAATTATAGTTCACAAAAATGAAATAATAATTACAAAGAGGACTTCAATTGACTCGTTTACGATCTTCTTTTTACCGAGTCTGAGAAGGATTTTTCACTTGTGCTCATATGGTTATTAGGGTAGAGCACAAGTTGCTCCTGTACCAGTGGTTTTGTCTTCAATTTGGCAGTATCTATTCAGACATTTACTTCTCCAGCAGAGGTTACTCAAAAGTGTAGTTGTGAATGAAAGACCTAATTAAGTTTATGTAAATTAACAATATAAGAAAATGCTGTGGACATTATGCTAAGTGTCAGCATAATTCTAAGAGTGAAATTCACAGAATATTATCCATATTCATCCTTTTTTTTTTGTATATCAATGTTATAAGATGACTAGTAGAGTTGCTCACTTAATCAACTCCATACTATAAATTCTGGAAGAATGGTGCTTTTAAGAAGATGTTAGAAAATCATGTTAGCAAGCATATGGCAGAACCATGATGGGAGCAACTAATATTTCTCTACATGAATTAAACTCAATTTTTAATCTACTTCCTTTAATTATTTGAACACCATAATAATTAATAGAGATGCTTTCAAAATACTTCATTCAGTCTAGCTAATTGGTTAATTTAAATTCTGAGATATATAGAAAGTTCCATCAATCAGTTACAAGCTAGTTTGCTGTTTGGCCTTTGCATTTTTTTTTTACTTCAACCTAAATTTATAAAGATCATTTGAGGGTTTTGATTTAAAAATTGTGAATAAACACATATAATCTGAACCTACTTATTATTGACATTAGCAACAGAGGTACTGGAGACAAAAGCGTTCATGGTACAGTGCAACATGTGTTTCTCTTATCTATTTAATTTTTTTAGTTATTTCTCCTTTTTTTGTCAATGTTTATTCTCTATCAAATATGAAGGTCTTTGAATTTGAAATTTTGAGTTTTGCACACTAAATTTTAGAATGCTCTTTTCTTTTTCAATCAACATAGATTTTTCCTTTACTTCATGTAAACACTACATTTTAATTCTTCAAGAGTCACTTTTATTTAAAAATAGAAAAGGGTATGTAGTAATTAATAAAAAAATAATAAAAAAAGATCACGTAAATATTTACAAAAAAGCAAAGCTAAAGAAATAAAAAACTTCTATAAATAAAATACCAATAATTTTATATGTGATTATCTCATTATAAAAAAAAATATGGATACAATAAATATGCAAACCATGGAGGCTTGAAACATAAAAGTACACAATCATCGTACGTTACCGGGATTTAATCCGTAATCAACAGAAACAATAGTCCCACATTGCCTAGGTTACAAAATGAGAGAGCTGAGCTTCCTATATATCCGGGCCTACTGTATCTTTTCAATCTGTGTGTGGTGTGCAGCTCAGATCACTAATGACCGGAGATTGGGCCGACCGATGCATATTCCAGTCAAATTGCTTCCGTGGCGGCGTGTCAGATGTGTGTTGTAGGCGTGCTCTGTGATATCAATGTCGGATACGTATTAGATACAAGGTAACCAAACCTCCCTTAAATGTTCAATTGCATATTAATTATATAATTATATATGGATAGGAACTATATACATATTAATTATACACCATAGCATAGTTGGTTTGTCAAGTTAATCAAGCTAACAACCTGTTCAGTTTTTCCTTTCCTATTTCAGCTTAATTAAATCATCATCTAATTCTTTATACAATTCAATTCAAATTTTTTCTCGACACTTTCCTATCAAACGAATCCTTTTCTGAAAGTAAATTGATCACACTACACTAATCACCACCAAAACAGCTGCATCCAGAGAAGACACTTTTTGTGACTTCCTCAAATGGATAGCCATAATAATGTTAGACGAGTTTGTGGATTTCTTCACAACACAATTTTATACACAGACACAAATACATTTAAGGTTTTGAGTAAATTTTGGTCAGCTTAATTTAGTTTAATTGTCCAACTCAGGCAAGAAGCTTAGATCCATATTATTTATCACTACTAGAATTTGCAGTATCGACTGGTATAGATATTCATTTGCATGTGTACTGGTACGCACGTTAATAGTTTTCATTTTGAACTATATTTGCGTACTTAGACCCGTATGATCGGACAATAGTGTGGAAAGTAATGATGTACGTAGATTGGTATGCTATTGTCCGATCATGTGGGTCTCCACACGCAAATGTACTTCAAATTAAAGACTATTAACTTGCGTATTGGAGTATACACGCAAATGAATATCCATACTCATGTCCATGCTGTAAATTTTAGTAGTGATTACTTTAATTGGGGGTGAATTATACGTTTATATGGGCCTAAAATCTTGAACTTGGCGCTATGGTACCAAAGCAGATATATCATCTGGTATTAGTATACACTAGCCTATATATGTTTGAGGTAAATAAATGAGCTCATGACACTGATTTCTGTTGGAGTCCCTACTCATTCCTCTTTTGTTTTTATGATTTCCATTGTTGTTTGTAATTATTTGTATTTGTAGGGTCTAATTCGTAAATTTGTAAAAGACCAAATAAATATTAGAAAATGGAAAATCGGGAAATCTATCTCTCCCGACAAAAATTCTGCTCCTCTTCTTCTTCCTCTCTTCCTCCATACACCCATTAAACTAGCACGAATCTCAACAAGTGGTATCAGAGCCAGGTTGCCGGCGCCGCTACCGGAGTCACTGCCGTTGCTGGTGCCGCCGCTGTCGCCGACGCCGTCGCTGCCGCTCCGTCGACGTTCCGCCGCTGCCATACCTGCTGGAGCCGCCGCCCTCTCGCTCATCTCGCGTTTTTGGATCGCAATCGTTGCCGAGTCACACCTGCCGTTACCCTTTCGTTCCCGTTGCGATCTGTTGAATCGTGCACGGATTTGGGTGCCTGGTGTGAGCTCCGTCGTTCGTTGCCGAGGTGATCGAAGAAATCAGGCGATTCGAGGTAAATCTGTACCAGTCGCAATTCCGTTATAACAGAAGTTCTGTTGTGTTATAACGCAACCTGTGCTGATTTCTGTTGACTGTTTGTTGCCCGGTTTGGGATTTGATTTTGGTTAATTTGGAGATTTGCTAGTTGGGTATTTGTTAAATTGAGATGGAAGAAGGTAGTAGCAGTGGTACCATGATTAAATTGACCTCATCCAACTATGGTATTTGGAAGCCTTGGATGGAGGATTTGTTGTATTGTAAGGATGCTTACGAACCCCTTACTGGTACCAAACCCGCCGAAACCTCGAAGGATGCTTGGAAAGTGTCTAATCGGAAGACCATAGCCTTGATTAGACAATGGGTGGATGATTCCGTATTCCACCATATCTCAACCGAAACCGATGCCAAAGCTTTGTGGGAGAAACTTGAGAGCATGTATGAGCGCAAGACCGCTCAAAACAAGGCGTTTCTCATTCGGAAGTTGGTTAATATGAAGTACCAAGAAGGTTCTTCGGTGTCGGATCACTTGAGCCGTTTCCAAGATTGTGTGAACCGTTTGTCAACCATGAAAATGGTTTTGGACGAGGAGTTGCAAGCGTTAATTTTGTTGAGTTCTCTACCCGATAGTTGGGAAACTTTGGTGGTGACCTTGAGTAATTCGGCACCAAACGGTGACGTGACTCTATCCATGGTGAAGGATAGTATGCTCAACGAGGAGTTGAGATGTAAGGAGTTGGGTGTCACCGGTGAGTCTTCGGCTCTAGTCACCGAGAATCGGGGAAGGAGTTCTCATAGAAACTCCCACAATGATGACAAGCGAAATAAATCGAAGGGAAGGTCGAAGTCGAGGAAGGGGGTCATTTGTCATTATTGTAAGAAGCCCGGCCATATGAAATTTGAATGCCGGAAGTTAAAAGCCAAGAATGAAGGCTTAAATAGAGGTCAATCAAGAGAGAGAGGCGGTGATGGTGAGAAAGAAAACACCACCGCTCTTGCTTCCGATGGAGAGGTGTTCATAGCCTACAATGAAGGCTTTGTGAATTACATTGGTCAAGATTCCAATTGGATCGTATACTCCGCAGCTTCTTTCCACGTCACATCTAAACGTGACTTGTTCACTTCCTACACGGAAGGTGAGCGTGGTGTAGTAAGATTGGGCGATAACGGAGTTTGCAAGATTGTTGGCATTGGAGACATTTGTGTAGAGACCAATTTGGGAAGCAAACTCGTTTTGAAGAATGTTCGGCATGTGCCGGATATGAGACTTCATTTGATCTCGGTTGGTATCCTTGATGACGAAGGGTACAAGAGTAGCTTCTTTGGAGGAAGTTGGAAATTGTCAAGAGGACAATTGGTGATTGCTCGCGGTTTGAAATCGGGTTCGCTTTATGCAACCCAAGTTAAAGCTTGTGGGGAGGTGAATGTTTCGGAGTGTAGCTCGACCGATTTGTGGCATTTGCGGTTGGGTCACATGAGCCAAAAAGGTATTGAAATTCTCGCTAAAAGGAATTTTGTGCCTTGTGACGGTAACTCACTTACCTCTTGCACCCATTGTTTGGCGGGCAAGCAACACCGTGTCGCCTTCAAGAGAACGCCACATGGTAAGAAACCGAGTTTGTTGGATTTGGTACACACCGATCTTTGTTCTATGGGAGATAGAAGTATCGGTGGTGCACTTTATTTCGTGACTTTTGTGGATGACCACTCTAGGAAATTGTGGGCATACCCGTTAAAGTCAAAAGATCAAGTTTTGGACGTGTTCAAGAAGTGGGTTGTGGAAGTGGAACGAGAAACCGGAAAGAAGGTGATGTGCATCCGGTCCGATAACGGAGGAGAATACCGTGGTCCATTCGAATCATTTTGCAAGACCATCGGTATCAAACTTGAGAGAACCGTTCCGAAGACCCCACAACAAAACGGTGTAGCCGAGAGGATGAACCGCACAATTTGTGAGAGAATTCGTTGTATGCTCTCTCATTCTAAACTCTCGAAAGGCTTTTGGGGTGAAGCCTTGAACACGGCGGTCCACTTGATCAACCGCTCCCCTTCACATGCGTTGGACGGTGATATACCGGAAACGATTTGGAAAGGTAAAGATGTTTCTTATGATCATCTTAGAGTGTTTGGTTGTAGAGCATTTGTGCACATTCCTAGAGATGAAAGGTCAAAGCTCGATAGCAAGACCAAAGAATGTGTTTTCTTGGGGTATGGGAATGGTGAATTCGGGTACCGATTATGGGATCCGATTGAGAAGAAGGTAACTAGAAGTCGAGATGTAGTGTTCTTTGAACAAGAGCACGTTGGTGAATTGCAAAACCTCGACAAAACCGAAACCTCTTCGAGGAACTTTGTTGACCTAACTCCTCTTTCTAACCCTAACCCTAATTCACAAACATCACAACCAAGCCAAGTCGAACCAACCGAAACCAATGACTCTCAAGAGGTGAATGAACCTCAAGCCGAAACCTCTTCAAGTGTGGTTTCTCAACCACAAGAATTGAGAAGATCGACCCGAGAAAGGCGAGCTAACACAAGGTACTCTACCAATGATTTCATTTTGTTAGTAGATGATGGTGAGCCCGAATGCTTTGATCAAGCAATTGAATCGGAGCACAAAAATAAGTGGATGGAAGCCATGCAAGATGAGATGAAATCCTTGGATGAGAACAACACTTTTGATTTGGTGGAATTGCCGAAGGGCAAAAATGTGCTAAAAAATAAATGGGTGTATCGGGTAAAATCGGAGGGTCAAGAAGGAAAGCCGAGATACAAGGCTCGGTTGGTAGTGAAGGGATTTGATCAAAAGAAGGGAGTTGATTTTGATGAAATTTTCTCTCCCGTTGTGAAGATGTCCTCTATCCGGGTTATGCTCGGTTTGGCCGCTAGTTTGGATTTGGAGATTGAACAACTAGACGTCAAAACCGCATTCCTCCATGGAGAATTGGAGGAGGAGATCTATATGGAGCAACCCGAAGGATTCGTGGCGGAAGGACAAGAGCACTTGGTGTGCAAGTTGAGGAGGAGCCTCTATGGCTTGAAACAAGCGCCACGAAATTGGTACAAAAGGTTTGAATCTTTTATGAGTGACAACAATTTCATGAAAACTAATTCCGACAATTGTGTTTTTGTGAAACGGTATTCTAGCGGTGATTTTATTATTCTCTTGCTTTATGTTGATGACATGTTGGTCATCGGTAGTGATTTGCGAAAAATTAGAGCATTGAAAGAGAGACTTGGTAGTGAATTTGCTATGAAAGATTTGGGTGCGGCTAAGCAAATTCTTGGTATGAGGATCACCAGAAACCGGAAAGATCGGTAGATTTGGTTGTCACAAGAGAAGTATATCGAGAAGGTGCTCGAAAGATTCAACATGGCCAAGTGTAAACCGGTAACTACTCCCCTTGCTAGTCATTTTAAATTGACTAATGATGGTTGTCCCAAGGACGACAAGGAGGAGGAGGAGATGAGGAATGTGCCCTATGCCTCGGCCGTAGGCTCGTTGATGTATGCAATGGTGTGCACGAGACCGGATATTGTTCATGCCGTTGGCGTGGTAAGTCGTTTTCTTTCTAATCCGGGTAAAGCGCTTTGGAATGCTGTTAAGTGGATTCTTAGGTACTTGAGAGGTACAACAAATCATTGCATTTGTTTTGGGGGTACATCCGAACCGGTTTTGGAGGCATATACGGATGCCGATTGGGCCGGTGACGTAGACTCGAGGAAGTCTACATCCGGTTATTTGGTTTGTTTTGGAAACGGGGCCGTATCATGACAATCTAAATTGCAAAAATGTGTTGCACTCTCGACTACCGAAGTCGAGTACATAGCCGTTACGGAGGCGTGCAAAGAACTAATTTGGATGAAGAAGTTCTTGCACGAGTTGGGTATTCGGCAAGAACAATATGTTTTGTTTTGTGATAGTCAAAGTGCAATACATTTGAGTAAAAATCCGATGTTTCACTCTCGTTCCAAGCACATTGATTTGAGGTATCATTGGATTCGAGATGTGCTTGAGAATAAGGAATTGGTGTTGGAGAAAATCCATACGAGTGAAAATTGTTCGGATATGTTGACGAAGCCGGTACCGCCATTGAAGCTTGAAGCTTGTTGTGAGAAGGCGGGTTTGGTAGACGGACACGCTCCATGAGTCGGGAGGAGGAGTATTGTTGGAGTCCCTACTCATTCCTCTTTTGTTTTTATGATTTCCATTGTTGTTTGTAATTATTTGTATTTGTAGGGTCTAATTCGTAAATTTGTAAAAGACCAAATAAATATTAGAAAATGGAAAATTGGGAAATCTATCTCTCCCGACAAAAATTCTGCTCCTCTTCTTCTTCCTCTCTTCCTCCATACACCCATTAAACTAGCACGAATCTCAACAATTTCTTTAATTTTCAGGGGATACAATGAGGATGTACAGAGCATTGTATCACATATTTAAGAATGTGATGCAATAAACCGGCACCAAAATCCTTTCAGAATCTGGTAATTAGTGGTGTAATCGCACCACATGTATCTGTACTCTCTCCACAAATCGGTGCAATTATACCACATATACCTGCATCCTCTCCACAAGCTGGTGCAATTGTACCGCATATACCTGTACTCTCTCCACAAAGGTATAGTGCAATTTTAAAAAAGATGATTAGTTCAATTTTAGTTATTAATTATTTTTATTATAGAAGTTGAGGGTAGGCAAACATTGAACTGTGGCAATTAAATACTGTAAGCTAATATATATTGCTGAATTCTTTAATTTTCAGGAGATGGGGCCAACATCGCTTCAAGTAAAATATGAACGTCAAGCTCACTTTCATTTCTCATAAGATTTAAAGAGATTCAAAAAGTGGTACAGATGAAATAAATAAATCAAATAAGTTAACTTTGTACCGTCTCATGCTACTGTGTATACAAATTGCATGTTGTGTGCTTCTGTCCAAGAACATCAATCATTTATATGGAGAACTTTGTGTTATGTAATTAACTTTCTAAGTAGTATTAATTATTTGTGTTTTATAAAACTGCTTGAAGAAGTATATATATGCTATCTAATTAGTAATCTGATCGCCATGTCTTGTAAGAGCTGTTTAATTGGAGAAGGTGTGTATGTGTTATCATGCAATTAAAAGCTATTTGAAGAACTCGCATATTACTTATCTTAGTTATAAAAGATGTATGTTAATTTGTAAGAACTATTTGGATCTTAACATACTTGGTCCTGAATTAATTTGACTACCATGTTCTGTCACAAGGATAATATATTAAACAACATGGACTGAAAAATGCCAGAATATATATACATTTCAGCCCAAGTTTTACAATAATCAAGTGTCATAGTTTGTGATAAAAGATATTTTGAAAGGTCTACTGGTGATATTCTAGACAGCAATTCATTAATCAAAATACAATTTTATAAATTATTTTATAATTTAAAGAAGAGAAATTTTTTTAGAAAATTACGTCTCATATCAAAGCAAACCAAAATAATTAATTAAAATACATGCATAGCCATCTCCTTGCTTCCAATTCTGCTCTATAATTCTTCCTAGAATTCTTGTTTGTGAAAGAATAAAACTATGCCCTCTTTTACATTGCTTATTTATTACATATGTTGTTTGTTGTTTCATGCTCTTTCTCAGACAAACCCATGTCTGTTTTGCAATTTTTGTATTTTTTTTTGTTCTCTTGACTATGAAATCTATGTCAATTTTAGGTTTCCAATAATGCTCATTACAATTTCATTCTATTCATAATTCAGACCTATTATTTTCTTTCAATTTTGTTTTTGACATATAGCTTGACAAACCCCATTTTTCTCTGCATAGACAAGGTGCAAGCTTTTTACACAACCAACTAGATATTTTCTTATCCTTGTTATTTTTATTTATTTTTACCTTAATTTACAAAGCCTTGTGATAAGAAAGATGTTATATATGATATATCCCTCACATGTATCTAACATTATAGAAATCTTTCTGTTGCAAAGAAAGACAAAAAAAAAGGGCACTCAAAATAAACTTCAATAAGAAGCTTAAATCTTTTAACCAGCATTGCTTGCTTCAAACATGGTAAGCATTTGGTGCAACTAACTAATACATACTTTAAAAATATTTGTCACTATTAGTAACCACCACAACCAGATATATTGTAATCATCTTTATCATGTTTTTGTCAAGAATAAGAAACGCATAAGCATTTAATTTTTCTCACAGGGGGAACTACTGGTTTGTTGGGACCACCAAATTTTCTGATAACTATTGATTGGATGGGCCCACCTGGCAGTCCATTGCTGGCAGGGCCGGATTTGAATAAAGGCAAGCTCAAGTCAGTGCCTGAGCTTTCTTTTAAAAAATAACTGTCAATGTAACATTTTGAAAGAGAGAGAGAGAGATAGAGAGAGAGGTGCAAAACAGTCCACGAATATTGAGGGAGTTGAATTTTCCATTATCCAGGAAAAGAAAGAGAGAGGGCTGCGTAGGATGGGTTGGGGAAAGACAAAAACAGAGCCTGCACCTAAAAACACAGAATATATAGACAGTCCTAGCGACCTTGATGAGTTAATAGCGGTGATTAGTTAATCAACGGATGACATTTGTTCAGACTTTTTTCATTCAATCCTGACCATTGCAGGATCTAGACATTAGATGTTTAATAAAGGAGTAGATAGAGATAGAGACAAAGATTTATCGAAGGAATAAATAGGAGAATTTTTGTGCTATAAAACAATAAATATCCCATTTGGAAATTTTGATGTTTATCAGGCTTTGCAATAAATATTGCAAGCTATAAGATATTGGCTTTTTTAGATACAGCCTATGAGATATTTATAATCTTACACACAAATATATTCAAAGCAAACTAATGCTAATATACTCAACACACATCAAGATTATTAAGTTAAAAAAAATGAGGGCAATAGTGGCATGCACCAGGCTTGTGACATTAATAATCTTCCTCAGTTTCGTCGGCAATATAATTCCTCCGGTAAAAGCACAAGACATTCTCTCTAATGCTCAACCAGCTATTATACAAGCAAGCACAATATATGATAAGGCAGAATCAACAACTGGTGAACTCTCATTTTGCAACACTTCATTTTACGAATCTGTTATGTATTTTTAGTTAGTTAATTAGTTACATAATCATTTTAACCAATTTTAGGGAGCAAGATCGGTGACATCGACAGAAATCAGGAAGATAAGGTAATAATTGCGATGCCAAGGCCATTATATCTCCCATCTCACCTTCCCCCTTTGTCACCAAGAAATGGGTAGCAAAGGGGTAGTAATGACTATTCTCAAAGATGTGTATTGAGGATCTAGTTTTCGGGAGTTTCGATTTACTTTAATTTGTAATACAAAAAAAGATATCAGTTTATACAAATCAGACAATTATAGTTTATATAGAAGATTAGCATTAAAATTTAAAGGCTTAAATTTCTCCATGCAGTTATAACTGTATCCAATTGTGGTGCATAATTATGTCCTATAAAAAGAACAGAGCAATATCTGATTCAATTAAGAGAGAGAAACCATGACTCAAAGTGTTAAAAATAGTAGACCTCAATCTCTTTTTTTCTAATTAAGAGGAAAATGTGAGAGAGAACTTATAGCGCATACTGATATGACAGAAATCCTTTCATTGTTCGTTGCCATCAAATAATAGCATGATATGATCCATTTTCTTCTTGTGCCCTATTGCCAAGCTCCATATCCATGTAGCAGGTTACCTTTATTCATCCTTATATTTGATTGAATAGTGTATTTAATAAATTTTAGGACTTGACACTTTCAATCCTCCTAATAAAACAATATTTCCTAATATAATTTTGTTAGATGTTTGTATTAAACTATGTACATGACATCCTATCCTATCTAATTTCTTCAATTGGGCAATTTAAATTGGTTGTAATCTTCTTCTACATTTACATATTATCCACTATCTGCTTTAATAATGTCATGAATGCAAAACGAAATTTCATATATTGTGAAGTTCCAAGATATCATACATAACTTAACAAGAACATAAAATGATATGAAGCCTACAAAAACACCAATAAATCACATATCCCCCAATAAATTTAGCCAATTATCATTAATAACCTTACTATCATTTGACTATTAAGCTCTTTTATTTGTTTATATTAAACCAAAATTAATATTCCATCTTGATCCATGAGTAAAATTATAATATAAAAGAAAGCACTTTCACAATTTAACAGCAGGATAGTACTATCCTATTTGTAAAATCTGGTGGGTTGGGATGGGTAGAGGCAGTTGGGAATTGAGATGGATCCATGACAAATTAGTGTCCTGGTAGGGTTTCCATTATAATTTTGTCTTTGCATGGTACTTGAAAAAATCTACCTAATTTTGATCTCATTAAATTGACAGTTTTTATCAGAGAAATAAAGTATGGCCGAAGCACATATAATTGATATAGAGCAATTGATCAAATCTATGACAAGAAAACAAGATCATGGCTGGTCAAGAAGTGAAGGTGGTGAACTCGGAATTGATAAACCTCTAATTTATAGAACCAATAAAAATCTCCGTCATAAACACAAGAATGCTTATGAGCCAATTATGCTATCTGTGGGACCGTACAACTACGGAATTTCAGGTACTCATGCTATACAAGTGACAAAGTACGAGCATCTGGATCGCATTCTTAATTTGAACCCTAAAAGAACCTTACCAAATTATTTGGAAGCAATGATTCAACTGGAGAAATCGGTTAAAATTTGTTATGCAGATGAGATTAATCTGGACAGGAATAATTTTATTAAAATGCTCTTGCTCGATGGATGCTTTATGCTACAATCCCTTTTGGGGACAAAATTGTACACACCAAATCTACAGGAACCTCAAGATACAATTGGAAGACTCGAGGTTAGTGTGCAAAAGGTCGTTTCAAATCCAGTTTTGAATGAAAAACTTACTCAACATAAAGCAAAGTCAGAGACCAGTCAAAGTAACACCATGCAAGAAGATAACCAAGAAGATATATATTATCCCATTGACCATCTATCTAGTCTAGATCTCTGGCATGATTTTCTACTGCTTGAGAACCAAATTCCCTTCTTTGTTATATCAAAGCTCTATGAACTCACCGTAGGTGGAAGCAGCATGACCACAACGGTTCTGATAGAAAAAATTGTTGAGTGTGTGGAAAATGCACTTTATTGCTATCCAAAAGCAATTCAAAAGCATAACCGACCAAAAGAGTTTTTTCATTTGCTTCACCTATGTCACTTGTACTTTAGACCTTGCATTGTAGCAGCCGAGAACTATGAGAACCAATTAAACCCCCCACGCTTTCAAAATCATTTCCGATTAGGAAGCAATCTTTTCAGTAAATACGAGGCAAGGTCAATTCATGATGGTCAACAAGCAATTGCATCGCGTCGGGCAACAGAATACCATCAAGTAGGGATTGATTTTAAGAAAAGAAAGTATTCTTCTGAAAATCCGCATTCTCTCCTTGACATTGTATTTTCAAATGGCACAATAGAGATTCCTGGGCTGACAATTGACCTAAACACCCAAACTCTGTTATGCAATTTACTCGCGTTTGAGCAAACATCTCCTCAATTTGGAAACTATGTTACCGCATACATTACATTTTTTTGTAGTTTGATTAGAATGCCAGATGATGTATCGTTACTTACCAAGAGAGGCATCATTGTGCACCAGTTAAATAGTGATGCTGAGGTGTGCGACCTTTTCAAGATGATTAGTGAATGTGTTGTCTCTAGTTTTAATGGTGACAACTATCTCAAGCCTCTTTGTAGTGAAATCGAAGCACACTGCCAGAGTTGGAGACCTGTGTTAAGAGAATTGCTTAGCTCAATCACTTCAAAATTTTATGGTTGGATCCAGACAAATGAGTCCTCTTAATTAATAATGATCACATCTCAAAAAATACCTACATGTTACAGTTTTTTTTTTATTATTTTATTGTATTTTAATAAATTTAATTTTAGCAACACTTGTATATACATACTAATCTAGATTAATAACTTTCAGCTAGATGTCTTGATTTTTCACATTTATGAATTCTTAGAACTCTAAATTGAAAAAAAAACCACTAGGGGTCATAGTTATTGTAGTTCCTTCTCAAATAGAGACTCAAAATGTATAATTTCCCATCCTTTACTCTTGAATTTCTGTCATTCACAATGGCCTGCACTTTTGTCAGTACGCCATAATGTGTTCTTAAAAGTATTTATTTTTCCTTATATAGTTTAGTAAAAACCAACTTAATTTCTCTTTTCAACATTACTTTATGCCAATAATAACTGCCAGTATTTCACTATTTTTAAAGAAAATTCAAAACAAAAATATTAGATGATATCTTGTAATTATCTACATATAAACAATATCACAGAGCTATAGATACAAATCTTATAATAGTAAAAGTTCAAAGGAACTTTCGAAGGACATGAGTGAAATACTACTATCAACAAATGCACAAAAACACACCAAAATTCAAAGACATATATGTTACTGAGGAAATAGAAGAAAAACAAATATACTGGAGTGTTCAGATTGTCCATTAATGCTAATGTTAATACTTTCATGTCAACATACCGATGTCTTCGGAGCACAAATATATGTGTAAACCAACTGAGTAGGAAAAAAATCCACAAAGTGGTGACCCCATATGCATAGCTAGGAGCAAAAACATATATTCCCTATAGACGAGGAGTGGCTTGCTAAAAGGAGCCTCTCTTGTGTGTTTTTACCAACCCCAATTTGCTTCTCAATATTCAATTTTAGTAAAATTTTTGGAAAATCCATTTTCACAATTGTCAAAATAATCATTATCAAGTGATCCCTCCTCAAAGGTAATAGGTCCATATTGCTATCACAAAAACTTCTCTTTCTCTCTCTCTCAACTCCATCCATCTATCCATCCATTAACATTATATATTGGGGGTACAACAGTGACATAAAATTGGAGATATTGTTTTATCATATATTTTCATCATGAGGTCAGTAATTTAGAATAAAAGAATAAGAAATATTTAGAAAAGACCATGGATGTGGTTCAACATCAAGCTAGGCATCGACCCAACAACGTAACAACAAAGCAAAAAGTAAAAGGTAGAAATAAGCAGTCAAGAAATAGCAGCATTTAAAAATCAAAGAAGGATTATTATTGTGCCTTAATGGTACCAATAATAAAGAGAAATCACAACAGTTCTATCTGATAGTTTGTGCATTTTAATGCATGCATTATTGGCACCACAAGATTCAAATTTTGCGAACAAAATAAAACGTTGTCAAGCAAAACAGAAAGAAATCCTATGGATACAAAGGAAAGTTTGCAGCTACAGAATCAATAGGTAATTAAAAAATGAAGTATACAATGCACTGTCAAGGCCCCCTCAGAAAAATATCATGAGGATTTTTTTTTTCCAACACATTGTTCTCTGGGGCCCATATAAAACTGTACATGGCTCACATGCACCGAGCAGCAAGCTGCTACAAATTTTATGGCAGCACACACAAATACACATGTGCACAAAAAGAGGGACAAGGTAAGGAAGAAGAGAAAAGAAGAGAAGAAGAAATAAGAAAGAAGAAGAGTGGTGGAGGGATAAACATGTTATAAACCTTTTAACAGAAAACCCTAAAGCCAAAGTTCTTGTACATTTTTATCGGGCTATAATAGAGAACATTTTTTTTGCTTATACTTTTCACGTCATCAGATCCTCACCACAATAAATACAATGCATATCTTTTACTATAAAGAAAAGCAGAATGTAAAACAACAATTCTGTGAAGCCACGTCATGCCACGCATCTATTTCGGTGAGAATCATCAGATTATTTTTCGATGGTAAAGATTTGTTTCGGAAGAAATGCACTTTTTGCAGCGTATAAGTTAAAAAAATAGAAAAAAAAAATTCTCCACCTATGAGTTCCCTCGTCTTTCCAAAATTGATCTCGTGAAAATCCATTATTCTAGCGCAAGAGATTAGTGCCTTTTCAGTTCTTTCTTCTAACGCCTCTTGGTGTCTCTATATTTCTCTTTATTCTGCATCTCTTCAGATTTCATTACTGATTTTCTGCCCTCTCACACCTCCTCTTTTCCTAACACCTTCCCCCCCTCTCTCTCTCTCTCTTTTGAACCACTGTCAAGTGATGCCTTCCCTCTCTCTATTGCTTTGAAGCGCTGAGCACTAAGAAGAGACACATAGACTCTACAATATAATAAAGGTGATGATGTGAGAGGTCCATTCTTCTTTTTCTGCTCTTTTGCTGTTACTAATCTTTCTTATTTTCACTATTGCACAAGATAACACTTCTACTTAATTCTTGATTTTTTAAAACAACAGAGAAAAAGGATAATCAAAATCCTCCTACGGAGCTCCTCATCTAGCAAAAGTTTCCTGCCTTTTCTGGTGCTTTGCTTGATATGCAATAGTGAAACCTGAGGGTTCTGCAGTATTTGACAAGAAGTAAGATACTGAGTGTCAAGCAAACTAAGGTCTCTCAAGATAAAATTAGAGGAGGCCCCTAATAAATTTTTTGACGATGAGTTGTGTCTACTGTAAATTCAATTGTAGTTCTTTATTTGTTTTCTCCTTTATATGTTCTAAAACTGTTCCATATTTCATTATATGTTTTTTACAACAGCATAATCATTTGTATTTTGATCGAAATTACATATACTTTTAAATTTATCAATTTTCGTTTTTATATTTGTAAGATTATATATGAATGTTTTCTAAATTTGATAGGTTCAGTACAATTGGCCTCAGAATTCATTGGACATCTAATTCGAGTGTACATGTCTCAACATTTACAAAATGATGAGAGCAAATGGAATATATACTAAACAAGTTGATTTTTAATTTGAAGATAAATTAAATCATAACTATTTCAATATGGATTTCATTTCAGTGAAGTTACTATTTTTGTATAATGTTGTTACTTTAAATACTAATGTTACTGCATGTTTTATACAATAGGGAAAACATGAACATGTCTGTTACATTTATGATTTTCATATTTGATTTTTTTTTTTGCTTTATCTTTTTGTTTATATTAACATTTATAATTATGTTTATATTCATTTTTAGCTTTGTTCTCTTTTTCTTAATACTGACCCTACTGGGTGAACATAGGATAACTGATTTGTCGTATATTCTTAGTTCATTGCCTTTAATCATAGGTGCTTAAAATGAAGGGGTTATTTAATAAAAAAAAATTGGTTTCCTGTGCTTTTATTCAATAAATATTCCATATTGCTCTGATTTGGTTTCAAGTTTTTGTTGACTCGCAAACTTTTCAAATTGTTACTTGTGGTGGTGTTACTATTTTCAGTTGTGCTTATGAGTTTCATCAGAGTTTGGTTTTGAAAGCCGTAATTTAATTATTGACTAATTTTTCTATGAATCAAATTTGTATTATAGATATGATAACTGCTAAAATTTTTCATCCTAGCAGAATTGTTCTTAATTATTTGATAGAATTGATATATCTTTGTGTAGTGTTTCATTATGATGCTCTATTTCACGAGCAAATGAACAAATATAAAGAGTATGTTCTAAAATGCAGCAAACTTCTACAAAACTGTCCTAATTATAACAATCCCGTGCATCGGACGGGTTCTATGCTAGTTAAGCACAATGTTTTGATCACAACAAGGAAATGCCAATGTACACTTACGCAAATTTAATATTATGAAAACACATATTACTTAAGTAAATTCATCACTACTAAATTACAACTAGACGGAGTTGTACGTACAAATTAAAGCAGGAAAGTATAAAGAACACAATCTCTCTATTCTTTCATAGCTAAAAGTTAACTACCCTGTTACATACATTTTCCCACACTTCCATGATCTCTTCAACATCTAAGAGGTGACACCACACAAAAAAAAGAAAAAAATCCCAAAAGCATGTGCCAGTTAAATTAAAGAGAAATCAGGAAGATAGCTAGTTGCAGGGCAGCAGTAGCATAGGAACAGAGAAACGTGCATCAGTGAATGCGCAGACAGCTGTAGATGGCTCTTCGCTGAAATAAGTGAGCAGAATATCTTCTAGATTAATGTTCTGGCATGGAATCCCCGGACTACAATTCAGAGTCACAGCCACCAGCGATGCTGATGTGCCATTTATGACCTTGAAGTATACATCGTCATAGGGTTGTTGACATTCGTCATTATGATGTTCTTGAAAGTTATGTTGGTGGCTTCGCTGCTACTAGGGGAGTTCTGCCATGTCTTTATGCGCACCCCATTCATGGTATTGGATATGGTGCTGTCCCTGATCACTAGGTTCCACACATCCCCTTCGTTCGTGTACTTTCCTAGGCTGCCAATGCTGATGCCATGGCCGGGCCCACACTTGATGTTTGAGATGAGGATGTCTGTGTTGCCCTGTCCGATAGAAATGCAATCGTCACCTGTGCCGATGACGACATTATTGATAGTGACACCTGAGCTACGCTCGATGTGGATGCCATCTGTGTTGGGGCTTTCTTCTGGAGCATAGATGTACATCTCAGTTGTCTAAAAGTTATTGCATTGCAGTATTCCGATCTGAAAAAACTTCGGGTTTACTGAGTTCATCCCTTACACAATTGTGTTGTTCACGTTGACAAACAAAACTGACGGAAAAAAAAAGTATTAGGAATTCATCTTACTATGTTAATTCATACGTTAACAAATCTAAAATTTCTAATTGGCATGAAAAAAATATCATCTATTTCTCTAGTTTCTCAAACCAAAATAGAAATATTATAATTGTATGCATCCATGTCACAGTGACACTTACAGTGGGAAGAACTTGGCAGTACTTTGTTTGAGGGCATTCATCATAGCTCCAAGAGGCGTTGCCCTGACCGTTGAAGGTCCCGCCACCTTGTTCAGAGTTGATTCAAAGAATTAAGGAGTTTGAAGCCTGGCACGCATCTCACACGTTTCCTCAGCGGTTACAGCAAACTGGTTCTGTCAGGGGTATTTCCGGAAAGTGCTTAGTTATTTTTTAATTAGTGGGTATGGTGGTTTTTTTTTTCTAAATTTAGATTCTTCTATAGGCATGTTTGTCAGTTACTATAATTCGCTGAGTTGTGGGGTCAGTTTTTGTAATTAGTTGGGTTAGTGGAGTTGATATTTTTAGAATATTGTTTTACTATAAATTCAGATATTGTTGTATCCGATGTAATCAATTAATCAATGGTGAGATAGAGTTATTTTTCAGTTCTGTTCTTCCATCTTTAGAAATTCCCAACACACCTGTGATTCTCAAACTGTCTATATCCCCAAATTCCACCCAATTATTTCTCGACACATATTTGCTCAAGTCAGTCGAGGCCTTTATTGTTGGAATTTCTAAAGATGGAAGAACAAAACTGAAAAATAACTCTATCTCATTATTGATTAATTGATTACATCGGATACAACAATACCTGAATTTATAGTAAAACAATATTCTAAAAATATCAACTCCACTAACCCAACTAATTACGAAAACTGACCCCACAAACTCAGATAATTATAGTAACTGACAATCATGTCTATAGTAGAATCTAAATTTAGAAAAAAAAACCACCATACCCACTAATTAAAATATAATTAAGCACTTTTCGAAAATACCCCTGACAGAACCAGTTTGTTATAACTGCTGAGGAAACGTGCGAGATGCGTGCTAGGCTTCAAACTCTTTAATTCTTTGAATCAACTCTCAACATTTATGTGTCCCTGCATTGAATCAACAAAAAGTTTACTTAATTAGTTGGATGTACTTTTACATTCAATTCTTAGGTACATCTTTTTAAGAAATATTGTTGAAATTAAAAAAATGAAAATTATAGATGTATTTCTAATTATTTAGATAGAACGTATATCAATTTTGAATCAATTTAAAATTTGATTGGTCATTCATTACAAAATCATTAAAACTCCACTGTTAAAATTATTTGATGGACGGCAAAATATCTTTCAAATTGATCAAAATTTGAAACATATTCTATCTAAATAACTAGAAACACATATATTATTTTAATTGTTTAATTTGAACAATATATTTAAAATATATACCGTAAGAGTTGGATGTATGTTAAAATTTCTCAAGTTATATATACCCTTCAACAAATAAATCTTAGTTGTTTGTTTATTTATCTGTACTTATCTGCATTAATTGCAGAAATCAGAAAGCAAAGTTCATTTTCCAAATGTATAAATTAAGTGTCTTTTATCAAATCTTCAAACACCATAATTTGTATTGTTTCTGCATAAGGCTCTTTTACCTCTTGTTATAGCGTGAGTGTGTTAACATTTGGGCATGGACCTCTGAACTTGATTGGGTTTAGAAAATAGGTTCTGGGCAGTATCAGCAGCTTGAAGTCACTGCTTGATGCGCATGCCGCTCCCCATGCTTCTAAGAAGGCCTGAAATCATCACCAAATCTTAGTAGTATACAAAAACGCTTTACAAAACTTACAATTGTAGAGAGCCACGTCATCCTTTTTACACTGACCGTCGGATGAATTTGTCGAACGGCTGTGATAATGTCTCTTTTACTACCGACTGGGAACTAGATCGCGTCTTTTCCCGAGCTGTCTCTTCTCTCATATTTCTCCATACAGTCACTCATTGAAACCCATCATCGCTCAGGCGGTCATGTCTCTTCCGATTTCATAAAAACAAAAAGCTTCTAGAAACCCTTTTGCACTCCTCCCAGGAGATTTTATAAAGGCAGTATATATAGATTTTTGCCTGAGTTTTATATAGACAAACTTAAGAAATAGAGAGTACGAATTAATGACTAATCAGCAATTGCCGTGGAATCTCTCGAGCACCTACGCCCCCCCCCCCCTGCTGTCTGATTTGACGGAACAATGACGGAGACAACTTTTCTAAGTCCATTAGGTGTTGGTTGAAAAAGGCTGAAGATTACGCTACAAGATCCTTTGGAGATTCGCCTTCTTCTCCTCCTTCCTTCAAACGAATTCGTCCCTGTAAGTTTTCGTTTTTCTATTCAAGAATTACTTTCAAACGGAAGATTTTACTTGGTTAGTTGACCGTTAAAATTTGGTTTCAATTTTTTCTGCTCAACTCTTTCTAGAAGCGCATTAATTAGGGATTAATTAGGATGCCTACTTTTGTGTTGGGTCAGTACGGTCTGAGTATCTTTTGGCTGCGTTTCAGCGAGCACTTCACATTTGTGCTAAAAGTTAAGGGTAAAGAACAAAAATCTTCATGCAATTCAAGTCAATTTCCAAATATTTTCTCGTTATATTAAAAAACTTTCTGACAGAGAGGAGAAGAGAGAGACCCAGGAGTGGATTTTTGGTACTGGTAGGCTAGAATTGGCTATTAAACAAATTCGACCAAAATAAGCAAGAATGAAAAATAAATTAAGCAGTCTGTAAATATATTACAAGCATTATGCCAATATAATTAGACACTCAAGTGCCCATCATATATGTATCTTTTGACCAGCAGAAATAAAAAATAATAATCTTGTCATTTCTTCAATGATAAAATTGCTTCAGCCTATGATAAGAATAATTCAACTTCAGCTGACCATATATATATATATATATATGTATTCTTTCAAATTAACCAAATACATGAAAAAATTCTGCAGTTTAAATTCCAAGTATATTAGTAAACTACAAAATAAGATGAAAAACCTACTGTGCTATCGTCATTAACTCCATCTGCGTGTACACCGGAATTGTGGACATCGAAAGTAGGGGAATATGTCCCCGCCAGCTTCCTCGCGGTCACACCGAATACACATAACATTACACAAACTAGCTGTGCCGAAATCATCACTGATCCTTGCCTCATTTTCTGGTGCAATGCTTTCTTGTTAGTTTTTACTATATATTGTGTTTATTTAAATAAGTTTTAATATCTAGCTGTTGATTTCCAATTTTGATAATGGCCTGTCAAACTACAACTTAGTAACAACTAAATATTAAATATATGCAAGTGCTCTATATTTTCTGTTAGAAATATTTACATTTTTCGATACTTCTAACTCAAAAATCTAACAAATTGACTACAAATGAAATAATTCAAATTGCTCAAAAAATTAATCATATCAAAATCTTATCAGATACCAAAATTTTCTATTTTTAAAATTTTCTAACTATTTGTTTCATATTTTTGAAAAATTGCTTATTTTTATATGCAAAAATCCATTATTTTATTATGATTATTAGAGTCATCTGAAAAAAATCCGAAATAAATAGTTAGAAACCTCAAAAATAGAAAATTTCAGTATCTTACAAGATTTTTAGAAGAAGAATATATTGAGAAACTTAAAGTTTTTATTTGAAATTGATTTGATAAATTTTTAAATTAGAAGCACCGAGATGCTTCGTACTCTTAGAAGCACGCTAATTTTACTCGAAACAAAATATTGGCTATAATATGAGAAAGAAGCTAGACTGGCCTAAACTAATTAAAATGCATCTTCCACAAATGCATAAAATTACAATAATATTTACTCACCGATCGACTTTGAGCAATGAACTTGAACCAAAAGATCGAGAGAGATGACTAAAGGCAATGAGAGAGAACTGATGCAAGAGAGGGCTTCTGCATTGTTCTTATATAGACTTGGTGAGAGTAGAAATTAATTCCACTCTAAATCCAAGCCCCCCATAATTAAAGATCTAATATTGGATAAATTAAAAGCATACAGACTCTATTTTTGACAATATTAAATTACTTTTCTAATTTAATATATACCAAAAGTGTTGCATAATTTTAAATATCCTTTTTTAATTATATAATTAAATTTTTTAAATATGTTTCTCCTTTTAGTAATATAAAATTTGTCCCATTACTATCAGGGCTTTTCGTAAATGAAAGGACAGAATTGGGTATATATGTAGCTAGAAATACTGATCCATATTAGTAATTTGTCTTCAAATATAAGAGTAAACCAATTAAAAAAGGTGCAAGTGGATAATTTTATTCCAAGTCATGTCATACGCGCACAAATATAAAGATGTCATTTGCAATGAAATTAGCAGTTACTTGCTGAACTTCTTTTGCAATAATATTACAGACAATAATTCTCAAAAACATATATTCTGAAAAAAAAAGAAAAAAATGACACACGAGAAAATCTCAAAATGGGGACATAACAATTAATAATAATATAATCCATTGATAAATCCTTGCTAACATACAGTAGAGAATACGTAGATCCCTACACATGTATGGAGAACAGAACCTCCTTTAATTTATTCTAAAGATCAATTACCTGTGCTGCATCTGTTGCACATGCCATTGGCAGCAAAGCGGGTTTCTACAAATCAAATATTTCAATGTAAGAAAACAATTTAAATTAATGGAAAAACCCAAGAAGAAGAAAAATTAAGAAGCCCAGAAGCATGAAGCAGGTAGGTTGTCACAGGAGTTGAGCTTCACATCTAGTAGCTGGACATTCTGGCAAGGAACCCCCTTACAACATTTTAGTGTCACCGATGTCACCTGACTCGCCGACATCCCTTGTATGCCCCTAAAAGGTATGTTGCTTAAGCGCACCTTCGAAGGAGCCTGTTGATTACATTCGTTGTTAAATTAATTAATTAAACACTATATAACATGTAAATTATGGATAGAGATCATATATGTAATATAGGTTTTGAGTGTTCGCATGTGCTGATCGATTGCAAGAGTAGCAGAGGCAGTAATTCTGGTCAGTGATGATGAGGTTGTAAACATTGCTCATCTGGATGCTTTGGAAGGTTAATTATGTTGACTGTACCGGGCCAAGATAATAGGCGCCCTCCGAAATTTGTATCTTCACCTGATCGTTTGATGCACATGCCTCTTGCCATGTTTTCACAAAGGCCTACAATCATGATAAAGTTTGTATACATGAAACAATTTGAACAAAGCTTGTGAATGCTTAAGGAGAAGTTGGAGAGCATAAGATAATTACAAAAGATTACATCGATGAAAAGGAAGCAAGTAAATGAAACTTACAAAGATAATTAACACTAATTAAGTTCAAATCATAACACAAATCAAAATATAATTATGTGGAAGAACAATATATATATTTGATGCAGACATGGAAGAACAATATATATCTTTTTGAGATTTTGAGCAAAAAGTTTAATTTGTTGCAAACAAAAACAAAATGAAAAAAAAAAGAAAAAAACATTACCAGGCTGTCAATGGTTTGCCCATCAGCGTGAGCACCATAGTGATTCCAACCTGAAAAACATTGACGCTTGCACCCGCATTAATTAAATGCTCACAAATAAAGACACACCAAGATGTCAAAACCTTCAAAAAGCTTTGCGCCATTTTTGTTGCAATCCTCGCTTTATGTTTGTTTAACCTTTTAATGCTTGACCTAAATGATGTTCATAGTAACTTCCTAGACCAGCATTTTCTCAGATGGTGATAGATCAAGGCCAGTTGCCTACAAACAAGTTGTAGAACCCATGCATGCACTATAAGTTGTTGTCCAGGTATTTACTAATAAGGAGAGTCTATGCAAGAATTTGTTAATGATTAGAGGTAGTAGAAATCACCTAATAATATTTAATTAGCAATGCTTATTTTTATTTTTTGAAATAAGAGATTTCGTTAGCTCTGAAATTAATTTATTTTTTTTCAAATATTTTTTGCTGAATTTGAATATGCGTCTTTTCGTGGAGAGACGACATTATTATCATCTATGCTAGACCTATGGTACTTACGGTCTTCTCCTTGTTTCAAGTGTTAAAATATTTGATTTGTCGTTAGTTTTTTTTAGAACTTTCATTTTTCTTTCTCTCTTCCAGCACTCTCCAATTATAAAGATAAAAATAGTCCAATATGGCACATGAGTGTTATTGTATATTTGGAGGTCTTTAACAATTTTAGTGAACTTCTGGTCAAGTTGATTTGGTCATTTTTTTTTCCCTATAGCATTTTTACCAAAAGGGGGATATCTATTTTTTTGTTAATTTTACTGATTTTGTTGTGAGTATTTTTGTGAGTTTATTTTTTTTAACTTTCATAAATAATATCAAATTTTCCTCATATGTAGTACATATATAGTGAGTGCAAATTTCCTAAAGACAACTTTCTGTTAGGTTTTCAGTAAACCAACAGAGCTGACAACATATGAAAAAGTCCATTGAATATATATAATGTGCATGGAGTTAATTAGAAGTTGTCGCTTGGACAAACAATAACAATTCATGGATGTTCCATGGGGGTTATTTAAACACACTATTTTCATTACAACTAGGTAATGCCAATAGTATCACAAATTGAAAAATATAAGAACACATATACTTCATTAAATTTATTAATATCAAATCACAACTAGACGAGGTTCTTTCTACAAATTAATTAAGCAGGGAAAGTATAAAGAAACACTCTCTCTATTTTTCCTAGCTAGAAGTTAACTACCCTGCTGCATTCTCCAACACTTCCATGATATCTCCAACATCTAATTAAGAGGTGACACCACACAAAAAAGGAACATCTCTAAATCACGTGCCACTTAGAGAATCAAGAAAAGCTAGTTGCAGGGCAACGGGAGCATAGGACCAAAGAAACGTGTTTTGGCGAATGCGCAGACAGCGGTAGATGACTCTTCACCAACATAAGTGAGAAGAATATCTTCTAGATAAATATTCTGGCATGGAATCCCCGGACTACAATTCAGAGTCACAGCCACCGGCGATGCTGATGTGCCGTTTATGACCTTGAAGTATACATCACTTATGCTCACACGGGAAGGGACCTGATCAATTACACAAACACCAAATCATCATTAACTCGAAGCAATATAGTATATCTATGAACCAATTTTGTTAGATAAATAGGCAGAAAGTCTCAGATGGCCCAAATAGACATATACTTATATAGATGTATAGAATATCAATAGAGAAAAGAGTTTTGCTTTGCATACCGAATCTTGATCGCAGAGATTGTCGGGACAGTAGGTCTGGTCAATGATTATAGGGTTTTTGACATTCGTCATTATGATGTTCTCGAATGTTATGTTGGTGGCTGCGCTGCTACTAGGGGAGTTCTGCCACGTCTTTATGCGCACCCCATTCATGGTATTGGATATGGTGCTGTCCCTGATCACTAGGTTCCTCACATCCCCTTCGTTCGGGTACTTTCCTAGGCTGCCAATGCTGATGCCATGGCCGGGCCCACACTTGATGTTTGAGATGAGGACGTCCGTGTTGCCCTGTCCGATGGAAATGCAATCGTCACCAGTACCGATGACGACATTATTGATGGTGACAGCTGAGCTACGCTCGATGTGGATGCCATCTGTGTTGGGGCTGTCTTCTGGAGCGTAGATATACATCTCTGTAGCGTAGAAATTATTGCATTGGAGTATTCCGATGTGAAAAAACTTCGGGTTTACAGAGTTCATCCCGTACACAATTGTGTTGTTCACGTTGACAAACAAAACTGACTGAAAAAAAGAGTATTAGGAATTCATCTTACTAGCTATCTCATTTTATATGTTGACAAATCTAAAATTTCTGACTGGCATGAAAAACTATCAACTATTTCTCCAGTTTCTCAAATTAAAATAAAAGTATTATAATTGTATGCATCCATGAGACAGTGACACTTACAGTGGGGAGAACTTGGCAGTACTTTGTCTGAGGACATTCATCGTAGCTCCAAGAGGCGTTGCCCTGACCGTTGAAGGTCCCGCCGCCTGTGATTCTCAAACCGTCAATATCACCAAATTCCACCCAATCATTTCCTGACACATATTTGCTCAAGTCAGTCGATGCCTTTATGTGTCCCTGCATTGCGTCAAAAAAAAGTTTACTTCATTATTTATATATACCCTTCGAGTGATAAATCTTAGTTGTTTGTTTATTTATCCGTACTTATCTGCATTAATTGCAGAAATCTGAAAACAAAGTTCATTTTTCAAATCTATGAAATCTTCAAACGCCATAATTTATATTGTTTCTGCACATAAGGCTCTATTACCTCTTGATATAGCGTTAGTGTGTTAACATTTGGGCATGGACCTCTGAACTTGATTGGGTTTAGAAAATAGGTTCCGGGCGGTATCAGAAGCTTGACGTCACCGCTGGATGCGCATGCTGCTCCCCATGCTTCCAAGAAGGCCTGAAATCATTATGAAATTATTTTAAATCTCCGAATCAATTTAAAAAACTTACTGACAGACGAGAAGAGGCCTGAGAGGATTTGCCGTACTGTGTAGGCTAGAATTAGCTATTAAAAAGGTTCCTCCAAGATAAGAACGAATGAAAAATAAATTAAGTAGTCTATAAATATATTATTCGCATTAATTATGCCAATTACACACCCAGGTGCCCATCATATATGCAACCTATGACCAGCATGAGAAAGAATAATTTTGACATTGTTAATGACCAAATTGCATGTGAGCCTCTGAGAATAACTCAATTGACCATATATATGTGTATTCCTTCAAATTAACCGAGTACGTATATAAAAGAAATTCTGCATAAGATGAAAGACCTACCATGCTATCATCATTAACTCCATCTGCATGTACACCGTAATTGCGGACATCGAAAGTAGGGGAATATGTCCCTGCCAGCCTCCTCGCGGTCACATCGAATACACACAGCAAGATGCATACTAGCTCTGACAACATCTTGACGGATCCTTGCCTCATTTTCTGGTGCAATGCTTTCTTGTTAGTTTTTTTTTACTATTATGTTTATTTAAATAATTAAGTTTTAATATCGAGTTGAGCAATGAAGCTAGACCTAAACTAACTAAAATGTGTCTTCCCCAAATGTATAAAATTACAATAACATTTACTCACCGATCGACTTTGAGCAATGAAGTTGAACCAAAAGATCGAGAGAGATGACTAGAGGCAATGAGATAGAACTGATGCAGGAGAGAGCTTCTGCATTGTTCTTATATAGACTTGGTGAGAGTAGAAATTAATTCCACTCTAAATCCAAGCCCCCCATAATTAAAGAACTAATATTGAATAAATTAAACACATACAGGCTATTTTCAACAATATTAAATTACTGTTCTAATTTAATATATACCAAAAGTATTGCATAATTTTAAATATCCCTTTTTAATTATATAATTAAACATGTGTTTCATGTTTCTCCTTTTAGTAGTATAAATTTGTCCCATTATGATACTTTTTTTTAGAACCTATACAATTTGATATTATATATGATTCATACTTAAAAAAACGTCACCAAGTATGTTGATGTTCTCTCTTACTAGTATCAACCTATACAAAATTTAGAAGTCACATTAAAGAAAAATAAAAAAAAGAATACAATGTTTGCACTTAATAATGTCAAATTATGTACAAAAATATCCTCTCAAATCATGCCCAATCTTTTCATAAATTTGAATTTTATATCATTGACACTAAAAAGGACAAAGATATGCTAAATTCATGTTTAAAACATATATATCACATACAAATATTTTGAGTCAACGGCAGATTTAAACAGAGTCAAGCCTAGGTTAGTGCATGGGTTTATATTTGAATAATAGTTATTAATATAGCAATTTATCGTTCTAGACCCACAAAATTATATTTTGAATTTTTATTTTGTATCTAAATTTAATTGAAAAATTAAACTAATTATATATCTAATTACTTAGTATGTTCAAATTTACTTAGCATCCTAAATCTGCCTCTAAATTTTGAGTCACTACTTGCGCACTCATGCAAATTTATATTTTTGTGTACGACGCACATCTCTACAAATTTTGTCCATTGACATCCACGTTTGGTCTTCATTTGATGGACAAGAGTTAGGCTAAATGGCAGCTGCCATTTTAAGTATTCTTTAATTTGTAATTCTCATAGTAAATCTTCTGATGTCAGATAAATCTGAAGACAGGTAGAGGTTTAGCCTGTTGCATCCAAAAATTGGTCATGAAAAAGTTGTAAATATATAGCAGGGATTTTCTAAAATTAGCATAACTTGGGACAGGTCATTTTGATGCGCTTAATCTTGACATGGCAAATAGTTTAAATACCAGCTAGCAACTTATTTCTTGTTTATTTTCTGAAAGTTGTATTATAACATTTTAGTGCAAAAATGGATCAAAGTAGGTCTTTCATACAATTGTCTGTTCTATTAAATATAAAGATGCTATTTGCAATGAAATTAGCTGTTATTCTTAGTTAGCAATTTATTTTTGCAATTATATTACTGACGTATATTCTCAAAAATTATATTCTTAAAAAAAGATATTAATACTAGCACATGAGAAAATCTCAAAATGAAGACATGACATTTAATATAATTCATTGATAAATCCTTGCTAACATACAGTAGAGAATACGTAGATCCCTCCATGTATATGGAGAACAGAACCTCCTTTAATTTATTCTAAAGATTAATTACCTGTGCTGCATCTGTGGCACATACCATTGGCAGCTAAGCAGGTTTCTATAAATTAATTATTTCAACGTAAGAAAACAAATTAAATGGAAAAAGTAGTCGAGAAGAAAAATATTAAGGGGCCGAGGTGCAGGAAGCAGGGAGCTTATCGCCAGAGAAATTAACATTTGCATTGGCACACTGTGCAGTAGACTTCGAGCCGCCGACATAGTTGAGCTTCACATCTTGTAGCTGGACATTCTGGCAAGGAATCCCTTTGCTACATTTTAATGTCACCGCCACCTGACTCGCCGATGTCCCTCGTATGCCCCTAAACCACACATTGCTTAAGCCCACCCTCGAAGGAGCCTGTTGATTGCATTCGTTGTTAAATTTAATTAATTAAATACGATATAACATGTAAATTATGGATTAGAGAAATATATGTAATTAATATAGTTTGAGAGTATTCGCACTGATCGATCGCAAGAGGAGTAGGGGCAGTAATTCTGGTCGATGATGATGGGGTTGTAAACATTGCTCATCTGAATGTTCTGGAAGGTTATGTTGTCGGCTTTGCTCCAGCTGGGCGAGTTCTCCCATGTCTTTATGCGCACCCCGTTGGTGGTGCCAGAGAGGGTGCTGTCTTTGACTATGAGCCCCTTCACATCTGACTCACCCTGGTACCGGCCCAAGCTCCCAACGCTGATGCCGTGCCCGGCTGTGCAAGTGATGCGGGAGAGGAGAATGTCGTAGTTGCCCTGGCCAATTGAGATGCAGTCGTCCCCTGTGGAAATACCAGCACCGTTAATGATGACAGTGGTGCTTTTCTCGATGTGCATGCCATCTGTGTTTGGGCTGTTTGCTGGGGCCTGGAGGTTGATGTTTGCGGCCTGGAAGTTCTTGCACTGGAGCACCGCCATGTGGAAGAACTTTGGGTTTAGTGAATTTATCCCATTCACTACCGTGTTGGTACACCCGACAAACTTCACTGACTGAAATCAAATCAAATAGATTCAACTTATTATCTCCTACATTTTTTCTGCTATGTATTAACCTATGTTCTGCATTTAGGAAGCAACAGTAAATCATTCATTTCTCCATTATTGTTAAACCAAACAAAAAAATGTAACAAATATTATGCATAATTTCTTGAAACATACAACGGGGAGAACTTTGCAGTATTTATTATTAGGGCATTGTGCATTGCCCCACGCTGAGGAGCCCTGACCGTCAAAGGTCCCACCTCCTGTCAGCGTCAAACGGTTCACTGATGAGAATTCCACCCAATCATCTCCTGAGGTGAACTTGTTTAGGTCAGTCGTGGCCTTTATAACTCCCTGCATTACATCAAATAAAAAGTACATAATTAAAAATAAATCAATTCTTGGGTGTAAAAACTTTTTATTGTCTATGCATATATGGGGATCTATTACCTCTTGATAAACAGTGATGGTCCTAAGATTCGGACATGGCCCGGTGAACTTGACCGGACCGAGATAATATGTTCCTTGAGGTATTACCAAACTCGCGTCACCACTTGATGAGCATGCTGCTCGCCATGCATTCATAAATGCCTGAAATCATTAAAATATGAATTTAAAACTCTGAAACAATTTGAATAAAGCAGATACATAGAAGCATTGCTGAATTAGAATGAGAGCGTTGATATTGAATTAGGACATTAGATGAAGATATTGAAGAAAAAAATGTTGATGGATTAGAATGAGTTAGGTGGAAATATTTTACTTCAAAGATACAAGGAAGTTAAAACTGCAAAAAAAAAAAAAAAATCAAAAGGTAAATAGACATCAATTTTCCTATAAATAATTTGGATTTAATTATGACCAAACTGCAACTGAAACCAATGATAAAGGATCTAGCTAGATTAATTAATTCAACAATATACATTCTTAATAGATGAAAAGCAATTCAGCAAAAGTTTCATGAACATCAATCAACTCCAAAAATGAGAAGAAAATACTACGTACTGCACTATCATCGGTTTTTCCATCAGCTTTCGCGCCATAACTACCGACTTGAAACGAAATAGAGCCTAACCATCTTCTTCCATCTGCACTAAACGCACACCAGAAAACACATACTAACAGTGTCAAAACTTTCACAGATCCTTGCCTCATAATTTTTAGTAATGCTTGCTTGTTGGTATATCTGTTTAATCAGTTGTTAATATCAAACGACATGGATAATGGGTCGTTTATATAGAGAAGGCAGAGAGAAGCCATTACAAGAAGTGGTGGTTGTGGGGCCCACCAAATATCAACCACCGGTATCTACGGCTTGCAGTCAACATGGCCTTCTCCTTTAATTACGTGCAAAAATATAACGGTCTTTTAGCCCTTTTTAGCACCTTAATTTTTCTCTCCAATACTCTGATTAGTGGTAATTAAAATGTATGGATATGGAGCTAGCACTGTCATTTTTCCAGCCTTTTTCTTCGGTTATATTTTTTTTCTCTTTTTAGGTGCTTCTCACAGCTTATGGTATGTATGTATGTATGTATATATATACATATACACACACTACTATTAGAATTTTTAATATTGATATGGGTATACAATATTAATGATGTACGTAGTTCAATATGGACGTCAATAATCTTAATTTTGAACTATATTTATGTTTGTATACCAGACAATAGCGTGAAAAATATTTACGTATGTAATTATGCATATAAATGTTTTTCACGCTAATGTCTGGTTATATAGATATACGCACGCCAATATTAAAAATTCTAGTAGTGTATATATGTATATGTATGCAAAAACCTTCCAAATTATTGACGTAAGAAAATGAAGAAAGAAAGAGTGAAATGGTTTACAATAGAGAGTTCACTGTTGAAGTCCAAACACTTTAAATAGAGGCGTTTCATATATATAATATATCCTATTATCTATTACTTGAGAATGATCAGATTTTGTTCCTGTTTTACATTCTCTGTATAACCAGATGAAAATTTTAGTGGACAATATTCAAATCAGTTTGCTAGAATATCGAATTTTTTTTTTGAGCAAAGAATTTATACTGATCGATAGTCAAGCAAAATTAACTAAATATTTTTTCTAGCAAAATTAATTAAATATTAAATAAAAAAATGAATAGTATACAATATAATTGGTACATACGCAATTTATTGTCCAACAGTATTTGTCTTACAAAGGTATTGTGCATTCATAAACTTGTCTTATTTAATTAAGGGTTGAGATCCATTCATAATTTTGATAATGGTTTTTTAAATAAAATTTGAGAAAATTTTTAAAACTAGAAAAAAAGTTATATGTAGATATATTCTTGAAATCATAGATTTATTCTATTTCAGATTTTATACAATTTAAATATTATTTATTTCATCAATGATTATCAAAATTATATAAAATTTACAACAGTCCACATTTTATAATGTTTGATGAAATAATAGATAATCCTTAAATAGCATGAAATTTGAAATATATCTATTAATATTAATTTAAATTTTAAGAATACTTAGAATTTATTTAAAAAATCATTATAAAAATTATCAAATTAATCATTGTTAGTTAATAGATGCCTAGCTTTTAATTGATGTAGTCACCTATATATGTTGGTTTCCTTGTATGATGCATCTTTTACCTTTCTTATTTTTCCAAATGAGCAACGAAAAAAAAAGATCGAATTTAAATTCTACCAAATTACATCAAAAAAGGACCATCCGTTTCTACCAAATTACCTAAAAGCACTCGGCTCAATACCAGCCCAAATATATGAAGGCCCCAAATCAGCAAAAGAAAAAAAAAACAAAACTTGAAAATGAAAAAGGAATGGGCTAATTGTAGTTTGTTTTAACTTTTTAACACACTGTTGTGCTGAATTTACTGTCATAATTTGTTGTGACAGTTTGTTATTATTAATTAATTATTAAAAAAAATTAATAAATTAATTAATTATTAAAAAAATTACAACTTAAAATTTGAACAGTTATGATAAAAATAGAGCGTTATAATTTTATGACAATTTCTTGTTAAACCTCAGCGCCGTAAGTAATCTCAAATTCTCAGTCGCAAATTCGCAACAAAATCATCGCCTCTCCATTAATTAATTTCAATTCCTTTCTTGCTCTTCTTCCCAGTTCCACCCGCTCCATCCCTCTCTCTCTTCTCTCATCACGATTGAAGTGCGCGCGCGCGAGAGAGAGAGAGAGAGAGAGAGAGGGAGGGAGAGATGCATCTAAGCGAGAACGAGGGTATAGAGGGGAGAAACTTCGTGGTGACAGGTGGATTAGGCACCGTTGGATCAGCGTTGTGCTTGGAATTAGCGAGGAGAGGCGCTCGCGAGGTTCGATCCCTCGATCTCCCGCCAGATTCTCCTTCTCCTATCCACTCCTCTCTCCGCCAAGCTGGAGTTCTTCTAATCCATGGTAGGTTTAGTGCTTCCCTTCTTTCTCCTCCTTAATTGGCCATGGTTTTAGTATAATAGTATAATCCCATTCAATTTCTGTGAAAAATGTTCAGGGGATGTGAGAAAGAAGAAGGATGTAGACAGAGCCGTGCGTGGTGCGGATTGTGTATTTCACCTGGCCTCATATGGAGGCTCGGGTAAAGACATGCTCCAAGCAGGTCGGGTTGATGACACCAATATCACCGGCACATGCAATGTGCTCGACTCTTGCCGTGAATCGGGCGTCAGGCGGCTCGTATACTTGAGCTCCTATAATGTGGTTTTTGGTGGCAAGGAGATTTTGAATGGTAATGAGACCAATCCGTACTACTCAATTGAGTCTAATCCTGACCCTTTTGGCAGGAGTAAATGTCTTGCTGAGCAGCTAGTGCTGAAGAGCAATGGTCGACCCGGCAAGTAAGTCCATTTTAGAGTCTGAATTTACTAAGGTCTAACCAGTAGGGGTACCATATAGAGAAAACCATTATGGTGGAGTTCTGATGGATTAGGTTTCAAATCAATTATTAATTTGTCCAAGTAATTGGGGCTAAATTAGGTTGAGTTCATGCAAGAAAAACGGATGTGTTACTGCAGCAATAACTGACACATTCTCTCTAAACAACATTTTTCTCTCTCTCTCTAGAAGTAAAGGTGGGACCCCCCTCTATACATGTGCAGTAAGACCTGCGTTGGTGTATGGTCCTGGTGAAGAGAAGTACCTGCGCAGAGTGGTGTCTCTTGCAAGGTTGGGACTTCTACATTTTAAAATTGGGGGTGAAAATGTAAAAACAGACTGGATATATGTGGAAAATCTGGTGTTGGCACTCTTATTGGCAAGTATGGGCCTATTGGATGACATACCGGGTCGAGAAGGTCAACCCATTGCCGCCGGTCAAGCTTATTTTGTATCTGATGGTAAATTTTACAATATTTGTATCCGGTTTTCCCACCAAACCAGCTAATACCATTAATCCATCGCGACATGTTACTGTAGTGATAATCTGAGAAATCATTACTGTCTCTTTCCAGGTTCACCAGTGAATACATTTCAATTTATTGTAAACCCACTTCTCAGAGGTTTAGGCTATGGCACTCCAAAATTGAGCATGGATCTAAAGCAGGCACTAATTGTTTCACGAGTATGTTGGTTCATGTACATGCTGTTTTTTCCATGGCTTGGGAAGAAGTGGCTTCCTCAACCTCTCATTCTTCCATCCGAAGCATATAAGGTATTGATTTGACAGCTGATTTGCTTGTTATGCAATTCACACCCATCATGTAGCTTCCACTGCATATTTGCACATAACAGGTCAGCTTTACATATTTTTATTCCAGTTGCCTTTAGTAAACAAAAATAATGGAAAGAGAACTTACAATTGCATTTTACCTTCCATATGTGTATTAACTGGTTATGAAGCTATTTGGTATCAAGGTTTATATGAAATATTTTCAAATAAGCTCGATTATTTAAATTAAACTAAAATAAGGAAGGACTTAAATCTTGTAATTTATCTTCAAGATGTGTATTAACTGTTACAAAGCTGCTTTATATTAAGGTTCATGTGAGAAAGTTAGGAAAGTCAGTAATTTTCTGTATATACTCTTAAATTTGTTAATATCATTTATTTTCTACAGTGTTCTTCTCCTTTTTCTTGATTAATGAATTAAGTTGCTTAATGAATGTGTAACAGCTTGGAGTAACGCATTATTTCTCCATCCTTAAAGCAAGAGGGGAGCTTGGTTATGTTCCTCTAGTTTCTCCCCAAGATGGTGTAATTGCAACTGTTTCCTACTTCCAAGAGAGAAAAAGACAAGAAATAGATGGGCCCACCATATATTCATGGCTCTATTGTACACTGGGGATATTGGCCATGTTTTGTGCAGCATTCCTACCTCCAATTGGGCCTCTCTATTTCAATTACCAGCTCCATTTATTTGTTTTTAGGTCTCTTACAGTGGTGAAACTCGTGTTTACTGTGGCATCCATGTTACATATTGGCGAGGGCATCTACGCATTTTATCTGGCAAGGAGGGTGGATCCAGAAAATGCAAAAGGCTGGTTTTGGCAAACTGTAATGCTGGGCTTCTTTTCTCTCCGGTATCTCCTCAAGAGGACTAGAAGCAAAAACGAATAAAACGGTAAATTCTTGATTTATTTTATTAGGCAATGCAAGCTGGAGATAAAAGGGATTGATTCTGAGAACTCACGAACATGTGTTGTTGTTATATTTTCTTACATTTTGTGTGTTGTTGTCTTTGTTTTTCTTAATTGTTAGGTACCTCAAATCAAATCAGTCCCATTACATGTACTGGCTGGAATTTCTCCATGCCACCTGAGCTTGGTCATGATGACAATGTTGGCTCATGTTCTTTTTTTTGTTTTTGCTTCTTTTCATTTTGTTTCAGGTCATATTGGATAAAAAACCCCTGAGCAGATCAAACATTTCGTAAAACAGGATGTTATTTGAACTGAGTTTTTGTTCAACTGTGCTTTCTCAAAAGCGTTAATTGTATATTGTAATAATAAATGTATTTCAATTCTTTTTTTTCTTTTTTGTATGCCAAGTGTTTTTTAATTCGCTTCTCTCAGAAAAATATATACATATTAATTAGCACTTTATGTTATTATGTTCATGTTCTAGTTCTTCAAATATAAGCTAACATGGAGCTGTTGCATCATTTTGGGCTGGGTTAGCCCAAAATTTAACGCCACTAATGGGCACTAATGAGAGTTTCAGGCCACTTATCAATTAAAGCGTTTCATGTCATATCCTCTCGTCTTAATCTCGGCTGGAATCATAATGATTATTTTGATCATTTTGATAAGGAATTTTTAAAAATTTGAAAAAGGAAAATATATATAGATCTATTTTTGAATTTATAGATGAATTACGTTTTAAATTTTATGTAATTTAAGTGTTATTTCAGATTTTATCAAATAGCTGATGTCAAAATTGAATTATTTCTATTTTTTTATAATGTATAAATTTGAAACATAATTAGTTTACAATTTTTTTTTTATTTTTAAGATTATTTTTCGTTTTTGTTTCAAACTCAATTATCGAAATAACCATTATCAAATTATCCCGCCTCTATATGTATTTTTAGATATTCACAATGTACAAATATATATTGATGCGCTACACATTTCGGACCAATAGAGGCAGAAATGCTTTAGACACAAAATTCATAACTCCAACTAAATTCTGACTTGGATAATACATGAATGAAGCTTTGGTGAAGGAACTTCAATTTTGGATAGAAGTTAGCTAGATCGAATGGAAAATTAGGCTTTTAGCAGCTGTATTGCAAAGAGAAATGTTTTGAAAATATCATTATTGATATTGACTTTATTATTTATATAAAATGATTTATTATTTATGTTAATAATTTTATTATGTGACTTATTTTATACAATATTTTTATTGTTCAACTCAATACTATAATTTGAATAATAACTCAATTAATTTAAATAATAAAAGTAATATATAAATAAATTGTATAGTAAAATCACTAACGTGAATAATAATTTATTTAATCTGAATAATAAAGTCGGTATCGATTATGGCATTAATATTGATATCTGTATATCAGCTCCCTCGCTCAAATACATGGTGTTTGTAGAACAATTCTTCAATTAGGTAAAGTTTCTGCTACAAGTATTATTTTGTCCAGCTTATAAAATGATTCTGAATTTAAAGAAACATTCAATAATTAACAGTACATCTAGTGATTTACAATTAAAAATCTTTGATGCTATTCAATTTCACAAAAATGTGTCAAAATTCTGAAGCCCCGAACAAAATATATAATAAGAAATTTTTTTCAGTAATTAAGTATGTTCCTTTTTTTCTGTGTGATTTATTTAAAAATCCATTTATAGAATCCATTTAGAGAAGGGAGCAGATAATAATAGTCCCCTAAATAAATCAAGGCGACTCTCTCTCTCTCTCTCTCTCTCTCTCTCTCTCTCTCTCTTCTCTCTCTCTCTCTCTCTATTTGATTATAAGGAGAACATAACATCGAGTTTGAACCCCCATCTCTAATTTCTTCCTTGCACTGAGTTCTCATCTCATCTCTTAGGAATGGCGACATCGAGTGGAGAGCCATCGGAGCCGGTGGAGGCGCTGAATGGTAGAGGAGAAACGAAGTCTTGTCCGATCGGTACCAGATTTCAATCATGGAAGTCTGTCCGGATCCTCCGCCGCTCCCGTTGCACCACGGTTCACGAAGCAATTGCCAGGTGTAGTACAAGGCCTAGCACTGCCTTTCCAATCTTCATCTAATTTTAATATCGATTTATATTTGATTTAACCAATATTTCATGTTATTATGCATATCAATTTATTTAGGGGTTCTCAATGTTAATTACTTACGGTTTGGTTTGATTACTTCAAGAATTTGTAAGAGAAGCACTACATAAAAAAAATAAATAAATAAAAAAGAAAACCGTGACACATATGGATGGTGCCCCTTCTACGTTTTAAAAATGCCACCGAGAGAGATGGACCCCACATGTATGTATAAAGCTTATATCTAGGCTTAGCAGATAGTATAAAATTGTAAGATAACTCATTGGAAATTAAGTTGTCCGATCCTCCAAAGAGGAGGGGGATCACTTGGTTATTTTAACAATTTTGAAAGTGAATATTTTAATAAATTTGAGAAAACATCTTAAAAACAGAATCTAACGTACATCTAATTTTTATTGTACATTCAATTTTCATAATACAAATTTTTAAGAAATATTGATAAATTAAAAACTAAAATTATAGATGTATTTTTAATCATTTAGATTAAATGTTTATCAAATTTGAGTCAATTTAGAATTTAATTGATCATTCAACACAAAGTGCGTAAGACTCTACTGTTAAAATTTTAAAATTATTCGATGGAAGGCAAACCTCTTTTAAATTGATTCAAATTTGATATATATCTATTTAAATAATTAGAAATACATATACAATTGTAGTCTTTTAATTTGAATAATATTTCTTAAAAATATATACCGTAAGAATTAGACATATCATCAAAATTGAATATACATTAGAATTACACAAAAAGGTTAATTAAAGATATATCTTTGAATTTATGAATTGGTTGTGCTTCAAATTTCATATAATTTTAATGTCATTTGATAATCTATCAAAAACCATTAAAATATAATCCTCTTTATTTATTCACCTACATTAATTGTTTAACCATGGCATTGTTCACTTTGTAGCAATGGTGCTAAGTGTGCTGTGAAGGTGGTAGATCTATCTTCCCTAGACTATAACAGTGACATTGAGAATCGTAGAACTGAAGTGTGCAATGTGAGTCATAAATTTTTATTCATTTAATTTGTTGTGGCTTGTTCATGCAGGTATCATTTCCATTTGTGTACCATAGCAATTAGTCCGATAAGGTACAACACGGATCGAACGCGAGAACATAGCCAACGTGCTCATTCTGTACCCATCTTCTCTAAATTCAAATCTGACGATAGTTGTTGTTTGTATATTATCTCAGGAGATTTCGATTCTAGAATGTATCGAACATGAGAACATAATAGAGTACTGGGGTTGCAAAAAGGTACATCGATCTCGATCAGATTATTATTTTTGTAATTAAAATGCAAGAGACGTAAATTAACTTGCACTTTTTCTGATTGTGTTGTAAATACTTGATTGTTTTATCCTAGACTGAAAATATAATTCGCATCTGCTATGAGTTCATCTCCTACAAGCTCTTTCCTGGTTTCTCGATTCGAATTTTGATTGAAGAAGAGATCTTGGAGGATAGCAAGATACCATGTTATACCAGACAAATTCTCAAGGCATTAGAGTATCTTCATGAAAACAAAATTGTTCACAGGTTGGATTAGCAAAAAGTTCTTTTTATTCCTTATCTGCCTTTCAAAAAGTATGAATGGAAGCCATTATTTTATTTTGTGTTATATTTTCTTGTCACTTTACAGAAATTTGAGGTGTCAAAATGTACTGGTGGACGAAACTGGAACAATAAAGCTCACTGGATTTAAATTCGCAGATAAGGCGCGCATGCACATGTTCTTTTTTTAATTCATAGTATTGCATTTTTTTTGTAAATATGCATGTATGTACACTGACATATATACATCTATTTTTTTTTCAGGTCCAAGATGCCACAACTCATCCAAAAAATATTGGAATGGTAGAGTCTTCTCATTGGATGGCACCTGAGGTATGGTATAATGTTTTCTTTTTTTTCTTTCTTTCGTTGTTTTTTTTTATATGAACTTTCTTTTAAGGTGGGATCTCTTAACAATTATTATTTTGATAATCTTGACAACAATTTTTAAATAATTCTAAAAAAATTATAAAAATAGAAATTTTTTTACAAAAAACATATTCTTTAATATATAAATCGATTGTGTTTCTTAAAATTCTCTCAAGAGTTTTTGCCGAATTTGAACTTGTTCCTGGTGGAGTAACGGCATGATTAGTGACCATCTTGTGCTTAGTGCTTAATTACCACCTTCTTCATATGCTAATAACTATAAGAAATAAGAGAACAAATTAGTCGAGGATTATCATAATATACGATAGCATTAATTGGTACATATGGTATGATGAATCTATTCTGTTTGGCTCACAGGGTAACTTAACTTGTCAGTGATTATGATTATTTGTAAAATTTCAGATAGCAAACCCTAAAGGACGACCATATGGAACAGCAGTTTGATATATGGAGTTTGGGTTGCACTGTCCTTGAAATGACAACCCGCAACTTTCCTTTTCCGGATTTATCATGGGTAAGAAATTAAGCAATACGCTATATGTATTTTCATATGTTTTCTGCTTTTGCTGACAAAATTATGTACCTTACTTTGATCAGCACTATGGAAATTCAAGGTCATATTATGGAACTGCAAAAAGACCACTCAAAGTTAATTTCTATTTGTTTCTGTACAGCTAGATGCGTTTTATGCCGTTCTGGATGGTAAAACGCCACCTATTCCGGAAAATCTATCAGGAGATGCAAGGGATTTTATCGGAAGATGTCTTCAGCAAAACCCTGCGGATCGTCCCACTGCCTCCGAACTTCTCAAACACCATTTTGTTTGCTGCTTTTCTGACTGACAGATTCTCAATTTCTAACTACGTGCAAATGCATATTAGAGTTCCTTTATTCTATCGTTGTGTTTAAGTTGTTTTGTTTATTTTCTTTGGCTTTTATTTAGAATTTAATTAGCTTGTTTATTTGTTAGGAATTCAAGTGGTTTATGGCCTATATCTTTGTTATGCTTAATTCTGTAGAAGTTTAATAGTAACAAAATCTGTGAATCAATGAAACAAATTAAATAACTGTAGATATAATCTATATCATTTTCTTGATGTGCATGTTCGTAAGAAATTGCATGTTGTTGATGGGCATCAAGAGCAATACATAGAAGTTGTCCAAGTCGTATATTCTTTTTCAAACCGATATACAGAAGTCTACCATAATTCTTTACATTAACATAAAAAAAAAGTAATATTGTACAAGTGAACTATGAAAATATTAATATGTAACTAAATCAAAAAATATTAATGTAGAACTAATTAATGCAGAAACCCGATATCTTGATCTTACTTGAAAGATCATTAATTTTAAGTACAAAATATCTATGATGTCCTCTAGTAATCTTATCTTTATTGGAGTTTCTACATAAATTTTATTATTGTATATTCTCCAATAAAAACTTTAAATGGGAATACATATTTATTTATCATTATTTTTTGCTATTATTTATAAAATGAAATATTTGTGCCTAATTTTATTTGTTCATCAAATATGTTTTTTACGAAAATAAATTCAAGCATACAACTTTGAAGTATAAAAATGTAAGAGTAGAAATCAAATATTTTGAATTAGTTATATATAAATTTTTAAATAGTCTACTTGCATGATATTTTTTATTGTTGAAGAAATTTCATATTTCAAATTAGATAAATATTAATTTTGAAATAAATACACTATAAAGTTCAAGGGTAATGTGCTCATTTTTATCACATTTGATCATAATAAGAGAGATTAACATTTGGATCTCCAATTATTGACAAATTTGAAGAGTAATTGTCGTAGATAAAAATTTGGGAGGCTATTTATCACAAATAAAAAGTTTAGAGAGGGGGTGATTTGAGGCATTATCCCGTAGTATATTCACCATTTCCATTTTGGTGCAGCTTGAATATAATATTTAAGTGATATCAGAAGGAGTAATAATTTGAATAATTAGATTTCAAATTGCTCAATGCATAATCCATTGATCTTCAAGTTGCACCAGAATTAAATACGTGGTCTAAATCTAGCTTATTTCTTTTATTTTTAATAAATATTATGTTGATCATCACGGTTGTCAAATATATTTTTATAAATGTAGAAAATTAACCACGATCTTCTAGTGAACCTCTAATTTAAATGAAAATTATCTTGATTCATGTTATCGGTCTTCCACAGAGACACAACCCCGTTGATCACTGGATTCCTTAAGTCTTAAGTCTTAACGGAATGATAATATTCACACAATTAATAAACAAAAAATATAGTTTCAATGTACAAAACAAATATTGTAAGTAAGAAATCTCGCAACCATAGCTTATACCTCCTCGGTGCCACTCGGAGAGTATGACAGGGGCTTCATAATCCGTAAAATGAAAAATAAAATTTTCAGTTAGTTTGATTGAAGAAATAAACAACATCTAATTAAACTAATTACTTAAAAAAATTAGGGTACTAACCTTAAGAGAAAGAGAGAGGGTAGTCGAGAGAGAGAGAGGCAGGGAGAGAGGTGAAAATGGTAACTCGGCTGGACGTGGCGGAGAATGATTGTGCACAGCGGCTCGCCTGGGAGAGAGGTAGGGTTTGAGAAAGAAAGAGTATATAGTTAAGAGACAGAGAAAGATTTAGAACTTAAAAGGCTCAGCAGGGAGAGAAGGGTTTCAGAGGGAAAAAATTCAGAATCAAGCAGGTTTGGCAACAATTATTAGTAAATAACTGTTGCCAAAAGTTTTTTTTTTTACTTTCAGCAACAGTTGTTTACTAACAACCGTTGTCAAAATTTTTTTTTTAACCTTCAGCAACTGTTGTTTATTAACAACAGTTGCCCAAAGTTTTCTTTTCTGGATTGAATGAGAATAAGTTTTTGGCAATTGCCAAAAGTTTTTTTTTAACCTTTAGCAATTGTTGTTAGTAAACAACAGTTGCCGAAGTTTTTTGTTAACCTTCAGCAACTGTTATTTCTTAACAACAGTTGCCCAAAGTTTTTTTTCTAGATTGAATGAGAATAAGCTTTTGACAATTGTTGTTTACAAACAACAGTTACCAAAAATTTTTTTTTAACCTTTAGCAAATGTTGTTAGTAAACAATAGTTACCAAAAGTTTTTTTTTTAACCTTTAGCAACTATTGTTTACTAACAATAGTTGCCAAAAGTTTTTCTAGAGAAGTTTGAGTTGATTGTTCAATTTTGTATCCTTCAGCAACGGTTATTCATAAATAACCGATGCAGAAAGTCACACATTCAGCACCGGTTATTAGTAAATAACCAGTGCATAAAGTACCTGATTTGACTTTTCTCACTTTGATATTTTAATTATAAAATAGCAACGGTTGTTTGTAAGAAATCGTTTTTAAAGGGTACACATTCAATACCGATTTTTTGTATGAACCGGTGCTAAAAGTCTTTCCTTTTTTTTCTTGACAGTCATTCGGCAACAGTTTTTTTTCTAACAACCGTTTCTAAAGATTTCATAAAAATTTCTAAATTGCCACCAGATATTTTTTACACTGATTTTCTTAAATAACCGTTACTAAAAAAGAGTTTGCGAAAGTTATTTTTGTAGTAGTGAAAATCTATGATATCCTCTAGTAATTTTATCTTTGTTGGAGTTTCTACATAAATTTTACTATTGTATATTCGTCAATGAAAACTTAAATGAGAATACATATTTAGTTATTATTATTATTTGTTATTATTTATATAATAAAATATTTGTGCCTAAATTTTATTTGTTTATCAAATATTTTTTTATGAAAATAAATTCAAGCATACAACTTCGAAGTATAAAAATGTTAGAGTAAAAATCAAATATTTTGAATTAGTTATATATAAATAATTATATAGTCTACTTGCATGATATTTTTTATTGTTGAAGAAATATTTCATATTTTGAATTAGATAAACTTTAATTTTTGCATAAACACACTAGAAAGTTCAAGGGTAGTGTGCTCATTTTTATTCAAATTTGACAATTATAAGAGAGATTAATATTTGGTTGTCTAATTATTGACAAATTTGAAGAGTAATTGTCATAGATAAAAATTTGAGAGGCTATTTATCACAAGTGAAAAGTTTAGAGAGGAGATGATTTGAGGCATTATCCCTTAGTAATATTCACCATGTGTAGCCATTTTGGTGCAGCTTGAATATATAATATATAAGTGATATCAGAAGAAGTGATAATTTGAATAATTAGAATTCAAATTGCTCAATGCATAATCAATTGATCTTCAAGCTGCACCAGAATTAAATACATGGTCTAATTCTAATTAAATAAGAACACAAAATAGGAGCTTATTTCTTTCATTTTTAATAAATATTATGTTGACCATCACGGTTGTCAAATATATTTTTATAAATACATCCGCTTTATAAATCTCAAGTTTAATACAGATGATGATAGATTTTGTCTTTTTATGAAAAGAAGGCAATACAACTGCTTTATTCGTTTTTTTATTTAATTACAAAGTCATATTTTAAAATAGCTTAAAGCCGAAGAATTGGGCTCCTTTGAGAAGTAGGTTTTCACATAATCAGCCATGAGAAACTCCTGGTACAATGGAGGATTCTCATCGGATAACAGCTCCTTTAATGGTCCGAAAGGTTTCTCACCATCAGAAGGTGGAGCAAGAAAAGTAGCAACTGAGATCCTGGGTCCTCTTTTGCTTGCTAAAACATGGTGCTCTGTGCTCCTGAGCTTCTCATTGCTGAAACACTATTATTATACAGAGAAAAAGAAGAGAGAGAGAGAGAGAGAGAGAGAGAAGGCAATTGATTAAGAAGTAATCTTGTCCAGAATAATTACTTCCTAAGGGTACGTACTTTCATTTTTGAGAGATTATTTCAATATGTTGTAATCAGTAATTATTATATATGTTACAGTGATGTATTCAGATTTTGAACAAATAAGAAGCCTATTTTATTTGTAAAGCTAAAGGAATTCCTCAAACATCTTTGAACTATTTAATCAATATGTAGGCATAATTGCATCGAAAATAGTCTTTTGACTGGATATTTAATATGCATAATTAATGTTAATTGTACTCGTTCGGGTATCTGATCGATGATATGTACCTCAAGGAGATCACCAATGTTGACAACCAAAGCCCCCGGAATTGGTGTGACATCGACCATATAGCCATCATGAAGCACTTGAAGGCCACCGAGATCGTCTTGAAGGAGCACAGTGATGAAGGTTGGATCAGTGTGCATGCGAACACCCGTTGTCACCTCTGGCTCTGGACAGGGAGGATAGTAATGGAAAAACATCGGTTGCGTCTTCGCGTAGTTCATGTTTTTCATGTACTCTGGAGGTAGGCCTAGTGACATCGACAGCAACTCGTACAGCATTTCAACAACTCGAGATAATCCTTCTCTGTACTTCATAATTGCCTCCCTGAAATTTTAACCATCAATGTCAATGACTAATATGGTCAATACTAATCACTATGGCTAAAATTTTAATTAATTGATTCAACAAAAATTTTAACGAATTATGTATATACCATGCAGAAACATAACAAGAATTAGGAATAAAAATAAAAATCAAAGAAACATGTGTGACATTGGACTTGGTACGCATTTCATTTGAAATTGTGAAAAACTCTTAAATTTATAATTAATTACCTGCATACTGATGGGATCTCAGAAGGATCAAGCGATCCACCAAAGACACAAATAAGCGTGTCACGCCAAGTGGCTGCACCGGACTGTAAGTGACTCAGGTTCGAGCCGAACCTCACTCTCTTTGATTGATCACGGGTGTATAACTTCTGCTTTACCTCCTTATCTCCCTCATGAAACCCTTTCACCTTTTCAATTAGATTGTCTAACACATCTTTTGGGATTCCATGATTTACCAACTGGAAAACTCCCCAAGAAGCTGAGGCTTGGAATACCTGCTAGAGAAAATAACTAACGTTAGAGAAAGCAACTGACAGTGGGTCCCACAACTTATTATATGTAAGTGGTCAGTATCAAATTCATATAGCGGATCCAATAGTATTCATGAAGTGAACTGAATGCCTTTAAAGGGATGAATGTACATTGTAATTCATTTAGTATATACAACTGAATTTCAGAATTCATGAAGTGCTTCTAGTTATTTGGATATAATACATATAAAATTTCAATCAATTTAAAAAAGATTTTACCTTCCATCAAATAATTTTAAAAATTTAATGATGAAATTTTAATGATTTTGCGGTGAATTATCTAACAAATTCTAAATTAATTCAAGACAGATTCACGTTCTATCTAAATAATTAAGAACACGTTTACAATATTTTTATTTTTTAATTTGAATAATATTTCTGAAAAAAATGCACTATAAAAGTTAAACATACGCTAAAATTACTTAGTATATATGTGTGTGTATTTCTCAGTTCTTCTAGTATTATTGTGTCATACCTCTTGAGCAATCTGTTTATAGGAAGCTTCATCTTTGTCAATTGATTCAAGGTCTATGACCGGGACTTGGAGGCCGAGAGGCACGGCCTGACCAGATGCCTCTAAGTGGACTTCTTGACGATGAACGAAGAATTTCGGAATCGTGCTAATGCCGGAGTCGACGAGGCCTTTTACACCTGTTTTTCTCTCATCAAATTCCTCAAAATCCTTAGGAGAATAGTTGGTTTGATTGGTGCAACTGTCATATACTGGTGTTGCCATATTGATTTAGGTGCTTAGTCTAGGTTGAGAGATACTATGTATCTGACGATTGGATCAATAAATAGCATCCAAAGGAAGAGATTGATTGTTGCTATTTTCACGTGACAATATATTAAAATCGAATTTTCCTTCTTACTTTGTAATTATGTTTTTGTCTGTATCTAATCATTGGATTATAAAGTTTCCCCATGTGGATACTGTAGTTAGTCCACATGCTCATATTCAGATCGAATCTTCCTTGTCAAAATATAACAATTTTGATATTTAAGTCTTTGTCTGTGCCTATTAATTGGAGTTGTACTTATCTCAAGAGAAAATTAACTATACACAGTTATTCGTGAGTTCACATCTAGTAAAGGACTTCACAGGAAAGTGGATAAAAATTCCCTCTAAAATACTTCCCGTACGAAATCCACTAAATGATTGCTACAGTTTCTACCCACTAGGAATACAAATATTACTCTTTCCAAATCAAGCGTAGAGGAGTAGAATCGAACTACTGGATAGAGGCTTGCCTTCACCCTGTGAAGTGGTTAACCACTTCAAGGAAATGACCCGTTATTCCTGTGGCCTTACTTCAATCACATTTTTCTTCTTACCACGGAACAATAATTGGGAATTCTTCTGCTATATAATGTATGATTTTTTTTTATTTTGAATAATCATAACTTACATTTAACTTTTATGATATATTTATTTAACTTTTATGATATATTTATTTGATGCCTTAAAAATATTATTTGATGTCTTACAAATATTATTCAAATATTAAAAAAAAACTGAATGTGCTTTTCATAATTATTATAATATGAAGTATGTGTGAAATCTGTGCCAAATAGAAAAATTGTTTAGGCTTCCAACCAGTAGGTTATAATTTTTAACAATTGAGTTTTAACATTTTTTTATGGATGACTAGTTAATTGAATATTAATTAACTTAAATTTGATATGTATCTTATCAAAATAATGACTAAGATATATACACTATTTTATTTTTAAGTTTGAATGATACAAAATATGAAATGAATATTCTATAAAAGTTGGATGCACATAGAATTAATCATCTTATTATATTTAATGTTTAGAATCAAAATTATTAGAGTCATGATCCGATGGCATTTGATCAATAACTATTACTACAGAAATAACTTTTGTAAACATCTTTTTAGCAATGGTTACTCAAATGTTAATGAAGTGTTTGATGACAATTCGGAAATTTTTCTTAAAACTTTAGCAACAGTTGTTCAGAAATAACCGTTGCAAAATGGTTGCCCAGAAAATAAAAATAAAAAAGATTTTCAGCACCGATTTTTAAAAAAAATCAGTACTGAAAGTCAACCTTCAACAACTTATTAAGACAAAACCGTTGCTAAAAGGTTGCAATCTTCAGCACCAATTTTTTGAAAAATCCGGGGCTAAAAGTCGCCTTTCACAAATGATTGTTTACAAACAACCGTTGCCGTATCTTTTTTTTTTGGAGGAAAATCTCCCGCCAGTGGGACTTTCAGCAATTGTTTTTGCATAGTAACCAGTGCTGAATGTATGTTTTTTTTTATATGCATATATTCAGTACATTTTTCCTCTAATAACCGTTATCAAAAGTCTCAATACAGTACCTCCTCCCTCAAAGTTTTTTTGTCATTTTATACTTTACCGAAAGTCTCTCACTCAATTAACTTCACCAGAACACAATTAATGCAATTAAATTGGCTCTCACCACCAGCATCGGCACAACACCACACCAGCTCACACACCCTAACTCCGGCCTCCTCGTTTTCTTACTATTCTAAAGTTAATTTAATTCTTTTATTTAGTATATTTGATTATATATACTAATTATAATTAGTGAATTATTTATATATTATTATATAGCATTAATAAGTTATTATGAGCATTTGAGATTTAGTAATATTATCATATAGACACAAATTTATCAGAACTTATATATCTCATTAGGTTGATACCCGTTCGAGATTAACCCAATAGGGTTAATCTCGAATAGTCCTTGTTGGGACTGCTTTTTGAATACTTTGTCTCATTTAGGATTAGTGAATATACGCTAGCCAATATGGTGTTTGAGAAAAATTCGGTAGCATTTTCCCAAATTGTTCCTATGAGTATGTACATACATGCACGTGTGCGTTTGTGTACTTAGGGAGCTAAGGGAAATGCTACCGGATTTTTCTCAAACACCAGATGGTTTTAGTATATGTTTGCTAATGAGACAAAGTATTCAAAGAGTGGGTTAGGATGGTTGGCCAGTCCGAAATCTCGTTTATATGTTCAACCCTAAAACCTAATGCTACATGCATAATTAAGAATAATTTTTTTTTGCAGAGTGGGTCGTACTAATTGGATGTATGGAATTAGGCAGGATACAATCGAATATTTGACAGGACTTCAGAATTTTGTGGATTTTATTAAGGAAAAATATGAGGCAAAGGGGTGATCGTATAATTCTATGTCCTTATCGAGATTGTCAGAACTTGAAAAGATTTCGAAATGCCGAATATATGAGAAATCATTTAATTCATCGTGAATTTAAGAAACATTACACTCAATGGGTATGGCATGATGAGAGCTCCGAAGAATTGATTAATGCCGGGCGAGCAGGACTATACCCGACTTAGAAGATTTTTAATCCGAGTACTGATGTACAGTCTGAAATGGGAATGAAAATGTCGAAAATTTAGATAGTACATAATGTATGAAATATAATGAATTAGATGAAATAATGAATGATGTTGCAGTAGATTTTGCTGACATTCCCGAAATTTTTGAAAATTTATGTAATGACTATAACATACTGTTATTTTCTAGTTGTACGAAATTTACAAAATTATCTGTTGTTTTTAAAATATATAATCTGAAACCAAAAAATGAATGGAGCGATCAAAGTTTCACATTCTTGCTCGAACTTTTACGATACATGGTCTCAGAAAATAATGAGTTGTCGAATTCGACTTTGACCGTGTATATGGATAATTGCAGATTCTTTCATCTTAATCACCCATATCGGCGTAAAAAAAATTCGAAGGCACAATCGAGCTCCGTAAAGCTCCAATCTCATTAACCGAAAAAGAAGTTTATACTATTGTGAAGGACATAAATGTCCAGTTTGAAAAATATCAAAGACAACCTAGATGGCATATGGAAGAAGTGGTCTATATTCTGAGATCTTCCTTACTAGTCGTATTTAGATGTTAGGCATTACCTGGATTTGATTCACATTATTAAGAGCATATGTGAAAGTCTGGTTGGCTTGTTGTTAAATATTCAAGAAAAATAAAAGACGATATCAAAGCCAAAAAAGACATGGTTCGAATGGGGATTCTGCCGGAACTAGCACCTCAGGAAGGTGGAAAACGGATTTACCTATCTCCGGCGTGTTATACTTTATCGAAGCAAGAAAAAATTAGTTTGTTGGAGTGTCTGAAGTCAATTAAGGTTTTGTCCGGTTATTTTTCGAATATCTCTAAAAAGGGGTCGATTAAGGAGTCGAAGTTGATTGGTATGAAGTCACATGATTATCACGTCCTGTTTACTCAGCTGCTCCTGGTTGCAATTTGAGTAATCGTCCTCCTAAATATTAGACACTCAGTCACCAGGCGGAGTTTTTTTTTTCAACTCGATTTGCTCCAAAGTGATCAATCCCAAAACACTAGACGATTTAGAAGTAGACATCATTTTGACCCTCTGCGAGCTCGAAATGTATTTTTCACCCTCATTTTTTTATGTACATTTGATCAAGGAAATAAAATTTTGTGGCCCCTATTCTTGCGGCACTAACATTTGTGAAATGGTTGGGACACAGAGTAAACTCCCAGACATCTCAGACCATCAATAAAACTCTGAAATAGCTAGCATACGGTCCCAGAGTGACAGTGAACACCTACCAAGAATATGACATGAATGAGTTTACCTGATACACAAGGAAATAGGACGACAAGAGCACTATGCAAAATAGTGGAGTAACATTAATAGCTTTATTAGGTGATCAAAATACTTCAATGTCGTATTATGATTGGATTGAAGAGATATGGGAACTAGATTACACAAATTTAGAATCCCTTTATTTTTTTATAAATTGATTGGGAACTAGATTACACAAATTTAGAATCCCTTTATTTTTTTTATAAATTGATTGGGAACCGACATATATTCTAAAGAGACAAAGATGGGTTCATATCTATTGATTTCAGCCAATTAGGATATCACGATGACCATTTTATATTGGCAAAACAAGCAAAGCAAGTGTTTTACATTGTTGACACAACTAATAAAAAATGACATGTTGTCCTTTCAGATAAAAGGCACATTGTCGGTATTGGAGACGTCGTGGATGAAGAAGAATACGATCATTTCGACGAAATTCCTTCATTTTCCATCAGTATCGAGTCCGTGCCAAATGAATATAATCTTGAAATAACCTATTTGCGTTCAGATCATGAAGAAAAATTGTGGATCCAAAAGCGAAAAACGAAGAAAATAGATAAAAAGAAGAAACTCGGCTAGATGTAATAATTTTGTATCAATTTATGTTTAATTTTATAATTTTATTTTTAGGTGATTTATTTATTTATATTTGTTATTTTTCATATTCTATAGCATGACATGTGGGGTCCACATGTCATTCTACTTTTAAAAGGTGAAAAACAACGTAGAATTAGCACCGATTATTTACAAATAACCGTTGCGAAAAAAACATCCGCACCGGCTTTTAGTAATAACTAGTGTGGAAAGTACCTTTTGGCACCGGTTATTACTAAAAAATCGGTCGAGAAGTTTTTCCCACAACAATTATTTGTAAATAATCGGTGTTGAAAGGTTTCTTTTTGCATTGATTATTACTAAATAATCGTTACCGAATGCCATCATTTCGAAATTTTTGGCCCCCAAACCCCCAAATGTCTCTAGTTCTAAACTCTCTCTCTCCCTATCAACTCTCTCCCTACCTCTTTCATACCCTAGAGCATTAAATTCTCCGTCGGCGACGCCCAACCCTTTCTCCACCGCTCCCAGTCCAAGTGAACTTCTCCGCCGACTGCGCCCAAACCTCTCTCCTATCTCTCCGTACGTCTCTCTCTCTCCCCCTGCCTCTCTCCCTCTCCCTGCCTCCCATTCTCTCCATGCCCCTACCTATCTCTCTCCTAAGGTTAGTAATCTTATTTTTTTTTTAAGTTTGTACTTTAATTAGATGTTATTTAATTAGTTTAGATGGTTAATTAGATTAAGAAATTAGTTTATGTATTTAATTTATATAATTAATTTAGATTATTAGATTAATTCAGATCAATTTTTATTATGTTTAGATTATTGGTTTAATTATGTTTGCAATTTATTAGATTGTTAGATTATATTATTAATTTATGTTACATGTTGTTAGTTTATGTTATTTTGATTATTAAATTATGGTTAGACTGTGTTGAAAGATTATTAAATTTGGCATTGATGTCTAATTTTTTGAAATGTAGTCATGTCAGATCTGGAGGATCTGGGGTCTGAAAAAAGAGTTAGAGGACAGACTACTAGCGGTAAGCTCATTGCAAAAAATGACGATGACAGAACCTTCGAGTTTGCCAAGGAGGGCACGCCATCGTGCCAGAACTGTAGCACGTTCGGGATCTACATTACAGTAATAGTGAGAGGTCGGGTCTCCATCACAATAAAAGACTGGAAGCATGTTGACCTGAGAGTAAAGGATGTCATGTGGGCCGAAAATAAAGGTAACCCCTAAACCCTAAATCCTAAAGTTAAATCGCTAAAACATAAACCCTAATTTGTCAATAATATTTATTTTTTCAGGATTTCTGACATATCAAGAATTACACCTATAAGCTGAAGGTTCTAAAAATCATGGCCCACTCCATGTACACTCGATGTCCGAATAGTAGAGGGTGTTGTCGCGGTAGCGGACGGGATAGTTTATCCGTTTGGACCTAGATTTATGGTCCACCATCAACCTCTCTGGCCCGATCAGATCGACTCAGTATTTGAGAACTGTCTGTTCGTGAAAATCTCGATACCGTTCAACAACGTGAAGAATCTCGGTGAAATAGTCGCTAGTTTTGTCCAATGGTTGACAACTTCAGTGTAGCTACGCGAGCATGTACTCTACATTAAGCAAAGTTTGTATTCTTCTTTAATATTTATTACTAATATTATTAACCCTAGTACAACACACCGCAAAAGCCTGAGAAGGGGAAAGGTAATGCAACGGTGCCAACGGTAGCATCGAGTGTCTGTCGGGAGGCGCTTCTCGATGAGAGCACGGTGAAGCTCCTTGACGAAGCTTGTTTCCATCTGTATCAAGTGCTAATGCCACAACCGTTCGAAACTGACAATTCTGAGGTCCCCTTTGGCGCGGAGTTGTTCGGGTTCAAGAGATGCATCTTGCTCGGCTTGTTCGACATCATCGACATGCTGGAGTACAATTCGCTGGACACATCTATTCTTCAGCTTTTCTGAATGTAAGAATTAATGGACTAGTCACAGAAAATGAATAAGTTACTAAAAAAAAGAATACATTCAGCAACAGTTATTAAAAAATAGTAGCTATAGGGTGTTTTCTTAAAAAAAAAGAATTGACACCGATTATTACAAATAACCATTGCCAAAGGTTACTTTTGACACCGATTTTTTAGTAAAGCTAGTGTCGAATGTAACCTTTTGACAACAGTTATTTGTTAATAATCGGTACGAAAAGTTAACATTTGACAATGGTTTTTTTGTGAATGACAGATGCTGAAAGTCCTACCTTTAATAACGGTTATTAAAATAACCATTATCAACTTTCAACAACCCTTCCATTAACACCGGTACTATAACCGATGTTGAATGCATTTTAGAACCGATGCCAAAGTATTTTTTTCTGATAGTGAACAGTACTTAATTTACAACACAAAATTCTCAAATCCTACTGACTAATATGGTAATTAATATCCACACAAGTAATTGTAACTCCATAATTCAACTCGTGTGTTAATTAATTTTGGGGTTGAGTCATGAATTAAAATACTACATATATATAAATAAAACTAGGGTACTTCTAGGAGTACGGAACTCCTCAATTTTCTTAATTGAAAAATATATCAAATTGACTTGAAACGAAAAATTCAAGTTGTTCAATAAGTTTTTAATATTTCACAATCTTATAGGCTATCAAAATTTTCTATTTTTAAGATTTTCTAACTATTTTTTTAAGATTTTATAATATGACTTTAATAATAATAAAATAAGATTTTTTTTCATATAAAATAGACCATTTTAAAACATTTGAAATAAATAGTTAAAAAATTCAAAAATAGAAAATTTAATATCCTATAAGATTTTATTATAAAGAATTTATTAAGCAACTTAAATTTATCATTTGAAGTCGATTTGACGGATTTTGACTTAAGAGCACCGAGGAACCCGGTGCTCCTAAGAGCACGCTAGCTTTACTCCACATGAGTAAAGCTAGGGTGCTCCTTAGAGCACGGGGCTCCTTGATGTTCTTAACTCAAAAATCTATCAAAATCAACTTCAGACGAAAAATTCAAGTTTCTCAATAAAATTTTTATATCAAAATCTTAATTGGATACCAAATTTTTTTTTATTTTTAGGATTTTCTAACTATTTTTTTTGAATGTTTTTAAGAGGAATTTAATAATAATAATTAAATAATTAGTTTCTTAAAAATAGATGATTTTAAAATTCAAACATCACTTTCTGTGTCTAATCGCGCATTATTATCTGTCGCAGAAATTTATCTTTGGAGGGGCCAATAATTAAGATAAGATATGAAGGCGCAGCACATGTGATTCACATATTTTGGTTAATTTATATGTGCGACTTAATGCTGCTGGTTAATTAATGAGGTAATATTTTGTGTGATCCTGATCATTGCGATACATGATGGTGATGGTTTCTTTTTATACATATTTCTTTAATGATTGAGATTTCTTAACGACTATTATTTTGATAATTTTGATAACTAATTTTTAAATAATTCAAAAAAATTCTTAAAAATAAAAAAATTATCAACATATTCTTTAACTTATAGATCGATTATGTTTCAAGTTTTGTACCATTTATGTATTATTTGATACTTCATCAATGATTATCAAAATTACATGATATTTACAATAGTACATATTTACGATCTTTGATTAAATATCACATGACCCTTAAATTATATGAAATTTAAAACACAATCAATATATAAGTTACAAAATATTTTTGTCAATTTTTTTCTATTTATGAGAATTTTTAAAAATCATTTCAAATTTATTTAAAAATTAATTGTCAAATTATTAAGATAATAATTATCAACAAATCCTCTTTATTCCCCTTTATTCTTTTAATTTGGATTTAAGTGGTGTATATTTATATACTTGTCTGTCATTCATTTATTTTCTTTTTTACTCTTTGATATTTTTTAGACAATTCGTTATCCCTTGAAAACGTGTTCGACGACGACAGGACTCACATCGCTGGCTCCATTGACATGACACAATGACATGACAGTTTGGGAATGTATATACATGTCGTATCTTATTTATATATATCAGACATATTCGTATTATGCGAACGTATCATATTATATAAATATGTATAAAAATTAATACATATTATTTCGTTTCGCATTGTATTTTTTTAGCATGTGTCATAAAGTGGAGAAAAAAGATTTACATATTTTTTTAAACATGTCCAAACGTATTATATGTCAGCTAGATATCGAAATATATCGTATATGTCCGGTGTATTTATCGTCTAACATGATATTTATAAGGACGTGACATGTGATACGTAAAATATGACATGTCCAAACATATATGCCGTATTTTAACTGTTCCCGAACACATATAATCCGTACTGTATTCGTGTGTCACGTATTTTTATTAACACACTAGACACTACAACAGAAGGTATTTGAATTCAAAAGTACCAATAGCATGTCTGTTCCATTTATACATATGACAATTGTAATTAAATAGGGAATTATGATGAACAGTAATAAATAAATTATAAATGTTAATGCATGTAATATATATGTAATTTAATTTAATCACAGAAATATATATTGGAATGTTTATTAATTCAGTAATTTCTTCGAAAATGTTCAATTATAATTAATTAATTCGTATCATAATTCAGAAGCGTGAAAAAAAGTTTAAGATGAAAAATGTATATTAAAATATCCAATATGTCTTGCAAATTAAAATTAATTAGAAAAGTTGCTAGCTAATGTTGTAGCAAAAAGAAATTATTTTTTTTTTTAAAAAAAATGAAGATGCTCTATATAATTAATGTGTGCTCGTCTCCTCGCCCGTCTATTAAAAAATCTCATAGTGTGGATTACCCAAAGCTTTTGTAGAATTGAATTATCTGCTAGAAAGAAACAAAGTAAATCAAGCCATTGGTGAAGTAAGATATTTCATCAAGTTGAAGATCAGTGAAGTCTCTCAAGCATATCAATTTGACGAAGGGTACCAATTGGACTGGACCGATAGTAACAAAGATCAAGGGAAACGAATTTGCAAATATTGATTTTTGGCAGAGTAGATCAGACTTAAGTATCGTCTATGACAGAGACAAAAGAGAACAAACAAAAGAAGTTGAAGAAAAGCAAAAATGTGTGGGGTTTAGAAGGTTAGAAGAGGCAGAGGCGTCTCTTTGGAAGAATCTTAATAATAGAATTCTTTCAGCGACTTCATCTTAACCGTTGGAACCTTTTGTAAATCGCGATTTTATCTTAGCCATTGGATTGTTCCATCGAAGGGTTCTTTTCTAAGGAGTGACGTGGCTGCATGAGAAAGTTCCTAGCCGTTCTACTCTTCTTTATAGTAGAAGATATGGTAAAACGTTGTATTAAAATGAAATGGCAGCATTTTCTATATGATTTCCTGAATTTCAGATTTGGATACTTCTATAGTGTCTGCTTTAGCCTGTTTATACTTTTAGAGATCTTTGGCCCCTTCAAAATTAAGTGTTCAATGTATCATGTAAACCCAGAAAGATATTGAATTAATATCACGTGACGACCACCGATAATAGGACAAATATATACATGTATAGGTTGACAACTGAAAATTAAATTACATAAGAGCTCTTCTATCTTTAACAATTAAATTGCTGTAATGGTAGGCATCTATAATACTTTGGTGGATTTGAAGATGCATCCATGAAATTTAAGGTTTTCGTAGCTAGGGCTATCCTCTATATTAGCTAGTGAATGTTGCAGAAACCGATAACAACAAAATTCTACTTAAATTTATGTTGTTTAACACTGACATTTCATTTCTTTTATTAGAGAAATAAGATATAGCTGAAGCACATGTCATAGACACTGATCAATTAATCAATTCTGTTACAAGAGAGAATGCAGCTTAAGGAGAGAAAGCAGTGATCATGAAACTAGAGGACCCCTAATTCGCAGAATTGACATACATATCCGCAATAAACATAAGACTGCCTATGAGCCACTCATGCTCACTATTGGACCATATAACCACAGAATATTTGGTGCAGATGGCATGAAAATAACCAAATACGAGTTCGTCGATTACATTCTCAGGTTGAACCGTGAAAAATCATTAGCAGATTTCTTGGAAGCGATGAAGGAACTTGAAACACAAGTAAGAAGTTTCTACTCATATGAGATTAATATGGAAAGAAATGAATTTCTGAAAATATTGTCACTCGATGGATGTTTCATTCTCGTGTTTCTTCGTGGAACAGAAGGTTCTATTGCAGAGCTGGAGGAATCTAACATGCCAAACAGAGGAACTGATAAAGTCTCGCACATAGTCAAATTAGTGTCAGTTATAAAAGAAGAGGTAACTCAAGATGAAGTGAAATTACAAACCGATGGAAGTAACATCATGCAGGAAGCAGATGATCACGAAGATGCATATCTCATTGATCAATTACACAGTCAAAATTTTTGGCATGATGTGCTACTCCTTAAGAATCAAATACCTTTCTTTGTTATAACGAAGATAAATGAACTTGGCTTAAATGGAAGCAGCACCACCTCACTTCTTATTGAAAATGTTGTCGACTTAGTAGAAAATGTGCTTTGTTGCTATCCAAATGCAATTTTCAATTATTACCGGCCAAAAAAATTTTATCGTTTGCTTCACTTATGTCATATGTACTTCTTAAGAGAAGTTGAAAGCTATGAAAGCCAAGTAAAACCCCCATTTGTGATGTCCTTCATTTTAGGAAGCAACATATTTAGCAAATACAAGGAAAGATCATATCATGAAGGCCAGCCAGAAATACTGGCAAGCCCATGGCACCGAGCAACTGAATACAATCAAGTAGGGATTGAATTTAAGAAAAGAAAATATTGTTCTAAAAATTCACATTTCCTCCTTGACATTGTTTTTTTGCAACAGCACGATAGAGATCCTGTCTTGACTATTGATCCAAACACACAAATATTGTTTTGTAACTTAATTGCATTTGAGCAATTTTATCCTCAATTTGGAAGTTATGTTACCGTATATATTGTATTTTTGTCTAGTTTAGTTGGCATGCCAAATGATATCCCATTACTTACGAAAAGTGGCATTATCATGCATCAACTAAATAGTGATGCCGAGGTATGCGACTTTTTCAGGGAGATTAGTGATTGCGCTTCTTTTAATTTTGACGGTGACTATTATCTAAAGCCCCTTAATCATAAAATTAAAGCACACTATCAGAGTCATAGGCCTAATTTAAGGGAATTGTTTGGTGCAATAATTTCAAAGATCAACCTTTTGATCCAGAGAAGTGACTCAGATTTACCAATGATAACATCTCATGTAATGGAACCTTAATTTTTCTATATTTTATTCTACTTTTCCCTTTTTTCCATCGTGTAAATATTTTGTACTCTTTCTCTTGGTTAAAGAAATCTAGTAGGCGTTTTGCCATTTGCAATATTTATTCTGAAATTAAATCAGCAAATTTATCTAAAATTTTAGTCTTACTTTTTGTTGTAATTATAACGTTACTCTGCGCTTGCTCATACCCAGACATTAATTAATTTTCAACTTATTGGTCGCAATTTGCAAGGTTTCATGTTTGTTGTAATTATTGCATGATGCATTTAAATTGAGATTGTGAGATTTTATTTTTTTTATTATATTATGTACATGAAGTGTTCAAAATAATATATCTATCTTTTTGTTATATTTCTAAGCTAAATTATACAAGTTTTCAATTTATTTGATAATTATCCATTTTTTGTTCATTATTGTTAAAATAATTTTAATGGGTAAAGTTAGAATATCGATAAGGTTAAACTTAATAGATAAGAATAAAATATAGATAACATTAAAAATAGATGGATATACAGATATGAAAATACTTATATCCAACTCATATCATACTCATTGACACTCCTACAGTCCCACTTAATTTTTGATATTTACCCTTTGGTACAAAGTTGCTACCCTACAAGATATTATGATTTCTTAGGGACAGCCTACGAGATATGCATAATCTTTGGATGTGGATTATCGCCAGTTCAGTACTATACTACTATATTATACCATGAAGATCAATACTAATCTTTAAGACTGAGTATATATATGCCAAGTAAAATATGAGTGCAAATGTGTTTGGAAAGGGGCTTCTGCTGTTAACAATCCTCTCTCTTGTTTTCGACAGAACTTTTCCTTCCGCAAAGGCACAAAAAGTACCATCTGAGACTAAACCCATGTATACTTCTCAAATCATGACTTTACCAGGGACCAGAGTTAGCGAAAGAGTGAAGCCATCAAGGAGAGGTGAGAAATTGTAATTGCTGATCCGCTGTTCATTTTTGCACAGTTATTTATGTCATGAGTTTTTGAATTAATTTCAGGGAATGTAGAAGTTGATATCCATGGAGATAGGGAAGCAAAGATACAAATTTCTTGGCTACGGCCAATAGTAATCCCACGCAACATTCCGCCTTTGCCTTGGCCATCTAATGTCAAAGATTCTTCAAAAGTACTGTAATCTGACCAGTGTAGATAGTCGTTTATATTATTTACCACGTGTATTCTATTAATTATGTGCTTTTGTTTCATGAGAGCTATGACTTGCTGTTAGAAAAAAATTTAAGTCACTACCAAAGAGATTCAAAAATAAAACTTCTGTTAAATAAATTAACTGTACCTTTTTATCTTTAAAAAAAAAATTCCCAACAAGACTTTTGAAGCCTTGAAGGTAGGATAACAATACATAAGTTGTCAACCAACTACTGACAACATAGTGAGATCTGACATTATATTACGAAGAACCATCAACAATGGTACCTAGTTCGTTAAGAAATTAAAGATTTAGCAGTAACTGTTGGAATTAATTTCTATTAATTACAAAATTATATAGGCTTATATGTAATATAAATATATATTGAATAATAGACTGTCAAATATCTAATTAGAACCATTATGAAGTGATCAAATTAAGTATTATTTATCGGGTTTCAATATGTGTCATGAGAAGTGAGGCCCTTAATGTGTAGAATACGTATTAATAACTTTATGATTTAGTGATGGTATAAATTATATAAAGTTTAGTAATAATACAATTATGTTATTGGTCCCTGGAGAATACATCTAATAGGCAGTTTTCTGATTTTGAAAGTAAACCCGTTAAGAGAGAAATTGGATCTGGTATGGATCCGCTAAGGCATAACCAGTGGTTTGCCAACCTTTCGGTTATTGACACCCATTATAAAGGGATCAAGAACCGTCATTTTCCATTACCGTCATAAGGCATTAACCAACAGACTTCCTCTCTCTAAAACAAATTCGGGTTTTCTGAAAAAAAGAAGAAAACCGCCGGGCCGATTCTCTTCGTCTCTCCATCGGAGAAGAGAAGGATCACCGCGAAGGCTTAAAGAATCCGGTGATCAACGGGGTTGTGTCTCTCCAGAAGACCGACAGCATGGATCAAGGTAATTTTATGTTAATTAAGAGTTCACTAGAGGATCACGGGTAATTTTCTAACAGTAACAAAAATCAAAATTGCAATAGAAAAACATGTGTGTTTCATTTGCTCACCACCAATCATGATCCATAATTCTATCTAAGGTGTTGTCCATAGACACCGAAGGCCTGGTACTATGTCTTCTTCCACCAGAAGTCACACTCTTTTGGTGGATGCATTTTAATTGAGTATTTTAATTTTGAACCTGAGTTTTATGTATTTTGTTCTTTACTTGAGTATTTTTGTTTTCTTATCTTAATTCTTTCTTTCTGACCCACAAATTAAATTCTTTTCTCAAATATTTCTTGTCTAAGAGACTAATTAAGGGAGAAAAAACTATGCTAATTTTATTCAGGATGCAACTACTTTCACCAGAATGACCGCTTGTTATGTTTTTAACTTTTAATTTATATTTTCTTTTTCAAATTTTTAATACACTTTCAAAGTTTATTCAATCACAAAAGTGAAGTTTTAAGAGTGTAATCTTGGTCTTTAAGAAATTTATTTTGATATTTATTTTCTAAATTTAGAACCCAAAATTAAAATGAGAGTTGCAACTGTTAGTTCCATTAATTTATCAAGGGATCGATTAATCATAACAGAGTTCAGAGTAGATGTGAGTTGCTTAGATTCAAACATACTATCATAGAGAGTAAGAGCTTAGCTAGCTCTAAGATCTCAAATTTAAGATTTGATTTACATTCCAAAATTTGTTTTCCCATTATCCAAAGTAACCATTGTGATAAGTGGACCTTACAATATATGAGCATTCCAAAGAGGCCCTAATAAGATCTCAGATCTTTTAAAAAAGAAAAATTAATAATAATAAGAAATCAGAATCTCTGTACTGAAGGAACCGATTGAATGAACTCTTTTGGTTGTTGACCATCTTATTATATATAAAAGTAGTCTTAATTGAAACTTAAAATCGAAAAGTATTATGGTAGCTAGTCAAAACAGTCACTCCTGCAGTACAGCGTCGACACCCTCGGCCCGAACACCAAAAGATCAACATTCGAAATGAATGGCCTAGCTCATCCCTCAATAGCTGTATGCCCATATCAATTTCAATGCATAATTCTCTGTTTTATAAAAATAGCAGCAATTTCTGTCTTAATTAAGAAGAAGCGAGAAATAGCGCCTCTCCAAAAACAATCACGAGCTGAATAATTGATCTCTTTTTCCTTCTGGCACTCCGTTTCCAAACTTCATCTCAGAGCAACAGGTTACCTTTCTTCAAGATCCTGAATTCTCAATTATATTGAGCTAGTCGATTTAATTGTCGTTAGGCTTTACCTTTTTCTTTCTCAAGCTATAATGGTAGTTAATGTGATATTCTCTTTGTATAATTTTGCCTAAGCTATTCATAATGAACGATCTTTTTATGTGAAATACTTTAATTGGATATTCTGAAGTAGGATGCATTATATTGAAAAGCACAACAATTGGCTCAAACAAAAATTTAAATATATAATGAAGTAGATTTTCTGTAATTTTCACACCAAATGATCATTCATCAAATGATTTAAAAACTTAAAAGTTCATTTTTGTTGATTTTTGGTTAGTGGTCAGATTATTTTCAAAATTTATCATGCTTGAATATTTGATACGTAATCTATCTAAATGATAATGGACATTTATCTATAAAGTATTTTTTTTCTGTTATAACAAAATAAGGAACGTTGTTATGGTTGTCAAATAATTCTCAAATTTATCTCATTTGATACATATATAGTCTATTCTAAATTAGCTGTTTTCTCCATGTTATCATATTTGCATTACATTTCATCTTGATAACTTCATTTTTTTCTGATTTTAATGAAGTTCTGATGTAACAATTTTCTTAACAGAGAATGGAGATGGATGGAGAACATGTGATAAACATAAATGAATTGGTCATCTCTATGACAAGAGGCAAGAATGGTGAAAAAGAAACCGGAAAACCCCTAATTCAAAGAATAAACATACATATCCGTGATAAACCTGAGAATGCCTTCTTGCCTTACATCCTTTCAATTGGACCATATAACTGTGGTGCTCCAGTTACAAATTCCATGCAACTCATAAAATATGAGTTTCTTAATCATATCGTCAATTTAAAACATGAAAAGGGTTTGTTAGATTTCCTAGAGGCGATGAAGCAATTGGACAAGAAAGTAAAGAGTTATTATGCTGAAGAGATTAGTATGGACAAAAATGATTTTCTTAAAATGTTGCTTCTCGATGGATGCTTCGTCCTCATCTGTCTTAACAGAATAGAAGCATCCATGCCACAGTTGCAGGAATCAAATGAATCCAACAGAGAAATTATAGCTACCCCAAATATGAATGATGCGGTTATAAAAAAAGAAGGAACTCGAGAAGAAGTGAAGCCACAAAATAGCCGATGCAATGCAAGACATGAAGCAGATGAAGTGCATTCTTCCATTGACATTTTATACAGTGAATGTTGTTTACATGATTTACTACTTTTAGAGAATCAAATTTCTTTCATTGTCATACAGACAATATACGAACTCATAGCAGGTGGAAGCGACAGGACTTCAGAACTAGTTGAAAATGTTGTCGAGTCGGTAGAAGGTGCACTTAGCTGCTATCCAAAATCAATATGTAAGACCAACAAGCCAAAAAACTTTCACCATTTGCTTCATTTATGTCACATGTACTTCAAACCATGTTGAGCAGGAGTTGAAAGTGATAGACATCATCTGCAGCCTCCACCAATTCATAATTTACATCACTTAAGAAGCAGAATACCATTTGAAGGTTTACTATGGCGGCGAGCAATAGAATACCATCAAGTAGGAATTGATTTTAAAAAAAGAACTTTTTCTTTTGAGAATCCACATTCCCTTCTTGACGTTGAATTCTATAATGGCGTGATTGAGATTCCTTATTTGACCATTGAACCCAACACTTACAGCTTGTTCTGCAACCTAATTGCATTTGAGCAAACATGTCCACAATTTGGTAGTTTTGTTACAACATACATTATGTTTTTGTCTCGTTTAATTAGCATGCCAGAAGATATCTCTTTACTTACTGAGAGAGAGATAGTTGTGCACCGACTAAATAGTGATGCCGAGTTATACGACCTTTTCATGACAATTAGCAAATGCATTGTCTTTGACTTCATCAACAACTCTTACCTAAAGTCTCTTTGTCATAGGCTTGAAGAGCACTATCAGAGTCAGAGGCCTACTATAAGGAAATTTATTGGCGCAATCACTTCAAAAGTTCACAAATGGACACAGAAAAGTGAGTTGTTAGATTTACCTATGTCAATGCCCACAAGAACATCTGTCTAAGAATTGTTGATGAATGGTTGATTCTACACTGTAAAGAAGGTGTAATCTGCAGATGCCGAGAAATTAGAGTAGCAAAGTTATGTATACTAAATAACAAGGCATAGAGCCATTTTTTTATTTCAAATACTTTTTTTTTTAACAGATTTCTTTCAGCTGGAGAGAGCAAAAAGAAGGAAATTAATCTCAGATTTGTCTTTGTAAATTTTGATTTTTTTTCTTTTTTATTATTAAATTAGAAATAACTGATAAGGAAGATTATGTCCCTTAGATGGTGAACTCATCCTTGTTAGCTGGCATTCTAGCAACACAAATTTGCTTTTAATTCTCAATTGTAGTTAAAATGAAATCATCAAACACTTTTTATATCATCAGTAAACCGACCAATTTATATCTTGTAGAAGTTTGTCGAACATCTCTCAGGCACTTTGAATGACATGGAACATTCATTTAGCTTGTGGTCTTCATCAATATTTATAATTCATAAATTCATGTACCGTTAGTATGGAAGAGAAGGCACCATAATCTCAAATCAAACAATCACCACACCATAATCTCAGTTTAATGAGACATTTGTTTTCACTTATCACAATTTCCAGCCGTGTGGCCTTCCTCACAACAGCAGGCGCACTGTTGGCCCCAAATGCTTTAACTTTTTCTTCCAACAAAAGGTTAGTGTATTCAAGCAAAACTCTTATTTTATTTAAAATGAGGTCCGACTGTCCGAGGTCTGTTTGAAATAGGTCTTGAGATAATCAGCCATAGAAAACTCATGGTACAATTAATGGAGGATTCCCCTCGGATAACAGCTCTTTTAATGGTCCAAAAGGTTTCTCACCATCAAATGCTGGAGCAAGAAAAGTAGCAAGACACAATGACATTCGAAGTACCAAGAGCATGTCAGTCTGTTCCATTTATATATATGACAACTCTAATTATATAGTAAATTCTGATGAACGGTACTGAATTAATTATAAATGTTAATGCATGTAATATATATGTAGTTTAATTTACTGACAGAAGTATTGGAATGTTTATTAATTTAGTAGTTTCTTCAAATATGTTCAATTATAATTAATTAATGTGTATCATAATTCAGAAATGTGAAAAAAAATTTAAGTGCATAAAAAATGTATAATAAAATATCCAATATGTCTTGCAAATTAAAATTAATTAGAAAAGTTGCTAGCTAATGTTGTAGCAAAAAGAAATTATTTTTTGTTATTAGAAAAATTAAGATGCTCTCTATAATGTGTGCTCGTCTCCTCGCTCGTCTATTAAACTACTACGGGTTTCTTTATATTATCATACTTGTTTCAAAATTTATATGGTCCCAAAACTATGACATAAATTATTCGATCTGCAATACATAATTACAATATATTTAAAATAAACATCATGTATAAACCATAGAAGGGTGATGGAGAAAACTAGTTTCGTGATTAATTAATTATTTGGTTTAACTATATGAACAATTGAACTTGTGGTGAATAAAAATTTATAACAACATATCGAATAACTAAATTTTGAGACCCACAATTTAAATAATAAAGAAGATCTGTTTGTAATCTATCTAATATACAGTGTTTATAATTAGAACTTCACTCAAAAAATCTCTTACAATTTCCTAGCTACTTTTATCTCTTGCATGTATAAATTACATTTTGCATCTTTTATTTACACATCAAAAATATTTATATTAAATGGATAATTTATTTATATCTGAATTTGTAAGATAGTTAGTATGGAAAATATTTATTATTTTTCCTTTCCTATATGATTATATAAAAATTGAAATAAAAAATTTTATTGCACAAGTATAAATACGACTTGTACACATAACTTTTAATCCTAATAATACAAGGGAAAAACACTTTTATCATTAAATGTAAATATTTTCTGAAAAAAGTATAAATAAATGATACAGTTAAAAGTGCAATTATCACTTCTCTTATAGAAAATATATATCCAATACTTACTATTGTTAATATTTTTGTTTTAGTAACTTTCGTGTTTTCCTGATGTGTGGGTAAAAAGGTCTTTGCATATTATAGGTGTCAAGGTTCAGTCCTTTTCAATTTAGTAACTTTCGTGTTTCTTCTATTGCGTTACACCGTGCAATACAGTATATTGTCCGTCTGATTATATTTAAGTTTGTGCAAAGTAAATCTCAAAAAAAAATTCTATCCGTCCGTACACTATCCAACGCAATAAAAAATCAAGACCTCTTTCAATTATGAACCAACTTGTATGACAAGATCATGCAATTAATTTAGTTCAATTATGAACCAACTTATATGACAAGATCATGCAATTAATTTAGTATCGGTATTGCAGTCTCATGCGCTTTTTATTTCCCCCTAAAAGAGCATGGATTGACATATTGATACGAATGGAGATATATAGAACGCTTAATTTTAATGATGTTTGAAAATATTATTTTCTTTGTCTTCAAAAATCTAAAAGACAAGAAAAAAATGTTTAACATCACTTTTTATATCCTTTTTTTTTAAAAAACATAAGATTTTGGAGAAAAACAAATGATGAGTTTATAAAATAAATTTGATTTATCAAATTAAAATGATATAACAAAACTTTAATTATTATTGACAAATTAACTTAAAGAGCAATAATAAATCCTTGTTATTGTTGTTTTGATTTTATTATTGTTAAAACAATACTACAGCCAATTTTATTAGAGTAGCATTTTTTGTAAAAAGGAGATTAAACAACAATTAAATGACATACTTGATATGTCATGCACTCCGACTGTTTCCATGAAGTCCAACTCTCATGGTAAAAAATATATATACATATTACTGATCATGCATTTGTTGAGAATTTCCAAAAGAAGGTTTCTACTACAACCAAAAGCACAATCAATCTCCAACCTTTTTGATGGAAAAGAGAAAATCAATATATTATCAATGTCTCATGGTATGTGATTTTCATGTGTCAATTGTGAAACTCTGAAGTTTGACAGACTTGTTAACAGATTAATTTGTTGATATTATATATGATTTTGTTCTACTCCCGTAAAAATTAGTTTGAACTAAGCTTGATATATGTATCTCATAACAGTTTCTTTTAATATTGAGATCTTTTTTATATTGAAATCAAAACATTTATTAACAAGTATCATAATTTACCTATAAAGATGTAATCAGTACATTGATATTATAAATTTAGGTTTATTTTATTAATATTTCATAAATTGTAAATTAAGATGTGTATAACATTTTATGACCATCATCTAATTATGAATTATATATACACATATATTACATAACAAAATATACATAAATTATACTATTTTCAGTAGATCAGTGTACCAGTTATATAGATCGGTTGGATTTTGTATTGTCTACATTTTCAATCCAAATTATAATTATCAGATTACAATGAATTTTCGATCCATAATCAACCACCATAACTTAAAATTCGTTGAGAATGTATAATTTTTTAGGCAGTCTGATTTATACGGACTTTGCAAGTTCTATAGACAAAAAGTATCATATATATTTTTTAGACAAATTCTTAGGCATGCAGTTGTACTTGTTAACATGAATTCGCTTTATGGAAGACTGTAAATTAAAGTTGAGTCAGTTGATTTTATCAAATATAAGGAATGAAAATCAGATCCGTTCGATTAGTGGATCGAACGGCTGATGGCAACCGAACCCATCTGCACTCTTGCTATGATACCATGCACACCGGATGCATTGATGGGGTGGAGCAAATATTTTGATCGATTTGACATGACAATATTTCTTAGGGAGGTGAGATACCGTCATTGATATTTAAATCAATACCAACTTTATTATTCAGATTAAATAAGTTATTATTCATATTAATAACTTTATTATGCAACTTATTTGTACAGTTTTTTGTTATTCAACTTAACTTTAATAATAAAAATACTGTAAAAAATAAATTACATAATAAAATTGTTAATATAAATAATAACTCATTTTACATAAATAATAAAGTCGATATTATTTATGATATAAATGATGATATTTTCCTATTCCTTAATCGATACTTACTACAATATATAAATTAAAATCGTGCGACATGTTTTTGCAATTCATCATCTACATCTTATATATACATATTATTGCAATCAAACATTAGCTCTGGAATTATTTTTTTTTAATATATTCACTATTTTAAAGCCCGTAATTAATTTGCATAGTTTGTAGCAAGTGGTTCCCTTTCAAAAAAGAAATTGAAATTATCATATTTCTTAATTTACGCCTTCATATATTTCAGGTTCTTATATAGAAATTAAAGTTGATGTACAAAAAGTCAAAAACCTGACTACAAACAAATTACATGAACATTAAATTAACAGGCACTCAAAACATTAATTAACATATTGCACTCCTATATATCTTAACCTACTCAAAGCATCACAGTGACATAATCCTTCAACCAAACTGGTTCACGCTTAGCCCGATTCGGCCGATCATCTTGTCGGGTCGGATCAAGATCTCGCTTGGAACCCAAGAAAGTACTGTGACCCGCATGACCGATGTTACTATTCCCGGTAGAAGCTGAGAAAAGAAGTCCAGTGTTGTTTTTCCTTCCAATTTTCTTGAGGAGTAATCTACTAGTTTTGCCCATAAATCGCCGACATTCCATTTTTTATTGATAATCAATTCAATCACCTGTGTTATAATTAAGTATAATAAAGTTATATCATACCTTATATATTACTTACTGATAAACCTCTATATTCTGAATTGCAATGGAATTCATAGTATAAATGAAGTGTAATTTCTCAAGGAAAAGTACCTGCTCACATCTCTGCATGGATCCTTCATTAAATGTGTAATAATGAATAAACAGCCTGCGACTGCACAAAAAAAGCAAATACACATAAAGTAACATTAGAGCTCATAAGAGTAATATACAGCCAGTCAAAGAAAATCTACTTGTGCATATATCTTGATAAAATTTGAGCACAGGTTTAATTGCATTTATGATTCCTGTTATGAATTTCATGTTAGAACATTACCCGTGATCCTCTAGTGAACTCTAAATTAACATAAAGTTACCTTGATCCATGCTGTCGGTCTTCTGGAGAGACACAACCCCGTTGATCACCGGATTCCTTAAGCCTTCGCGGTGATCCTTCTCTTCTCCGATGGAGAGACGAAGAGAATCGGCCGGCGGTTTTCTTCTCTTTTCAGAAAACCCGAATTTGATTTTTAGAGAGGAAGTCTGTTGGTTAATGCCTTATGACGGTAATCAGAAAGGACGGTTCTTGATCCCTTTATAATGGGTGTCAATAACCGAAAGGTTGGCAAACCACTGGTTATGCCTTAGCGGATCCATACCAGATCCAATTTCTCTCTAAACGGGTTTACTTTCAAAATCAGAAAACTGCCTATTAGTTGTATTCTCCAGGGACCAATAACATAATTGTATTATTACTAAACTTTATATAATTTAGACCATCACTAAATCATAAAGTTATTAATACGTATTCTACACATTAAGGGCCCCACTTCTCATGACACATATTGAAACCCGATAAATAATACTTAATTTGATCACTTCATAACGGGTCTAATTAGATATTTGACAGTCTATTATTCAATATATATTTATATTACATATAAGCCCATATAATTTTGTAATTAATAGAAATTAATTCCAACAATCTCCCACTTGGGCTATATGTATATCCAAATAATATATATATTGATAAAACTGAATTGAGTACTCTAACTGTGCTGTCATAGCCTTTTGTGTCATCAACCAATTCCGTCCATCAATTATATTCACAAGGACTTAAGTAGTATTCGTTTCATAATGCGAAACCAAACCAACATAAATCACTATGTAAATATAACTGAATGACATGAATCATGAAGGGGATGTGTAGTTTGAAAATTACATGTAATGTGATCCACATGCCTATCTTCAATTTGGTCACCTTAAATTAATTTTGAGATCAATTACAAATTCAGAATGCAAACTGAAAAACTGAATATCTGAAAACTTTATAACTGAAAACTGCATGATACATACTAAAGTATATCATATAAAACATCAAGCACAAGTACAACAATCTCCCACTAAACCTGTAAATCCTCTACTACACAGATACCCATATGAGCGACATGCTCATGAAACTGCTTGGGCACTAAACCTTTAGTCAGTGGATCTGCAACCATGGAAGCTGTTCCAATATGCTCGATATTGATTAGTCCATTCTGAACTCTTTCCTTCACAGCAAGAAACTTTATATCGATGTGCTTTGACTTCGATGTGCTCCTGTTGTTGTTTGAATACAGTACTGCAGAATTATTGTCACAATACAATTTTAGTGGTAACTTGATAGTATCCACTATGCGCAGCCCCGTGACAAAATTTCGCAGCCATATTCCATGATTTGATGCCTCAAAACATGCAATGAACTCTGCTGCCATGGTGGATGGGGCAATAAGCGTCTGCTTTGCACTTCTCCAAGAGATAGCTCCACCGGCTAACATGAAAATGTAACCGGATGTAGACTTCATGCTATCTTGACAGCCCGCAAAATCGGAATCAGTATACCCAATGATCTCAAGCTTATCTGATCTCCGATAGGTGAGCATATGATTCTTCGTTCTTTGTAAGTACCGTAGTACCCTTTTGGCTGCTCTCCAGTGATCCAGTCCAGGATTACTCAAATATCGGCCCAGCATTCCCGTAATGTACGCAATATCCGGACGCGTGCAGACCTGAGCATACATCAAACTCCCAATTGCTGAAGCATATGGAATTTGCTGCATTTCTGACCTTTCAAGTTCTGTCTCAGGGCATTGTTTGAGACTAAATTTGTCTCCTTTTGCAACCGGGGTATTACCTGGTTTACAATGTTCCATGCCATATCGCTTGAGAATTTTATCGATATATGCTTGTTGTGAAAGGCCCAAAATACCCTCAGTGCGATCTCTATGTATTTTTAGACCTAACACATATGATGCTTCTCCAAGATCTTTCATTTCAAAATTTTTGAAAAGAAATTTCTTAGTATCATGCAACATATTTATATCGTTCGTGGCAAGCAATATGTCATCAACATATAAAACCAGGAACATGAATTTACTCCCACTGAACTTGTGATATATACATTCATCCACCAAATTAGCCTCAAAACCAAATGAGACGATCACTTGATGAAATCGAAAATACCACTGTCGAGACGCTTGTTTGAGCCCATAGATGGATTTCTTTAATTTGCAAACCGTCTGCTTTGGGTCATCCGACTCAAAATACGGCGGCTGCACCATGTAGATTGTTTCATCAATGCTACCATTGAGAAACGCTGTCTTTACATCCATCTGATGTAACTCAAGATCATAATGTGCCACTAAAGCCATAATAACTCTAAAAGAATCTTTCATCGACACAGGGGAGAAAGTTTCCGTAAAGTCAATGCCTTCCTTTTGTGTAAAGCCCTTAGCAACAAGTCGTGCTTTGTATCTTTCAACATTACCTTTGGAATCCCGTTTGGTTTTAAATATCCATTTGCAACCAATAGGTTTCACACCTTCAGGTAATGAGACGATATCCCAGACTTTGTTGTCATGCATCGACTTAATTTCATCATTCATGGCTTCGATCCACTTCTGTGAATTTGCACTTTCCAAAGCTTGACGGAGGTTGATTGGATCATCTTCCATCATGCCAATGTCAAATTCATTTTCTTGAAGATATACAACATAATCATTAGATATTGCACTTCTTCTCTCTCTTGTGGATCGTCTTAAAGGCACTTGTTCTTGAAGTTCTTGAGGTGGTATAGGTTCCTCTTCAACATCAACATTGTCTTGTACCTGATTCTCTTCCATTTCCGGAGGTTCATTCACAGTAGGTTCATTCACGGTAGGATCCTGAACTAATGAGTCTCCAGATATTCTTATTACAATTGGTACCGATGTTGGCGCCCCTTGTATAGGAGAATCATGTCTTTCTTTAAAGACAATTTGATTTGCATTTCTCCCTTGAACCATAACATCCTCAAAGAACTTAACTGTATTTGTCTCGAAAATTGTTCTATTAGTGGGATCATAAAATTTATACCCCCGGGACCTATCCGCATAACCGACAAAATAGCAGCTAACTGTCCTTTCGTCCAGCTTTTTCTCTTGTGGCCTGTAAGGCCGAGCTTCAGCCGGACAACCCCAGATTCTAAAATGTTGGAGACTAGGCTTGCGCCCAGTCCACAACTCATATGGAGTCTTGTTTGCTGCCTTAGTCGGTACCCGATTCAGAATGTATGCTGCTGTCTTGAGCGCTTCTCCCCAGAGGTTCAATGGAAGCGAGGTATGAGAAATCATACTCCGCACCATCTCCATTAACGTTCGATTGCGCCTTTCAGCCACACCGTTCATTGCGGGCGAACCCGGCATTGTATACTGTGGCACAATTCCACTTTCCTCTAGAAATTTAGCAAAAGGCCCTGGACGTTGTTCTCCTGAGCCGTCATATCGACCGTAATATTCACCACCACGATCCGATCTGACGTTTTTAATCCTTTTGTTGAGTTGTAACTCAACTTCAGTCTTAAAGGATTTAAATGTGTCCAAAGCTTGAGCCTTTTCTTTAATTAAAAATATATAGCCATATCTAGAATAATCGTCAATGAAACTGATAAAATATACATGTCCATTCCTAGTAGCTGTAGGGAATGGCCCATATACATCCGTATGTATCAGCTCAAGGACGTCCGTCATACGATTAGCTGTATATTTACGCATGCTTGTTTGTTTGCCCTTTGCACACTCAATGCACGGACCGAGATCCGACATGTCTAAGGGTCGTAGAATTTCACTTTGAATAAGACGTGTAATTCTCTGTTGAGAAATATGACCTAAACGCCTATGCCAAAGTGCAGCTGAATCCTGATGTGTTACTTTTTGTCTAACGTTTCGAGTTTCATTGTGCAAGGTCTCATTATAGGAAGCAATAGTATCTAAAGCATAAAGATTATCCAAAATAGACAGAAAACCAGAAGCAACCAATTTGGAATTTTGATACAAACTAAACTTTCTATCTCCAAATGAACAAGAAAAACCTAATTTGTCCAATGCAGAAATAGAAATTAAGTTCCGCCTAAAAGACGGTACAACAAAAGTATCAACCAAATCAAGATACAAACCAGTTTTCAAAAGTAATCTAAAATGCCCTATAGCTTCAACTTCTGCCTTGTTGCCATCGCCCACATAGATGTATCTTTCACCATCACTTGGCTTCCGGTAACTTCGGCAACCCTGCATAGACACAGATATGTGAGCAGTTGCACCCGAATCTATCCACCATGTGTCTATTGAAACTGAAATCGCATTAACTTCTTCACAAACAAAAGAAAAATCAATACCTTTCTTGGCACGCCATGCGTGATAGTTGGTACAATTCTTCTTCACATGCCCTTCAGATCCACAAAAGAAACAACCCTTCTTCTTTTCCTTATTCGGCTCCGATCCGGTAGCCGATTTTTTATCCTTGAAGGGTTTCTTCTGCGAACTTGTAGTTGCAGCATCTGAATTGGCCTTACGTTTCTGTTTCCATTTTCCCTTAGACGTAGAAGCAATGTTTGCGCTTTCGCTCTTGTCCGACTTCAATCTCTCTTCCTCCTGAACACAGTGCGAGATGAGCTCATTAACTGTCCATGATTCCTTCTGACAGTTGTAACTCACCTTGAACTGTCCAAATGAGGCCGGAAGAGAGTTAAGGGCCAAATAGACCAGCATATCATCCGATATGTCTAGCTTATGTCCCTTCAGTTTCGAAGCGGTATGCATCATTTCAAGAATGTGCTCCCTGACATTGCTCTTGCCATTATACTTCATTGTGCAGAGTTTGTTTAATTGAATGCCTATTTCAGCTTTCTCATTCCTAACAAACCTCTGCTCAAGTTCCTTAAGGTAATCTTTGGCAAGAGTGGAATCAGAAACCGGTCCCCTAAAACTTTCAAGAATGGTCTTCTGCATGACCCGGAGACACAAGCGATTTGACCTCATCCACCGTGCATGTGCATTTTGTTCTTTGTCAGAACTACTTTCATTAGGCACAGGCGGTTTGGTCTCCTGTAACGCTATGTCCAGATCAAGGCACCCAAGGATAATCTCTAGATTATCTTTCCAATCCTTGAAATTAGAACCCGTAAGCATCGGAATATTATTGATGCCGGCCGTAAGATCAGTAATTTTTGCTGGAAAAATATTGGTAAAAGAACGAATTAAAAGTCTGAATTATAATAAAAAATCAAAATAAGGCATATTCCATCAACTAAATATTCTCGAACAATAAGTGCTCTTTGGAGTCAATCATTATTCTAGGATAAATAGGTGTAGCAATAGAATATAACAGTCCATTTTGATGTCAATAAGTCAACCTTCCTTTGGGCCGATTAACTAACTACATCAAAAAACTTATGACCATTACCCATTCATCACTACAAGTATACACATATAATATTTGATCATTGTCTTTCCTTTGGGCTAATCCAATAACCAAACATCATATGTATATTTTCTGTGTATAAATTGACAAATGATCAACTCAAGTATGAGAGCTTACTTTGGTAAGTTGATACCTTTATCAATCATTTTCCAAAATATATCTAATTCATAAGCCTTCATGATGATTCAATATTATCCAAATAAAATATATCAAGATTTGGCTTAACCGATTTAACCATGATGGGCTCATGAAATGCAGAAAATAAAACAATAATTAACATGAGCCCAAATCACAACTGAGATAGTATGACCCAAGGCACGATAGTCTCCATTGTAAGAATGTACACGACAGTGGCCTTCATCCATCTTCTTCAATGTTCTTCATTCTAACTAAATTACTACTCTAATAGTAATAAATGAAAAATTTACATTAGAGTCCTAAGGATGACGGCTCGCAGACCGCATAAATGATACACAGAAGCGACATGCAAGTCACCTTTAATTACGAAATTTAATTAATTCAACGGGGCACCTTAGGCCGCATTTACACACATCATTCATGCATTCATTACAATTTTTCACACAAGGCAACGGGGTCATACTATCTCATATTCCACCACTGCAAAACAGAGTTAGGCATGCAACACAAAATAGGCTTCCTAACAGCGGCGGTCCCGCAAATTTAATTTGAGCGGTTACAGATCAACAATTCTGATTCGGAAATAACCGCAGCGGAATACAGATCAGAAATTTGTACCTTTGATTTGATCCAGAAACTTTCATAACTGATCATAAACAGTTCAGAAACTAGATTGTTGGCCAATTAATTTCTTAAATTTAACATAGTTTCAAACTTGATAATTTTGAAACGCAGAGTTAAAACTTAACTAAATAATAAGTAAAGAATTAATTCCCGAATTGATTAACTAATTAATTATCAATTTTGAGTTTCGGAATCAATTTTCAAAACTATATTTTGATTTCTGAAACTAAAATACTAACCAACAGATATACTGATTTCCGAACTATTTAAAAATCAGATTTGATTAAATAATTTGATTTAAACCAACAAATCAAAATTAACTAAACAGATCTTCAAAAGCACAAATATCTTTTCAATTTCCGAACCAAAATCAGAATTTGATCGTTCAACTAGAGTTTGCTCTGATACCACTTGTTAGAACATTACCCGTGATCCTCTAGTGAACTCTAAATTAACATAAAGTTACCTTGATCCATGCTGTCGGTCTTCTGGAGAGACACAACCCCGTTGATCACCGGATTCCTTAAGCCTTCGCGGTGATCCTTCTCTTCTCCGATGGAGAGACGAAGAGAATCGGCCGGCGGTTTTCTTCTCTTTTCAGAAAACCCGAATTTGATTTTTAGAGAGGAAGTCTGTTGGTTAATGCCTTATGACGGTAATCAGAAAGGACGGTTCTTGATCCCTTTATAATGGGTGTCAATAACCGAAAGGTTGGCAAACCACTGGTTATGCCTTAGCGGATCCATACCAGATCCAATTTCTCTCTAAACGGGTTTACTTTCAAAATCAGAAAACTGCCTATTAGTTGTATTCTCCAGGGACCAATAACATAATTGTATTATTACTAAACTTTATATAATTTAGACCATCACTAAATCATAAAGTTATTAATACGTATTCTACACATTAAGGGCCCCACTTCTCATGACACATATTGAAACCCGATAAATAATACTTAATTTGATCACTTCATAACGGGTCTAATTAGATATTTGACAGTCTATTATTCAATATATATTTATATTACATATAAGCCCATATAATTTTGTAATTAATAGAAATTAATTCCAACATTTCAACCAAAAAGAAATACCTGAGAAGCAGCAATCCATTGTATTATGCACTTAATTTGTGGGTTCCCACCAAACACTCCACATCCCCAATTTCCAGTTGCAATTCCATCAATTGCATTTGTATTTCCATTTCAACTATTATTTCCATTTCCTTGTCTGTTCTGGTTTGCATCTCCATTCTCTTTTTCATCAGATATTGCTTTACTTGTAATTTCAGCTTCCCCATCTTCGGATGGTGATTTGCATGCCTGAGAATCACATTGATCATGAGATTTTGACAATATCCAATGAACACAATTTTTTTTCTCTAATATCAGTCTTCTACTGGTACACTTTTGTCGGTACTAGTTTATGCTTGACATGATTTTATAGTGGAATAAGTACTAGATAATAGTTCTAATTTTCTGGCAGCAAAAAAACGTCAGTACCAGTTATGTACAGGGGTTGGATTGGTACAGCAGTAAAATTAATGTTGGTATAGCAATATTAATTGCTTAAGAAATTATGGCAGTATGAAAAATTAAGAACCTGAGAGTTGGCGAGGTTATCCTCATATTTTGATCTCTTGAATCCAACAAATGCTTCGTTTGCTTCCCTGAATTAGCAAAATTGTGCATTATTAAGTTTCTTTATATCCCTGCTTGAAAAAAAGTTCCATAACACCTGAACAGAGATTAAAATAAAGAAAATACACAAAAAATGTGTCCTGCGTTTTGAATGGTTAACATGGAGACAAGTATTGAATTACTTGGATATCTTCTTACACCTTTAATACACATGAAGATAAAAGAAGAAAACCAATTAAAAGCATTAATTTGAACTGTAAGTGTGCTGACCGTACATGTACCCTCAGGAGAAACTTGGTGTTATATTGCTCTTTGGATGGTTTGATCATAGCATCCACAGCTACAAATATTGTTTTTCTTCTTTCCATTGAATCAACTGGCTTCTGATCCAAGTACTCACCGCTAAAATGAAATGATGAACAACCATACCTATAAAAGTAATCAGCTCAGAAATAATTCCAAGAGTGCAAACTTTTTTTACCCTTGGTATATACTTGCTCTACTCAGTATATACAACTTGAAGCAGCGTGCCGCATTAGGCACAAGGTATACCTTCTTTTTGGTATAGTATATCGTGTTTCAACCTCCTCTAGTAACTGTATGCATCTTTCTGCAGGGAAGCCTTTGTACCAGGCCTATTGATACTACATTAAGAAATTAAAATAATAAAAAATAGAGAGAAAACAGATAATGTGCAGCTAACCCTGTATACTGTGTGTATTGTTCAACTCCAACGACCTCTACGGCCTCATTATCTTCCATGGATGCCATAAACAACATACCTCCAACCAGTTCAGGATTGATCATGAACCTGATCTGCTCCTGTTTTGTAATAACGATAAAAGAAATCAAAAATCAAAGATAAACTGATTATGAAAAATGGAACTCGGAAATGTTTTTTTTTCTAAATCTAAGTTACTTAAAAGGAAATGTCCATAAAAATATAATTAATTGCAAAGCCTCCACCATTGGAGGTTTGAATATGCTAAATGTCCAAATATTAGGGATATATATGTAAAATATTTATAATTAACAACTTAAAGTACCTGGACACAACCCATATAAAGTGAATGGACTCCAAAATATTCATTGGAAAATACAACTTCAAGAGCTTCATGTGGCTGATCTTCAACTGAGCCAGAAGTGAAGATCTAATATTTATTGCAATATTAGATCCAGAGGATTTCTAATATTGTTTCTCTTTTGTACCACCATAAGCTATTCATTTAAGAAATATTGAAACCAGTATAATAAGCTATTCATTTAAGAAATATTGAAATCAGTATAATACTAAATTTCTGTACAAGTGTACCTTGATCGGACATAGAGGGGTGGGTGTCAGAATCTTTCCAAAAATCAGCATCAGGATATGAAGGGAGAACTTTTCGCTCAAAAGATACAACACCATTCGGTGTATCTCTGCAAATCCTCTCAAAGTAATGCACAAAGCACTTCACCTTTTGCGGTTGGCATTGTATCCATGCATCGACTAAGGTCCTAAGTATATTAAAGATGTTGTATCTTGTTAGAAATGCATCCTCTTAGGTTACAATTCTACCACAGTTGCTGAGATGCATGTCCCAGGCAGCATTCTCTGCTTGATGTTGTATGTTTAACTTTTTGAAAGTACCTTCTTTTTTTTTAAACTTTTATCATACACAACCTGAATTGAACCACAGCACATTTCTTTTTCAGGTAATTAGAACTATAAATGAGTTATGTAATTAATCTGGCATGCATGTACCTGTACCAAGGTAAACCAAAAGAAAGCAATTCTTCATTAAGACGATTAATTGCTAGAAAATTGTGATTCAAATAAGTAGCTTACGCAAACAATTGGTCAAAGTTGATAATAATCGGGAGGTGTTTTGAAACTCTATCTTTGGTAGGAAAGAGGCACAGAATTGCACAAGCAAGCAGAGCAGCTATCAGCTCCTAATACAAAATTAGAAGATTTTACTTGAGAATCTTTAAAGAAAATATGAGGTAAGATTATAAAGCAAAAGGTTCTTTGACACTATTTTCTATTCCAAATCCAAATAATCTCCACATTGGCAGCACCATAATTGTAATTCTTTGTGGCCAATTTGAAATTGGTTATGTATTGTTAGTTTCCTACTGAGCAGTTGAACTTTTACTGAATCAGCCTCTCTGTACAACAGAACTCGGAGAAAATACAAAAAGAAAAAAAATTAGATAATAATTTACCTGATTCAGAATTACAATGCCAGCATTTTGGGAACTGAGAATCGAAAGCTGACATTTGTCATTACCAATTAATTCATGGGATTTATGATAATGGACTTCTAAAAGAGATGGTAACCACAGTAACAGCACAGCCAGACCAGGGATGACTTCCTCAAACCACATTTTTGCATCATCCCTCGTCAAACTACACTTTTGCATCATCTCTAGACATGTGCTATGGTAAAAAGATTAAGCAAAATAAGATTTTAGCGAGCTTGTAACAATGCATGTGTGAATTATTAATGCCCACAAAATTCTAACATGAATTAACAAATTACTAATATAATTATAATTTTTTTTTTTTGGGGGGGGGGGGGGGGTGAATTAGTTAGTTGTAATCTAGTACTTATGTCTACAGTTTTTCTTTCTTTTCTTATTTAATGTTTGCCATGCTAAAATGTTTTGAGGCCTGCAGTCTATATATATATCTATTAACAAATCATTAGCCTGTATTAACATCCTTGATTAATCATACATGACACCCAGTATTAGAATAAAAAAATTAAAAGAAGTGAACCAATATGTGCTCCTCTAAGTCGTGCATGCATGCACTGCCTCTTAAATTAAGGATGTGACACCATTTTCAAACCAACTGTGAGGAAATTTTGGTGATCTAGACTTAATTAGTAAACTAATGATATGCCAACTTAAAATTTCCCCATGTTGATTATATTACTGCCCCTAGAACAAACTAGCTAGTAGCTCTATCAGAGATCTATTTGTACTGTTAAATAATACGATTTTACTTAATAGTAATACAGTACAACTTTACAACCATGTTTGCTCCACTTTACAACCTAACAGTAATACAGTGCTCCCAATACTGCTCTTTTATTTTCCCCACTAATGCTGCAGTAGATCTTACACGCTAATGTTTTTAAGAGGTCTCTTTTTGTATGTGATAACCGGAGAAATGGGAGGTACTACGTGCTGATATTTTTAAGAGTCTTTTTGTACGTTATAACTGGAGAAATGGAGGTACTGTATTGAAGGCATTACAATAAATCTGAATAGCTCAATAAATTCTTCATATCAAAATTTCATAGAATACAAAAAACAATTTTTTTCAAAATGACCTATTATAATATATAAATATTCATTATTTTATTATTATTTTAGAATTATCTTAAAAAATCCAAAAAATAATTAGAAAACTCCAAAAATGAAAAAAAATTTTGGTATCCTACAATATTTGATATAAAGAATTTATTGAGCTACTTGAATTTATCGTTTAAAACCGTTTTGATAATTTTTTGAATTAAACTCATCAACCCCTTGATGAAATTAAGATCGCGCTAATTTTACTCCAATAATTCATTTAATATATATATATATAGTAAACTACGTATATATGGACAACTAGGGAATTAAAAAGAACACGGCGTGTCAAGACATGGCATGACACGGTACGTGTTAGAGGCGGTACGGCACGGCACAGTGTGTCAACACGTGTCATGTTATGCGTGTCGCGTGCTATGCGTTATCCGTGCCATGTCCGATTTTTCTCATTGTAGACACGGCACGGCACACACGGATAAAGGAGGCGACACGACATGACATGGCACAGGACATGCATAGGCACGGCACAGAAACACGCATAGGCATAGATAGGCACGGGTAGGCACACTTAGCACGGGTAGGCACGGATAGGTACGGATAGGCACGGATAGGCACAGGTAGGTACGGATAGGCACGGGTAGGCACGTTTAGCACAGTTAGCATGGATAGACATAGTATGCACGGATTGTGGGCCGTTGGATGTTGATCGGACGGTTGATTTTGTAATTTATTGGCGGGATTTTGTAATGAGATTAAAAAGGAGGAGGGGAAATTTGAAAATATTTTAAAAGTAATTTTTATAAATATTTAAAATAATTTTTGAATTTTTTAAAAATATTTTTCGGATTTTTTAAAAAAATTTCGGATTTTTCAAATTTTTTTGCAATTTTTACAAAAATATTATTTTTTTTCTAATTGTTTATTTAATTTTTTTAGCAGCAAATAAATTTAAAATTTTTGAATTTTTTATATTTCTTTAAGACTTTTCCGAATTTTTTACAATTTTTTGGAATTTTTCCCACCAAACACGTTTAGCACGGTTAAGGCACGTGTAGCACGACGTGTCAACTCGACACGGTACGGCACGATTAAGACACATCACGTTTAGTACGGCGTGTCGAATCGACACTGCACGTGTAGCACGCCGTGATTTAACTGTGCCGTGCCTTATCCATGCCGTGTCGCCTTCTCTCCATTTTTGACACGGTACAACACGCATGCCAAAAAAAATCAACCTCTCTTACCGTACCGCAACACGCCGTATTTTGATACGACACGATACCGCACGTACGATTTTAAAACTCTATGAACAACGATAACAATAATATCCTGTAATATTTTTTATTTACAAATATTGGGACGCGGCATACAGGAGACAACTATCCCATCCTTCGCAGGGTCAACCAATAGAACAAATGGTCGGTGGCTCGCGGTGGGAAAATCAGACTTAAGTTCCTCGCATATCACGTGACACGATTTAATTTAAATTAAATCCTTGTTGTACTAATCTCCACCTCGTGGTCGTGGGACCCACACATCTCCGTCAAGGCCGTATTCCGTAGCACTAAATTGCGCTGCCACCCTTGCTAATTTCTCTATATTACGAAACTAGGGCTCTCAAAAATAGATAAAATATATAATTAAAAAATACAATTGTCACCCCTCCTATCCAAATAATAGTGATGATCAACTCTTGTAGACTTGTCCGCAAAACACTACGACAGTGATTTTACATAAAAACAAGGACATGTATGAAATATTTGCATATAAAGTTTCTAGGTGCGTGTGATGAGCTCTCCTTCCCAATAAAGGTCTCTCCGATCAGTCTCGATCTCTCTCTCCCCTCTTCTCTCTCTCTTAAATTCTCTCAAGGTATGATCGATCCTTCTCTTTGTTTTACCAACATTGTAGCTGACATCTATGTAAGATCGATTGATCCAGGATTTTGATTTCAATCGCGTCTTGATTTTGGTTCATCTAAAAAAAAAAGGAAAAAGAACGCAAAACACTAGATCCTAGATAGATCCATTCTGCGATCTGCTTGCACAAGCTTTAGAGCTCTGAGAAAAGCTAAACGAAATCCGATTTGTGTCGGAAATGACAGTTTGTGATGTCTTTCTTAATACATGAAGGATGCTGATCTTAGTTTTCTCGTTTTTGTTTTCCATTATGTCTAATTTTACTCCAAATTCTTAGAACATTTTATGATTGGATGAAGCGTATACCTATTAATTTTTGAACTTTTGTGTTGATCAAGGTCAACTTATTCTTCATGTGATTTTACAATACAGCACCAAATCTTTTATAAATTACAATTCAGAAATCGTTACCCTCCATTGATTAGATTGTTTGAATCAATTATCAATTGAGTAGTTCCCTTTTCCGGCCTCATGGAAGCTCCTTTAGCCTTTCACATTTCTATACAAGTAAGAAATATACTTCTCATGGAAGCTTGCATTTCTGCCCTTCAATTAATTGAGCTTCTACCTTCAAGAGATTCCGATTCCTGCATTATCATTTTCACTTTTCTCTCTAGTAATCTTAGAAGAATAATAGTAATAATTTTGTATCATAGCACACACATATCTTGTGTCATTTTGATGGAGGTTGCAAGATATGTACCTCTAAAGTGAAAGGTCATATTACATCTTCTAAGTTTGAAATCAAGCATATTTATTTGTAAGCTAAACAAATTCTTAGCCATAACAGTTAACAGATATGGACCATGAGCGACAAATCGGGTAGCTTTTTCTCTGTCCTCCTGCCTGGTCAGAGTACTGGTCCATCCTGTCTGAATATTTGCTAACCATAAGGTTATAGATCAAGAGTCAACAATTGGTGTACCTATTTACATATTTCCAAGCTTATGACCTACATAAGCAATTCCCTTTTAGTTTCAAACGTCTGCTGAGAATTAAGCAATTTTCGTTTATTCTTATATACTTCTTAAAATTATACATCAGCCACACCACTGATACAACAGTTGCATTTGATTCAGTTTAATCTGCCATGTCTTCATCTGGGACCGAAAGGGAACACCATAAAGAGAAAAAGGAAGAAGAAAAAGAAGGTGAGAAGGAAGGCTTATTTGAAAAGGTCAAAGATTTCTTTCATGACATAGGTGAAAAGATCGAGGGTGCAATTGGCTTTGGTAAGCCAGATGCTGATGTCACAGGGGTCCATATCCCGCACATAAGCCTCCACAAGGCCGAGATAGTTGTTGATGTCACAATCAAGAACCCTAACCCTGTTCCAATTCCTCTGGTCGATATCGACTATTTGATTGAGAGTGATGGCAGGAAGCTGGTATCAGGTCTGATACCAGATGCGGGTACAATTCATGCTCATGGGTCTGAAGTTGTTAAGATACCGGTGGTTTTAATCTATGATGATATAAAGAATACATACCATGATATCAAGCCGGGAAGCATCATTCCATACAAAGTTAGAGTTGCATTGTTGGTAGATGTGCCGATTATCGGGAGAATAACTATTCCGTTGGAGAAAACTGGTGAAATACCGATACCGTATAAACCTGACGTGGATGTTGAGAAAATCAAATTTAAACAGTTCTCCTTTGAAGAAACAGTTGCAGATCTCCATCTGAAGCTGGAGAACAAGAACGATTTTGATCTGGGGCTGAATGCTTTAGAATATGAGATCTGGCTTGCTGATGTCAGTGTGGGGTCTGCTGAGCTCACTGAATCTACAAAGATTGATAAGCAGGGAATAAGCAAGATGATTATTCCAATTTCTTTCAAGCCAAAGGACTTTGGGTCAGCCTTGTGGGACATGATTAGGGGGAGAGGCACCGGTTATTCCATAAAAGGAAATATTAATGTGGATACCCCTTTTGGAAATATGAAATTACCGATCAGTAAGGAAGGTGGTACGACTAAGCTGAAGAAGGAAGATGACGATGATGACGATGATGAGGTATGCATGCTTGTATTATAATTGGAGGAAACTTTTTTTTATTTATTCATAGTTCATACATGTTTTTTTTTTTTTTTTGCTGGACATGCATACTCCTTTTAGTCCATTGTAAGCTGATCTGAGACATATATGATGTAATAATGAATATCTGGTATAGTTGGTACTTGGTAGTTGGTACCTATCCTAGCATCGGCACCTTTCTTTTTAGAACAAATAATAGTATGTCTAGTTTTTTTTTCCAAGACTGGGCAAGTTACTTATACCTGTTTATTATTGTTATTGCATTTTACAGTAATGGATGCGAGATTACAACAGAGTGCTTCACAGACTGGCCAATAATATGGAGAGCCTGGTGGAATGATTATGTATGCTTTAATAATATGGATGCCTGTTTCTTTTTTATTAAATACTTCTATTCTAGGGTCGTACTTGGTTTATTTTCTAGGATCTTGTGTTATGTAATTTTTGGTTTGGAATTTGCATTTGCTTTGAGGAGTTCCATCTATATAATATTTAATATTAGCTTTTAGTTTGTGTAGTTGCATTATATAATTTCTGATGATGTGTTGTTGAAGTGAAGTCAATTAAGGTAATATAAATCCATTTCTATTCAGGCTGTCTAAAATTTCTTGTGTGTTGCATGTGTTTACTTATTATTGACTATTATTCGATCGAGAAGGATGGAAGGCGGTATCATGTCTGATGCCAGTCAACGGTACAATTCAAGCTCGAGAATTTGAGACCATCAACATTCTAATGCTTTTGATCTATGATGATATCCAGAGCACTTGGCATGCCCATGATATAAAAGCCGGGAACAATTTTTTATTAAATTAGGGTTTCACTGCTGATTGCCTGATTGAAGTGCCAATTATCCAGAGAATAACTATTCCATATGAAAATCCTGGAGAAGAATCAATACCCTAAAACCCTGATGTGGATGTCTAAACAATTAAATTTCAAAAGTTTTTTCTATGAAGAAACTGTTGCAGATGTGCATATGAAACTGGAGATAAAAATGATTTAGATCTGGCACTCAATGCACATTGCACTGGACTATGAAGTCTGGCTCACTAATGCCAGTGGTGGGGTCTCGCGAACTCGCTGTTACAAGGAAGATTGAGAATCAGGGAATAAGCAAGATAGTTATTCCTATTCCGTTCATGCGGAAGGATTTCGGTTTTGTGCAGTGGGGGATGGATAAGGGGTAGAAGTAGTGCTGGTTTTCCGTTCCATCGATGTAGATATCTCTTTTTTCGCAATATGAAATTACCATTTGGTACAGAAGGCGGTACAACTAAGCTCAAGCAGGATATAGAATGAGCAATGTTTCTACTGGAATGCTGAATCACACACAACATGGTGGTGAACCTCAGTGATGAATTGATCTCATACTTTTTATTGATGACCATGGACCATGGTCATAAATTTTCAACAAGGATCAGGTGACTAAACCATGCAGCTTTTTTCTTGATCACAATCCATACTCCAACCCTTGATTGCAGCTTAATTTCAACTGTGAAACATCATCACATGAGCATTCATTGATGATCAAAATTTCATAAATCTAACCCTGCAAAGTACAAAATTAAGTATGACAATTTTTATCTCCCATTTCTCACAAAAGGTTATGTTTAGGAGGAGGATAAAGTCAGGATAATTATGGGATAAAGTTATCATTTGCGTGAGAGATGATGATAACTTCATTTTTTAATTATCTCCGTATCAAACATAGCCCAAAAGTTTTTCTTGGTGACAACGATTTATCGGCCTATTTACATCGGAGGCCCCTGAATTATGGAATTTGGGCTTTTTCGATTACCTCCTTGATAAAAATGTATCGGCCTAATAGGCCCATGGAGTATGGGCTTTTGACCATTTAAAAGTAACAATCTGCTTTACTATAACTGAGTTATAACAATTTCAATCCCTAACCAACTAATTAATTATAAAAATTATTAATTCGGATTTCTGTCGGATTTTACTAATTTGATAAGTTTCATTTAATAAAATATAAATAAAAATAAGTTTTAATCGAAAAAATATAAATAAAAAATAACATCCTCTAACTAATAATAATACAGAAAAAAAATTTAAATTAAATTATTAAATTTTAATAAAATATCATATTATTTTTATAATGATATTATAATTATAATTATATTAAAAGTATATTAAAAGTATATTTTTTTTTGAAAGAAAATATTGCATAACATTTGGTCAGATTTTATTCAACATTCTTTATAAAATTCGTAATTAAACTTGAACTATCGGATTTTTCAAAATTTAATTTATATCTAACTAATAAAATATTAAATCTATAATTTATTTTTCAGATCGGGTCGATCGAATCGGTCGGATTGATCCGATTAAGCGGATTAGAAAAAGCTCATGATAATAACAATAAAAAAAAAAAGGCTTTTTCAGGAGAACAACCTGCGCGTAGACGTAGTCACACAACCTGGATTCACACACCGGCGGTGACCGTACTATTATTATTATTAAAAAAGATCCTAGCTATTATATACTACTATACACGCATCGGCATCTAATTCTTTTCTTACATCTTCATCACTTCTCCCCACTATCTATTCTCTCTTTTTCTCTCCCCCCACGACTCTTTACCTCCTCTCCTCTTTTCGCCTCTCTCTCTCTCTCTCTCTCGTCAACTCGCTTCTTTCGCTCTTTAGCGGCCGAATTCGCCATGGATGAAGAGTACGATGTGATAGTTCTCGGCACTGGTCTCAAGGAGTGCATCCTCAGCGGTCTCCTCTCCGTCGATGGCCTCAAGGTATTTCCCTCTTTCTCTGGTCTAGTCTGATCTGATCTGATCTCTTGTACTCGGATCCAACTCGATCCATTTCTCTCCGGTATTCAATTTTGACTGTTCAGCTGTCCTGATCTTAATTTTGGCTATGTTGTTGGATAATAAGCGAAGTGAGAAATTGGTTTGTGATTGTTCTGAATTAGACGGATACTAGATCGTCTTGTAGCAATATACGTAATTTGAACATTAGCGATTAGATTTGGACTTGATATGTGGTTTAAGTACCGAACGGAATTTGATATGTTTGTGTTGATTGATTCTCTTTTATTTGGATCAGATTATTTCTTTTGCCTTTATATAACCTGATTTTGTCTGTGTGTTTTTTGTAGGTACTACACATGGATAGGAACGATTATTATGGAGGCGAATCAACCTCTCTCAATCTAATCCAGGTATAGTGTTTTCATTTTGTTATATTTGTTTGGTTTATTTATTCAAATGAAGTATCTTTGCTTTGGCGTCAAAAAAGATCCCAAGCTTTAGCTATTTCACTTGATGATTGCACTATGGTTTATAGCACAGTAGATTTATGCCGTTACTGATAGACAATGGTAGTTGCTTGTTTAGGGCTTCTTAGAACTTTATTACCATCCAGCTCATGTAAGCATGGAAAATTGTAGCTTTTATCTGTAATGTGGTAAAAGGGTTGTTTTACTTCTTTGAAATTAAATATACACTTAGTGCTGAATATGCCTTTTATTTTTATGCAGCTCTGGAAGAGGTTCAGGGGTGACGATAAACCACCAGCTCATCTGGGGCCCAGCAGGGATTATAACGTAGACATGATTCCTAAGGTCTCTAGTTCCCTTCCTCCCTCTCCAAAATCTTATCTTCTTTGTTAATGTACTTATTTATATAGGCTTTTTTTTTTCTTTCTTCTTATTTTGACTGTTGTACTTTTTTAATTCAAAGTTAACTGAGTATTGGTTCCTTTAAAATATTCCAGTTTATGATGGCAAATGGTACCTTGGTCCGTGTACTCATCCATACTGATGTCACAAAGTATCTCTCCTTCAAGGCTGGAGATGGAAGCTATGTGTTTAACAAAGGGAAGGTACATGTCTTTTCGCCTTCATTTTCATTTTCTTTCTTATTGTGTTTTTCATTTAACTAAGGGAAGTTACATGTCTTTTCGTCTTCATTTTCATCTTCATTCTTATTGTGGTTTCTGGAAATGCATCCTAAAATGCCCTTGAAACATGGTAAAAACCACCTACATACCTTGCCTATGCTGATTTCTTCTAAAAAATAGAAATTTTTTTAACCTGCACCTGCTTTCGTCCCTGCTTTTGTAACTAAAAGGAACACAATAGGGGAAGGAGGTGTTGATTGGGAGTCACTGGAAAGACATTAAAGGCAGGCTAGAGGATCATCTTTTAGTGTTCTTCTAGGGGGCACATATTTGGAAACTTTGGAGGATCTGTATTGCATTTGAGGATGATATAAGATATTTCTTTTTTTAATTTTCAATGAATATTATGACCAGGTGCACAAAGTTCCAGCCACTGACATGGAGGCACTCAAGTCTCCTTTGATGGGCCTCTTCGAAAAGCGAAGGGCTCGCAAGTTTTTTATCTATGTCCAAAATTATGACGAAAGTGACCCAAAGACTCATGAAGGCCTTGACCTTACAAGGGTTACTACCAAGGAACTTATCTCGTAAGTTACTTTTTTTTCGTTTTCTTCTGATGCTAAGCTCTCTTTCGCTCATTAATAGATGTTTTCTAAATTCGCCTTTTCTCAACCTGTTGGATATATTATTTTATCAAATTAATTAGAATATCCTACTTCCAATTGTTAAGACTCAGCAGTTGTTTGGTTCTTTTCATTAATTGATGAAATGGACCTTTTTAGGAAAGCTTGGTTAAATTTTTAGAACTTGTTAGGACACATGGTTGACAGCCAACAATTAACGTTTTGTGGGTTTTTAGTTTCCTTTCAAGAAATTTGAAAGTTGAATAAAGTCTTATGTTGTTCTATAATTGTATAGAAAATATGGCCTGGATGACAACACAATAGATTTTATTGGCCATGCACTGGCTCTTCATAGAGATGACCGCTATCTGCATGAACCAGCCCTTGACACCGTTAAAAGAATGAAGGTAATTTGTTTATCACATATGTACTTCATTTTTCTCTTCTTTTGCATGCCTTCTTTGAAATCCTTGATATTGTGTATATATAACCTTAAAGCGAGCTATTTCTTTTTTCTCCAATGCCTCTCTAGCCCCATGATAATTGTTGCTTGGTAACGTGATTGTAGGGGTGCTCACACTCCTTGTAAACGAGATTCTTTTATTAAGCCAATATATTTTTCTTTGGCTGTTACAGCTTTATGCCGAGTCTCTTGCAAGGTTTCAAGGAGGGTCACCATATATCTACCCATTGTATGGTTTAGGAGAGCTGCCTCAGGTTGATCTTTCACTTCCAACTTTTTTCATTGTTGTATTATATTTTTCATCATTGTTACTATTGTTATGGTTATTAAATCTGCTGCATGTTATCCTTTCAAGGCTTTTGCACGACTTAGTGCTGTGTATGGAGGGACATATATGTTGAATAAGCCAGAGTGCAAGGTAACCTACTTTTCACGACCTTATTTTATAGTCCTTTTGTTTTCTTCTGTTCAACTAAAGGACAATGCAAATCCTTATTTGTAGGTCGAGTTTGACATGGAAGGAAAAGCTTGTGGTGTGACGTCAGAAGGAGAAACTGCAAAATGCAAGAAGGTGGTCTGTGACCCTTCCTATCTACCCAACAAGGTACCTTCTTGTTTCATTAGTAGCATGCTGGTGCAATCATTATTTGTCATTATCTTAAAAGCATATTTTCTTTCTATATATGTTAATAGGTTAGAAAGGTCGGCAAGGTGGCAAGAGCAATAGCTATAATGAGCCACCCCATACCGAACACTGATGAGTCTCACTCGGCACAAGTTATATTGCCTCAGAAGCAGCTGGGCCGTAATTCTGACATGTAAGCCCCGGCTCAACTGAGAAAGTTAAAGAAGAAAAAAAGCAAAAAATGATGTGAATGCTTATTAATTAAAATAGATCAAGTGATCAAGAATGAGATGATCAAATAGAAACAATTCCATATTTTCCAAGATAGAAGTTAAAAGTGCATGTCTTCCTAAATCCTTAATTGCTAATCTCCTATAGTCCTATAAATTATTGATAAAACTGACAGCCCTTCTCCCACAACAAACATGCTTGCACATGCAAGGAGCAACCACACCCAGACATTCCATAACCTGTTCTTTTAACCTCTACTATTGGCCTTTCATTGTGGAGAGGCATTTGGAGGAAAGAGGGTTAGCTGGGAATCTTTTGACTAAATGTTGAATACATACTTTGCAAATATTATGTTCTCAAAATTCACTGGGTGTGAAAGAAAGTGCCACTAATTAAACTTAACCAAAAATTTGGTTCCTGCTCAGGTATCTCTTCTGCTGCTCATACTCGCATAATGTGGCACCAAAAGGGAAATTTATAGCATTTGTCTCATGCGAAGCTGAGACTGATAACCCAGAACTGGAACTTAAGCCAGGTGTTGACCTTCTTGGACCAGTTGATGAAATATTTTTTGAGACGTATGATAGATACGAGCCTGTTAATGAGCCTACACTGGACAATTGCTTCATCTCTAATGTATGTACCATCTTTTTATTTTGTTGTACTTTTTTGTTGGTTCTTTTTCTTTGCAAACTAGGTTTTATGTTATTAACATCATATATGCAATGAAGTTGCAGTACCAATATGCAATATGTTGATGGTATATGCAAATTATTTTGACTTGTTAAACAAAGTTGGGTCAAATAAAGGACCAAACAAAACAACCCCTACGCTTTAGTATTGCTGGCACATTTATACTATAAACACCTGACCTTAATTCATATGTTTGTTTATATTGAGTGAAAATCTCCTCTTGAACCTTATTCAGTTTCCTTGCAGGCTCTCTTTTATTTTAGATATTTTTGTCACATTTTTTCTCAAGACATTCAATATATCTTCTGTTTTTCAGAGTTATGATGCTACAACACATTTTGAGTCTACTGTGGTGGATGTGCTCAACATGTACACCTTGATAACTGGAAAGGTATTTCCTCTATATTTATCTTTATTGTTTGCTATTCTTTATCCAGGAAAATATCAAACAGAACCTTACAAGCACGTGACATCGAAGTTCCAGCAAAAGTAGATAATAATACCCCACATAATTATTACCTATTCCTCTCTGTGATTATAATGGGAAAATGATTTGGTAATGGAGATAAAGATATTTCTCATGATTCATGCATAAGCTATGAGAGTTGTTTGTTTTTCATGGATCATGAAATGAAAATACTGAGATTTAATACATGGGTTATGCTTTTGCAGACTCTTGATCTTACAGTTGACCTCAGTGCAGCTAGTGCTGCCGAAGAGTATTAGTCTTCCAAAATGCCCGGAAGATTTGATATTTTTATTTGATGAACTTTGTGTGGCAAGAAGGATCAGTGAATGGGCGTTGCATCGTCTAATTAGAACAATGTTGTTCAAATATCTTATTTTGGTTCTTTCCGTTCTTTTGTCCTTGTAATCCTTGTGATTTGTACTGTAAAATTTAGATGTTGGTTGATGCTAGATTTAATGTGAGTTTTCAAAACTGAAGATCTCTGTGTTTCTGTTGGCATTTACAAGAAAAATTTGTCAGATGGATACATGTTATATCTTATTGCTTTTACCTTTTGAATAAATTCCTCAGCGCAGATGAAAACTATAGTGGTTAAAAGTGGTAATTGTGATGTTCGAACAAGGATTCGTAAATCAGTGTTGATCTGACCGAGGATCAGTGTAAAAAAATGATAAAAAGGAAGATTGGTAGAGACACATTTATGCTTACTGTTTTGCTGAAATTTCAAAAGGCCGGGATGGCGATGCCCTTGTTTGTCAGTCGGATTATATTATTTAGCATGTTTAACATATACAATTCGTTGGCTTGCTTGGCAAGCTTAGACGACTTTAATGCAAATATTAGTTGCAAATGTAGTGGATCCAAGAAAGAAAAAGTGAGTATTTGACCACTGACATATAAACAAAGGATTACATGCCTTGTGTATGGTATTACAAATTTACATGCCTAGTGTATGGTATTACAATTTACATGCCTGGTGTATGGTATTACAAATTTACATGCCTGGTGTATGGTATTACAAATTTACAACCATTAAGTAAAAAGTTTCAACTACATGTACAAAAAGGCCGATCATTGTATAACTCTTCTAAGATATCCTGTTCCTTAGATCATCCAATGTGCGAAAAAATGAGCCGTAGCCACGTTTCTTCAATTTCACTATCTGAACTTTTTCTCTGCAGTTTATATACAAAATCAAATGTTATGGCATTTCAGATCTGGTACTTGTTACTCCCCAACTTTTTTCTAAAGTTGAAATTGCCTTGGTGAATGACATACTTGCGCAATGAGCCGTTTGACTGATTTGATGAATTCAGATCTGTTGTGTCTGGATCTGGCGGGGACAAAGGTGTGATGCTTGCCTCATCATCCTGTGCGTTACTAGCAAGAGAGTACCAAAATTGGAATAATGTTATTAACAATAACAGAAACATTGATGATGATAATGATAAAGCCTGTAAACTCATGCCTCAATTAAGAAGAAATTAGTAAACAATTAACTGAACATTTCTGAAGTACACAAACCAAAAAATGAAAAAATAAAAACTAAAAAATGAAAAAATAAAATAGAATAGAAGTACACAAACCAAAAAATGAAAAAATAAAAACTGAACATTTCTGAAGTTGGTCCTGACCAGTATGTACTCGATACTTTACAAGTCAGTCCCTGGAAAGTGCACTAACCTCAAATCCTCATCTAGCAGCTTCTTCTTCAGTGTTTGAAGTGCTGGAACATCCAATGGCAAAGCATATTTTACTGGCATGTTAGAATGCCTTTTTGCTTTCACCCTGTAGAACAAAAGGGGTAAAATTGAGATGTTAAGTTGTTCAGGAAAATAATTATAATAAAAGCAAACTGAGAAGGAGAGTAAGTATGGAAGACCTTTCTATTTTGACAATTTCAGTGTACTCTTCTTCTGCATCTTTTATCTAAAAAGCAGGAAAAATCATCTGATTGTTTCATAAGATTCCAAATTATTAAACATACACAAATGAAGAACTTGATACTGAAAGTTTTTGAGAGGGAGTATGTTTAATCTAATCACACTAGAAGATATGTCGAACTATACATATTCAATTCAAACATTGCTCTTATAAATAATGAAACATTAAGATGCAGAAGTAAAACTAACCCCGTCAATAAAGGTTTCGCAGCTCCAAACATATGTCCCCTGAAAAGTGGACACTGTAAGTTAACAACTATAATAAACAGGGGCAGATCTAATTTATTAGAATGGGGGTCAATTGATCCCCATTTTTTTTCCAAAATTGAACTTATTGTATAGTATTTTTTTTATAATTTCTTATAGATTCAGAATAAAATTTATTTTTGACCCCCATAGTTCTAATAAAAATCACACACTATGACCCCTATTTTCTAAAATTAATGTATAAAATTTAAAATTATTGTATATGATCTACAAATATGTATTGTTGACCCCTGTTCAACATTTTTCTGCCTCTGCCCCTGAACAAAGAGCCACCATGTAAAAACTCTGATCCTTTCCTTTTCCTTGTGATCTAAAATTGATGCCACATTACGGGCCATCGGTTACCCAGGAAGATACCAGGTACCATAGATGTGCCAGTAGCTTTACATTCGGGTTCTTTACTTCCATGATGCTAAAAGTGCATAACAAGGAAAATACTGATGTCGAAAGTGCAAACATGCTAAATTAGGAGGGAAAAAAGAAGGAAAGCAGGAGAAGAATTGAAGAATTATATACCATCTCAAGTAATTCATTTTTCACATAAATATCTGATGTGATAACTAGAGCAGGAGAGCCGGCCTCCTTCAAAGTTTCAACCTACATTAATTAACATAGTATAGGTTACAATTACATTGACGACAAATTTGACAACCATATAAGCCAACAATACAGTTATCAAAATCATATAAGGAAAATTTCATATATATTCTCTATAGTTCAGAAAGGTTGTGGGTAAGAATTGGTGCATTTCAAAAATTGATTGGTCATCCACCAAATGATAAGAAAAATTATCGGTTCAGTTTTATCAGTCCTTGGTTGATGAGCAGATAGTTCTCAAATTGCACCAAATTTCAGAACACAAACTATCCAAATTCTAAACTACAAATAACATATCTACAGTATTATTATTATTTTTATTTTAATAACTGATTTGTCAGTTGTCATGGTTGCCAATAAGTTCGGCTATTAACTTTGCAATCAGAATATTTATCGGAGAGTTGGTATCAATTGAGCAACTTTCTTCAATTGAGCAACTTTCTTTTGATATCTTAGTTATGCACTTGAAATGATATAAAAGAGATAACACATACCTCTCTTAATATCCACTCGTCTGCCTCAATTCCTCCTGAGTAAACTATCTCCACACTGAAATCAATTAAAAGGATCACAGCTACCACCTTTAAAACCAAGCAACTAATCTATTTTCCTTTCGTAACTCCGAAAAGAGAATTTGAACATTTAGTAAGTCAAAATACCCAGAAACTTTTTCTTTGTTGGCACGCTTGCCCGACTTGGTAGCATCAAACACTGCCACCACCTTTAACTCTGTACCACACATTGAAAATAACAAAATAGAAATTGATTGCTCAACTGAAGCTGAACTGCTACTTATTCTATTTGTCCATAAACTTATTAAGAAAATTAATACACCAGTGTGGAGATAGTTTACTTGGAGATGGATTAATTAAAAGGAACACAGTGTGGAGATAGATTAGGAAAAAGGAATTCCAACCTAAAAAGGATTAATACACCAGCTGGTACAACACTGCAAAGTCCAATTGCTTTATAAAGTCTTGCTCACAACATACTTACTAGTGCATAAATGCATATAAAGAATTCAAGCCAACAGAAAAAAAAACCTCGAACTTCACTGTAGATGATGAGAGAATCAATTAGCTTGTCTCGAGCAACGCTAAGCCTACCCGACATAAAGTCAGGCTTAAGTTCGTCCCACTGACCACATAGATTGTATGCATCTACCAGTACCACAAGCTCTCCAGTTAATGACTCCTGTGTTGTGCTAATCAAATTTGAAAAAAAAAATGTTATGTTACAAGTCTCAACCAATTCATAATTTTCTTAAAGGTGGACTTAAAACCAATAATATTTCCAAATTTAGTCATTCCAATACCAAATCAGAGTAAACAGTGTCTCACTATTGAAATGGGCTTTTGCTGTAGACCTATTAAGCACAAAGATAAATTCACATTTACTTGTGATTATATCACTACAAATGCTCCTTCAATTTTTGCATCTTAATCTTTCCATTTTTCCTCTTTTCAGAATAACACATAAATCAAGATCAACAAAACTAGAATCATAAGTAAGAATTCAGAAAAATAAAAGACAAGCATAAAAATCAAGACTGACTTATCAGAATTGATATCTCCTTCTTTTTCTACTTCTTTGTCTCCCTTTTTTCTACGAAAACTACCAACAATTTTAGGCTGATATGCTTTACCATTTCTCTGTTCCTACAATCAACCAAAAACAGACAAAACCAAATTTTGAGTGTCCTCAAGTAATTAGGCAGCATATGTCATTGATTCTTCACATTGGTACTAAAAAAAAAAATTTCCCCGAGACAGACTAGGCCATTAGGGTATTGTACCAGTACCAATTTACCAGCATAGGTTCAATGGCAAGTCCCAAATAAACAAAAATCAACAAATTCCAAAACGGTGGAGATCATGCAAAGAACTTAACAGAATCAACTGATGAACAAATTTACCCTTAATTTGATGAACTGTAAGTTCTGTCTAACATTTGAAGTGATTCTTCTACGTGTATTCTCAGCATCCTACATGAATACAACAAACCGAGAGTTATTAAATGTCAAGTTCTCCACCTTCTTCTCTTCTTCCCTCTTTCATTCCCAATCTGTTACATCGTTGAAAACATCATGCTACACAAACAAAATTCCCTCTTGAACTCCAAATAGTTTGAAATGAGCAAGTACCTTGTGAGGTTTAGGTTTCTGCTTCCTGGCCACCACAACTGGATACGATGAGTACACTGCTATTCTCATCGCATCTCTCCTCCCCTCTCCCTCTCTCTCTCTCTCTCTCTCTCTCTCTCTCTCAAACTTCCCCTCCCTCTTTTCCTCTCTCTACAAAAAGAGAGCAGTGTAATAGTGGCCACTAGATTAGTGGGCCAGTGATGTCAGTTACTTGCGTTTGTAATTGGCGCCACACAGAGGTGACAGTAAGCACAAATGATGCTTCGGAAGAACTCGCTGAAGCTCTGAACCACACGATTGCTGTTGAAAAGGAGTCATCCTGTTTAGGATATTCCCTGGAACAGGTTCTCGCGCCAAGGGAGTGTGAGGGACTGACGTGTCAGCCTCACCGCCAATTATACTTGGTTTATAAATCCAAGTAGGAGAAATGTGTGGAGCCCAGTTTCAGTGGGTTATGGCAGATATACTAAATACTACACGGTAATTTCTTTTTTTTGAAGTAAGAGTTTGTGGTAGTGTCCGTATTTATTTATTTTTAAATATGTTTTATGGAATTTGAATCTGCGTCTATTCATAAAGAGACGGAATTTATCAGTATTATACTAGGTCTACAGTTTATATTTTGTACGGTATCTGACACTAGGAATCTAGATATTGATTCTTGTTTTTCCGGGTGGTATTTATGGAATGAAATCACCTCTTATTTCAAACGAAAAAAATATGACCCTATTATTTTAATTTGAGCTATTGTTTTAACACGAACTGATCAGATTTATTTAAAAAAAACTTTTTAAATTTCAAATAAAGTCAATCTAATTTGATTCGTTTATTTTGATCCGATGATTCAAATTAAAATAATATCATTCTATTTTTCTATTTGAAATAATAGCAGATACGGACTCGGTATTTATTGACTTGATCAGGGTCGAGATGATACCAACGCGTAGGGAATAAAAAACGGCACGGTGTGTCAAGGCACGGCATGTGTCAGAGGCGACACGGCATGGCACGGCACAACGTGTCAACGCGTGCCTTGTTATACGTGTCACGTGCCGTGCCGTTATCCGTGCCGTGTCCGATTTTTTTTACTGTAAACACAGCACGGCACGCACGGATAAGGGAGACGACATGGCACGACACGGCACGGCACGGGGACACGTGTAGGCACGGGATAGGCACAGTTAGCACGGGTTGGCACGGATAGGCACGGATAAGCACGAATAGGCACGGTTACGGCACGGATAGGCACGGATAAGCACGATTAGGCACGGTTAGGCACGGCACATGTAGGCACGGATAGGCACGGGTGGGCACGTTTAGCACGGTTAGCACGGATAAGCATAGTATGCACGGATTGTGGGCCGTTGGATGTTGATCGGACGGTTGATTTTGTAATTTTTTGGAGGGATTTTGTAACGGGATTAAAAAATAGGCTAATATGATATATATCCCTCAATTTGTGTACCCCCGCCATACCTCCTCTTTTTAGCAATGTTAAATACCCCCTAAATAATATACCTCAATAAACACATTTTAATTTAAAATTCAAATTTAAAATAAGAAAATGACCAAAAAATTACAAAATAAAATATGTTAAAAGTAATTTTAAAAATTTTTCAAAGTAATTTTTGAATTTTGTAAAAAAAAATTGAATTTTTCAAAAATAATTTTCGGATTTTTCTAATTTTTTGGCAATTTTTAAAAAAATATTATTTTTTTCCAATTGTTTGTTTACTTTTTTAGTAGCAAATAAATTTAAAATTTTTGAATTTTTTATATTTTTTAAGATTTTTCCGAATTTTTTTCAATTTTTTTCGAATTTTTTTCCCACCAAACACGTTTAACATGGTTAAGGCATGTGTAGTACAGCGTGTCAACTCGACACGGTACGGCAGGATTAAGGCACGTCACGTTTAACACAGCATGTGTAGCACGCCGTGCCTTATCCGTGCTGTGCCGCCCTCTCCCCATTTTTGATACGGCACGGCACACACGCCAAAAAAAATTTCAACCTCCCGTGCCGTGCCGCGGCACGCCGTATTTTGACACGGCACGGTACGGCACGCACGTTTTTAGAACACTACCAATGCGCCCCCCTACCCCCCCCCCCCCCCCCCCCCCCCCCCAAAAAAAAAAGTGCCTGATCCGACGACCTTTTGCTTAATTTTCTCTATAGATTCGGATCTATTAAATGAATTAACTTATTAATTTTAACAAAACTTCAAAACTTATTAAAAATATATAATACGTACTATTGAATTTATAGGTTGAGTGTGGATAATTCAAGTATCTTCATATTATTTAATTGTTATTTAATACTTCAACAAATGCAGTAAAATTATAAACTTTTATAAAATTTAACTAATTTGATGTATAATTTATATCAAATTTATGTCTGTTATGTACATAATATACACCTTATACTTATCATGTTTCAAATATAGAGAGTCAATAAAGAAAAAAATACATATATAAAACCAAACTGACATAAAATTCTAAATATATGTTCTTCACGACTAAAATTTTTCCGACCATAAATCAAATGCAAAAATAATTAAAGAAATGTATTTTCAAATCACTTGCTGAAATTAATTGATTTACAAATTGCATTACAAATTGCATTATTTTGAATAACGGAATTGCATTATTGCTGAAATTATTTATTTGACAACTCATTTTTAATACGGAATAATGGAATAATGCGTTATTTTGGATAAAAAAAGTTATTAAATAGAAAATAAAATTCTAGAATAATATATTGAATAATTTGTTCCGCTATTGGACCTATTTAATCAAATAGCAGATGAGCATTAAATATTAGCATGGAAAATAGTATATATTTTTTTTAATTATTGATTTTTATATAATATATTCATTCAGTAGTCTAACTAATATTTGTCAAATTATAACACTATTTTTTAACATTATTCGAATTATACTTTTCTATCGTTATTCTATTTTTATTACTTTAATTGTACTTAGGGGTGTGTAAACATATTGGTTTGTTTGGATTTCAACTGAACTGTGAAATTTCAAATCATTTAGTTCGGTTTTTCGGTTCAAAAAATTCAGTTCAGTTGAAAATTTTAATTTATTTGACTCTTCTTCTTTGGTTCAGTTTATATTTTTCTAAATCGAATAAATCAAATTAACAAAATAAACCGAAATTTTTTTTAAGTAAATTCATTTTACTTGATACAAATAAGGATATATCAAAGATATATCTGAATGTTTTTACTTTTCATAAGTTTTATTTACTTGTTGTTTTGTTCTTTAAATTATTTATCTCTTTTATTATTAATTTGAAATTTACCAATATTTTTCGTCACACTTTAACTAATATAAATTTAGTTTAACTGAATAAATTGAATAAAATTTCGATTTATTTGCATATTCATTTATTCGATTGATATTTTTATAAATTTAATTCGGTTCATAGCCCAATATAATAAAACTTTGTTGTATATACTTAGTTCGGTGTTAACTGAACCGACCGATCGCTGATTTTGTACTATTCTATCCTTATTCTATCCTTATTCCATCCTTATTCCATCCTTATTCCATCCTTATTCCATCCTTATTCCATTCTTATTCCATCCTTATTCCATCCTTATTCCATCCTTATTCCTTGATTTGCCAATCGGACCCCCATGAAAGCATCTCGAGAGAGGAAGCTTGATGAGGTGCCTGAAATTCATTGCGCTCCTAAACACAGAGGATTAATGTCTAATATAGGTACAACTGGCATCTCTCACACACATTGAATCAATTGTTTCTTTCTTTGTACAATGGATAGCTGGGGATTAATAATTCGCACAAAATATGCGCGGCCTGCTTTGGAAAAACCGCCGTAATTGGCATATCTTCTGACAACATGCCATTCGCATGCCACATTTGGAGATGGGAAATTTTTAAGTAACATACAGTTCAACATGCAATTGGATATCCAGTGAGAACAATTTTTTTGGAGGCAAAAAGGTTGGTATTTCTGTGTTTCTACATTGCCCACCTGGTGTTTGTAAAAATTCCTCACTGCTCATCCGTGAGATTGGAGAATTAGAATTGAGGATTATCTCAAGTAATGGCCCCGAATTAGCATCAGTTCGAATTGCCAATTTGCCTGACGGTTTACATTACTGTCTGAGACATGGGCTCATGGGGGGAAACCACAATTGTGTTAGTAAGGCAAATAACCTAGTTATTCAGGTAAATAGCACTTGGTGCATCACTATTCTCAGGCTTGACTCGGTTGCTGATCTTTTGTGGCAATTACCTTGGTACAATCTACTGTCTCTGAAGTTCACAGATCTATGGCACAGTGAATGTTTCAACAAGTGAACAAGGTTAATTATGATACGCTTAAATTGTGAATGAGGTTCAATACACCAAACACCTCCAAGCTCTGTTAATATACACTCATCTATCTACCAAACAGTTGGATTTCTCTAAGATGATCCTCTGATATATTATGTAATAGAATAAATGATAGATAAGGCCAAAGGTAAATCACACAGCTATTCTGTGGCTGATTCAGCTCACATTACGTATTTGATGTGACATGTGAACTCCCTCGAGAGAGGGGAGACATTGACCTAAATTTTCTAATATTTCTTGCAAAAGTGGCATCTATTGTAAAACATATTGTAAAACAGTAACGCGTGAACAGTAACCCACTTTTTTTATTAATGGTTTTGGGCTCTTATAAGCCTTACAACACTTCTTATAAATAACCCCCTAAAATTCTCTATAATTATCTAAACCCTAGAAACATACAATATATCTCAACACTCCCCCTCAAGATGGGCAAAAGATATCCACTAAGCCCATTTTGTCACACCCTCTAACTAAGTCCAACGAGTTCAGTCCTTTCGTCAGACAATCTGCTGCTTGATCTCTAGTTGAAACGTGACCTAACTCCAAGAGTCCACTGTTCAACTTCTCCTTGATGAAGAACCTATCAATCTCGATATGCTTAGTTCTGTCATGCTGCACAGGGTTGTTGGCAATACTAATAGCAGACTTGTTATCGCACCACAACTTCATTTGGGCCCTTTGATCTATGTTGAGCTCCACCAACAGAGCTCTCAACCACAACATCTCTGCCACGCCTAAGGCCATGGCCCTGTACTCTGCCTCGGCTGTGGATCTCGCAACCACAGTCTGTTTCTTGCTCTTCCAGGAGACTAGATTACCCCCTATAAACATGCAATATCCAGATGTGGACTTCCTGTCATCCGAGCAACTAGCCCAGTCTGAATCACAATAACCCTCAATGTTCAAATGTCCATTCTTCCTGAAGATCAACCCCTTTCCTGGTGCATTCTTCAAATACCTCAGAATCTGGTACACAGCATCCATGTGACCCTCTCTGGGATCATGCATATAGCGACTCACCACACTCACAGCAAAGGATATGTCAGGACGAGTGTGGCTCAAATAAATCAAGCGACCAACCAACCTCTGGTACCTTTCTCTATCGACTGGCTCTCCTGCCTCAGCACTCAGCTTGAACTTCTGGTCAATGGGAGCAACTGCGGGTCTGCACCCCAGCATACCTGTCTCAGTAAGTAAATCTAACACATACTTCCTCTGGGATAAAACAATTCCCTCTGCACCACGAGCTATCTCAATCCCAAGAAAGTACCTCAATTGTCCCAAGTCCTTCACCTCGAACTACTTTCCCAATTTCTTTTTCAACAACGCAATTTCACCCTCATCATTTCCCGAAATAATCATGTCATCCACATAAACAGCGAGCACTGTAATGTGAGCTCCATGTCGCCTAAAGAAACACCGTATGGTCTGCATTGGTTTGCCGATACCCCATGCCTACCATAGCTTTCCTAAACCTGTCAAACCAGGCTCGAGGGGACTGCTTCAGCCCGTAGAGCGACTTCTTGAGCCTGCACACCTTACCAACTGTTTGTTTCGTGCCAAAACCTGGTGGTACCTCCATGTACACCTCCTCTAACAAGTCACCGTGGAGAAAGGCATTCTTCACATCAAGCTGGTGTAACTTCCAACCCCCATTCGCTGCTAAGGAAATCAATGTTCGTACCGTGCTCATCTTTGCCATGGGTGCAAAGGTCTCATCATAGTCAATGCCATAAGTCTGACTGTATCCCTTTGCTACCAAACGGGCTTTGTAGCGCTCCACCCGACCCTCCGGGTTTTGCTTCACCATGAAGACCCACTTGCAACCAACTGCCTTCTTGCCTGGTGGCAGTGACACAAGCTCCCAGGTTTTGTTCTTGTCCAAAGCCTCAAGTTCCTCTAGCATGGCAGTTTTCCACTTCGGATCATCATTAGCAACCTGCCAACACTTAGGGATAGAGACAATGTCCAAATATGCAATGAATGCTCCATGTACAGGTGATATATGAGAGTAAGAGACAAACTGGGCAATATCATGTGGAAAGCCATACCGATCAGGGGGGACTCCTGCACAACTGCGAGAAGTCCTCCTTATCGGTAAGGGCGTAGGAGGAGGAGAGAGAGGAATCATATCACCTGTGTATTCGGGATCGGAGGTAGATGGTGTAGGTGTCTCAGGAGTCAGAGGAGGCAGGGACAAAGGACTTGGCACAAGTGGCACTGTAGGCACTGCTTCCTCACCCTGCTTTCTTCTTCTCGTGTACACCTTTAGCTCCCCCTAAGCCTGAGTCCCACCATTCTCTGGTTCGGTCCTCCCCTGATCAGGCACCTCGGCCGACTCCACAAGTGGACAGGGAATATCCCCCACACTCACCATCCTCCTCTCACTACTACTATCATCTGGTATCATCCTCCTCTCACTGCTACTATCATCCTCCCCCTCTCGCCTCATACCTCTTGTATCGAGCGAGTCACCAAAGGGCGATGCGACCTGAGTTGAGTAGTATGGCTCAAGCTCTTGAAACGTGACATCCATACTAACAAATAATCTCCTCTCAATTGGACTCCAGCAAACATACCCCTTCTGGGTAGCCGAATACCCAACAAACACACACTTCACAGCCTTTGGATCCAGTTTTCCCACATTTGGTCTGTTGTCCTGTACGAAGCACACACAGCCAAATGTTTTGAGAGGCAAGACATCTTCATTCTTACCTTTTAGCATTTCGATCGGAGACTTCCAATCCAATACCCGCGAGGGCATCCTATTAATCAAGAAGGTCGCTGTCAGGACCGCTTGCCCCCACAAGCATTTTGGTACATTCATTGACATCATCATACTCCGGGTAACCTCAAGGAGATGTCTGTTCTTTCGTTCAGCCACCCCATTCTGCTCTGGTGTGTATGGATAGGTGGTTTGATGTTGTATTCCCTGGGATGACAGGTACTCCCCAAACGCCCTATTGGTGTACTCTGTCCCATTGTCTGACCTTAATACCTTCACAACTGCACCGTATTGAGTCTGAATCCCTTTATGGAAGTCTTTGAAGCAAGCAAACACATCACTTTTATTCTTCATCAGATAAAGCCAAGTCACACGAGAAAAACAATCAATGAAAAAAACAAAATATTTATATCCATTCACAGCAATTGTGGGACAAGGTCCCCATACATCAGAATGCACTAAGTCAAAAGCAAGAGAACTCCTGCTCCCAGAACTAGAATACTAGCTCCTAGTGTGTTTCCCCAACTCACACGCATCACATACCAGTTTTTCTTTATTAGCCTTTTCAAACAAAGGCGGATACAACCTACTCAATAACGAAAAAGAGGGATGACCTAAACGCCTATGATGAAGTAGCAGTAAGTCCTCCACACGTCTCCCAACATCTCCTATACCCTTTAGAAAGGATGAAAGAGCCGAGTCCACACTCTCTCTATCCAGGTACCACAAGCCACTATGCCATGTGCCAGTCCCAAGTCTCTTGCCAGTCTCCTTCTCCTAGAAGATCACCTTTGGAATATCAAATAAAACGACACATTTTAGTTGTGATATAATGGCACTTATGGATAAAAGGTTCACAGGAAAGGAAGGAGCATGCAAAACATTAGACAAAGTCAAGGTGTTGGTACATTGCACGGTACCCTTACCAATTACTGGTCGAGCCGTACCATCGGCTGTCTGGATGCTCTCTGGGACTGCTAGGTGAGTATAAGACGAAAACTCCCTAACAGCACCAGTCACATGTCGGGACGCACCAGAGTCCACTATCCAATCTGGTGATCTGGAGGTAGATATAGATGCAAGAGCGAGTGTATCACAAGTACCTGTGGCTGAGTGAGCAAAGGAAGCAATGTTACCCTTTGTTGAAGTTGAGGTGGACGCATCATCTAACACACACTTCCCCTCACTCGTTGCTTTCTGCTTCCTCTTCAACATCTCCAGAAACTTGTGATCCTCCTCAGTAAATATCACGGTCTCCTCACTCTCTCCTTCTGCTACCGTCAGATGTGCCTGGTAGCCTCCTCTGCCACCCCTCCGACCACCTCTGCCTCGACTACGACCTCCAAACTGGCCTCTTCCACCCAAGTTCCTCTCCTTCGGTGGCTTAGTGCAAAACTGCTTCAGGTGGCCTACCTCGCCGCAGTTGTAACACTCCCGAGTCTCGCTCCTGTACCCTGTGTTACCTAGCTTGGAGACTGCAAGTGCCGACTTTACCCCTGGAAGTCCTGCTACACTAGACTGGAGCCTAATCCTGCTCTCCTCCTGTTCCATAGCCGAGATCGTCTCCTCAATGGAGGGAATCTTCGGCTGAGCTAGCAATACTACACACCTCGGCTCAAATGCCGGGTTCAATCCCCTCATGAAGTGCATAGTCCTCCTCTGTGTATCGCGCGCCCCTCTCTTGCACTCAGGATCTTTGCAGCATGCGGCTGGCGAGAAATGATCATAATCTGCCCACAGTCGCTCCAGATCTGTGGCATACTCCTGAATCGATCTATCTCCTTGCACTATTGCTTCTATCTCTCTCTCAATCTGGAACACTCTCAGATTATTTCCCACTCCATCGTAAGTTCTCTTCAGCTTTTCCCAAACAGCCTTGACCCAATCTATGCCATCTACTGTGGATGCGATAGAGGAAATCAATGAATTCAGAAGCCACATATATATCGTCATGTGAGTGGACTTCCACTCTGCCCTCTCTGGAGATCCCTCAGCTGGCTCCCTTTTGTCCCCGGTCAAATATCCCTCCAGATCCTTACCCTCAAGAGTGTACCTCACCCGACGCGACCAGCTCAAGTACGAAGCTGGTCCATCAAGCTTCCTGTCAAGCAGTGGAAGGTCTATCCTCTGTACGGGTCTAGGTGTGCTCTCGCTCGCAACCATACTGAATGCTCGCATCAACATCTGGAGTTCAGTGGCGCTCAGCTTCGCCATCACCCCCTCCATTGGATTCTTACCTTCCTCCTTTTCTTCCATGGCAGCTGCCACCTCTTTCACCTCCTCTTTCTCCAAACCGGTCTCTGTTTCTCCCTAATCAAACACAAGCCCCTCTCCTAGGCATGCGCACGATTCAATCATCTCTTGGCGCTCTCCTCTAAACCCTCCTCTCCGATCTCGCGGCGATCGGATCCGCCACGTCTGCGCCAGTTCGGTTGGAGGCGGAGCCGTGGTTGCCAAGGCGGCGTCTGACAAGAACAGGGCGGAGACTGCTACGGGGCGGAGGTTGTGCTGGCAGTGCGCGATCAAGGACGGGGGCGGAGTCGCTGGCGACCTGGCGATGACGGAGGCGGAGGCGGCGCTGGCAACAGCGGAGGCGGAGACGGCGCTGGCAGTGCGCAATCAAGGGCAGGGGCTGAGTCGCTGGCGACTTGGCGACGACGGAGGCGGAGGCAGCGTTGGCGACAGCGGAGGCGGAGACGGCGCTGGCAGTGCGCGATCAAGGGCAGGGGCAGAGTCGTTGGCGGCCTGGCGACGGCGACAGTAGCCTGACGGCGGCGGCGACGGGAAGGGGGGGTTGTGGCTAACCTAGCCTGGCGACGGCGGCGGCGCGAAGGGTGATAGAAGGCTCTGATACCATATTGTAAAACAGTAACGCATGAACAGTAACGCGTGAACAGTAACCCACTTTTTTGATTAATGGTTTTGGAATCTTATAAGCCTTACAACACTTCTTACAAATAACCCCCTAGAATTCTCTATAATTATCTAAACCCTAGAAACATACAATATATCTCAACAGCATCGTTCCAACTTGAACTAAAAAATTAATTAAACTATGCATATGAGCAAAGGATGCTTTTGATCTGTTTTTTTGCTTCATCTATTTCCTGCACCAGAAAACCAAAAGTCAACTATTGTTGCTCCCTCATTGCTCTTTGAAATTCAGAGATCTCAATGGCGGTCAGCCTTATTGTTGGTGGGTGGTTTGCGAGCAACGTCATCTCCAAGCTGATCAGTGAGCTCGTCGAGTGTGCTAAGGACTGCAAGAAGAAGCTGGGGCTGAAGGATGAGCTGGCATGGCTTAAGACAGAGCTGCCAAAGATTCAGGCAGTCATGAAAGATGTCGACCCAGGTCTGATTAGGGAGGTGAACGAGCCACTGGAGGAGTGGCTATGGCAGCTGAGGGATGCTGCTGACCAGGCCAATGATGTGATGGATGAGATGGAGTACTATTTACTGAAGAAAAAACGGGAGGCTAAAAACAAGGTCAGTACTATTAAAAATTTTCTCGAATGTGTGGGCAAGAAGGACCCCACTTTAATGAAGCTGAAGAAGGCCGTGAAGGCGATATATGCTGTCACCGATCTTGGGATGTTTAATCAACTTGTGCATGGCTTGGTTGAAAACCAAGAGATGGTAGATAACAATATGGCCAACAGCAACCGTCAAACTAGCTCACTTTTGAAAGTGAAAACCAAGGTATATGGTCGGGAGAAAGAGAAAGATGATATCATTAATAAGTTGTTGAATCCCATGTGTGAAAAGAAAGAAGTGAATTTTTCTGTATTACCCATCATAGGGAAAGGTGGGGTCGGGAAAACTACTCTTGCACAACTTGTATGCAATGATCTGAAGGTGCAAGAGCATTTTGAATTGAGGATGTGGGTGTGTATCTCTAATAACTTTGACGTGGTCTCCCTTGCAAAGAAATTGTACGAATCTGCTTTTGGAAAAAAGGCAGATTTTGACAATTTTGACTTGATTCAAACAAACTTAAGTGAGAAATTGCAATCAAAGAGGTTTTTGGTTGTTTTTGATGATGCTTGGAATGATACTGACGAAGACAGCTGGGATAACCTGGTAACTCCTCTTCAATTCGGAAAGAGTGGGAGCATGATATTGTTAACAACTCGACTGAAAACAGTTACCACATTGATTGGACCTAACCTAATGGATCCTGTGTTTTTGGAGAGATTGAATGAACACGACATGTGGGATCTTTTCGAGGAGTGTGCTTTTGGCAGTGCAGACCCAAGATATCATAAGAGGTTGGTGGAAATTGGAAGAGGTATTGTGGAGAAGCTAAAGGGCTCCCCACTGGCAGCAACGACAGTGGGAGGGATATTACGCCCCAACTTAAACGAGAAACACTGGACAAGTATCTTAGAGAGTGAGTTGTGGAGCTTAAAGCAAGGGCCAAATGGCATTATGCCAGCTTTGAGATTAACCTATCAACATTTACCATCGCACTTGAAACCATGCTTTTCATTTTGTAGTATATTTCCCCAAGATCATATCTTTATTAAGGATGATTTGATTAACATGTGGATAGCTCTGGGTCTGGTGCCACGGGATTTCAATGGGGCAAATAGACCAGAGGATGTTGGGTCTGAATACTTTGAAGATATGCTAAATAGATCAATTTTCGGCCTTGCAAATCCAGTTAGTAACGCTCATCTTCAATACCCAGCTTATACCTATTATAATGTAACAGGAAAAAAATTTGTTGGGGTTTATATCATGCATGATTTGATGCACGAGCTCTCTGCATTTGTTTCTCAAGGTGAATGCTTTAGATATAATACAGACAAGCTGATACCTATTCCAACTACAGTTCGCCATTTGTATATTCATGTTGGTACTCGTTGCGAGTTGAGTTATTTCAATTTGGAGAATTTGAAGAATGTACGCACCCTTATTCTGCACCTTGATGATTCTAATCATCCACAGCTACATTGTATTGTTAATGAAATGCTAAAAGGTATGAAAAGTCTTCGGCTTTTAACATTGTTTGCTCTGAAGTTGAGTGAAATTCCTGAGAGTGCTAGCCATTTATTTCACCTCCGTTACTTGAGCTTAAGTTCATTTATGCTCGGAGCATTTCCCCGATCAATAGCTAGGCTTTACCTCCTAGAGACCATGGTTTGCGGTGGATTTGGATTTGTAATCGTATTAGGAAGATATAATTTCTGTATATTACCATCTAATCAAAGTTACATAATATATATAACCAAAAGACAAATGATAAAATTAGAAAGTAATAACTACGAATATTTATACAGCTAATTCTAAATCTGACTTTCTATCTTTAACAAACTTTCTATCTTTAACACTCCTCAAGTTGGAGCGTATATGTCTAACATGCCCAACTTGTTACATATAGTATTAATTGGAGCTTTGCGAAGAGGCTTGGTTAGAATGTCGGCGAGTTGAAGATCTGTCCGAACATGAATGAGTTGAATACATGGGGGACAAGAGGATGTTCCTATGACAAGATCTCGAATCAGATGACAATCCACCTCAATGTGTTTGGTTCTCTCATGAAAGACCTGATTCTTTGCGATATGCATGGCGGATTGATTGTCACAGTGTAGCCTCATCAAACCATCATGGCGAACACCTAGCTCGCTGAGTAAACGCTTCGTCCAAACTAGCTCGCAAGATGTGTTTGCCATTGCGCGGTATTCTGATTCCGCACTGGATCGAGATATAACTGTCTGCTTCTTACTCTTCCAGGATATAAAGTTACCACCAAAGAAGACACAATATCTAGTAGTGGACCTCCGACTAGTAGGACAACCTGCCCAATCGGCGTCAGTGAACGCTGCGATTCTACTATGTCCCTGATCAGAATATACGAGTCCTTTACTTGGAGATCCCTTGAGGTATCTAAGGATCCGAATAGCTGCATCCCAGTGTGTAGTATGCGGAGCTGACATGAATTGGCTCACTACACTCACTGGAAAAGCAATGTCTAGTCGAGTAACTGTTAGGTAATTTAGCTTCCCGACCAATCTCCGATATCTCTCAGGATCATGTAGAGGTGCTCCGTCATCAGGCATGAGCTTGGTCTCAGGGACCATCGGTGAGTCAACGGGTTTGCATCCAAGCAACCCGCATTCTGAAAGCATATCAAGAACATACTTTCTTTGACAAATAAGGATCTTATCAGAAGACCGTGATACCTCAATGCCAAGAAAGTACTTGAGTTTACCAAGATTTGTAATTTGGAATTGCTCGCTCAAAAACTTCTTCAATGCCGAGATCCCTTCGACATCATCACCAGTGATAATCAGATCATCGACATATGCAACTAAGATGATGGTCTTCTCCTTTAAGTGTCTATAAAAGACTGAGTGGTCATTAGTACTCCTGGTCATGCCAAACTGACCAAGTGCTTGGGAGAGGCGCCCAAACCAAGCTCGGGGAGATTGTTTCAGACCATATAGAGACTTCCGCAAAAGGCAGACTTTAGAAGCATCCTCCTGAACAACGAATCCAGGTGGCTGAGTCATATAAACCTCCTCCTCAAGGATGCCATTGAGATATGCATTCTTGACATCTAATTAGTGCAGCGGCCAGCGACGAACAGTAGCTAGAGACATGCAGATGCGAACAGATGCCATCTTAGCAACGGGAGAAAATGTCTCATCATAATCAATGCCATAGGCCTGAGAGTATCCTTTTGCAACCAAGCGAGCTTTGAGTCGGTGTAGTGATCCATCAGGATGAACCTTGATCGTGAATACCCACTTGCAACCGACTGCCTTTTTGCCAGGAGGGAGAGGACAGAGATCCCATGTTTCATTTTTCCACAGAGCTGACATTTCCTCCTGCATAGTACTAAACCACCCCGGATTGTGCAGAGCCTCTAGCACATTCTTAGGAACAGAGTAACTGTCAAGACTAGTAGTAAAGGCACGATGATCTGTGGATAGGGCTGCATAGGAACAGAAGTGGTCTAGGGGATATCTGGTACTGGGGCATTTACGTGAGCCTTTACGAAGGGCAATGGGAAGGTCAAGATCGGAGAGTTGAGGTGGTGGGATTGGAGCAGGAATATGTGGACTTGGTGTCGTAGGATCAGGTGCTTGTATAGGAGATTGTGGGGATTCAGTGGTTGTGTCAGGTTCAACAGGAGATGCACAAGTCTCATGGTCCTGCATAGTCTGGACAGAGTTAGTATTAACAGGGAGATCCTTACCTCTTCGAGTATATACCTGAGTAATAGGAGGCGCGGGAGGTGTCAGTGGTACGCCACTCTCAAGGATTGAAGAAGAACCGATGTGAACATCAGGATATTTCAGAATAGTCATGATAGGTGGAGAATTACTAGATGTAGATAATGGACCAGATTCAGAGTTTAAGGAATACGGTACAGACTCCATAAAAATAACATCAGATGAAACAAAGTACCTTCTAAGAGTGGGGCTATAACAACGATAACCTTTTTGAGTGCCAGAATAGCCTACAAAAATACATCGTAGGGACTTGGGATCAAGTTTCGTATGACCTGGTCGATTATCATACACATAACATACACAACCAAAGATCTTGGGTGAAACAGGAAATAAAGGTGCAGATGGAAATAGGACATTATAGGGTATTGCATCATCAAGTACAGAGGATGGCATACGGTTTATCAGATAACATGCAGTTAGAACCGCATCGGCCCAGAAACGATGAGGGACATGGCCATGTATCATCATAGTACGAGCCACCTCAAGTATGTGTCTATTCTTTCATTCAGCCACTCCATTTTGTTGAGGTGTATAAGCACATGATGATTCATGAATGATACCATTATCAGTCGTAAATTGCACAAATTCATTAGTAAAATATTCTTTGGCATTGTCACTACGAAGAGTTTTAACAGTGGTATTGAACTGAGTTTTCACACAAGAACAAAAAACTGAAAATTTAGCAAAAATTTCTTGTCTAGATTTAATAACAAAGATCCAAGTTGCACGAGAGAAATCATCCACAAAAGTAACAAAATATCGGAAATCTGATACAGATGTAACTGGACAAGGACCCCATACATCAGAATGCACTAAATCAAAGATACTATTAGACCTACTAATGACTCTAGGTGGATGGGAAGCACGAACATGCTTTCCCTGGATACAGGACTCACAAACTAATTCTGAAATAGACTGAAATTCATGACGTATCTTCTTTAACACCTGGAGAGATGGATGCCCCAACTGATAATGAACCTCCTTAGCACTACTAGTACTCAGGTATGCTACTCGTTGAGGTGAGCTCTCCATGCAATATAGACCTTTGTCCTTATATGCAGTGCCAATCAACCTGTTCGTCCCCAGTTCCTGAAAGGTACATTTAGTTGGGGTGAAGGTAACGGAGCAATATAACTGTTCTGTTATTTTACTAACAGACATAAGGTTTTCAGGAAAAGAAGGAACATATAAGACAGATGATAAAGGCATGTTTTGTGAAATCTGGGTGGATCCAATTCCTTCTATATTGCAAGTAGAGCCATTGGCTATTTGGACAGGTGGTTGTGAGGTAGTGGCAAGTCCTGACAGTATACTTTTGTTACCAGTCATGTGGTCAGTAGTGCCTGAATCAACAATCCATGATGATTTTGATGCTATAAAACAGTTGGAAGTCATACCTGGGTGGGCTAAAGTAGCCCTCGGAGTCTATGGCTGAGAGGTCATGTCGGCACGAGAGAAGCCCAGCTGCTCAAGTCGCTGAACAAGTTTAGCAACTTCATCTGAAGTGGTACGTTCGCTATGTGATTGATCGACAGTGGCCACCTGAGCACGAGGAGGGTGTGGCGAATCTTTTGGGCGCTTTGGGCAGTCCCACTTCATGTGTCCCCACTCCTTACAATAGTGACACTGCACCTTCTTATTGCTACTAGAGTTAGAAGTGCTCTCAGATCCTCTTCCTCCTTTCACAAATGACTGACCAGTGCTCTTATCTTTGTAAGAGTTTGCCACTAATGCTGAGTTTTCAGTGATAGGTGATGAACCAGTCCCATCAGATGGAAACATCTCCCGCAGAAGATGATAGGTAGTAGATAATGATGGTATAGTCGTCTGACCAAGAAGGATCGGTCGTGCTGAGGAGTATCTGGATGACATACCTCCAATAAATGTAAGTGTATTCAACTGCTCCCATACTGTGGTTGAATCCGCACCGAAGGGAAATAAATCACTCATCTCATCAGATAATTTCTTGAATTTGGTGAAGTATTCGGTCAGAGTTGCATCACCCTGTTCACACCTCACATGTGCTTGAGAAATTGCGTATGCGTGTGCTATACTGGTTTTTGTAGAATATGTGGATTTGAGGTGATCCCACATTTTTTTAGTGGTCTTAAAAGTGTGTACAGTGGATAAAATATCAGGCTCCATCGCATTCCAGAGAATCATGCGAAAGGAGCTATCCTCAGCTTTCCAGTCATCAGTAGTTTGTGATTCTTCCGTCAGGTATTTTCCCTTTCGAAGTGAATCTAACCCAGTCACAACAAATGTGGACCATTGTTCCCAGTTGGAGCTAGAGAGGTTAACGGGAATTTTCAATTGCTGGATGGATATCTGTTGTGAAACCGTAGGTACAATTTGAGTACCCATTAAAACAAAACACAATTTGAGGTACTTTGCTGGATCCAAACTCCGCCTTCTCAGAGAGCTTCTTCTCCCGAAGAAGAAAGAAAAAAAAGAAAGATTGGTACCGATGAAAGAAAGGAGGAGTGCGGAGCGGAGTGCGCGGAGCCGAGCGGAGTACAGGACAGACGGAGCAGAACAGCGCGCAGCACGGAGCAAAGCAGAGGGCAATGCGGATCGACGGAGCGGTGCGGAACAGCGGAACAGAGTGGCCTGCCGGTGGATCTGACGGAACCCTAGCCGCCTAAGGTACAAAAGCCTGAACTGGCTCTGATACCATGTAATCGTATTAGGAAGATATAATTTCTGTATATTACCATCTAATCAAAGTTACATATATATATAACGAAAAGACAAATGATAAAATTAGAAAGTAATAACTACGAATATTCACACAGTTAATCCTAAATCTGACTTTCTATCTTTAACAAACTTTCTATCTTTAACAGGATTCAATGGACAGGCTGATGTCTTGGTTAAACTTATTAACCTGAGGCATCTTGTTATGTCAGAGTCCTTTGTAACAACAATAGCTGGTTTAGGAAGGCTTACTTCCCTACAAGAACTATGTTTTTGTGTGGGCAGGGGGAGTGGATTTAAAATCTGTGAGCTTAGAGATATGAGAGAGCTCCGACGCTTATCAATCAGCAGCATTAATAATATTCGTAGTCAGGAGGAAGTCATCCAAGCTAACTTGAGAGACAAAGTTAGTCTTAGTGAATTGACTTTGCAATGGGATACGGCTGAGTTTGATGGAGATGTGTTAGATGGCCTTGAACCCCATGCTGGTTTGAAGGAGTTAAGAATAAGAAATTACATGGGTGGAAAACCTCCTGTCTGGCTCAGAACACAATCTCTCTCAGAACTGGAAGTGTTATCCTTTGAGTCCATGCCGGCAATGGAAGAATGGTCTCTGACACAGCAACCCAATATATGGATGCAGTGTTTGAAAGAACTCATTGTTGATGATTGCCCAAAGTTGTGTGTTTTACCTCCTCTTCCTGTTAGCTTAAAGAAACTGAAACTAAAAAGGTTGGGGTTGGTTGTTCTGCCAAATCTCTGGGAAGACCAAAGTAGTGAGACAGGGAGCTTACCATCCCTTGTTAAAATAGAAATTAGTGATTGTCAGAATCTTATATCATTAGATGAAGGGTTGCTAAGAAATCCTGATAAATTTGTAGCTTTTGAAGAACTGACAATTACAGATTGCAAAGAGTTAAAAATGCCACAAGGAGGTTTCAATAAATTTATCACACTTAAAAGATTGGATATAAGTGGCTGTCCGAAGATAAAGCTATTGTATGTGCATGTGTTGTTCCTCCCCCCTACACTACAATTCCTCCGTATTAATAATTATGTGGAAGATATCCAAGCCGACATGAGTTTGCAATCAGCTCCTACATTACAAACAGAAGAGGCTAAGTTAGTTGTACTTGATCACCCTGGAGAATATTCTAATATGGAGTTGAGATACTCAAGAATGAGAGACTACATCGGTAGATGGCCACCTATCTGGTTAACACAAACTCTCTCAATGCTGGAGTATCTAATTATTGATGGTACACCTTCTACGCGCAATATATATTCCATACCAGATGCGATTGATCCGCTGCTGGAAATTATTAATCAGCGCCCAACTACCAGATACCCATCTCTGGAAATGGCATACCCTTCAGATATGCCAGTGCTAGAACTAACTTATTTAGCATCGCAACCCATTAAATGGATGCAACATTTGAAAAAACTCACTGTTGCTCTGTTCTCAAAGTCATGCATCATGCCTCCTCTTCCTATTACTTTAAAGGAACTAAGACTGTCTTATTTGGGGTTGGTTGTTGTGCCAAATATTTGTGAAAACCAAAGCAGCGAGTCAGGGAGCTTACCGTGCCTTGTTAGCATGGAAATCAGTGATTGTCCAAGTCTCGTATCATTAGCTGAAGGGTTGTTTCAAAAGCCTCAACAATTTGCAGCTCTTGAAAAACTAACCATTAGGAATTGCAAAGAGCTGATGAACTTGCCACATTATATATAGTCTTTATAGGGTTAATAAAGAAAACGGAAATTATTTTGGGTTAATATAAATTTGATTTTTTTTCTTTATTGACTCTTTTTTTATGTACATATATAAGATACACATTCACTTATCATGTTTCAAATATGGAGAGTCAATAAAGGAAAAAAAACATATAGAAAACCAAACTGACATAAAGTTCCAAAAATATATACTCTTCATGGCTAAATTTTTTCTGGCCATAAATCAAATGGAAAAAAATAAAGAAATATATTTTCAAACCACTTACTGAAATTAATTGATTTTTTAAATTGCATTAACTTGATAAATCATCTATCTAAATCTCACAAAATATATTTATATATTCATAGTTTTATTTCTGTTTACAACAATTGGATCAGTTGTAACGACAATATATTTACAATTGAAGGTCACAACTTACTAATAGATGAAAGCATCTCGGAAGTGCAAGCTTGATAGGATACCAGAAATTCATTGCACTAGTAAACAGAGAGGATTCGAATCTGCTGTCTGATTCAATGCCTAATGCCTAATATAGGTACAACATGGCATCTCTCTCTTACACATTGTATCGATTTTTTTCTTTCTTTGTACAATCGATAGCTAGAGATTAATAATTCGCAGAAAATATGCGCAGCCTGCTTGGGAAACCGCCACAATTGCCAGGTTTTCTGACAACATGCCATTCGCATTCCACATTTGGAGATGGGATTTTTTAAGTAACATGCAATTGGATATCCAGTAAGAACAATTTTTTTGGAGGCAAAAAGGTTGGTATTTCTGTGTTTCTATATTGCCCACATGGTGTTTGTTAAAATTCCCCACTTGTTATCTGTGAGATTGGAATGATAGAACTGAATATTATCTCAAGTAACACCACTGAAATATCATTCAGCGCTGATTGCCAATTTGCCTGATGGGCTACATCACTGTCTGAGACTCCTTGTTCCCATAGCAAACAAAGATGGTGACCCGCTTTTGCTTTTTCTGTGGCATGGCATGCGGTGGTACAAAATAACTTCCGTCAGATATCAGCATGCAGTTCTTATTTCCAAACAGTTGCTGATATCTAATCTTAATGCATGGGCTTATGGGAGAACAAAACCACGACAATGCCTACTTATTCTTCCTTTTATTTATTTATTTAAGTGGTATCCATTCACCCACCCAACTTCTATCCCTTACAGAAATCGATTTTCATTACTGCTACAGGTCTGACATATTAGCTAGAACTATCAAATAAAAATAAAAAAAATACATTCTTTTTGTGCACCTTTTCTTCTTGCAGCTACTATTTCTGCATGCCAGTATCCCTGTTATCACCTCCAACCAACACCCTTTGTGAATGTAGTGAGCCCAAAATCTTAAACAAAGAGTTTTGTATAGACTAACCCGCCCCCACCCCCCCAAACAAAAAAAAAAATGCAAATCAGTACCAGTCTCCTGTCATTACCTCTATTGGTATGAACTCAATACCAGTTTTATAGTGAACACAACCCCTCCACCCCTCCCCCAAACTACAGCTTGATAGAACAATTAGCAACTATACACACAATGTACATCATAAAACCACAATTTTTAGAGATTTGATATGAAACTCTTTAAATCCATCAAATTCCAAGCTCCTTGTTGTCAGAAAATGGTCTAACGGTTCATTTTGGTGCTTCGCTCCATATTTTACCAATCAGTTGGATTCCCTTTAAGATAATTCGCTGATCTATGCCATACATATAGGATAGAGCCACCTCTTGACTATTTTGCCTGCTAGTGCTTCTAGCACAAACTACATAAGATTTGTACGTTACTGTATGTTATTGTCTAGTTAAAAGAAAGTTATTGTATTAATTGATCTTCAGGTTTGTAGATTGAAGCTCCAACACAAGATAAGATTAGTATGTTAATCAAATAAATTGAAATTTGGCACTGTCAATTTTTATTATCCATACAATTTGGTCAACAGTAACATTACATTTTTGCACGTGAAAATTTCCTAAAAGGATGGTTTACAGGCTTAATTCCATGATCTTGATTTTTTTTTCTTCCCCCCTCTTATTTTCTCTCCCTTATATTTTCTTCAGTCATAATGAAAAAGGTAGATTGATTAATGAAGAAATTTCATTTATTCAATTAAATGAAAAGTAAAAGTAAATAAACACTTCCAAAAGGTGTCATAGCTACGAATATATGTGGTAACGAAAAAAAGTGAGCTTTAACTTGAGCAGCGAGTGAACAAAGCTGAAATCAGCATGTCCGAAATCGACCTGCTATGGAATAGAAAAAATGAAAAGGAAAACATTATAACATATGCACTATTTTAGGCTAACCAAACACAGTAGGTGTTTCTCAGGTAGTGCTATGTATGAAAAATAAAAAGACATCTCACCTAAAATTTGTAGATTTGTGCCCAAATCCTTTGGTCTTTTTGGTGACCTGCACATGAGTTGAGATGACCTCCGCACAGGACATTTCCTGTGCATATCTGGTCCATAGATTTGCTTTGAGATCTGTGTTAATGAAATTTCGAAAGACCTGCTTTAAATGTCTATGGCTCAGATCCATGTGGGAGAAGATAATTGCACTTGGCTGGCCGTGTAGTATCTGTCCAAGTTATTGGACAATAGTATTTGCTCACATGTTACATGCACAAAACTTTCACAGACTTCATGTGGTAGCCAATCACAGTTTTAATATTGAGCAGCACTTCACTAGGTACTTCAAGAACTAGAAAGTGTTTGGTGCAAATGGAAGTTCTCCTTAGGTGGACTCACCACTTGGATATAGGACGTTCCACCTTCTTGAATTAGAATAATTTCCAATTGCCATTTTCAGGTGGCCTTCTCTACCAACTCTGATTAGAATAAATATTAGGTTCTGTGAGACTCCTATAATCAACTTAGTGTTATATCTTGTTATATCTCCTACTGTCAAGAAACAAACAGCAAAAAAGATTGCTCTTATCACTTTTAAGATCTGAAGATCAAATGGCGGTTGGACTCACTGTTGGTGGGTGCTTTGCAAGCAAGATCATTACCATGTTGATCAATATGCTCATCGAGTATGCCAAAACACAGAAAAAGATACAGCTGGGGCTGAAGGACGAGTTGTCACGGCTTGAGAAAGCCCTGCCAAAGATCCAAGCTGTGGTGAACGCTGTTGACCAGGGGCTGATCAAGGAGGAAAATCCACCACTGGAGAAGTGGCTATGGCAGCTGAGGGATGCTGCTGACCAGGCTGATGATGTGATGGATGAGATGGAGTACAACTTTGTTAAGGAAAAACTGGAGACTGGAAAAAATAAGGTCAGTAAGGTTGTTTCTATCCTTGCAAATTTTCTTGAACGTGCAGTGAACAAGGATCCTTTTTTAGAGAAGTTGAAGGCAGCCATGAAAGCAATAGATGAGGTTGCTACTGATGTTGGTGAATTTTACGTGCTTGTGCAAGACTTGAGCAAGAACCATAAGAAAATGGTTAAGACGGCCATCAGTAGCCGTGAAACCAGCTCAGTCTTGAATGTGGAAACACAAGTATTTGGTCGGGAGAAAGAGAAGGAGGATATCATTCAGAAGTTGTTGAACCCTGATTGTAAGACCGAGGGAATGAATTTTGCTGTATTGCCAATCATAGGGGCTGGTGGGGTTGGCAAGACTACTCTTGCTCAACTTGTGTACAATGATCCAGAGGTGGAGAAATATTTTGAGTTGAGGATGTGGGTTTGTATATCATAGAGGCTTACAAAGAAGTTGTATGAATCTGTCTTTCAGGAAAGGGCTGATCTTTCTAATTTTGACTCTATTCAGAGGAGGCTTCAAAAGGCATTGCAGACTAAGAGATTTTTGGTTGTTTTTGATGATGCTTGGAATGATAACGATAAACTAGGATGGGATAAGCTCATAGCTCCTTTGACATATGGAGAGAGTGGAAGTATGATATTATTAACGACTCGATTGAAAGCTGTTGCCACATTGATTGGAACTAATGTAATGGATTCAGTATTTTTGGAGGGTTTGAATGAGCGGGACACATGGGATCTATTTCAGGGGTGTGCTTTTGGTGGTGAAGACCCAAATTATCATAAAGAGCTGGTAGAAATTGGAAGAGGTATTGTGAAGAAACTAAAAGGGTCACCCTTGGCAGCAAAATCAATGGGTGGGATATTGTGCACTAGTTTAAATGAGACATACTGGAAAGGTATCTTAGAAAACGAGTTATGGAGCTTAAAGCAAGGCCAAAATGACATTATGCCGGCTTTGAGATTAACTTATCAATATTTGCCATCTCACTTGAAACCATGCTTTTCATTTTGTAGTATTTTTCCCCAAGATCATGTGTTTATTAAGGATGATTTGATTTACATGTGGATTGCTCTAGGTCTAGTGCCACGAGTTATAAGTGGCACAAAAAGATCAGAGGATTTCGGATCCGAATACTTTGATGATATGCTAAATAGAGCAATTTTCGTGCGTGCAAATCCAACATATCATCATGTCAATTATGCAGCTTATATCTGCAGTAATTTAAAAGGGAAAAAGAAGTTTGAGTGTTATGTCATGCATGATTTGATACATGATCTTTCAACATTTGTTTCTCAAGGTGAATGTTTTCGAACTAATACAGACAAGCAGGTACCTATTCCAAGTATAGTTCGCCATTTATATGCTCATGTCAGTGATCCTTGTAAGCTGAGCATTTCTGGCTTGAAGAACATACGCACCCTTATTCTACAATTTGATGAATCTCATCATCACAAGCTGGATGATGTTGTTGCTGACATGTTGAAAGGAATGGAAGGCCTCCGGGTTCTAATTCTACTTGCTCCTGACTTGAGTGAATTACCTGATAAAGTTGGTGATCTATTGCACCTTCGTTACTTGAGTGTTAGTTCCTTTAATATTAGAGCATTTCCCAAATCAATGTCAAGGCTCTTCCTTCTAGAAACTATGGTTTGCGATGAATTTGGGTTCCGTCAACTGGAGCAGGTAGATGTGCTGGGTAAGCTTATTAACCTAAGGCATCTTATTGCGCCGTGGTCGTTGGTAGAAAAAATTGCCGGTATAGGGAGGCTCACTTCACTACAAGAGTTGTCTTTTCGTGCGAGGAAGGAGAGTGGATTTAGAATATCTGAGCTAAGGGATATGAGAGAGCTTCAACGCTTATCAATTGAAAGGGCTGAAAATGTTGGTAGTCATGAGGAAGCTATACAAGCCAACTTGAGAAATAAACTCGGTCTTTATGAATTGTGTTTGCAATGGACTCCCACATTACAAATAGAAAAAGCTGATCAATTTGATGAAAATGTGTTTGATCACCTTGAACCCCATTCTAGTTTGAAGAAATTGAGAATAAAAAACTATATGGGTATCAGGCCTCCTTTCTGGCTGAGAACACAAACGCTATCAAAGATGGTAGATCTAAAAATTCATGGTTGTAAATGGGAGTGCCTACCTTGTTTGGAGGAACTACCTTTCCTAAAGTATGTAGATTTTAAATGTATGTTTGCGGTAAAACGTATCATTCACAAATGCAACCAGCCATCTTCAGTTACCCCCTTTCCATCTCTGGAAATTCTATCTTTTGTATTTATGCCAACAATAGATCAATGGTGTTTAGCAGAGCAACCCAATAGTTGGATGCAGTGTTTGAGAGAACTCACTGTTGATAATTGCCCAAATTTGCTTTGTTTGCCTCCACTTCCTGTTACCTTAAAGAAACTGAAACTGCAGGGGTTGGGCTTATTTGCTCTACCAGATCTCTGGGAAGATAAAAGCAGAAAGTCAGAGAGCTTAGTGTCCCTTGTTATAATGGAAATAATTAATTGCGAAAAGCTTGTATCGTTAGCTCAAGGATTACTCGAAAAGCCTGAAAGGTTTGCAGCTCTTGAAAAATTGACTATTTGGGATTGCGTAGGGCTGAAGAACTTGCCAGAGGGAGGTTTCAAAAAATTTATATCACTTAAAGAACTGTACATAAGAAACTGTCCAAACATAGAGGGACGGTCGGTGCAAGAATGCTCTCTCCCCTATGCACTACAGATACTCAGTATATCCTCAAAGAGTGATTTTCTCGGTTTTTTGCCAAAAACTCTTGAATGTGTTCATTCTCTAATTTCACTGGAATTGTATAGATGTGGAAGTATTACAAGCCTTCCTCCAAAAGAAGTGTTCAGCAGATGGAAAACCCTGAAGAAACTGCTCATTGAAAATTGTCCGGAACTGACATCTTTAGAGAGTTTATTTGGCCTCTTTTCTATGGATCAGTTAATAATTCGTGGATGCCCCAAGTTAGTTTCATCAATTCCTTCTCCAAGAGAATTGAGCGTAGATGAAACTGAAGGGATGAAAGAGGAAGGCACTGTGCAAACATTGGGTAGACCATCTTCAACCGAACCGCCACCAACAAATTCAAGCAGTTCAATGGAGATAGAGGACAAGCCTCTGTTTTCTGCGGATGAGCTTGTCATAGATGATCCGTTTCTTCTTTCCATAGAACCAATAAGGAGCTTCTCTTGTGTCAGAAAATTGACCATTGAAGATTGTTCAAAATTACAGTCGCTGCCAAAACTTCCACCTTTCCTACAAGAGCTATCACTTTTACACTGTTGTGCTGAGTTGCAAAGGAGCTATGATGACTCAAGTGCAGATTGGTCTAAACTTCCTCAAATACCTAAGGTGATTATTAGAAGTGGAGGCTACAATTCTGAAGAGGATAATTGCAAGGGTACGAACTTCTTTCTATCCTCTTACCCTTTTCCATTAACAGATTCACTAATGTTTGTGCAACTTCTCTTCCCTCTAACCTGTAGTGAACTCCTTAAATTGTTAAATGGAATTTAGTATGCTATTTTTAGCCTGCTACTTTGAAAAAAAATAAAACAAGAAAACTATTGGTTTCTGTCGGTAATTCAGTACTGATTATAGTCGCTAAATTCTTCATACATTTCTTCCTTTTGTTAAATGAGCACAGCCGTTGTGTGTGTGTGGTGCTGGTGGTAGCCCCAGGGCCGGAGGGGGGGGGGAGCTGTGTGGGGTGTTCGGCCGCTTTTGGAGTTGGCCCACTCGTCCCCTCTTAGATAATTAATATCATTGATTTTCTCTCAGACTCTCAGGAGTAAGAACATGGAAACCAGTCAGAACATACCCGACTAAAAATATGCTTCAGTTATTTCTAACCGGAATGAATTTCCTTTTAAGGTCTTTAATTTTTCTCTACAGTTTATAATGCAATTTTTTTTTTTAATTTGGACAGGGTATTATGCTACAAATTACTCATAAGGCCTGTGCCATTTCTTAGCAATCATTTAGAAGATATTTGATAGCCACTAGCATCTGCAATGTTGAACCCCACTATACAAGTTGCTGCAAGGTTATACACCCCTGCTTAGTTTTTCTGACAGCATCACCACGAATACATCAGATTCTTATTACAGGTTACTTCATGCAAATGCAGGCCAAATACATTATATGCAGTCAAATTTGGGATCTTCGTTCATCAGTTGTGCATTGTAAGTGTTTCACTAAACTGGAATTTTTGAGACCGGCAGGCTCTGCTTTAACAAAATCATCGTGAAGAGTTACCAGTAGTGATTTAAAAACATCTGGAGACAGTAACCATTTAAAAATAGTGTTTCTAGCGTGCATCTAACTTTTAAGATATGTTCAATTTTGATGTATATTCTATGTTTGAGATTTAAATATGAGATATTTAAAAAATTTCCTTTTTTATTCAGAAAAGGGTATTTTTGTCAGTTATGTTTATTCATGGATGAAAAGAAATAGTGAGCACTCAAGGTCCTGATTTTGCGCTGAGAAAACCTGATTTTGTGGTGAGAGACAGGATCTTTGTGACAGTTCATGATAATTCTGTGGTACTGATTTCATGAAACTATGCAATATTGCATACCATAAATATAATTATTATAACTATAAAGGAAAACAATTAAGTGGAAATTGGAAAATAAGCACTGGATGCAGTGACAAGTTCGATCCAGAAGGTCGAACCTCATCCCTCTCAGTGCTTGATCTTCTTCTCAGTTCAAATACATAGGCTCAGTTATCTCGTCGTGCAAGTATGGATATCTGATGTAGGTCCCAATGTGATCCAATCCATCTTCTGTTGGCTATCTGATTAGCCTGCGCCGAAGTACAGGGCCGACTACAGAATAAACACACGTATATGCACATCTCATTCGGCGTATTACAGCACTGATAAAAATTCTATTTACATCCTATGATCCTATCTTAACATATATATTCTATGATTAAAAAACTTTAGGAATGAAGTCGGTCTTTTTATATCAAAAAAAGAACTTCAGTTTACTAGTAGATTACAATACATTTTTTTTTCTTATACGAATGATACTCAATTTGATATATTTTTGGATATACTTCTCTACTTTCAAAATTAACAGCTACAATTATGAATGTGCTCTTAGACAAGAAATAAGAAAAAACTTGGATGCACACTAAATTTTTATTTCTGAATTTTTACATAAAGTTTGTTCAAGCATTTGACTCCTTTGATCTCATCTTCAATTGGCTCATTTTCGTGCATTAACCTTATATTTTAATTATGTCATTGATCGTATTGATTAAGGGGAGGGATCATTTGATAATTACTTATTTTGACAACATTGATAATAATAAAAAATAGTTTAAATTTAAATCCAATATTATGGACATAATGTATATAGTGCATATATTATGTCTATAAAAAAATGACGAGATCCAATTCATATTTTACTATTACTTAAGTGATTTTAATTTTTTAATGGATTGAAATTAATTAATGACTCATGATGCATCATCAAATGATGTTAAAAAAAATTCATCCAAAAAAAATAATGTTCAAATTGTGTATAATTTGATTGTTGCTCTATCTGTAAATTTATTTTTTTAAAAAAAACTTTTAACCTTATTTGAATTGATTTAAAAAATTAGTTCGTCAAAATTGTCAAGAGAAATCATTGTCAAGTGTTATTCAAAAAAAAAAAAAAAGAGTCCTTGTCCGGTGATCTGTACCCATAGTTAATATTATCTTTATAGTAATTAAAATTGAATGTTTTAGTCTGTTCATTGATTTTTCAAATTGCATTAACTTGATAAATCATCTATCTAAATCTCACAAAATATATTTATATATTCATAGTTTTATTTCTGTTTACAACAATTGAATCAGTTGTAACGACAATATATTTACAATTGAAGGTCACAACTTACTAATAGATGAAAGCATCTCGGAAGTGCAAGCTTGATAGGATACCAGAAATTCATTGCACTAGTAAACAGAGAGGATTCGAATCTGCTGTCTGATTCAATGCCTAATATAGGTGCAACATGGCATCTCTTTTACACATTGTATACATTTTTTCTTTCTTCGTACAATCAATGGCAAGAGGTTAAGAATTCGCACAAAATATGCGCAGCCTGCTTGAGAAACCGCCACAATTGCCAGGTTTTCTGACAACATGCCATTCGCATTCCACGTTTGGAGATGGGAACTTTTATGTAACATAGCCTCGTCATTGAGCAGTCCAACATGCAATTGGATATCCAGTAATTAAGCAGTGTTTTGGAGGCAAAAAGGTTGGTATTTCTGTGTTTCTATACTGCCCACAAGGTGTTTGTCAAAATTCCCCACTGGTTATCCGTGAGATTGGTATATTAGAATTGAAAATTATCTCAAATAATGCCTCCAAATTAGCATTTAATTAGTTCTAATTTCCAATTTGTGGCATGGCTGGCCAAAATAACACCCGTCAGATACCAGCATGCCGTTCTTATTTCCAAACAGTTGCTGATATCTAATCTACATGCATGAGCTTAATGGGGAACAAAACCACAATTGTGATAGCTTGACAATGGCCTAGTTATTCAGTTTTTTTTTTTTTTTTGGGTTGAAATAAGTGTACATATTTATAGCTAATCCCCATCTCTCAATTACATCATATGTGCACTTACCCTCACTACATCTATCCCTTATAAAATCAATATAAGGGATATTAATGAAATAACAAAAAAATAAAAAATATACTCTTCCTATGTGCGATACTTTCCGCTACCTATACTATTTTTCGCATGCCAGTATCTCTGTATCACCTCCAACCAACGCCCTATATGTACGCAGTGAGCCCGAAATGTGAAACAATGATTTTGGTACAGCCCAAATTGTATCCCCCGCCACCCCCCCCCCCCCAACCCACCCCACCATCAATGCAAATCAGTACCATTCTCCTATTATCACCTCTACTGGTACCAACTTAATACCAGTTTGGTAGTGAACACAAACCCCCCGACTACAACTTAATAGAAAATTTGATACAACTTAATATCATAAAACTGCAAATTTCAGAGATTTGATTAATCAGCATGTTCTAAATCAACCTGCTATGGAATAGAAAAAAAGAAAGAAAAGAAAAACAGTATAACATATGCGCGTTCTTAGGCTATGGAAACATGGTAGGTGTTGCCAGTGTTATGTATGAAAAACATGAAAAGACATCTCACCTAAAATTTATAGATTTATGTCAAAACCTTCAGTTTTTTTTGGTGGCCTTCACATGAGTTGAGATCACCTCCCGCACATCATATTTCCTGGTCATATCTGGTCCATAGAATTGCTTCCAGCTCCGTGCGAACTCAATTTCAAAAAACCTGCTCTAAAAATCTATGGCACAAATTCACGCAAGATGCATCACACGCGGGAGAAGATAATTGCACATGGCTGGCCGTGTAGTATCTGTCCAAGTTGGACAATACTATATGCTCACATGTTACATGCAATCACTGTTTTAATTGATCTCTAAACGAAGACAGCACAGCACCAAGTATTTCAAGAGCAGGAAAGAGGTTTGGTGCAAACTTTAGGTGGCATCAGTTGTTTTAAATTTATAAGACATTGATTGATTTTTCTAACATTTTTTTGGATAAGGGACGTACTATCCACTTGAATTGGAATAATTTCCTATTGCCATTTCCAGCTGGCAGCCTGCTCTACCAACTCAGATTAGAATAATAATATTATGTTGTCTGTGAGACTTCTATAATCAACATAGTGTTTGATCTTGTTTTCTCTCCTACTTGCCCAAACAAACAGCTAAAATTAGGTTGGCTGCGAGACTTCTATAATCAAAATGTTGCTCCAGAACTCCTCTCTGAACATGCATGGGCTTATGGGGGGACAAAACCACTATTGTAAGCACGGCAATGGCCTAGTTATTCAGGTAAATAGCACTTGGTGCATCACTATTCACTAGGCTTGACTCAGTTGGAGATCTTTTGTGGCGATTATATACTTGCAGTCTATGTGGATGATATGATCGTCACGGGGATGATAAGAGGGAGATTGCCTAACTCAAGGTAAAACTAGGCAAAGAGTTTAAGGTGAAAGATCTTGGTATGCTTCGATATTTTTTTGGGATCGAGATATCTCAAGGAGCGGAGGGGATTGTTCTCTCCCAAAGGAAGTACACACTTGATCCTCTTACAGAAACAGGAATGTCGGAGTGCAAACCTGCGATTATACCGATCAACTAAAGGCTCAAACTAAATGCAGAGGCCAGAGAACCAGTTGATCGCGAGAGATACCAAAGATTGGTAGGCAGATTGATCTACCCGAGTTATACTCGTCCCGATATCTCCTTTGCGGTGAGTGTGGTCAGTCGCTATATACATGACCCGCGGAAAGGTCACATGAACGCAGTATATCAAATCCTAAGGTATTTGAAGAGTGCTCCTAAAAAAAGGTTGATTTTTAGGAAGAATAGCCATGTTAGCATTGAGGGCTACTGTGACTTTGATTGTATCTTTGTAGGAGGCAACTTGGTCTCGTGGAAGAGCAAGAAACGGTCTTTGGTGGTAAGATCAAGAGCAGAAGCAGAGTACAGAGCCATGGCTTTGGGGGTCGTAGAGTTAATGTGGCTAAAATGTATGTTGGTGGAGTTGAGGTTAGATCAAAGGGCTAGAATGAAGTTGTGGTGCGACAACAAGTCAGCCATAAGCATCGCTAATAATCCAGTGCAGCATGATAGAACCAAGCATATTGAGATTGATCGGTTCTTCATTGAAAAGAAGTTGAATAGCGGACTCCTGGAACTAGGTCATGTTTCAACAAAAGACCAAGCAGCAGATTGTCTAAGGAAAAGGCTTAATTCGTTGGATTTAACTAGAGGATGTGATAAGATGGGCTTAGTGAATATTTATCGCCTATCTTGGAGGAGAATATTGAGAGTTATTTATATGTGTTAATGTTTTTGAGATTTTCTAGGAGCATATGGATAAATATATCATTATGAAATAGTCTAAAATATAACTTATAAGAGTGTGTAGTGAGGTTCTATAAGAACCCAAAATCATTAATTAAGAAAGAGACCTGCTTTTTCCAGAATTCAATATGGGCTGATATACAAGTTGTTGCTTACCAATAGTGGCTCTGATTTGTATGAACTATTGCAATTATCAAGTCTTTACCAGGAAGAATAATAACATAATATAATGTTATCCTAAGTTTGGCTAATATTGATTTTCTACTGCAAACTTTTATTAGCAATTAATTACTTCATTAAGATGCAGGCCAATTTGATATACGATATAAGATTCCTGGGGTTACCATTAGGGCTTCGTTCATCAGTCATACATAGTAAATGTTTAATTACTTTTTAGTTTGCAAGATAAACTGGATTTTGTTTTTCAAAATCGTGATGAAAGGCGAGTACTGATTTAAAAATATCGGGAGAGATAAACAATTGAAAAATAGTGGAACTTAAAAAAAATTAAAATTAAAGGATTGGTATTCCAGTCACCCTCCAGCATTTATGCATTCATTTCTACCTGGATATCTCTAACTGAAATGTCATTACCACTTATACATTGGTACCTTTTCAGTTAAATGACAGGAAGTATCAGTAACAATTACTGTTTTGTGTTGCACAACTCATACTTACCTCCTACTTAAAAATTCCTCTATATGTGTATCTTAAAACGCTTAAATACAAGGTTATATTACAACTAGCAATTGAACTTTCTATGTTGCATCTTGCTTATCCTTGATTTTTTTTTTGTTTAAGTTGTTTTAGCTTTCATCTGAAACTGTTTATGCGGCTTTCAATATGCCCTGCATATCATGCACCATCATAGAAGAACTTGGGAGCTTCATGTACTGGATTTTGTACTTTGTAACCTTGTAAAATGAAAAAAAAAATAAATAAAGGCCTCTATCTAGGAATAGGAAAAAAAGAAGAAGAAGGAATTGTAATAGGTATGTAATGGCTGCCCCGCCGAGAAGGAAAGAATTGCTTGGGGCGGCCGACCGAGCCACCGTTGAGAGGTGTTCAGCCCCATGGATTAGTTCCTTTGGGAGGTACCACGTTAAAAATTTGACTGTTCTTCTTCTCTGTTTCCTAGTTTTGCTTTTGAAATTTGAAAGTTACTTCTTTTGACTACTAAACCTACCGTTTTTCCTCAATTAAGTAAACCAAGCATTCAGGCAGGTTTCTTCTTGAGGGAATTAATTTGGTGGATTGGTTTTTTTTGAGATCATTTTTCTCAAAGTATGTTGGTAAAATTGGTTACAGGATTATCTCTCTAGTCAGACAATGAGCTCTTTAAAAGGAAAACAAACAACTAATTGACAATGTTATCCATTGTAATATTCATTCTTTAAATTTTTCAAACAAAAATAGTCTGTGCAAGCATTAACTTTTTGCTATCAATCCTTTGATTTCAGAAAATTATTTTGGCTCACCGGGATATATAATTTGGTTCCCTTTCTCCTCTACCATTAATAATGTGCCACGTATGTCAAGTTCCAAATCTCATTATTTCTAATCTTTTTAGACGCCATAATTAATTGACATTTGCAAGTGATTTTATGTGTTCTATTATTAGTGGACAAATTGCAGCTCAAATTATCCTCAATAATTGTGACATCTCATTTCAGAAAATGATTGATTTCTAATTTTCTCTGCATAAAGAGAAAAGTTTGTTTTTAGTCCCTAAACTATTTATGTTTGGTTTAAATAGTCCCCTGAATTCTTTTCCAGTTCAAATAGCCCCTTGAACTATTCAATTTGGTTCATTTAAACCCTTATGCTAATTCTCTGTTAACTCCATTAACCTTTTCTTCCATCCTAGCTCCTTTCTGCTTTTGCGCCGGCACCGTCTCCCTCTCTTCGATCTCTGGTAATAACTCGCTCCAACCTTGGAGCTAAGTGGCTGAACTAAGATGGTAATCCCTGTGCTTCAATGGTCTCATCTTCTCCCTCTAGTTGGCTCAATCTTCTTAATTTCTTGTAATAGATCATCTTTATAATAAATGAAAATTTTGCTATGTGCCAACTTATTATTGGCTGCCATCAACCCAACACCAATAGATACATACCTAAACAATATGAATGTTTAAACTCAAATGCATATTGTAGAAAATTATTGTGGGCTCATATGAAGTTACTGGATGCACTAATTTTACATTGTCAGTATTATTTTTCTACACTTTTTATGTGAAGGAGAAATAAAGCACAGTTGAAATATGATCACAAGATTTCAAATTAGTGGTTTATACCAATTTTACACAACTTACAAGAACTGAAACAAGAAACACATTGTATACAAATTTTTCCTGTTTGCATATGAAAAGAATCAAAATTCAGGTGAAATGTTGTTGATACGGTTACACAAAATTCAGGGGGCTATTTGAACCAAAAATAATAGTCACACAAAACTGTATTTAATTTAGGATGAGGATTTTTTAATAACTATTACTTTGACAATCTTGACAATGAATTTTTAAATAATTTCTAAAATTTCTTAAAAATAGAAAACCGTTTATAGGCATATTCTTGTAGTTATATATTGATTGTATTTTAAATTTAATGCAATTTAAGTATCAATTGATACTTCATTAAAGACCGTTAAATATGGACCGTTGAAAATTTCATCTAATTTTGATAGTCTTTAATAGAATATCAAATGATACTTAAATTGTATGAAATTTGAAACACAATCAATCTATAAATTCAAAAATATATCTATAAATTTAGGATTTTTGTTAGAATTATTTGAAAATTTATTATCAAATTTGTCAAAATAATAATTGTTAAAGGATCTCCACCCTTTAATTTTTAGGACAGTATAGCTAGCTCCTAATTTAATTTAAGTTGATCAATAAGTGTTAGCTTTTTCAAATATTTGGGATCTTAATCATATATAATGCAGCTTATATTTATTTGCGTTGCATTGTGTATTCAAATCTTTTTTTGCGGAAATTTTTTTGAAATATTAAATCGATCATATTCAAATCCGAAACTTGAGATAATATGAAATGAAATGGAACAATGAATTTTTAATTTTCTAGAATTAAGAAAATTAGAATCAAAATTAAATAAATTAAATTATATTCATAAAAAATGTTTCAATTTAATACTAAAAATTCTGAAAAGAAATTCAAATTGTCAGAATGTTGGAACTTACGGAGGTAGATTATTAGTTATTAATTTAAGGTATAAGTTAGTGTGTTTAACTTTTATTTTCTTGTACTTGTTATGGAACTTGTCACATAACACAATGTTTGTATACTTTAACTGCGAAATATATAATTGACTTTTCTTTTTATCTTATTTGTGAAAAGGAAAGCTGGAGTTCTGTCATGAAAAGAGTTACATTGTAAAAATTAAAATTATATACGTGTTTCTAATTATTTACATATAATTTATAAAAAAATTGAGTTAATTTGAAAGAGATTTTCCCTTCAATCAAATAATTTTAAAATTTTATTAGTGAAATTTTAATGACTTTGTGATGGATGACCAATTAAATTTTAAATTAACTCAAAATTAATATATATTTTATCTAAATAAAAATTAAATTAAATTAAATGTAAACTAGAATTATCCTAAATAAAATAAAGTTGAGCTAGCTAGCTGCCAAACACCGATTTTCAAAGCAACGAAAATTCAAGTCAATTACGCAGCCAATTTTGAATTTTGATATTTTGTGGTTTATGCGGATGTTAATATTATGCAACGAGTCATTATTCTAAAAATTTCTGTGAATCAACTTTCAATTAGACTGTCAAGTTTTGATTATTTAGTATTTAATTACCAAAAGACATGCTGTATGAAGCGTTTGTTTATTGATCCTACAAATATCATTCCTTCTTAAATAAAAATAGTAGTTGAAATTCATGATGAACCGAGTTGAGACACAAAAAACTACACAGATGCAAACCGCACAAAACCGTAGATATGATCCACGTTGTGAACTATTTGTGGTTCGTTTTCTTGTGTTGACATGTTCTATTTCTAAATTCAAATACTTTGTAGAGAAGTAATCGGCTGGCTTACACCAATATTTATCCTTGAAAAAAAATACAATTACTGTGGGCACATACATTTATCCTAAATACAAAGAGAGAGAGAGAGAGAGAGAGAGAGAGAGAGAGAGAGAAGATATATGTTATAAGTTGCTCATTTGTTCAGAAGGGAAGAAGTGGAGAGACAAAAAGAGCAGAGCAAAGAAATGTCTGTCAAAGGAGACTGTGTCTGTGTCACCGGCGGCAGTGGCTTCATCGGCTCATGGCTTGTGCAGTTCCTACTCGACCGCGGTTACACTGTTCATGCCACCGTCATGGATCTCCGTACTCTCTCTTTTTCTCTCTCTCTCTCTCACACACACACACAGAGTTACACAACACATGCACAATAATTAATAAGATTACTGAGAATATACAAATTTTGCTGACAATATGTGTATATGTTGTACTATACCTATTACAGAAAATGAGAATGAGACTAAGCACCTGATGGCGATGGAGGGTGCGGCTGAACGACTAAAGCTGTTTCAGATGGACTTGCTGGATCCTGCCTCCGTGCTGGCGCCGATCAAGGGAACGACGGGTGTGTTCCATCTCGCATCACCTCTGACAGCTGAAACAGACCCTGAGGTAATTTATCATTTATATTCAAATCAAGTCCAGACGACCTTACTGATTTTGCAAAAAGGTTCCGATTGGTCAAATATACACACATTCAAAAAGTCAACTCAATTAATGGTCTTTGATTTTCTGAATTCTGTGGATTACAGAATCTGATTGTCAAACCAGCTGTGGAGGGAACACTTAACGTGCTTCGAGCTGCGAAAAAGTGCGGAGTTAGACGTGCCGTACTGACATCATCATCCTCTGCAATCGCACCAAACCCACATTGGCCAGCCGACACAGTGCTAACGGAGGAATCATGGGCAGATGTCGAAACCTACAAGAAGGATAATGTATTTCATTATTTTTTTATCCTATTTATCTAATAACAGATCTATAGAACTTCATTTTCTTGAGGAAAAAATTATTAAAATTAGGAACTTTTTTTTCCTGAGTAATTGAATGAGGGTTACTTTGTGGTGTGAGGTAAGGTGTGGTACCCTGTATCCAAGATTCTGGCAGAGAAGGCGGCATGGAACTTTGCAGAGAAGGAAAGCTTGGATGTTGTTACAATTTGCCCCGGGTTGGTTTTCGGACCCGTGCTCCCACCTAAGGTGAATGGCAGCGTCATGCTGTTCATGTTCATTCTCAAAGGTTCGCAGTAACCTTCGAACAACTTGTATTTTTTTGTTAAATCCTTACCAAAGTATTTCAGGTGTCTTATTTTCTTGCTTGCTTCTTGGAATTGTGTAATACACTAGGAGTCCAGGTACCGATGGAGCATCTCTACATAGGTTGTGTTGATGTTAGGGATGTAGCCAAGGCAATGATACTATTGTACGAAAACCCATCTGCGAAGGGTCGACACTTGTGCGAGGAAGCAATCACTAGATTTTCGGATCTTGTCAACAAAATATGCGATCTCTATCCCGAATTTCAAGTTAAAAGGTGTGTGCCTTTCTATTCTTTCTCTTAAAAAGATTTCAGTATCTGTTCATTTTGCCTAATTTTATACTTGTGTTATTATATAGAATTGAGGAAGATAAGCAACCTTGGCTGGTGCGAGCAGAGAATCCTTCGAAGAAGTTAACAGATTTAGGTCTTGAATTTTCACCAATGGAGAGTATAATCAAGGATACTGTCGACTCGTTGAAGAGCAAAGGATGCATCTGATGATATCATATCATATGAAATTTGTTTTATGAAATAACTGATGCGAATGAGTTGTGGAAATATTACTACTATGACTTTGTGGATCTATTGCTTCTAAAACTTTGTTTCAACCCAATTTTATCAAAATATTCAGTATGTTACTCCACCCAATTACGTCTTCATTAAGAAAAAATTATAGAAAGGCACCTGAATTTTCAGCATATTCTAGGATGTCCGAAAATGGAGATTCTTAGATGGCATCTACTCGAATGTAAATTGAACATCTTTCATAGTCCATTAGCAAATTGAACATATTCCATAGTCAACGCTCTTTAATAGTTTCTAAGAATTATATAGACCCACCCTCTTAATGAAGACATAAACTCATTACTGTTAACATTGTTGTATCGTTGTGAAATATGATTAATTAAAACTGGTTGATTGAGTCTGTTGCCTTCAGCCAATAGTGCAGCCACCTGTTTTTGTGCTCTCCAGTCAACAATGCTTGTCCAGTCATTATGCTGAGTATGCATCGCCTCTACCAACAGAAGGGAATTAATTAATTAATCAGTATAAAAAAGAGGTTGTGGAACCTTCAACTGAGCCACCCTTTGAGCAGCTTTTGTAATAGCATACGCTTCTGCCACCATGGGGCTTTATATTAGTCCTGACATTGCCACAATGCAAATTCAATCAGTTCATTGATTATTTTTAAGAATTACCCAAATTACAGGCTTCTTCAGTGTAAACTGTAATTCCCTGATATCGGAGAGCATCCATAGGAATTGATACCCTATTAATTATTCCTTCGTTGAGATTGTTGATCAGTGGGTTCGGGTATGGCTGACAGTTCATATTTCGCCAGACCTAGTGCATGCCGCCGTTGGTGAAAACTTTTGTTGGCCGAATATCCATTCATTTCGTGTTTTTCAAATTGGAAAATCCTCTTGGGAGAAAGTTGTGCCGAGGTGAACCAGAAAATCTGCCACTATGCCAGTTATCTCATCTGTTCTGATTGCGAACTTGGATGCGAACCAACACGCTCTAGCAAAGTCGCATGTCAGAAACAGATGGTAACTTGTCTCATTTCGCTGTCCACAACGTTTGCATAACGGGTCGAAAGTTCGAAACTCGATATCTGTTTTATACAATTCACTTCATACTGGCGAAACAAGCATATGCCCGAAAATTAAATTGTTCATACGAAATTATGAAGGGTTATCATGGAGGCACTTGTTGCAGTTTTGGCCCAAGGGAAAAGGCAACTAAACTCCTTTTATGTTTTTGGCAATAAATGCTTTGCAGAAAGAGTTGACCGAGACCAAAGATTCAGTCAAGCATCACCTTGGCAATAATTGCTTTGCACATGAAGTCCAATGGATCATTGTAATTTGTAAGTGTAGTAATACATATGTAGATTAGGAAGATCAGCTCTTATGTTAATTGTAATGCTGCAAGGACAATTTGTTATACCGGTCAAATAACTTTTTTTTTGAGATAAATACCGGTCAAATAACTATTTCATGAACCCATTCTTTAAGTTTTCTCAATGAAATTTCTCATGCATTTGAGAATGCATACTTCATTTTTTTTGTAATACATGTTTATCTATAACGTAATATAACATGTTTATTGTATATGTATATTTTTATTGTATATATATTGTTAGGGATTTCTAACCAACAAGAGAGTTGAATTCGATACTTCTTCGAACACCTCTTGTACACTCAAGATTCCACTTGATTAATTAACGGTTTTTAAACCAAACACAACAAAAAATCCGCAATCAACAATCAATAGTCATATATTGCATTAATCAAAAAATTAATGATCAAATTAATCATACATTAACAAAGACCAAAGACCACAATAAAGAGGGAAAAAATCCAAAGATGTTATAATAGGATAAATCAAGTCAAAAAAATGCACAGGAGAACAACAAAACAAAATTTTAGTGATTTGATTGGGACCTACTCCACCGAGAGGTCACGAACCGATAAATTTTACTATTTCAAAGAAGAGATATAAAGTTTAATATATAATCGCTAAAATCAAACAATTACTCAACCATTGAAGCTCTTTGTCTCTCTACAATGATGTCTATCTCACTCTTCCATAAGACCTAAGCTTTATTTCTCACACTGAAAATTTAGATAATTAAAATGAACTAAAATCAGCATGTGTCTTATCCAAAAGAAGAAGAACAGATAGGATATAAACCCAAACCAGCCACCAAGTAGCTTTCCTTTTCCTTGAGAGCTAGGCCAAACTCACTTTGGCACCAACACATATATTTGTCTATTTCATATTAAAATGATTGTTAATACTGGTCACGTGTATTTAAACGAATCAAAACATGTTTTGATCGTGGTATTAAGTCAAAACATATGTTAAAATGTACACTAATTATTACATAATGCAACTTATATATTATTTTATTTTTAAAAATTAGTTAAAAATAAATGAATATATTTAAAGCAACATATTGGAATTGAATCATTGATCTAACTATAATATTTTATTGTTGTATGACTTTTAGGCTTAAGCGCATCTCTTCACGAGGAGCATTGATGTCATGACCCTCGATCTTCGTCTCCATCACCACGACTATATAAAATTTGAATTTTTATTTTATAATATACACTATATTGACTTGTATGATCATCCACGTTGTGAATTTGTGATTCATTTTCTTCTTCTGACAGGTTTTATTTCTAAATTAAAAAACTTTTTAGAGAAGTAATCGGCTGGGTTGACTTTCACTAATTGAAAATAAATACAAAAAGACAGAAGAGCATGTTTAATCATATGTTGCTCATTCGTTCAGAAGTCAGAACTCAGAAGGGAAAAAGTAGGGAGCCAAAAAGTGCGGAGCAATGAAATGTCTGTCAAAGGAGACTCTGTCTGTGTTACTGGCGGCAGTGGCTTCATCGGCTCATGGCTGGTGAAGTTCCTACTCGACCGCGGTTACACTGTTCATGTCACCATCATGGATCTCGGTACTCTCTCTCTCTCTCGCACACACACACATGTACACACACAACACTATGAGAATATATAACTTTTTTCAGTTTTTCTGACAATATGTGTGTATGTTGTACTATGCCTATTACAGAAAATGAGGCTGATCAACTAAAGCTGTTTTAGATGGAATTGTTGGATCCTACCTCCGTGCTGGCACCGATCAAGGGAACGACGGGTGTGTTCCATCTCGCAACACCTCTGATGGCCGAAAAAGACCCTGAGGTGATTTATCATTTTATCTCCAGCATCAATTTATAAATTAACCAACTTCATTCAATCAAGTCCAGACGACCTTACTGATTTTGCAAAAATGTTCAGTTTGGCATATACACATAAAAGCCAAATCAATCAATGGTCTATGATTTTCTGAATTTTGTGGATTACAGAACCTGCTTGTCAAACCAGCTATGGAGGGAACACTTAACGTGCTCCGAGCAGCCAAAGAGTGTGGAGTCAAACATGTCGTGCTGTCGTCATCATCCTCTGCAATCGCTCAGAACCCCCCTTGGCCAACCGATGCAGTGCTAATGGAGGAATCATGGGCAGATGCCGACACCTTCAATAATGTATCACATCATTAATCCTAATCCTAATATGATTTGCCTATCTAATTCTTTCGAGATTTCTTTTTTTTTTTTGGCAAAATATTCTTCTTTTCATCGAACTCCTAATATGAGTTCTTTTTCTTTTATTTCATCCAAATTATTTACAATTTTAGTTTGATGTATATAATCAAAATAACATAAAATTTAACATAAGTACAAATGAGTAAATAAAAAATATATACCCTACCTATCCAACAACAAATAGGACTTCATTTCCTTCGGTAGAAAAAAGTATTAACTTAGAAATTTCCTTCCTGAGTAACTGAATGAGGGCTTATTTTGGTGTGAGGTAAGGTGTGATACCCTGTATCGAAGATTCTGGCAGAGAAGGCGGCATGGTACTTTGCAGAGAAGGAAAGCTTGGATGTTGTTACAATTTGTCCCGGGTTGGTTCTGGGACCCATGCTCCCACCTAAGGTGAACGGCAGTGTCATGCTGTTCATGTACATCCTCAAAGGTTCGCAACAACCTTCGAACGACTTGCATTTTGTTAAATTTTAACAAATAATTTCAAGTTTATGGTTTTCTCACTGGCTTCTTGGAATTGTGTAATACACCAGGAATCAAGGTACAAATGGAGCATCTCTACATAGGTTGTGTTGATGTTAGGGATGTAGCCCGGGCTATGATACTGTTGTATGAGAACCCGTCTGCAAAGGGTCGACACTTGTACAAGGAAGCATTCGCTAGATTTTCTGATCTCATCGACAAAATATGAGATCTCTATCTGAATTTCAAGTTAAAAGGTTAGTGCCTCTCTTCAATCTCTTAAAAAAATTCAATATATGTTCATTTTACTCAATTTTATACTTGTGTTATTATATAAAATCGAGGAAGATAAGCAACCTTGGCTGGTGCGAGCAGAGAATCCTTCAAAGAAGTTGATGGATTTAGGTCTTGAATTTTCCCCAATGGAGAGTATCATCGAGGATACCACCGAGTCGTTGAAGAGCAAAGGATGCATCTGATGATATCATTCGTATGAAATTTGTTTTATGAAACAACTGATGCTTACGTCGTGGAAATATTACTAGTAGGACTTTTGGATTTCTTGCTTATAAAACTTTATTTCAACTCAATTTTATCAAATAAAATATTCAGTATGTTACGTCACGCAATTACGTCTTCGTTAAGAAAAATTATAGAAAGGCACCTCAATTTTCAGCATATTCTAGGATGCCCGAAAAATGGAGATTACTAGTTTCGACGCCTCGCGAAGCTTCAGCACATTTAGTTCTTCATTTTGATTCATTTATATTTTGTATGTATGTTTGAATTTTAAGATGGTATAGTTTCATTGGTGATCGTGATGTTATTATATACTAGCATGTAACCCGTACAATGTACGGGACTGAAAATTAATAATGTTTTTCAATATGCATATATTGGCAAGTGTTGCATACAAAACAACTTGAAGAAATGTAACACTTTTGCCCTTGATTAGCAGTGGATTCTTGGAAAAGTGAGAAGAAATATTGATATACGGACTGGAATAATCAAAGTAGTATATGTACGTAAATTATAGAAATTCAGAAAATATAGTATTTTATACTCTGAATACTTCATGAAAATTTTATAACAAATTGCTATTATTACAAAATTAAGATGAGTGTCGCGAAAATCATATTTATTAAAATACAACAAAATAAGAAAGAAATAAAGAAATAAAGAAAGAAAGAAAACTGTAGTAGGCATGTATTTTTTGAGATGTGATCATCATTGATTAAGATGACTTACTTGTCTGGGTTCAACTATAAACTTTTGAAATGATTGAGCTAAGCAATTTCCTTAACACAGGTCTCCAACTCCGACAGTGTGCTTCAATTTCGCTACAAAGAGACTTGAGATAATTGTCATTATTAAAGTTAGAGACAACACATTCACTAATCATCCTAAAAAGGTTGCATACCTCACCATCACTATTTAGCTGGTGCACAATGATACCTCTCTTGCTAAGTAGCGATACATCATCTGGCATTCTAATCAAACTGCAGAAAAATATAATGTATGCGGTAACATAGTTTCCATATTGAGGACAAGTATGCTCGAACGCAAGTAAATTACAGAACAGAGTTTGTGTGTTTGAATCAATTTTCAATCCAAGAATCTCTATTGTGCCATTGCAAAATACAATGTCAAGGAGCGAATGTGGATTTTCAGAAGAATACTTTCTTTTCTTAAAATCAATCCCCGCTTGATGGTATTCCGTTGCCCGATGTGGTGGAATTGCTTGTTGTGTTGCTTGCCGATCATCATGAAACAATGGGTGTTTTACTTGGTTCTCATAGCTCTCGACTGTTGTAATGCAAGGTCTGAAATACAAGTGACATAGATGAAGCAAATGAAAAAAAATTTTTGGCCGATTATGCTTTTGAATTGCTATTGGATAGCAGTGAAGTGAAATTTCCACAAACTCAACAATTTTTTCAGTCAGAACAGCTGTATCTATGCTGCTTTCACCTACAATAAATTCATAGAGCTTTGATATAACGAAAAAGGGAATTTGGTTTTCGAGGAGGAGGAAATCATGTGAGAGATCTAGACTGTATAGTCGGGCAACGGGATAGGTGGCTTCTCGGTTATCTTCTTGCATGGTGTTACTTTGATTGGTCTCTAACTTTGCTTCATGTTGAGTAAGTTTTTCATTCAAAACCGGATTTGAAATGACCTTGTGCACGCTAACCTCAAGTCTTTCAATTATGTCTTCAGGTTCTTGTAGATCTGGTGTGTGCCATTCTGTCCCAAGAAGGGACAACAGTACAAAGCATCCATCAAGCAAAAGCATTTTTACAAAGTTGTTCCTGTCCAAATTAATCTCATCTGCATAACAAATTTTAACTGATTTCTCTAGCTGAATCATTGCTTGCAAGTAATCTGATAAGGTTCTTTCAGGGTTCAAATTAAGAATAAGATCCAGAAGCTTGTACTTTGTCATTTGCATAGCATGAGCACCTGAAATTCCATGGTTGTATGGTCCCACAAAGAGCATGATTGGTTGATAAGCACTCTTGTGTTTATGAAGGAGATTTTTGTTAATTCTATAAATTAGAGGTCTACCAATTTCGAGTTCACCGCTTTCACTTCCTGACCAACCATGATCCCGTTCTCTTGTCATAGATTTGACCAATTGCTCAATGTCAATTGTATGTGCTCCAATCATACTTTATTTCTCTGATTAAAAACTGTAAACTATGTAAGATTAGAATATTTCCAAAGTCAAAATTACAATAGAAAAACTACCTGGACACTAATTGTCATCTCAATATTACAATAGATTTATCTCAATTTCCGACCGCCTCTATCCTTCCCCAACTCACCAAATTTTGCAAATAAGATATTAATCCGATTGTTAAATTGTGAAAGGCTTTCTTTTGTATTAGAATTTTACCCGTGAATCAAGATAGATTAACTTTGCTTAAATGTAAACAAATAAAAGATCTTAATAGTCAAATGATAGTAGGGTTATCAATGATAATTGGCTAAACTTATTAGGGGATATGTGATTTATTGGTGTTTTTATAGGTTGCATATAATTTCATCTATGCATGATATCTAGGAGTTTCACAATATGCAGATAGTGCACAGTATGTAAACGCAAAAGAAGATCACAATCAATTTAAATTGCCCAATTGAAGAAATCAAATAGGATAATAAGTCAGGTACAGAATTTAATAAAAACATGTAACAAAATCATATCAGGGAATATTATTTTATTAGGAGAATTGAAAGCATCAAGTCCTAAAATTTGTTGAACACACCATTCAATCAAATAAAAGGATGAATAAAACTAACCTGTTACATAGATATGAAGCTTGGCAATATGGCACAAAAAAAATGGATCATCTCATGCTATAATTGATGGCAATGAATAATGAAATGATTTCTATTATATCAGTGCTATAAGTTCTCTCTTACCTTTCCCTCTTAATTAGGAAATATAAAAAAAAACTTGAGATCTACTATTTTTAAAAGTTGGAGTCATGTCTTCTCTCTCTTCATTGAAGCACATATATTGCTCTGTTCTTTTTATAGGACATGTTCATGCATCACAAATGGATACAGCTATATAGACTACGAAGAGAAATTTAAACCTTTCAATTTTATGCTGATTTTCTGTATAAACTGTAATGGACTGATTTATATAAACTGGTATCCTTTTTTTTATTACAAATTAATACAAACTAGAACTTTAGAAAATAAGATCCTCAATACACATCTTTGAGAATAGTCACTGCAATCCCTTCTCTTGCTACACCAATTGAATTTGTAGAAAATTCATAACCTATGGATATGGTGGCAAAAAGGGCCAAAGGTGGGATGCGATACTGGCTCTCCTCGGCAACGCAATTAGTACCTTCTCTTCTTGATCTCTGTTGATGCCATCGATCTTGCTCACTAAAATTGGTTAAAAATGATTATGTAATTAGTTAACTAACTAAAAAAATAGAACATATTCATGAAATGAAGCGCTAAAAAAATGAGAGTTTACCAATTATTGATTTTGCCTTATCATATATTGTGCTTGTTTGTACAGTAGATGGTTGAGCATTAGAGAAAACATCTTGTCCTTTTGCCGGAAGAATTATATTACAGATGACACTGAGGAAGATTGTTAAAGTCACAATCCCGGTACATGTCACTACTGCTCTCATTTTTTTTAACTTAATAATTTTGATATGTGTTGAGTATTTTAGCATTGGTTTGCTTTGAATATATTTTGTGTGTAAGATTATGAATATCTCATAGGCTATGCCTAAAGAAGCCAATATCTTGTAGCCTGTAATTTTTATTGCAAAGCCGGATAAACATCAAAATTTTCAAATGACATATTTATTCTTTTGTAGCACAAAAATTCTCCCATTTATACCTCTGAAAAATAATAAATTACACATGTATTTCTTTCTAAAACAGTGAGGCAAGAGCTTGCCTCTACTCAAAAAGAGGAAACCAAAATGAACTGTATTCGTTGGGCTCCTTTACCATTGTGTGTGAATAGTCAGGGTCTGCTATTAATATCTTTTACCATTGTGTGTGAATAGTCAGGGACTGCTATTAATATAATAATTTTTCTTTCTAAGTTTATAAAATTATAGTCCAAAATTTTATCATGGCTACATATAGTTATATATTATTATACAAATCTTGAATGGGGTTTGTTACAGTTGGGAACAATTCTTTGATCTGTGCCGTCAATTCACCTTCAGATCCCATTATCTTTAATCTACTCCGTTTGTTCTATGCAAGTATCTAGAGATTTCTAATTATTGATATTACCTGCTATTTCATGGGCCTATAATAATTTGGATGTACCACACATGATCCAGTTTGAAAGGCCGTCAATTAATGAAGCGCAGGATGCTTTGTTTGCTTAACTATGTTGCAAGGCCATCTTACAGCATCTGATGGAATTTTCTAATTGTATAGGGTTCAGTGATTATGATACAATTGCTAGAGAATTTTTTGAGGAGACAATTGCTAGAGAATTAGAACTTAAATTAAAATTTATCCATTATTGAACGCAAAATAAATGAAATTTACGGGATTCATAAATACATGGGGGAATCTTCTAACAATCTTTATAGTGTTTTTGAAATTAATCAATGTATGATTCGAACTAAATATTAAATTTACGCATACATTATTGGACATATAAATTGTAAATAGCAGTGATTCAAATAGCGGCCCAATATAGGGGAGATTTGTTAGGCGCTATTGTGCAAAACAAAATTGAGTATTTTAGCGGATTTTACCATAGCGGCCTATAAAGCGGGATAGCTGAGAAATAGCAGGTAAATAGCGGGTAAATAATGAATAAAAAGCGGATAACAATGTATTATTGGCTATATAGCGGCCTTGTAAGTTTTCCATCAGACCTTTCTTTTTTTCGTTTTTTTCTTTTCTAATGTTCTTGCTTGGTGATTTTTATTGTTGAAATTTGAGTTCATTTTCTTTCTTTTGGTATATTTATGTTCCGTAATCAATGTATAATGATACCAACAATTTGAAAATTAAGAATATTAATGCATATTAGATGTTGGATGAAATGGTTGAAGGAACAAAATCATAAACTAGCTATGTAAACTAGTAAACTACCATTATTAGGTGCTAGTTTGCAAGGAAACAGTATGTTGTTTGTTACTTATCAATTAATTTACGAATTTCTTGCATGTTATAGATAATAATTATATACCGCTAGAATCAAGAAGAAAACATCAAAGACACTAGACCTGCTAGAATCAAGAAGAAAACAATATGTTGCTTTTTCTAAATATTTATGTCATATAAATCAGAAATTATTGGTTGAAAATTTTAATCCGCTATGAATCGATATCGTCTGCTAATTGTCCGCTATCCGTTATTTAAACCTTTGGTAAATAGTATAATTTTTAGTATTATTTGATAGCACATTGAATGTTAGTACATTTGGATCACAAATTTTTTATCATATGATGAAAATATGAAAATTTAATGTCTCATTAATATTTTGAGGCATGTATTTTGCTAGGTATGTTATGTTTAACATGTTACTTTTTTCAATTTAAATTGTCAAAAACATTATGTTAATTTACAAAAAACAAAATATGATAATTATATTGGTAAGAATTTGACAGTTTGAGGCGGAGCCTGAATCAGCCTCTAGTTGTGTTTAATTATTTAGTGTACTCAAACTCTGCATTATAAATTCGCATCCGACCGATTTATTCATACTAAATATGTATTTTATTATTTTAAATATTTAAATAAAAAATTTGATATATGATCTGAATCGGATCCAATTTCGGCTAAAAATTGACATGGATTAACTTTGGATCTTTATGTTCTAATTGGATATAGATCTGTATATGAATCTTATAATTTTTTTATGAATTCGTATGTGAATCATGCTATATCCGATCCAAATCTGATCCATTGACAGCCCCATGTGAATGCATTTTTTGCTTTTGATTTTTTGCGCAAATTCCATTCTGTATTACTGTGTTGAAGGTGTTAATCAGTACATAATGCGTTTGTTGCATCCTGTGTGTTCTTTCTGTGCTGCAACATGCGATCTATTCCTTCTTTTTTTTTTTGTTTTAAACATCACCTGCATAAGCACACAATTGTTTTTCAGTACACCCTGTCTGGATACAGCCGAATAGGGTAAGCAAAAAAAAAAAAAATTGATTGCACTGTTATTTTTCAAATATCTTGCATTACGTCAATATAAATATTATGTAACGTATTTATTGCTATAGGAATGTGTTTTCTGAATTTTGCTACAAATACTAAAAAATACAGGAGTCCATTTGTGAGTAAAAGTTTTAGCGTTTGTTATAATATTTGCTTCAACTATAATAAAAATAAAGACATTGGCATAATTTTTCAAATGTTGGGAAAAAAATATTTGTTACAATTTTTTCTTGTATATATTTGTCAGACTTTTATCTATGGGGAGGGATCACTTGACACAATGGTTATTTTGACAATCTTGATAATGAGATTTCAAATAAATTCAAAAAAATCTTAAAAATAAAAAAAATTATAGACATCTCTTTGAACTTATAGATTGATCACATTTTAAAATTTTATGTCACTTTAATTTCATTTGGTGGTTCATCAAAGAATATTAAAATTTATGTAATTTGTAACATTCCATATTTAACGATCTTTGATGAATTACCAATATAAATTGTATTAAATTTAAAACATGATCAATACATAAGTTCAAGATGATGTCTATGAAGTTTTTTCTATTTTTTAAAAAATTTGTCAAATTTATTTGAAATCTATTGTCAAGATTGTCAGAATAACCAGTATCAACTGATCCCTCTCCTTTATCTATATGTTCTATATTTATGTAAAATATATATCATCTATCCCTGTAATCAAACCGTAAACAGTATGTATTATCATTTTACTATTTCTCCAGATTATTTATTCTTTAATTATATCACATCCAAACGCCACAAAGCTCAGCTTCTATTGCTATTGAAAAATCAATAGTAGTATACAAAAACGTTTAACAAAAGCTACATTCTTAGAAGGCCACGTCATTTTTTTTTTATTTATCGTCCGATGTTTTATTTGGACGGTTGTGATATAATAAGACTTTCATTCTTTTATTGCGTGACTAAATATGTAGAGTTGGAAATTAAATAGAGCACTATTGCATCCCTTCTCAAATATCAAACACATCTTCAACTCTTCGTGCCCATCTCTCCCTGTTTTTGCCCTCTTCTGGGAGATTTACATCAGTGACGACAAGATGGAGTTCTACAAAGAAGCAATAGTTACCACCATATATTTATCCTAAGTACATCTTCTCCTCTATTAGGACGGAGCATTTAGGGGTCAGATTTCAACATCTCATAAAAGTTCTATTTCTTCGTTTTCTCATCTCCATTAAATATATAATATGTTATTACTTGATTAATATTATTTTAATATTTATTGACTGAATTTGAGAGCAATTGTATTTTGAAGTGGGCCAATGAAAAGACTTTTATATAAGATAACAAATGCTTCTTCTCCTGTCCTGAGTATCCTAAGATCCAATGTAATTCTCCATAATTCTTCGGTGCCCATTTCAGCATCTCTCATCAACTTCCAAGGGTAATTATATTTATTATTCTTTATTTGCCTTAGTTTTTATTTCGATTATTCAATTTTCTTTGATTATTCATTGCTATATGATTTTTTATATTTCTATTCTCTTTGGTTCTTCCCGAATTGGAAATCGTTGATGTTGATAATCTGTTCTTTTGTGCAGTTAGTGTTGACATCCATGTGTTATTAGATTCAGTTGCAAGTTTACAAATTCCATCGCTTAAATTTTTTTCTTCAATTGTTGTGAATTATTGTTTTAGGGAAGTTATGTTTCTTCTAATTAGAGAATGATTTTCTATTTTATTACGGATTATACTATATTTGAGAGACCCGTCATACTTAACGTGAATTATTCTTTCAGGGAAGTTGATTTCTGATGTGTTGAAGTTATGCTAGCTACAAGCCTACAATGCTTATTTGCAGTCTCAACTGCCTCTTCAATGCTTGATTTTTTTTATAGGTGAATTTAGTACTATAAATGCTCACATAATTCAACACAATAATTTTATTTTGTTTTCTCTTTAGATTGTCTTAGTAAACTTTTGACAATAAACACTTCATGTGTATCCGAGAAGACATCATATGCATAGGAATTTTTATTTTTGCAACCTCTTTTACTCCACAAATTATTGAGGGGATTACAATTTAAATTTTACAAGTCATATATACAAGTAAATTACTGTCCTAATAGGTGTTTTTTTTAGGATTCTCCTCTTTCTAATACTTCTAAAACCAAATCCATGTTATACGGTTAGAACAACCAGCATTGTTATCAATGTTGTTCTCATTAGTTTACTTAAGTAACTAGGCCAAATTAGAGTGAAAATTGTGGTCTTAATTTATGTTGAAAAGCCGATTAAAAATATTAGATGATTCTAAATTAAAAAATTGCTACATGCTGGCCCTTTACATGACCACTTTATCCACCTTAATGTCATTTTGGGATGTTTCTCATTTATACTTGAATTAAATTATTTGATTCTTATTTCTCAAGGTTGCAATAGTAAAATTGATGCATTTTTTGAACTTTTACATCATTTTTCTTTGTAATTTTCTAACAATAATACATAAATTTGACAGTAGTCTTTTGTGCTCCTTATTCAAACTTCAATTGAACATATTTTCTTTCCAATTTGTAATGTTTCTTGCAGCTACAGACTACGTAACTTCGCAAATGAACATTAATTATTTATTCCTTTTGACAATTTATTTTTCAGGTTGAGGAAAAAACTTTGGAAGTACGAAAGAAGCCAAGGTATGATTTTTATCCCCCTCGTGAAAATAGGACAGTCTTGAACTAATTAGTTAATACAGTCGAGATTTCTAGTGTACTTATTCAGAATCTGAGATTTAGTTTTAAAAATTGGACTCTTTGGTTTTGCAAAATTAGCATCCAGGCAAAAAAATATATATATAACGGATGTTCAGATTGAATATTCTATTATTTTTGTTCAAATTCATGTCTGCTATATTAGTTAAGTTGTCCTATATATAGAAACTTGGTACTTAATATTTCTACAAACTTGATTTGTCCTCTTTTTCATAATTGATTGTTACTTATCTTTTATTTAAACTTGATTCATTCTCTTTTCATAATTAATTTGTGTAAGGAAATTTTCTCCTGATATTTAGTTCTGATTAAGATTACATAATTAATTACAGTAAACTTTTTGAAAAACCATTTTTGTTTCCCAAATCCGAGGTGGATGTCATAATAAATTACAGCCAATTTTTACAATTTCGAAATTTGTGACCTTTTCAATTTAAAACACCTACTTTTAGTCATTTGCTTCGTATCTTATTTTACTTTTCTGTGATTCACAAACTGTAAAGTTCAATTTTTTTTCCATTTCTTATTCTTTCTTTTGTATATTCAGAATCGTAGTTTGTTCTTGTTCTACTTTTTCTAAGGGAACACCCAAAATTAAGAAGGAATAGATCGCATGTTGCAGCTCAGAAAGAACACACAGGATGCAACAAACGCATTATGTACTGATTAACACCTTCAACACAGTAATACAGAATGGAATTTGCGCAAAAAATCAAAAGCAAAAAATGCATTCACATAGAGCTGTCAATGGATCAGATTCGGATTGGATTGGATATAGTATCATCCACATACGAATACACTAAAAATTTGTAAGATCCATATATGGATCTATATCCAATTAGAATTTAAAGATCATATATCAAATTTTTTATTAGCGGAAATTGGATCAGATTCAGATCATATATCAAATTTTTTATTCAAATATTTAAAATATTAAAATACATATTTAATATGAATAAATCGGTCAGATGCGAAAATTTATATGTCCAATAATGTATGTGTAAATTTAATCTTTAGTTTGAATCATACATTGATTGATTTCAAAAACACTATAAAGATTGTTAGAAGATTCGACCATGTATTTATGAATCCCGTAAATTTCATTTATTTTGCCTTCAGCAATGGATAAATTTTAATTTAAGTTCTAATTCTCTAGCAATTGTCTCCTCAAAAACTTCTCTAGGAATTGTATCATAATCACTGAACTCTATACAATTAGAAAATTCCATCAGATGCTGTAAGATGGCCTTGCAACATAGTTAAGCAAATAAAGCGTCCTGCACTTCATTAATTGATGGCCTTTCAAACTGGATCATGTGTGGTACATGCCATTTATTATAGGCCCATGAAATAGCAGGTAATATCAATAATTAGAAATCTCTAGATACTTGCATAGAACAAACGGAGTAGATTAAAGATAATGGGATCTGAAGGTGAATTGACGGCACAGATCAAAGAATTGTTCCCAACTGTAACAAACCCCATTCAAGATTTGTATAATAATATATAACTATATGTAGCCATGATAAAATTTTGGACTATAATTTTATAAACTTAGAAAGAAAAATTATTATATTAATAGCAGTCCCTGACTATTCACACACAATGGTAAAAGATATTAATAGCAGACCCTGACTATTCACACACAATGGTAAAGGAGCCCAACGAATACAGTTCATTTTGGTTTCCTCTTTTTGAGTAGAGGCAAGCTCTTACCTCACTGTTTTAGAAAGGAATATATGTGTAATTTATTATTTTTCAGGGGGGTAAATGGGAAAAATTTTGTGCTATAAAATAATAAATATGTCATTTGGAAATTTTAATGTTTATCAGGCTTTGCAATAAAAATTGCATACTATAAGATATTGGCTTCTTTAGGCATAGCCTATGAGATATTCATAATCTTACACACAAAATATATTCAAAGCAAACCAATGCTAAAATACTCAACACATATCAAGATTATTAAGTTAAAAAAAATGAGGGCAGTAGTAGCATACACCGGGATTGCGACTTTAACAATCTTCCTCATTGTCGTCTGTAATATAATTCCTCCGGCAAAAGGACAAGATGTTTTCTCTAATGCTCAACCAGCTATTGTACAAACAAGCACAATATATGATAAGGCAAAATCAATAACTGGTAAGCTCTCATTTTCCAGCACTTCATTTCATGAATTTGTTCTATTTTTTTAGTTAGTTAACTAATTACATAATCATTTTTAACCAATTTTAGGGGGCAAGATCAATGGCATCAACAGAGATCAAGAAAAGAAGGTAATAATTGCGTTGCCAAGGAGAGCCAATATCGCAGCCCACCTTTGGCCCTTTTTGCCACCATATCCATAGATTATGAATTTTCCACAAGTTCAATTGGCGTGCCAAGAGAAGGGGTTGCAGTGATTATTCTCAAAGATGTGTATTGTGGATCTTATTTCCAAAAGTTCTAGTTTGTATTAATTTGTAATAAAAAAAAGATATCAGTTTATACAAATCAGTCCATTACAATTTATACAGAAAATCAACATTAAAATTGAAAGGCTTAAATTTCTCCCTGTAGTCTATATAGCTGTATACATTTGCGATGCATGATCATGTTCTATAAAAAGAGCAGAGCAATATTTGTGATTCAATGAAGAGAGAGAAGACAGGACTCCAACTTTTAAAAATAGTAGACCTCCAGTTTTTTTTTTTATATTTCCTAATTAAGAGGGAAAGGTGAGAGAGAACTTATATCATTGATATAACAGAATTCCTTCCATTATTTATTACCATCAAATGATAGCATGAGATGATCCATTTTTTTTGTGCCATATTGCCAGGCTCCATATTCATGTAGCAGGTTAGCTTTATTCATCCTTTTATTTGATTGAATGATGTGTTGAACAAATTTGAGGACTTGATGCTTTCAATCCTCCTAATAAAATAATATTCCCTAATATGATTTTGATATATGTTTCTATTAAACTGTGTAGCTGACTTGTTATCCTATTTGATTTCTTCAATTAGGCAATTTAAATTGATTGTGATTTTCTTTCGCATTTACATACTGTGCACTATCTGCATAATGTGAAACTCCTAGATATCACGCATAGCTTCACAAAAGCATGAAATTATATGTAACCTATAGAAACACCAATAAATCATATATCACCTAATAAGTTTAGCCAATTATCATTAATAACCCTATTATCATTGGACTATTAAGATCTTTTATTTGTTTACATTTTACCAAAGTTAATCTATCTTGATTCACAAGTAAAATTATAATACAAAAGAAAGCCATTTCACAATTTAACAATCGGATATTAATATTTTATTTGTAAAATTTGGTGAATTGGGGAAGGATAGAGGCAGTCAGAAATTGAGATAAATCTATTGTAATTTTGAGATGACAATTAGTGTCCGGGTAGTTTTTCTAGTGTAATTTTGACTTTGGATGGTACTTAGAAAAATTTATCCAAATTTAAATATTCTAATCTTACTTAGTTTATAGTTTTTTATCAGAGAAATAAAGTATGATTGGAGCACATATAATCGACATTGAGCAATTAGTCAAATCTATGATAAAAGAACGCGATCATGGCTGGTCAAGAAGTGAAAGTGGTGAACTTGGAATTGGTAGACCTCTAATTTATAGAACCAACAAAAATCTCCGTCATAAACACAAGAATGCTTATCAGCCAATCATGCTCTTTGTGGGACCATACAACCATGGAATTTCAGGTGCTCATGCTATGCAAATGACAAAGTAGAAGGTTCTAGATCTTATTCTTAATTTGAACCCTGAAAGAACCTTACCAGATTATTTGGAAGCAATGATTCAGCTAGAGAAATCAATTATAAGTTGTTATGCATATGAGATTAATTTGGACAGGAACAACTTTGTAAAAATGCTTTTGCTTGATGGATGCTTTGTACTGTTGTCCCTTCTTGGGACAGAATGGCACACACCAGATCTACAACAACCTGAAGACATAATTGGAAGACTTGAGGTTAGCATGCACAAGTTGATTTTAAATCCGGTTTTGAATGAAAAACTTACTCAACATGAAGCAAAGTTAAAGACCAATCAAAGTAACACCATGCAAGAAGATAACCAAGAAGACACCTATCCCATTACCCAACTATACAGTCTAGATCTCTCACATGATTTCCTACTCCTCGAAAACCAAATTCCCTTCTTCGTTATATCAAGGCTCTATGAATTTATTGTAGGTGGAAGCAGCATGAATACAGATATTCTAACTAAAAAAATTGTTGAGTTTGTGGAAAATTCACTTCACTGCTATCCAAAAGCAATTCAAAAGCATAACCGGCCAAAAAAGTTTTTTCATTTGCTTCATCTGTGTCACTTCTACTTCAGACCTTGCATTACAGCAGCCGAGAGCTATGAGAGCCAAGTAAAACACCCACTATTTCATGATGGCCAGCAAGCAACACAACAAGCAATTCCACCGCATCGGGCAACAGAATACCATCAAGCAGGGATTGATTTTAAGAAAAGAAAGTATTCTTCTGAAAATCAGCATTCCCTCCTTAACATTGTATTTTGTAATGGCACAGTCGAGATTCCTGGATTGAAAATTGATCGAAACACACAAACCCTGTTCTGCAATTTACTCGCATTCGAACAAACTTGTCCTTAATTTGGAAACTATGTTACCGCATACATTATATTTTTCTGCAGTTTGATTAAAATGCCAGATGATGTATCGCTACTTATCAAAAGAGGTATCATTGTGCACCAGCTAAATGGTGATGATGAGGTATGAGACCTTTTTAAGATGATTAGTGAATGTGTTGTCTCTAGCTTCAATAGTGACAATTATCTCAAGCCTCTTTGTAGCGAAATTGAAGCACACTGTCGAAGTTGGAGACCTGTGTTAAGGAAATTGGTTAGCTCAATCACTTCAAAAGTTTATGGTTGGACCCAAACAAGTGAGTCATCTTAATCAATGATGACCACATCTCAAAAAATACATGCCTACTACAGTTTTCTTTCTTTCTTTCTTTTTTATTTTGTTGTATTTCCATAAATATGATTTTCGCAACACTTATATATATAACCTAAATTAATAACTTTCAACTGTATGTTTGGTTTTTTCACATTTATGAATTCTCGGAACTTTACATGGAAAAGAATTGAAAAAAATACTACGAGTCATATTTGTTGTAGTTCCTTCTCAAATAGAGACTCAAAATATGTAATTTTCCACCCTTTCCTCTTGAATTTCTAGCATGTTACAATGGCCTGCACTTTTGTCAACAAGCCATAATGTGCTCTTAAAAGTATCTATTTTTCCTCATATAGTTTTGTAAAGACCAATTTAATTTGTCCTCTCAATATTACTTTGGGAGGAGATCCCTTGACAACTAATATTTTGATAACCTGGACAATCATTTTTCAAATAATTTCAAAATAAATTTTAAACTTTTTAAAAATAGAAAAAGTTTACAAATATATTTGGTAACTTATACATTGATTGTGTTTCAAATTTCATGTAATTTAAGAGTTATTTGATATTTCATCATTTGTATTAAATTTTAGACCGTTGAAAGTTTCATGTTATCTTGATTGTTTTTTATGGAGGAGGAGATGATCTTTAAATTGCATAAAATTTGAAACACAATCAATCTATAAATTACAAAATATGTTTGTAATTTTTTTCTATTTTTAATAATTTTTAAGATTTATTTTGAAATTATTTGAAAAATGATTGTCAAAATTATCAAAATATTAGTTGTCAAGGGATTCCCACCCTATTACTTTATGCCAACAATAACTACCAATATTTCACTATTTTTAAAGAAAATGCAAAACAGAAAATGTTAAATGATATCTCTTAATTATCTACAAATAAATAACATCGCAGAGCTATGAATACAAATCTTATAATAGCAAAAGTTTGAAGGAACTTTCAAAGGACGTGAGTGAAACACTATTATCAACGAATGCACAAACACACACCAAAATTCAAAGACATGTATGTTACTGAGGAAATATAAGAAAAATAAATATATTGGTTACTTTAGATTATCCATTAATGTTGATGTTAATACTTTGATTCCAACATGCCAAGTGTCTGAAGCCCAAATATATAATGTCTAAACCGAGTCGGAAACACTAAGTGGTGACCCCAAATATATAATGGCTAGGAGCAAAAACATATATACCTTATAGATGGGGAGTGACTTGCTAAAAGGAGCCTCTCCTATGTGTAAATTGGTTACCCCAATTTACTTGTCAATATTCAATTTTATTTAAATTATTGGAAAATCCATTGTCTTGTCAAAATAACATTTGTCAGGTGATCCCTAATAATAATAGATATATTGCAATTACAAAAACACCTCTCTCTCTCCCTCAACTCCATCCATCCAGCAACATTATATATCGGGCTGCAATAGTGACATAGAATTACAGAGATTGTTTTATCATATCTTTTCATCATGAGGCCGGTAATTTAGAATAAAAGAATAACAAACATTTAGAAAAAGTCAGGGATGTTGTTCAGCATCAAGCTAGCCCTCAACCCAACAAGGTAACAACAACAAAAAAAATAAAAAAGGTAGAAACAAGCATGCAAACAGTAGCAGCATTTAAAAATCAAAGAAGGATTATTATTGTGCCCTAATGGCAGCAATAATAAAGAGAAATCATGATGATTCTATCTGATAGTTTGTGCATTTTAATGCATTATTGGCGTCATAAGGGGAAAATTTAGTTAACACCAAAATAAAATGTCATCAAGCAAAATAGAAAGAAAACCAATGGAAACAGAGGAAAGTTTGCAGCTACAAAAATCAGCAGGCAATAAAAAATGAAGTACAAAATGTTGTGTGGCCTTTCTTCGCGGCCCATGCATAAGGCATTAGCGTCCTCGCTCACGGGGGAAGAAGATGCAGGTACATTCCTACGCGTATTTGCATGCTCAAGGACTTATTATTTAGGTGATTGTGAAAACTTTTATTTTCCGATGGATGCAAGCCCCCGTTGTTAATTACCTCAGCTCTCGTCTCGAGAACCGCTGATTAATGGGCTAAAATAATCAAAATATATCAATTGGATTCATTGCTTTTGTTTTCTCCCATCAAATTTATTTTATTTTTGATAAAATTGTGTGAAAGTAGTTTATTTATTAGCATGGCTATTTAACCTTCCCTTTTTTGCTTTGTTTTATGTTATACTTAATGGTACGTCTTAAAAAATCGAAGTGACCAGAACGTATAATTTTTAATAATAAGACTAAAGACGTATAATCTAAAGTCAGACAAACGTATAATCTCTCATAAATCAGAGATCGAGGATGTATAATCCTATTGATCCATAGAGTTCGAATATGAAGCGCACTGCCAACTCGATACTCAAGGAACCGGAGTGTTTAATCTCTATAGAGGTTCATGCCAAAGATAAGAGCGTATTGTCCTAAACAATCTATTGACCTTCCAAATCCCGAATCTGAAGTGCTATGCCAATTCGAAACCTAGGAAAATTAGAGAATCGGGAACATATAATTCCTTATCGATTTCCAAGATGAGGAACATTAAATCTGAAGCGCACTGCCAATTTAACGTTCTCAGAACATGATTTGGTATGATTTGATATATTGGTATGTTTTACCAAGATTTGGACATGATTTTGGTCAATACTTGGCTTTCCAGGGACGTTCTAGGAATTTTGGTCGACATTTAAGCATGTTTTGCATATTTGGACACAATGACATGTTTGGTCAATGTTTAATTGTATTTTGTGCATCTGAACATAATGACATGTTTGGTCAATATTTAAACATATTTTGCACATTTTGATATAATGACATGCTTGGTCAAGTTTTAAGTGGGTTTTTGCATATTTACCCATACTGAAATGTTTGGTCAAGATTTGGACATATTTAGTCAATTTAAGTATGATTTGAACATTTTGAAATTTTGACATGTTTAATTTACTTTATCAAAATGTGACATGATTTTGTTATTTTGAACATTTTTAATTTGTTTTATCAAAATACAACATAATTTTGTCATTTTGAACATTTTTTTAATTTATTTTATCAAGACATAATTTGATCATTTTGAATATTTTGATTTGTTTTATCAAAAATATAAGAAGAACGTTTTATTTTGTTTTATCAAAAATATAACATGACTTAGCATCATAATATGGGCACATTTGTATTTTTTTTTTACATACTTGGCCAAAGATTTGGACACATTTGCATATTTGACATATTTGGTCAAAGATTTGGATATATTTGCACATTTGACATGTTTGATCAAAGATTTGGATACATTTACAGATTTGACATGTTTGGTCAAAGATTTGGATACATTTACATATTTCACATGTTTGGTCAAAAATTTGGGCATATTTGCATATTTACATATTTGGTCAAATTTGGGCATATTTGCATATTTGACATATTTGATCAAAGATTTGGGCATATTTACATATTTGACATATTTGGTCAAAGATTTGAATATATTTTGCATATCAACAAAATACAATTTTGTTCTTGTGACAATTTTATTTATTTATGCAAAATAATATACATGATATATGCTTTGAATTTTCTTAAAAATAAAAAAATAAAATCAAAATTGATATTTTATTGTCTCAAAAATATTTTTAAATGAAACTATGATTTTTGGTATATTTTTCATGATTTTTGGACTTAAGAAAATATTTTTATTTAATGCTTAAAGTTTATTTTCAAACAGATTAATATGAGCCGCTGGATTTGAGCCCATATATCAAGGTATGAACTTTAGTCCGATTTTTAAAGCAGCTTTTGAACTAGGCCGTTGGATCAAAAGCGCGTGTCAGGCCAGCAATGGGCTGTTTGAATTTCATCAAAATTTGTACTTTGAAATGCATCAATATTCGCATTTTTCTTCTCCGACCTTGATCAAGGCCCCGCCGGCATGGGATCTCTGATCGGAGGGTATGGTTGACATCGTCGGAGCACAAGAGTCCAATGGTGGTGATCTCATCATCGGCGACAACCTAGATCATCGGGGATGAGGGTAGCCACCTCGGTTTTGGCCGAGGTGTTGCTGAGATGGAATTTTGATGAATTTCAGCTGATTTTGAGCAAATTGATTCAATTCCTTTGGCATATAGCATTGTTTAGATATGTTTAACAAGTTTTTAAAATTTAATTTGAGTTTAAATAATCAAATTTGTGATTTTCACCGTTCGGTACCGGACTGGTTCCAAGGAGTTCGATACCGAGTGGTGTTTCATGCCTTTTCTTGTAATTTTTTTCTCAATTAACTCTTTCAAGAGCATCCTTGAGTGTATTTCAGCATGTTTCAATGTTCGATTTCATCAATTTGGATGTGCATTTCCTTTATGCACACTGGGCCATTTCGGGCATTGGTTTCAATTTGGTTTTCTTTTGATTTTTGTCACATTTTTCTTGAATTATCTATTAAAATGTGTTCAATGAAGTCAATAACAAGTTATGAAATGTTTTGATATCAAATTTTCACATATTTTCCATTTTTACACAATTCAATTTCATTTTTTATTTTTTTGGTATTAATCCAGAGCTGACTCAGTTTTGATTCTTGACAGACCCAATTTCAAAAATTCATATAAAATCATAGAAAATCCCAAAAATGGTAAATATTTGTGATTAGATGCACTCAAACCCATTCTAAATTTCCATAAAATTTCAAATTAATTATATATCCAAAAGGCATGTTTTTGAATTTTTATTGAACTGGACATAAATGATCTCAGCTAAACAGTGCTGAAAAATATAATTTGGCCTAATCTGGGTGTTAAGGACTGTTTAATTATTCAAAAACTTTTAAAACATCACATGATGTGTTACAAGGGTGAATGCATCAATAAATTTTGGATTTTGTATTTAAAAGAGAAAAGGAGTTCTCAGTTTGACCGGAAAATGACTTTTTTGAATTTTTAGACTGATGAGATTTGAAAATTCATAACAATTCACAAAAAATTCAACAAAATGTAAAAGTTGGACTGTAAGTTAATATAAAATTATTCTACATGCCTGTGAAATTTCATGAAAAATGGACAACCAAATTGACAGATATTGACTGATCTCTCAATTGGTCAAAAAATGGCATTTGCACGGCTCAGACCAGCATGCATATTTATTGCTTTTCTTCTGCTCAGATTCGATTTTGAGTATCCAAACATGTTAAAAATGCAAAATAAAAGATCAAGGAGAGAAACAAAGCCAGATTTGATCAAAATTTCATATAATATTATATTTAATATAACAAATCAAAATACATCATTACACAAATATAGGGCTTTGGTTTTCTATGAAATTTGGCAGCATAACAACTTGTATAAAGCTATTTTTGAGCTTTATATTGCCACTGCACATATGCACAGGGCTTGAGAGAAGGGTATGAACATGTGTCCATCCCTATTGAACCAAATTAGCATATGTCAATTGGTTATTATATGCTTATCAAATTTCATAGAAAACATACATAATTGAGCACTTGAGACCCAGTTTAGGCACCAATTGAGCTCTATGGAGAAAGAGACACATGTGCACCTCCCAAACCCGAAAGTTTAGCCATCTCACCCATCAAGGTGAGACTAACTTCAGAGCTCAAATAGGACTAAACTAAGCTTAATGATTGGCATCTCTGTCCCTTACCTAATTGTGCAAACTTCTTTCTTCTAAACTGAGCTTTGTTTTGTGAAATTTGGGTTTGATTTTGGTTTTGGCAAAGCTTGAGCTTATGGGGGTCTATCCTCTTTGATTTTCTTCTCAGAGGGTTTATTTATAGCTCAAGGAGCATGGTTTGAGCTTGAGGGCTGAGCTGGCAACATCCCAGCTCTTGATTTGATCAAACAGCCGAGATGGAGCCCGACAGGCAACAGCTGGCCTGTGGCTCGTCCTTACGAGATTCCTCCAGCTAATTGGCGCCCAGGTCATCCCATAGGATGCCCACACATGCCCCTATGCACATGCTGGGACAGAGAGAAGAAAGCCGTTGGATTTGTCTTCTTCTTGGGCCGGTTCACCATGCCATTTGGGTGAGGGTATTTCTCGAACATTCCCTTACCTTGCTGCCGTTTGACATGCTATTAGAACATCACTAAACGTGTTCAAGGCATTATTTTGATCACTTGAGCAACAGGTCGTGCCATTTAACCACACCCGAGTCGAACCCGAGCACCAAGTGGTGAGCCTATCATCTCACACCAAATTGACACCTCAAACAACATCGTGGAGGTACTTTGAAGCTTCCTCAAGTGTTGGTTTGGCCTCTCGAGTTCTTAATTGCCCAGTCCATCTTAGGGCCGAGATACTTTCTGAAGGATTTCATGATGCAAATCGGATAAAATAAAAAAAATTTAATCCGATAACATCTAAGATCGTTCTATTATTGCTAATTTATCCATGTCGTAATCATATACATATTCTTACAAGAGGGAATTTTATATCATACCTATGATCTTTAAGGTAGCTTGATTCCTCTGAGATTCACCTTGAATCCGAAATAAGAACAGTGTCGAATTCGTGCTAGCGAACTCTCTTCCGTGTCTAGCTTTTCACCAGTCAATTAATCGATTGTATAATCAATCGATATATATTTTAGCAAAATGTTTTGGAGGAAAAACTCTAGACTAACTTAAGAGAGAGAGAAGCCTGATGTATATATATTTTTCTATTATTTACAGCAATTAAGAAATATAATTAGACTCTTTAAATTCGTATTAAAACATGAATAGAATTCGAAACAGCACATCAACTTCTGACATTTTGTTACTAAAACTATCATAACTTTCTGTAGGGAATTCCAAACGACTTGAAACTTTCACCGTTGGATTCTAGATTTGAAGGGATACAGAATTCATATATCATATGCCCAGATTGGTTAATGTTTGCCCCTTCAAATTCTCATTCAAAGTTGCCTTAAAATCTATCTATTTTGTAATCCGAATTTAATGGTCATAATCAAAATTTGTTTGGGCTTATTCTCTTCTCAATTTGCTAAAATATGTTTTGGCCTTGGGCTTGGGCTTGAAATAAATTTATATTTCATAATATTCACATATTATGATATGTGCAACGAATATTATTCTCATAATATGCACATTATAATATATATTTATTTCCCTGCTAGTCAGCCGCATCATGTGACATAGTATTTATTTCTTGTTTCCCGTTCAGTTGGTGTGACCCATATTGAGGATCTATATTATGTTGGCAATGAAATAAAATATTTAATTTCATAAACTGTAAGCGGTATTCTAGCTATACATTATAGCAACCCAAATAAAATAGACGTTTAGTAATCCTTTTACGAAACGCGATCCTTACAGTAATGTAACATTTGTCATTACTTGTGTCCATTTCTTGCCTTATGATATTCTGATTAACATACAAAGTAGGACTATGTCATCTTTGTATTATAATCATTTCTTGATCTCTATTAAGCAAATTATAAAATTATAACTGCACTTCAGTTATATTGGATCCATTTATAATTCTACTTTACCAAGGGGCCCAAAATATCATTTCTCATTATTAATAAGTGGCAATGATGCTATTGACATATATCATTTTCCCGCATAAGTTACATATAAAGAACTATTATTTTTATCACCACTTCTTACAAGTTGCTTTTAATAATAATTACATTGTACATTCCTCATGTGAAAACAATATGTCTCAATCTTGAAATCAGAGACACGATGAAAACATTAATGACACTAACACAATCCATATATTGTTTCATCTATTAGATCTGTTCAATATATGAAGTATTTTATATATTCGTGTTATTAAATGATAATCTTTTATCAATGTTTACAGAACTACAACGTACTTTTAATCAACACGACAGTCTTATATGTCATATTAGTGTTCCTGCTAATATGCAAGACCTATGAATATTTTAGTGTTGTATATTTATTTACTTAAAGTCCTGCAGTTCAAGACCAAGTGCATCTTCTTGAACACTTCTAAATATAAATATAAAACTCATGGAACAAAATGTAAATCACATTCAATTCATAAATATAACATATATAAATGATAATCAACAAATGATAACTTTTAGAACACAAATCTAACACTTTCTCATTCGATTTTCTCTCTGTCTGGTTTACTATTTTTGCTTCTGTTTGCGGCATTGAACTCTCCTTAGGGTATAGATTAGATGTCCAAAATGGTTTAGTTTAATTCGCTTTGTACGCCCATACTCCATTTTTGAAGCCTTAGCCGAGCTTCGGAGCTCGAGGAAGAAGAAGGAGAGAGGGAGAGTGTTTAATTCAAAGGTTTTTCTTTGTTTGAACTCGGTTCATATGCACCATTCTTTAGCTTGGAACCTATCAGAGAGAGAGAGGGGATGCGCTGCGTCCATCTTCTTCTCTTTCTCTTTTTCCCTCGCTGGCGAAGCGCGCCTGGGCACTGGGGCCCATTAGCAGTGAGACAAAGGGGGTGGGGTCCGCTTGTCGGGTTTAATGAGACTCATCCCTCAACGAAAAATCGAGAGTGAGCTCATAAGCATGGTTCACATGAGCCAAAACACAAGGTCAGTGAATCGGTTCACGTGTGTGTTCATTCAAATCCCAATATGTGTCTTGTGTGTATGACAGGTGGGTCCGGGGACTTATTCAATCATTTGAGAGCCCCAGTTTGCACCCAGAATGTTGTATATTCCCCAAGTTGCACATAGAATTATCTCTAGCTCTGATTTTTCTGTATTTTCTTTATTCTTTTCGGTTTTTATTTTATTTTTCATATAACAATCCATAAAAATTCACTGAAAAATCATAGAAAATGTATTCTATGATTCTATTATTTTTAGATAATATTTTTGGTATTTTTGGGTATGAAATTAGGCATTAATTTCACTTAATTCATTATTTGCACAAGATTAGACATATTAATCTCATACAATTAATATTTGGCATAATTACTCCAAAGAATTATTTCTTGATTCCAGGGAATAATATTTGGGACATTTTTCATGAATAAAATTCATGATTTTTGGATTTGGCATGGTTAATTATATGAAATTGTTTCTTGATTTCATATAATTAGGGTTTTGTGCATATATTTTTTTGAACACATTTGAAAGGGGTTTTTTGGCATAATTATTTCATGAAATTATTTTTTAATTTTAAGAAATAAATTTGATGTGTGATAAATCATGAGATTGCTCATAATTTCATGATTTAATATTTGGCATGGTTATTTCATGAAATTATTTTTTAATTTCAAGAAATAAGTTTCTCATGTGGTGAATTAATTTGTGTGTATTTTTTGACAATTTTTTAATGGCAAACAAATGCATTATGAAGACCCCCTCAGTAAAATATCATGAGTCTTTTTTCAACACACTATTCTCTGAGGCCCATATAAACCTGTACATGGCTCACATGCACCGAGCAGCAAGCTGCTACAAATTTTATGGCATCATTTGCACAAAAAGAGGGAGAATGTAAGGAAGAAGAGAACAGAACAGAAGAAAGAAGAAAGAAGAAGAGTGGTGCAGGGATATACATATTATAAACCCTTAACTGGAAAACCCTAAAGCCAAAGTTCTTGTACATTTTTATTAGGCTACAATAGAGAACATTTTTTTTTAATATCATCGTTCTTATACTTTTCACATCATCAGGTCTCACCACAATAATACAATGCATATTTAAATAAAAAAAACACAAAAATAGCATGCAATAAACAACAAATAAAATACTTTACTATGTAGTAGGTGCTAAATTGAAAAGAAAAAAGGAAATTTTATCAAGGGAAGATATAACAGAAGAATATCAATAACTGATACTGAGGCTGGTGGAGCAAGTTCTTCTAGAAGTAGATAGACATATTACAGTAGTAAATTTGAAAGTTGGAGGATTGCCTTAGTGCTAGTGTGGATGCAGAGAAATTATCATACTACTTTTTAACAAAACATGCAGTTCAACAAAAAAATTTACATGTAAACAGCATACAATACAAGATCGAGTATAAAAAGGATAGAGCAGACCCTGAAAAAAAAATGAAACTACCATAAAAAGTAACATTAATATAGATGAAGTTTTTCAAGTTATAAAGCATCATAAACAAATGAAACAGGTATAAACTTTGTTCAGAAGATCCTCAGTAAATCTCACGAGTCATGATTGAATTTCATCAAATTGTTCTTTGGAGTTCATATGAAAATGTACATATTTCCAAGGTATCCTTCTTAAGAATTCACAGCTAGTGCTGCAGTTTCTCTGCCATAAAGCAAAAATATAAGATTTCAAATTTTCCACATTTCCCTCCTATTAAATATCCAACCAAACAATTGAGGTGGAACAAATAGAGAAGGCGAAGGATGTACTGCATAGCATGGTTTCAAAAGGGCATGAGTGCAATGCCATGACTTAACAGTATTCTTATAAATGGTAATACAATTTGAGAGATGGAGAAAGAAAATGATGAAATGATATATTATTGCATTATTCTGATTCTCAAATTACAATTCTCAATCCTATTTATACAGGGCTTAACTAGCCCTTACTTATTACTATATTTTCGGATTTTCCTATTAAGGCTCTACTAACCGTTGTTACATTTCCTAATCTATCCTATTACACTTGATTTACTTATAGCCATTGATTAAATCTGAGATCAATCATCCCTGTTATTTCTAACAGATGGGCTGTGCTTCTCCAAGTTCCCTAGCTTGGCAGTGAAGAGTTTTTAAACTTTCCTTTGTAAGCATCAGAGGACAACTCTTTCTTCAGAGCTAACCTCACTTTCTTAGGGTTCACCAGGTGGTGCTGGATAGCATCATTTCTAAAGGACACTAGCCTGATTTCATTCTATTGCCTTCCGTTCCGTTCTTCCCATTACCGTCTAGCCAAACAAGATGTAAGTAAACCTTGGAGAAATAATTGTTGTACATTCTCACCGAGCTTCAACGGAGAACACATTTTGTTTAAAATCTCTGTTCTTATACCAATTACATCATCACCAGGCCTTCACAACAATAGACAGAATACATGATTATATAAGAAGAAAATATCATAACCGAAGATGAAAGGTAAAAGCTCTTAAATCCAACATAATTACTTTAGCAACTTGATCGAAATCCAGATATTTGAACCACAGGAAAAAAAACAAAATTTTGTTTGCTTTACAAAAGAATAAATTTGGAATGAAGAAAACAGAAAAAGCATCAGAGAAATTCCCAGTTAGACCAAGTCTTCATCCCTTTAGAGGGTTACAGATTTCCCTTGTCTACTTTCTCGTCATCATTTGCATTACATTGCCTGATCAACAAAATCTCCAGGGTTTATGGACACAAATCAGCAAAAATTAGAAGCACAAGAAGCAATGCTTCAGTTTCTGCTGAATCGTTTCAAGAAAACCAGTCACTATACGCATTATTATCAAAGAAAAGAGCATAGAACAAATATCAGATCAAACAATGCACTACAGGAGATGGTGTACCACAAAATCGAACGCGAATTTGATCGAGGATAGAAATCTAGGAAAGATAGATTTAATTATACCTGAGACTGAGCGGCATCGGTAGAGCACCATTTGTTTGTGGATTCTAGGGTTTCTCTGCGCCAGTCCTATGGAGATCAGAAATTCCCAAACATCAAACTGAAAGAACGGAATGGAAACACACAAAGGGTTTCTCTGCGTCGGTGACACTGATGCTGCCTTGTTAACACACAAAGTGGTTTTGGGCCTTAACCCTGAAGGAATTATAAAAGGATGGGATTTTGATAATTTTGACAACTATTACATTGATAATTGTGATAATGAATTTTTAAATAATTTTTAAAAATTTTTAAAAATAGAGAAACATTTACAGACATATGTTTAAAGTTATAGATTTATTGTATTTTAAATTTTATGTAATTTAAGTATCAATTGATATTCCATCAAATATCATTAAATATGAACTTTTGAAAATTTCATTCAATTTTAATGGTTTTTGATGAAGTATCAAATGACATTTAAACTGGTTGTGATACCTCGCGATGTTTCGGTACAATTTATTTTGTTCGTATTGTGATTATATGCTAAAGTGTATATTTTTATTATTTAACTTAAATATCATTAATATACATAATAATTCATTTAAGTTGTATAATGACAGTCATGTACAAAATGAGTTTGCATAATAAAATCATTAATATATATAATAATTCATCTAAGTTGCATAATGACTATACTGTACAAAATTAGTTTGCATAATAAAGTTATTAATATGCATAATAACTCATTTAATATGTATAATTAAGCCCGCATCGATGACGGTATCAAGAATCATATCTGTCCAGTTCATTAATTCCATATTAATTTTTTTTAATTACAATTACCACATTCCTAGGAAAGTAAATTTAATTATTATTATTATTATTATTATTATTATATATATATATATATATATATATATATATATATATATATATATTCCATAAATGTCACTTATGGGTGATTCTAACATTCTTCAAAAAGGTTGGTACTCTGCTATTTTCACAATTGTCATAAGAACACACGCTTATAAATGAAAATGAGAAAAAGAGAACAAAAAATTGCAACTCTAGATTTTCTAAGTTGGAGACCAAAAATATACAAAATGAGTTACCTGAGTAGGAGCGAATATAGCTGCAACATCATAAATTGGGCCCCATTGATTTTGCTATATATCCAAACATATGCTTCCATCAGCATAAACTACAAATTGAAAATAAATAATTAAATAACAGATAGGTTATCTAGTAAAATGTCAAGCAAAAAGTTAAACAAGTAGTCTAAAAGCAAGCTTTCAGGAGATTATATGAACGTAAATTGAACATATTCCATAGTCCATTAGCGCTTTGTGAAATGTGAATCCACAAAATTGGGCCGTAACATAGAAAAATCTCTCTCTTTTTCATGTTGAGCCGTGGAATGAAAGAGAAACAAAGGAAAATGCTGATGTTCGGCGAAGTGGTGGGACGGACTTGAAGCACCTTGTGTTGTGTCCGTTCGATGCGCAGATATCCAGTAGACGATGTTCGATGCTGGTTTGAATTTTACTGTGCGTGTGGGCCAGCGTGTTGCACTGCTTTTGCCTGTTGTATGACTGATTGTTAGAGGTGGCAATTGGACAGGTCGGGTCGAGTTCGGGTCAGGTCAGATTAGTTTGATCAAGAAGGATTGCCGGGTTACGGGTCGAGTTGAGTCGGGTCGGATCGGATTTCGGATCGTCTAGCGTCGCCTTTTTTCAGGTCTCAGGTCATCTCGAGTTAGTTTGACTTTTTGAAAAAATCAAATCGAGTCAATTCGGGTTGCAGGCGAGTTGGGCGGGTCGGGCAGGTTGGTCAGGTTTTTGTGTTTTGTCACTTTTATAAGTGGCAATTAGGCAAGTCGAGTCGAGTTCAGGTCGGACCGGGTCAGGTCGAGTTAGTTTGATCGAGAAAAATTATCGGGTCACAGGTCGAGTTGGGTCGGATTTCAGGTCATATAACATCGGCTTTTTTCGGGTCTCGGGTCATCTCAGATCAGATCAAGTCAGGTTCGGATCAGTTTGATTTTTTAAAAAATCGAATCAGTTCAGATCATATGTCAGACGGATCGAACAGATTTAATGGATCCGAGTGATATAGTTATTCCAATTTGTAAGTGCACTGAATCTGAAATTAATTGATATGAAATAATCCAAGTCATGTATCTATCTGAAATCCGAAAGTAATCTGAATCTGATTTATCTGACCGGCCCCATTTGCCAGGTCTAAGTCCCATAAACGCAAAGAACGAAAAAGAGATGGAAACATTTTTTTTTAATATTAAAAACTTGTGGCGTCAGTAATATTTTAATTTAATGTTACAATTTTTAATGTCAGGATTTTCTTTTTTTCACATTTATATTTTAAAATTCAAAAATTTAGATATTAAATTTAAACTGTTGATTTTACTTATTTTATGATATGATATATGTGTTGATATAAAATTTTGTAATCCTATGATCGAGCTTGTTTTATACTAGATCAAAGAATTAAAAGATGAATGAATTTAGTTAATTATGTGATAAATTAAGTTTAGAACATTTTTTTTTATTGATATAGTATAAAATGAGTTTGAAAAATCATACAATTTTACAGGCACACATTTTTTCTGACCGACGGTTGAATTCAGCGCTAGAATTTAAAATAGAAATAATATACACTCTTAAATAAAGTTTGGAATATATATGTTGGGGTCAAGTCTTTACAATCAAGTTACCAGTCTATCTTCTCTCCTCTTTAAATTACCAGCCCAACAAAAGAGCTGCCATTACACAAAATTAACCCTGAAAACAGGAAAAAGAGAAGAGGTAGATGATCAAGCTCATCAATGGCGTCTAAGAGTCCAATCTTCTTTCTCCTCCTACTTGTACATCTCCTTCTCACAGCAAAGGTGGCAAGTCAAGCATACACCATGAACATCACCCTATCTCAACTCACACTGAGTCCATCTGGTCCCTACTCCTACATGACATCTCCTTCCGGTGAGTTCGCATTCGGCTTTTGCTCCCCCGGGTCAAACTCCTCCCTCTTTCTTTTAGCAATTTGGTTCAACAAAACCTCTTCCGCACAACCGATCATTCGGTTTGCCAAGAACTCAAGTGACACGGCTGCCCCGATTCTAGCCCCGGCAAGGTCAAAACTGGGGCTAACCCAAACTGGTGACCTAGTCTTGTCTGGTCCCACCTCAGAAACAATCTGGAGCCCGGGACCCGGGAATGCCACCCATTTGGCTCTTCTTGACCAGGGTAACCTAATCCTCTATGATGACACTGAATTGGCCTTGTGGCAGAGCTTTGACTCCCCAACTGACACTCTTGTGCCGGGTCAATCATTAGTTATGGATTCAGCCCTCCGATCCAAACTCACCGACTCAGACTTCTCGCCTGGCCATTTCAAATTGGAAGCCGGTAAAGACGGTCATCTGGCCTTCTACTTAGTAGTACAGCCTTCTGACCCGACCAGTAAACCTTATTGGTCATCTAATAACAACAATTCAGGAACGAACCTCATGTTTGATCTATCTGGTTTGTTGTATTATGAGCTTGCAAATAGTAGTTCCTCATTTAATATGAGTCAGTACCCTGCTAAAAGGTATTATCAACACGCCACAATCGATCCCGATGGCGTATTCCGTGTCTATGTTTATGATAAGAATCTTTCAAACAAGGATAATTGGTCGGTTGTGTATGAATTGCCTGAGAATGCTTGTAGCATGTCAGTTGATGTCGGGAGTGGCATGTGCGGCTTCAACGCATACTGCATTCAAAGCTCAAACTCAAACCCCCCACGGTTGAATTGCTTGTGTCCTGAGAAATACACTTTCTTTGATTCCAATCGTCCTTACCTCGGCTGCCGGCCTGACTTTGCATTGCAAAATTGTAGTGCGGATGATGCAACAAATTTCCAAATTGTGGAAATGCTAAATTCGGATTGGTATTCTGCCGGTGACTACATGCACTTTGTTACTGAGGATGAAGGTGTGTGCAAGACATCGTACCTCATTGATTGCTTTTGCTCTGTGGCAATATACTGAGGTAACGACTGCTGGAAGAAGAAGTTGCCTCTTTCCAATGGTCGGCAAGGTATTGATGTGGGAGGCAAGGCTCTGATTAAAGTGCGAGTAAGTGGTACATCAGTAACCCAATCATCAATACCTGTTCCTGGTTCATTTAGTAAGAAGGATCAAGCCAATTTGGTCATAGCCGGAGCAATTATGCTTGGTGTCTCTCTCTTGATCTTAATTGCGGCTGCGGCAATCGCATCTCACTACTTGTTGCACGGTAAAAGAGGTCGAGAAATCAGCAAGTCAATTTGAGTCCAATGGGGATGAACATGAAGATTTTCAGCTACAAGGACCTCCATGATGCCACCAAAGCATTCACCGAAGAACTTGGGAGGGGCTCTTTCGGGATTGTTTACAAAGGAATTATAGAACTGGGGGACCATCCAGTGGCAGTTGCAGTGAAGAAACTTGATCGGCTGGTCAAGGATGGCGACCGGGAATTCACAAACGAGGTCCAGTCAATTGGACAAATTCACCACAAAAACCTAGTCAAACTTTTCGGATTTTGTAAAGAAGGGCCATACAGAATGCTTGTGTATGAATACATGAGCAATGGCTCCCTAACCAACTTCATTTTCAGAGCCACAAAGCTAGGATGGAACAAACGAGCCCAAATAGCAGTCGGAGTGGCTCGGGGCCTATTTTACCTCCACGAAGGATGCAGCTCTCAGATCATCCACTGTGATATCAAGCCCCACAACATATTGCTAGATGATAGCCTCGTTCCGAGGATAGCAGATTTTGGTCTTGCAAAGCTCCTGGGGGTCGACCAGACGCGAGCCACCACTTCTAACATACGGGGCACAAAAGGTTATTTTGCACCAGAATGGTTCAGGAGCACAGGCGTCACGCCAAAAATGGATGTCTACAGCTTCGGCGTGATGTTGTTGGAAATTGTGTGCTGTCGCAGGAACATTGAGCAAATCAACGAGGAATATGTTCCACTGACATACTGGGCTTATGACTGCTTCAGTGATGGGAGGATAGACCTTTTGATTCAAGGGGATGAAGAGGCTGAGGCCGACATTGGACAAGTCGAGAGGTTTTCTAAGGGTTGCAATCTGGTGCATCCAAGAGAACCCAGTGATCAGGCCAACAATGCATAAGGTGTCACAGATGCTGGAGGGAGCAGTGCCCATAGCACCACCTCCAGATCCTTCGAGCCACATATAGAGTTTAATTACATTCATAGCAATAGCATGCTTATAGTGTGCTTACTGATGTATAATAGCTTCTTCAAAAATAAGAAATTACCTTAGTTTGAGTAGCAATGTTGTAGTGAGCTTACCGATGTATTTATCTTCTTTTCTAACCTTGCTCCTGGTTGCATCTGTTTTCTTTTTTTTTTTTCCAATATCACTGCACTGTACTCCATTAATAGTACAAATGCTATTGTATGGCCTTCCAAAATTTGGCTTCAGCACATCAGATCATAATATGTAGATGGCAATGCTAACTTCAGAGAAAAGGTATAAACAAGGATAAGAAACGGAGAAAGATCAAGCAAATACAACAGATGCTACCAAAGCACTCAGCCTCTTGCACCGATTCAAAAAAGGGCCCAAAGGCCAATACAATATCCAAACCTCCATCAGAAACGGAGTTATACACTAAGAAAAAAATGAAATTTTGTACAAAGTCTCCCATCATTTTTATCATGCATCCTTAGAATAAACATCGAGCTGTAGATGTTAGATCAAGAATGGGGCTTGGGTACATGTTTTTTTCACCAGTGCCCACCCAGCCTGTTCAGTATCAGTCTGTGGTTGACACCCGCTTTTCTCTAAGGGGGTCACTAGAGAAGAAATCTTCTCCAAATCCTCCACCTTTTGCAGAAATGGCTCTATGTTGTTCTTGTAGTAGTAGTCAAACTGCAGAGAGAGAGAGAGAGAGAGAGAGAGAGATCAGCAGCTATGTTTGTATGAAAAAATGACGAGTGCCAGTATCCAAAACAATTTCAAGGTTTGCAAATAGAGAGAAGTCTGAAAATAGACCTTAAACTACTGATGCTGGCTCAATCAAACCCCTCAACTTTATTTGGTTCAATCAAACCCCTCAACTCTTGATTTTGATTCAACTTGCACCTTCTACCGCAGCTTCCTTCACTTTAAACAGAAAAGGCTGACATGGCAGTATGGGTCATTGGGTTGATTCTAAGTGAGAGCCATATCGACTATTAAATTGTAAAAATTAGTAATAAAATTATTTTCCTTCTCTTTTGAGTTTTATCTGTTCTACACCAGATTACCAATCCCAACATTGGACTCTTCTTTCTTTAAAAGTAAGAGAACCAATCTGCTGCCCTTTCTCTTCTAGTTGCCAACCTTAACCATATTCACTTCTTTTGTCCATCTCCTCCAATTCTCCTCTCTCCCATTTTTCTTAAACTATTCTCATAACTAATTTTAGTTTACTCTCTCATAAAAGAGTTGTTTGTTTCTAATTGTAGCGCAACTAATATATTGTAGCTAGTTAATGGGCTTTGCTCCTTCTACTAAAGGTAATTGTTATATCAAAATGGTGATACGTTTTTTGTAAATTGTTTAGAATCTAAGGAATTTATAATCAACTACTTTTTTTTGTCCATCAGAACATATTTGAAAGCTGGCTTTTATATTTGCTCATCACTGCATGCTCATACATACATCATATTTAAAAAACAAATGAAATTTTATTCTGTTTCCTAATGGTCAAGCACGCTGCATATTTGGAATGCATACTTCTCAGCGTTCTTAGTTAAATTTAAATTTTTTTGTTAAGAGCAGATGAAAAGAAATGGATAACTAATAACTGAGGCATTAAAAAACTTTATGAGGAGATAGTTGAACAGGCAGGGTATATATCATTAGTAACCAAATAAGATTAGCAAGCCTTATCTAATATATTTTCATACCGGGCATCTTAGAAAAAAAGAAATTAGAATAGCTCTTTTATTTTTCTTTTTGGTTTATAGATGAAATAAGCTAAAATTTGCTGCAAGGTTATGAACTGAGGATGTCTTGGGATGACCTGACTGAGGAGAGATGAAAGGAGGGAACCTGTGGGCCCTATTGCCTCATATAATTTTCTAATCATTATCAGTTCCCTATTTGAATTCGTTGTGTTACTTCAAAAGCTCCTTTAGTTAAAACTGACGAAAGGCGCAAGTTAAATCAAAAACAAAAGTTGAGGGTGTTGATTGAATCAAAACAAAGTTAAAGGGCTTGATTGAATCAACGCCAATGGTTCAAGGGCTATTTTCAGACTTCTCTCTTGCACATATAGGGACACTTATCAAAGCTCAAAAATTAAACAATACAAATGCATCAATTTACTAGTGAGACATACCGCTTGAACAATTTCTTCACGTTTGGTGAGTAGTTGCTGCTGCTTAGTGATTCCTGACTGTCGTACCAACTCTGCCTCTTGGATTAGTCTCCCACCCTTTCAAAGGCAACAGTAAAAAAGAGAAGAAAAAGATAGCTTTCCTGTTAAGTTACAGTAAACAATGAATTTCTTATTTAATGTCTGAGATACTAAACACCAGGCTTAACCAGGTTGTACACAAACTGCAAATTGCACTCATTATATTATGTATTTGGCAATAACCCAAGTTTTCTATCTTCACTGACATTATTATGAATTTCAAAGTGACTAAATGAGACAACCATTTGGCTCGGTGGTGAAAAAGGGTTCAATCTGGTAATATGAACAGTTGCCACAACTTGGCAAAATGTCCCCTATAGCTGTACTAAACTAAAATTAGCAAAGTGGATTTACATGTTGGATTTCAATTTTATATGTACTTATGAAAAGATTCTGGTTGAGTTAAAGAAGTCAGGTGAAATTCAGTGATTTGTTTCTCACCATTCATGTTGTGCTTCAGTTGCATATTTGTAAAATTCACAAACAAAAAAAAAGAAGTTGGTATTAATTGCTAGTAACAGAAAATCTTAGGGTCTCATCTGCAACATGGGGTGTTGTTGCAAAAAGAAAAACAGTAAGATCAAGTTTTCTATCTAGTATTCATACCTTACAAACCATGACTTCTGCCTCTTTCTCTCTTGGTTCAAGAAGCTTTATTTTCTGTTCAATCTGGGACCGCAGACCATTAAGCTTTTGAGTCTCCTCTGACAATGTTTCTTCTCTTTCTTTCTCAGCCACCTTTAGCATCTCCTCAACTTGTTGCACTGATGAATTCAGGCAACAACAGTAAAATTAAAACAAAGTCCATAAAAAACAAATAATAAGCTACTTGATGCAGATAGAATATGAACTTTGGTTGTTATTATTTTCCCTTTAATTTGTTCTTCCTTTACGGCTATTTTGCATCGTTACACACAATGGCCATACCACACACACAAACCTTTTCCTTGCCTCTCAACTAGCTTAGCTTCAAGTGTCATGACAGAAACATTTTCATCACTCAGTTTAGCTTTTAGTGCCTTTATTTCCTTCTCCAGGGCTTTGTTTTTGTTCACCTAAAATTCAAAAACAAAATGAATAAATAGAACTTTCTAAACAGGAAGCCAACAGTAAGACATACAAGTTCTTGACATTTTGAATGATATAAATCTAATAATAGAACTTGTAAATAGACCATACTTGCTCCTGTAAGGTTTGCATCTTCTCCAAGTGCTTACACAACTTCTCATGTGCCTACATTGATAACAAGCTACAGCATTGTGCTTCTTTAATTAAAAAAAAAAATTAAATTAAGAAAATAAACCTGCATAGTTCTGAGGTACCTAGTTTGAGGTAGTAAGGTACCTTTTGGCCAAAAATGGAAGAGAAGTTTTAGCTGCAAGAAGGTCCTTGCAGAACTGACATGTAGATACATAGCTTCAAACACACACTAAGATAAATTGTGAGCATGCCTGTACCTTATTGTAAATCTCAAGAGTTGCAGATTTCTCTAGCACCTTCTGTGTTGTCAATTTCTCAGAGTTCTTTGCCTCAGCTCTGGCCGATTTCTTCTCCTCTAGTGCTGCCTTTTTCACAAAAGAAATAAGGTGCATTGGTACTTAATAAAATTGCAAAACTACAATTGAACTAATGTGGCAAGGAATTTCAAGAAAAAAAATAAATTGAAAGAACATATTTTATCACAAGATTTTAGCAACTATTATTCATTCGCAAAGCTATTAGGAGTCAAAATAGGATTAATTTCATCTATGTACTCAAAGATTTTTAAAATAATGAAGTAAACAAGAAATATCATGCCTACAGCCTACCCCTGAAAACAGTGGCGGATCCAAGATGTCAAAGAAGGGTGGGCACAATCTTAAAGAAGTGGACCTATCCATGACATTATGACGGATATAAGCCTAGGCACATTCAAACTAATAGGCTATATGTATTAAAATTATAACTAAAAATCAGAGGATTATAATAGCTGTTGAAAATTAAGCCTGGGCATGGGCCTAGGCTGCCTATGACTAGGTCCGCCCCTGCCTGACAAAGGTGAAAATATGATCTATATTATTCCTTGCACCTTGTCTTTCAAACATCCTAGACTACAGCTTCTTTCTCATAGTTCCTAAGTTTTATCTATTTAGATAAGGAATATGAAAGTAATTTGAACACGATTCATAGATCATGTCCGGAGGGCTATACAATGTTCCTCTGAAAGGTATGATGTAGGCCAATGGACTGCTTCTAGTGATTTTCTCGACAAACGTAGCTAACCAGTCTTTTAGTATGCTTTAGTCAAACAAAGTGCTTTGTTTTGTTTACTTTTCCAGAAAATATTCATAAATATTCATGATGAATCATGTTATGAGACCTACCTGTAGCTTATCCGGTGACTGAACAATTTGAGAAGATAATTTTGAGATTTCTTGTGCTTCATTCATTAACCGAAAATCAGCTTGAGATATCTGAAAAGAAATTAATAGAAAAGACACAATTAACAGAAATCTAGTAGCAACTATACATTTTTACTTTATCTGTTCACTTATATTCTTGCTCTATGTTGCAAACTAAATAAGGGAATCTAAAAGGAATACAGATAAGGAAACGCTGAGTCCTGATAAAGTATGCAGGAAAATTAGATTATTTGATGGCTTGTTGAATAATTAAACCTTCTTGAAAGAAGCTAATTGGGCAAACCTCCTGGTGAGCAACAGAAATTGTAATCCATGCTGCCAACATGTACCACAAAGATAAATAACGATAAATTAATTTGAAACCTGATTGTTGATTGCATCAATTTTCTCTTTGAGCTCCTTTGCGTGGGTCTTAAGAGACATTTGTTGCTTGTTGTAATTTTGGATTGTTTGTTCCAATTCCCTCACTTCTGCATCCAGTTGCTGTACCACTGGTTCCTCCATTTTCACCTCTATTTCATGACCTTGTATCGCATTATTAAGCTGTATGCCACACCAAGTAAGTCGAATGTGAAGTGCATTTTGATAATCTCAGATATTGCTACTACCAAAATTAACAAATAAATTTTCTAAAATTTTTTTGTCATGAAATAGCATGATAAATTTGAGAACTTTTTCACTGAGGTCCGGAAGGCATTGACCAGCCAGTATTATGCAGGTACTGCTTCAAATACCAACTTGCATTGTCCATTTGAAAGTAGGGCTAAATTGGATAATTTCAATAAAACTCAAACTAATTTGCACAAGCAACAGTGAACTAAGGCGCAATTGGGTTAAATTGAACCTTAATTGCACATTTAACTCCTTAGTTGGCCTCTGGAACAATTTTGAGCTTTTTCAATTTCTTGGAGCTTATCAGCAAGAGAAAAATAAACCTTCGATCACCTAGTCTCAAAACCTTCAAAAGTTAGCACCAAAATAGCTTTTCCAACGTTAATAAGAAAAAAAAATTAGCTCTTCTCCAGGGAGGATTGAGGATGAAGCATGGAGTCTGTTTGAAGATATCAAGTGATTTAATAGAGGTGTTTCATATAAGTTTGCTTAATGGTTGCTTTCCTTTGTGTAGTCCAGCTTTAGGTAATACTTCAACGAATCCTTTAGATTTCTTACCAGTTAGGCATCGGTATGGGTTGTACAGTCTAGTTAGGTTAAAGAGAGTAGGTAGTACCATTTGAAATGGTTTCCACTGGATGGTAGTTGGTAGTTTCCTTCTATTGTGAACCTTGTTAGTTGTTACGCAAATTTGAATGAAAGCAGTGGCTAGTTCCACCTTTTACCAAAATAAAAGATCAATCCAACAATTACTTAGGTTGATTCTTTTCTGTGGGCAGCTGACACCCCCCAAAAACTATTCTAAGAAAGGTAAAGGCAGTACCTCTGAGATCCTTGAAGTGAGCTCAGCTTTTCTATCCTCAGAATTGGGCACCTCATCTAGCAAGGGCTTCAGCAATTGGAGCTTCTCGTTTCTGAATCATCAAAGCATAGAATCGGAACCAAAATTACCAAAATTTCACAATCTAACAATTTGAAGCATAGTTTATGAGCAAAGTGGTGATACAGTAATTTCAAGTCAACAAAGAAATGCAAATATACCAGTTCCTCTTGTTACCCAATAGAGATCAATTACAAATATACCGAAGTAATTTTATCAAGGAAGAAATAGGGAGATTTTGAACTGTCAATGAAAAGTGCAATATTGTACTGATATTGAAGTTTAATTGGTGCTACTGGTACATCCCATGTTTATCCATAGATTGAGGCTCAAGCAAAATTGTATTGAGAAAAGAAAATAATTAAAAAGAGACCAACTAGCACTGGCCAAATTTCAGCCAGTATATATTGCTATTGGTGTAATATAATTTAACCACAGAACATAGAAAGAGCATGTGTCACCTGTAATAGATAAAATTGACAACAGCACTGAGATGTTGCAATGTGCGTTTGGGCTTGGGATCAGGACGCAAAAGATCCCGAAATGTGAATGCATGGTACTGGATGGAGGCGAAAAATGCCCTTATTTTTTGGTACAGATTTAGTACCCGAATGGCATCTGCATGCTGGGATGGATCTTCAAGCACCGTCAGAGCTTCAAACCCAATTTGTGAATCAGGGTCATTTCTGGTGAAATAAAAAAAGGGATCTGTATCAGGACATTATTAAAGTCTCTTGGAAATCAAGATTACACTGTTACAAGTTACAACCATAATCTATTGCATTTGCAAAGAAGGGTTGATGGAAACCTCACTTTGAACGCAGAGGGACACTTGCATGTTGGGGCTTGCCTAGAACTCTTTCATCAGACATATAGTACAGGAGAGAAGGGCATTGGTTGATACCAATTACTATAGAAAAGAGAGCAAAGTGAAAGCTATTTCTTTACAAATTTACTGCAATAGAGAATATGACCCGAATCGAACTCAACCGGAGAGAGAATTTCTGGCGAGATGGAAAAATGAACCTATGTAAGAAACAAGTTGGGAGGCGGAGTCGGCGCTCAGACATGAAGAGGAGAAAGTTAGGGACTACGTTGACAACCTGGCAGAGGAGTGAAGGCCTTGATGCGGCCGTCAAGGGGACAAGTGGGGGAGTCTGTTATATGGAGGCTTTCCTCTTTTCTTTTATTTTCTTTCATTTTCTCATGTTATTTTCAATAGAGCTAGAAGGAACTATGCTTTTACGAAGGAGATTTCACATAGATAGAACATGTTACACCTGTAAACAAACTTTTCAGATCTAGCTGGTGCCACCTAAACGGAAGGTATAGGCGGTGTGTTACGTTTGGAGTTGTTGTTCGTTCACTTGTCCCCAATAGAAGAATGAGTAATTCCTTCCCCTGAGCCCAACACTTTTTTGGGCTTTTGTTTTTTTGCAAATATAACAAAAAAATGAAGCCAAGATGTATTGGAAAAAAGCCCCTAACTTCATTGAATCTGTGATAACAGTTAACTGAATGCCTGACAATTTTGATGGGAATGAGAATCCAGTTTATGAAGAAACTTCAAAACAATAACCCAATCTACAAGTGGGCCTCTATTTTAGGAAAAGGAAATAAGGTAGATTACTCCAGATTCAGTTCATTTACAACTGAAAAGAAAAGGGAAGTTTTATAAGCTGGATATACTAAGAAATGAAATCATACGTCTCCAAATAATGACAAAATCATAAATAAATAACCTTTCCTAGTTGAATTTATCAATTATCAGTTCTTAATTAGGTCTTATCAATCTCCTTTTTCCAAATAGGAGATGAACTGTGCTGAGAAAAGAACTACCCTGATGAATAAGGTATGGTTCCAGTAATGGTTATATTGCAGACGCTCATCATTCATTCTTAACCTTTCTAAAATCTCTAGGTTTTTCGTATTGATAGATCATTGAGTTCTCTTGAGGCTTTATCGAGCATAAAAGCTACAATTCCATAGGGTTTCGTCTGTGTTCCCGACAAACCTCCTAAACAATTAGGTTCAAATAACAAATCCTGAAAAGTATTTCGACAGATCCTCATCATAGATCCCCTTATTTCGTTAGAATATAACAAGATCGTGAGCGACGTACCTGAGCGGATCGATGTAAGCGAATAGGTTGGAGAAGATGGCGCAGAGAAGCTCGGCGGAGGGCTTGGCCAGGTCAGCTGTGTTCACCGCCGCTATGCCCTCCTCTTCCAGCGCTCTCGCTATCTCCGCCGCCGAAAGCTCCGGGAACGAGAAGTTCGCCATCTCTCTCTCTCTCTCTCTCTCTCTCTCCCGCTCTTCTTCTCTCTCTCTTCACTACTCGCACCACCCGACAGTAGCGAGTGGTTTTGATTTCAAAATATTTCGGCGGTTCGAGCCGGGTTAGATCCACCTCTACTATTCATCAATTCACATTTTTATTTATTAACATTAATTATATATTTATTAACTCAAAATATAATATTATCATTTTATATAAAATATATATATATAATGTATATAAAATAATTAAATTTTATTAATTAATAATAATATATTTTTAATTAACATATACATATATACATAATTAACGTTGATAAATTACATAGAAACCATCCTTTTTCTTTAGTTTACTTACTTGATAAAAAAAAAAATTCAATTCTCTTTGGGGGAGAATTTCGCTAATGAATAGGCATCACTGAATCCAATCCTGGTGTTAAGAATAAAAAGGAAGATGAGACTCAAAGTTTTTAGTATGGCAAAGGATGGAACCAGACCAGAGAAATAATGTGTTGATTGAAAAAGCAGTTTTGGATGCAACATCACATGCTTAGACTTAGGGATGACACTAACAAAAAATGACATTTTCTTTAGCGGACAATGTAATTCTTCTGGTTTCTTCCTTTTTCCATTCTCGCTGCTGTCTTCACTGCTAATACCTATTTCCATACCTTCTTCATGCTTCAAGAGGAAACTCTATGTCACACACCGGGGCAGTGCAATAAGAGCTCGAGAAAGGTGGAAAAAAGTGTCTCTCGCATCTTCTCTTTTTTCACTAATATAAACATTGGTTCTGTGATGCTTTGAGGCACGAATTGGATTCGAACCTTTTTATTTATATATAATTGCAGCTAACTGCTGTAGCTCGAAAAGAAAAAAATAATAATAATTGCATCGTTTTACCTATATTTTAGATATATTAACATTTTTTTCTGAAAAAATATATACATAAAAAATATAGCTTGTATTTCTTTAATTTAGTTTCAAAATATATATAAACAATAAATAAATATATTTTATATTTTATGTATGAATTTTGATGATATTTGAGTCAAAAATAAAATGAAATTGATTAAAAATATATTTAAATATGTTTAAATGTGTTTTAAATATATTTTATGCAATTTGAGATCAAATATAGATTTTAACTCATTTATAAAGCTTCAAAAATATATACAAACATTAGAGTAAAACTAGTTAACTCAAATTCATCGAATCGAATTTAACCGAGAAATTCAAGTTGCTCAATAATTTTTTTATATTAAAATCATACAGTATACTATAATTTTCTATTTTTAAAGTTTTTAAATATATGTTTCATATTTTTGAAATGGTCTATTTTTATATGCAAAAATTCATTGTTTTATTATTATTATTAGAGTTATCTTAAAAAATTCAAAAAAATAATTAGAACACTCTTAAATAGAAAATTTTGGTATCCTATAAGATTTTGATATAAACAATTTATTGAGCAACTTGAATTTTTTGAGTGAATTTTGATGATATTTGAGTTAGAAATGATACCGAATTCATTAAAAATTCGCTTAAACATGTTCAAATGCGTTTTAAATCCACTTTGATGCAATTTCAGGTCAAATAAAACTCATAAATAATTGATATAATTCCAAAAACACATTTAAATATTAAATAAACATATATAACTGCTTTTGAGTAAATTTTGATGATATTTGAGTCAGAAATGATGCCGAATTCATTAAAAACGCGCTTAAATATGTTTAAATGCGTTTTAAATCCACTTTGATGCAATTTCAGGTCAAATAAAACTCATAACTCATTGATATAATTCCCAAAACACATTTAAATAATAAATAAAGATATATAACTTGTTCTAGAAGAATTTTGATGATAATTGGGTAAGAAATGTTGCCAGATTCATTAAAAATGGATTTAAACAGGTTGAAATTTGTTTTATATCAAAATTCTGTGCAATTTAAAGTCAAACATAGATCATAACTCATTCATATAATTTCAAAAGTTCCTGTAAACATTAAATAAAAATATATCACTAGTTATAGAAGAATTTTGATGATATTTGAGTCAGAAATAATGCCGAATTTATTAAAAACATGTTCAAACATGTTCAAATACGTTTTAAATGCACTTTGATGCAATTTGATGTTAGATATAGGTCATAACTTATTGATATTATTTCAAAAACACATTTAAATATTAAATAAAGATATATAACTGATTATAGAAGAATTTTGATGGTATTTGAGTCAAAAATGATGCCAAATTCATTAATAATTGGTTTAAACACGTTCAAATGTGTTTTAAATGCATTTTGATGCAATTTGATGTCAGATATAGATCATAACTTTTTGATATAATTCCCAAAACACATTTAAATAATAAATAAAGATATATAACTAGTTATAGAAGAATTTTTGATGATATTTGAGTCAGAAATAATGCCGAATTCATTAAAAACGTGTTCAAACATGTTCAAATGCGTTTTAAATGCACTTTGGTGCAATTTTAGGTCAAATAAAGCTCATAACTGATTGATATAATTCGAAATACAAATTTAAATATTAAATAGGGATATATAACTGATTATAGAAGAATTTTGATGGTATTTGAATCACAAATGATGCCAAATTCATTAAAAATAGGTTTAAACACGTTCAAATGTGTTTTAAATTCATTTTGATGCAATTTGATGTCAGATATAAGTCAAAACTCATTGATATAATTGCAAAAATACATTTAAATGACAAATAAAGATAAATAAATGGTTATGGAAGATTTTGACGATATTTGAGTCCGAAATGATGCCAAATTCATTCAAAATGCGTTTAAACATGTTGAAATGTGTTTTAAATATATTTTGATGCAATTTGATGTCAAATATAGGTCATAACTCATTGATAAAATTTCAGAAGTTCATATAATCATTAAATAAACATATATAATTGCTTTTGAGTGAATTTTGATGATATTGGAGTCAGAAATAACGCCAAATTCATTAAAAACGTGTTTAAACAAGTTCAAATGCATTTTGAATGTATTTTGATGCAATTCGATGTCAAATAGAGGTCATAACTCATTCACATAATTCGGAAAACATATGTAAACATTAAATAAACATCTATACTGCTTTTGAGTGAATTTTGATGATATTTGAGTCAGAAATGATGCCAAATTCATTAAAAACGTGTTTAAACATGTTCAAATGCGTTTTGAATGTATTTTGATGCAATTCGATGTCAAATAGAGGTCATAACTCACTCACATCATTCGGAAAAAAACACATTTAAATAATAAAGAAAGAAATAGAACTGGTTATAGAAGAATTTTGCTGATATTTGATTCAGAAATGATGCCAAATTCATTAAAAATGGGTTTAAAAACCTCAAAATGTGTTTTAAGTGCGATTTGATACAATTTGACATAAACACAGATCATAACTCATTGATAAAATTTCAGAAATATATATAAATAAATAATAAACATATATAACTGGTTATACAAGAATTTTGATGATATTTGAGTCAGAAATGATGTCAAATTCATTAAAAACGTGTTTCAACATGTTGAAACGCATTTGAAATGCATTTTGATGCAATTTCATTTCAAATATAGGTCATGACTCGTTCATATATTTCGAAAAACACATGTAAACATTGAATAAATGTATATAACTGTTTTTGAGTGAATTTTGATGATATTTGAGTCAGAAATGATGCGAAATTTATTAAAAACGGGTTTAACGTTGAAATGTGTTTTTAAATTATTTTGATGCAATTTGATGTCAGAAATAAATAAAGATATAATTCCCAAAACACGTTCAATAATAAATAAAGATATATAACTGGTTATAGGAGAATTTTGATGATATTTGAGTCAGAAATAATACTGAATTCATTAAAAATGCGTTTGAACACGTTGAAATGTGTTTTAAATGCATTTTGATGCAATTTGATGTCAAATATAGGTCATAACTTATTGATATTATTCCAAAAACACATTTAAATATTAAATAAAGATATATAACTGGTTATAGAAGAATTTTGATGATATTTGAGTCAGAAATGATGCCAAATTCATTGAAAATGCGTTTAAACACGTTGCAATATGTATTAAATGCATATTCATGCAATTTGATGTCAGATTAGGTCATAACTCATTGATACAATTCCGAATGGACATTTAAATAATAAATAAAGATATATAACTGGTTATGGAAGAATTTTGATGATATTTGAGTCAGAAATGATGCCAAATTCATTAAAAATGGGTTTAAACACGTCGAAATGTGTTTTAAAAGCATTTTGATGCATTTTGAGATCAAATACAGATCATAACTCATTGATAAAATTTCAAAATTTCAAATAAACAATAAATAAATATATATAACTGGTTATACAAGAATTTTGATGACACTTGACTCAGAAATGATGTCAAATTCATTAAAAACATGTTCAAACATGTTGAAATGCATTTTAAATTCATTTTGATGCAATTTGATGTCAAATATTGGTCATAACTCATTGATATAATTCCCAAAACACATTTACATAGTAAATAAAGATCTATAACTGGTTATAGGAGAATTTTGATGGCATTTGAAGCAGAAATGATGTCAAATTCATTAAAAATGGGTTTAAAAATCTCGAAATGTGTCTTAAATGTATTTTGATGCAATTTGATGTCAAAAATAGGTCATATCTCATTCTTATAATTCGGATAACACATGTAAACATTAAATAACCATCTATAACTGCTTTTGAGTGATTTTGATGATATTTGAGTCAGAAATGATGCCGAATTCATTAAAAACGTGCTTAAACATGTTCAAATGCGTTTTAAATCCACTTTGATGCAATTTCAGGTCAAATAAAGTGCATAACTGATTGATATAATTCAAAAACACAATTAAATAACAAATAAAGATATATAACTGGTTATAGAAGAATTTTGATGATATTTGAGTCAGAAGTGATGCCAAATTCATTAAAAATGGGTTTAAACACAGGGAAATGTGTTTTAAATTCATTTTGATGCAATTTGATGCCAAATATTGGTCATAACTCATGCATATAATGCGGAAAACACACGTAAACATTAATAAACACCCATAACTCCATTTTTTGAGTGAATTTTCATGATATTTGAGTCAGAAATGATACCGAATTTATTAGAAACTTGCTTAAACATGTTCAAATACATTTTAAATCCACTTTGGTGCAATTTCTGCTCAAATAAAGCTCATAGCTCATTGATATAATTCCAAAAACACATTTAAATAATAAATAAAGATATATAACTGGTTGTAGAAGAATTTTGATGATATTTGAGTCAGAAATGATGTCAAATTCATTACAAATGGCTCTAAAAACCTCGAAATGTCTTTTAAATGCATTTTGATGCAATTTGATGTCAGAAATAGGTCATAACTCATTCATATAATTCGGAAAACACAAGTAAATATTAAATAAATATCTATAACTGCTTTTGAGTGAATTTTGATGATATTTGAGTCAGAAATGATGCCAAATTCATTAAAAAACGTACTTAAACATATGTTCAAATGCAATTTAAATCCACTCTGATGCAATTTCAGGTCATATAAAGCTTCTAACTCATTGATATAATTCCAAAGACACATTTCAATAATAAATAAACATATATAACTGGTTATAGAAGAATTTTCATGATATTTGAATGAGAAATGATACCAAATTCATTATAAATGGGTTTAAACACGTTGAAATGGCTTTTAAATGAATTTTCATGCAATGTGAGATCAAATATAGATCATAACTCATTCATATAATTTCATAAATTCATATAAACATTAAATAAACATATATAAATGGTATTTGAGCCAGAAATAAAGCAAAATTCATTAAAAATCGGTTTAAAAATGTTTAAATAAGTTTTCAATGCTCTATGATGCAATTTCAGTTCAAATATAGATCATAACTCACTTATATAATTTCAGAAATTCGTATAAGCATTAAATAAATATATATATAACATGTTATAGAAGAATTTTGATGATATGTTGCCAAATTCATTAAAAATGGGTTTAAACACGATGAAATTTGTTTTAAATGAATTTTGATGCAATTTCAGGTCAAATATAGATAAAAAATCAATTCATATAATTTCATAAATTCCTGTAAACATTAAATAAACATATATAACTAGTTATAGAAGAATTTTGATGATATTTGAGTCAGAAATGATGTCAAATTCCTTAAAAACGCGTTTGGACATGTTCAAATGTGTTTTATATGCAATTTGATTCTATTTAAGGCTAAATATAGTTTCATTACTCCATCATATGATTCCAAAAACACATGTAAACATTAAATAAAAATATATAACTGCTTAAGTTTGAATTTTGATGATATTTGAGGCAGAAATGATGCAAAATTCAAAAAATTGGGTTTAAAAATGTTCAAATGCGTTTTAAATGCACTTTCCTGCAATTTCAGATCAAATAAAGCTCATAATTCATTGACATAATTTCAAAAACACATTTAAATAATAAATAAAGCTATATAACTGGTCATAGAAGAATTTTGGTGGTATTTGAGGCAGAAATGATGTCAAATTCATTAAAAATGGGTTTAAAAACAACGAAATGTGTCTTAAATGTATTTTGATACAATTTGACGTCAGAAATATGTCATAACTCATTCATATAACCCGGAAAATACATGTAAACATTAAAAAAAAATCTATAACTGCTTTGAGTGAATTTTGATGATATTTGAGTCAGAAATGACGACGAATTCATTAAAAACGTGCTTAAACATGTTCAAATGCATTTTAAATCCACTTTGATGCAATTTCAGGTCAAGTGAAGCTCATAACTCATTTATATATTTCCAAAAACAAACTTAAATAACAAATAAAGATATATAACTGGTTATAGAAAAATTTTAATGATATTTGAGTCAGAAATGACGCCAATTTCATTAAAAATGGCTTTAAAAACATCGAAATGTGTTTTAACTGTATTTTGATGCCATTTGATGTCAGAAATAGGTAACTCATTCATATAATTCGGAAAACACATGTAAACATTAAATAAACATTTGTACCGCTTTTGAGTGAATTTGATGATATTTGAGTCAAAAAATTATGCTGAATTCTTTAAAAACGCGCTTAAACATGTTCAAATGCGTTTTAAATCCACTTTGATGGAATTTCAGGTTAAATAAAACTCATAACTCATTGACATAATTCAAATCCACATTTAAATAACAAATAAAGATATATCACTGATTATAGAAGAATTTTGATGATATTTGAGTAAAAAATGATGCCAAATTCATTAATAATTGGTTTAAAAACGTCGAAATATGTTTTAAATCCACTTTGGTGCAATTTCAGCTCAAATAAAGCTCATAACTCATTGATATAATTCCAAAAGCACATTTAAATTATAAATAAACATATATAACTGGTCATTGAAGAATTTTGATTATATTTGAGTCAGAAATGATGTCAAATCCATTAAAAATGGGTTTAAACATGTGGAAATGTGTTTTACATGCATTTTGATGCAATTTGATGTCAAATACAGGTCATAACTCATTCGTATAATTCGGAAAACACATGTAAACATTAAATAACCATCTATAACTGCTTTTGAGTGAATTTTGATGATATTTGAGTCAGAAATGATGCTGAATTCGTTAAAAACGTTCTTAAACCTGTTCAAATTTAAACACTTGGAAATGTGTTTTGAATGCATTTTGATGCAATTTGTTGTAAAATATATATCATAACTCATTCATATAATTTGAAAAAAACATGTAAACATTAAATAAACATATATAAGTGCTTTTGAGTGAATTTGATGATATTTGAGCCAGAAATGATGCTGAATTCTTTAAAAACGTTCTTAAACACATGTTCAAATGTGTTTTAAATCCACTTTGATGGAATTTCTGGTCAAATAAAGCACATAACTCTTTGATATAATTCAAAACCACATTTAATTAACAAATAAAGATATATCACTGGTTATAGAAGAATTTTGTTGATATTTGAGACAGAAATGATGCCGAATTCGTTAAAAACGTGCTTAAACGTGTTCAAATGCGTTTTAAATCCACTTTGATGAAATTTCAGGTCCAATAAAGCTCGTAACTCATTGATATAATTCAAAACCACATTTAAATAACAAATAAAGATATTTAACTGGTTACAGAAGAATTTTGATGATATTTGAGTCAGAAATGTTGCCAAATTCATTAAAAATTGGTTAAAAAAACCTTGAAATGTGTTTTAAATGCATTTTGATTCAATTTGAGAACAAATACAGATCATAACTCATTGATAAAATTTCGGAAATTCATATAAACAATAAATAAAGATATATAATTGGTTATACAAGAATTTTGATGATATTTCAGTCAGAAATAATGTAAAATTCATTAAAAACATGTTCAACATTTTCGAATGTGTTTTTAATTCATTTTGATGCAATTTGATGACAAATATATATCATAACTCATTCATATAGTTCGAAAAACACATGTAAACATTAAATAAATATATATAAGTGCTTTTGAGTGAATTTTGCTGATATTTTTGTCTGAAATGATGCCGAATTCTTTAAAAACGTGCTTAAACACATGTTCAAATGCGTTTTAAATCCACTTTGGTGCAATTTCAGCTCAAATAAAGCTCATAACTCATTGATATAATTCCAAAAGCACATCTAAATTATAAATAAACACATATAATGCCATAAACACATTTAAATAATAAATAAAGATATATAACTGGTTATTGTAGAATTTCAACGATATGTCAGTCAGAAATAATGTCAAATTCATTAAAAATGGGTTCAAACACGTTGAAATATGTTATAAATGCATTTTGATAAAATTTGATATCAAATATAGGTCATAACTCATTCATATAATTCGGAAAGCACATGCAAACATTAAATAAACATCAATAACAGATTTTGAATGAATTTTGATGATATTTGAGTCAGAAATGATGCCAAATTAATTAAGAACGTGCTTAAACGTGTTCAGATACGTTTTAAATTCACTTTGGTGCAATTTCGGGTCAAATAAAGCTCATAACTCATTGATATAATTCCAAAAACACATTTAAAATAGTAAATAAAGATAAATAACGGGTTATAGCAGAATTTTGATGATATTTGAGTCAGAAATAATGCACAAATTCAATAAAAATGGGTTTAAAAACCTGGAAATGTGTTTTAAATGCATTTTGAAGCAATTTGAGGTCAAATATTGATCAGTACTCGTTGAAATGTGTTTTAAATGTATTTTGATGCAATTTGATGTCAAATATAGGTCATAGCTCGTTCATACAATGCGGAAAACACATGGAAACATTAAATAAACATCTATAACTCCTTTTTTTGAGTGAATTTTGAAGATATTTGAGTCAGAAATGGTATGAATTCATTAAAAACTTGCTTAAACATGTTCAAATACATTATAAATTCACTTTGGTCCAATTTCAGCTCAAATAAAGCTCATAGCTCATTGATATAATTCCAAAAACACATTTAAATAATATATATATATAACTGGTTATAGAAGAATTTTGATGATATTTGAGTCAGAAATGATGTCAAATCCATTAAAAATGGGTTTAAACATGTGGAAATGTGTTTTACATGCATTTTGATGCAATTTGATGTCAAATACAGGTCATAACTCATTCGTATAATTCGGAAAACACATGTAAACATTAAATAACCATCTATAACTGCTTTTGAGTGAATTTTGATGATATTTGAGTCAGAAATGATGCTGAATTCGTTAAAAACGTTCTTAAACCTGTTCAAATTTAAACACTTGGAAATGTGTTTTGAATGCATTTTGATGCAATTTGTTGTAAAATATAGGTCATAACTCATGCATATAATGTGGATAACACTTGTAAATATTAAATAAACATCTATAACTCCTTTTTTTAGTAAATTTTGATGATATTTGGGTCAGAAATGATACTGAATTCAATAAAAACATGCTTAAACATTTAAATAAAGCTCAAAACTCATTGATATGATTCCAAAAACACATTTAAATAATAAATAAAGATATATAACTGGTTATAGAAGAATTTTGATGATACCAAGTTCACTAAAAATGGGTTTAAAAACCTCGAAATGTGTTTAAATGCATTTTGAAGCAATTTGAGGCCAAATATAGATCATTACTCATCGATAAAATTTCAAAAATTCGTATAAACATTAAATAAATATATATAACATGTTATAGAAGAATTTTGATGATATTGCAGTCAGAAATGTTGCCAAATTCATTAAAAATGGATTTAAACAAGTTGAAATTTGTTTTAAATGAATTTTGATGCAATTTCAGGTCAAATATAGATAAAAAATCAAGTCATATAATTTCAGAAATTCCTGTAAACATTAAATAGACATATATAACTAGTTATAGAAGAATTTTGATGATATTTGAGTCAGAAATGATGTGAAATTCATTAAAAACGCGTTTGGACATGTTCAAATGTGTTTTATATGCAATTTGATTCTATTTAAGGCTAAATATAGTTTCATTACTCCATCATATGATTCCAAAAACACATGTAAACATTAAATAAAAATATATAACTGCTTAAGTTTGAATTTTGATGATATTTGAGGCAGAAATGATGCAAAATTCAAAAAATTGGGTTTAAAAATGTTCAAATGCGTTTTAAATGCACTTTCCTGCAATTTCAGATTAAATTATATAGACACGATATGTTTTCTTTTAATACCCTCTCCACCACTACACACCTTGCAATCAACTTAGATCGCATATTAATTTAGTTCATAAATATCAAAGGAGTAGAAAAAAACTAACTACTGAATTGACGAGTGCTTAATTATCTTATTATGTGATATAAATAATAACTAGATTTATTGACGGATGAATATGATTTCAAATTTCGGACATCTAATCCCTTGATCGGAACGAAAATTTAAATAAAAATAAGTTCAATTCAAAGATTTATTGGAGTTCATTCGGAATTGAATATTCTTAATTTGAATATATATAACGTCGAGGAGAATTCAATTGAAGAGAATGAAAAACAATTCACAAACTTGCCTTAAATTTACATAAATTATCATCAAAGTTTTTAGTTAGGGTTTAAAAAAGAAGAGTTAATAAATGATAAAATTTAAAACTAAAAATGAGAAACATACCGTAATAAAAAGGAGCACGAAAACAAAATTTGATCGGAACTCTTTGACGTCAACAGAGGTCTATAACGTGCTTTCGACGATCACCGCAGAAGAGAGAAAGAGGACAACGAAGTTGACCTTTCAGCGTCAAAATTGAACTCTCGTCAAATATCTACAATTTTCACATGATTCGATTCCGCTAAGAAATTTCACCGCTCTCAAATCACATTAATTATTTTCGTGTGGTCTTCTCTTCGCCATTTTAAGACATATCAGTAAATCTGATTCTATTGGATTCATCAAATATATATAATCCTACCATAAAATAATTCTCTCGTGAAAATAAAATCAAATTGTGCGGGCCCACCTGTCAGCGTCTCGAACAGTAAGTGGTGAATTCGCCAAGACCGTACACGACTACACCACGATGCGAGTGACCGGGCAACTCAAGAGTCCCTTGATCACGTGTCCCGCAGATGCGCTTTTAGCAAAAGTAAACTGCCATTACTAAACAAAGACATCACATCAGAACCGTCAGATCACAGCCACTGCATGAGCTTACAATGACTCGCAGGACATGTTACCTTAAATTTTTCCCATAGCGCCACGAAGCAATTGGCGGGAACAATTTCCAATCACCCGCCCCCCTCCAGTTTCGTTTCAACGGCTCAGATTTTAACCAGATCCCATCGGATGGTTCTAGAAGGAACACCTTCGGATCTATTTCCTTCTAGTTCTAGTTCCCTCGTATCATTCTTATTTGTATTGCTCGATTGAAAAACAAGCGAGAGACGAGAGCGCGAAAGGGAAGAAGGATAAGTCGTTAGGAGAGAGGCAAAGGGAGGGTTTGTGCAGATAGATCTGAGAAATTCGCAAGATCGGCGGATTCTGATCTAAGCTTCAGTCGATCTCGTAGTTAGATCGGAAGGTTTTGCCCCTCTTTTGATCTTCTTCGTTTTATTTTGAATTTTCTCTCTCATTAAAGCGAGGAAAATCGCTCGTTTTTTTTGTTTCCTTTTCACTCTCTCTTAGATGTTTTATTCGAGTTCTTGCTTTTGTTTTAGTACCAGTTGAGTATAATAATGAACTAAAATCGAACAAATTCTTGTTTTCTTAGTTTAATTTTCTTTGTTTTATTTCCCCATTTTCAGGTACAAATCCCTAGACAAAGCGGTGAACAAGAATAGAATAATATATATAGTCTTTTTGTTCAAAGAGTGAAAAAGAGAGCGTCTCAAAATTCTGTTAACAACAAAATGGAAGATCCAATGGTTATTGATACCCTCACTGAAAAGGCGCCTCAGAAGCAACTCAAGAGAAAGAGGCAATCTCTTAGCTCAAACCTCTTAAATGATAAAGAGGCCTTGAAATTGGAATATCAGCAAGAAATTGAGGGTTTATTTGGGTTCTGCAAAGAGGTTTCAAGCTGGACTGTAAATCTTGATAACCTGGGCAATGCAAATTCATTAATCGCCTGTTTGTTGGAGGAGAGAGCTGTTTCATTCTCTAGATTGGCCGGAGAGATCTACGAGAAGGTGAAAGAGAGAGAAGGAATGAGTTTGGCATCGGTGAAAACTTCTGTACTTTTTCTGGGGCAGAGAGTTATGTATGGTGTCTCTAAAGCAGATGCTGATGTATTAGAGGATGAATCTGATACTTGCCTATGGTGCTGGGAGGTAAGAAAAAAAATAGAAAAGCAAAATGTAGTTTTAATGTAGCTAATTATTTGTAGTGACATAAGTCACTTGCCTTGATTAGCAAAGGTTAAAGATGTACAAGCTTTTCTGACAATGAGGATGATTGTGGTTAAGAAAATACAAAAAGAAGGTAAACGTGTAATTCATCTACAACCCAAGTCCAAAGTTATGCTTTGTGTTTATAGTTACAGTCTTACAGAAAACTTGATTTAATGATTGTGTAATCCTTTGTTTTGCATTACCAGACTCGAGACTTGAAGCTGTTTCCTCCAAGTGTACGTGGAGTATTAAGTACAAGGCGAATGGCAAGGAAAAAAATTCATGAGAGGATATCTGCTCTTACCAGTAATATCTCTTTACCTTGTAATATATCTTTACATAGCAGTAATGGCTCATTGTATAAAACCTACACAACTTCCTTGATTTGGAATGCCTGATGCCTTTGTTTATATAAACACTTCTGGAGACTTTGGGGAGAAATACCAAGATGAGTTTGGTTGATTGGGAGTTGTTCACTTAGTTCCAAGTAATGCAATAGACCTAGTCGCTGTCCTATAGCATTGTGTCCTTTCAGGACAGCCTTTCTACATTAAAAGTTTGTTAAATGTTAATTTCAATTAGATGAGGTACCCCTTGTTCGTATCCCGAACATGAGTGGATTATTTGATAAGTATTTTCGAAACACCAAAAATTTCACACAGAAGTGTAAAAATAGGCATGCATCATATTATTGAAAATATATCCTGTATTAACCTCTTATAGTTTCCTTAAGTATGGGAAAACTACTGTTCCTTGGTCTTGATTTGTGAAAAGTGAAGAAAGGTTATTTGGGCATCTTTTCATGTAAACGTAGTTATGTTTTCATGTTTTGCAAAAGAGCATGTGTTGTTCACTGTGTTTAGATTGGATATGAAATATTACTCCTTTCATCTAATATGTTGCACAAAATTTTCTTGTTGTTTTGGTTTTTTTAGCAAGTTTGGCTGCATTGGAGAAGTCAGAGGACATCGATGGTCAAGTTAGAGCTTTATCCAACCTTAACAAAGTACTAAACTTGGTGGGAATTCGTTCTTTGGTAGAGAAGTTGAAAGAAAAGAACAATTCTGAAATGTGCGCATTCTAGCCTTCTGTGTCTAATTTTCTTTGATTTAAATGAATCAAAGCTCTTTATGTAATACATGCGTCTTGCAGGGCTGCTAAAGAGGCTAAATTGAAAGAAAAGGAGCTGATAAAGGAAATGGAGAAAGATAAGAGGAATGCTGAGAAAGAAAAGAAGAAAATAGATCGTCAGATTCAGAAAGAAAAGATCAAAAGTGTAAGCTTCCCTTTACCGTATTGTTTGTCTGATAAAAAGTTTAAGATAATTGCATCCTTTAGAGGAAAGAACAACACACATGGGAAAAAACTTACATGATGTGATGCTTGAGATGCCATACATTCATATTTGGTTTTGGATATGGCGTCAACTCCTTCGATGTATGTAACTTCACGTGCTATGTACCTGTACTGTAATCAAATAGTGTGAATGTGAATCAGATAGTCTATTGATGTCAACATATTTTGCAAAGTTAATTTAAAGAGAAACAGAAATACAGCTAACTATAAAAAGGCCTACATGACCAAATCATCTATGTAATTTTGCCTAAAATTCTAATTTAAATATTATGTTAAAAACCAGATTCTAATTCAGTTTCTTATGTAGATATAATTTGAAATTCCTTAATATGTTATCCTTCAAATTTACATAGTTCTACTATTTAGAGCCATCTTGCTTATAAAATTGTAGGAGAAGGAACAAAAGAGGATGCAAGAAGAGGCTGAAAAAGAAGCAAAGCGTCGTGAGAAAGAGGAAGCTGAGCTGAAAAAACAGTTGAAAAAGCAACAAGAAGAGACTGAAAAAGAACAAAAGAGGCGTGAGAAGGAAGAAGCCGAGTTGAAAAAACAAATTCTATTAAAAAAGCAAGCTAGTATGATGGAACGGTTTCTAAGCAAGAGTAAAAAGGGCAATAAGGAGATGGAACATTCCGAGAAAGATTCATTAAAGGAAGATAGGGATGAATTCACTCAGAAGGCAGATGTGATTATTGGTGCTGTTACATTATCTATGGATAGTGCCTTTTCTGAAGGGGAGGACCTTTCTGTTGATAAGATTTGGAGGTTAGTTTTATCTTTCTTCTATGCTTTTTTATTGAGACTTGTTATCAGATGAATTTATTTCAAAACACCATGTATCAAAGCCAGATGTAGAAGGTATATTCTTATTGACAACTTTTCCAGAATTATTGACAACATCTTTTAATGACCTCAAATTGATTCAAATCAAGTTAAAGGTACATATTCCTTAAACCTGAAGAAGCAGTTTGAATACTGACAGAAGGTCAAAAAGTCAACACTTGAATTATGAGTGGTGTAAGTGCGAGTATTTGGAAAATGCAGCTCATCTCTACCAAACCTAATCTTTTGATGTTCCAAATATTTAGGTCACATGTTACTGGATGGAAAAAACTAATGTCTAATATCAAATTGAGCCGGTGGGGTTTTAGGCACAAGCCTAAGACAAATGTGGTCAAAGAATTGAAGTTATTAGGAAGTGATGTCCCGGAGAGCATGATGCATACAAAATCTGATATAACCAATCAGGGTTCAGAGAAGAATTATGATAAAATTATGGATGAAATGAAAACATCTATTTCTGATGAAGTAGATGGTCAGAGTAGCCATTTGCCAACTATCTGCACAGTGAAGAAGAAGCTTTTACAATTTGATAAGAGCCATAGACCGGCATACTATGGCACTTGGAGTAAAAACAGGTAATTTCATTTTAAAACTTTATTGTGACAATTTTTACTTTTGCATTGCAATTTGAAACAATATAAACCACTGACAAAATAGAACATCTCTTGTTTATTTCCTAATAACCTCTGCCTTCCCATTATTTCTAACAAGCATATGTAAATACCTGTTTTTTTACTAAAGAAAACTGTCAAATTTAATAGTTTACTAATTGTTATTTTTAACATTGTGCATTGCAGCTCGGTGATTGGGCCAAGATGCCCTTTCAAGATGGATCCAGATTTGGATTATGAGGTGGATAGCGATGAGGAATGGGAAGAGGTCAATATCTAGTAAATTTAAGAACTTTTTATCTTTTGTGTTATCTATTGATGTATTTGTTAATTTGTAGTCCTCTTTTTATTTAGGAGGATCCAGGCGAGAGTTTATCAGACTGCGAGAAGGACAAGGAAGAGGAGGAATTGGAGGAAGAAAACCCAAAGACTGAAGAAGAAGAGAGTGAGGATAGCTTTGTAGTGCCTGATGGTTATCTCTCGGAAGATGAGGTAAATTTATTATTTTTCAAGCAAGTATTGTTATTAAAATTACTAGGGTTTGGTCTTTGTACATGTCATCTGGCTTGTTGCTTTCTTAAAAAAAGTATTGTTGTTCTCTGTAGAAAAATGTTAATTGAAAAGAGTTCCAGTGGGTGCTTTGAAAAATTCTAATAACAATTATTAATTTTTTAGTAACATCTATTGAAATAGGGAAGTGTTCTAGTATCTCAACCAAAGATTGATCTTTGGACTTATCTTTGTTGGTTTTTGAAAGAAATAACATACTATTTATGATTACCTTAAGTTGTGAGGAACTTTTATCTGTGCACATAATTTTTCAGCACATTTAAGAACTGAATTTGTAGGGTACTAATTGAAATAGTGGGCCTCTTGAGCTTTTGGGTGGGGTGGGGAGGGTGGGGGTGAAGTTGCTCAGGAAAGCCAGGCAAACAGTTTCATTTTGATTTTTTACAAACAGAACCCTCGAAGTTACTATAATTGCAGAAACCCTTGAAGAAACTCGGATATTTCACTACTAGATTCCTGCTCTTCAAACATTATTATGCAAAACTATTCTTGGGTTATTGTGTTCTCCCTGTAGCTGAGATTATATACTTGGTAGCAAGGCCTCATTTAGGGTTAAACATTAATGTATGTTAAAAAAAAATTGTTGAGTTGAGTAAACTGAACAATTTCATTACTAATTATTCATTGAATTACTTACAGGGAATTGAATCCAGATCCCAATCAACAGAAGAAGAAAGTGCTGACTCAAACACCAAACCAGATTGCCAAACTGAAGAATTGAAGGCCTTTTTTAAACAACAAAAGGTGCTTCACAACCTGACTGAACAAGCGCTGAAAAAGAGTCAGCCGCTCATAATTTCCAACCTAAATCATGAGAAATTGGATCTGTTGAATCAAGGTCTGACCGGGATGGACAAGCTGGAACAGGTTTGCATGCAAGCACTTTGCATGCGGGTCTGGCCAGGTGGCATTGCTATTGACTTGCCTGTAATTAAAGTTGCAGCAGTTGAGGATGTAGTGGTGTCAGACTTGGATGGTAAGAGCGTTGGCACACCTTCATCTTCTGTGGTGGCAACCATCTCTGATTCTGACATGCCTGAATTTGTAAGTCTTATTTTTCATGTATGCCCCTGGAGAATAAGAATAAGCATCTCATAATCCCCTTACAAACATAGACTCCTTTTGCCTAACTAATTCCTTTAAATGTACCAATATCTTTGTTTCTGATGTATTTTGCAGCTAAATTGTGAGGTGTAGATTAGGTAGTTTCAGAATGGAAAAGGGACAGGATTTTTTGTCTATATTTGGTACTGTGGTATTTTTCTACGGGGCAGTGGAAGTGCCTGATATTTTGCTCCCATATGCAAAGATATAAAATATATTTTATTTTTCATTTTGTTTCTATAGGCTCGATTGATCCAGTCTTGCCCCCATGGGTTGAATAAAGTGGTTGATTTACTGCAACAAAGATTCACAAGCATTTCCAAAACACAACTGAGAAATAAAGTGCGTGAAGTCTCGAAGTTTGTTGATAATCACTGGGAGGTAAATTAATAAAAAATATTATTTTCCTTTTCATATTCATATGCTGACAGTCTTTTCATGCATTTGTGGGCTCCTAGCTAAGTTTTACATTTGGATTTTGCTTTTATAGGTTAGAAAAGAGGTCTTGGATGCCCTCGGGTTACCTTCTACTTCTCCAGGTATCTCAATTAAAACACCTATACTATATTTTATTGAACTTATAACTGTCATCAGATCTAGAACTTACAACACTGAGGTTATTTATTTCAAAAAAGCTAGAGTAGAAGTCTGGTGTTTTTTTTGTTTTTCTTTCAAGATAATCTGTCTTATCTTTTTCACTGTTTATAGAGAAAGGCGGAAAACCTAAAGGTATAGCACTATACTTCTCCAAGCGGTGCCTACCACCTGAAGGTCACCACATCATCATCTCTGAAACATCACCCCTTTCGAGTGCTAAACCTGGAGTCATTCATGACCAATCCAATGGCCAACAGTCTGAGCCCCGATCTCAGCCCTCGATCTGATTTTGCTTATCACGCTTGTTGTAACTATTTAGAAATAGCTACACTGACTTATTTTGTCTGTACTTTGAGGTATTGTATATAGGGGCCATCCAGTGTTTGCCAAATTCCGGTCATGCGGTCGATGAAGATATCAAGGGTCAGGTTATCCAAGAGGATTTTATAGTATAATTAGTATTTCTTTATGTTTCTTGTCTTAAACTCATAGTGGATTTGTATTCGACCTCTTATTTGTTGATGATCGTGGCTCACGTTTAAACATTACTAAGAGGCGACTCGTGAGATGCATTTTTACTTTTGCATGACATGGTGCCAGTAGCAGGTTTTGAAAAGCGACTTATCTACAGAAAAAGAATATATCTGAGCTTCTGAAAAATGCAAATACGCAAAGATCTCAAAGCAGTGCTCTACTTGATGTTGATGAATATCTTACATCTCGACTCATGAAGCATTCTCTATTGGCCAATGTTCTCTCTACACCTTCAAAGCTGATGTTAGAAAACTTTGCAACGACATTCAATTCGAATTTTCTCCAGTGAAGGTTTTGAATGTTGTCAGAGAGGTGATTTGGAATAAATGGCAAGCCAGTGCTTTGGGCAATGGAAGTCTGGAAGATGGTCGGAAACTTCACGTCGCGCAATTGCTAGAGGACGGGATGGCCGTAGGCCCATAGAAGCTTTTGCAGTGATGCATGCCTCTGGAATCATGAGCGTATTGTGCTTTGTATGGAGATGTGAGTTCTACTTAATTAATTCATGTCTGTTAGTTGTGATTTGGATTTATCTATTGCATGTCTGCAAATTGTTTCTGAACTCAAGTTACATGTTTGGTACTAACTTATTGATATTTGAGAGTTTGGCTTAATGTGTTTTCATAAATATTTCAATCGAAATGTTTATGGGTCAAATTTTAAAATCTTGCATTCAAAATGTTAATCTAAGCAGTTCAATAAATTCTTCATAACAAAATATAATAGAATACTAAAATTTACTATTTTGAAAATTTTTTACTATTTTTAATGATTTTTTAAAGATGACTTAAAAATAATAGAAAAAAATACCAAAACATCAAAAATGGTCATATTTCAAAAATCATTAAAAATAATAAAATAATTCTAAAATGGAAAATTTTAGCATAAGTAACAAAAACATGTCTACCACAATTTGCAACAATTGTAGGGTTACCAAAGAAAATAGAGCAGCAGGAGTACTAGAAAGTTTTTTCAGAGGGGCAGAAATACAAAGAAAAACATGGTGTAAGAAAATATATATGCACCAAGCAGCCTCAAATCATGCATCACTCAACCATTTCTTCTCAAAACCACAATATAATATCTCCATCATTATTATCATTATTATTTTATTTTTTGAGAATTTGAAGCATCTTGCTCCAAATTTTAAAATAATAAATAACAACACCAGTCAAGCTCTGTTCATATGAAAAGAAAAAGATAAAAAAAGGTAGAGAATACAATATTATCATTACCTACTTTATTAGTTAATATATTCTAAAAAACAAATACCAAGTGTTGCTACTTTTTGCACACTACAAAAAAACTTTGCTCAAAACCTGCCATTAGTTCGGCCCATGGGCCATGAGATATAATTGAAACAATTAATTTCTACCTGGATTTTTATGATTTTGTCCAAAAAAGAGCCTTAATTTATTTTATACCCTTTCACAATTTCACTTGTCAAAATCTCAAAGTTTAACCTATCAGAAAAACGCTTCTGCATCAAGTTTGATTCAACAATATTGAAAAAATAAGAAATGTTTTTGGGTGTGTAGTATAGCATTTGTATTTATTTTTGCATGTGTATTAGTCAGAAGCATGACGGAGTTTTGTTGACTTTTTATTAGATTTATTATTATTAATGCAAAATTATTTTAGATATAATAATAATAATAATAATAATAATAATAATAATAATAATAATAATAATAATAATAATAATAATAATAATAATAATAATAATAATAATAATAATAATAATAATATTGTAGAAGCTACATCATTGGAGAATATTCTAATAAATAAATGTAAAAAAAAAGAAGAAAAAACTCTGGGCACTCTAGCAAGAGAACACGCGTTCCTCATTTTCTTGGAAGCGGGAGAGTTCCAATTTCCATTGTACCAAATTTGGTCCGATAGGCTAAACCACCGTTCGATGGCATCAAGATTCACACAAATGTTTCGCTCCGACGCTTAATAATCGTGCAAATTATCAGATTTTATGATTCAACGGTTATTTTTTCCGTAGGACCAAAATATGGTCCGATGGACGTTGGAACACCCTACCCGGTACCCATTTTTCTTCTCTTCCCAGCTGCTTACATGGGTCCACGAAGACCAGGTCCACACAAAAGAAAAGAGAGACTCTCTCTCCCCTTTCTCTCTCCTCCTCCTCTCTCTCTCTCTCTCTCTCTCTCTTCTCTCCCTTTCAGACACTGTCTCTTTCTTCCTCGCCTCCTCTCTCTCTCTCAAGCGACTCTAACAAATCTTCTCTCTCTCTCTTCCTCTTCCGATTCTAAACCAAACCTTCCTTCCTTCAATCGATCAATCGAAGGTACGCAAAAGAAAACCTACGCTTTCTCCGCCTTATCAGAGCGAATTACTTCTACTTATTATTCTATCTGTTTAGTTTATTCCATACTTTTTTTGACTTTTCTACGGCTTTGACTTTACTAACCTGCCTCACCTCTTCGGTTCATCCCTACCTAATCTCTTCTTACGGATGTTGTTTTAGCACCAGAAACCTGACCGATGCTTCGATTATGCGTCGTAGATTTGGAATTTCGGTTTGGTTAGAGGAGAGATTGAGCAAATTTCCTTTGGTCGGATTCTAACTGAAATTAACTGTTGTAGAATCCGAAACCTCTAGAAGGCTGTATTTTAGCTTAGGTTTAGGACCTTAGGAAATAGTATTGTGACTTGTGAGCTCCATGTTACAAAAAAAAGGGAATTAACAAAGGGGGTTTTGTGAGGAAGTTTTTCTTTCTGTTGGTAGGTTGAAATTAGGTTTTGTAGTTGCCTTTCTTTAAGTAGATACCCTAACATTTCTTATTATGTTAAATTTGGTGCTATGTTGGAATGTATCTGTAATTATCTCTTACTTTTTGAATTTTCTGTTGTTCTTCTCCAAATCCATATTTAGGGCTGTCGAAGCGTTTGAGTTCCCGATTACAAAATTGATGCATAGAAGGGGGAAATTAGCAAAATTTTTCTAATTAGAATGAACTAATTTTGGAATCACTACCGACAATTGCAATTATGGCTGTCAATCATCTAGCCAATCAAAAAATTCTCTCGAGCGAGCTCAGATTACTAGTCTGACGACTGTGGTACCTCATACGAGGCATTTGGCCGTATATAAATAAAGGAAAATCCAGTCCCGGTTTCCGCTTTCAGTAAACATTAAACAAGGATGATAAAGCAATTTCTACGGTTCCCCAAGAAGAACTCCAAATCTGGTGAAAAAGACTCAACTTTGCCGAGTTCTTCTTCTAACCTGAGGAATGCCGAACGAACCCAAAGCACCTCAGTGCCTTCCTTCTCCAACCCCTATGCTGATAGGAATCCCCAAATTGCACCCAGTTCAAGAGTCAATGGTGGCTCCACTTCCCCTCCCTTTGAACACTTACCGAGCTTCAAGGATGTGCCAAGCTCAGAAAAGCAAAACCTCTTTATAAAAAAGCTGAATCTCTGTTGCGTCACTTTTGATTTCACTGACCCAACAAAGAATTTGAAAGAGAAGGAAATAAAGAGGCAAACCTTGCTCGAATTGGTCGATTATCTCACATCAGCCAACAGCAAGTTTCCTGAGATTGTAATGCAAGATATCGCCAAAATGGTGTCTACAAACATATTTCGGTCCTTCAATACCACCTCAAGAGAGAACAAGGTGCTTGAGGCATTTGATTTAGAAGAGGAAGAACCTGTCATGGACCCAGCCTGGCCCCACCTACAGATTGTATATGAGCTATTCCTCCGTTTTGTGCAGTCATCGGAGACTGATGCAAAATTGGCAAAACGGTATGTCGACACCACTTTTGTTCTTAAGCTACTTGATCTCTTTGACTCGGAAGACCCGCGGGAGAGAGAATACCTAAAAATGATATTGCACCGGGTTTATGGGAAGTTCATGGTGCACCGACCATTTATCAGAAAAGCTATCAATAACATATTTTACCAATTTATTTATGAGACTGAGAAGCACAGCGGGATTGCAGAATTGTTGGAAATTCTCGGTAGCATAATAAATGGGTTTGCATTGCCATTGAAGGAGGAGCACAAACTATTCTTGGTAAGAGCACTGATACCATTACATAAACCGAAGACCATCTCAATGTACCACCAGCAGTTGAGCTATTGCATCACACAATTTGTGGAGAAGGATTGCAAATTGGCTGATACGGTAATAAGGGGGCTTTTAAAGTATTGGCCGGTGACAAATAGTGCCAAGGAGGTGATGTTTTTGGGGGAATTGGAGGAGATACTGGAGGCTACACAGCCAGCCGAATTCCAGAAATGCATGGTCCCGCTCTTTCGGCAGATTGCCCGGTGCTTGAGTAGCTCTCATTTTCAGGTAATTTCTGTGGCTTTTATTCAGTGAATTTATTTTTCCCACTTCCTTCTTGTGTGTTGAATATTGCTGTTTTGCTCTGGAAGGTAATACCCACATAGCTCACTTTACCTACTGGCTGACATATGTCTGTCTTTATTTTATACAGTTATTACTGGGTTTGATAATTTCCTCTTGTAATTCCCATTTTCTCCTTGGATAGTTAAGGGATCATGTTCACGACATTTAAGTTTAATTGGTTCTGTTTTTTCTCCCATCAAATTCTTTCTTTTCAATGAATGCTAGTTTGTTTCTTTTTTGGGAAGAAAACTTGATTCACCATGTTCAATTATTTCTATTTTGGAGAACTGGAAATAGGTTATGATACTATACTGAGTTCACTTAAATTCATGGGCTTCTGCACTTAAATAAAAGAGTGATACTTACTGTGATCAAACATAAGATTGTCAGCTAACCTAAGCTTAGGATTTAACTTCAATCAGGAGATGCAGTTTATGCCTGTTTGTCAACCGTCTGCTGTATATAGCATTCTGACAGTCATGGCACCATTTCCAAATAAGCAATTGAGCTTACTTTACCATCTGTTATGCAATTGAACACCAAGCACTCCACCAACACACCCACCCCCCCCCCCCCCCCCCAAAAAAAACAGTAATAAATAGATAAATAACAAGAAAGGAAAGAAAAAGGATAGAGGAACATAATGTGAGAAATAGTGGTGAAACTGGTACTAAAATGCACAGCTGGCCTTGATCAGTAACATACATACTCAAGCTCTCAAGCTTGACTAGGACAGTACTTAACTCTGATACTTTGTACAAGTACAGTAGACATTCTATGAGCTATCAGGATATCTAATTGTAGTCCTGAAAACCATATTCCAAATATTTGTACCAGTAAAGAGGTATGTTTTTTACAAGCAGGGCTTCTCTCCACATAGAGACTATATTCTTAAAAATATGTATTTTATATTTATCTATCTTTTCATATAGGTTGCTGAGAGAGCACTATTTCTATGGAACAACGACCACATAGAATCCCTGATAAAGCAACATTACAAGGTGATTGTCCCCATTATCCTACCAGCACTCGAGAGGAACTCATCCAGCCACTGGAACCAGGCAGTGCAAAGCCTCTCCGTGAATGTACGCAGGATCCTACATGACCATGATCCTGACTTCTTCGCTGACTGTTCTAGGAA